>JAJTWQ010000149.1:0-1304490 GCA_029007595.1 Solanum commersonii
TCATTTTTATTTATATGAGTTCATCTTTTTTGTTTCATGAAACCCCTACTCAATGTTATCATTTTTATTCCATGGTTAAAGTAGATGGAGAAGAGAGACTCTTGAATTTTAATTGGATATGAGGCAAGGAATCGATATGAACTCGGAAATTATGTACTACATTATAATGACCCTTCAGTCATTTTTAAATTAAAGAATTCTTTCCTCGTATAAAGCATTCTCGTAGCCGACCCCAAGTCATTTATGACTTGCTGGCACCGACCGTTCGGTCGCCCGGTCGTTCGTTTGGGTTTTAGGCCCGTTTCCTCGTTTTGGAGATTTTTATAACTTGAAAAGTTGACTTTGGTCAACCTTCTTGGGAGTCGTGCTCAGATGAAAATTCTGACAGCTAGGTTAGCTTCGGAAGATCGATTTTGGTCTAGAACGACCCTTCGTTCGCTTCCCGAGGCTTTAGATGACATTTGTGGAATCTGGCTCAAACGATACTGGGTGTGGGACCCACTTTTCATCAAAGCAATCTCCAAATGGAAATTCCGCCTTCACCGTTGAGTCCGAAATATCATTTCCAATTAGATTCCATATATGGTTTGTATTTTTCCGATTCCGAACGAGTCCGAAACATCGAAATTTAAGTTTGAAGGGTTGTAGAACTTTGACGCGGCGGTGACGTGGCAGAGCCACGTGACGCCACGTGGCAGCGGCTGGAATTCCAGATTTAAGAACAAGTCGTCCAAGTTTTTTTCCTCAACTTCAACATCAAATTTCTCCTTCATTTTGAGTCCAAATTAGGTGCTTCAAGAGGCTAACTTCAAGAGAATTTCGTGGGGAATCTAGCGGTGATCTCGAAACGCGAGAGGAGGCTTCGTTTGAGGTAAGGAATCGAATTTAGCCACTGCTAGGATGACTTTCGGATTGATTGTTATTGAATTTTGAAATGTGAGATCTTGCTCATCTTAGGTCCGTTTTGAGTCATTCTGAGGCTAACTTGTAGAGTTTTTCGCAAGGATCGTCGTGTATAATCTGTTTGGGTTGAAAGGGTCTCGTTTTCAGAAATTGGTGATTAATGGGCTGCCCATTTTAATTGTTGTGGCCGATTTGCTATGTTTTAGGCATCCGTTTGTGCTAAAATTTTTGGAGTATTAGTTTAGTAAGGTATTTTGGGACGTTTCACGGATTCGATTTTGAGATTCCAATTGTGGGCCCCACAATCCCGTTTTTAGACCCGATTTTGGGTCCGTCTCCGAAAATACAATTTTAGTGTCAATATATTCGTAATGACGAGTGATTAACCTTTGTTAGTGGGGAAGCGTTCGGAGACCGTTCGGGGAAAAGATTCGCACTACCGTGAGTTTGGAGCACACGTGATCGCGGAGTAGGCTATGGCTTTCTCTCGTGAGATTGAGCATGTTTAGGCATTTGTTTATTGATTTGCTTGAGTATGGAGGGGTTTGGGTGTTGAGCATGCTAAATTTCTATAGTTCCCGCCTTAGACCTTATTTCGGGAAAGTGTTGGATTATGACAACATGTCTCTTGATATTATTGAATATCCATATCTTGGGGTGTATATGATAATATTGATTTGAAGTATGTTTGGCCTTAGTCTAGGCTTAGACTAGTGTTGCCATAGACTTGTAGGTTTCGGATGTCGTTGGGGCAAAGAGAACTTTTCCGACGCCGGACGGTCGGCTCCTTGTAGAGATATAGCGAGACTTGAGTCGATAGCAATGGGTAACTCAACTTATGACCTTGTATCCATAATGCCCCGTTTCGGTAGCTACGTCCTAGGTTAGAGTCCGTGGTCCAAATTTTACTTATGTCCAGGCTTAGCTCCGGTGCCGGTTGAGTCCGTGTCCGCCTTACCCGTGATCCGGTTTTTGTCTATAGTACCTAGGTTAGAGTCCGTGGGTCCGCCCCACCCGTGCCCGACCTTTGGCTACGGCCGGGTTCGAGTCCGTGGTCCAGCCCATATAGGTTGACTCCTTAGCTATAGTACCCGGTTCGAGTCCAGGTGGGTCACTTTTTGCACGTGGTGTATTCCCATTCCTCACTAAAGCTTAGTCTTGATTATTCTTATCTCGTAGGTTGAGGTTTTGGAGGTTGGAGAGATTCGATTAAAGTCCGAAACGTAATGAGATCCCGGAATATGATTGGGAACGGTTCGGTTAAAAGTCCGAAAATTGGTAATATTGTGATAGAACTTCTAGTTCCATTATTTTACTTTATCTCAGATGCATCTGTTAGGGCTTATGGGGGTCCGTGTGGTTGGTTTTATTGTGCACGAGCGTACCCGTCGGGTTTATGGGAGCCAGGCGGAGTTAGTTAGATTACTTGTCTTTGTTGCCCGTACGCCGTGTACATACCCCCCGTTACTACTCTTGCACTTGATGTGACCCTTTATTTGCATTTGTTTACTTTTGCTTATCTTGCTCGGTCGGGCCTATGATGCCTACTCGGGTACCGTTGTTTTGGTACTCATGCTACGCTCCGCATCTATTTTGTGATGCAGTCCGAGCACTAGTAGCCGCGTTGATCGAGCTTGGAGTAGACTTATCCGGAGATCGGGGGTGAGCACACGGCGTTTGTACTATTTCGGTCTCCATCCGTATATATAGACTTGTCTCTTTCCTTTCGAGACAAAGTCCGAGTCTTCGTTGTCTAGTTTTGGGACTTATACTCATTTTGTAGTAGCTCATGACCGGTGACTTCCGTGTTCGGGGAGGGATCTTTATTTGTATATATGTTTTGGGTTGGTTCCGCTTCGTTTATATTGTTATTTTTCTACTTTTGTTTAATTTCTACCCTCGACTCCATTACTTGTTGTTCCGGGTTACGGGTTGGCTTACCTCGCCGGTGGGTTATAGTAGGTGCCATCATGACTTGATAAATCGGGTCGTGACAAATTGGTATCGAGCCTGTGGTTCGTCGGTCTCACTTGTACGAGCTAATGTTTAGTAGAGTCCTGGCGGATCGGTACGGAGACGTCCGTTACTTATCTTCGGGGAGGCTACAGGATGTCTTTAGGAACGTGTCACTTTTGTATCAGCATCGTGCATTGTGTGTCATATCGGTTTCGAAAATCTTACTTGTATCACTCTTTTATAGGGATGGCTCGCACGCGTGGTAGCGCCCGGCTAGGGGGTAGAGGCCGACCTCGAGGTCGTGCGGAACTACGGCACCCGCCCGGGATCGAGAGCAAATTCGGAGCCGGTGATAGAGCCACCGGTAGCTCCCAAAGACGGCAGCGGCCCGTGGGCCCGAGACTAGCCTAGCCACCGCCCGAGCCTCGTGGCGGCTCCGGCATATTCGGGCGATGCTCGTACGTATACTAGCCGCCACTGGGGGTATGCAAAGAGCCCCGGCTCGGCCCGCCCATGCATCACAGGTCGGCCACACCGGCCGGTACCGGTTGTTCGGCGGCCTAGCGGCACCGGTTGTTCGGCTGACGATTTGGAGGGCGTCATGCCACTACGGAGCGAAGATGCTCGGGGTGTTCCTTAGACTATCACCGCCGAGGTTTTTAAGGGACAGTGGGGGAGGATGCCCACGAGTTTCTAGTTACTGCCGCGAGCGGCTATGGACTTTGGGTTTAGTGGAGTCGAGAGGAGCAGACTTCACCGGTACCGTTAGATGGTCCCGCGGGCAAGGTGGTGGCGTACATACCCAGAGACCGGCCGCCTGGGTCTCCACCGGTCACATGGACTGAGTTTTCGGAGGCTTTCTTGGCTCGATTTATTCCCAGTGAGCATCGGAGATCAGCTCGAGATCGGTTTGCTCGGTTAGAGCAGGCTCCATGACAAAGACTTGAGTATGAGGCCCGATTCCACGAGCTCTCCGGGCATGCCGCCATGATATTACCTACCGAGGAGGAGAGGGTTCGTTGTTTTGTTCGGGGGTTTGAGACTACGATTGCGGATTGAGACTCGGCCTTTAGTCTCGGCGGGCCGCTCATTTCGGATGTAGTGGACCATGCCCGTACTATCGAGCGGCTCCGTCGCGAGGCCCAAGGGGGCGGCGGCAAGAGAGCTAGACAGGAGGATAGCCATGATAGGCGCCCGTTTCTTGCACCGAGAGTCTTATGATAGATCTCGCGAGGTTTGATCGGGTCGGTTTAGTAGCCCCTTCCGTGCTTCTCTCCGGGCATCGGAGGGTGATCGGCCACCGCCATATTGGTTTTAGTGCCGGTCCTAGTCGGGCCGAGATAGTTCCCACGAGATGGGGTTCTTCGGCGCGGGGTAGCCGACCTCCCGGCTCTCGCCGACGGTCCCGGGGTGGGTGTGAGTGTGGGGAGTTAGATCATTGGGCCCGCGAGTGTCCCCATCGCAGGTTAGCCTTACCCGCTCCACGAGCGGCTAGGCATGCGCCAAGACCTCCCGGCTAGAGGCGAGAGGCCGGGGACGGGGACCGTAGAGGTGGTCACCAGTGGCATACTGGGGTGGTCCCCAGGGGAGATTAGGGGGCGAGCCGATGCACGTGGTAGGGAGTCCGTGCCCACTTTTATGCGGCTCCGCCTAGAGCGAATGCCGAGACCTCGGACGATGTGATCACGAGGTACAGTGTTATTATGCCATCGGCCCGCATCCGCCTTATTTGATCCGTGCTCTACTTATTCCTATATATCCGTTTTTATTGTGTTCTCGATTGAGTATGATCCCGTGAGCTATTGGTTGAGCCGTTGTGTGTTTCGACCCCCGGTGGGTGAGTCCTTAGTAGTGGATCGTATTGCGATCTTGCTTAGTGACTATCCGGGGTTATGATACTAGAGTTGATCTTATTTTGCTAGATATGGTTGATTTTGATGTGATTCGGGCATGGATTGGTTATCCCCTTACCATGCGGTCTTGGATTGTTACGCCAAGATCCATTACCTTAGTGATGCCCCGGCATTCCTCCGGTATTGTGGCAGGGTGCTTATAGTCACACACCGACGGGAATCATCTCTTTTATGCGAGCTAGGCGGTTGGTTGCTTCGGGTGTTTAGCTTATTTAGCCTATGTACGAGATGTGAGTAGGGAGGGCCATTCGATTGACTCCGTTCTTGTGATTAGAGAGTTTGCGAATGTGTTCCCTACCATGACCTACCTCGGCCTACCTCCAGATCGTGATATTGATTTTTGCCATAGATTTGGAGCCCGACACCCGGCCCTATTTCTATTCCGCCTTCTGGGATGGCTCCCCGCGAGCTCGGGGAGCTCAAAGTGCTCGATTAGAGGATCTCTTAGGTAAGGGGTTTATCCGTCCGAGTGTGTCGCCTTGGGTGCCCTAGTCCTCTTCGTAAAGAAGAAGGACGGTACTATGCGATTGTGTATTGACTACGAGTAGCTGAACAAGGTGACGGTGAAGAACCGTTACCCCATGCCTCGTATTGATGATTTATTTGATCGGCTTGGTGCCGCCGTGTTTTCTAAGATTGATTTGAGATCAGGGTACCATCACCCGAGGATTAGGCAGCGGACATCCCTAAGACCGCATTTAGGACTCGTTATGGCCATTATGAGTTCTTGGTGATGTCGTTTGGCTTGACTAATGCCCCCGCCGCCTTCATGGATTTGATGACACGTGTGTTCGGGCCATACCTTGATTTATTTGTCATCGTCTTCATTGATGACATATTGGTATACTCGCGGGCGGAGTGAGCATGAGCAAGCATTTAAGGATAGTGCTCCGAGACTTTGAGAGATCGGCTTTATGCCAAGTTCTCAAAGTGCGAGTTTTGGCTTGAGTCTCGTAGCCTTCTTGGGGCACGTGGTGTCCAAGGAGGGTATTAGGGTTGATCCGGCGAAGATTGATGCTATTCGTGATTGGCACAGCCCACCTCTCGTGGATCGAGATTCGTAAGCCGTCGGGACTAGCAGGCTATTACAGACGCTTTGTTGAGGGATTCTCTACTATAGCAGCACCTTTGACTCGGTTGACTCGCCAGGATGTTCCGTTTGTTTGGTCAGAGGAGTGTGAGGCAAGCTTTTTGAGGCTCAAGGAGTTATTGACCACCGCTCCTATATTGACTCTTCCAATTGAGGGCGAGGGCTTCACAGTTTATTGTGACGCATCCGGCGTTGGTTTGGGTTGTGTATTGATGCGCGGGGTCGGGTTATTGCTTATGCATCGAGGCAGCTTAAGATTCATGAGCGCAACTACCCCACCCATGACTTAGAGTTGGCGGCGGTGATTTTCGCGCTTAAGATTTGGAGACACTACTTGTATGGAGTTCGATGTGAGATCTATACCGATCATAGGAGTCTTCAGTACATCATGAGCCGAGGGACCTTAATTCGAGGCGGCGTCGTTGGATTGAGCCCTGAAGGACTACGACCTCTCTATTCTCTATCATCGGCAAGGCGAATGTAGTAGCGGACGCCTTGAGCGGGAAGGCGTGAGTATGGGTAGTCTAGCCTTCTTATCTCGGTTGAGGAGCGACCCTTAGCTTTGGACATTCAGTCCTTAGCTAATAGCATGGTTCGATTGGATATCTCGAGATTCTAGACGCGTCTTGGCCTTTATGGGAGTTCGATCTTCTTTGCTTGATAGGATCCGTGGTTGCCGGTTTGAGGATAATACCTTAGTGGCCCTTAGAGATCGAGTGTTAGCGGGTGATGGTGGTCGAGGCTACCTTAGATCCCGATGGAGTGTTGAAATTTGCCGGCCGCATCCGTGTTCCGAGAGTTGGAGATTTGATACGCTTGATACTTTCGAGGCCCATGAATCTAGATACTCTATCCATCCAGGAGCACGCGAAGATGTATCGTGATTTGAGGCGCATTGCGGTGGAGTGGCATGAGGAGTGATATTGCTGACTTTGTTTCTCGTTGCTTCAGGCCGCGAAGCAGTAAAGGCCGAGCATTTGAGGCCCGGTGGCGAGCTCCAGAGATTACCCATTCCGGAGTGGAAATGGGAGCGTATCACTATGGACTTCGTTTGTGGGGTTGCCTCGGACTTCTAGAAGTGTTGACGTGCATTTGGGTCATCGTGGATCGATTGACCAAGTCAGCACACTTCCTTCCCCGTTCATACTACTTTCGGTCCGAGAGGTTGGCTCGTATCTACATTAGGGAGGTGGTCCGTCTTCATGGCGTGCTGTTTCTATCATTTCGCACCGAGGTTCACAGTTTACTTCGGCCTTTGGAGGCTTTTCAGAGGAGTTGGGCACCCGTGTCCACCTTAGCACAACTTTTCACCCACGGACGGATGGCCGGTCGGGAGCGTACTATTCAGGTCCTTGAGGATATGTTGCGGGCTGTGTTATGGATTTTGGAGGTCGAGTGGGACCAATTCTTGCCTTTGGCGGAGTTTGCGTACGTACAAACAGCTTACCACTCTAGTATTCGATGGCCCCATTCGAGGCCTTATATGGTAGGCGTTGCCGCTCTCCGCTTGGTTGGTTCGAGTCTGCAGAGCCTAGGCCGCGTGGTACGCATTTGCTTCAGGAGGAGGCCCTAGATCGGGTGAGGTGATTCGTGGATAGGCTCGGGGACGGCTCGAGTAGGCTCCAGAGTTATGCGGATCGAGGCGTCGACCTTTGAGATTCTCTTCTCGTTGGTGATCGGGTATTCTCGTGTGTCGCCCATGAAGGGCGTGATGAGGTTTGGGAGGCGGGCAAGCTTAGCCCCGGGTACATTGGGCCTGAGATACTCCTGAGGTTGGGAGGTTCTTATGAGTTGGCCCTACCTCCAAAGATTTTCGGCCATCCACCCAAGATGTTTCATGTTTCATGTCTGGCGATATGTTCCCCGATGAGTCCCATGTGCTCCAAGATGATGCAGTCGAGTTGGATGATCGTTCTTGACATTTGTAGAGGCCGCCTGCCATTCTAGCCAGATGTGAGGAGATTGCGCTCGAGAGCCATTCCTGTTAAGGTCCGTTGGAGGCATCGTCCGGTCAAGGAGGCTACTCGGGAGACCGAGCGGGGAGATGCGAGAGCGGTTTCCGGCTTGTTCGAGCCTTTGGGTACTTCTTGATCCTTTCCTTCGCGGGACGAAAGTCCTTTTTAGTAGTGGATATTGTAATGACCCTTGTGTCATTTTTAAATTAAAGAATTCTTTCCCTCGTATAGAGCATTCTGTGAGCCACCCCAAGTCATTTATGACTTGCGGCACCGACCGTTCGGCCGCCCGGTCGTTCGTTTGGGGTTTTAGGCCCGTTTCACTGTTTGGAGATTTTTATAACTTGAAAAGTTGACTTTGGTCAACCTTCTTGGGAGTCGTGCTCAGATGAAAATTCTGACAGCTAAGTTAGCTTCGGAAGATCGATTTTGGTCTAGAACGACCCTTCGTTCGCTTCCCGAGGCTTTAGATGACATTTGTGGAATCTGGCTCAAACGATACTAGGTGTGGGACCCACTTTTCATCAAAGGAATCTCCAAATGGAAATTCCGCCTTCACCGTTGAGTCCGAAATATCATTTCCAATTAGATTCCATATATGGTTTGTATTTTTCCGATTCCGAACGAGTCCGAAACATCGAAATTTAAGTTTGAAGGGTTGTAGAACTTTGACGCGGCGGTGATGTGGCAGAGCCACGTGACGCCACGTGGCAGCGGCTGGAATTCCAGATTTAAGAACAAGTCGTCCAAGTTTTTTTCCTCAACTTCAACATCAAATTTCTCCTTCATTTTGAGTCCAAATTAGGTGCTTCAAGAGGCTAACTTCAAGAGAATTTCGTGGGGAATCTAGCGGTGATCTCGGAAACGCGAGAGGAGGCTTCGTTTGAGGTAAGGAATCGAATTTAGCCACTGCTAGGATGACTTTCGGATTGAATTGTTATTGAATTTTGAAATGTGAGATCTTGCTCATCTTAGGTCCGTTTTGAGTCATTCTTGAGGCTAACTTGTAGAGTTTTTCGCAAGGATCGTCGTGGGTATAATCTGTTTGGGTTGAAAGGGTCTCGTTTTTTCAGAAATTGGTGATTAATGGGCTGCCCATTTTAATTGTTGTGGCTGATTTGCTATGTTTTAGGCATCCGTTTGTGCTAAAATTTTGGAGTATTAGTTTAGTAAGGTATTTGGGACGTTTCCACGGATTCGATTTTGAGATTCCAATTGTGGGCCCCACAATCCCGTTTTAGACCCGATTTTGGGTCCGTCTCCGAAAAATACAATTTTAGTGTCAATATATTCGTAATGACGAGGTGATTAACCTTTTGTTAGTGGGGAAGCGTTCGGAGACCGTTCGGAGGGGAAAAGATTCTATACCGTGAGTTGGAGCACGCGTGATCGGGCCAGTAGGCTATGGCTTTCTCTCGTGAGATTGAGCATGTTTAGGCATTTGTTTATTGATTTGCTTGAGTATGGAGGGGTTTGGGTGTTGAGCATGCTAAATTTCTATAGTTCCTGCCTTAGACCTTATTTCGGGAAAGTGTTGGATTATGACAGCATGTCTCTTGATATTATTGAATATCCATATCTTGTGGTGTATATGATAATATTGATTTGAAATATGTTTGGCCTTAGTCTAGGCTTAGACTAGTGTTGCCATAGACTTGCGAGGTTTCGGATGTCGTTGGGCGTAGAACTTTTCCGACGCCGTTCGGACGGTCGGCTCTTTGTAGACCGATACATAGCAGACTTGAGTGATAGTCGGTAACTCAACTTATGACCTTGTATCCATAATGCCCGCTTTTCGTTAGCTACGGCATCGGTTAGAGTCCGTGGTCCGGCTTACTTATGTCCAGAAGCTTAGCTACAAGAGGTTCGAGTCCGTGGTCCAGCTTACCCGTGATCCGGGTTTTGTCTATAGTACCGGTTAGAGTCCGTGGTCCAGCCCACCCGTGCCCGACCTTTGGCTACGGCACCCGGCTCGAGTCCGTGGTCCAGCCCATATAGGTTGACTCCTTAGCTATAGTATAGGTTCGAGTCCGTGGTCCCGGCTTTGCACGTGGTGTATTCCCATTCCTCACTAAAGTCAGTTAGTCTTGATTATTCTTATCTCGTAGGTTGAGGTTTTGGAGGTTGGAGAGATTCTGATTAAAGTCCTAAACGTAATGAGATCCCGGAATATGATTGGGAACGGTTCGGTTAAAAGTCCGGAAATTGGTAATATTGTGATAGAACTTCTAGTTCCATTATTTTACTTTATCTCGCCGATGCATCCGCCCGGGCTTATGGGGGTCCGTGCAGGTGGTTTCTTTTATTGTGCACGAGCGTACCCGTCGGGTTTATGGGAGCCCGGCGGAGTTAGTTAGATTACTTGTCTTTGTTGCTCGTACGCCGTGTACATACCCCCATTTACTACTCTTTGCACTTGATGTGACCCTTTATTTGCATTTCGGTTTACTTTTGCTTATCTTGCTCGGCCGGCCTATGATGCCTACCGGGTACTGTTGTTTTGGTACTCATGCTACGCCCGCATCTATTTTGTGACGCAGTCCGAGCACTAGTAGCCGCGTTGATCGAGCTTGGAGTAGACTTATCCAGGAGACGGGGGTGAGCACACGGCGTTTGTACTATTTCGCTCCATCTCGTATATATAGACTTGTCTCTTTCCTTTCGAGACAAGTCCGGTCTCTCGTTGTCTAGTTTTGGGACTTATACTCATTTTGTAGTAGCTCCGCACCGGTGACTTCCGAGGTTCGGGAGGGATCTTTATTTGTATATATGTTTTGGGTTGGTTCCGCCCGTTTATATTGTTATTTTTCTACTTTTGTTTAATTTCTACCCTCAGACCCATTACTTGTTGTTTCGGGTTACGGGTTGGCTTACCTGCTGGTGGGTTATAGTAGGTGCCATCATGACTTGATAAATCGGGTCGTGACAAATTGGTATCAGAGCCCCAGGTTCGTCGGTCTCACTTGTGTACAGCTAATGTTTAGTAGAGTCCGCAGATCGGTACGGAGACGTCCGTTACTTATCTTCGGGAGGCTACAGGATGTCTTTAGGAACGTGTCACTTTTGTATCACTGTCGTGCATTCTGTGTCATATTGGTTTCTGAAAATCTTACTTGTATCACTCTTTTATAGGGATGGCTCGCACGCGTGGTAGCGCCCTGCCTAGGGGTAGAGGCCGACCTCGAGGTCGTGCGTAACTACAAAGACCAGCCCCTCAGATCGAGAGCAAATTCCGGAGCCGGTGATAGAGCCACCGCAGCCCAAAGACAACGAGCGGCCGATGGGCCCGAGACTAGCCTAGCCACCGCCCGAGCCCCGTGGCGGCTCCAGATATTCAGCGATGCTCAGACAGATACTAGCCGCCATTGGGGTATGCGCGAGTCCCCCCTCAGCTCGCTCCAGCATCAAGCAGGCTGCCCCACACCAACAGAGGTTGTTCAAATAGCTAACAACCGGTTGTTCACCCGACGACGATTTGGAGGGCGTCATGCCACTACGGAGCAGAGAAGATGCTCGGGGTGTTCCTTAGACTATCACCGCCGAGGTTTTCTGGGACAGTGGGGGAGGATGCCCACGAGTTTCTAGTTACTTGCCGCGAGCGGCTACAGACTTTGGGTTTAGTGGAGTCGAGAGGAGCAGACTTCACCGGGTACCAGTTAGATGGTCCCGCCAGTGCGCTGGTGGCGTACATACTTAGAGACCAAAGCCACCGGGTCTCCCACCGGTCACATGGATCGAGTTTTCGTGAGGCTTTCTTGGCTCGATTTATTCCCGTGAGCACGTAGAGATCGGCTCGTAGATCGCTTTGCTCGGTTAGAGCAGGGCTCCATGACGCATCGAGTATGAGGCCCGATTCCACGAGCTCTCCTGCATGCCGCCATGATATTACCTACCGAGGAGGAGAGGGTTCGTTGTTTTGTTCGGGGTTTGAGACTATTTGCGGATTGGAGACTCGCCTTTAGTCTCAAGCAGCCGCTCATTTTCGGATGTAGTGGACCATGCCCGTACCTATCGAGCGGCTCCGTCGCGAGGCCCCCGGGGCGGCAAGAGAGCTAGACAGAGGATAGCCATGATAGGCGCCGTTTCGCACCGAGAGTCTTATGATAGATCTCGGCAGAGGTTTCGTCGGGTCGGTTTAGTAGCCCCTTCCAGGCTTCTCCGGGCATCGGAGGTGATCAAGACCGCCATATTGGTTTTAGTGCCGGTCCTAGCCTGTGGCCGAGATAGTTCACGATGGGTTCTTCTCGTCGGGGTAGCCGACCTCCGGCTCCCGCCGACGATCCCGTGTGGGTGTTATGAGTGTGGGGAGTTAGATCATTGGGCCCGCGAGTGTCCCCATCGCAGTTAGCCTTACCCGCTCCACGGCAGCTAGGCATGCGCCAAGACCTCCAGCTAGAGGCGAGGCCGGGGACGGGACCGTGAGGTGGTCACCGTGGTATCTGGGGTGGTCCCCCGAGGGAGGCAGATTAGGGGCGAGCCGATGCACGTGGTAGGGGAGTCCGGGCCCACTTTTACGCAGCCTCCGCCTAGAGCGGACAAGCCGAGACCTCTGACGATGTGATCACGGGTACAGTGTTATTATGCCATCAGCCCGCATCCGCCTTATTTGATCCAGGCTCTACTTATTCCTATATATCTCATTTATTGTGTTCCTCGATTGAGTATGATCCCTGAGCTATTGGTTGAGCCGTTGCGTGTTTCGACCCGGTGGGTGAGTCCTTAGTAGTGGATCGTATTGCGATCTTGCTTAGTGACTATCCAGGGTTATGATACTAGAGTTGATCTTATTTTGCTAGATATGGTTGATTTTGATGTGATTCTCGGGCATGGATTGGTTATCCCTTACCATGCGGTCTTGGATTGTTACGCCAAGACCGTTACCTTAGTGATGCCCGGCATTCCTCCGGTATTGTAAGGGTGCTTATAGTCACACACCGACGGGAATCATCTCTTTTATGCGAGCTAGGCGGTTGGTTGCTTCGGGTGTTTAGCTTATTTAGCCTATGTACGAGATGTGAGTAGGGAGGGCCATTCGCTTGACTCGTTCTTGTGGTTAGAGAGTTTGCGAGATGTGTTCCTACGGCACCTACCCGGCCTACCTCCGCATCGTGATATTGATTTTGCCATAGATTTGGGAGCCCGACACCCGTCCCTATTTCTATTCCGCCTTACCGGATGGCTCTGCAATCGCCTTGGGGTGCCTAGTCCTCTTCGTAAAGAAGAAGGACGGTACTATGCGATTGTGTATTGACTACAGGCAGCTGAACAAGGTGACGGTGAAGAACCGTTACCCCATGCCTCGTATTGATGATTTATTTGATCAGCTTCAGGGTGCCGCCGTGTTTTCTAAGATTGATTTGAGATCCGGGTACCATCACCGAGGATTAGGCGGCGGACATCCCTAAGACCGCATTTAGGACTCGTTATGGCCATTATGAGTTCTTGGTGATGTCGTTTGGGTTGACTAATGCCCCCGCCGCCTTCATGGATTTGATGACACGTGTGTTCGGGCCATACCTTGATTTATTTGTCATCGTCTTCATTGATGACATACCGGTATACTTGGAGAGCGGAGTGAGCATGAGCATTTAAGGATAGTGCTCCAGACTTTGAGAGATCGGCGGCTTTATGCCAAGTTCTCAAAGTGCGAGTTTTGGCTTGAGTCTCAGAGCCTTCTTGGGGCACGTGGTGTCCAAGGAGGGTATTAGGGTTGATCCGGCGAAGATTGATGCTATTCGTGATTGGCACAGCCCACCTCTCGTGATCGAGATTCGTAGCTTCGTCGGACTAGCAGGCTATTACAGACGCTTTGTTGAGGGATTCTCTACTATAGCAGCACCTTTGACTCGGTTGACTCGCCAGGATGTTCCGTTTGTTTGGTCAGAGGAGTGTAAGGCAAGCTTTTTGAGGCTCAAGGAGTTATTGACCACCGCTCCTATATTGACTCTTCCAGTTGAGGGCGAGGGCTTCACAGTTTATTGTGACGCATCCGGCGTTGGTTTGGGTTGTGTATTGATGCAGCAGGGTCGGGTTATTGCTTATGCATCGAGGCAGCTTAAGATTCATGAGCGCAACTACCCCACCCATGACTTAGAGTTGGCGGCGGTGATTTTCGCGCTTAAGATTTGGAGACACTACTTGTATGGAGTTCGATGTGAGATCTATACCGATCATAGGAGTCTTGAGTACATCATGAGCCGTAGGACCTTAATTCGAGGCAGCGTCGTTGGATTGAGCTCCTGAAGGACTACGACCTCTCTATTCTCTATCATCCGGGCAAGGCGAATGTAGTAGCGGACGCCTTGAGCCGGAAGGCAGTGAGTATGGGTAGTCTAGCCTTCTTATCTGTTGAGGAGCGACCCTTAGCTTTGGACATTCAGTCCTTAGCTAATAGCATGGTTCGGTTGGATATCTCAGATTCTAGACGCGTCTTGGCCTTTATGGGAGTTCAGTCTTCTTTGCTTGATAGGATCCGTGGTTGCCAGTTTGAGGATAATACCTTAGTGGCCCTTAGAGATCGAGTGTTAGCGGGTGATGGTGGTCGCTACCTTAGATCCCGATGGAGTGTTGAAATTTGCCGGCCGCATCTCGTGTTCCGAGAGTTGGAGATTTGATACAGCTTGATACTTTCTCGAGGCCCATGAATCTAGATACTCTCCATCCATCCGGACACGACGAAGATGTATCGTGATTTGAGGCAAAGATACTGGTGTGAGTGGCATGAGGAGTGATATTGCTGCCTTTGTTTTCGTTGCTTGTGCCGCCGACAGGTAAAGGCCGAGCATTTGAGGCCCGGTGGCGAGCTCCAGAGATTACCCATTCCGGGAGTGGAAATGGGAGCGTATCACTATGGACTTCGTTGTGGGGTTGCCTCGGACTTCTAGAAGTGTTGACAAAGATTTGGGTCATCGTGGATCGATTGACCAAGTCAAAGACACTTCCTTCCCCGTTCATACTACTTTCGGTCTGCCGAGAGGTTGGCTCGTATCTACATTAGGGAGGTGGTCCGTCTTCATGGCGTGCCTCGTTTCTATCATTTCGGCACCGAGGTTCACGTTTACTTCCCGGCTTTTGGAGGGCTTTTCGGGAGGAGTTGGGCACCCGTGTCCACCTTAGCACAACTTTTCACCCACGCACGGATGGCCGGTCGGAGCGTACTATTCAGTCCTTGAGGATATGTTGCGGGCTCGTGTTATGGATTTTGGAGGTCGGTGGGACCAATTCTTGCCTTTGGCGGAGTTTGCGTACAACAATAGCTACCACTCTAGTATTCGAGATGGCCCCATTCGAGGCCTTATATGGTAGGCGTTGCCGCTCTCCGATTGGTTGGTTCGAGTCTACGTGAGCCTAGGCCGCGTGGTACGCATTTGCTTCAGAGGCCCTAGATCGGGTGAGGGTGATTCGGGATAGGCTCGGGACGGCTCGAGTAGGCTCCCGAGTTATGCGGATCGCAGGCGTCGACCTTGAGATTCTCTGTTGGTGATCGGGTATTCCTCGTGTGTCGCCCATGAAGGGCGTGATGAGGTTTGGGAGGCGGGGCAAGCTTAGCCCCGGTACATTGGGCCTTTTGAGATACTCCCAGGACAGTTGGGGAGGTTGCTTATGAGTTGGCCCTACCTCCGGCATTTTTCGGCCATCCACCCAAGTGTTTCATGTTTCGATGCTTTGCGGCGATATGTTCCGATGAGTCCCATGTGCTCCGGTATGATGCAAATCGAGTTGGATGATCGTTTGACATTTGTAGAGGGAGCGCTGCCATTCTAGCCGAGAGATGTGAGGGAGATTGCGCCGAGAGCCATTCCTGTTGTTAAGGTCCGTTGGAGGCATCGTCCCAGTCAAGGAGGCTACCCGGGAGACCGAGCAGGAGATGCGAGAGCGATTTCTCGGCTTGTTTGAGCCTTCAGTACTTCTTGATCCTTTCCTTCGCTGACGAAAGTCCTTTTTAGTAGTGGATATTGTAATGACCCTTCGTGTCATTTTTAAATTAAAGAATTCTTTCCCTCGTATAGAGCATTCCTGTAGCGACCCCAAGTCATTTATGACTTGCCGGCACCGACCGTTCGGTCGCCCGGTCGTTCGTTTGGGTTTTAGGCCCGTTTCCCCTGTTTTGGAGATTTTTATAACTTGAAAAGTTGACTTTGGTCAACCTTCTTGGGAGTCGTGCTCGGATGAAAATTCGACAGCTAGGTTAGCTTCGGAAGATCGATTTTGGTCTAGAACGACCCTTCGTTCGCTTCCCGAGGCTTTAGATGACATTTGTGGAATCTGGCTCAAACGATACTAGGTGTGGGACCCACTTTTCATCAAAGGAATCTCCAAATGGAAATTCCGCCTTCACCGTTGAGTCCGAAATATCATTTCCAATTAGATTCCATATATGGTTTGTATTTTTCCGATTCGAACGAGTCCGAAACATCGAAATTTAAGTTTGAAGGGTTGTAGAACTTTGACGCGGCGGTGATGTGGCAGGGCCACGTGACGCCACGTGGCAGCGGGTGGAATTCCAGATTTAAGAACATGTCGTCCAAGATTTTTTCCTCAACTTCAACATCAAATTTCTCCTTCATTTTGAGTCCAAATTAGGTGCTTCAAGAGGCTAACTTCAAGAGAATTTCGTGGGGAATCTAGCGGTGATCTCGGAAACGCGAGAGGAGGCTTCGTTTGAGGTAAGGAATCGAATTTAGCCACTGCTAGGATGACTTTCGGATTGAATTGTTATTGAATTTTGAAATGTGAGATCTTGCTCATCTTAGGTCCGTTTTGAGTCATTCTTGAGGCTAACTTGTAGAGTTTTTCGCAAGGATCGTCGTGGTATAATCTGTTTGGGTTGAAAGGGTCTCGTTTTTTCAGAAATTGGTGATTAATGGGCTGCCCATTTTAATTGTTGTGGCTGATTTGCTATGTTTTAGGCATCTGTTTGTGCTAAAATTTTGGAGTATTAGTTTAGTAAGGTATTTGGGACGTTTCCACGGATTCGATTTTGAGATTCCAATTGTGGGCCCCACAATCCCGTTTTTAGACCCGATTTTGGGTCCGTCTCCGAAAAATACAATTTTAGTGTCAATATATTCGTAATGACGAGGTGATTAACCTTTTGTTAGTGGGGAAGCGTTCGGGAGACCGTTCGGAGGGGAAAAGATTCGGTACCGTGAGTTGGAGCACGCGTGATCGGCTTTCAGGTAGGCTATGGCTTTCTCTCGTGAGATTGAGCATGTTTAGGCATTTGTTTATTGATTTGCTTGAGTATGGAGGGGTTTGGGTGTTGAGCATGCTAAATTTCTATAGTTCCTGCCTTAGACCTTATTTCGGGAAAGTGTTGGATTATGACAACATGTCTCTTGATATTATTGAATATCCATATCTTGTGGTGTATATGATAATATTGATTTGAAGTATGTTTGGCCTTAGTCTAGGCTTAGACTAGTGTTGCCATAGACTTGCGAGGTTTCGGATGTCGTTGGGCAGTAGAACTTTTTCCGACGCCGTTTCGGACGGTCAGCTCCTTGTAGACTGATATAGCAGACTTGAGTCTGATAGTCGGTAACTCAACTTATGACCTTGTATCCATAATGCCCTTTAGCTACAGTACCGGTTTCGAGTCCGTGGTCCAGCTTACCGTGATCTCGGTTTTGTCTATAGTACCCGGTTAGTCCGTGGTCCAGCCCACCCGTGCCCGACCTTTGGCTACAGCACCGGTTCGAGTCCGTGGTCCAGCCCATATAGGTTGACTCCTTAGCTATAGTAGGTTCGAGTCCGTGGTCCGGCTTGCACGTGGTGTATTCCCAATTCCTCACTAAAGCTTCAGTTAGTCTTGATTATTCTTATCTCGTAGGTTGAGGTTTTGGAGGTTGGAGAGATTCGATTAAAGTCCGAAACGTAATGAGATCCTGGAATATGATTGGGAAAGTTCGCTTAAAAGTCCGGAAATTGGTAATATTGTGATAGAACTTCTAGTTCCATTATTTTACTTTATTCGCCGATGCATCTCGCCGGGCTTATGGGGTCCGTGCGGTGGTTTCTTTTATTGTGCACGCAGCGTACCGTCGGGTTTATGGGAGCCCAGGCGGAGTTAGTTAGATTACTTGTCTTTGTTGCTCGTGCGCTCGTGTACATACCCCATTTACTACTCTTTGCACTTGATGTGACCCTTTATTTGCATTTCGTTTACTTTTGCTTATCTTGCTCGGTCGGCCTATGATGCCTCTTGGGTACCGTTGTTTTGGTACTCATGCTACGCTCTCGCATCTATTTTGTGATGCAGTCCGAGCACTAGTAGCCGGCGTTGATCGAGCTTGGAGTAGACTTATCCAGGAGACGGGGGTGAGCACACGGCGTTTTGTACTATTTCGTCTCCATCGTATATATAGACTTGTCTCTTTCCTTTCGAGACAGTCCCGTCTCTCGTTGTCTAGTTTTGGGACTTATACTCATTTTGTAGTAGCTCAGATCGGTGACTTCCGGTGTTCCGGGAGGGATCTTTATTTGTATATATGTTTTGGGTTGGTTCCTTTGTTTATATTGTTATTTTCCTACTTTTGTTTAATTTCTACCCTCAGACCCATTACTTGTTGTTCCGGGTTACGGGTTGGCTTACCTGCTGGTGGGTTATAGTAGGTGCCATCATGACTTGATAAATCGGGTCGTGACACTAATTTTGTATTTATTTTTTCAATTATATTATTATTGATTAAAGTCTTAAGAAGGATGTATACATTGTATTTTTTCTTCTATATTTTATTTTGTGTGTTTATTCTCTATTTGACTTCTAACTTTAGTTTTCTATGAATGCATTATTGCCGTAACTTTATATTTTTATTTGGGCTCAAATTAACCATTTCTGACTTTATGGAAAATTTGCTAACTATTAACCAAAGTTCAAAAGAAACCATTTTTTGCTTAAAAAGAATTAATTTTAAACATCAAAATACCCCCTTCATTTGGTGTTTTTTTTGGACGTTTTTATTAAAGAGTTATTTGTAATTATTGTATTTTATTACTCATTACATTCATGTTTTCATAAAATTTTAAATATTCTAATAGATTTATTAAAATTCACATAGAACACATGTGTGAAACACGTACCCAGAAACTAGTGCAATAAGGGGCAAAAAAAGGGAAAAAAGAAATAGATGAAAAAATGAGTTTTGAATAGGATAAACTCACCCTCACAAAATTTGAATCCTTCGTAGTAAGAGAATTGATGAGCACAAATGAATTGATTTAAAAGAGAAAGCAAATTGGTACCCTCTTTGTCGTGTTTATAGTCCTCCTGATCGTTGAGTTATTCCCTTAATACTTGAATTGAATGTAGAAGCAAAGTAGTGTCGACCCTACGGATTCAAACGTCTCCTCTCGAATGATAATATATTTTAGATATTCTAATATATTTATTAAAAATCACACGTATTTTGCACGTACCCAGAAACTAGAATGAAATAAGGGGGGGGGGGGAGATGATAAATGAGGTGTATAGGAATAAAGTCATCCTCACAAAATTTGAATCCTTCGTAGTAAGAGAATACATGAGCACTAATGAGTTGATTTAAATGAGGAAGCAAATCGGTACCTTCTTTGTCGTGTTTATAGTCCTCCTAATCGTTGAGTTTTTTGTAAAATCTCGCAATTTGAAATAACTAGGAAGAGGCTAATAATTGGAAATAGTCATTTTTGGAAAGAATGATAATCTGGAAATTGTCAAGTTAGAATAAGTTTAGTTCTGGTTAATTTCAAACGGCCATAACTCCTATCTCAGGATGAGTTAGGTGTATTTCCAGATATGGTTGGAAAGCTCTTGGAATAACCTTTCCAACGCCACTAAGTTTGCGCGATTCCGAGTTTGTATGAATGAGTTATGCCCTTTGGAAGTTGGGCTATTTGAATAAGGAAAGCCTAATCCGGATTTGGAAGGGTAATTTAGTCTTTTCCTTACCTAATTATTCTAATCCGTTTTTAGGAGTTAATTGGGGTAAATATCAGATTTTATCCAGTTTAGAAAAGTTGAAGTCTCACGCTAGGGCCTGGAGAAAAGAGAAAGGAGAAGAGGAAAAGCAAGATTCTCCAAGAACGATCGATTTTGGTTGTGGATTTCGCCAAGGAATTGATCCTACAAGGTATGTGAGCCTTTCATAGCATTGGGTTCATTCACCCACGCGCCAAACATGCTTATTTCAGCGATATTTGTCCTAAAAGAGTTTGAAAGTTGATGTTTTTGATATGTATTCTTGAATTTGAATGTTGTTCTTGAATTGGACTGGATTGAAGAGTTTTTGAGATCTTTACGTTGAGTTTTAGAGTTGTTTTGAATTAGGTTCTTGAGTATATATGTTGGGTACCTGAATCTAAAATGAATTTGAGACCAATGGTCGAGTTTAGGCGAATGGGGCTGGAAAACGAAGAAGGAAAAGTCGAGTAGGTTTTGGCACGCAAGTCCGCGCTGCGAACTTGCTCCCTCAGTGAATAAAAGTCAGTTTTGCGTCACGGACTTGTTCCAAGACGGTGATTTCTTGATCTTTTCTCATGTTTAGCTATCTACAAACACTCCTAAACATCATGAGATCTTTCCTATCACAAATCACAATACTTGAATCCATAATTCAATTCAAGGAAAGTTAAGAGCCAAGTCAAGTGAAGTTAAGAGTCAAGTTAAAAGAGGTTTATAAAGTTTTCAAAAGTCTTTCACAAACGTTTTAACTTTGTTCTAAGACTTAAGTTTCAAGTTAAGCAAAGAGTAAAGAGTTGAGTTCATTTCTCAAAAAGCTATAAAGGTACTAAGTATTCCCAAGAGTTTAAAATTGTTCACATTTGAGAAAGAAAGGGAACATCGATTCCAAAAGAGCTTTTAAACTAAGTTTTGAGTAATTATCTCAAACCAAAGAAATAAGACTGTTTTAAAAACATATGAGATAAGTATATTTTGGGAGTAGTATTGAGCACCGATATGGGAATGCGAGTTCATATTAACTCAGGTCTCCATAAACCATGTAGCCATCATGGGTAGTAAAAGATCATACTTTTTAGATGACTCCTTAAGATGCTTTTAGCATAGACTAGTGGATCCACTAAGTTAAGTAGTTCTATATGACGGCAAAGTATAAGACAGTTCTGACAGCGTGGGCAAGACGTTATGTCACCACTTACGCTCATAGTGGTGGTTGTCGGTTATGAATCTCCCACAGAAACTATATTACTTTATTATATGAGTAAAGTTGAGTTTGTTATTGCATTTTCTTTAACGAACTGAGTTGTTTCCACTATTTTTGCAAGCTTTCTATATATTGCATATGTTTTATTGCTTTATATTGAGTTAAGTTATTCAGGAGTTGAGTAAAGCCAAGGTAAGTGTCCCTTTCAGATTCTTTCAAGCTTAAGTTGTGTTTAGCATTCCAACTCCCATACTCGTACATTCAATGTACTGATGTCAGTTGGCCTGCATCTTATTATGATGTAGACGCATGTAACCAGGATCAGCATCCAATGCCTCATTGATCCAGTTTGAGCACTCAGAGTCTTGTGGTGAGCCTCCTTGCTTCCGGAGGATCCTTTTTATTGCTTTCAATTTTATTATTAGTTCATTAGGATGTCGTGGGCCTATCCCGACATCCATCTCAGTTGTTTAGAGTCTTCATAGATAGATAGTTAAATTCATTTGTCATTACTTTATTACTGGCTTTTGTTTTTTAGACTTGGGTTGCCATATTGGCTAAGTTTGAATGGTTATTTAAATACATTCTAAGTTATTTCACAAGTTCTTTTTTTAGACTATTTCTTGTGTTTAAGTATTCCGCTGAGTAAGTAAGTCAGGCCAAGGGTTCGCTTGGGGCCAACAATGGTTTTGAGTGTCAGCCACGTCCAGGGTGTAGGCTCGGAGCGTGACAACTATTCCCTTAATACTTGAATTGAATGTAGAAGCAAAATAGTGTTGTCCCTACGGATTCAAACACCTCCTCTCGAATGCTAATATATTTTAGATATTCTAATATATTTATTAAAAATCACATAGAACACACGTGTTTCGCACGTACCCATTAACTACTATGAAATAAAGGGAGAAAATAGATTTAAAAAAAAAAAATAGATGAAAAAATTAGTTTTGAATAGGAATAAACTTACCCTCACAAAATTTGAATCCTTCATAGTAAGAGAATTGATGAGCACAATTGAATTGATTTAAATGAGGAAGCAAATCAGTACCCTCTTTGTCGTATTTATAGTACTCCTGATCGTTGAGTTATTTCCTTACTATTTGAAATGAACCTAGAAGCAAAATAGTGTCGTCCCTACGGATTCAAACGCCTCATCTCGATTGATAATATATTTTAGATATTCTAATATATTTATTAAAATCAGCTAGAACACACGTGCAAAGCACCTACCCAGAAACTAGAATAAAGTAAGTGGCAAAACTAAAAAGAAAAAGTTGAAAAAATGAGTTTTGAATAGGAATAAACTAACCCTCACAAAATTTGAATCCTTCATAGTAAGAGAATTGATGAGCACAAATGAAATGATTTAAATAAGGAAGCAAATCGGTACCCTCTTTGTCGTGTTTATAGTCCTCCTGATCGTTGAGTTATTCCCTTAATACTTGAAATGAACGTAGAAGCAAAATAGTGTAGGCCCTACGGATTCAAGCGCCTCCTCTTGATTGCTAATATATTTATTAAAATTCACATAGAACACATGTGGAAAGCACGTACCTAGAAACTAGAATGAAATAAGGGGTGAAAAAAGAAATAAATGAAAAATGAGTTTTGAACAGGAATAAAGTCACCCTCACAAAATTTGAATCCTTCGTAGTAAGAGAATTGATGAGCACAAATAAATTGATTTAAATGAGAAAGCAAATTGGTACCCTCTTTGTCGTGTTTATAGTCCTCCTGATAGTTGAGTTATTTCCTTAATACTTGAAATGAACACAGAAGAAAAATAGTGTCGGCCCTACGGATTAAAACGCCTCCTCTCGATTGCTAATATATTTGTCTGAAAATGAAGAAGTGAAAAAGAGTATCTGGTGGTTTATATGTGTTTTCTTGGATGCTGAGTAGTTTTCTTAAAAACTTTGTTTGCTCAATTTTGACAATTCAATTATTATTTTCCAAGAAGGGCTTTAAAAGTGCAACGATAATGATATGGACATTCGAGAGTTTTGAATCAATTATTGTCATGAATTGTTTTTTATGTGTCATAATAATAGTGATATTTAACGCTAATTGAGAAAGTTATTCTAAATTTGTCATTTATTTCTTTCACTTTTGACCAAAATGACTTTATAAATTTATTTAATAATGTTTCATGTAAGCACAGTACACAACAATTATGTTTCTATGATCTTTTCAAAAATGCCTAATTTTAATTGACTTGATATTATCTACTCTTCATAATCACATTAGTAGATAATACTCTCTTCAAGTAGTTCTCAAAAAGTTGATGAAATACAATTAAATTCAGGACTATCTAATTTAATAAGTATATATCTACATTAATTCTTGTTTTCAAATAATTTTCACAAAGTTAATCTGATTCAATACTCAATTTCAACAATCAGGTTCAGTATTAGTTTTCTTACAAAAAAAACGACTTTAGTAATTAATTTTGCTCAAAAGTTTTTAAATTCATAGTACATAGAAAAAATATATTGAAATAACTTAACAAATTAAAAAATTAATATTTTTTTTACTAAATTAGAAAATGTATACTGCACACTATAATTTTATTATATATATTATAATTTTAAATTATAAATTGTTAACATTACTATGTAACCACAAATATGGGTTATACGTGTAAAACATGTGCTCAGAGACTAGGAAAAATTATTTTACCATAAATTCAAGAAAACCAAAAAAATGGGGAATAAACATTGCTAAATTATAAAAAAAAAAAAACTAGGGGGAGAGCGAAAAGAAACTTAAAATGATCTGCAGATACAAGTCCACATCTCTAGCATAAACATCAATACTTACTAGATTGAACTGAACTGCGGATATATATCAAAGTTAAAAGTTGATATTTCTTTATTTTTATCTATATAAGTTCATCTTTTTTTTTTTCATGAAACTCCTACCCAATATTTTCATTTTTATTCTTTAGTTAAAGTAGATGGAGAAGTCTTTTGAATTTTAATTGGATATGAGGCAAGGAGTCGATAAGAACTCGGAAAATCATGTACTAATTTTTATTTATTTTTCCATCTATATCAAAATCTTAAGAAAGATGTATACATTGTATTTTTTTTCTTTTATGTTTTTTTGTGTGTTTTTTCTCTATTAGACTGCTAATTTACTTTTCTATGGATACATTATTACCGTGAGTTTATATTTTGATATGGATTAATATTAACCATTTGTGACTTTATTGAAAGTTTGCTAAGTATTAACCAAAGTTCAAAAATAATGTTTGTTGCTTAAATAGAATTAATTTGAAACATCAAAATACCCCCTTTATTTGGTGTTTTTTGGACATTTTATTAGAGATTTATTTATAAGTGTTGTATTTTATTACTCATTATATACAAATATATTTTCATAGAATTTTAGATATTCTAATATACTTATTAAAATTCACATAGAACACATGTGCGAAGCACGTACCCATAAACTAGTATGAAACAAGGGGCAAAAAAAAGATTTAAAAAAAAAAGAAATAGATGAAAAAATGAGTTTTGAATATGAAAAAACTTGCCCTCACAAAATTTGAATCCTTCATAGTAAGAGAATTGATGAGCACAAATGAATTGATTTAAATGAGGAAGCAAATTGGTACCCTCTTTGTTGTGTTTATAGTCCTCTGATTGTTGAGTTATTCCCTTAATACTTGAAATGAATGTAGAAGAAAACTAGTGTCGGCCCTACGGATTCAAGCGCCTCCTCTTGATTGCTAATATATTTTAGATATTCTAATATATTTATTAAAATTCACATAAAACATATGTGCAAAGCACGTACCCAGAAACTAGAATGAAATAAGGGGCAAAAAAAGAAATAGATGAAAATGAGTTTTGACTAGGAATAAACTCACCCTCACAAAATTTGAATCCTTCGTAGTAAGAGAATTGATGAGCACAAATGAATTGATTTAAATGAGGAAGCAAATCGGTACCCTCTTTGTCGTATTTTTAGTCCTCCTGATCGTTGAGTTATTTCCTTAATACTTGAAATGAACGTATAAGCAAAATAGTGTTGTCCCTACGGATTCAAACGAATACTCTCAATTGATAATATATTTTAGATATTCTAATATATTTATTAAAATTCACATAAAACACACGTGTGAAGCACTTACCCAGAAACTAGAATGAAGTAAGGGGCAAAACAAAAAAGAAAAAGATGAAAAAATGAGTTTTGAATAGGAATAAACTCACCCTTACAAAATTTGAACCCTTCATAGTAAGAGATTTGATGAGCACAAATGAATTGATTTAAATGAGGAAGCAAATCGGTATCCTCTTTGTCGTGTTTATAGTCCTCCTGATCGTTGAGTTATTCCCTTAATACTTGAAATGAACGTAGAAGCAAAATAGTGTAGGCCCTACGGATTCAAGCGCCTCCTCTTGATTGTTAATATATTTTAGATATTCTAATATATTTATTAAAATTCACAGTTAACACATGTGCAAAGCACGTACCCAGAAACTAGAATGAAATAAGGGGCAAAAAAAAAAGAAAAAAATAGATGAAAAATGAATTTTAAATAGGAATAAAGTCACCCTCACAAAATTTGAATCCTTCATACTAATAGAATTGATGAGCACAAATGAATTGATTAAAAAAGGAAACAAATCGGTACCCTCTTTATCGTGTTTATAGTCCTCCTGATCATTGAGTTATTCCCTTAAAACTTGAAATGAACGTAGAAATAAAATAGTGTCGACCCTATGAATGCATACACCTCCTCTCGATTGCTAATATATTTGTCTAAAAATGAAGAAGTGAAAAAGAGTATATGTTATTTTATATGTGTTCTCTTGGATGTTGAGTAGTTTTCTTGAAAATTACGATTGCTCAATTTTGACAATTCAATTATTGCTTTTCCAAGAAGGGCTTTTAAAGTGCAACGATAATGATATGGACACTTGAGAGTTTTCAATTAAAAATTCTAATGAATTATTATTTAATGTGTCATAATAATAGTGATATTTAACACTAATTGACAATTTTTTTCTAAATTTGTCATTTATTTCTTTCACTTTAAACCAAAATGACTTTATGAATTTATTTAATAATGTTTCATGTTAGCAGAGTACACAATAATTATGTTTTTATGATCTTTTTATAAATGGCTAATTTTAATTTACTTGATATTATCTACTATTCATATTCACACTAGTAGATAATACTCTCTTCATATAGTTCTTATTTTGACCAAATGAATTCAAATAATTTTCACAAAGTTAATCTGATTCAATACTCAATTTCAACAATCAGGTTCATTATTAGTTTTCTTACAAAAAAAAGGACATTAGTAATTAAATTTGCTCAAAAAAATTTAAGTTTTATTCTACATAAAAAAAATATTGAATTAAATTAAAAATTAATAATTTTCTTAGTAAATTATAAATGTATATCTCATACTATAATTTCATTATATATTATAATTTAAAATTTTAAAGTGTTAACTATATTATGTAATAATGAATATGGGTTACACGTGTAAAACACGTGCTCATAGACTTGTATTCATATAAAATTGAAGAACAACAAGCAACTTCATAAGACATAAAACAATTAAATCTAGCTAGGAATGAAATAGGAAAAATTATTTTAGCATAAATTCAAGAAAATAAAAAAAAGGGGGAATAAACAGTGCTAAATAAAAATAAAAACACTAGGGGGAAAGCGACAAGAAACTTAAAATGATCCGCAGATCAAGTCCGCATCTCTAGCATAAACATTAATACTTACCAGATTGAACTGAACTACGGATACATATCAAAGTTAAAAGTTGAATTACGATTTTACTCTTACTAAGTCAAAATGTTATAAAAATTTAACTATTTAAATATTAAATTGTATCATTTTAATTAAAATGTCTAGCTTTTGGGCTTCTTTTGATTAATTCATAATTAAATATATATATCTTTATAATGATAAAAATAGTAATAATAATAGCTTAAATTAGTAGATCCAAAATGTTGTACATAAATTACTCAACTTTTCATAACTTTTTTCGTAATTCCTCTCATAAATAAAATAATTTATGTGGATAAAATATTATCTTTTATGATAAATAAAGAAATTTAATAATTTAAAAGGCTGCAAATCTGAAAACGAAAAGACATAATATCCTACTGTTTTTTTTTCTTTATTGCTATAATATTCATATTCATAATTCATATATAATTACCTATTCAACTGTTACACTCTTAATATCCATAACTCTCATCTTTTCATATTTATAACCATCAAATATTTAATTTAAAACTTTAAGATATCTTTTGATATTCCATCATTTTTATCTATATGAGTTCATCTTTTTTGTTTCACCAAACCCCTACCCAATGTTATCATTTTTATTCTATAGTTAAAGTAGATCGAGAAAAGAGACTCTTGAATTTTAATTGGTTATGAGGCAAAGAGTCTATAAGAACTCAGAAAATTATGTACTAATTTTGTATTTATTTTTTAAATTATATTATTATTGATTAAAATCTTAAGAAGAATGTATAGAATGTATTTTTTTCTTCTATATATTTTTATGTGTGTTTTTTCTCTATTAGACTATCTTTAATTTTCTATGAATGCATTATTGCCATAACTTTATATTTTTATTTGGGATCAAATTAACCATTTTTGACATTATGGAAAGTTTGCTAACTATTAATCAAAGTTCAAAAGATACCATTTGTTGCGTAAAAAGAATTAATTTGAAACATCAAAATACCCCCTTCATTTGGTGTTTTTTGGACATTTTATTAAAGATTTATTTGTAATTGTTGTGTTTTATTACTCATTACATACATGTTTTCATAGAGTTTTAAATATTCTAATATACTTATTAAAATTCCCATAGAACACACGTATGAAGCATGTACCCAGAAACTAGTGAAATAAGGGGCAAAAAAAGGGAAAAGAAAAAGAAATAGATGAAAAAATGAGTTTTGAATAGGATAAACTCACCCTCACAAAATTTGAATCCTTCGTAGTAAGAGAATTGATGAGTACAAATGAATTGATTTAAATGAGAAAGCAAATCGGTACCCTCTTTGTCATGTTTATATCCTCTTGATCGTTGAGTTATTCACTTAATACTTGAATTGAATGTAGAAGCAAAATGGAGTCGTCCCTACTGATTCAAACACATCCTCTCGATTTCTAATATATTTTAGATATTCTAATATATTTATTAAAAAACACATAGAACGCACGTATTTCGCACGTACTCAGAAACTAGAATGAAATAAGGGGCGAAAAAAAAAGAAATAGATGATTAATGAGGTTTGAATAGGAATAAACTCACCCTCACAAAATTTGAATCCTTAGTATAGCAAGAGAATTGATGAGCACAAATGAGTTGATTTAAATGAGGAAGCAAATTGGTACCCTCGTTGTCGTGTTTTTAGTCCTCATGATCGTTGAGTTATTCCCTTAATATTTGAAATGATCGTAGAAGTAAAATAGTATCGGCCCTACAAATTCAAACACCTCCTCTCGAATGCTAATATTTTTGTCTGAAAATGAAGATGTGAAAAAAAGTATATGGTGTTTTATAGGTGTTTTGTTGGATGCTGAGTAGTTTTCTTGGAAACTCCGTTTGCTCAATTTTAACAATTCAATTATTATTTTTCCAAGGAGGACTTTAAAATGCAACGATAATGATATGGACACTCTAAGAGTTTTGAATCAATTATTGTCATGAATTATTTTTTATGTGTCATAATAATAGGGATATTTAACACTAATTGAGAAGGTGATTCTAAATTTGTCATTTATTTCTTTAACTTTTGACCAAAATGACTTTTTAATTTTTTTTGATAATGTTTCATGTGAGCAGTGTACACAACAATTATGTTTTTATGATATTTTCAAAAATGCCTAATTTTAATTTACTTGATATTATCTGCTCTTCATTCACACTAGTAGATAATATTCTCTCCAAATAGTTCTCAAAAAGTTGATGAAATACAATCAAATTCAGGACTATCTTATTTAATAAGTATTTATCTACATTAATTCTTATTTTGAGCAAATGAATTCAAATAATTTTCACAAAGTTAATCTGATTCAATACTCAATTTCAACAATCAGGTTCACTATTAGTTTTCTTACCAAAAAAAAAAGACTTTAGTAATTAATTTTTCTGAAAAGTTTTTAAGTTCTATTCTACATAGAAAAAATAGATTGAATTAAATTAAGAAATCAACAAATCATTTTTTCATTATTTCGTGTTTATATAATGTTTCTTTTTTACCATTGAGTTATTTCCGAACAATCAAGTTAGATACTCCACATGGGAATTCAAAAAAAAATAAAAGAATCTAGTATTTTCTTTATCTCAATTTATGTGATATTTTTTTGCTTTTTAGTCGGTCTTCATGAAAAAAATATATTTATCTATTTAGTAGTAAATCTAACATTATAAAACCTTTTATTTACCCTTTTAATGAGATAGGAATTCACAGTGGAATGTTTAATGAGATAATTTATCGCCACAAAAAAGTTCATTGATTTAGTTTAACCCAAAAATTTCAACGGTCTTCCTTTTCTCTTTTGAATTCTCTGACCAATCAACCCTACACATAAATTAAGACAAACAATATATATATATATATATATATATATATATAACAAAAACGTGTTCAATGATTCAAAGACGTAAAAGAGAAAAATGGTGTGAAGTTACACAAATAGTGCACGAGTATTACATAATGCAACGTTACAATCAAGGGAGGATCTAGCTTCGCGTTTAAGAAAATCCACTAGCTTTTGCTCAAGTCCTATAAATCTATTAAAATATACACTAAATATTTATAAATATTTGACTATGAATCTAGTTATTATCGTATAATGAATTGAAATCAATGTAGGAACACATAAACTTTAAATTTTGAATTCCCCTCTATACCTACAAATTACAATTTGGTTTAAAGTTTTCAAGTTCTATTCTACAAGTTTCAACAGGGTTCCTTTTCTCTTTTGAACTCTGTGACCAATCAACACATACACATAAATTAAGACAACAGAGCATAAATAACAAAATGTGTGTTCAAAGATTCACAGACGTAAAAGACAAAAAAAAATGGTGAAGTTACACAAAGATAGTGCATGAGTATTCCGAATCCAATTTTCAGTTCACGGAAAATCCACTAACTATTGCTCAAATCCTATAAATCTAATAAAATATTTTATAAATATTTGTAAATATTTGGCTATGAATTCATTTATTATCATATAACAACTTGAAAGTAGTAGGAACCCATAAACTTTAAATCTTGAATTAGTCTCTAAGCCTACAATTTGTATTACAAATTTCTGAGCACGTGCATTGCACATTTGTCCCATGCAAGTAGTACATACAATATAAATCAGATTAAAAATATGTTGTAATCAAATATTGAATAAAGTAAAAAAAGTAAAAGTTGATAAAGATAATTAGTCAACTTATTCAATGTCTTCTTTGCTGAACAATAGATAATTAAATATTATTTGAAACTGCAGAATTGAACAACTTAATTTAGCTAGGTAGGCAAAATATATAATGAATTACATTTTGACCAACATATTATATATTCATATATTACATAATACTCTTTCATAAATGATGTTCTTGAGGTGTATTCCACTTTGTATTTTTTATTACGTATTTCAACGGTTAGAGTAGGTTCACTCATCCACTTATAATTCTATAATTAGGAATACATTAATTAGCTTAAATCACCAAGATATTATATATGAATATCTGTTCTTTTCATTTATCCACCTATTTTTTTACCAACTTCAGCAAATTTAAGGAATCAAAAATTAAAGTTTAAAACAACTTCAAGCTAAGCAAAGACTCAAAGCTATATGTCCAAAAGTCAATCTCTAATTCAAGTATTGGTATGACTCCATTTGAGGCTCTTTATAGTAGGAGGTATAGATCTCTTATACGTTGGTTTGAAGTTGGTGAGGTTGCTTTGATAGGGCCCGAGTTGGTTCACGAGGCTATGGAAAAGGTTCGCTTATTAAAGAAAGGTTGAAAATGGCTCAAAGTCGACAAAAGAACGATGCTGAGTTTAGAAGAAGAGACCTTGAGTTTAATGTTGATGATTGGATTTACTTGAAAATTTCACCCATGAATGGTGTCATGAGTTTTTGTAAGAAAGGGAAGTGTAGTCCCCATTATGTAGGTCCTTATCAAGTATTGAGGTGGATAGGAAAGGTGGCTTATGAATTAGACTTGACCTCTGAATTATCATAGGTGCATTCGATATTCCATGTGTCCTTATTAAAGAAATATATCGGTGATCCTACATTTATTGTACCATTAGATAATCTTGGTATACATGAAAGCTTTTCGTATGAAAAAGTTCAGTTGAGATTTTAGATCGAAAATTCAAAAATTGAGAAACAAAGAAGTTGCATCCGTAAAGGTGTTTTGGAGAAATCAAATGATTGAGGGTGCTATTTGAGAGGCCGAGCCCGATATGATGTCACGATATCCTCATCTCTTTACCTTCGGTCCTACTCTAGCTTGAGGTATTTAGTTCCTCATGGTTCATTCTTGTGGATTTGTGTGTCTTAGTCATTCTCATATTCCATATGCATGCATGTATGTTTTATGAAATTATGTTTTTACTATGTTTTAGCATGGAGTCAATTTTTCTCCTTGGTTATGCGCATTTATGTGATTGCATTCATGTTGGGTTGTTAGATCTCTTTCCCCTACTTTTTTTATGCTACTTTGAGTCTCATTCGAGCACGAATTTTCCCAAGGGGGAGATATTATAACACCTAAGATTTTGGAAAAGGAAAATATAGCATTTTAGTCATTATTTGTGTTCTACGGGTCCATTCTACTGGCCATAGAAGCTTCTTCAGACTGTAGAAGGCATCCATAGAAAGTGAGTTGAAGTTTTGGAAAATTAAGTTTTAGCATCTTAGTGCTACGATTGACCAGGACGGTCTGTCAAACGTTTTACGGGTCATGGATAGGTCTTGTAAAAAGGTCCCAGACTTAGCGAAATTTTAAGGTCAAAGTTGAGTTCTAAGATTGGGGTCTCCGAACCGTAGAAGGTTCTACGGGCTGTAGACTAGTCTCGTCAAAAGTTGGCTTGAAATTAGGCTCAAGTACTTGGTCTACGTTTGACCAATATGGACTGTAGAAAGTTCTGCGGTCCGTAGGTCACACACCTGTAGACCAATCCGACAGTTATTTTTAAGGGATTTGGGTTTTTTCCTATGCGTCTACTACCTAAAGTATGTTGTTTTAACCCATATTATAAGCCCTATATACGTATTTTAAGTCCTAAAACTACGCATCCTAAAACCATTCTCCTGAATCCCAAATTCCCTCCAAGTTCTTCCCCCAAATTTCTCTATCAAGCTAAGGAAGAAGAAGCTAGGGTTTCACTTCAAGGTCTCCAATTCACCATAGCTTTTAGGCTTTGATCATCAAGGTATGTTAGTATTAACCTATGGAGTCCTTTCCTCCATAGGGTTCCCAAAATCTTTCAAATTTTACAAATTAAATTCTCAATTCAAAGTTAGAATTTTATTCAATCTTCATGGGTTCTTCTCAATTATGATCCAATTACTTGTTTTTCATCTTTTGATGCATGAATTGAAGAAATTACATGTTTTGAGTTGAGTTCATATGAACCCACATGATCCATGATTTTAGATTATGAACATATGATGAAGCTTATGAACTATGAAATGTGATTTTTATAAAGACATGCATGCTTTTATGAAAGAGATGTAAATGATTTGAGGATGCTTTGAGAGGAAAGGTTCAGTGTTGTTGTTGTGAAAGGTTTTCTCACATAAGGATTCATGAGATTGTAAGGCTTTCTCACCTAAGTTGAATCAAGTTTTAGGAGATATTGTAAATAACTTTAGCTTGGATTGGTTGCTAAATTGTGCCTTTTCATGGATGATGAACTGAATATGATTAATGACTATTCCGTTGAATTTTACTTAGCACTGAGAGGATATTGAAATGGATGTTTTTTCGTTAGTAGAGGTCAGGTATCTAGTAGAAATCTCTTTTTCTCTAACTGCATGCCCCCGTAGGATGTATTAGCTAGTGGATCCACGTAGGCTAGAAGTTTACAGTTCTTACCTTGGGAAGTAGGACATCTCTTTTCGGTATGGGATAGACACCAGATTCCATGTTTTAGCTCACAATATGGTCTATGTCGGTTAATGGTAAACATCCCACAATAATGAACTAGATTACACTCAAAGTATCTCACCAAGTGTTTTAAATATGTTAAGTTTGCATTGACCATGATTATGACTTGTGTTTTCTAATCTTTTTATCTTATGATTTAGCTTGGTCATTGCATGTCAAGTAAAGTCTTTTAGCATGATTTCATATCGTTTTATGCATTGCTATCATATTTAGTACTTGGAATGTACTGATGCATACTTGTACCTTCATTATTTCACTAATGTAGAGTTTAACGCTCCTACCTCGCATACTTGTGACTAGTTGATCTCCCTTGTCGAGTCGAAGATTAGTGAGTCCTCATGCTCCGAGGACCAATACATTTTTATAGCTTTTCTTTATTTCAGTTTTTAGACATTGTACCTGATGTATGAGTTACGTCTCAACCACTTCTTTTGATGTATTAAATGACTTGTTGAGACTATGTTAGACTTCCACTTTGTAAAACTCTTTTATGATATAAGATTGCTACTTTTGAAATATTTATTTCTATTATCTTGTATGATGTATGCTAAGCTGCTTGTGTAGGACTTTTCAGGGCTCTATACGTCATGTAACACCTAGGATATACTTTGGGTCATGACAAAAGAACAATAATGATAAGTTAAAATTAGAATAGATTAGGTTTTAAGCAAAAGAGGGGCACACATCTTACAAGATAATAGAAATAAAGATTTCATTCTAATTTTAACTTACCTGTTAACTCTCTAAAATAAGCGTTTGTAAGAAAATCAGCACTTCGGCTTTTCAGAAGATTGGCAAACAGGCTATTAAGGCGATTATGGGATTCGAAAGCATAATTTGTTTATTTTTCGCTTTGCTTCATTGTTTTCAGGATAGGCACTGGGACATGTACACGAGTATTGTAATTTCATACTGTAAACTTGTACGATAACAACATAACTAGTGTAGTTCCACATATGAGATTGGGGCAAGGTAGTACGCGAGTATTACATAATGATATGATACAATCAAGGATGGATTAAACTTTGGGTTCACGAAAATCTAGTAGTTTTTTCTCAAATTCTATAAATCTATTAAAATATTTGACTGTAAACTGAGTTACAATCGAGCCTTCTTTAGTTTCTAAGTATATATCAAGCTCAAGTCATCAAGTTAGTGTACATATGCACGATTGTGATAAAAGTTATGCTTAATACATCGTTAATTAGAGACAAATTCAGACCTTTTTTCTTTTATTAATTAATTGATCAGTAAGCACTAATATCATGGTTATTGCTCCATTGACAAGGTTGTAATTTAATCAGACACGTTATTATGTTTGGGGCCTTCGCACGAATCTCGAGAGAACTCATATTTATTAATTTGGTATTAAATCAAGCATGAATTAAAAAAAATCCTCGAAAGAGAGCTCACCGTTAACTTGCCAATGAATTTTGAAAATGAACCTTTGTAAAGGGTAATTAATGAAGAACATGCAACTGAAGAAGCAATTGGCGAAGTTTATAAGGTGACTTAAATTTAAATTTGTAAGTCAACAGATACAATTCAACATTCATAGAAATAATTGAAATACAACCTTGGAGGTGGAAGAATTAAGTTATAGAATCCTTTTCTTCGTTGCCTTTTTGGTTTTCTCTACATTTTCTCTTACCACCAAAATTCTTTTTGCTACTTGAATCTTCTTTTTACAAGCAGTTCATATTGGAATCTTCCACTGAATCTTTTTCCCTTGAAAGATTCCAATTATATTCATCTTCAACAAGTGACAGCCTCATAGTACACTGTCGAAATGCATGAAAACTATATGAGATATACTCAAAATAAGTTTAACAATTTTTTTTGTTTTGTCAAATATTTAAGTATGAAAATTACAGAAGGAGAAAATTGTTGTGTTCATCAACGATACTTAATGTTAACGTAAGAAAATATAATAGACATAAAGTATGTATGAATTACCTTATATAGGTTGCTGATGGAACGGAATTTTGTACTTCTCGGTAGTCCCTGTGTGATGCGATAGTTTCCATTATTTGCATCTCTTGTCAACAACTTTGAGCCACAATTGACGCCATTGTCATTTGAAAAGCGATGAGAATTATTGGAAAGATTGTCTTCACCTATGACTTTGTTGAGCTCAGGCTCGCCTGAAAATCGTGCTTAACCAAATGAGAGGGTATGGTACACATAGAAAAAAAATGTATGTTCATAAGTTTAAAATCAAAATGGAATCAATTTAAGTTCAAAAATTTAGAATCAAATTGGAATTTAGAATCAGTGTTTAGCATCTTAGGCTCCACCTTATGCCATTTAGGTGCAGAGTTTCTATCCTAGAAAAATTATCGTTCTTTTTTCATGGATAAGATAGGATAATGTGACCAGTAATACTATGTATCCACATATTTAAATTTTAGAATCTTTCTCCCTACAAAAAAAAATTAACGTAAGTGTCAAATTTTGTGAGATGTAAAATTATTCCTCAAGTACCTATGATGTTTTGTTGTTGTTCAGGTAGTTCCTCTTCGATAGAGTTCTCTTGGTCCTTTCTTGTTTCACTTCCGATGTGTTCTCCAGTTATCTCCTTTTGTATTATTACCTATAAATTCACTTTGTTCTCTTAGAATCAATTGGAAAAGAAATATTTATTGTTGAATACAATGAGCAAGCCCAACAGAAAATTCATATTGACAGAAAGTAAATTTGTTTTCTCAAAATTAATAGTTCAAAGTTGAAAATAAAATTAAAATATTCCTTAAATTAAGTAAATAGACATAAGTCATTATTAATCAATTACCTCACATAGGTCAATAAGGGATTGAAACATAATCCTCTCTGATATTCCCTTATTTAAATGGTCTTCTTCATCTTTATTCTCTTTTGGTGAAAGCTTTGATCTATTATCACCAAGGCTCTCAAACTCAACTATTAATCATACATAACCAATTCAAAAATAGAATAAGTAATAGCACAACTCATCAGTTGTAAGAAGTTTAAATTGATTGATTACGTACGTACCATGAATAATATTTCGTTTTAGTTTGTTAGATAGTGTCTCCTCGAAAATGTTTACTTGATCCTTTTCAGTGTTGCCTTCACTGTGTACTTTAGTTTTTTGGTTCTCTAAAGTACTTGTGTGACTCCAATTATATTCCTCTTCGGGTGGTGAAAGCCTCTTTGTATGCTGTAAAATAAAAGAAAACTTGATATATACGTGCCATCGATGTATTGAAATCATTTTTCATTATAGTATAAAGCACCTTGTATATGTCAATAATGGAGTGCAATTTTGTGCTTCTTGGTATCCCTTGCTTCAAGCGGTGGTAGTTTTGATCTTTTTCATCATTTATGTGAAGTTTCAGGCCACCATCTGTGTTGTTGTCCTTTCGAATATGATCAGTATTATCCAAGAGACTAACGTTACTTGAGATAATGTTGTTCTCCAATTCACCTGAAAATCATGCAAAACCAAATGAGAGGAAATGGCACACATAGACAATATTAATATTATGAATACACGAATCTAAAATTTTAAGATTCTTCTCCAATCTCCAAATCAAAAGAATTCAAAACAAATTAATGTAAGTCAATTGTGAAATGTAAAATTTCTTAGATACCATTGATGTCTTGTTGTTGATGTTGTTTTTCAAGTGGTTCCTCTTCGAAAGAGACCTTCTGCTCCTTTTCTTTTTTGCTTTCGTTATATTCCTTAGATCTCTCATCATGTATCACCTTCTTGCAATTTTCCTCTTTATTTTTGCTGAGTGACTGAAAATAGAAAATTTATGTCAGCAGAAAACAAAAAACTTACCTTTGTATTAAAAGGTTTATAGTTGAATAACAAAGTAAAATTAAAAAAATTATGTTTGAGAGAAGAGAAAAAAGGAAGGAAAAGAAAAATGGCTTCGAAGATATGGTGGAAAAAATAAACAAACTTCCATTAATCTTATTAATTATAGTCTTCCAAAATGAATTAGAGATGACAAAAAAAATTAAAACAAAGGGAAAAGGGAAATAAATAGATAAATAGAAAATATGAAAATTACCGTAATGATGAAGTCAATAATGTTTAAACTATTCAATGTACTATCCGGCATTCTTTGTTGCACCGGGTAGTCTGCATCTTTTCCCTCTTTGATAGAAAGTTTGGAATTACTTCCTTTGTTCTCTTTCATTTGTCCAGTTTGCATTTTGAACTCACCTAAAGAAATATATACATTAATTAAATTAACTATTTGTTTTACCAAAATATTTTTATAAATGATAACTTTAAAATTTTAAATTCTATCATAGTACTCCAATTAATTTTAAAAATAATGACTTTGTGATACGAGTAAAATTAAAAGAATAATTAACACAAGGCAATTAAGATGCAGAATTAATTGCATACCCCCTTGGCCCTTTTCAAATTTGCCTCTATTGTGTTCTTCAGAATTTTGGCTCTTATTCGTGTCTTCTTCCTTTTTCTTATGTAAATACAAAGGAAAGAAATATCAATGAATTAATTAAATTAATTAGTCATGCTCTCACAAAGTGAAATCTTTCCTCCATGCTAATAATTTCAAAGTTGAAAAAAAAATTAAATTATTTTTTGATCAATTCCAGATATTTTTAAAAAATAAAAAACACCACGACTTATTTTTTTTTCTTTTAATAAAATTACAACATGATAATAATTGAAATAAAGGGGGGGGGGGGGGTCTTTTTTTCAATCCTTGATATGCTTCGCTTAAAACAAACTTAATTGGATCGAGAATATATTCATATAAAATTGAAGAACAAGCAACTCCATAAGACATAAAACAATCAAATCTAGCTAGGATTGAACATATGAAAATCCTTTTTACCACAAATTCAAGAAAAGCAAAAACTGGGAAGAAACATTGCTAAATTAATAAATCACACATTTGATAGAGATGTTCAATAAAGTAAAAAGAACCTGGGGCAAAGCGAAAAGAAACTTAAAATGAAATGCAGATCTAAGTCGGCATCTCCAACATAAGCATCGATGCTTACTAGATTGAACTGAACTGCGAATATATATATATATATATGAATTATGGGGCAAAAAAGGAAAAAAAAGAAATAGATGAAAAGATGAGTTTTGAATAGTGATATTTAACATTAACTGAGAAAGTTATACTAAATTTGTAATTTATTTCTTTCATTTTTTACCAAAATGACTTTTTGAATTTTCTTTTAATAATGTTTCATGTGAGCAGAGTACGCAATAATTATATTTTAATGATCTTTTTAAAAATGGCTAATTTTAATTAATTTGATATTATCTGCTCTTCACACATTCACACTAGTAGATAATACTCTCTTCAAAAAGTTGGTGAAATACAATCAAATTCAGGACTATTTAATTTAATAAGTATATATTTTCATTAATTCTTATTTTGACCAAATGGATTCAAATATTCTCACAAAGTTAATCTGATTTAATACTCAATTTGAACAATGAGGTTCACTATAAATGTAAGTTGACCATTAAATTGAGATAGAGGCAATATTTATTAATTTTCTTTCAAAAATAAAGAAGACATTAGTAGTTAAAGTTTTAAAGTTCTATTCTACATAGTAAAAAATGGATTGAATTAAATAATGAGATAAGAATTCATAGTGGGAAATTTAATTAAATGATTTATCACCACAAAAATTTCATTGACTTATTTTAGATTAGAAGTTTCAATAATCTTCCTTTTGTCTTTTGAAATTTGTGACCAATCAACACCTACGCATAAATTAAGACAAACAAAGCATATATAACAAAAAACGTGTTCAAAAATTCGCAGATGTAAAAGACAAAAAATGGTGAACTTACACAAAGATAGTGCACGAGTATTACATAATGCAATGTTACAATCAAGGGAGGATCCAACTTTGGGTTCACGGAAATTCCCCCCCCCCCCCCCCAGGCCTACGATTTGTATTACTTATTTTTGGGCACGTGTGTCCCGTGCAAATAGTATATACAATATAATCATATTAAAGATACACTATAATGAATAATAGAATAAAGCGAAAAAGTACAAGTTGAAATAGACAAATAGTAAGCTTATTAGAAATACTTCTTTGTTGAATAATAGATGATTAAATATTATTTGAAACTGTAAAATTGAACAACTAAATTTAGCTAGGTAGGCAAAACGTGTAATGAATAATATTATGAGCAACATATAATATATTTATATATTACATAATACTCTTTCATAAATGATGTTCTTAATGTATATTCCACTTTGTTGTTTTGATTACAGATTTCAACCGTTTGAGTAGTTTCATTTATCCACTTATAATTATATAATTAGTAAAACATTAATTAGCATAAATCACCAAAATACTATATATGAATATATGTTCTTTTCATTTATCCACCTTTTTTTACCAACTTCGGCAAATTTAAAGAATAAAAAATTAAAGTTTAAAACAACTTCAAGCTAAGCAAAGACTCAAAGCTATATGTCCAAAAGTCAATCTCTAACACTTCTATGTCAATACATCAGTTTAATTTTACTTCTATGTCCAAAACTTGAATATCAGTGCCATATCCTACATCTAAAAGGTCCACAATTGAACCACGATTATCACTACTTTTCACATTCCCTTTCAGTTTGAAATGGAGTTGCAAAAAGTGAAAAGCTCTTCACATTAAATAGTATGCTGACATTAGGTACTATAAATTTAATAATAATATAATATGATAATATTTAATTAATTAAATATTTGTACAACATTATAATTTGGGGTAAAGGTAAAATGGTAATCTAACTTTATGTAATGTCTCATTTCTTGTGAATTTGTTTTATCTGTGAAATGACCATTTTACCCTTTCTCGTAGCATTTTCATGCTTAGTTTGTGTTTTGAGAATGGTTGGTGTGGTCTTCGATGCAATCGGGTATGTTTTTGGTGATTTAACCCCTCTTGAGTTGAGAATTCTTATCAGGATTGACTTCAGACAACATTTTGAGTTTCGAGCACCGGATGAGAATTTCTTCATTTGCATCACATCCGAAACGTCAATTTTGAGCTAGTAGAGTGGTTGGTAAGATTTCTGAGGCCTTAGGTTGAGTTTTGGGTGAGAAGTTAAGTTTTAGCCTTAAGAGTTGTCTGGGAGGGTAATTCTGTAATTTGATATCTTTTCAAAATTTGAAGATTCTATTGAGTTTGAAATGTCAATTTTAGTGGGGTAGGAAGTCCAGTTTATTTTTATCGGACTTCGAATGATTTTCAAGGGTCCGGTCAGAGGCTTGAACTTAGTCTTTTTCTGTTTTCTGGTGTTTGGTGCAAGGGGACTATGTTCGCAGGTCCCCTAACGCGTTCGCAGGTGATGGGTGGCTATTGTATCGTGATCGTAGAGGGTTGGGGCGTGATCACGGATGAACAGTGCTCCACAGTCGCAGTACTTTTCCTGCGTTCGTGGAGTTTTGGCAGCCAGTGGGCCGCGTTTGCGGACCTTAATTTACAGACGTGACAGGGTATATTCGGGAATTCATCCCATTTTTCACTCGGTTGAGAGCTTGGGAGTGGAGATTATTTAGGGGTTTCTTGAGGAGATTCATTTGGGTAAGTTCCCTTATCAATTCTTTACCAATTCCTCCAATTTTTATCTTCCGAAAGCTCTTAAAATTTTGATTTCAAAGTGGGTTACTGGGATTTTTCTCCCAAAGTTGAAAAATTAGTAAAATCTTGATTTGGAACCCGTTTCTTGATCATTTTAGGGGGGTTTTCAACCATGAATACCTCTTGGCTAGTAGAACTTGATTTTCAACTAAAAATTTGATTTGAGTGATTTTTGAATGATTTTACCCCCAGTTTCAAATCCTATCAATGTGGGTATCATTGGACTCCTTTTGATGAACTCTTTTCATTTTTGATTGTTGAGGATCATTTCGATGATTGTGTGGTTGAGGAAGTGCTCTGATTGGGTTGTTCGAGTGAAGTTTTGACATTGAGGTAGGTTTGGCTATCCCTCTCTTAGACTAAGATGAGTAATTAACATGTTCTTAGGAAGTCAACTGTGAAATGAGTAGTATAATGAGTCTTTGAAGTTGATAAATGTTGACCTCTTTGTGTAGTTAGTATGATGCCTATTTGTGATGTTTAGCATATGTGAAGGCTTGTGTGATTCTGTTAATTGTTGTGGGAAGCCTGTTATAATTGAGAAATTTCCCGAGCGAAGGGCTGTGTGGTTTATCCTTATACTTGACATTGAGATGCCCGAGTGAGGGGTTTGAGTTGACTTTTGTATTTTTTTAAATGAAAGCAATGTTTTCTAATTGGTAAAGACCGACTTCAAATGGATTCCTCCACTATCCCTATCATTTAAGAATATGTTTCATAACTTGATGAGTTTGGGAACTTGATGCTATTTGAAGTCCTTGGTGAACTAATTATACCTATGTGTAGTATGTGTTGTGATGCATTCATCCTCATGTTGCATATCATTGGATATTGGTCATGGAAATATGAGAAAGTGGAGAAATACTATCTTTTTGAGAAAGTAAATATGACACCTTACTTATATCCTTGACAACGAGTCAGGTGACAAGTTGATGAGATATTGAGATTATGAGGTTGGTATATAGACTGCGAGTCCCCCATGGTTCCTTTTCTTGAAGCTAGAGCTTAGATGGAATTAACAAAAACCACCTCCCCCTATTATTGTTAATGCAATATTTATGGCTTGTGAAAAAAAATATTACACGGCTTATAAAAAAGGACACAAGTAGTTAATTTTGCTTTATAGTTTTTAAGTTTCATTCTACATAGGAAAAATTAGATTGAATTAATTAATAAATTAAGAAATCAATTAATTTTTCATCATTTTGTATTTATATGTTTCTTTTTCATCATTGAGTTATTTCCCCGAACAATCAAGTTAGATATTCTACATGGGGATTCAAAAAATAAAAGAATCTAGTATTTTCTTTATCTCAATTTATGTGATATTTTTTACTTTTTACTCGATCTCAAAAAAAAAGATATTTTTGTCTATTTAGTAGTAAATATAATGTTATAAAACTTTGGCATAATACATGTATTAGACCCTAAACTTGGCTTCAAATTTTAACTTTGACCTCCAACTTTCATAGGGCACAAATAGACACTTTAACTATCCAGCCTTTTAATAAATAAACACGCGATTTTTGGACCAAAGAGCGTGAAATGCAAACGCTTCCACGTGTATTAGTGAGCCACTCAATGACTGCCAACTAATTAAACATTTTACATATCAATTTTAGAACTCACAAATAAATTAATTAATTTCAATTAATATAGAAGGGTTAAAACATTCCATCTGGTCATTTCACCTACACAATTCAAATCATCTCAAACTGAAAACCCTAGGTCAGCAAGTGAATCAAAATTTGGGAATCAAAGGGGGAAAATCGTTCAAGATTTCTGGGGAAGCTGAAGTTCATCTGTTCAGGTATGCCTCAATTTGCCCTTTTGAAAGTTTATCTTTGATACAAAGTTGAATCTTTTTGTCACCATTAATGTAAAATAGTTATTTTCTTACAGCTTTATACATATGGGTCATATTATAGCTATTTTTCACCATGGAGGTTGCATTTATAAAGGTCAATATGTGTTGAAATTGGGAAACATCGTATTTAGCATAGATAAGGACCACTTCTCTTTGATCGAACTGAAATCGTATGCAAAAGACATTGGATATGATGAAGTTGATGCTTTTTTTTTACTGAAGACCCTATTACCCATAATTTTGTCAAGTTAGAAAGTGACAGCCAACTATATAACTTTGTTAAAGATTTGTGGAATGGGTCATTTTTTAAGTTGTTTTTGAAGCATGTGACTGTTAAAAAAGGGGGGTCCACTGCTACACCTACTTTGGGACCATTTTCTGTTGAAAATAATAATCAAGAATTGGGAAATTGCTCTAGGGTTTCACACACTGAACATGGTATAAATGGGGAAGGTGAAGTTGAACAACCATTAGATGAAGAAAATGATGATTCTCTTAACTTTGAAGAGGATGACTTAGATGATGTTCCAGATCAAGATGATAGTGAAGTTGATGAAGAATTGAGAGCTTTTAGAGAAAAACTTAGGGAAGACAAAAAAAATGAAGCTGCAAAGCAAAAAAAGAGAACTAAAAAACTCTTAAAGGATCAAGGTGTTGAGCTTGGAGAAGTTGGCATAGATAAGGGATTTGAGAATATCTTCACCAATAAGGCAGCCAAATTTAATGGAAAATTGGGAGGTGATGAAGTGTTTATTGATTCATCGGATGAACCAAGTGAAGATAGTGATGAGGAGCTAGATGTTCTAGCACAACCAGGTGTTGATTTACCTTTAAGAAGAAAAAGCAACAAATTGAGGTATGATTCTTCTTCATCCATTTCTTTCTTTGAGTTAGGTATGATATTTGAGAGTGCAACTCAATTTAGAAAGGTTGTTGATGATTATGATGTTCAACATAAGGTTCAGTTAAGGCTTAAGCCCAATGAACCTCATAGAGTTAGGGTAAAATGTGAAGGAAAGTGTAAATGGAAAATCTTTGCAAGCTTGGATAAAGATTCTGGAATTTTTTTTGTAAAGAAATACTATCCTACTCATAGATGTATTTCAAAGAATAAGAACAGGTTGTGCACAGCCAAATATGTGGAAATGAAGATGAGGGATAGAATAATATCTCAACCTGACATGAGAGTTCATAAGCTTCAAGAGACACTAAAAAAAGAATGGGGCTTAAAAGTGGGAAGATCAATATGTTACAGGGCAAAAATGAATGTTATTGCCAAGTTCTTGGGTGATTGGAAGCTTGAGTTTTCAAGGTTGTTAGACTATGCTGACATGATTAAGAGTACAAATCCTGGGAGTTCTTGTTGGGTTAGAACTGATAATGAAACAGTCCATGGCTTACACTTGTTCAAATATTTCTATGTTTGCTTTGCTGCATTGAAAAATGGATGGCTGGAAGGTTGTAGGAAGATTATAGGATTGGATGGATGCTTTCTGAAGGGTGCTTGTAGAGGAGAATTATTAGTGGCTGTTGGAAAAAATGGAAACAATCAAATGTATCCAATAGCTTGGGCAGTGGTTGATCAAGAAACTAAACACTCTTGGAGTTGGTTCTTAAGCTATCTCATTGAAGACTTGCAACTTGGTGATGGAAGTGGCATAACGGTCATGTCTGACATGCAAAAGGTATTTATTCTGCCTTTGTTTATTTATTGCAACTTACTGTCTTGTGTTACTGCCCTGTGTTACTGTCCTGTGTTACTGCCTTGTGTTCTTGCCTTTGTGTTGTTCGCCCGTGTTCTTGCAAAGATTTAACATCATGAAGACATGATTAATTTTGTCAACTGTTTTTGCAATCAGTCATTTGTGCAGGATTGGCATTCTGTTTTTGGTGCAGTTGGTTTGTATGGGAATGATGTTGCAAACTCACAATTTTATCATGTAGAATGACTTTATGTCACTGTAAAGGGATAATTAAGTATGATGAGCTGATTCACAAGCTCTTTGAATTGCAAATCACAAGTTTAGAACCTGGTAAGCTCAAAATCGCTTAAATCTATAAATCATAAATTTCAAATCTTAAATCAACCTTTACTATCAAATACATAAATGTATCATTCTTTTATCATATAAAATGAGATAGAATAAACAATAGATTCTAAGATATGATATTTCACCTAAGCTTGCCTATGAAATTGATTAGAATTGTGTATAGATTAATTTTTTATATTTTTTGGTATTCAATATATATATATATAAAGTTTTTGGGCTGATGATTGGTTTTTAGATAAATTGAAATGCACATTTTCCTGTTATTTTATTTATCTTTTTGTGGCTAATGTTTGTTTGACATTGAGAAAAATTTCATGCATATTTGGATTAAATCATGTTTTATTTCATTCTATTTTTTGCATCTTGATCTTGTGCTATTTGTTTGTGGGTAGTTTGTTGAATCTCTATGTAATAAAAAGTTGCAAAATATTTTGTCTAAAAGGTTGCAAAACATGCAGCTATTCACTTAGTGTGTGAAGTAAGTGAAGTGTGCCTTAAAGTTATTGATTTAATATTTCTTAGGGTCTTGAGGTAGCAGTTGAAGTCTTACTTCCTAATGTTGAAAGATGAATGTGTGCAAGACATATTTGGGCAAACTGGCAAAAAAGATGGAGAGGTGAGGAAAGGAGAAAAGCATTTTGGAGGTGTGCCAAAGTTAGCTTTGAGGTTAAATTGAGAGATGAATTTGAATATTTGGGAAAATTGGGTGATAGAATATGCGAGGCATTGCTTGGATATAACAAAGAATACTGGTGTAGAGCTTTATTTAGTGAAGGATCAAAGTGTGATGTGGTGAAAAATAATATGTGTGAAACATTTAATTCATGGATTGTTGGTCCTAGACATAAATCTGTGATTAGTATGCTTGAAGATATTAGACATAAAATGATGGATAGGCATGGAGATATGATTAAGTTTGCAGATACTTGGATAGGTGACATTTCACCTATGGAAAGATTGATTTTAGAAGAAAACAAAGAGATTGGTAGGACACTATGGGTGAATTGGAATCATGACATTGGATTTGAAATTCAAGAAGGAAAGTATAGACACATAATTGACATGACTAGAAAGACATGTAGCTGTAGGTTGTAGCAGTTGAGGGGCATACCTTGCCAACATGCAGTTTGTGCCTTATATCACATTGGGCAAGAACCAGAAGATTATGTGGAACATTGGTACAAAAAATATACATTCCTAAGAGCTTATAAGTACTTCTTACAACCCATCTCCAATATGATAATGTGGCCTGACACCAATAACACACCAGTTGAGCCTCCTGAAGTGAAGCCGATGCCTGGAAGACCAGGTAGATGTAGAAGAAAAGATAAAGATGAACCAAGAAAAAAGAAGTCAAAGAATGGAGTGAAGATGTCATGTTCCAAATGCCATCAAGTTGGGCATAACAAAAGAACTTGTAAATCAGTGGTAAGGATTTCTATATTTCTTGTAAGTTTTAATTAGTTTTATACTTCTAATTTTGTGTCTTTATAGCCCTCTCAACAGCCCACACAACAGTCTGCAAGGCCTTTTCAACAACCACCAGTGAGGCAACCTTCACAACTACCATTGAGGCAGCCTAGCACTGGAAATGCCTCTTCTTTATATGCAGATACTTCAAAGGTTAAAGGAAGGAAAAAAAAGCAGCCAACTGCAAGGGCAACATCTTATTTAACTGCATGGACATTATCTTCTTCAGTTGGAATGCCACCACCGTCTTCAGTTGGAATGCCACCAGCTCCTTTAGTTGGAAGAAAAAGAACAAGAGATGTGGGATTTGGTGTTTACACAGACATACAAACTGGAAGACAAGTGATTAACGTATGTATATTGCCTTCTTTAATTTATTTTCTTATATCTTTATTTCGGTATACTAAATAATGCCCTATGAATTATGTAGCCAGGAAGATCAAGTGAAAGGGTTATCTCAAGTGGAACAGGGATAGCATTTAAAGATGCATCACAAACAAATGTTGATCTTGGATTCAAGCCACTTAGTTTGAAATGGAAAGGAAAAGATGCTATGACTAGAAATCAACTTCAACAATTGTCAAAGAAAAAGGTGTAAAGCAAATTCAAGGGCAAGTGGGTTCCATAAGAGTTTAAGGTGTTAATGATGTGTATAACTGTTGATCTAGGAGGTCTTTGTTTTTGTTTATTTTGATAACTGTTTGTAAAGGCATACTCCAATTACTAATCATTTTGATGTATTTTGGGTTATTTTGATGTATGTTTGCATAGACAAATCTTTGGAGGGTATTTAGTTGTCCTAGTTTAATGGATATTAAGTTATGTTTTGTGAAGTCTTTTGGTGTTTGTTATGATTGATATTAGGTGTTTACTATGTATGAAAGTGTGTGAATCATGCTAGTATGAAAGTCTATGAATCATGCTAAGTAATGTCCTTGTAAGTTGTAAAAGTGATGAATATTAAAACCAATGTTGAGAGACAAGCTGCTGCCAACTCTAAAATAGTGCATTTCACATCCATTATTTTGATTGCTTACAATAGATAGTGGTAGCCACTAACCCATAAAGAAAACTACATTACGAACAAAACGATTCCGGCATAACTTTTTCAACCAATCTACATAACATTTACTACATAAAGAACTCTCTATAAATCCAAGATAGTATCACAATGATCAGCAAAACTCGATATTTCCTCCTAATCTTTTCCTTTTCTTCATCATGTTTTTTTATCCTCTTTTGTAATCCCGAAATAGCAATTCTAGCGTGTTCAGTATAATCAAGTTCACACCACCTAAAAAACTTGCATCCAACCTGTTTAAGAAGAACAAATTCACTATCAAAATTGAATCTTGAGAACTAAAATTTAAACCAAAAAAGATGTTTTAAATGAAACCATACCCGACCATCTTCACATCCAAGAAACCAACGACCTGGATTGTTTGCAGACCAAGAAATCTTCATTATAGCTCTTTTTCCACAATGACAAAAAAAATTAGAATCCATTTGCACTAAATATGAGCACAAATCGTTTTAAAGAGAGGAAAAAACTTGGTTTGAAAGAGGAGGAAAAGAGAAATGAGATTTTGATTTGGAAATATATATATATATATATATATATATAAAGGATTCATTAAGGGTAGGATTGTCATTTCAGCATTTTTTTATCGTTGTGGGCCTCGAAAATAACTCCCAACTCGCGCAGAATTCGTGCATATCACGCATTTTGCCAGGTGGGACGCGCGTGTTTATCTATTAAAAGGTTGGATAGTTAAAGTGTCTATTTGTGCACTATGAAAGTTAAAGGTCAAAGTTAAAATTTGAAGCCAAGTTTAGGTCTAATATAGGTATTATGCCAAAAACTTTTTATTTTACCTTTCATAATGGAATAAGAATTCTTAGTGGGGTGTTTAATGAGATGATTTATCGCCACAAAAATTTTAATGACTTATTTTAAGATTGGAAGTTTTAACAATCTTCTTTTTGTCTTTTGAAATTTGTGACCAATCAACACCTACGCATAAATTAACACAACTAGAGCATATATAACAAAAAACGTGTTCAAAGATTCACTGATGTAAAAGACAAAAAACGGTGAAGTTACACAAAGATAGTGCACGAGCATTACATACAATGTTACAATTAAGGGAGGATCCAGTTTCGGGTTCACGAAAATTCACTAGCTTTTGCTTAAGTCCTATACATCTATTAAAATATATAATTATAAACATTTGACTTTGAATCCAGATATTATCGTATAATGACTTGGAATTGATGTAGGAACCCATAAACTTTTAATCTTGAATTCAACTCTAGGCCTACAATTTGTATTACTTATTTTTTGGCACGTACATTCCTCGTGTGTTCTGTGCAAATAGTACCATACAATATAAATCATATTAAAAAAAATACATTGTAATGAATTTGGGCGGTTGTTGATCCTCCCATTCATTACCTCAATCTATTTCAACCCGTTAAAAAATGAGTTGATATTTAACTCGAATTTGATATGTTAAATATAGTCATAATAAAGAAAAAATATAATTTTACTAGGTGTTAAATAGTTTAAAAGAACAAATAAAACAATTAAACTTAATAAGAAATGGATTGGTTTGAGTCTGGACCGGTAACCCGTTAGCTAACCCATTTTTGACCCAACCGTTTGATCCAAACAAATTTAGATTCAATTGGATCTTAACCCTATTATCGTCTTAACTCATTATGATCCGTCCAAATTTGGCATAACCCGCCCAATTGTCACATCTGATTATAAAAGTGGGAAAAAGAAAACACTAAAACTGTTTCATACTGAGCCGCAGTGACTCTGTTGATATCATTTTTTCCAGAAAAGCTGTTCTGCGCAAGAAAAACTGTTTAATTTCTTGCTTAGAAAAAAGGTTCTTAGTAATTTGTTTCTCTTTTCTTTCCGTAGTGTTTTCTATGAAAATTGACGTACTTGTGTTGATTAGGGTTTTTATTATATGATGATAATTTTGTATATGCATTTTGGAAACTCAATAACAAAGCAATTGCTTGGTCTAGGGTTGTGAAGAAACCTCTAATTGGCCTAATTGTATGTTGGTTTGATTCCTTTGGGTACATGAAGAAGTTTTCTTGTTAGAAATCTTGAATGACGGGTAGATATGGAGAATCGTAGTAGCTTAATTGATTGGTTATCTGAATGAAGGGTAGATATGGGAAATCTTAGTAGCTTAGTTGATTGGCTATCTAAATGATGGATTAATATGGGAAATCTTAGTAGCTTAATTGATTGGCTATTTGAATGACGGGTAGCTATGAGAAATCTTAGTAGCTTAGTTGATTAGCTATCTAAATGACGGGTAGATATGGGGAATCTTAGTTGCTTAGTTGATTGGCTATCTTAACTTTTACTTTATTGGTGAGGGTTCAATTCCCCCACCTTGTAATCCCCATAATTAGGGCAGAGGCGCACCTTGTAATCCCCATTCAATTAGGGTAGAGGCGCGGAGGTAGGAGGCACAAGGGGGTTCAATTGAATCCATTAGGGCAGAAGCACGGAGGTAGGAGGCACAAGGGGGTTCAATTGAATCCCCTCGTCGTAAAAACTATACTATGTATATAGGGGGGAAAATAATTTTTCGCATGTATATATAACTTGTTGAATCTTCCTAGTGCAATGGCAAAAGGGGTTGACAATATGAACTTGTAACCTTAAGCATTGTTAGCTATTGTCATTTTGTTAAGTAGTGTGACAGTTTCTTAATTGCATTGTTAGTGTAACATCCGACAATTTAAAATGAATACGAAGAGGCTTGAAATCTGGAAATTTTGACCAAGTATGGGAAAAAAATGAATTTTTTGGCCAACTTTGAGCAATCATAACTCTTAGCTCGGGAAGAGTTAGGAGCAGTTCCAGTTATGGTTGCGAAGCTCGTGGAATAATCTTTCCAACGACACTGATTTTACTCTATTCCGAGTTCGCATGAGTGAGTTATGCCCGTCGGAAGTTGGGCAGCTGATTTTGTCCGAAATTTTAAGGGCTTTTTGGTCTTTTTCCCTAATTAATTCTTTGAGCTATTTTGGGTATTGTTGGACTGATTTTGATCAGTTTTATTTCCCTTTTCAAAGAGTAAAAAGGTTAGGGCTTGAGAGAAGAGAAGAAGAAGAAGAAGAGAAAGGGAAGATTAAGCAAGAGGAATCGTTGTGGTTTTTGTCGGGGGTGATCCCTACCAAGGTATGTGAGTTTTAGTGATGGGTGATTTTTCCCCCACACACCAATTCTTTTTATTTTTGAAGAGAAGTTGTTCATGTTGTTGAAGTTGTTGGTTGGTGTTGTGATTGTTGTTGATAGAGTTGTTGGAAGCTTTAATGAGTTTAGTACATGACTTTGAATTATGTTTTGGGCTGAAATCTAGTGTATGTTGAAGGATTTATGATTCTAAAAGCTAGGTCTTTTGAAGTTGATTTTCACCAGAAATTCTCAGAAATTTGACAACGTTCCCATCTACGGTTACGACCTATGGATTGTAGCTCGATTGACGGTCTATACTGGTCAATCGTCGATTGGGACAGAAGCTAGGTCCTTTGGTGTGTCGACCTACGGACACGACCTACGGTCCGTAAGTGGACCTACGGACCGTAAGTCCCGACCGTAGGTCAACACTTAACCAATTCTTCAGACTGAGTTCTTGGGGAAATATTCTCTGACATGAACGACGGACCAACAGTACGGACCGTAAGTCCATCTACGGTCCGTCGATGACATCCATAAGTGGCACTTGTGTCACCAGAAGTTTGAAATCTCAACCAAGTTCCCCCATTCTTTTATCACTTTCTCATGCAAGTTCCCATGTATTATACCTATGTTTCATAGCTGTTTCCGACACTTCAAAGTACGTCTAAGCATTCAAGAATCCCTTCATAATGTGTGATCAAACACCTTGAATTCATAATTCCAATTCAAGGAAAGTTAGTTTCCAAGTCAAGTGGAGTTAGACGTCAAGTGAAAGAGTATAGAGTTTCAAGTCGAGTTAAGTCAAGAGTTCAACGTTGTGTTCTTTTCTCAAAAGCTATTAGGGAACTAAGTATTCCCAAAGAAGTTTGTAAATGTTTTTACATTTGAGTAAGAGGGGAAACATGATTTCCAAAAAAGCCTTTGGGCTAAGTTTTGAGTAGTTATCTCAACTAAAGAAAGAAGATTGTTTTTAAAACATTTATGAGCCAAAGTATTTTTGGGAGTAGTATTGAGCACCGAATTGGAGATACGAGTTCATATTAACTCAACTCTCCATAAGAATCATGCGCCAACATGGGATTCCTCGGGTCATACTTTTTAGATGATCACGAAAGTTAAGCTAGTGGATCCACTAAGTAAAGTTAGCTTCCTATATCACGGCAAGGTATAGGATGGTCCTTGGCAACGCGAGGTAAAGCGTTGTATCACCACTAGGGCTCATAGTGGTGGTTGTCGGTTAAAGAATCTCCCACTAAAGTTATATTACTTTTATATAAGTAAAGTTGAGTTGTTATTGTTTTATCTTTAACAAGCTAAGTGGTTTATACTGTTTTACAAGCCTTATATGTATTGCATGTGTTATATTGCTTTATATATATTGAGTTCAGTTATTCATTAGTTGAACAGAGTCAAGGTAAGAGTTCATTTCTACTCTTTTCAAGCTTAAGTGATGGTTTAGCTTTCCAGCTCGCATACTCGTTCATTCCATGTACTGATGCCAGTTGGCCAGCATCGTCTTATGATGCAGACGCAGGTATCCAGGATCAGCATCCAGCACGCCGTTGATCTAGCTGAGCACTCCAGAGTCAGTGGTGAGCCTCCTTGCTTTCCAGAGGACTCGATCATTTTGCTTTCTAATTTTTGTTTTATTAGGATGTTGCGGGGGCTGTCCCAATATCCATCTCAGTACTTTAGAGGCTTCATAGATAGACAGTCAGTTAGTTAGTCTTGAGTCTCTCTTTTGTATATATATATATAAATATTCTATATTGAAAGACTTGAGTTGCCGAGTTGGGCCAGTTTTTATCAGTTGGTTATTTCATAACCTTTCATTGCTTTGAGTTAAGCTGTTGAGTTAAGTGTCCGCTGAGTTAAGAAAGCCAGGCCAAGGGTTCGCTTGGGGCCAACAATGGTCTCCGAGTGCCGGTCCCGCCCAGGGTGTAGGCTCGGGGCGTGACAATTAGCTTAAGTGATAGGAGCCAAGACACTATAAGTAAGAAAGGGTGTTCGAACTTAGCTGAAAAGCCTCACGAGTATGAAGCAAAAGATGGAACCTTTGTCACTTAAGCCACGAGACAAGGAAGGAACGGATAGGGACTTTGAAGGAGCTGGAGTTTCTAGTAAAGAAGAACAGGATATAATTCGAAAGGCAAAGCTTTTCAATCAAATGTGTGAAGGTATCTGCTTCTTTTTGTTGTGTATGTGTTTTCAATAATGGTGGTGCCTAGGCTGCGACTCTGCTTTGTACCTCATTGTCTATATGGGGTTAACCACAATTTATAATTTCAGGGGAAAGTGTTGTGACACCATCAAATAAGGCAAATCATATTGATATCGTTGATCATGATCAGGTGAGTAGTTTCTGTAGTTCTGTTGTTGGTGTTCGTATGTATTGCGCGAAACATAGTTAGCCATATGTCTTTTTACTTAGAAACATAGTTAACTGGTTGATCAAGAATGAAAGGAATAATGGGCAAAACCACACACATTTTTGCGAGTTTCCTATCTGCACTTCATTTTTGACCATTATCTCAAAACAGAATGATCAATGTGTCTGTCAATTTGTTAGTTATACATTGTATTATGTTGGAAAATTCTCTAGATTGATGACTGTGTGGAAACAAATCTGCTCGACACTTTCCTGGAAACATTGGTTGGTAGAGATGATGCTGCATCAACGACAAAAGCACTTGCACTGCTGGAAGCAAATAGTGGAATAGAAGTTTGCCAAAGATTGTTAAAAAACTGGAAACAGTGAGTTTAAATTCTGTTTTTACCCAATTTTCATAGTTAATTTGTCTGATTTTCGCTGAAGTAGTTCCTTTTAACATGATCAATTGAGGCCATTGACACAGAAGTTTATTGCTCTAGTTGCTGAGGTCAAGCAAACTAATGAACATTTTTACGTTGAACGAACTCAATAAAGCTGAAAAGGATGCAAGTATCGATTTATAGAGACAAGCCTTTCGTCTCTTTGTCATGCTAGAAATAAAGTTTTCAAAAGAATGGTGTTTTCTTACTTTAGATGAAGGTATTGGATGAAGAAAACGAGGCTTTGGAGGAATCAAGTGACACATCGATAAGGCTCTACAAGAAAACGAAGCACACACATGTTTCTTGTGGAAAAGCTTCATCTACCAAGGTATGTTTAAAAGATTTTTCAAGGCATTAGTTGTTATAACGTGAAAGTCGAGGGTCTTTTGGAAATAGTCTCTCATCTCCACGAGGTCTAAAACACTTGTTTTGTCCTTTTTAGGCCATGAGGATTGACTTTCAAGACGAAATACTTATGGACATTCTCAGTAGGTTACCCCTGCTGTCTCTTCTCCGATTCAAATGTGTTTCAAAAAATTGGAAGACATTAATCTCCGATTCTTTCTTTAACATGAAGCATCAAAGACATCACAAGAATGACTTAAATTCCCAAAAACTTCTTGTTGCAGTAGATAAGGTTACCTTCTTTTCTTCTTCTTCCTTATCGACTGTTCAACTTGTTGAGGATATACAAAACCTCGATTGCCTTACAAACAGTATACCAGATCACTATTGCCACATTTACGGTTCTTGTAATGGGTTGGTTCTTGTTGGCATTTTTGATCGATATGATAAACAACTTCTGTTGTGGAACCCTTCCATGAGAGAATCAACCGTACTTCCTCGTCCAGAATTTGTGACAAGGTACTCTACTTTTGGATTAGGATATGATGCAACTAGTGACGACTATAAGGTCCTTAAGCTAGACCAAGGTTATTCAGGTGATATCCATCTCCAACCATCCTATGAAATTCTCGCGTTAAAAAGTGATTCCTGGAGAAAAATTCGTAACTATCCAAGTAGAATTTCTAACACGGGATATACGTTGGAGATTTACCCTAAATTTGATGAGGATCACAATATGGAACCTTTGGCATTTCTAAATGGAGCATTTCATTGGGTTGGTTTTTCAGGAGATCATTGTATTGTTTCGTTTAGTTCTTCTTCAGATAATATGGTGTTTGGAGAAATATCGTCGCCAGAGCCACCAACGTTCAGAATCTACAGGTTAGGGATGAATTCTGATTATGGCGTTTCAGTATTGGGAGGAATGCTTTGCTTTTATTGTACTCATTATCAATGGCAGATGGACGGCACTTTTAAGTTGTGGATAATGAAAGACTACGGTGGAAAGGAATCTTGGACCGAGATTTTTACTCTAAAAGAGACTCGTTTTCATTCAATCATACCAAAATATAGGTTTGCGGATGGTAAATTTCTACTCTGCTGCAAATTGGATGGTCATTCTGTATTTAGGACATCCAAAGGACCATTTGGATTATGGCCTCAAATTGGTATTCATCAAGATGGTGTCGTTTATACAGAAAGCTTGATTTCTCCAAAATCACTTCTTCAACGTGTGATTAATCATGTATGATCAAGAAAATCAAATATGTCATCGATCAATATCTTTTTTTTATCGTCATTTTTTTTTAAAAAATTTTTTGGTTATATACCTAGTAAATACTAGACTTCATGAAGTTGTAATAGGGCCACCACTTGGTACCCCAGGCAATTTTTTAGACATGTTTGAAAATTTGTGTTGCCCTGTCTTGTCCTGCTCGGTTTAGTCTCTTTCATTGTTTTCTCTTTAATTGTCATTTTATTTGATATGATTTTTCAACTTTTTAATTAGGAAAGGTGGACAATTTACAAACAACAACTTTATAATCACAACATACCTATTAATTTATGAAAAAACAATAATGACAAGTTAAAATTAGAATGGATTAGGTTTTAAGCAAAAGAGGGGCACACATCTTAGTAAATACAACTGTAATATTAGTGCTAAAATTTAGAGGGGAACACATCTTAAAATACAAATGTCTCATTTAAATTTTTCAAAAATAAAATGTTATTGTTCCATAGCTGAAATATGCATTAATCAAACACAATAACTTATTGAGCAAAGTGAGATGAAATCGTATGAATTAAGAATCATGAGATCTCGTATTTAAATTTCAATTGGGATAAAAAGCAACATTTTGTTCAAACTAGTGCCACATGTATATTTTTTTTAATTTTGTTTTAAGTATTTTCAACTAAACATCAGATATCCATCTTTGTCAAATTTAGTTGTGTATATACAAAAAAAAAAAAAAAAGAGAGTCATATATGCTTTAAAAATATGTGGGGACATGTTTAGGTAAAGAGCTTTTGACAAATGTTATTTTTTCTTATGGCATATTTAATAGGGGATGAGAATCACATAGTATTACTTTTGAAGTTTCTTATTCTTTCGGTTTGGTTATTATTTATGATTTTTTGACACTTTAATCATCGTTTTATTTTGTTATAATGGTTTATTAGACTGTCTATAGTATCTTGTCATGACTTTCTTCATTTCTATTTTTCGTTATTTCTTTTTCAATACTACATTGGATTTTTTGTTTCCTTAAGCTGAGGGTCATCGAAAACATTCTCTGTGAACACTTTACCCAAAACCGACTCCACTTTATAAATTAAACAAAGTATGTCATTATTATCATAATTTAAAATCATCTCTCAAAGAAGTAGGATAAATTTTGAGACATTTTTTTTTAAAAAATGCAAAAGAAAAGTAAAAAATAAACCCTAGATTAGTTTAACCAATGATTGATAATTAATTTGTTGAGATTATAAACATAAGCTTATTTACACACCACTAAAAATAAAATGACAACTAATTAATTAAAATTCATTTCTAGAAGTTGTAAAATGATTTTTTTAGACATTTAAAAAATATATATTTTTATGTAAAAAAAGGTTCTTTTTTTTTTCTTCAAAATTAGAGATTAGAAATTAGATAAGGCTATAGAAAGAGCCAAAAACAATAAAGGGGAATTGCAGGAGAGAAAACTTTTCTCTTTCTCTCTGCAAAAAAAAAAAGCTTTAATTCTCTCCTGTCAATGGCGGATTTTGTTTCACATATTCATAAAACCTTCCTATCATTTTCCCTTTATTTCTTTTTCTCTAATTTTTAGCCTTTTTTCTCTTTTTTTAACCCCTTTTTTGGCCTATAATTTCAAACAAAAAATCAACAAGTTGCAGGTGGGGTTCTTTTTTACTTTCTGCTGCATTTTATTGTTATTTGAGGTTCATAATTGTGTGGGGTTGCTTTATATTTACCCTTTAAATTTTGTTTATTTTTAAAAAAAAATTCCAAAATTGTTGGAGATCTTTTGTCTGAATCTGTGCTTATTGTTTTCTTGAAATTATTGAATAATTTGATTGTATAGCTTGGATTTGATTGTTATATTGTTTAAAGATTCAATCTTTTTTGTTTTTGTCTGATTTTTCAGGTGGATTTGCTGCATTTCATTGTTCTTTAAGCTTTCATTGCTTTTGTATTTCCTTAATTTATCACTCTTTTTTTAAAAAAAAATTAATCTTTTTCTGTAATGAAAAGTGATAAATTTTCACAGAATCTGAAAAATTTCCTGGATTCTTGGAGATCTTCTATTCTTGAGAATTTTGATATAACAGCTAGGATTTTGTAGTTTTATGAATAGTAGTATCATTTATGAACTATAGACATTTCAAGAATTATTTATTTAAAAAAACGAAAAAAAGTACTTAGTATCAATCATTTTTTTTTTTCAGGAGTTGATCTTATAAAGTATCATGGGTAATTGCTGTGTGAAACCGGGTAAATCTGCCGAAAAAAAGAACAAAAAGAACAACAGCAAACCCAACCCTTTTTCAATTGATTATGGGGGTACTAAACATGCCTCTGGGAGTGGAAACAAGCTAGTTGTATTAAAAGAACCAACAGGGCAAAATATACATGATAAGTATGATTTGGGTCGTGAGCTCGGAAGAGGAGAATTTGGGGTTACTTATCTATGTACTGACTTGGAAGGAGGAGAGAAATATGCCTGCAAATCGATATCTAAGAAGAAGCTAAGGACTGCTGTGGATATTGATGATGTTAGGAGAGAGGTTGAGATCATGAAACATTTGCCTGTGCATCCGAATATTGTGACCTTGAAGGATACTTATGAGGATGATAATGCAGTGCACATTGTGATGGAATTGTGTGAGGGTGGGGAGTTGTTTGATCGAATCGTTGCTAGAGGCCACTATACAGAGAGGGCAGCTGCTGGAATTTTGAAGACTGTCGTGGAAGTCGTTCAGGTATAGTTTTTATTAGCTTCTTAGTTCACAATTACCTGCTGTTTTTATTACCTTTTGCTTAGGTTATCTTATTATATCCATTATTTTCAGCATAGCTTCTTCATTACTGTATTTCCTTTTCATATTGTTATTATATATGTCTTTCTTAGGCTGAGGGTCCATTGGAACTAGCCTCTCTACCTTCACAAGGTAGGGGTAAGGCTGCGTACACACTACCCTCCCCACACCCCACTTGTGGGACTATACTGAGTATGTTGTTGTTGTAGTTCACAATTGATGCCATTTGGTTTTTATGTAGTAACTTGTGGTGCTTCTTTTTACTGAGTTCTTCAAAGCTTTTGTATGGGTTTTATATCATGATGGAGGAATCCTGTCTTGTTGGTTTGGGTTTTTGTTAAAGAAGTCAGGCAATTTCAAATTAGAAAGAAAATCATATCTTAATAAGAGAAACCTAATTGTGAGAAGATAGCAATTTCAGGGTGAAATGTGAATATTCTTGGTGAAGTTGCATATGAACTGGCTAACCATTATTCAATTCATTTCTAGTGTTGATCTTTGCCAATCGATAGTTTTATTCTAGTGTACGTTCATGCTGTAGCATTCACCTTGATATCCTCTTAGAATTTCCTTTAGCGCCAAATTATAATGAGAAGAGGTTATCTTTTTTTGATAATGGTGAAGTATTAGAAGAGGTTTTCTTATGTTCTCAGTCTTTGCTAGTTCTATTTCTTTACCCATTTTACTTGTCTCTTTTAGTTTCTTGTGAACTGTAGTATTGCTCTGTATCTTCTCACTCAAATACCTTCCAATTACATAAAAACAGAAAGCTTCTGAAAGTTTCATGTTGTAATCTTAATCATTCTAGTGATATAAATGAAGTTAATTGGCGATACAGGATACCCCCCTCCAAAATGTAACAATCTTTTAACTCATCATAGTCTTGGGCAGATAGCTAGTTAGAACAGTAACAAATATATAGGAAAGTAGATCATTCGAAATAGTTATCCTTGTGAAATATTGGTCTTTACCTTCATTATTGACCATTGGTTTTCAAATAACTAATACTCGTAAGTGGAAGAGTCACTGGTTGTTTCCGTGGAGTATTAGCTATAGTGGTCTACCACAGAATTTGATTGTTGCACTCAAAGCTTAACAAAGTTCTACCGTTTAGGGAAATGATAATGGAATTTAAATTTAGTTTGTATACTGAAGTAAATGTGATCGACTCTGCCAAAAGACAAGTGCTTTCTACTTCAAATGTTGATCTTTATCCTCATTGCAAACCATTGATGTCCAAACTCTTTTAGATAGAAGAGCAATTTGTTGTTCATTTGAGTGGAATTGTCACCAACAACAGCTAATTAACTACGTCCAACTTAGAGAGATGAGAACCGATGTTAAATTTAAGTTGTGTACTGAAGTAGTTACTGATCGTTCATGATAAAGGTCATTAAAGTTGGATTCTCTTTTTAATTTGTGTCCTTTTCTGCAACGACTATTAATTGGACTGAATGACATTATGAAATACTTGTGAGTTGGTAGGAATCTTGTTTCATATTTAAGTCATGAACGTGTTCACAAACGATCAGTCAAAGAGTGATTATTGTATTATGTGGTGTTGAAAACTTTTGAACTTTTCTTCATGTGGTTTGTGTTTAACTGTTATCTGAATGGCGTGGTATTAAAGCTATTGGATTAATAGACAACATTATACATATTTATGGTCATGTTTCACTTTCTGGTTTTATTATGTCAAAGGTCAGTTCATAAATTTCCAATGGTTTTGCAGATGTGTCACAGGCATGGGGTAATGCATCGTGATCTCAAACCTGAGAATTTTCTATTTGGTAACAAGAAAGAAACAGCTCCGCTGAAGGCTATTGACTTTGGGTTGTCTGTTTTCTTTAAACCTGGTAATGGAATTTGAAACAGAACAGTGAGTTTAAGCCCTTTATCATGCTTAACAAAGGTTTAACATTTTGATTTCTTTAACAGGGGAACGCTTTAATGAGATAGTGGGAAGTCCTTATTACATGGCTCCTGAGGTCCTAAAGCGCAACTATGGACCAGAGGTCGATGTCTGGAGTGCTGGAGTTATACTTTATATTCTTCTTTGTGGTGTTCCACCTTTCTGGGCAGGTCTGCTTATTTTGTTGCTTCATTTTTTTTATAACCATGGAACGAACCTCGATGCAGAGATTTTCATGTGCAATCTTTAGAACTTGATAATTGATTAACTAAGGTTGTGAAATATGAAGTAGAACTTGATTCATGTTAGAATATGTCGTTGAAATATTAGATGACGAGGCAAGTGAGGTGCAAAACTGTCTCTGCTTTAATCAATGTAGATCATGTTCAATTATTTTGGTTTCTCCTAATGGTTCTTATGGGTTGGACTTTGCTAAATAACTTGCATAAATATGTTAACATATTCTTGATACCTCCCTTAAGTTCCTCTGAATATTTGCAGAGACTGAACAAGGAGTAGCCCAAGCGATTATTCGTTCGGTGATTGATTTCAAGAGGGATCCATGGCCTAAAGTTTCTGATAATGCAAAGGATCTTGTAAAAAAAATGCTTGATCCAGATCCAACTCGACGGCTCACAGCTCATCAAGTTCTTGGTAATGTTTGTGGAATATTCAGATATTGTACATTCATTCGTTGTTTTACTCTCTCTCTCTCTCTGATAAGTATCCTTTTCGGGGGCTTCGACTCTTGTGGTGCAGAGCATCCCTGGTTACATAATATAAAGAAAGCACCAAACGTCTCATTGGGTGAGACTGTTAAAGCAAGACTCAAGCAGTTTTCAGTAATGAACAAACTCAAGAAAAAAGCTCTGACGGTAAGCACACACTTATAGTCTGCAATCATATTTGTAAGCTCAGGATTCTTCACTGCTCAATAAAGATGAATTCATATGCTTTTCCCCAAAGCCTGAAATGAAGGAGAAAAGATTGTCTCTAACTATTTACTGCACTACCTTGTGCTCTTTAATTAAAACTTAATTCTCATCATAAAAGAGGAGAGAAGATTCTCAAATTTTGATCAAGTTTCATTTTTTTTTATCTTGATATATGTACTTTCTGGACTTCCAAACAGGTTATAGCTGAGTTTTTGTCTGCGGAGGAAGTCGCTGGAATGAAGGAAGCATTTGAAATGATGGATACTGGAAAGAAGGGCAAGATAAACCTCGAAGAACTTAAAGATGGCTTACAGAAGCTTGGCCATCAAATCCCTGATGCTGATCTTCAGATTCTCATGGAAGCGGTAAGCATTCTCATGCCCTGCTTCTTGGCTCGATCTGATTTCTTATAGCTCTACCAGCGGTAACATAATATTTGAAAGTTAGCTACTAAACTTTTCTGCCTCAAAGAGAAAGCAGGTGCCTGAGATGATATGGCCAGGTACATAGAACTCTAAATTACATCAATGGACATTATTTTAAAATGACAGAAAACCGCTCGGAATCCATGTGAACTTAATAAAGAAAATACTCAACGGAAGGAAGTAAAGGATACCAAGTAGTTGGATTAAGGCCAGATTGTTGGTGGTACACTTATTTTAGTGTCTCAATGTTTGCTAAGAGTCTTTTCAGTTTGGTTAGAGATTTGTACGTTGATGCAGGGATAACTGTGAGATAAAGAAAATTTTAAGAAATTCACGGAGATGAAATAGATCTATAATACTTATATAGCTTAGGGCCAAGCCCAACTAGTTTGGGATCAAATCGTAGTTGTTGATGATGAGAAGTTAGCATTAGACTTTTGTCTTTCACCCTTTTGTCAAAAAATTGATTGATCACAAAATATATTTTGTCAATATAAGTTGTAACATTTTCCTACCATTTCAGTGTAGAAAAACGGAAAACCTGTAGCCAAATGAGCTTGACATTTAGCTTGTCTTGGCATCCCTAGTTCGATACTTATTATGTTCCAGAAAGGAAAAAAAAACATTTCTCTTGATCCTTTTGGGTTTTTGACCTGAAAGGTGCTTATCTTTTTTATTATTTCTTTTCCTTAAACTATTGTTTTATTATGTTTTTATTTTTCTGTATCGGTTTACAGGCTGACGTTGATGGAGATGGAAGTTTAAATTATCCAGAGTTTGTTGCTGTATCTATTCATCTTAGAAAGATGGCCAATGATGAACACCTGCACAAAGCATTTTCATTTTTTGACAAAAATCAGAGTGGTTACATAGAAATCGAAGAGCTTCGTAGTGCCTTGAGTGATGAGGACGACAGCAACAGTGAGGAAGTCACCAATGCCATTATGCATGATGTTGATACAGACAAGGTCAGTATGTCCATTTATGTGCACGTACACCATTTAGTAACTTTTTGTTCTTTGGTTAATAGTGCAAATATTATGCATTGATGCTAATGTTTTACATCTTACTGAGTCCTCATCTTGAAGCTTCCTTCTGAACCCTTGTTTGAGTTTAGAGCTCAAATACTCTACCTAGTTGTGCCTTATCGTATCTCTAAAGTCCATCATATTATATACACGTATTATACTTTGATGGCATGCACACTTTCTAGCACATATGTGTTGCTAACTAGACTCTAGTGCTGTGACAAATGAAGACCTTCATATATACATGTATACTTCGATGGTATCTGTTCTTCCCATCACATATGTATTATCGGTCATTACTCTCTAGTGCCAAGACATTATGCCCTCCCTGCTCGCGCCATGATTTACATGGTTGGTTAACCTGCTGCTCGTTACATGTCTGCTACAGACTTAAAGTTTTGTTAGCTGTTTTCCATCTCATCTCTAACAACATTCCTACTCATTTGTATTAGCTTCTTTTCGAGAGTTTGTGAGCTCAACCTTGTCTCGTCTTTTGTCAAACGTGTGCAGGATGGTCGGATTAGTTATGAGGAATTTGCTGCGATGATGAAGGCTGGTACGGATTGGAGAAAAGCATCGAGACAATATTCACGTGAACGTTTTAACAATCTCAGCTTAAAATTGATGAGGGATGGCTCATTACAAGTTGAAAACAAAGTCTAGATCATCAAAATCCAGAAGAAAGAAATGTTAAAAGAGGAAAAAATATAGTTTTTTCTTTAATTTATATATATCTTCTTTTTTTTTCCTTTTTAGCATTGAGCATGAAAGTCTTTTTTTTCCACTCTAAACTCCATATAGGCATATCCTTGGAATGTATGTGTAATCTAACAAACTAGGTTTATTTTACTTGTAAATATATGGAATCAGAGATCATAAAAAGAAATTACACTTTCATCTTAGACACTATTAGTTGTTGTTAGTAGGGGGGGCGGGCGTTCAGGCCGTTTAGATTGGATATGAATTTTTTTGTTGGAATTATCGTTTGAAGAAATTGCAATCCAAATTCAATCTAAATAAGTTCGAATTGGATTGCATTTTTGAATTTTGGTTTCGACTTTTGAGCCTTTAAAGCAGGTCATAATAATTAAAACTTGAATTCATCTAATAGTTTGCTTCTTAGAATAAATAACTTTGTATTGTTAATAAGGATTGAGGCGACTTTGTTGCTCTTAATACTATAACGAGTAGCTTATCCTTTCCACTTCATTAAAAATAATTGCAATTTTATGAATTATTGAATTGAAGACCTATTTGAGGAATTTTCAATTCGATTTCGATATTCATATTGAGTCCGCAACTAATAACAAGAGTTTCTCTATATGTAAGGTTCAAATTTGAAATCTCTAATTAAAGGTCAGAACAAAATATAATTATTTGACAATTTTAATTATCTTTAAAAGATTACGTCAACTTCTCACTGATTCTACTTCTTCTATATTTCATTATTGAGCTACTTGTCTATAATTGATTCTATGAATTCTTAGTCATTTTTTTTGGTTTTATTGGTAACTACCTACTCCAACAACTTGGTTGACAGATGGAAAGAGTTGTTCCTTCCAACTCAAATATACTTTTATTGTTTCACTATTATTGGCTCTCCTTAATGTTAATTTACAAAAAGAGTATCATATATGTGACGCTCATGACGGAGGACAGGTTAAAAAAAAGATCGACAGACTTCTAAATTGACAAATTTCTGAAAAAGAGGTACATATGAGCTATGAAGCTTATATCAGAAATTGAAGAGAAACGTAAAGTGTTTATAGTATTAAGTAAGTCCACATGGCATGTACGCTTTTGAACTTGATGATGACAAAGTATAAGGGATGAATTCGTAAAGTCTGTTAGACCAAAGCTAACCATAGATGTTAATAGGGCTTGAATTGTGGCAATATTTTGCAGAGCAATTGAATTATTTATCTAAGTTTATTTTGTATATATTGACAGTATACATTGATTAACACGAAGATAAAATATATAGATAGAGATGTCTTTGCTCTTACATGTACATTTCTTCGGCTATATATAATGATCTACATTGTTCGAATTCTTTTAAAATGTTGTTGTACATGTGTCAGATTCTTCAAAAATACACTATTTTGCAAAATTCGATACAAACCAATCAATATTTTGTTTGAATATCATTGATAATGATAATCAACAAAACGCAAAAGTACTTGGAGATTCTTTCATCAAGAAAATTTTGCAATATCAATCCATTAGACCATTACATATATCCAAAATAAAAACTTGGGTTGATTTCTCATATCGTCACTCAACTAGAAATAATTATCATCTCAGAACGTCACGTGATCATCTGAGAAATCAAACTCGGAAAATCTCCATTCTACATTCCTCTCCCTAACCAAAATTACAAAATTATGCATTCAATTTCTCTTCTTTCCAACATCTATTTACCTTCTGAATAAATTCTTCAACTTTTCTTGTTAGCTCATCATCTTCTTCTTCTTCCTCATCATCCCTCCTCTCATCGTCGTCGTGGTGGTTGTTGTCAATGTCCCTTGCAACCAATTTTATACTTGTGGTTGATTCAATTGTATGTGTTAAACCATTGTTCTTGTCCAAAATAGAACAATTACTTTTCACAAAAGTACTCTTGGAAAGTGGAACAATTTTGTTGTCACTAATTTTTGAGCTACTATTAATATTAACTAGTAGGATGACAATGATCAAATTACAAAAAATGAAAGCAACAAAAGAATTAATGGAATTTGTTTGATTGAATAACTCAAATGTTGAACTCAACATGGTTGTAGAAACACAAAAATATATAGGACAACTAATAAATCATAATTGTGATGGATTAGGATTTTAAGCCCCTTTTTAAAGGCAATTTTATCTTTGACTTTTAAAATAGTCATGTGCCAACTAAGCATTTTTTAAACACATTTTGAGAATTTTGATGGTGAGGTGTGGTGTGGTGTGAAAGCTAAGTTTATGACTTTTTTTGATATTTTAATATTGTCAAAAGTTAATATTTTTAATTTTCGTTAAATATTTATCGAACGCTGTTTGTGAATCTTTACGGACAAGTGATGATCTAGGGCAGTAGCGGAGCCAGAATTTTTACTAAGGGAGTTCAAAATCAGAGAAGTAAACACACGAACTAGTGAAAGGGGGTTTGACATCTATTATACATATCTAAAAAATAATTTTAACCATGTATAAATAGTAATATTTTCTGCCGAAGGAGGTTCGTCCGAACCTCCTAAGTATATACTGCCTCCGCCCCTGATCTAGGGGATGTTAGGGGGTTCATCTGAACCTCCTCAACAACAAATTATAATGTGTATATAAGATTTTTATTTTTATTTTTTTATGTATATATATAAATATAAATTTAAGTTATGTTTTATAAAACTCTTTACTCGTCCTTTTGTCTTCAAAAATTTATCACATTGAATGTCTTACCTAACTTATTTAATAAAGAAAACAATTTAAAATGAGCATTGACATGTATTTACGTTGTGTTCGTATAAATCATGATTAATGTTAGTTCTACCTTCCATAAAAGTTTCAATTCTTTAATGATAAATTGATAATTAATTATACCCATATTGCTATAATTGTTTCTTGAATTCTCTAACAATTATTGCTTCTTTTGTTTTTTATTTATCAACTTCTGGATTTTCCATTATAATGCCAACTACAACTTAGGACTTAAAATTCAGTAAGAAACAACAAAGAAAAGAAGTACTCCATTATCTCAATTTATGTAACAGATTTCGAGAATCATGAATTTAAATATATGAAATTTTTTGGTTTTTTAATTGTTTTTTATATATTTAGAATTACGTAAAAAACACTCAAAGTCATAATAATTGACAATTCAAAATATTCCAATATTAAAAATCATAACTAAGAAAATACTCATCTATTTTTTGAAATTTGAATACTACCATATCATTTATTTTTCGAAATCTGAATACTACCATATAAATTGGGACGAAGAGAATGATAAAAGGGTTGCTTACAAAATTGTCAATCAGAGTTATATATAACAACTATTTTTTTCCTTCTAAACTATAGTACAAAGTTTCTTGTTTCATATCCTATAGTTAAGGTCAACAACTTAACAATCATATAATTCATTGACTTTGATAAAATATTCCTAATTTTTCTGCCCTCCAAGGCTCCAATCCCTATTGATCTTCTCAATAAAACCTTCAATCCTTTTCCTCAATTCATCCTCTTCTTTCTCATTATTTTCTTCAAAATTTTCCTTTCTTGTTTTTGCTAAATATATTTTTGTCATTTCATTTGTACCATTAACACTCACTCCTTCTACATTTTCACACTTGAAATTCGTGTCTTGATGAAGAGATTGTGTTGATGAAAATCGAGTAGCATCGTCATATGCTTCACTTTTGTTATCTTGATTTATCTCATTGAGTACTCTTATGGTCGATATCTCACTCGGTACATAAATTGTATGCATTTCTTTTGATGTGACACGTGCATCCATTTTTCTATCAACTTCTATATTTTCACTCTTGAAACTCGTCTCTCGATGATGGGACGGGTTAAAAGCAGTCTCGTGATATTGACAACAAGCATCAACGTCATACGCTCCATTTTTTTGTCTTGATTTATATCTCGAAGTACTTCTATGATTGATGTATCACTCAATATCGAAAATGTTTGCATTTTGTGATGTGACACGTGTCCATTTTTCTAACTTGATAATCAAGATGACTCATACCTTTGTGAAAGTGTTTAGCCTTGGGATTGCCTTGTGTTTCTTTTCTCTTGGACATGTCATGATCAAGAATATTGTTGGTGTTATCTTGTGAACTAGATTGGAAGCCACTAAGTTGGATAATGGCTATGATTAAATTGCACAAACAAAATATAATGTGAGAATTAGAAGAAGCAATAAAGATCATCTCAAATGTGGAACTCAATATAGTTGAAAATGATATCTGGAATTCTAGTCTTGAAAATACAAGGGGTGTTTTACCCCTCAATTGGCAACCCTAATGCGAATTTAGCTTAGTCAACCTAGTAAATCTCGAATACCAGAAAATTAAACAAAAAAAAGAATCTTGAAAACAAGTAAGTTGCAAGAAGATATTGATAGGATTGAGAAGATATTTATTTAGGTGTTAATTTTAAGTAGCATGTGATGAAGTGAGGCTATTTAAAGGTTTGTTTTGATTCTCAAAATGTGCAAAAGAAGCTTTTGGACCAATATTTAGAAGGAAAGCTAATGATATTTTAGTGTTATTTATGTAAAGCTTCCCTAGGAAGTATTAAATGTGGGACATTTTTGAATAATTTATGTGTGTCTACACTATCTTCAAAATAAAGAGGAGCACAAACAGGAGATTGTCCATATGGGGCATTCTTAAATTATTAGGGTGTGTTTGATAGGATGGAAAATATTTTTTAAAAAATAAGTAGATTTATTTATTTATTGGGATTAAAAAAATATTATTTTAAAATATTTGTATAATTTAAATAAACACTATAAGATTGGAGGTAGGGGCGAAGCTAGTGTAGAGTGTGAGGGTTTTTGTAATTTCAATTGTTTTATTTATTATTTTAGAGTCTGGTGTAACTTTTGAGGTGTATTTTTTGTTATTTTAAATATTTTTTAGTGTCTAGTGCAATTTTTTGTATTGTATATTTTAGATTTCAGTTTGACTTTATAGGTGTTTATGATTATATAAAGTTCTATTAAATCTAACCGATAAAGCTCAATAAATATTTGATGGAGACTAAAATTATTAATTTTAATAAATTTAAAGAATAGAAAATGTTCAATACATATTTAAGGTACTATTTTAAATCTATTATATCTCCTCAAATATAAGAGACTATTTTGGTTATTTTCTCAGCATATAAACAACTACTATAAAATCTTCTTTTCCAATTAAAGTAATGAGGTTCTCTTAATTATGATTTTAAGTTAGTATACATGTGATTTATCACGATTCAAATTCATAATATGTATGATTTGAGTTTAGCATGAATTTGTCTTTTGAACTACACTAGAGTTTTCAAAAGCTTGAATATCATTTACTACGTAAATTTGAGATATATCTTATAAAAATCTTCACTTAATTTGTTATTTCAATATGAGACTTGCTTAGAATGTCGTCGTGTGCACCTTATCTATATCAAGAAATTTGACATTCTAGAAGTCAGTCAGATTACACATGATTGGCTATCAAACTTCTTCAATAAAGAAACAATTTAAAATATGAATTGATTAAGTGGTTAAGAGTTCTACCTTCCACAAAAGTTCAATTCTTTAATGGTACATGGCATGGCCAAACAAATAAAGTTAAAGATAAATTGATAATTAATTATACCCATATTATTATAGAAGCAAAAAAAGAGAATTTTTTTAATTTTTAAAATAAAATTTATATTTAAAGTCACAATCATTGATAATACAAAATATATAAACGACATGAAAAAATCATAATTAAAAAAATTCATTTGTTTTTTCAAATTCGAACCATGCCACATAAATTAAGACGGAAAAGTAATGAAGTGTTCCTTACAAAATTGCCAATCAAAATTGTATAACAACTATTTTTATCTTCTAATTTCTAGTACAAACTAGCAATTATACAGTTCATTGACTTTGATAACATATTCCTAATTTTTCTGCCCTCCAACCCTTATTGATTTTCTCAATAAAATCTTCAATTCTTTTCCTTAATTCATCCTCTTCTTTCTCATCACTTTTCTCAAAATTGTTGTCATTTGTCTCTTTTATTGATTTTGCTAAATATATTTTTGTGTCAATTGTAATATTAGCACTTGCCCCTTCTACATTTTCACACTTGAAACTCGTGTCTTAATGAAGAGTTTGTTTATAATTACCAGACTTGTGATGTTGAAAACAAGCAGCATCGTCGTATGCTTCACTTTTGTTGTCTTGATTTACCTCCTTGAGTACTTCGATGATCGATATGTCACTCGATACCAAAAATGTATGTATCTCTTCTGATGTGACATGTGTGTCCATTTTTCTATCAATTGTACCATTATCACTTGCCCCATCTACATTCTCAAACTTGAAACTCGTCTCTTGATGATGAGACTGTTTAAAATAAATAGACTTATGATATTGAACACAAGCAACATTGTCGTATGCTTCACTTTTGTTGGCTTGGTTTATATCCCCGAGTACTTCTATGGTCGATGTGTCATTCATACCTTTGTGAAATTGTGTAGCCTTGGAATTGCCTTGTGCTTCTTTTCTCTTGGACATGTCATGATCAAGAATATTGGTGGTGTTATCTTGTGAACTAGATTGGAAGCCATTAAGTAGGAGAATAGCTATTATAAAATTGCAAAAACAAAATATAATGTGAGAATTGGAAGAAGCAATAAATATCATCTCAAATGTGGAACTCAACATAGTTGAAAATGAAATTTCGCGTTCGAGTCTTGAGAATGAACAACTTTTTGACAAGGAGTTTTTTATCCCTCGATTGGTGGATCAGTCCTATGCAAATTTAGATTAGTCAGTGTACTGAGACTAAAGTAAGAAATGAATCTTGTAAACAAATAAGTTGCAAAAAGATGTTAATAGAATTTGAGAAGATATTTAGGTGTTCAATTTAAGTAGAATGTGATGTAGTGAGGCTATTTAAAGGTTTGTTTTGACTCTTAAATTGTGTCAAAGAAGCTTTTTAGATATGATATTTATTGTGTTACTTTTGAGAAGCTTCCCTAGGAAGGACTACAAAAATGTGGGATATTTTTTTAATAATAATTTATTTGTGTCTACACTCTACATTACCTCTCCATCCCCAAATAAAAAAAGGTATACATGTGGGACATTTTTAAATTATTAATGTGTGTTTACATTATAACTCATCTAACGCGTTTATTTGATTATTTTTTTTAGTTTCATAGATAATTTAATCGGTTAAATATGTGAAAATCGTATGCATGTTTGAATTGATGAGCACTTTGTGAATATGTGCAAAAAAAAATAAAATTCAAATTATGAGTCGAAAATATCTAATAAGAATATTTTATTACATGTTCATGTATTCAATTGAAATATATGATAGCTCGAGTATTTAAATAAAATTACTTGATAAATTTAAGAGGTTATCAATAGTTAATATCTTAAAAGGTTATTCAATTTTGAAAATTTATTTAATAAAATCACTAAATTTTATTTTATAGTAATAAAATCACTTTATTTATGTCTTTATATTAATAAAATCACTCAATCAAATTATCATTAATTTTTTTTAACATAACAAAATAAATTATATTATGCCATAAGAGCTTCTAATTGGAGTGCTTAACACTTCTTCCATGTTAGAATGAGTATATAGTTGACTTTATTTAACCAAAATCTATTACTCATCTTCAAAACCTACTTGTGGTAGTGTTATCAAATTCTTCACTTTTTACTCCAATTCCAACGTGAGATTTATTTAAGATATCATTTGTGTTTCATCTTCAAAAACATTTTAGCCTAATAATCAGTCAGTCCTACTTCAGTCCACCCGTTATCAACGGTGTGACACGGTTGACTTAATCTTAATTACCTTACTTATTCAACAAAAAAAGAAAAATTAAAAATGAGCATTGAGATGAATTCATGTTGTGTGGTATATCATAATTATGTTAGTTAGAGTTCTACCTTACATGTGTATTTTAAGAGTCAATTTTCTTTTTTAAAAAATTGACTTTGGAAATGAAAATTTTTCAAAATAAAATTTACATAGTTGAAAAATATGATAAAACCATTCAAAATATTTAAGAGGCATATGAAAAAATCACGATTAAAAAAAAATCATCTATTTTTTAAGATTCAAATGGTGTCACAGAAATTGGGAGAGCAAGTAATGAAGAGGTCCTTATAAAATTGGCAATCACAGTTATATATCATCTATTTATTTTTTCCTTCTAAATTCTAGTACAAGTAACTGAACTATAGACTAATTGACTTTGATAACATATTCCCAATTTTTCTGCCCTCCAACCCTCATTGATCTTCTCAATAAAATCTTCAATTCTTTTCCTTAATTCATCCTCTTCTTTCTCATCACTTTTCTCAAAATTGTTGTCATTTGTCTCTTTTCTTGTTTTTGCTAAATACATTTTTTTGTCAATTGTAATATTAGCATTCGCCTCTTCTACATTTTCACACTTGAAATTCGTGTCTTGATGAAGAGATTGTTTATCATTACCAGACTTGTGATGTTGAAAATGAGCAACATCGTCGTATGCTTCACTTTTGTTGTCTTGATTTACCTCCTTGAGTACTTCTATGGTTGATATGTCACTTGATACCGAAAATGTATGCATCTCTTCTGATGTGACATGTGTGTCCATTTTACTATCAACTGTATCATCAATACTCACCTCTTCAACATTTTCACACTTGAAACTCGTCTCTCGATGAAGAGACAGGTTAAAATTAGCAGACTCATGATATTGAGAACGGGTATCAACGTCGTATGCTCCACTATTGTTGTCTTGGTTTACATTCCGAAATACTTCTATGATCGATGTGTCACTCGATACCAAAAATGTTTGCATTTCTTGTGATGTGGCACATGTGTCCATTTTTCTAACTTGATAATCAAGACCATCCATACCTTTATGAAATTGTGTAGCTTTGGGACTCCCTTGTGCTTGTTTTCTCTTGGACATGTCATGATCAAGAATATTGGTAGTGTTATCTTGTGAACTAGATTGGAAGCCACTTACTAGGAGAATAGCTATGATAAAATTGCAAAAACAAAATATAATGTGAGAATTGGAAGAAGCAATAAAGATCATCTCAAATGTGGAACTCAACATAGTTGAAAATGATATCTCGAATTTGATATATGTGAAATGAATAACTTGTCGAGTGTTTTACACAGTAAATCTCAAATCTCGAATACCAGAGAATCTTGAAAACAAACAAGTTGCAAGAAGATATATTGAGAGAATATTTGAGAAGATATGTAGGTGTTCAATTTAAGTAGAATTGTAATGAAGTGAGGCTATTTGTAGGTTTGTTTTGATTCTTTAATTGTGCTAAAGAAGCTTTTAGACCATTAATTTAGATATTATATTTACTTGTTACTTTTGAGAAGCTTCACTAGGAAGGACTATAAAAATGTGGGATATTTTTTTAATAACAATTTATGTGTGTCTACACTCTACATTACCACTGAATCCCCAGCTATAAAAAAAAAATTCCATGTGGGACATTTTAAAATTATAAATGTGTGTTTACATTATAACTCTTCTGACGCGTTTATTTGAATTTTTTATTGGCTAATCAAATAAATATATCATATTCTTTAATTATATATATTAATTTCAATAAGTTATAAAATTACATACATGTCCAAATTGATGTTAATATTTAAAATTAAAATATAAAACATATTTTATGTGATTAACATATCTACATAATGAGTGCTTGAGAATATGCGTAAAAACTTTTTTAAAATATGAATTAAAAGTGTCTCATAAAAATATTTTATCATGTATTTAGATGTTCAATTAAACTATGTCATAATTTGAGTTTGTTTAAATAAAATTTATCAATACCGTGTTATCAATGATTAATGATTCAACCAACAGTTAGTCTCTTTATTATTGACTTATTGTATAACCAAAAAACGAGTATATAATTGCAAAAGTCGTTTAGAAAACTAACCAAATAATACTTTTTATTAAAAAAAAATAAAAAATCAATGAACTCACGTGGACACTCAAATTATTTTAAGGAAAAAAAACTTATGTCCAAACGAACCCTTAATCTCTTGGACTTGGCCATGACATCGTTGAAATTTCGAGAGTCAATAAAGTTTTTTCTTTAATGCAATTTTTTTGTCTTTTAATTTTTTTGTTGTTAATTGGTGTAATTTATAATATTTTTTTGTGTATTTTCAAATACAAACTTGATTTCAAATTTTTAAAGCTTCTATGTTTGAATTTAGACATAATACATAAATATGTCATTTAATTTGACTTCAGTTAGCATATATGTCCTTAAACTTTGGATGTACACAAGTAGACACTTAAACTTGTATAAAATTGAACAAATAGATACACATGTCCTACATAGCATAATACATGTAGAATATTACATATGAAACGAAATTTCATATAAGATGTAGGACGAATATGTCTATTTATTTAGTTTTATATAATTTTAGGCATGTAATCATGCATACTCAAAGTTGGAGGATATAAATATCAATTGAAGTTAAGTTAAATGACATAGGTATATATTATACCTTGGATTTATGTCGAAGTTAAAAAAAAAATTGAATTTTAAAAATTCAAGTGTGTCACATAAATTATAACGAAAAAAAATATAATGCTGGCATAAATTAAAAAGGTACTATACTTTACTATTTTTAAGGAAGCTTCACATGTTCACTCTGATCAATAAACTCAACTATCAAGTCAACTCACTTTTAGCTTTCCCTCCACACCTTATGTCTAAAAACTTCTTAGAGACATTTTTTCAAAAAAAAAAAAAAAAAAAACCTTTAAATAGCCTCACTTCATCCCAATTTCTCAACACTGGTAAATCTTTCAAAATTATTTATACATTAAAACTTCGTCGCTAATTCATCACTAAATTGTTCTAGAAATAGATTATTTTAATCGTTTATCGACTAAATTTTGTTCATCGCTAAATCTAAGTTTTTTTTTTAAAGTAGTGAAAAACCATGTTGAGTTCCACATTTGAGTTTATCCTTATAGCTTCTTCCAATTCTCACATACTCTTTTGTTTTTGCAATTTGATCATAGCTATCCTCCTACTTGAAAGTTCCAAAACAAGTTCAAAAGAAAACAACAATACTATGAATTCTCAAATATCCAAGAAAAGAGAATCACTAGGCACTTCAAAACCAAAACATCTTGATTTTGGAGTAACAGAAATGGACACATGTGTTACATCACAAGAAATGCAAATGTATTCGATATTAAAGGACACATCGACTATAGAAGTACTTCAGGATGTAAACCAAGACAACAGAAGTGGAGCATACGACAATACTGCTCGTTTTCAGTATTATGAGTCTGCTAATTGTAAACAGTCTCATCACCAGGACACGAGTTTCAAGTGTGAAAATGTAGAAGAGGCAAATGCTAATGGCACAATTGAGAGAGCAATGCATTTGGCAAAAATGAAAAAGAAAGCAAGTGTCAATATTTTTGAGAAAAGTGATGAGAAAGAAGAGGATGAATTGAGGAAAAGAATTGAAGATTTCATTGAGAAGATCAATAGGGGCTGGAGAGAAGAGAAGTTGAGGGTGTGTTATCAAAGTCAATGACATGTATGATTGTCATCAATTTGTTTAGCTTATGTTAAAAAAATAAATAAAAATGTTGTACTAGAATGTTGAAAAGAAGAATAGTAGGAGTTTGGACATCGATATAATTGATAAAGAGAAATTGATATAAATAGTCGTCCATAGAAGATGGTTAACTATATTTGTGCCATTTATGAGTGCAAAAACTAGTATAATAATATTACATTGAACTTGATGTAAAAGAATACAGAGGTTTCTGCAGAACTAGTGTGGGTATTATTGGGAGGATGGACAAGCAGACACCGCGACGAATCCAGTAAAATCGCCTGGAATATTTCCAGTGATACAAGTAAATAAGTAATCAAAATGGCCCCTACACGTATAATCATCCCACAAAATTTGTTGACTCATGTGTTTGTTAGACATGAACCATAAAATCCTGTATCTATGACAAAGTTCTAATGTGGTTTCGGTTTATGGCCATCAACAGCAAAGTTTCTTGTGGCAACAGGGAGAGCTAACCGAATGCCATCAAGTTCAGGTTTTGCAATTACCTGACAACCTAGACGTGACCTGAAGACGATGAATGTAAAAGAAATGAGAAGCTTCATAAATCATGGGAACTGCTAAATAGTACAAAGCAAGAGACATACGTGTCGGTGAGAGCAAAAGCAAGATCCAACATATCATTTTCTTCATCTGTTGGATCTTCTAGCTTGTTGTAATACTCCATATCCTGTGAAACGCCACAAAAATAGATGAGAAATACAGCATATTTATTAGATCAGAACAACCAAGATGGTATTGAGTAGCTCGGTAGCTCACAGCCAGGCGGAAAAAAGAAGCCAATGACATTATCCCGATCACAATTACTTACCATAACAATCAGATGACATGTGGAACAGGCAAGTGAAGCTTCACATGCTCCTGCATCAAAGGCCATACAAATTAGTTAAGTTAACAGCAAAGCATTTGTTGTCGTGCTTAGAAATGTTGACACCGCAAAAATATCTAGAAGTGTTCTACCAATGTTTTTATTTATCTGACAGTGTCCTAAACCACAATAAGTAGGCATGCATGTGTCAATCATGTAATTTTGCCTAGATGTATGCATCTGTGGCTATGGAGTATCTAATACCGAAGTCGAAACTAGAAGAAGTATCATGAACATAAAAAATTTCATTTAAGACGGTCTTAATAAAATCATCCCATGTGCATATCTTCAACAACCGTCTCTCCAGGAAACCTTAAAGATGTGTTACAAACTTCCTCTCTTACCACCACCATCACCGCTTCAGTAGTATCTCTAGTATGAAGATGGTGAGCTCACAATGCTCCTTCTGGAACTCCTTGAGCCCAACCATACCACTAACTTTGAAACAATTTTGGGAATTCCAACACATTATGCTCGAATCTGTAAGGGAATACTACTTTCTTTTCCGTTGTTTTCTTAGAACTTTTTGGATAGGTAGGATTGAAAGATGATGCTAGATGAAAATTCTAACACATCCAATCAATGCCTCTCAACTGACTGAAACTAGTACCAAGATTCACTAAATCGCCTTATCATTATTAAAATATCAGCAAACTTAAGTAGTTGAGGATTATAAGATCCGTTCAAGATATATGAACCAAGACACCTCAACAAAGCTGACCTTCAAGTTCAATGTCATTTTCATGTGCAGCTTCTAACATAGACATTCCAACAGGGACCTTGATATGGCTCTCTTCTCCATCCTTGTCAACAAAAGTTACAGATATTCTGCGAATCACAAAAAGAGACCATAGAAAAGTAAGTTTGTGGTAACTAAATCAGTGTGGCATAATCTCATGACATTCCATCAGCTAAATTGTGAGGCTAACCATGATAAGATGATGATGGATGCAATGAAGGAGACAGCATAAAGTTCAAATTTACCATCATAATTCATACAGTAAAAAGGCTTTTAAATCTCTGATACACAATCTATATGAGATATAGTGCATTAGATGTCAAAAAACATAAGTTTAAGGAGGAAATGTTGGATTGTAACAAAAACTTTCCCTAGTGACGTCATGCATTGGACACAGAAAAGCAAATGAGATATATGGCCAAAATTTTAGGTAGTTTTTGGGAAATAATAGATCTAGATAAGTAGGAGTGAATGTGAATTGGTTTCATGATCCTAGAGTGGGAAAGAACAAATCTGATTTTTTGAGGATCAATTCTGGTCCAGTTAGAATTTAAATTTTTTTTACCGAACACATACCTAGAGCATCTCAATCTATAGAAGTTGATTTAGAGAAGGGCCTACTTAATAAATATTCTATGAACTCTTCTTCCAGTCCATATAAACGCTCATGGCACCACTAACTAGTTACTGCTAGGTTGGCAAATTCATATGGTTTTACTTTCAACGGAACTTATGTAAAAAAGGTATCATCTAAGAGTGTACTCTAATAAGATCTGGCCCAAACTAGATCTGGATCAATTCAGAAGAAAAAAAGAAAAAGTAGTTGAAAAGATCAAAGCTAGTCCAATCTACTATAAACTAAACATTTTCCAAACAGAACCTAACAGACCTTTGAAACCTAAATTCCATTCAAGACTTCCCCTTTAACAAGTAGATCACCAATTTAATTATGTCATTTTTGTAAAGGACAATTGTAACCAGCAACATAATCTCATTTTCTGCCTACAGAAACCATAAGTACACACATTGAAGAGGAAGAGAAAAGAGAATGGAGTAAACAATTCATGTGAGAACTTACTTTTGCTCTCCCTCATTTCCTGCAGTAGTACAAAATTGTTCATGCCTCTGAAGCACAAATCAAAGTTCAGCACATCAAAAGAGGTGAAAAAAATCATATTTCAAAGCAGATAACGAAACACAAACCAACAAAATAGGGTGCTAAAGAGAGTCGTAGAACACAAGTAATTAAAGCAACGAATTCTAGAACAATACTAATTATTAGATTCATCTAGCAAAGCTACTGACCAGGCCCTGTGTAGATGAATATCGCAACAAGTGTGTGTATGATGCCCTCGGAATACAAGCTAATGGGGCTGCAATTCATCAATAAAGAAAAGGTTATTCGGAGACCAAATATAACTCCCATCAACTTTAAGATAGCAGTACACTGATTAATTGTAGAACTAATGCTTTGATAAGTCAACACAACAGAGTACAGACGGATGTCTAGAAATAAAAGTAAAAACTGTGTGAAATTGAATCTTGAAATAAAAAATGAAAACAAAAACTATGTAGAAATTGTGTGTTTGGTGAACCAGATTCATCTATCAGGTTATGCAATTGCCTGTGCAAAAGAGTCGTTCCATGCATCCAAAGAATAATTTCTTTTAAAAAAATGTTTTATACTCTTCGCATTATTCTCACTGTTTTGGAAAATTGTCCTCTTTCTTTTGACCAATATGATCTGAAAGGGGCAGAATGGTATAGTTCTCAGTTTCTTTTTCTTTCCTTTTTCTTTTTGGCTAAGGTAAATAATTCTTTTAATAATGAAAAAATCCTCTATATACAAGCAGTATACTAAAAAGGAGAGAATCTACCACATTATTTGATTCTCTCCTACAATTTTGTAACTTGTATTAGTATGCCTCTAGATATTATTTAACTCAAACTTTGGATTTGCATTTCATCTTAACTATGGACCTTGACCATTGGTTTCATCTTAATTGTGGACCTTGTCTATTTTTAAGTATGGATGTACATCCACATACTAAATCATCTTGATTGTTGGGCTTCAACCCTACTTGATTCGGAACGGTCTCTTGATATTTGATTTTGCTTTGATGTGATTGCACAATGTATGTGTTGGTCAAAATTTACAATTTGCAAGAATTAACATATTCTGTACGATGGACAAAAGTAGGTTTTATACATCACCATATTTCTCTCTATCCTTATGATTTCTTTCTCCCTTTAAAATCCATCCAAGAATAACAAATCTTATCCATTCCCTCCTATCCTTTTGTCCTTCATTCATAAAATTCATAGGAATACAACCAAATCCCAAGAAGAAAAATCCACAAATTTTGAGTTCATTGCACAACTTGTACTGAGGCTTTCATCCGTAAATACTTGCCAGCAGTTGCACCTTTTCTGCTTAAGCAATTGCGTATCACTGATCAAGTTACCGCCCTCTATGTGGAACTGAAGACGAGTCAGTGCCTCAGTGGACCATTTGTTTTTCATGTGCACCTTTTCTGCTGCAGTTTGGGAAAAGCTCTAATCTTGGCAAGGCTGTCACAGGAATGCAATGGATTGGGTAAGTGAGGTTGCATGGATGGTGGTAGCAGGCATTGTGTATTTCATTTGGTAAGAGAGAAACAATAGGGTGTTCCAAGGCAAACACAAAACAAAAGTCTCCTGAGGTTCTTCTAAGGCTTATCATTCAAAATGTTACGGTGAGGGGGTGTATGCAACCAAAACTTGCAGGAATAATGAAGCATTTGGATTTCTATCCTCAGTGTTTTGCACTTCATATTTTATAACCGTGGTGTCCAGGCCAGCTTGTGCGCACCTCGACTAATTTCAAATTTCAGGAGATACATACCAAATAACTCTGTTCACCAACGCTAGAGCAAATGGGAAAGAATCACCTAGTTTATTTGAACCTGAGACTCAGGATTCTCAATTCATTTCATTGACCACTAGGCCACACCTTGGATGCGGTGTTTTGCACTTTTGAGGGACAGTTTAGCAGTTTTTTCCTTTTGGTTCTATACCTGATTCTGGACCTTGGTAATTTATCCATATGCCAATTTCTCTCCATTTTTTGAGCTTTGTACAAAACTTCACTTTTGGTTACTAAACTCTTCATTACCCAAAAAAAAATTGACAGCAATTCTGCTGCTCTCTAATAGGATACCCTTTACCCATCAACAACAAAAAAAAAAATCACAGATTTACTGAAATTAACAAGGAAACACAGATACATATGAGTCTAATAAAACGTACCACTGATATAATTCAAAGGAAACAAATTCCTAACTCGATTCGAGGTCCCCGTGCAATAACTCCTACAACCCACTTTCAGAGATAACTCGCATGTCTGTAATTGCAGCAAAAATTCTTCAGTACTAAGCTAATCAATTTTTTGGGTATCCTTAACAGAAATCTTAAAATTAATGAAAAATAGTCTTGCAGAAAACTTACAGAAGCTGAACCATGGAGAAGAAGAGAGGAAAGAGAGCAGCCGGTAAGCCGGTGGGCAAGTCGGAGATTGTGGAAGCCCACCATTTGGGATCGCCGGAGAAATCTGAAGGCGCAATGAGTCTGCGATTCAGGGATTACTAGTCAGTACTATAATTTCCCAAAAACCCACCTAAAACCCCACCTTTTGACAAGTAGCCTCTCTTTTTTTCTTTTTTTTTTACGTTTTTAATTTGATCTCATTTTATATTTATTACGTGAGATAAATTTTTTTAACTAAACATAAAGTTAAAAAAGTAAATAGATATAACAAATTTCAGCAAAAATTGAGCAAACAATGCAACAAATTAAAATGATAAATTATTAGTTTCATCTCTAAACTATTGACCGTCATAAAAACACATATCTACTTAATTAACTAAATTTAAATACACCCTCAATATGTAACATGACATAACAACTGGTCTCAAATTCTTATATGAGCATGAAACTCTTAATAAAAAGCCGAGAAAAGTGTTGAAAACAGTTCTAAACAAACAAGAATTTAGGGATATATTTCACTAATGTTGCGAAATCGAAAGTGTATTTAAATTCAATTAGTCAAGTAAATGAGTGTTCTTAAGTTTGTCACTAATTTAGGAATGAAACTAATAGTTCATATCAAATTTAAGGGTGTTTCAAATTATAATCTAAACTAATACATAAAATTGCTCTTTAATTTGACTTCAATAGGTATCAACGTCATTCAACTTTGAATATATATAAGTAGAAATTAAAATTTATATTAAATTATACATCAATAGACACATATCTTACGTGACGTTTTACGCCATTTTTTGTTTTACTATAAAGGTGAGAGGTTACTATTTGTAAATTTTACCCCAAAATTTTCCCGGTATAACAAAATTTAGGCCCAATTGCAACAAACCAGCTTCGTTCCGGTATAAGCATTTTTATATATCTACTGTGTGTCTGTGTGAGAGAGAAAACACGGCGATGAAGAAACCCGGCGGAGCGGAGAAGAAGAAGGTGAGACGATCTCCCGGTGTCGCATCCAACGGCTCGAATACTTCAACTTCTACGGTAACTTCCGCAGCAAAATATCATACATTTATGAAAAATCGTGTTCAATTTCTTCTTATTTTGATTCAATTTGAAATTTCTCGTCTTATCTGAAAGGATCTGTGTGTGGTTTTGTATGCCTTAGTTTTGATTGTTGAGATTTAGTTTAGTTTTTTTTTTTTTTTGGGTGAAATGTTGTGCCCTATTTTTTGAGAATGATGAATTTTTTGATTAGGAGGTTGTGGTTTATGGAAATGCGAGGGGATGTTTGATAAATGTGGTAATGATTTTGTTATTGTTAGATATAGGCGATTTGTTAATCACCATTGCTAAAGTGTGCTTGCTATTTAATGTAGTTTCTGAATTTGATGAATTTGTGCTATAGGATGAAAAAGGACTCCAGTTTTAGGTAATACTTGTTTCTGGAGGAGATCGATTTGGTAATTTTGAGCCTAGGGTTTATTGGGAACAACGCTTCTACCTCCCAAAGTTAGGTAGGGGTAAGCTTTGTGTACACACGCCTTTTTTATACCCAACTTATGGGACTACACGGGGTATGTAGTTGTTTATCTATTTGGTAAATTTTAAATTAATCCTCAATGTGAAGTAATAATTCTTGAAATGAAGTAACTAAGGAAAGAGCTGTAGTTTACCTTATTGTTCTTCTTCTTACCTTTTTTGGTCTTGATTAGTTCAGATTTTTCATTTTTGCTTAAATATTCACCTAGGGGGTCTTCCTATTACACAACAAAAAGTCTGCTCACGTGCGAACATTTTTCTTTTTTAAAAAAACGGTAGTGTCCAATTCAGTTTGTGCTCACCTAATGAAATCCTCGGGCAGCTGCTACAGCGCACTAGCACATTTGAGAAAATCTGTCCACTAAACTGAAGCAGTGGGTTCTCACAGATGTACATTGAAAGACGGAATAAAAAGAAGTGCAAATGATCTAGTCATTACTAGATAACTTGACGCCAGATTCTCATCCATTAATCACCAAAAATTGAATTAAGGAAAATGTAAGGTTCTACAGTATGAAGTGATTTTTTCTGAGTTTGATTCCTAACCTATTTTCCAACACTGTTTCTCTCAATGGTACTAGTATCTTTACTGTTTGCACTTAAATATTTGCTCCTCTATAGATTTGTATTTTAGGATTTTCTTTGAAGAAAGCCTGAAAGGTAGAGTCGTCAAAATGGACTGGCCCTTGAGGCCAGCCCAATCCATCCCGCTATTCTGGTCAGGCTGGGTTAAGATTTATTAATCACATTTAAAACTGACCCATCCTGCTATTCTGGTCAGGTTGGGTAAAGATTTTTTAAACACATTTAAAACTGAGGTTTATAAGCCCAGCCCCAATCAGCCGCCCTGTGGGTGAAAAGGCTATTTAATTTAAATTAAAAATTGTGAAAAAGAAGTAAAAACTAGGAATATTGATTACCGAATAAATCTTAATATCTTACACTATACTTTACTCATTTAGTATTAAACCCCTCATTAAAATTAGTAATCACCAAGTGTAAAAGATGCATCTATCGTAAAAATATTCAAACACTTGTTGCTACTCAAAATTATTGCACGACTATACCAAAATTGAAATGGGTAATATATTTAAAGTGAATTTAAGTATTATTAAATTTCGAAATGAAGTTATTTGATGATGTTTAACTAATCAAATTTGCATATTATGTAGACAAGATAAAGATGTTAATTAAGATAACTCATCACAAACTAATTCAAATGCGCTTCATGATGTTTGGTGTTAAATATGCTATAAGTTGTTGCAGAATTATGCACTTTCATCTAATCATATGTTAAAAATGTTAACAAATTGACATATTTATACGTTTGAATTTAGATTGATATCTATTTTTACTATAAAAAATATTTAGAAAAAATGAAGGGCTAGCCCGCCCCTTCTAGGGCTGCTTATTTTAAGGCCCTTTCGAATAAAGGGCCAGCCCACCCTTGCATCAAATTTCTTGCCCCGCGAGGCTTGGGATAGGTTGACCTGTTTTGACAGCTCTAGTGAAAGGTATCATAGAATAGATATTGCCTTGAACTGTTAGACCTTTAAATCATTTTTAGGCTATAAGTGGAGGTGCTTAATAATGATCACTCATCTATTATTTGCTTATTTCCGAATAGATGTCTAGTTAAGTTAGTGCTAGCAACTATCTTTGTACATCTACTTTGCTTGTTTTGTCCTAAATACATGCCGTCCTTTTTTGGACGTTAAATGTTTATAAATTGTTTGTAATTTAGGTTTTGTTACCTAATATTATAGGTTTAAATATGAAGAGGTTGTATTTTTATAACTTTTTAAAGCTGGGTTTGAGCAAACTCTCAATAGTATCTGTTGAATGAACATATTCACAAATATCTAAGATGTAAGATTTCTAGTTCACATACATGATATGCGTTTCCAATAATCTTCTGGCATACTCCAGTTTTAAGGGACTGAGTAAATGAATAGTTTTATTCTCCATTTTGTGATTGGATTGCGGAACAATTCAATTAATGGGGGAGAGACTCTAAACCTTGTTGAAACCATAAAAAAGAAAGCTGAACAAGAAAAGGAAAAGTAAAACTCTATGTTGTTCGGATCCTCGAAAAAATGTAGCTGTACTCATGTTGGATTCTCCAGAAATGCATTACTTTTGAAGGATCCGAGCAACATAGGAAAAAAGATAGAGTTTTGAAGGAAGAAGCAGAAGGACTTCTGAGGGATCTCATATAAATCCTACATGAATACCTTAGGATATTTTGGGGCTGTCTTCTATTGTACAAAGCTAGGGGCATGGTCTTCTCCTTTTTGAGAAAGAGAATATGCATCTTTTGAACATCTCCTCCCCCTCTTTGTTTCTCCCTGTTGAACATTTCCCTTCCCTCTTGTATCACTGGAAAAAATCTCAATTATGCTGTGAAAGATTGTTATGGTCCCCTGTTATGGATCTGGTTATGGGGCGCTGCAAGATAAATTCTGAAGTTTTCTTTTTTCTACCTATGGTGCTGGTTCGTTAAGAGAGAACCCGCGATCTCTTGAGTTTGAAGTACTCAAAAACTTGACTAATTTTCTGCTTCCCTTTTTCCATTGAATTCAAATAACTTAAATACAACATTGGTGATTAACCACCCACCTAATAACAAGGAAATAACTTCCCACTACTACTGAAATGAGAAAGTGGAAAAATAACCTCCTTACTACTAATAACTTCTAATAACTACTACTACAGAGAAAACAACTACTACAGAAAAACACATTCTGTAACCTATTACGGAGAAACAGAAAAACATAATTAATAGCTACTGATTTAATTTCCATGCATAAAATTGTTGGTAGACTAAAAAAAGGGTACTAACATTACTCCCCTTCTTCAAATCGCGCTTGTCCTCAAGCGCTAAGTGTGGAAAGTAATTCTTCTTCATCGTTAATGAAATCAATCCAGAATAACTTCTTGCACTGGTGACCTTGAGTGAATGGTTCATCACAGTTGAAACAAAGTCCCTTAAGTGGTCTTTCCTCCATTTTAGATCTGTTCAGTTTCTTCACAAATCTGACATGTTGTTGAGGTGAGAAATCTGCTGTCTTTGATTTGCAAGCATCTAACAATTGCGAACAAATGGGTTGTTCCTTGCGTTCATAAAGTCGGGATAAACTCATCGCCGTAGCCAAATCTGGAGGATTATGCAACTCAACCTCAATTGCTATATAATCAGTAAGACCGCTGATATAAAGTTCAAATTTTTGTGTCTGCATAAGTGTACCAGCCCGCGAAATTAACTGCTCAAATGTTTCTTGGTAATCGCCTGAGACCCGATCCGACGTAACTTAGCCAATTCTCCCAACTTCGACTTCGATTGGTGGCCCAAAACGAAGGTTACAATGACGTTTGAAGTCATCCCAATACGGTTGAGGCGAGATCTGACTCTAATTGAAGAAACCAAAGTTGTGCATTGCCCTCCAAATGAAAAGAAGCAAGTCCAACTTTTTCTTCTTCAAGAGTTTGTTTGTGTCGAAAGAAGTGTTCACATTTGTTCAACCATCCCAAAGGGTCCTCTTGGCCATTAAATCGTGGGAAATCCAATTTTGTATGTCGAGGAATGATGAAACCTCCTCCTGCTTCCCGATCCCGACCCTCCTGCCACTCTATTTTTACCCTTCCAACCACGATTCTGACTGATATGTTCAGTTGAATCAGAATCGACCTTAGAATTTACTAAATCCTGTGTGAGTGCATCCAAGCGAGCATTTGTTGCTTCATGTTTGGCTAAATTGGCTGCACGTTCTTCTTGGAACAGATTCACTAATTGTGCTAGTTGATGTTGAATTTGGTCTCCCATAACTTCCGGCTCTGATACCAAGTTGTTATGGTCCCCTGTTATGGATCTGGTTATGGGGCGCTGCAAGATAAATTCTGAAGTTTTCTTTTTTCTACCTATGGTGCTGGTTCGTTAAGAGAGAACCTGCGATCTCTTGAGTTTGAAGTACTCAAAAACTTGACTAATTTTCTGCTTCCCTTTTTCCATTGAATTCAAATAACTTAAATACAACATTGGTGATTAACCACCCACCTAATAACAAGGAAATAACTTCCCACTACTACTGAAATGAGAAAGTGGAAAAATAACCTCCTTACTGCTAATAACTTCTAATAACTACTACTACGGAGAAAACAACTGCTACAGGAAAACACTGTTACAAAACCTATTACAGAGAAAACAAAAAAACATAATTAATAGCTACTGATTTAATTTCCATGCATAAAATTGTTGGTAGACTAAAAGGGTACTAACAAAGATTTGATTTTCAGTTGAAAGAGCGGTAGAAGGGAAAGCTTGCCAATGTTTATGAATGAGAATACATTTACTTGATTAAAAAAAAAACTTTATTATCTTTGGCTACTCTGAATGGAGATTTGCTAATCTAGGATTAGCAGCTGATGAGAAAAAAAGTAAATATTCTGAGGCTGTAAAGCTGTATTGAATCAGGTGAACAGTTTTTCTTTCTCATATCAGTTGCTTCTTAGATATTCTTAGGGGATGACACATAGAAAATCAAGACAATTTTATATAGGAAAGATGAAGAGTTTGCATCTGAGGTAACTGTTTGTTGCATGTTACCCATTAGCTGGTACTTGTTTGTTGAATTCATTAAGATGTTATTGCCCCCTAACTTTCCAGTTTGTGATTGTGTGGTTTTGGTAATTTTTTGGTGACGATGTCTTTTGTAAATTGTTTTATCCATTTTTTGTTTACTTTTATTTTCAGAAACAAGGTGTGAAGGACGTCTTCCAGCTGTTTGCCGAGAAAGCAAGAGATCATAAAGGCTTAGTGTCACGTTGGGCTGTCCTGCAGGAAACACGGGTAGAGTATTTCAGGGGAAAAGATTTTGTCGCTTTTGTGAGAAATCATTCAGAACTTAAAGACATAATAGAGTCAGATAAAGGTTTGGAGCCTGAAGATATTGCCAACACGCTGCTTCAAAAGAATCTTTTAGTCCGCTGTGATCGTGTGGTTAAAATTGTTCGACCTGGGAAGAAAAAACTATCTTCTTGGCCAGCACATTTAGAGATATACCATGTGAGTATCTTTCTTGATTCAGTCAACTATTGGGGATGTTAAAAAGTTCCTGACTTTATGTTTAATTTTATATTTACTAGTCTGTGGTTCTGCTCACACATGTATTTATGGTCCTATCATATCCATGACCAGTGAGTATGACATAGATGTGGATCCTCTATACATTTCAAAATACAGTGAGAACTTCCTAAAAATTGTACATGCTATGTGGGTGAGTGTATCTGTTATTTACACCACCTGAGACCTTATTACATAGTTTGGTCTTTCCATGGATTTATTATGCTTTGATATTAACTTGAACTTTGCATATGGACTTAGAGAATGGATGAATGGTAGGGTTACTGAGCTAACTCTTGTGCTAGAAGAATCACAAAAAGATATGGATGAATGGTATGGTTTTGAAATATTTATATGCATTTCTCTAACAGTATTTGTTTGGATCCCTATCAATGGAAGCTTAGTTTCAATGTGATTGGCTGGTCCAACTGGTACACTTCCTGAGATAGTAACAAATTTCATCAATATAAAAGAGAAGTTCTTAGCACAAAGATAGGGCTAAGAGAAACAAACCATAGTCGCAATTCCAAATGAATGAAACAAAACAAAACCAAGTCTTTGTCATTTACAGGGATCCAATGAAATCAACTAAGGACTTCACATCTTGTACTAAAGCTTCTTTAAACCAAAAATGAACAAAAATAAACAATCCAATTTAATCTTCTGTTCAGAATTTGCTGAATCTTCAAAACTTTTGGAGTTCCTTCCACTCAAATTGTTCACCAAATGCAGGCTGAATCTTTTAAGAGTTTTTTTTCTACGACAAATTTCCACATTTTGACTTTTTTTTTGGGTAACCTGAAATTAATCTTTTTCCATAGTTTGCTTACAACTTTTGATGTTAAGTTTCTTCGATGGATATCTGCAGGATCAAGTATTTTCTGAAAATGATGCCTTTTTTGCATGGGCATTTGTGAAAAGAAGACCCCTGTGGCAAACACTTCTCTCATTTTTCTGGCCGGTGTTAACACTAGCGATTTGCTTGTTTCCTGTTTATCCCCATTGGGCCAAATTGCTTATACTATACACATGTGCTGGTCTCCTCCTCCTCATACTTAGTCTGCTATTCAGTAAGTATCTGTTGCTTGTTACCCTTTTTTTTCTCATACTTGTTATTCAATTTATTTTTTTGTTTTTTCTTGTATAGAGTTGTATCATGCACTGTGATGTGGCTACTCTAAAACTTGAAAGCATTACATCTCTTGGCTAAAATATTGTGGCATATGAGGGATTCGTCTTATAATTTAGCAAGTTGATAGGTTTCTTCAATAATCAAATACGCTGTTGGCTTCACACTTATCATGTCAGCATCAGATTTTGAACACATATTAGCTAATTTTATATATCATAGCTGACTACTAAAGCAATGATGTTTGGGCTTGCGTGAGATTAGGTACTATGTACAATTCATATATATAGTATAGTGAAGAACATAAACTTCAAGTTATTGTTCCCCACATGTTTCTAATTTGGAAAACATTCCAAACCTTTTCTTTTCTTTGCATTTTTCTTTTAGGTTTGAAGTAATTATATTCAACATAGTTCTATGAAGTGAGGACAAGGTTGCTTATCACTCGTTCGGTGTTATATGTTATCGGTTCGGTTTATCAGTTATTGGTTTATTAGCATACTAAACCAATAAGATATTTGTTATCCTTTAATCAGCGGTCCTTAACGGTTCCGTTATTGATTTTAAAACCGACAAGAAAATGTTTTCTAGGGCCACAACCAACTTGGTCCTCTATGTTTTCCCCTTTCCCTTCTTGTTTCCATTTATTAATATGCACTTTATTTAACAATGTTAACCTCTAAGAGGCAGGACAGAAGAATTTCACACCCTTGTCAGTGAGTTGCAGTGGTGTATGAGACCTCCATGTTTTTCTCTTGATCTATAAGAAGCATTTAAGCTGGACAGGTGGATGTCATTTTTTCAATAACTAGGATTTTTGAACGCCTGCACACTTTCGTTAGTTCACAATACTGTTTACTATCATTGGAACTCTACGATAGCTTCTTTTTGCTTTGTGTCTATGACAGCTCTGGGTGGGAAGTGCTAATTTTATTCTGTTATCCTTCACTTGAATCATCCAAATCCCTAAGTGGCACTCATCAACAGATTTTATTAAAGTATTTCTGCTTGAAGGAATTGGTGTCTAATTTTTCCTTTATTTATGCAAAATTTGCCTGTTGTAAAATGGCGACTCTGGGCTGCTCAAATCATGCTTGTCATGTGTATTTTTGAGTCTTCTATTGGGCAAAAATCAGCATTACAAAGAACAATTTTGTACTTGCAGTAAGAGCTTTGATCTTTGGTGCTATTTGGGTACTTTTTGGGAAGCGCGTATGGTTTTTCCCCAACATTCTGGCTGAGGAAGCAACACTGCAAGATTTGTTCCAGGTTTGGCCTCAGAAGGATGAAGCCGAGCGACCTAAGTGGACAGCAAGGCTTTTCTACGCAATTGTAGCTGTGGTTGTTATTTTGCTCCTGAGGCATCATGCTCCTGACGAGGCTGCAAGGGCCAGGTTTGCTTACTTGTACTTTAATCTTTTTAAGTTTGGGAGTTCACTTGAAGAAATATAACAAAAACCCAATCCGTATATTTTGAGTTTTTCATTAAACCAAATCCCTATGAAGCTAGATGTCGTATCTTCAAAACGACGAACTTCAGTAGCAAATAATCTGCAATTTTGTGTCATATTTTGAGAATCAATAACCTAAAATCCCAAGATCCAGCAATTCGGTGGCATCTTCTCTCATTCAGCGAATACAATTCTCTTGCGCTGAAAAAGAATTCCTTTATTATCAACTGTTGCAGGTATCAGAAACGAGTTTCCAACATTATCGATGATGTGCTCGAGTGGTCTCCTAGACAGGCTCTGTCAGGGATGATGGATACCGTTGTCAATGTCACTGACTCAAATGATAATGCAGCTGATGATAGCAAAACTGGCAGTGAAAAAGTTTATTTCACAGACGACTTAGATGAAGAAACCGATCTGAAAGAAGAGAGTAATGAGGATGTTATTGGAAACTTAGAAGATAGTGATCATCAGCAACGTGACTTGTAATTTATATAAATGTTGAAACATAAGCTTCAAGATTATTTTTTTTGTTCTTATTCTGTATCAAGTTTTATCCTCTTTGTTAGTTCTCTTTTGTGGTAAAGTATGCAGAACTCTATTTTGGGGCAACTTAACTGCAACTGCAGAATTTGAGAACCAAAGGTTGAGTTCCCTACGAAATATTTTGAAGCTTGCTTTCAAGACTTCAATTGATAAAAGAGAAATTCACAGTTTATGTCAAGTTAAAATTGTTGTTTTTTTTGGTGCAAAATTTGATGAGGACAAGTAAAAATGAACAAAGGGAGTATATCATAAGAATTTGAGCATTTATCTCATCGGACACTTTATAGCTACTGATTTCAGTAACTATAAATAATAAATTAGTCATTGTCTCAAAACTATTGATATTTAATTGTTTTTTAATGCGATTTTTTTAAATCTCATATACAATGTGGGCATGTTGCATATTATTTTGTAAAAATTATGCAAACCACACAAATTACCTCCTATCCCTACTCTTTCACAAATTACAAAAATCCCATCTTTTTAATAAGTATCGGATACATTATTACGTCGTGTGATACATTATATTTGATGTATGATTATCAGTTAGTTGCGTGAGGTAAGGGATTAGAAACTGAAAATTTAATTACATCCCCCCAAATATGTTACCGTTATTAAGTCCCTCAAACTATGGCTAAATTTATTTGTTTCAAACATTCAGTTTCAGTCTATATAAAACACTAAAATAATTAGAAAATACAAATTTTGAATTGTTTATCTCTGTTCATCCAAAAAAAAGCTTCAGAAACGTGGTGCATAATTTTTCAGTCACAAAATTTCATTAATGTAATTATTATCATACTTATCAGATACAAAAATGTCATTATTATCACACGTATCAGATACATAATTTCTGAAGTCCTAACTGAACTAAACATAAAATTAAAAGCGAAAATAAACATTTTTAAACCTCAAAACTCTTCCAAAATCAAAACTATATTATTATAAGGGCAATAAATACTCCAAAACACTAATTAATATTTCTTAAAAAACAAAAAGCATTGCATATGCCTGTGAACAATAACATAGAAAACTAACTAGCCTACATTAACAAGTTCATTTTCTGCTACTGGGTTTAAGACACTCTTCAGCCTTGGAGGGTCATCATTGTCGCTAACATATCCAACATTGGCCTTGTCGAGACCATATTTCCATAACAGCGTTGAATATTTTTTTGCGAAGATAATCACTTCGAAAGCTATCATATGACATGTTGATTTCGTCACTCAAGAATTCAGCAAATGCAGCTACGAACATTCCGCAATCACTAAAAAAAAAGATTAACATAATGATGTTGATACTTAATAGAAACAATAAGCTTACAGATGATACATAAGGATGTAAAAGTGTACTTGATACGTAATTCTAACTACAGATTATAAATATGATGTTGATACTTAATAGAAACAATAAGCTTTCAGATGATACATAGGAAGGTAAAATTGTACTTGAAACATAATTATAACTACAGATTATAAATATGATGTTGATACTTAATAGAAACAATACGCTTTTAGATGATACATAAGAATGTAAAATTGTACTTGATACATAATACTAACTACATATTATGAATTAGTCAACTTGATACTTAATAGAAACAATAAGCTTTCAGATGATACATAAGAATGTAAAATTGTACTTGATACATAATACTAACTACAGATTATGAATTAGTCAACTTGATACTTAATAGAAACAATAAACCAAATTATGAAACATTATGTTGTTCTGCAACATACATGTAATCCTCTAATTTGAACTTTAAACTTTCATACACTTTTGAGAACAAAAAATGACCAATAATGCCTTTTCTGGTAAAATGAATAAATGACACACAAAACAACCATTTGATAAATTAATAATAACTATCAACAGTTCTATCTCATTATTTGAATTTTAAATTTTTGATACATTAGTCGTAATAAATAAACAAATATATCAAAAATTAGAATTTTGTGTAACAAATGAAGAATTTAATCAATATACATAATAATTTTTAATTAACAATAATGTATCTACTATTACACAAAGCTCATTACATGTTAATACAAAAAATTACAAAAAAAGGAAAAGAAAATTAAAATACATACCGTTGGTAGTGCAGATCTGGATATGGCAGGGGTTTCTACCCCTTTTCTTGGGCGTTTTTGCATCTGCCTCCTTTTTAGTTTTTGACTATTTGGGTAATCCCCAAACTAAAAGACGGATGATCCATGAATTATTAGAAAAAAAAAAAACGAAAATAAAAAGTTGAAGATGAAGAGACTACCTATTTCAAATTCTGAAATTGGTTGAATAGAGTGCGAAATAGTTTGAAATTCAAACTTGGAATATGAATCTGTTGAGAAGATGGAGGAGAATTTTTTGGAAGGGAAGTGTTCGTGAACAGTAAAGTGGGAGAAATTAGAGGAGAGTAAATTTAGGGGTGGTAACTAATGGTTTGAAATTTTTAATAATAATGTATCTACTGTAGTTTAGTTTTTGGGAAAATAGGGATTTTTGAAAAATTTTAAGATAGTAGGGAGTTATTGTGAATACATTAACTAAGGTTGTGTATTCTAGTTATTTTTCCTATTTTGAGTTTGAATTCCACTTCAAATTGATTATTTAGTTCAGTTTTCAGCTTAAAAGACAATGCAATTTTGTTTTAGGTCGTAAATTGTTATTAAGGACATTTTAACCTACAAATAAATGAGTATTAGCGATAAAAAAAATAAGTACCACGAATTTGAGAGAAAAAATGTTGACCCACCCATTTGTTAGCTTAACCCATCTCAATCCAATCCATTTCAACCTATTAAAAATTGAGTTGATATGTAACCCAAATTGATTTTTGAGAAATCTTACCAATTTTTTTTATTTTTTTTGATTTTATATGTTATATATAATTATAATAAAGAAAAAAATAATCTTATTAGGTAATAAAAACTTATAAAATAACATATAAAGCTATTACAACTTAGTAAAATTTGACGGATTAGATTATGACCCATTACCTAATCATTTTGATCCAACCCATTTTAGCCCAAATAAATTTAATTTGAATTGAATTGAATCTTTAACCCAACAGACTCAATTACCACCCTGCTCACCAACATCCATCACCAAAAAAAAAAAAAAGTTTTGGCCGATAGCCCTTTTATCAGCTGTAGCTAAAGGAAAACAAAGCAAAATCAAAGAGTTCCGTCTTTTTTAGCTCTCTCCAAAGAGGTAATGTGAATGACTTTGCTGAATTTGTCAAGTTTTTTTTTGATAATTTTGTCTGATTAAATTAAGGGGAAAAAAGGTTATATTTTTGAATGTTGACACTAATTACTCTTTACCAGTAATTGTATTTCTCATAATTTATTAGTTTTTCCTGTTCAATATGAATCAAATGCACTGAAAGTTTATTTTGCAACATTATATTTTCGTTTTTACTTACTTATAGACTGTTTATTGAAAATAATCTCTTTATGAGGTAGGGGTATACGCACCATCCTCCCCAAATGGGATTTTGATATGTTGTTGTTATGGGTTTTTCTTTACTTTCCCTATGTTGCTCCAAAATCTTGGAAAACCCCCAGCCTCCATCCCTCTCTCGAATCTGATTAAGGTGTTAAAAGGAATCAATTTTCGAATTTGTTAAAAATATAACAGAATGAAAACAACAGATTCATATAGTTAAAAATATAATACAGTTGTTATTTTACATTTACATTAGGTCCAGTGTTTGTTAGGAGTATTTTATTGTAGTTAGATATACTTGTATTTCAGTATTAAAAAAACATTTAGCTTTGAGAGAGCTACTATTTTATCTTAATTTTTTATAAAATTAGTACTGCATCCGTTTTAATTACCTTTTCTTATGTTTAAGTAATTTGTTTCATTCTGTGTAATTTGGCAGATGGAATCCTATGAATCAAAGCAGTCCTCAAGTTGCAGGTTTGAATGCTTTAGTTGAACTTGTAGTCTGGAGTCACCAACTTGACCAGAACTATGTTTGCTACTCGTGGTGCTCATCTATTCTCCAAAAAGCTTCAGTCTTTTCTTTTCCTCTCAAGAGTTGTTGTTGGTTTAGCAGAACTATAATTAATCATGTACATTCCTTTACACAATCCAAACAAAGGAGACCTGTACGACGAGTTAATCGACTGCTGAGCAAGTCTACCAAATCTGTTCCGAAGCAAGACATAGATCTCCCTAAAGTTTTCATGAGGGATACAGTTACAAGAATATCACATATACTGAGATTTTCAACTTGGGATTCAGCTCAAGAGCAGTTGATGGAACTTCCCATAAAATGGGATTCCTACACAGTCAATCAAGTTCTCAAGACCCATCCTCCTATGGAAAAAGCCTGGTTGTTTTTCAGTTGGGCCTCTAAATTGAAAGGCTTTAAGCATGACCAGTTTACCTACACCACTATGTTGGATATATTTGGGGAAGCTGGGAGGATTTCATCCATGAACTATATCTTTCAGCAGATGCAAGACAAAGGAATCAAGATAGATGCAGTGACGTATACATCCCTTCTTCACTGGCTTTCCGACCATGGGGACATTAATGAGTCAATTAAATTGTGGCAGGATATGAAAGATAAAGGATGTGTTCCTAATGTTGTTTGCTACACTGCATACATGAAAGGTTTGTTTGATCATAATCGAGTTAAGGAAGGAGCCAAGATATACAAGGAGATGCTTCAATCTGGTTGTTCTCCCAACTGCCACACATACACTGTCCTTATGGAGCATCTTGCTAGTTCTGGTAAGAATGATTGGCTTGTTCCTTTTTATTATAGTTGGGAACTTTGAAGTAGCTCAAGTAGTGTACTTAAGAAAGAACTAGCTCAAAATTTGTCCTTCTTACATGCAGAATGCTTATAACAGTTAATAAAGTTATGTGGACCACTTCTTGGGAAGACACCATTTTTAAAAAAAAGTGTCCATCAAACTTGTGCATAATTAAGCTTATCCAACATTTCCCTTAGTTGTGAATAGTTGGTGTTCTATCTTCTGAAGTCTGTAAAGCATAAGTACATGGACTTGTCTATGGCTACATCAGTTCAAATACGGTACTTTAAGGTTTATGAACTTATGAAGGATCCATACAACATATTCTAAAGCTACTCTCATATCCTCCTTGAGCTATAGAGTGTGGGGAACTGAGCCCAGTTTGGACCCGTGATGTGAACAGAGATGTTAGGTATTGTTTTGCAAGACATCTGCTGCTTGAGTAGTGGCCATATGCAATCAGTGATATAACTTTCCTTTGTTAGGAGAGTGGTGCTTAGGTTATCCTTGTTTCAGAGTGACAGATGACTAAGAGAGACATTGGTATCAGAATGTATGTTGTCCATGTAATATTAGTTGCAACTGAAGAGGCTAAGAGCCTTGTCACTACGTTGTAGACTTGGAGATAAGATAAAAATCTAAGAAACATTTGTACACTCAAAGGTATATATAGAAATTAGTTCAGGACGGTCTTATTATGGACAAGAACCTAATTGCATCATCCAAAGCACCATCAGTTGAGAAAGTCAAACCAAGGCCAAGCCAACAAAATATGTTCTGCAGACTTCTGATTTGCTTTTTTTTTTAATTGTTCAATTGTGAAAGTAAGTGAGCACTCTGCAGACTGTTTTTCATATAAAGGAGTGCTAAGATTTTCTTGTCAAGCATTTTTGACTTTCTAAAATATGCTGTAGCTTATAAAAGGCCTTTATCTGTGCCTAGGAATTAACACAAACACCTAGAAATTCTTCCTTGGTAAAAGAGTTGTGTCACTTCAAACCAGTGGGATATAACATAGTGACATTGTTTGACGGGGATGTTGGTCGACCCATTTTTCTAATCAAAGTGTTTGATGATTTTAACTGATGGTGACAACTTTCTTTGCGGTTTGTTTTTTACTTTTACTTTTGCCTGAAGGAAGCTGATTATAATTCCAACCCAGAAAAAAGGAAAAAAAATGAAAAGAAAATTCTTCCTTTATGTGGTAGATGTGTCTGTTTCGCTTCCTACCATTAAATTGTCTATAAATAACACTTCCTTCATATCACACCATTTTATTTGTATGAATTGTCTGGAAAACTGTTGCCTTGTATTATACTATGCGTGAATGCAATTTTAAAGACCATATAATGTCAATACTTAAAATGGAAGCTTCAATATTTTTGACTTGTAGAAAACTTTGCCAAAAATTGAATGACAAAAAGGGAATAATTTGGCATTCTAAGTTCTCTTTGCTATCTGTAAAATTAAGTGATTATGATCTTGAATTGTTAGACCATTGTCACTTCGAATTCTTGACAACTATATTATGATTCCTTAGCTATTAAGAATCTCATCTGTAGATGTACCATAATTGGTTTTCAGGAAAATTTGATGGAGTTCTCGAGATTTTCAGTAAAATGCAAGATGCAGGGGTCCAACCAGATAAAGCTACATGCAACATCTTAGTGGGAAAATGCTGCAAAGCTGGGGAAACACAAGCAATGATGAAAATTCTTCACTACATGAAGGAGAATTTTCTTGTTCTGCGTTATTCTGTCTATCAAGAGGCTTTCCACACGTTGAAGATGGCTGGGGTGAGTGATCAGCTACTTAGGGATGTTAACCGTCATTTGTCCTTACAAAATTTCAACCAAGATCAGATTGACAAATCAGATGGGATTTCTGAAAGTAGTTGCTTTACTTTGGACGATAGGATGATTTTGTACTTGTTGAATAAAAAAAGTCTTCTTGCTGTTGATTACCTACTAGATAGCTTGATGAATAAGCGCCTCAAATTGGATCCTAGAATAGTTTCAACTGTAGTTGAGGTAAACTGTAGTTGTGGTAGAGTAAATGGTGCCTTTTTGGCCTTCGAAGTTGGTGTGAAATTGGGCATAACCATTGAAAGAATTACGTATCTCACCATGGTGGGAGAACTTATTAGAACAAATTCCTTTTCAAGAGTTGTGGACATTGTTGAAGCAATGGTTGGGGCAGGCCTGTCATTAGGGTCAGAACTAACTGCTCTTCTGATTCATCGGCTTGGCTGCGCTAGAGAGCTTGCTTCTGCTGAAAAGTTATTTAGCATCTTACCTGATCAGCAGAAGAGTATTGCTGTATATACAGCTTTAATAAATACCTGCTTCACCTTTGGGAATGCTGATAAAGGGCTTGAAATATTCGAAACCATGAGAAAGCAAGGGATAAATCTGGCATTAAGTACTTACTGTGTCCTATTGAATGGTCTTGAAAGAAATGGCTTATTTGATAAACTACAATCTTATAGGAAAGAAAAGAAGAGATTTGAATCTGAAAGCTGCAGTAGGGAGATGTCAATGGAGGAAACAGTCTGCGATCTTCTTTTTGCTGGAAATTTTGACAGTTGAGATGCTAGATATGGATATATGGACTCTTTTCATGATTGATTGGAGTATTTGGAGTACAAATTAGCTGTTGGTACGTTGCTTGTGCTGTCTATCGTGTGTTCAAATTTACAGAAATGGGGTATGCTTAGTATGGAATCCCGCATACTGAAACAGAATGCGGGATAGGTAATCTCGTATGGATCATATTAAAATGTTCTCTCTTTGACAAGTTTAGCTTATCTTTAGAAGCTGTAGCAGCTGGAATGATTGGTCAAATGGGGCTTGACAGCTTGATTATTCTCGTGCAACATTATGGCCTTAAAGAGGTATATTTTCTAACTCTACTTCTTGAATGGGGCCTATAAAGTTCCACAGTTATTGTTCCCCACATGTTTCTAATTTGGAAAACATTCCAAACCTTTTCTTTTGCATTTTTCTTTTAGGCTTGAAGTAATTATATTCAACATAGTTCTATGAAGTGAGGACAAGGTTTCTTATCACTCATTTGGTTTTATATGTTATCGGTTCGGTTTATCAGTTTTCGGTTTGTTAGCATACTAAACCAATAAGATATATGTTATCCTTTAATCAGCGGTCCTTAACGGTTCCGTTATCGATTTTAAAACCGACAAGAAAATGTCTTCTAGGGACAAAACCAACTTTGTCCTCTATGTTCTCCCCTTTCCCTTCTTGTTTCCATTTATTAATATGCACTTTATTTAACAATGTTAACTTCTAAGAGTCAGGACAGAAGAATTTCACACCCTTGTCAGTGAGTTGCAGTGGTGTATGAGACCTCCATGTTTTTCTCTTGATCTATAAGAAGCATTTTAAGCTGGACAGGTGGATGTCATTTTTTCAATAACTAGGATATTTTGAATGCCTGCACACTTTCGTTAGTTCACAAAACTGTTTACTATCATTGGAACTCTACGATAGCTTCTTTTTGCTTTGTGTCTATGACAGCTCTGGTTGGGAAGTGCTAATCATATTCTGTTATCCTTCACTTGAATCATCCAAATCCCTAAGTGGCACTCATCAACAGATTTTATTAAAGTAGTTCTGCTTGAAGTGGAGTCTAATATTTCCTTTATTTATGCAAAATATGCCTGTTGTAAAATGGTGACTCTGGATGCTCGTCAAGTTTGTCATGTGTATTTTTGAGTCTGCTATTGGGAAAAAATCAGCATTACAAAGAACAATTTTGTGCTTGCAGTAAGAGCTTTGATCTTTGGTGCTATTTGGGTACTTTTTGGGAAGCGCGTATGGTTTTTCCCCAACATTCTGGCTGAGGAAGCAACACTGCAAGATTTGCTCCAGGTTTGGCCTCAGAAGGATGAAGCTGAGCGACCTAAGTGGACAGCAAGGCTTTTCTACGCAATAGTAGCTGTGGTTGTTATTTTGCTCCTGAGGCATCATGCTCCTGACGAGGCTGCAAGGGCAAGGTTTGCTTACTTGTACTTTAATCTTTTAAGCTTGGGAGTTCACTTGAAGATGTGTATTTTGAGTTTTCATTAAACCAAATCCCTATGAAGCTAGATGTCGTATCTTCAAAAAGACGAACTTCAGTAGCAAATAATCTGCAGTTTTTGTGTCATACTTTGAGAATCAATAACCTAAAATCCCAAGAGCCAGCAATTCAGTGTCATCTTCTCTCATTCTGCGAATACAATTCTCTCTTTCTATCGCGCTGAAAAAGAATTTCTTTATTATATCAACTGTTGCAGGTATCAGAAACGAGTTTCCAGCATTATCGATGATGTGCTCAAGTGGTCTCCTAGACAGGCTCTGTCAGGGATGATGGATACCGTTGTCAATGCCACCGACTCAAATGATAATGCATGCAACTGATGATAGCAAAACTGGCAGTGCAAAAGTTTCTTTCACAGACGACTTAGACGAAGAAACCGTTCTGAAAGAAGAGAGTAATGAGGATGTTATTGGAAACTTAGAAGATAGTGATCATCAGCAACGTGACTTGTAATTTATAGAAATGTTGAAACATATGCTTCAAGATTATTATTTTTTCTTCTTCTTTTGTATCAAGTTTTTATCCTCTTTTGTGGTAAAGTATATTGCAGAACTCTATTTTGGGGCAACTTAACTGCAACTGCAGAATTTGAGAACCAAAGTTGAGTTCCCTACGTAATATTTTGAAGCTTGGTTTCAAGACTTCAAATCTACAATTTAAGTCTCTTGCCACTTATAAAAGAGGGAAAAAGGTTTGATATATTCTCAATTTTACTAATTTGAACCTGATATATCCCTCGTTTTAAAAGTGCTCACAAAGTTGAGGGATATTATTAAAGTCAATGTGGTATAACAAAATGTGACCGCAGCGTTTGGTCTTGTTCTATTGTGAAATTTGAAAATTGGAGTTGTGTTACCATGAATATAAATTTGAGATGTTTTTTTATTTGTTGTGAGTAATTTTGAGTGAGAAAACTGTAAATACATTCTTTTTTTTTGTTATTTTCTGAATTCTTAAATTTTTTTGAATTCAACGTTAAATTTCCAATTATTATAGTCAAGCGTGTATTCTGAAGATTAACTTCGGAAAAAAAGGAAATTGTTTAAGGGTCAAACACCTATTTCAATTTTCAACTAACAACACAACACGTGTTTTGTTCAAGTGTCTACTTATGCACACTCAAAATTAAAGGGCAAGTCAACTAAAGCCAAGTTAAAGGGCATATTTATGTATTCTGGCTCCTAAATATTTCAAAGATAATTAAAATTGTGGTATGTGTGGAGGGTTGTTAAGGCAGCAAAACAAAGATATTTTTTGTGACATCTTTATCTAATAAGGTATCTAACAAAATTCATGTGTTTTTACAAGTGGTGGGACTTGGCTTGACATATCTTGTATAGACCGACATCGCTTGCACAAATTATGTGCAGAAGACTCTTAATTACATAGTGTGATATTATTCGTTTTGATAGTGTGATATTATTCGTTTTGAGAAAAACTTGCATAGTTTCCCCCTAAATGTCTCTCATCATTAACAGTATCACTACTCTGCTTATCTCCAAATTATCTCTCTGCTTTACCAACTCCAGTTCCAAAATTGTGGAAAATCTTAATCTTGAAAAGTAATTAACATACATTGAACATGTTCATGATCAATTAATTTCCAGCTTTAGGAATATGCCATATTAAATTAAAATTATTAATAACACTAATCTATTCTCTTTTTATTTATCCTAAATTCTAATATTTCTACATAATTTTATAACTTCAACTATTTTGATAAATATTTGAATTGAGCTTGATAAACACAAGGTGTATCATGATTCATGAGGAGGAGAAAAGAAGTGGGAAAACAAAGTAAAGCGATTTTTGATTGTATAGAGAAAACAAAATAGGAATTTTCTTTTTCCTTTTTTTTTTTTTTTTTTGTAGTAGAAAGGGAATGTTGTGTGTGTGTATATATGGTTGTTAAAGAGAGCCAAAAAAACAACTTTCTACGATAAGGTACTAGACAACATACATGTGTTATATATGCACCATATTTAAATGATGCACCGCGTTTTTAATAAGAGATATATTCTCTCTAAATCGCAAAGTTGAGAAATATATTTTTTCTTCATAAAATTCTTTGCTTAATTTGTTCTATATATACCTCATCAAAATTATTGAATAGAGGAACAAAACAAAGATTTCTTCTTTACCAACTTAATTAGTTTTGAACATTTTAGTGCAGAAATGGGTTATGTAAAACTTTTGTTTTTTATGCTATTTTCCTTACTCTGTCAACTTGCTTTCTGCTCATCCTTATCTCATTTGTGCCCCAAAGATCAAGCTCTTGCTCTTCTACAATTCAAGCACATGTTTACATTAAGTCCTTATGCTTCCGCTTACTGTGAGTTTTCTCATCCGAAAACTCTTTCATGGAACAAGAGCATAAATTGTTGCTCATGGGATGGAGTTTATTGTGACGAGACGACAGGACACGTGATTGAGCTTAACCTCACTTGCAGCAAACTTCAAGGAAAGTTTCAAGCCAACAGTAGCCTCTTTCAACTCTCCAATCTCAAAAGGCTTGATTTATCTTATAATGATTTTTCTGGATCGCTCATTTCACCTAAATTTGGTGAGTTTTCTAGTTTGACTCATCTTGATTTGTCGTATTCAAGTTTTACAGGTCTAATACCAGCACAAATCTCTCGTCTTTCTAAATTACAAGTTCTTAGTATTAAGAGTAATCAGTATGATGAGCTTAGATTCGGACCTCACAATTCTGAACTGCTCCTTAAGAACTTGACCCGATTAGGAGAGCTCCACCTTAGCTCTGTGAACATCTCTTCCACCATTCCTCTGAATTTCTCTTCTTATTTAACTACTCTAGACCTTGGGGATACACAGTTATACGGGATATTACCGAAAAGAGTTTTCCACCTTTCCAACTTCGAATCTCTTGATTTATCATTCAATCCCCAGCTCACTGTTCGGTTTCCCACAACCAAATGGAACAGCAGTGCATCACTGATGAATTTATATCTCAATAGAGTGGATGCTACTGGTAGGATACCTGAATCATTTGGTCATCTAACTTCACTGCGTACATTAGATTTACTTTCTTGTAATCTCTCAGGGTCTATTCCTAAACCTCTATGGAATCTCACCAACGTAGAGGTTTTGGACCTTCGTGATAACCATCTTGAAGGACCCATTTCTGATTTCTTTAGATTTGGAAAGCTCAGGTGGTTATCACTTGGAAATAACAACTTCGATGGTCAACTTGAGTTCTTATCCTTTAACAGAAGCTGGACACAACTTAAAATGTTAGATTTTTAATCCAATTCCCTAACTGGTCCAATTCCTTCCAATGTAAGCGGACTGCAAAACCTACAACGTCTCAACTTGTCATCAAACCACTTGAATGGGACTATACCATCATGGATATTCTCCCTCCCATCACTCAGGCAACTAGACTTGAGATACAACGGAAACATTCAGGAGTTCTATTCCAAATCATTTGATGTTGTTTCTCTAAAACAAAATCAGATGGAAGGTCCTATTCCAAACCAGTAGAGCCTACGACTTCTTCTCCTTTCACACAATAATATCAGTGGACAGATTGCTTCAACCATCTGCAATCTGACAACACTACAAGTGCTAGATTTGGGCAGCAATAATTTGGAGGGAACAATCCCACTATGTTTGGGTGAGATGAGTGGACTTGTGATTTTGAATTTAAGAAACAATAGTCTCAGCGGGGCAATTAATACAACTTTTAGTATTGGAAACCAACTCAAAGTCATTCAAATGGACAGGAATAAGCTAGAGGGGAAAGTCCCACGATCTTTGATCAATTGCAAATATTTGGAAGTTCTTGATATAGGTAACAATGAGGTGAATGATACATTTCCAAAATGGTTGGGCGCCCTTCCTGACTTGCTGATTTTACACTTGAGATCAAATAATTTCATGGTCCCATTAAAGCTTCAAGGACTGGAAACTTGTTTGCGCAGCTTCGAGTTTTGGATCTCTCATCCAATGAATGTAGTAGGAATTTACCAGAAAGTATTTTTGAGAATTTCCAAGCTATGAAAATGAACATGATACCTCCAATGCATGTAGGAGGTCGATATAATTATATAACAAAAGGATTGCACCTTGTTGTGGTTGCTCACATAATTATCGATCTCTCAAGGAATAGATTTGAAGGATATATTCCAAGTACTATTGGAGATCTAATTGGGCTTAGATTCATTAAATTGAACGGGAATAAGCTAGAGGGGAAAGTCCCACGATCTTTGATCAATTGCAAGTATTTGAAAACTCTTGATCTAGGGGACAATGAATTGAATGATACATTTCCAAACTGGTTGGGGACCCTAACTAATTTGTTGATTTTAAGCTTAAGATCAAATAAGTTTCATGGTCCCATTAAAGCTTCAAGGACTGGAAACTTGTTTGCACAGCTTCGAATTATGGATCTATCATCCAATGGATTTAGTGGGAATTTACCAGCAAGTCTTTTTGATAATTTCCAAGCTATGAAAATTATTGATCAGAACATGACCACTCCAGCATATGTAGGAGGTGGTTCTGTGACAATTACAACAAAGGGATTGGATTAATAACATGGTTATCGATCTCTCAAGGAATAGATTTGAAGGTCATATCCCAAACGTTATTGGAGATCTCGTTGGACTTCGTACGTTAAACTTATCTCATAATTGCTTGGAAGGTCATATACCAGCATCACTACAACATTTATCTGTACTGGAGTCGTTGGATCTCTCATCCAATGAAATAGGCGGAGGAATTCCACAACAACTTGTATCCCTTACGTCACTTGAAGTGTTAAATCTCTCTCACAATCATCTTGTTGGATGCATCCCTAAAGGAAACCAATTTGATACGTTTGAGAATAGTTCATACCAAGGGAATGATGGATTATGTGGATTGCCACTCTCAAAAGATTGTGGCGGTGATGATGGGGTACTACAAGCAATAACTCCATTTGGGCTAGATGATGAAGAAGAAGAAGAAGGAGATTCAGCAATTATAAGTTGGCAAGCAGTTCTCATGGGTTACGGTTGTGGACTTGTTATTGGACTCTCCATAATATACATAATGTTGTCAACTCAATATCCAGCGTGGTTTTCGAGGATGGATATAGAATTGGAACACAGAATTATTAAGAGAATGAAAAGGCACAAGAAAAGATATTAATGTGTTACCTCCAGGTATTCAAGTTAATCTTTTATAATATCAATGAATTTGCTCACTTCCTTCATCCTTAAAGCTCTTAACTTTGATTCTTCTTTTTTAATTTTTTAAATTGCAGGATTCAAGTCTAGTGTATACGTAGCCAGTGATGCAAATAAAATCTTGTACTTTCCTAGTTTTTGATGTTTCTGAAGTGTACATTTCCCTATGAATAAAAACATGATTTTTCGTTTATCAATAGTTTGTTACATATTCAGCTTAATTATTAGTTAGCTAATTAGATTCATTAATTTTCAAAAGTATCTGCAACAGACTATCTGACAAGCTAAGAAAATTCTTCTATTTTTCTCTTGTGTGTTGTCTGCAAATCGTACGAACTGGTGCAAGGTTAGTTAAATCTAAATTCCTCTATACTGCTCATTCTAAAAACAACACTATCAAATGGTAGGATTTATTGCAGAATGTTAGTTAGTTTATTGAATTTGAGATTTTTGATTTTAGGATTAGTTTGAATTTGGAATTTTAGGACTACTTTGAAATAGGGTATTTTAGGAGTTAGTTTGAATTTGGAATTTTACGATTAGTTTGAATTTGAGATTTTTGGACTAGTTTGAATTAAGATGTTTAAGGACTTGTTTGAATTTGGACTTTTTGGACTAGTTTGATTTTGGGATTTTAGGACTAGCTTGTTTGAATTATAGTATTTTAGGACTAGCTAGTTTGAATTACGGTATTTTAGGACTTGTTTGAATTTGGAATTTCAGGACTAGTTTGAATTAGGGTATTTCTTGAGTTGATATTGAAGAAATACCCTAATTCAAACTAGTCCTAAAATCCCAAATTTCCCAAATTCAAGCAAGTCCTAAAATACCTTAATTCAAGCTAGCTAGTCCTAAAATACTCTAATTCAAACTAGTCCCAAAATCAAACTAGTCCTAAAATCCCAAATTCAAACAAGTTCTTAAATACCTTAACTCAAACTAGTCCTAAAATCTCGAATTCAAACTAATCCTAAAATTCCAAATTCAAACTAGTCCTAAAACATCCTATTTCAACTAGTCCTAACTCCTAAGATCCCAAATTCAAACTAATCCTAAAATCAAAATCCCAAATTCAAACACTAACTAACAATCAATCATTCAAACTAACTAACAAAATCAATATAGCTCAAATTGAAAAAAATACAAATTGACGAATTATTAAACCCTAACCTTTAAAGGAGAAGGAGATAATGAAGAGAGGGGAGCAAGCAGCAGCGGCGCGACTAGTTGAGGAGAGAATGAGGGGAAGAGAAATGAGAAAAATACGATCTGGTTTCCCATATATTTTATAAAAAGCGACGGACAACGTCTCTTTGTCCGTCGCTTTTTTTAAAAATGTTTGACCAACATTTTGACTAAAAAGCAACGGACTAAACGACACTGTCAGATGCTTTTTTAAAATGTTTGACCAGTTATTTGACCAAAGTAGATTAATCAAGATAACCCAAAAAGATAGATCTGCAATTAGATGATAATGTTAAATTATGAACTATAGAAACATCTTCATAGATAAATTGCCAATAGAAAATTTATATTATGAGGATACAAGTTTAAAATTACTCTATCGATTTCATATAAAAAAAACTATACTAAGGAAAAAAACCAAATATAAGAAAAATCAACACTAGGAAACCTAAATATATGATGAATTTGCAATATCTACCTAAAAATAACACTACAATAAACATTACTTAAACTAAATAAATAAAAATAAACCAACAAAAAGAATATTAGTGCAATATGAAAAACCTTTAACTCATTAAATTTTGAAAAAGTGTGAAGGCCCTAATGGGACTAAATATGGGAAGAAGACTAAGTTGAATTACCTTGGAGTAATCATTAGTCATATCTTGAATTATACAATCAGATGGAAGCTTTCTACGGTTTCCAATTTCACATTGTCATGAATCTTCTCCAATTGTATTAATAGAAATATCCACGATAGCTCAAATACCTTCACCATGTTGATGACAGAAACGGAGAAAATTCATTTTACGGACATCAAATAGATCATAAACAATTTGAAATTCACTTTAAATATGCAAATCAATATTTTTAGTTTTTAGTGTAGGAAATAATAAAATAAATAAGATATGTGACTCCAATAAAATAAAGAGTAAGAAGAAATACCAATAGCATGGTACCATTCCTGTCTCCACCTATGTTAATGGTAGATATATATACTACAACTTTTGTGTTGACCGGGCGGAGAAGTGAATTTACTTTGGGTAATTTCATAACTTGGTTATCAAATAAAAGCATTTTGGATGCGCAAAATGTGATTTTCTAAAGTCAAAGATATTTCAATAAAAATGTGATTAGTGGTAGATATACTATAACTTTTGCATTGACCTGACGGAGAAGTGGATTCACTTTGGGTAATTTCGTAACTTGGTTACCAAATAAAAGTATTTAGAATGCGGCACATGTGATTTTCTGAAGTCAAAGATATTTTAATAAAAGTATGATTATTGGTAGATGTGCTATAACTTTTGCATTGACCGGACGGAGAAGTGGATTCACTTTGGGTAATTTCGTAACTTGATTACAAAAAAAAAAGCATTTCGAATGCGACAAATGTGATTTCTAAAGTCAAAGATATTTCAATAAAAAAATTGATTAGTGGTAGATATACTATAACTTTTATTGACCAGACGAAGAAGTGGATTCACTTTGGGTAATTTCGTAAATTGATTACCAAAAAAAAAGTATTTCGAATGTGACAAATATGATTTTCTAAAGTCAACGATATTTCAATAAAAAATGTGATTAGTGGTAGATATACTGTAACTTTTGCATTGACCGGACGGAGAAGTAGATTCACTTTGGATAATTTCGTAACTTGATTATAAAAAAAAGTATTTCGAATGTGATAAATGTGATTTTCTAAAATCAAAGATATTTCAATAAAAAAAAATGTGATTAGTGGTAGATATATATACTATAACTTTTGCATTGATCAGAAGGAAAAGTGAATTCACTTTGGGTAATTCCGTAACTTTGTTACCAAAAAACGTATCGAATGCGATAAATATGATTTTCTAAAATCAAAGATATTTCAGTAAAAAATGTGATTAGTGGTAGATATATACAGTATAACTTTTGCATTGACCAGAAGGAGAAGTGAATTCACTTTGACTAATTTCGTAAGTTACAAAAAACGTACCGAATGCGATAAATGTGATTTTCTAAAATCAAAGATATTTCAGTAAAAATTATTTTAGCTTTTAGACGAAAAAATAAATAATCATTTTATTAGTAAATATTACTAAGGTTTTGTACCGTCAAGTTTTTTGTTTTAATTTTGAATAACATTATCAATTTTTTATATAAATAACGGAAAAGGGTCAAAATTGCCCCTGAACTATGCGAAATAGACCACTTATACCATTCATTACATTTTGGGATCAAAAATACCCCCGTCGTTATTCCAGGAGACCACAAATACCCTCAAGAGTTAACACCCCAAATTTTTAGTGATGTGGCAAGCCACATGGGACTAATCCCTCCACCTAAGCATTGCCAACTAAGATTTACTACAAAAGAACTTGCCCTTTAGTGGCGACAAAGTCGCCACAAATTCCCAAAATATTGCCACTAAAGGTTACGAGTGATTTTTAGTGGCGACTAAGGCTCCAACAACCATTCGCTAGTAAAACCTATTTTTTCAACAAAAAAATATGATAATTAATTTTCTATTGCAACCTAATTTTCTAAAATAAATAACTTGCAATATCAATATTAAAAACATACAATATTATTACAAAAAATCATCAAAATTACTTCTCGATTCAAATCTCCTACTATATAATGCATCATTGTACATTTTATACATTTACATATGACATAAAAATAAAACATACAGTGTCTTCAAACCCCTACTTAATCGATATCATTTTTTGTTTTTTTTAAAACAATGAAGAAAAAAAAACACAAAATTAGAATTTAATGTTAAAAACTTTTAGTGACGATTTTCTAGGCTTTTGTGGCAACTGTTGTTGCCGCTAAAGGTCTAGTTCTTTTGTAGTGAATCCTAGTTGGCAACGTTAGGTGGAAGGATTAGTCCCACGTGGCTTGCCACGTCAATAAAAATTTGGGGTGTTAACTCTTGAGGGTATTTGTGGTCTCATAGGATAACAACGGGGGCATTTTTTATCCCAAAATGTAATGAAGGGTATAAGTGGTCTATTTCACATAGTTCAGGAGCAATTTTGACCCTTTTTCGTATAAACAATGAAAATCCCTGGATAAAAGTTAGTTATATGTGTCCATTTGAAATTGATAATGTTAATATGATATCTTCTTGGTCCTATATTATTATTATGATATTGATTATGATTATGATTGTTGTTGTTATGTGTCCATTAAGTGCATAATAAATAAACTTAGAAAAAGAAAAATAATTTTCTATCAAATGGATCTTTTCTTTTAATTTCTTAAACAAAATATTCAAAAAATTGACTCATAAGAAAAGTTTAATGATACAAATGATAAAAAGTCAAACTATAATTATTTATCACAAAGCAAATAATGAAGGGATGTCTCCAAGTGGTGTTTTCTATCCGAACTATCAGATGTTAACTTTTCATACCTGAACATACCTCAACTATCAGTTTATCGAAACATTTGGTGATAGTTGGTGATAAACACACTTCAAATGTTTATCGAAACACACCTCTGAATTTTTTTTCTTCTTTCTTAATTCAGAGTACCAACATTATTGATTCACTCTCATCAATTTTACCAAAACAAAGTTGCACCATGCCAAATGATAGTAGCATTTCAGCAGACCATATGAACTTCAACATCACTAACAATTTGCACACAAACTTGATAGTAAACAATGATGTTCAGACCAACGTGTACGAACTTCATCACAATGTGTTGTACTTGGAACAAACTCCAGATTCTACGATTATCACATTCACAGCCCGTAAAGACAACCACTGTCGTCGAACTAAATAACAAATTCGAAGTTTCACAGAATCAACATCCTAAAATACAGCAGTACAAAGGAAATCTTGGCAAGTATACAATCTACCTACAACTTTTCATACCTATAACTTTACAGTTTACAAGCCTCTAAATTACACTAAACAGCTAGCCATATGCTTACTGAATTCTTCCTTTTCAACTCTAGTCCTAGTCCTTTTTTTATGTACAGAAAGGAAGAATCGAATCTACTAGGCGCATTACCCCTCTTTTCCATAACATTGAAATAAAAAGCCAAGGATGAATTGCCACCAGGCTTGGACCAGAGGTACTAAAGGTGTGATGTGATGTTTCTACCATCGCTGGCCGGAAGAACCTCCTTCCCCTACCTGAGCAGACTGGGCCTGATATTTCGATTCCTGAAAGCTGCTTTGTTTTCCATAACCATTACCATTCGAATAAGAATGCTGACGCTCAGCCAAACTTCTAGCCTTATGCCACTCTGGAACATCAGCAGCATTGGACAGCAAAGGTTCAGAACCTGTTGAATGCACAGACTGCAAAGAAACAGCAGAACCAGAACCTTCTCCCTTCGAAGTACCAGCATCTGACTTTTTCGCAAAACGCCCTCCAGAAGCTCTTGCCCTTTTCAAGGCATGCTGATGTCTCGACTCGTGAAGATATGGCTGTATTATGAGGAAGACAGAAAGTATCAGCAACTGAGGATGAGTAAGCAGAATAAACCGAACATATGTTGCATATCACCAGCACAAAATTCGTGCAAAACCATGTCAGCCAATCCTGTGACTTCACAATAAAAATATAGCAGTGGAGAAACTGATATTGGTTATTAATAGCCCAAACATTGGCATAAGGAACACTTTTCACCAAATTATATTCATGACAGGTGTTTTTGACTGAGCAGTTTAAAAAGGTAAAATGACGGTATTCTACACAGATAATAGCAAAGTAATAGCAGATTCTACCTTTCATTTCCTCCTACTTAAGTAACATAAAATTCTTAAACAGTTGAATTTCTTTTTTAGAAAAGTGAGCTCAGCCAAAGAGTGGGTACATCTCCAATCCGGGAAAAGGGAATATCTCCAGAACAGCCAGGCACATGTAACAAAAATATGATGCTAAAAAGGTGCATCATGCATTCTTTAGATAACAGGAGAAAAGAACATCCAACAAGCAGCCCAGTGGAAGAGGCATATACTAACCTTTCTCCCTTTTATCAGCTTCTTTTCAAGTTCTGCTTTCGCACGTGACTCTCTTCGCCGCAGAATACCATGATACTGCTTGGCATTGACATAAACAGGCTCTTGAGCCATTTCATGAGGCAAAGGCATCCTCGGATGATGCATATCAAGTACATGAGAAGGGACCTGTATAGCACCTTCAGTTAAGATCTTAAAAAATCTTGTGCTCAGCCATCAACCAGCCCCAGGCACAACTATGTTATAATTGATTTTTTCTTTTATCTTTTTTTCTAATGATGGATTTTTCTTCAGTGGCGATGTTTTATAAGGTGGATTCCTACTCCTATCCCCTAGGCATATCATGCAGAGAGATCTTTCGGGAAATGATTGTCTGTATTTGTTAGTCGAAGTAGAAAAAACAGGGAAGAGTTCCTTAAAAGACAAATGAAAGAAGCTGCATCCGGAATACCCTTTATACTAGCTGTCCTACAAAATCCATTCAATGATTTAAAGGAAAGGGCTGTGCACACTGGGCGCCACTCATTCTAAATCAATTGAAAGAAGAAATAACTCATCCTGAATTGAACAATAATGTTGTAAGATGTATGATTACAAGAAGGATATTAAGCAAGTCACCTGGGAGTTGGCAATACAGAGGAAGTGAGTGTTTCTAAAATAAAGCTAACTACAAGAAGATATCATGGTTAAGCCAACTCATATAAAGACTACGTCTCAGCAACTTCCAAAAGACACATTGAACAACCATGCAGAAGCAGCTTTCTATGTTTAGATATCCCCAAGGACATAAAACACTGAGCAGTCCCAGAGGTATCCCATAATATAAATTGGCAGAAAAGTAAAATTGTCCTCTTAACGTATCAGACCTAAAACAAAGTAACATGGAAAAAAAAATGAAAAATGGAAGTTATGAATTTGAACCACATGCATACCATAGGCTGACCAAAAGGTGCCAGTATTCCACCATAGTATGGGTCAACATACAGATTTGGAGCACATGCCTGCATGTCAATTACAGAATAACATCAAAATCAGAAAGGATTAAAAAAGGGGAGATAACCCAACAAGCAAATCAAACTTCTCAAACCCCATAGAGTCAAACATACTTACCATGGAGTGTGCAACAAGTTCAAGCTGTGAGGGTTGTGTTATGCTCCCATCATCCTTTGGAGGTATGGTTGACGCAATTGGCTGTAAATTCTGATCTACTTGAGCATAACTCCCATCTAATTCCGAACCAAGAATGCAGAGGCATTACTTAAGTAATCTATAGCCATTAACATCATAAAAGATATATATATTTTTTCCCATCTTTACCAAAACACTTCCCCCGTCAACAAATATGTCACCTTTTTTCCTCTCTATGGAAAAAGATTTAAAAGAAGAAAGTAACTAGGCAAATGAAGCATCATGACAGACTTCTAGTCCTTTAACAACTACGCCTCAATCTCAAGCAAATTAGGATTGGCTAAATGAATCCTCACTGATCATATTGCTCCATCCAGACCAATACTATTCAACATTAGGGTAACAAATATTCATATATTATTAGTTGAAAAAAGTAGTAGATTACTTGTCAAAAAGAGCAAAATGAAGAAAAACAGGCCAAATCACTCTGTCAATGACCATAGTGGTTTATTTTAGCTCCTCTTTAGATTGAAGAGAGAAATACAAGGTATTTTGGTGGAAAGAATAACTACCCTCAAATATAGGTGTTTACGCCTACTGGCAGCTTCATGTATTTTACAGGATACATATGATGAAATAGGCATGGCCGACTTTATAGCTCCCTACAGGAGAACTTTGTATAGGGGAGCCTATCCTTGTTGTTTTTGTACAGGAGGGCCTCTCACTTTTTAAAGTTCAGCACTAGCTTAGAGCTCAACTATATTTTTCTATCAATAAAATTTATTTACTGATAAAAGAAAAATCAAGATTGAAGAGATACCTGAATGCATAGGTATGGTCCCTTGTGATTTTTCAGGAGCATCATCATCTTCCTCGTTGGATCCACCATCAGATTGTGATCGGCCATCCACAGCTTGTTCGGGTGGTGGTGAATCTGATGCACTTCCCCGCATCAATCCAAGAGAAACAGGATTATTGCCAGCAGTATTCCACCAAGGTCCTAGGGTGGAATTCGGAACATTATATGTTCTAGCTTCCTCACAATTTGCACTTTTGGACTCTGATTGCATGCTTCTCTAGTTCTAGTAAGTTTAGTTCTTCGTACAATGTTCTGGCAGATAGACAGAAAGCAAAGCAACTCAGTAAATCAAGTTTAAGGGAATCTACAATTATTCCAGAAGCACATTGCTATAAGGTTCCACGTCCTACCAAAAGGATCTTAAACTGTAATGAAGGATGCATGAGATGAACAAGACTAATATTTAACAATCATACATTTATTTCGACTTGAACAACATGTTTGTGTCTTTTTATAATTCCTTTTTCCAAAGGCAATTGCCCTGAACCTTTCATTTCTAATTGTGAAGAACAAGAAAGCCAGTTATCAACCATCTATGAATTTAGTACAATTTGCAATTAAAATAACTGATTTCAGCATCCAATACACATAAAGCCTAAATAAAACTAACTTCTCAAAGTTGAGATTTTTCTCATTGTTATCACTTTGTGTACTGCTTTTTGAAGCGCAAACTTCTCTAAACTACATTGCTTCACCTATGAAGTGATAACTAATCATTTCATCGCTTAGCTTTAAGGGACGAAGTAATGTCTTTTAATAACATTATAACACTGCATAGATATGCCATTATACTGGAGTTCCCTTACTCCATAAACAAGTTATAGTACATGCAAGAAGAAAGTTATACTTTTTAACCAGATTTACACCAACAATAAACTATATATGAAAAAAGAAACAGAGCTAGGAAGGATAGACTCGAAGTATAAAACCATTTTCCCCCATTTTTGTGACTGTTTTCCTCATATCTAGTGCCCCAAGACCTTTAAAAAAAAAGCTACGAAGGATAGACTTGAAGTATAGAATCATTTTTTCGCATTTTCTATGATTTCTTTGCTACTGTTTACCTCATATCTTGTGCCTCAAGACCTAAAAGCCATAGCAACTTAACTGCATACCCCCCCTCATCCACCCCACCACAACCACTCAGTGGCGAAACAGGATTTTGACTAACGGGATTCAAAATATAAAGAAGTAAAACATACAAAGAAGCAAAAGGGGCTCAACAACACCTACACATATACACAAAAAAAATATTTGGATCTTGTATATATAGTATAATCTTTCGACCCTTGTGATACCCTACCCTAACTCCGCCCCTGCCACCACCACCACCACCACCACAAAAAAAGAAACTTTAAAGGTATACTCCACAGTATCAAACCATATGCCCCTAGCCCCCTATTACTAAAATTAGGGGAAAACTTATCAGACTTCAATCCATCCCCATTAATAAACCCTTAAGAAGGGACATTTTCCTCTGAATTCACAGTAATTTCAATAAAAAGAAACACTTCAACCGCACCACACCGCTCAAAAATGAAACGTCTTTACTCATAAAATCAACCCACCAAATAATTAACAAAAAACAACGAATCTCATTCCATACAATTGACATAAACATTAGAATTCACAGCAACTTTCGAAATCAAAATTAAACCAAATTAATCAAAATTTTAATTTTCCAATGACAGTGGTGTGTTCACCATCCCAAACAGAGCAAAGGTTATCTCCAGATTGTTACTCCATTGAACAATCAAGAATTGGACTAAAAAATCACAGAATTGATCAATTTTAAAATTAAAAAAAAAAAAAAAAAAAAAAAAAAAACTGAAAACCCCATACTCCAAAACACAGATAATTGTACTTGAAGGAGCTGAAAATTGAGAATTGAAAGAGGAAAAAAACTTACCAGTTGGAAGGGAAGAGGCAGAAGAGAGAGTAGAGTGAACAGTGATTAGTGATTGGTGAAGAAGAACATAAAAGATTTTGGGTAAAAGAAAGAAGAAGAAAAAAAGGGGAAGAATGAAGGAGGAAAAGAAAATTAATTTGTTTTGTCACCAATTTATTTTTGGAATAAAAATGAAGCAAGCTTGTAGCGGGATTTTGGAGTAACGATAAAATTAATCATATGTGATTTATAGATTATGAGTTTGATTTATAGAACTAACCAATAATGTTTGTATAAAACTATTTTTTGTGTCACACTTCTTCGAGTGCGGTCTTTCTGAGTAGGGATGGGCATTGTATGGTATTTGAAATTTTGCTACTGTAATTTCGGTATTCGATTTTTTAAAATGTTATTCCATTATCATATTGATTTAATTCGGTATTTTGAAGTTCGATTTCTGTATTTTGCAGTTGGTAAATCGATAATCATAGTTTGTTCAACTTCGACTGATATATACTCGTATAATAGAATATTATGACTCTGATAATTGAAAAAGGGTCTCAATTGTATCATTCCAACACATTACACATGTATAAATATATATTCAAAAGAAAGTACAAACAACTTATTTTGTTAATCAATTACATTTAAATACAGTTCAATCAAAATAGAGTAGTCAAAGTTTTAACTTCTAAATATTTAGTTTATATTAATACTATGTTGCATATTTGTTAGTATGTTAATAATATGTATATGTTATTTATGTAACTATATACTTCGCTATGATATTTAATATTTGGTAAGTTGTTTCTAAATATCAAATATCATATCAAATATTTTTTTTTTAAATGTATACTGTGTACCATACCAAATATTATAATACCAAATTCCCGATATCAATTTTTTTGATATGATATGATAATTTTGTATGTACCATACATGCGCACCCTATTTCTGATGATTTGTTAGTGTGTGATATTTTTAACATTCAACTATCTTTTCTTTTATTTCTTTATCTCGAATTATTTATGTCATTTTAAAAATTAATTATCTCAAATTATTTGTTATTTTAAAAATTTAAGACAAAATTAAGTATTATTGTTCGCTTAGTAATAATATAAAAGTAGGGGTGTACACGACCGAGTTGGTTCGGATTTTTCAAATATCAAACCAAACCATTTATGTAAAAAATTTAAATTTATAAACCAAACCAAACTAATAAAATTCGGATTTTTTTGGGTTTTTCAACCTCGGGTTGATTCGGATTTTTCAAATACCAAACCAAACCATTGTGTCGAATTTTTAAATTTATAAATCAAACAAAACTAATAAACCTCGAGTTTTTTCAGATTTTTGAATTTTTTCGGTAAAGTTTGCATACAAACATATAATTAACTTGTGCTCCAAATATTTCTTTAGTCCAACCAAAATACAATTATCTAAGGTGTTTCTTTAAAAAATAACACAAAATATGAGATGAGCCTGATGACACAAAAATATTCAATAAAAATAATAATGAAATCATCATATAAAATAAATATTGTAAAGTCATGATGAAAATGATCATAGTTTAAAAGTACTAAATCATTCTAAAATAAGTTTAATAAGTATTAGTTACATTACTAAATATTTAAGGAAAATTAAAATTAGATTATGTATTTTAATTGTCTAATCCAATGTAAAACTAAAGAACAAATATTCAATATTATTGTCATATTCTTAGTGTTGAATTGATTTTCTTTTTGCATTAGTATTAATTTGATTTTGATTTAAGTTTTATTATAGTTATCAACATCTATGAACTATAATCTTTATTGGACCATTCCGAATGCTAAGTTTTAAACTTGAAATAATATATTAAAAGATAAAAACTATGAAATAGTATAAGAAATATTTTAAAATTATATCAAATTAAATATTTTTATGTATAAAATAAAAATTTAAAATTACATATATAATGTCGGGTTGTTTTGGTCTTGGGTTGGTTTTTTTTAGTTAAAACCAAACTAACCCAAATTAATCGGGTTTTTTTCGGTTTGACTCTATTTGCGATTTGATTTAGTTTTCGGTTCGATTTTGTACACCCCTATATAAAAGAATAAACATTCATGGGTGGTCGCAAGAAAGTTTTTGGATACAGGATTTTAGCTTTTTTTTTTAAGTTAAAGAATTTAAATTAATAATTTATTACATAATAAAAACATATTTTAAGAAAATATTATGTTTGCTTAAATGTTATTGAGTTAGGTGGAATCTGTACTTTAATCCCTAGCTTTATTGCTATAAATATCTAGAGATTATATCATAAGACATAAATATACAAATAATGAAAAATTGTATAAAAAGGAAAATAATAAGGAGTAGTAATTTAGATAGTCACAACAATATTTATACAAAATACAAATAATAATAATAATAATGTACTTTAAAAAGTCTATATCGATACGTATCCAAATTCGTTGTAGTTATATTCATAAAGAGAAAAAACTTTTAAAATCGATTTGACATGATATTCCAAAAGTTATTTTTTCAAAAATCAAATAATACATGCTTGTAGAAAAATAAATATATACTTTTACTCTTTTGAATATTGATAATTTTTCATTTTGATCATTATGATATTTTATTAAACACTCATATCTTTATATTAATTGAAAAAAATTCTTTTGATCTCTTTCTTGTAAATGTTATAAATTTAATAGAATTTTAACTCTTAAATTATTTAATTATATATATGTAAATATTAAATATTTACCAATATTACTTCTATTATAGATTGATGAGACGCAGAGGCGAAGTCAATGCTAGGAGTTTGGGGTTCTAAATCAATTTTGTTTGGGAATTCACATGTTAATATACATATATTTATTTAATTTTCTAATACAAATATAGAGTCTACAAAAAAGTTTGTGAATTTGTTTGAACCCATGAACCTCACCTAGCTCCGACTCTGATAAGACGGGATGAGTGTTGTGTGGATTTTGTGATCTCAAATCCACAAAATTCCAACTTGCGTCATTTCATTCATGTTAAGTAATTTCATTTGCTTTCATTTACGATATATTTGTGTTCATCCACATATGTCTTAACCTACACTATCTTGTATCTATCGAAATTCATTCAACCTATATATCGGCTCCTAAAAATATAGGAAAAATGACAAACATACCTCCAAACTATCGTAAATGGTATGCAGATACCCTTCGTCATAGTTTTAGGACATTGATGTCCTTGCCATCTAAAAATGAGAGCATATATGCCCTTCACTCTAACGGAAGACTAAATAGGGACACGTGGCGCAATCTTATCCATCGATTCTATATTTAATAAATGTCGAGTCGGTGAATAGGATTATAATACGTGTATGTCCAATAGTACAAAGAGAATATATGTTTTAGTTTTTGGACGGCACACGTGTATGTCCGTTAGTACAAATAGTATATATGCTTTAGTTTTTGGACGGCAAGGACACATATGTCCCAAAAATATGACGGAGGGTATATGCATATCATTTACGATAGTTCGGAGGTATATTTATGCTTTTTCCCAAAAAATATATATTCTCATATTGCAAATTTTTGTATCTAGATATGATGTGAGTCAATTTTATTTTTAATTAATAAAACACACACACAAAAATGTCTAGTTAGAGCTGTCAGCTTCCTTCTCAAGTTTCGAGGGTGATACCATCAACTCCTTAACGAGAATATTCCCTCGATTCCGAAAATACTTATCGTGTTCAGTTTTTCGATAATTAAACTACATAAATTTTTATTGATATTTTAAAATATATTTATTATATTGATACCGAAAAAGTTATACTGATTTGTAAAACTTTTCGTATAATTTAATTATTTAAAATTGTTAGTCTCCATTTCGTATAATTTTAATTATTTTAAATTTTGTTTTAAACATTAATCAAATTAACTGATAAGAAGTGAAATGTGACAATTATTTTAAAATAAAGGGAATAATAAACTTTTTTTTTATTTTTGATTCTTGATTTATATGGTCCTATTTTGAATTTTTATGAGTCAAAACTCATTAATTTTGATCGTTAACTCAAATATAAATTTATATTTTTTGAAATAAAATTTACATATTTAAGAATTATATTGACTTTTTTTTTATATAAATCAGTAATTAATAATATAAATAAAATATATAAAATGTCACGATGAAAAAAATAATTTATTGGACTTTTGAAATTTGATGTGTCACGTAAATTGAAACGAAAGGGTTCACGTGGCATGTTCTTCTAATAACGGTTGCTTCCTCATCCACGTTGCAATATTTGTAGAAGAACAATATTTTTATAAAGCAAATATAGAAAATTGAATTTAAAAAATCTTTTTTTTAATATTCTATTATAATGTGATGGAGTGTAGGCCTATTGAATAGGGCAGATGGACCCATGGATTGATCCATTTAACCCTTGTAAAATGATATGGTAATCTATTTAGACCCATTAAGTTTTCGTTCTGAACAGTTTAGTCCGGGTCGGTTTGATTTTTCGGAACCCTTAATCTGCAACAAATCAATTGTTGACCCACAAGTCAACTTGGGCGGGTCAATACAATATAAAAATTTTAAATTATGTGATACAACGATGTACGTTTACTAATCAATCATTTTAATAGTACTTTAAATTATAACAAAAAACTAGGTAACATGATTTATTTATTTTTTTGGAAAAATTATCTAATGACACGACTTAAGATAACATAATCTTTAAAAATTGTTATAATTTGAATTAATTACAAAAACTTTTTTTTCCTACTCTCTCTTAACATCTGGATACTTTACTCCACCTCTATCAAATACATTATAACTTTGTTTGTGTACAATGTATATGGTACAAATGTTATTGTTGATACATAACCCTAATTATTTCAAACTTAAATCAATATGAATCGATTTATAATTATGTATATGATACATAACTTATGAATCGTTTGCTATGTATCAGACGAAGAAGCAACGTATTCACGAGTTCTAAAAATCCGAAATTATTATAATTTGAAGAACTTTCAGGATAAAATGTAATTAGTGACCAAATTATTGGGATTTCTGTACTTTGTACTCTCTTTTTTTTGTTTTTTAGCATGAAGGGTGTTGTCTTCGTTTTATGTGTATATGTTTTGTATGTCATTGTATATCATTGTATACTACCGTATTGATTTCCTAAAAATCCAGTTATTTAGTTGGATGAATATATTGTGTACTTCATTGGTTAAGTTGTAAAAAATTCTTCTTGAAAGCTGAGCTTCTATTAAGTTTGGGATTTTTTCTTTCATTCAGTATTTTTTTTTTATTCTTAATTTTTGTTTAATTATAATTTAAATAAAGGGATAATACATAAATATGTCATTTTAACTTGACTTTAACTGACATATGTGTCATCCAACTTTGAATGTACACAAATAGACACTTAAATTTATATAAAATTGAACAAAAATAGACACAGACACATCTTATTTTGTGTATCCTATGTAGGGCGTCTTATGTGTATTATGTTACCTAGAACGTATATGTGTCTAGTTATCCAATTCTATATAAGTTTAAGTATCTACTATTGCACATCCAAAGTTGGAGGATATAAATATCAGCTGAAACTAAGTGAAAGGATATATTTATGTATTACGTCATAATGTCTTTAATAAATTTAAGGAATTTATATTCCACTTAGCAGCCCAAATAAGCTTTTCTTCATCTTTTACTTGTAATTTGTGATTTTTAATACTTGTGAGATTGATACCCTGATATTAGGATATACAAACACCTAAATCATATTGCTTACATATTCACAAAAATTATACATTCAATTTTGTAACTTTAATTAATAATTCTATATAAATATAGATGTTAGGATAATTTAAGTAGGCTAGTAGTAATCAACATATTGTTATGAGTACTATTAACATGTTAATTAATTACTTAAATAACTCAATTAATAATAATAATAAAATAAGTGAAGAATTCAACATGATTGATGGTTTACCTATAACCCTGTGAATTACAACCTAAATTAAAGCTTACCTACTTTTTTTCTATACAATTTCAAAATAGTTATAATTAAATACAAACAATTTTGAAAAAACTTGCATTTATTTGATTTAGTAAATGGTTAATCATAAATCTTTATGAATATAATGCTTGATCCTATAATACTTTATTATTTGTTGACCTCATCTATTTATGTATACGTTTGAGAACAACATATTTGTCCTTATCATTAGAGGTGTTTTATCGTAGAATTAGAAACTTCATATATCAAAATACTCAAATTTACACATTTATATTTTATTGTTCGAATTTAAATTACCATCAAATTAAAATTTTGTTAGGAGATTACTCACAAAATGAGATTTTTCTCTAGATAAGACTATACCCAAAGTATAAAAGAGGCAAAATTGATTAATTATGGGTATTATAGGTACACATTTGATCATTTCCTCCTATTAATCAAAACGTTTACAATCTCAAAATCAATTCTTACAATTATAATAACTATTTCCTCCATTTATATTTATTTGTCATATTTGACTTGACATATTTTGTATGAAATAATAAATAAAATAATAATTCATCTATATCACTCTTAATTATTATATAAATTATCTCACTCCCTGAAAAATGAATTGCTCATAATTAGTACACAAAATAAATATAAAATGATAAATTATATATATTTTTTAACAAAAAACTGAATAAGTAAATATAACATCAATTTTTAATATACTCCCTCCATTTCAATTTGTTCTTCTTGATTTTCTTTTTAGTCTTTTTTTTTTTTACAACTCTTTAATTTCAACTTTCTGCATTACATAATTAAAATCGACCACAAGATTAAAGATTATTTTAATATATTCTACATATCTGCGGTTCAAAATCACAAGGTTCAAACCAAATTATCACTCTTTAATTAAAATTTTGTGTCAAATCAAAACCAGGCGAATAAATTTAAATCCAGTGATAGATGAAGAAAGACTTATTAAATGATTTATTTTTGTTGTTACAAAGTATAATGATTTGTACCCATCTATCATATTGCAGTAAATTTTCCTACATAGAGTAATGATAAAATATAGTGATTGCAACAACCAATACATACTGCAATATTTATTTGTGCCGTCACAATGTATAATGAAATTAAAACCATGTGTCAGATTTATATTCAAAGTGTCACATATAATAAATTGAAGGAATTGTAGGTTGTTAAACTCATAACGTTACACTTTAATAATATACAAAAAAAAAAAAAGAAGTCTTAATTAACATCGTGACGAATACAAAATTTTCATTCAAAGAATTTGAAAGGGCATGAAAAATAAAAAAGGTTCGAAAAACAAAAATATAATGCTTAAAATTTGAATATGGAACTTTAGGGTGAATTTTGAACCCCATAAATCACTGAGTACTCAGCCTCTAGTCTTACGTTTTGGAAGTTCAAAAAAAAATAAAAAAAAATATATATATATATATCACTAAAATTCATGTTACTTTATAGAGGAATTAAGATTTCGTAGCTTTGATAAAAATTCTTAACTACTTATAACATAAATAAAAGAAAATGACCTTATAAAATCTCTTAGTTCTTATTCATAAAAAATAAAAGTCCCTTATAAAAAGAAATTATTAAAATATTGTTATTTGACCATAGCTAATAAAGTTGAATCAAAACTTGATCATAAAATTAAATTCACAAGCTATGGATAATCCATTCATGTAATCTATTTTGGAAAATGAATATTGAACTTCAACGTAAATTTTGAACTTTCAAGGCCTAAATCATATTTCTAATTTTGTATTTAAGAGATTCGAAATTTATTTTAGAATTTGACTTTGGTTGATTGATAGTTGATTTTAGATGATTGACTTTGATTTTTTTTCTTTGACTTTCATTTTTGATGATAATTTTTGATGCATGGTTGACTTTGATTTTGACTTTGACTTTGATCGGGAAATGAACCACCTAACCTAATATGATACTTAGGTCAATAATTTTCTTAAAAACTTAAGAATACTATATATCCAACTAAAGTACTAATATATTTATTTTGTAGTTAATGAATTAATTTTCTTTTGCCTTTTTACTCTCTTATTAATGAATCACTATGAATGGTATCCAAAGCTTAAATCACGTTCTCTTAAAAAATATATTAGTAAACAAATGGATGACCACATGATATATAGTTAACTAAATTAATAAAATTATGTAATATAAAAGTCACTCACCTTAATGTTTCTAGATTTTGATCCTTGTCTACATAGAAAAGTACGTAAACCATTGTTTATTGTAGTGGAATGATTTGAAAATTAAAAAAAAATAATTATTGCAACGCGCGAATTTAAATTTATGAAGAGGAAGGTTTTCTAGTGCAACAAAAACTAACTTAAGTGTCACTATTAAAAAAAGTCAAAATTAATTATGAATTATACTATTTGTTGTTAAATTCAATTCATCAGATACTACTAATTAAGATTGGCCTAAAACTATGGGTTATCCTAAGCTCAATGTGTCCTAATAATAAATAAATAGAATAATTTTATAATGGCTGACTAAGTGAGTTTTTATTTATTTATTTATTTATATATAGAAAATACATTATATTAAAATGTTCTTCCAAATTGACCGACCAAAACAGTTACTGTCCCTTTTACAATTTCGATGCTTTTTTGTTTATTTATTTTGGCTTCATATTTTGGTCCTTTTTCTTTTTTTATTCTTTTTTTCTTTTTTGGGGGTTTTAAAATCCTATTGAAAAAAAAAATGAACCTACTTGTGTGGTGATATTTTTCATAGTGGCAAAAAATAAAGATAAATTTTGTCAATTCAACAAGTCTGATAAATAATTGAACAAAATACGTAGAATGAAGATATTAAACAGTATGATATCTTTCTAGTCTTACAAAAGACTTGTAAATAACTAGACACATAGGTAAGTCTTATCAATTCAACACTTACTTGTGTGTTTAATTATTTCCAAGTTTTTTGTAAGACTAGAAAAATATTACTATCCGATATCTTTATTCTATGTATCTTGTTCAATTATTCACCAGATTTATATATAGATACAATGAATATTATATTAAGTCATGTACCGCTAATACAACTTGTGAACAAGACAAGTTTCGCAAATTCAACAAATTTTGTGAACAATTCAAAAATAGGTAGAAATGAAGAGTTTACTAAAGTAATTATATCCTACCGGAAAAACTTGTAAAAAAATTGGTATCATTTGGTAAAGTAAATATGTGTTGTGTTAATAGTTCAACTCATATATGCTTTTACGGTTCAATAATTAATTCAAATATATCCTTATTTTAAGTGACAGAAAAATAATTACGTCCTTAAAGTATGTAAAATTGGACAATAATATCCTTTCTTAAATAATTTAACATTTCTTCAACACGTTAAAGTGAATCAAAACTAAAATGCTACTCTTTCCATCCACTCTTACTTAGCTTATTCACTATATTAAAAACAAATATTCACTTACTTATTTAGTTTAAAAAATCAGAAAAATAATTTCTCACTTAATTTAATCAACTAAATCAATAAATACTAAATAACTAAAAATGAACGAGAGAGCGAAGCGGGGAAAAAATAAAAATAAAGGAGAATGAAACAAAGATTCAAGTTTGACCTTTTCTTTGGGCAGTGGGCAGGCTGCCCTAATTTATTCTACTATAAATATAAACCTACTCCAACATTTCTCTATTCTCATTTTCTCCTTCTACCTTAGTGCTTTTTCTTTGACATAACTCTCTCTCTATATATAGCTAAAATCTCTATAATTTTGAGTTTTGTTTAAGTTATATACGCTGACAGTTTAAGTCGAAATCTACGAATATCACACAATGGATCCATCTTATTCTCCTAGTAGAAGAAGAACAAGAAGTTCAAGAATCATGACACAAAATCAACAACAATTGAAGAATGATGAAGATGTTTCTCCATGTAAGAGTAATACTACTAATTTATTGAAGAATAATGATAATACTAGTATTAATAATATTACTAGTGAATATTATTGTTCAACTCCAAAGTCTAAGAGATATCAAATTCCAAAAATCAAGAATTGTCCACCAGCACCTAAGAAGAAGAGAAGAATAGTATTTTCATCATCAACAACAAGTACTTGTAATGATATTAATTCATTGAAAAGAAGTCCTATTTCTTTCTTTACTACTACTACAACACTAGATTTAGAGCTCTTTTTCAATGTTGCACATTGAGAAAGTATATGTACTAATAATTATATGTTCTAACTTCTTGTTGGTTTCAATAGTAACTTTCTTCTATATATTTCTTTGTTTTCCCTTTAATATGGATATACCTTGGCATAGATTTTCTAGAGATCCTAAGAATTAGCGACAGATGAATTATGTAGCTAAACAATAGAATTTTCCACAAATTCTACTAATGCGATGGATTATCATAAAATTTTGTCTGATACAAGCAAATGACTAGGTTGTTTGGACTCTTCACTTTCGGTGTTATCTCCATCTCGATATGATGTGGATGGAGTGTGAGATTTATATTGAATTTGGTCAATCGATTTTGGGTATTTTGATCAAAACTGACAGAGAAATTTGAGATAGATATAATGATTTCTATAATAATAAAGACAAAAGTTAAGGTGAAATAGAAAAATATGGACTAGATTGTATATAGAAGTTTCTATATCAATCATTTTTTTTAAATCTCCTTTTGTGATTCTCCTCTTGATCAATATTTTCTTCTCGAGATACATCATAAGTTTTTCTCATAATATCTCATAATTTAGACATATAACTCTATTTTCAAATATTTGAATTATTTTAGCCGAATCTTCACACAATATCTATATCCTAAAATTTTAAAATTTAGATCATGAAAGATTTAACTTCTAGATTCGCACCCGTATTGAACACTTGCATCTGAGTTAAAGCAATTTAATTTACCAATAAATTAGTTACAACGTTCATAGCTAATTTCAATTTTTTTTAAGGTAAAAAAGACAAATATACCCTGAACTATCGTAAATGATATGCAAATATATACCCTCCGTCATACTTTTGGGACATTGGTGCCCTTGCCGTCCAAAACTTAGAGCATATATGCCCTTTATTCTAATGGAAGACTAAATAAGGACACGAGACACAATCTTATCCGTCAATCCGATATTTAATAAATGTCGGGTCGGTGGATAAGATTATGACTTGTGTATGTCTGTTTGTATAAAGGGTATATATGCTCTAGTTTTTGGACGACATGGGCACCAATATCCCAAAAATATGACGGAAAATATTTCCATACCATTTACGATAATTTGAGATATATTTATCCTTTTTCCCTTTTTTAAATCGTTCGAAAGACAATTGGCTCATGGTAGGAAACTCATGGTCATGATGGATAATGGAGTACGTATTATTATATATCATTCCCCATTTAAATATCAAACTTTATTTTATAGCAATATTCAAACTAGTTATGTGAGTCATTTTTAATTAAACCAAACTTTTATCCACAACAACATTCAAACTAGTGGCATACACCTATTATATGTTACTTTATTGTTTGGTTTTTTTATTATAATAACTACTCCCTTTGTTCTATTTTATGTAAAAGTGTTGTTTTTTTAAAAGTCAACTAGTTTTTCTGTAATTTTCAAATTATTAGTTATGGTAACTTCTACTACTTTTTATGTAATTTTTAATTATATATAATTTTATTTTTAAAATTTTGAAAAATTTATACCTGAATTTATAATTAAAATTAAATAGTGTTTTGATCTTTGTACTCTGAATATCTTCACATAATTTGGGACATAATTGTGTGGTAATGTTGTGACAATCTTCAACAAGTTTTGGTACCATGTTGAAGATATTTATATTTGTTGTTCTTGTTCTTTGTGTATAGGGCATACTAATTAATTACAAATTTCATGTTTACTTATGGTTGTACTACTACTTCTCCTTTCATTATTTGGTCTAGGATTTATGGCTGAATTTTGGAAGCATGAAAGTGGCAATTAATAAATGGAATTTGAATTTTATGTCTATGATTAATTAACTACCAAGAACTATCCACTTTTTTGGTGTGTGATTGTTCGCAACAAATTTTCTCAATTACGAAAAATATACTGCAATCACAAAATAATTTTTTTCAAAATGATTTTATTTATCAAGATTGTGAGTACAAATCTATATATTTTCTTGATTCTTCTTTGTGAATTCTCTCTGTAATTTGAGGACTGTCAGTAACGTATTTTTAAAATGTGCGATAATTTAAACCTCCTTACGATGTATTTGAACACTACTCTAGGATAAGATCAATAGTTGATATGTTAGGTTTTGTTGCCTTAAATATTGAATATGAGGTGTGCCTCAAAGAGATCTATAGTAGCACAAGATATGGTATGAGATAAATGGTCATGACATAATTAGTTGGGAATTTATAATTTTCTTCTTGTTATTTAAATAATTTTTTTGTAGTTTTATAAAATAGTATTTGTTGATTTAGGCCTTCTTTTAGGGTTATAAATAATCAAGGCAGGTGCTTTTTATCATGTTTGACTTGTATTACTATAGCAATTAGCAAGGTTGTGTGGTAGAGGACATTTTAATGCACTAAAAATTCTTGTATATATTTAGTCCATTATATTATAGTATAATATAATGCGGAAGATTTGATTCTGTAATTCATTACTAACATTGAGAGCCTTTCACCTAACAAAATATTCATGTTTTAAACTTACTTAATGAACTTCTTTTAATATGATTAACACAATCAGTGCAATTTTTCAAACAAAAAAGGTTAAAGCAGAATAAACTCTGAATGAAATAATGACTTATGGTTTTTTTTTTTTTAAAGAAAATATAGTGTCACGTGTAATTTTTTATTTGACAAGGGAATTCACAATTGTTATTTTTTGAATGTGCATAGAGTTGTTAAAACGGGCAAGTCCAGCCCAACCCAAGCCTTGTGGGTCAAGAAATTTGATGGGTTAAGGCGGGGTGGCCCTTCATTTGAAAGAGCTTGAAAATGGTCAAACCAACCCAATCTTAAAAGGGTCACGGACAGAAGCGGGCTAACCCTTCTTTCTTTCCTTTTTTCATTTTTTCTTTTCTAAACCTGAAATTCTGTCAATATATTAAGTTTTTAACATGTCCAACAAAATTATTTGAAAATATATAATAACTACAATCATAACATACATTATACATACGATTAATGGTGTTTTCAATTACAAATTCATCTCAGAAATATATAATACATCAAGAAAATGAGAAAATTTTCAAATCAAATGTGACAGACAATAACGTTGTTCAATAATTCTAGCAAAAAATATTAAAGAAAAAATAATAATTTTTTTGACAGATAAATGAGTAAAGGATATATGAAAAAAAAAAGACTTGTAAATTAAAGAATGATTACACCTTACAACTTTAATTATTTTAATTCAAATTCTTAAATAAATACTTCTGGCCTATGAACCAACCACGACCCGGCCTCGATAAAGCCTCACGGGCCGATGATTTATTTGGGTCGGACTTATAAGTCCCATGGGCTAAGCCCATTTTGATGGCTTTAGGTGTGCATAAGATAAATCATGTTTCACTGTAATAGTCTATAAATTACAAAAAAAAGAAGGACAAATTACTTAACTACACTCCTTTACTTACCTTAATATCATTTATCCCTACTTATTTCAAAATTTTCAAAAATCCCTTATTTTACCTATGTATCGAAATGTATCAAACGCTATGTATCCCGTGCACAACGCTATGTATCCCGCTATGTGGAATGTATCAAACCAAATGTATCCCGTGCACAACACTATGTATCCCGCAAACATCATTTTTAAGGAATTTTTGATAAATAGAAAACTAGAAGGGATAAGATGTTATTTAGTACTTACAATATGCGGTTCCTATAATTTATAAAAAAAAAAATCACATTAGACAAGTCTCGTACAACGAGCATAATCATTACGCGTAATTAATATTATAGAACTGTGGGATGTTGTAGGTTTAAATAGTACTGAACGATGAATTAAAGAGGGGAATGGAAGGAATTTAAATTTAAGTCTGAGGAATGGTTTTAAGTAATTACACTTTGTAACAAATGAAATAAGTATTTCAGTATATACGTGGTTGTTTGGTATTGAAAATATTTACAACAGTACGATATAGATGAGTTTAAGCCATTATACTTTGTAACAACAAAATTAAAGGTCTTTTCACCTACTTGACGACTCGATAAAAAATAATTATAGTTATTATTCAAAATATGATATTATTTTTCTTATCAAGAATATGATCTTAAATAGGAGAGTACTACGGATGACACATATTAGGGTAGAGGGGTTTAGTAAGTAGTGTAGTGTTGTTTCTTACTTAAGGTGGCTAGTGTTTGCGATGGTACTAATTATATTTTATTGTAGTTTATGGTTTTTGATTTTTATCTCTGTTTATTACTGTTTTTACAGTAATCTATCCTAATATGTTGTTTACTGTGTTTTGATCATTACATTATTTTATTGTTGTTTTCGGTTTCCTTTCCAGTAGACTTCACTCTGTTACCTTGTTACTTGATATATTCTTTATATTGTCTCCTTTTTCTTTGTATTAGAATTTGGTGCACTTGGGTCTTTCAGAAACATCTTCTTTATCTCTACGAAGTAATGGTAAGGTCTACGTATATTCTACCCTCCATAGATCTTTACTCGTGGAATTTCACAAGGTAGGTTGTCGTTATTGTTAGCCAAATATATATTTAGAAGAAGAATAATAAACTCAAGCTAATAAAGGAGATTCACGACTTGAACGATCCTGTATACAAAGTGTATATATAAAATGGAATAAAATTATGGAAGCTCCTTAGAGATTCTAGATTAGCCTTGGTTTGACCCTAAATTTGCAGCTTAGGATAATAATTTATAGAAAGGAAAACGACTTCTTTGTTATTTAGAGGTGATATACCCTCATTACAAAAGTGGTTCACATATACTCCTACAGTTACAAAGGTGGCTCACATATACCCCTATCGTAACAAAAGTGAAAAAAATAATTTTTAATTTTAGAAAAATCACGTATTTGATTTTTTTTACACAAAAAATATTTTTTTGACTTCTTTAATTATTATTATTTGAGTTTTCTTTGTATTTTTCTTTCATTCTTTAGGTTAAAAATAAGATAAATAAAAAGAAAAAAGTGTTAAATGAAAAAAGATTAAAAAGTTAAAAATATTAATTAAAAAGTCTGAATAACAAAGTTGAGGAGTATATCAAACCCTTTTCCATTTTAAAAAACTGATTTTTTTGATACAAATGAAAGAAAAGTGACCTTTGGGTTAAACAACAAAATATATATTATTTTTTTAATACAAAAGAAAAAAATGATATGCTCATATTTCAATAGTCGAGTGACCTAATAAATTATCAACTATGTTTTCACTTAAATCAAAGGAACATTATCAATCATTTAAAAAATATTTTTTTTAAAAAAAATAGGGAAAAGCATCAATAGCAAAAGATGTAAAGGAAGAAGGATAAAGACCAATGATCTTGAGCAATCAACTCGGCTAAACCCATAGTCCTTTCTTGTGGGAATGGGAGCCTACTTAATCTTTATATTTTATTTTTTTAAAAAGGATTGGTCATGATCGAGTCTTGACTGGTCCGATATTGATATATAAAGAAAATGTAGGCTCCCATTCATCCGATGATATAAAACTATAGATTAATTTAAATTAATTAGAACAAGTTGAAAAAAAAGAAAAGAAGACCACAAATTTTTTGTCATATAAACTCCAAAACGATAAAATCGATTGCATTAAAAACGGTCTCCAACATAAGATAGTTAAGAAAATCATATAGTAGAAAACTCATTTCATCTTTTAGAATATAATAATTATTCACATTTAAATTACTTGTTAAATATATTAAGGACCAAAATGAACACCTTATGTTATACATAAGGATCATTTCAATCAAGTGAAATATATCAAAGACCGAAATAAATACCTTTGTTATACAGTAAGCATCATTTCAATGGATCTGGCTCCCCTCTATTACCCCTTCCCTCCATATCGTCAAGTGTACCTCTAGATGAAAGACATGTGTCTTATTTAAAGTTTAAATGTCAAGATTATATTATATTAACAAATATCATAATCATAGTTAAGTCAACTAATTTTAGAAAACTACTCTTCAAATTTGGTAAGAATTACAATATATTCCATACAAAATTTGATATTTATTAATAACATTAATTTCATCTTATATTTTTATACTTAAATATTAAATTGTATGATATTTAAGGTGAAAATCAACTAAACAATTTTCTGTACTAGTAAATTTTATTCTTGAAATCTTAAACTATGTTGTGAAACAAAAAACAAAAGTGAAGAATTATCAATGTTGAAAAAACAAACCATAAAATAAAAGAACACGAAACAAAACTAAAAAATAAAAAGACAAAAGTTTTTTAAAATTAAACGATACCAAAATTATTCCAAGGAGAAAATGTGGCACGTTTGAAGGAAAAAACTATACGTTTTTTAAAATATTCTTTTATCTTCCTTTTTTGTGTGAAAATAAAGAAAACACTGTTTTAAATGCAAATATTTTTGAAGATTATTATTTATCCCAATTAATATAAACGTGTCATGTTCTACAATTTTAATATTTAAATATAAAAATATAAGATGAAATTAATGATATTAATAAATATAAAATTTTGTATGGAATATATTATACTTTTTATCAAATTTAGAGAGTAGTTTTTTAAACTTAATTAACTTAATTATAGTTATGATATTTATTAATATAATATAATCTTAACCTTTAAACTTTAAATAAGACACATGTCTCTTATCTAGAGGTGCACTTGACGAAATGGAGGGAAAGGGTAATGGAGAGGAGCCAAATCACATTTCAATAAATTAAAATATATTAAGGACCAAAGTAAAGCAGTAGTGAAGATACTTATATATATTAGGATGTGGTTCAATCGATTTCATTCATTGAAAAGTTATAATATATATATATATATATATATTGAATCTTCTTTACAAGTGGTATATAGTAGATTCTTTTTTTTTTTAACTCCACACACTGGAATATCTAAGTCAGTTGTTCAAGAAAATAGCTCAACGGCCAAAAAAGATTAACACGAAAGAAAAATTGATTTCTTCATTTAATTCAGTTTATCTATTTCATTTAGAACTCAAAAAATTTAGAGCAAAAATAATTAAATACATTAGTAACTGTTATTTTTGTAAAAAAAAAACTAATAAATACTACTTCTATCACAATTTAATGGTCAACTTAATTTTTTTAGTGAATTAGATTCTTCAAATTGAATATTGAATCACATTAGCTTTGTGAAAACTATTTAAACTATTTGGTCAAAATCTATGAACTATAGATTTGTAATTATTAAATTAGATAGTCCTAAATTTGGTTGCTCCTCATTAATTTTTTGAGAACTATTTGAAAAGAGGGTTTAATAATGTGAATGTGAAGATGTAGAGAATGTCAAATAAAATTAAAATCAGTCACCTTGAAAAGATGACATCACCCAAATTACATTATCAAATGAGAATAAAGTGGCTGTTGTCAAAATATAATAACCTAATAAAGTTGGGGACAAATTCCACAAAAAGTGTGGTGAAGTACTTACAATTTGCAAATGAAATCCAATCTAATGACTATTATTTTAAATCGAGATTTATCAATTAATTATATTACGGATGTTTGTATTAAGAATTAAGAACAAACTAAAGTTAAAGGTTCCTACATATCGAAATTCAAATAGATAATTCACTATCAACTCATTTAGGTGTGTTCATTGAGCAAAACTGACGAATCTATTCGTCTTCTTAAGGCTCTTGACTCAATTAGAAGAATTTCATTTTAAGTACCCTTCCGGCACTTGAGTGTCAAATTAATTTATTTATCATCATATGTCACAAATTAGCTATCTTATCTCTAGCTCAAGATATTAGAGGGGGGGGGGGGGGATAGGCCCAAAATCTTTGTAAATGATCATTTTTTCATAATCTTGATTTTTTTTTTGTCAAGCTAGTCAGCTTGTGGGTGAGTTCTTAATGTTTGCAATTATTAAAAATCAATCTTTACGAAGGAATCTTAATACACAACAATCATACCGTCATACTAAGATTTTATTATGAGAATTCATCATCCTTATCACAACTCTAAGTTTCATAACCCCAATTATGATATTTAGCTACTCATAACTACTTGTGAATAATAATAAAAGTAATTGAAATAACTAAAGAACATTAAGATGAAAAGAAATAAACTAAATATTTGATTAACACAGCTCATGCAAGAATATCTTGTTCATACCACAATAATTTTCTATGAAAGCAGTAAATTAGAACTAAGAACAATTATAGAGTAGTTTGTAGCATAGCATAATGAACGCTAAATATCATAATAGCAAAGCGTCATGTCTTGACTACATTTTAGTTTGGGACACTTCACTTTGAGTTTCTATTCATATTTTGGATCAAATCTTGTTGTTTTTAGCCTAAAATTAATTTAATCATATGTATTAGCACATCACAACAATTATACATAAAATATATGAATTTAATTTACATAAGTTTATACTTAAAACTTAGCTAAATTATGAATAAAATATAATGTTTAAATGCGTAAATACATCATATATAAAAAAATATCATGAAAATAGAATTATCGCATATTTTACTCACATGAAACATCATAAAAAATTTAAAAAATAAATAGAAAAAGACAAATTTTAGTTAACTTTCTCAGTTGGTGTTAAATATCATTATTACCATGACACATAAAAAGAAATTCTTGACACTAATTGATTTAAAACTCAAATTGTGCATATTAGTAAAATTTAAAAGTCCTTCTCATCTTTATTGATAAACAATAAATATGAATTGCTAAAATTGAATAAATGAGGGTTTCAAGGGAACAACTTAATGTCCAAGAGTAAATTATAAAACGCGAGATATCCTCATTTGCTTCATTATATCAATTTAATTTTCAAGAGAGTACCTTGGCGACCAAGACGAGGCATTTGAACCAATAAGGAAAACACGATTTGCGGTTCTTCTTGGTTTAGCAACGTTTGTTATCACTTTTTTGATTTCCTTGAACATAAGGTAGAATTAATTTCCTATGTTTCGGTCCTAGATTTTGATTATTTTATGTCTTATGGAGTTGTTTAATCCACATCTTTGTATGAGTATTTCTCAATTAAGGGTGACAATTGGACGGATTGAGTCAAATTTGGGTGGGTATCAAGACAATAAATGGGTCAAGACCCAACCCAATCTAATTTTTTTGGGTCAAAACGGGTCAGATAATAGGTTATAATGGTGTATTTTTGGGTCAAAAGTAATTCATATGTAATTGGTATCTTTTTGAAATAAAACAAAGTGGATATTATATATATCAAATCTTAAAGTCAGAACAAACACAAAAATATCATCCAAAAGTTTTAAAAAAAAGATAATAGGTTATAAATTGGGTCAAGCCCAACCCAATTTTTACTAAGTTTTAGTTATTTTATTTGTTCTTCTTTATTATGACTATATATAACATATCAAATTTTAAAAAAATTAAAGGTATTTTTGACAAGATTAAAAGTTTTCTCATTTGAAAATAAATTAAATATAATACTTACTCTAACAACTTTTTTTGCCTTTTTTGGATATTCGAATTTCTGATTCCTTTTTTTTTTTTGTTCTTCTTCTTGTTGATGAGTCAATTTCATTTTCCCCTTCCTCTTCTTTTCCTTTTGATTTTACATATAAACTCAATATTTAATGAGTTGAAATGAGTTAAGCTAAACAGGTTAATTAGGCGGGTTAAGCGGGTTGAATTTAATTTTGTCACCCTTAATCTCAATTTAGTTAAGTTTGATTTAAGTAAAACATAACGATAACTGAAAAAAAAAATTCCTTTTTATTCTATAATAATTATCCTATTGTAATTTTACCAAAGGAGGAGGGTACATAATAAATTTATTCTACATCTTATCACTGTTTCGTATTAATTATTCTTTTATTTTTACTCTTATTAAGTAATTATTTTATTAATTAATTCGATTACTTCTGGTCAACTTTAAACTTTCAAATATAATTAATTAAACTAATTTGGTCAAATAAATTCTTAACTAATATTTTGTAAGGGAGTACAAATGCAATCTGGGTGAATAAAGAAGAACGAAGGGCGTAATTCAAAAATTCCAATGAAAGAAGGAAAAGATGCAGAGGACCATGCGCAACAAGGGGTATCAGAGAGTATAGTGAATAGTTCCAATCTTATTGACTTCATTGCTATGGTAATTTTCATATCTTTTGTTCATCTAATTATATTCCTATCAAGGATAATTTTTTAGCAGTCCAAGAAGAGATTTTTTTTGACAATTTTATCTATATGGGTTGTCGTTGTAATATTAATCAACAAAGGTTGTGGTGGAGTGGTAAGTACTCATTCATCCTTAACCAAGAGGTCTTGGGTTTGAGCCCCTTGGGTACGGAGTCACTTTTGTTAGGGAGCGCTTTACCCCCAATGTGGAACTTCCCATCGCGAATTCGAATTTAATCGGGCTCCAATGTGGGTACCAGATACCGGATGAGAAACAAAAAAAAAAGGTTAACTTCTTAGTAGATTGTGGTATGCCAAGGTACTTGAAAGGTAAATCATCAGTGGTATCACCTGATTGCTTACCTGGAATTTTGAATTAAGATAATTCAATGTTCGTTTTTCTACTTTCAGTCACTCGAAAAAGAAGAAGAGGGAAGTTGTAAGAGGGCGGCGATACGGAACGAGAGATCTTAGTGAAAGACAAAAGGAAAAGGAAGGCTCTTTCGAGAAGGAACCACTTGAAAAAAAAACAACAACAACAACAAGGTATCAGCGTAATTTAAGAAATTAACATTTCAAAATTGACTTATATTACTTCTTTCAAATTATTTTGCTGTGGAGATGGAGATAAATCCTAAAATTCTAATTAATTTTATTCATGGTACATAATTAATTATTCATGATACGTAATTTATTTATTTAAACATATTACAATTTACCTATATACATTTAATTATTTTATTTTCACTTGGTTATATGTGATTTTTCAGGTGTGTTTTATCATACTTTAATGGAGGAAAACATTGATAATTTAACTAAGGGAATAATATCAGAGAGTACGAAGCTTAAACCCCTTTTTAACCTATGCGAGGTAATTATTTAATCATGACTTATGTTTATTTACTTAATTTAGGGAATGTTTAATATGTTTTCAACTTTGGACTATTAATTTTGAGGGAAAGATTTTACTTTTTGCTGGCGTGAATTTCTGTTGAGTTTGCTCATTGTATTCAACAATAAATATTCGTTTTTCAATCATTTTAACAAAAAGTCAATTTATAGGTGGTAATACAAAATGAGACATTTGAATAACATGATGGAAGTAAAACAACAAAGCACCAAGACTACTCTATCAAAGACTCTGACCACCAACAACAACAACAGGACATCACCGGTACTTAAGAAATTTTACATCTCACAATTGATACTTATGTTATTTAATTTATTTTTGGATTCTAAATTTTAAATTAGTGGATACATAATATTACCATTCTCATTATCCCATCTGAGCCATGTAAAGAGAACGATCATTTTTTCTAGGATAGAAACTCCGCACCTAAATGACATAGGGTAAAGTTGTAGCCTAAGGTGCATACAAGAATTAGATTCCAACTTGAATCTAATAAGTATTATACAATTAGTGTCCATCCTTGTGCAAGCACTGTAAAATGTATGGGCATACAGATCGAAGAATGTAATGAAAAAACCACTTGAAGTACGAGTGAAGGTAGAAGAAAGCCAACAACAGGGTGACAAGGGAGAGACTAATCCAGGCGTACATCGGATTGGATCAGGGGAAGCATCTTCTCAAAGGATGGTACGGAGGACAAACCTACATCAATAGAGTTCCCAAGTAGGGAGCCCGAACACTTTTCAAGCATAAGCAGAACCAGGACCAAGCTGTTGGGTTATGAAGGTGAGTATGATGTCATGCGGAAACTTACAATTGCAAATAATATGGTTGATAAATTAGATCACACATAAAACTATACTAAAAGACATAATATTATTATATGATATGACCAATTGACCTACATAATTAAAAACTAATAAAAAGACATTAAAATTGTAGAGAGTAAAAATCTCCCCATAAACAAAACTCTTTAAACGATTACATTGTGAATGTTATCGTGTTATGCTATGAGAATATGGATCTTCAATTTATAGATCTCCAAACTATTCCTCTAAGGAAAGAATAAACCAAATATGGAAGAAAATTATATTTTTCTTTCAGAAAAAAGTTCAAGCATTTATGATAATACTTTGACTTTTCTTTAAGAAAAAAAATTAACTTCAAATAAGAAAAGAAAATCAGGGCAAAACCTTAACACAAGTAAGGGTTAAACGGAGGATGGTACACGAAAATGAGTGAGTTTCAAGAATGTGTTGAGGAGTGTGAACTCATGGAACTTCCCCAACAAGGAAGTAGATATACATGGAGAAAATATAATAGACTCAAAGATTGACTAGACATTTGTTAATAGGAAATGACTTGGTATCATTGTAGCAAATTACTTGCCGGAAGGGATTAGTAATCACAACCCAATATGCATTTCAGTTGTAAACACTAGAAGGAGCAGACCGAAGTCCTTCAAGTTTTGCAACACATGGGCACAACATCCACAAATTTTAGCACGAGTAGCAGAGGTGTGGAGTACAAAAGTGGATGGGCATCTGATGTATCAAATTGTGCAAACTGAAGATGTTGAAGAAGAAACTCAAAGAATTGAAGCAACAATATTTTAAGAACATTGTTAATGAAGCCAAAGAGGATAGAGAGGCCCAGAGGCGAATCCAGGATTTCAAGAAAATGGGTGCACCATTGCTTTAGAATTTAAAATTTCATTTTTTTTTTTGAAAAAATGAGTGTTATTAGTTACTAAAAAAAATAGAAGTGAATTGTGGCTGGCTGGGATTGAACTCAGGACCTTAGTGTTAAAATCTGGCTGTCAAACCAGTGAACCATCCAACAACTTTAAGAACGGGTTCAACAAGTGTTTATTTAATATGTTCTGTAATAATTATACAAGTAATATATCGAGTTTAGTCGGAGGACCACGAGTTCGGGTGACCCAATTTTTACACATAAATTCGCCACTAGAGAGGCCCTTGAGAAGATCCAAAAGAACCTACAACACAATCCTGGGTATAAAATATTACAAATGCAGGAAATGGAGAAGTATTAGCAATTTCGAAAGAGTTCGTATCCTGCAACAGAGGAGTAAGGAAACGTGGATACACTACAACAAAAATAACTTTTAGTGGCAATAAATAGACACATTAATAAAGAGTGCTAAAGTCTTTACCGACATTAGTTAAGTGTCATTAGATCCAATGTCGCTAAAGTCTTTAAGGACATATACAAAGAGTGCTAATTGCTGCTAAAAATACATATTTAGCGACAATTGCTAATTAATTGCCGTTAAAACTCATTTTTAATGTAGTGATAAGACTAGGGGATGATAACATTTCCACTCAGTAATAAAACATAGGAAGCTGCAACAAGCGATAACGCATCTGCACGATGAAAATGGGAACCTGATCAAGACAATATTGCTAGAATAATAGTGGGATTCTACCAGAACATGCTAGGGTGAAAAGCAGGCAGCCTTTGTTACAGGAAGGTCATTAGTGCATAATGTGTTGATATGTCATGACCTTCTAAGGCATTACATGAGAAAAACATCCCCACAGCGTATGATGAAGATAAACCTCAGGAAGGCTTATGATATTGTGTCTTGGGAGTTTATTGAAGAGGCACTACAGGGCTATGGTTTCCCAATGACGTTCATATGATTAGTGATGTATGACCTCAACAAAATTTTCCATTAAGGTTAATGGAGAAAATCATGGATATTTTGAGGGAAAGAGAGGACTAAGGCAAGGGGATCCGATGTCACCATTGTTATTTGTGCTGGTCATGGCGTATCTTTCTAGAGCATTACAGAAGATGGGATAACTACCTGACTTCAAGTTCCATCCCATGTGACATAAAACGAAGCTAAACCATCTGATATTTCTGATGATTTGATGTTGTTTTGCAAAGGAACAAAACTTGTGGCTAATCTGGAGAAATCTAATATATTTGTGGCAGAGGCAGATGATACTTTAAACTTTAAAGGATCAAATACTACAGCTGACTGGCTTTACAATCGGAAACTTGCCAATTAGATATCTGGGACTACCACTTTCTTCAAAGAAATAGACAAAAGTCGAGTGTCATGGATAAGATTACTAGTAGAATTACCAATGCATACTCCAAAACTTTGTCATATGCAAGGAGACTACAAATCATTAATGTTATACTCTTCTCACTATATAATTTTTAGAACAATATATTCATCTTACCTCAAAGTATTTTGAAAGAGGTAGATAAGAAGTGTAGGGATTATTTGTGGGGAAGCCAAGAGAATAAACGAAAAATAGCGCTAGTGTTATGGGAGAAGATCTGTATGCCAAAGAAGAATGGAGGTCTGAACATTAAGAGCTCCAAACTGTGAAATATAGCCTCAATTGGAAAGTTGATATGACAGCTGGCTTGCAAGGCTAACTCACTATGGATAAGATGGGTGCATGGAATCTATATGAAAGGTGAGCAAGATTTTTGGGCACATATACCATCCAAGGACAGTAACTGGTATTGGAGAAAAAATTAACTCCATCAAATCAACCATGCGAGAGTGGTATACTAATGATGCCTATAAGTTGTCTGTCGATGGATCATATAATGTGAGTTGTATCTAAAATCAATTGCTTGGAAGGCAACTGAGATTGCATGTAGCAGACTTAGTATGGAACTCACTCATGTTGCCTAAACATAGATTTATTGTTTGGCTAGCAAATCAAGGAAAGCTTAGAGGATGTGTAGGTTGCAAATACCAGTTGAAGATGATAAATGTTGCCTATGTGGAGCTAATAATGTGGAAACTCCAGTGCATCTATTCTCAGATTGTGCCTGGACGATGAAAGTTAAGACAGAACTTGAGAACTGGTCAGGTATTAGAGTACATAGAAGAGAGGTAACGCAATGCCTAGCATGGATAAAGAGACGAAACTAGAAACAATACAAAAAGAGCTAGCAATAGTTATATGGGGAGCTAGAATCTACCACACTTGGAGAGCAAGAAATTGGAAAATATATAGAGGGACAATGGTGAATACAGAGGATACAACTGCACAGATAAAGAAAGAGATTATTGAAAGAGTAAATTACTTGAAAGACAATAGGGAAGCGAACAGATGTAGAATCTTAGTTCAGAAAATTTGTAATTAGGCTTTCTTTGCTTGAGACTTTGGGGTAGAGAGTACCCTTCCTAGAAGGTCGCTCACCATCCTAAAGTGCTCTCTAGGTGTAAATTTTTAGTTGTTAATGGTAATTCTTCATGATTTACCAATAAAATAAAATAATTATTGTGTATCATACCCTCTCATTTAGTTATGCATGATTTTTCAGGTGAGCTTGTGCTCAACAAAGTCACAGGTGATCTTGTAAATAATCTTGATCATGTTTTGAATGATAATGACGCCAATCGTGGCTCAAAGCTTTTGACAAGAGATGGAAATGATGGAAGCTATCGTGTCATGCAAGGAATACCCAGAAGTAAAATATTTCGTTGCATCAGCAACCTCTATAAGGTAATTCATAAATGCCTTGTGTCTATTATATTTTCTTACGTTCACATTAAGTATCGTTGAATAACATTATGCTCCTTCATTAGTTTTGATTCTTAAAGATTTGACAAAACACAAGAAATTGTTTAACTTATTTTTGATTATATCTCATAAAGTTCCTTGCATTTCCACAGTGTACTACCAGACTTTCACATGTGGAAAATGAATATATTTGGAATCTTCGGAGGGGAAACAATTTATGAGAAGATTCCATTATGAATCACTTGATGAAAGAAGACTCAAGTAACAAAAAGAATTCTAGTGGTAAGAGAAAATGCGGAGAAAACCAAAAAGGCAAGGAAGAAAAGGTTGATACGACTTAATTCTTCCACCTCCAATACTGTATTTTAATATTTCTTTGAATGTTGAATTGTAATAGTTTATTTACAAATTTAAATTTATACACCTTATAAACTTTGTTAATTGCTTCTTCAATTGTACGTTCTCCATTAGCTACCTTTTACAAAAAGTTTATTTTTCAAAATTCATATACAGTATGAGTACTCTAGATTTTAAGTTTATAAATTTCTACATCGATCTCAAGTTATCACTACAATAATAAGTGAGTTCACCCTACTAGAAGGAAATGTTTTTCCCACCGTGAATCAATTGGATTTACTAAAATAAGTTTTAGGTCTTCTTTTCTGCATTAGAGCAGCTCCTCCACCACGAATCAATTGGATTTACTAAAATAAGTTGTAGGTATTCTTTTTTGCATTAGAGCAGCTCCTAGGTCAGTGTCGCATCAGTTTCTACAATAAACTTCTGAGTATAATCAGATAGGACCAGTAGAGGTCTTATACAAAAACACTAGGCGATTTTTTCCCGTATGTTCTAAACTTTTAATCTCAAAGGACAGAGTTACATGGTACTTGTTATTGATGGGAGGCGATATGTATCCCGTGGAATCAACATTTGAACTTCTAATTTCGTATTGAGTTGGCCTTCAATGTTAAAGCGCTAAAATATGAACTCTTTATAGATCTTCGACTAGAAATTAATAAATTCTCTTAGTGGTATATTTAGTTGTTTACTAGATAAAATTGTTCGAGATCTAGTAATCGATTTTTTTAAATTTTATATAAGTATGGTCAGGCAGTAACTTTCCCACGACCCTTTTTAAAGGAAACTAGAAGAACAATAATAAACTCAAAGCTAATAAAGGAGATTCACAACTTGAACGATCTTATATATAAAGTATATATACAGAATAAAATTATTGAAACTCCTTAGAAATTCTAGATTAGCCTTGGTTTGACCCTAAATTTGTGACTTAGGATAATAATTTAAAGAAAAGTGATTTTTCTGATACAAACGAAAGAAAATGACCTTTTGGGTTAAATAACAAAAAATATATTACTTTTTGGATACAAAAGAAAAGAATGAATTTGTTCATATTTCAATAGTCGAGTGGGTGGAGGGTAGAGGTGTTGGGGGCACACTGACAAGGAAGTGCCTCTTTCCTACTATACAGGAATCCTTGGGATGCTGCGGCTGGCTGGTTTTTATGAGGTTTTCTCCCCTAAGAAGGGAGAAACGTCTTTGTTTCAGCTTCTTCCGGAGCAGCTACCTAATCCTTATGTTTTATGATTTTTTAAAAGGATTGGACATGGTCAAGTCTTGACTAGACCTCATTGACATAAAAAGAAAAAATGTTCGAGCTTGGTCACTGTGACCCCTTTTGTGAGGAGGCTCCCATTCCCCCGAAGTTATGAAACTATAGATTAATATAAATTAACTAAAACAAGTTAAAAAAAAAGACCTCAAAACTTTTGTCATATGAAGTCCGAAATGATAAAATTGATTGCATTGAAAAAGTTCTCCAACATAAGATAGTCTAAGAAAATCATATAGGAGAAAACTCATTTCCTCTTTTAGAATACAATTATTCACATTTAAATTGTGTATTAAATATATTAGGCATACATAAATATGCCCTTTAACTTGGCTTTAGTTGACACCAATGCCCTCAAACTTTGGTTGTGCACAGATATACACTTAAACTTGTATAAAATTAAATAAGTAAACACACGCATCCTGCGTGACATAATAAACATAGGACACCACGTAGGACACAAAATTGCCATGTAGGACACCACATTAAGCTATTATGTCAATTTGTTCAATTTTATACAAATTTAAGTAACTACTTGTGCACATTCAAAGTTGGAGGTCATAGATGCTAGTTGAAGGGTAAATTTATGTATTAAGCAAATATATTAATACCCAACTTTTCTTTATGTCAAAAGAGCGATTAGATTGAAAAAATTGTGTCACGATATGATTTCTCGAGTCATGATGACACTTACTATAACCCACCAGTAGGTAAGCCGACCAATAACCCAAAACAATAAGTAATGAGTGTAAGGATAGAAACAAAATAAAAGCGACAATTGAATAACAAAAATAGAAGAACATGCATAAGCAAGATATATATATATTATATGGATCCCTCCCAAAACTAGGAAGTCACAAGTACAGAGCTTCGAAAATAAAAGAGTACAAGCCCCAAAAGTGGATCCAAAATACAAGGCTTGTCTCAAAATACAAAAGACTAGCCAACAAAATACAGATAGAGACAAGTAAGTCTAGGATGCCATGTGCTCATCCTCGCCGCTGAATTGAAGTTGCAACATACTCGAATCTCAACGCTGGTAACTAGTGCTCGGACTTGCATCACAAAACAGGTGCAAAGTGTAGCATGAGTATCAAAATAACAAGTACTCAGTATGCATCATAACACAACTGAGCAAGAAAAGTAAAAATAATATGACATGATAGAATAAAACACAAATAGAGGTCAAACGAGTAGAATTTTAAAGAGATGCACACAAGTATACTAAGAACATCAATGAAACAAGTACAACTAACTAAACCTAGACGGGCCCTTAAACCCAAAAGGTGCATTCGTGCGTAAGTTTAAGTAAAAACCCAAACAGACCCCAAAAGCCTGATGGGTATACCGAAAGGCTAACACTACTAAAAGTAGAACCAGTTGAGTCTAGAGTCGTAGAAAGCATAGCTCGAACCCCGAACCGTGGATAGCCTCTCAAGAAACCAATATGAGTCGCCCATAGATAAAGATTGCGTAGCTCAGACCTCGAACTGTGGATAGCCTTCAAAAGGGACAATAAGCTCATCCAATGTAGGGAGTACGTAGCCTGGACATCACACCGCCAGATAGGCGCCCAAAGTAAACAATAAGATCTAGCCTATACGTATCAACTCCGTAAAGGATAAAAGAGTTTGAATCATGGACTACCGTTGTAGATCAGATGTTTAGACCTCGAATGTATGACTGTAATAGTTGTCGAAGGGTCCCAAATCAAATCATCATGATCACAGAACCAGCATGGAACGTCGTCCAGTCTCAGGAAATCAATACAATACTCCAAGTTGAACCAACTTCAGTCCCCAAGTCACCGATCAAAGCCCGATATCTCAAATGTAAACCACAGGGCCGTAAAAACAGGGGCGGTGGATAGAAGGTCATTAGGGTTGAGTCAATGCCTAATGTAAGTCATCTATACTAGTCTAAAGAGAGTTAAGTCGTCTGAAACGATGTCGAAGCATACTAAGGCTAAATGGCTCCAAATAATGCAAGTCTATGAAAAACACTAGTCTAAGCCTAGACTTAGGGTCAAACATGCTCGAATCAATCAATAACAACGACCAAGGCATACCACAAGATACACATAATTATGAATCACAATCGACATGCTTGTAAATCCCGAAAATAACTTGACAAAAGCCTTAAACATGTAATCTAGTTTATTTAATATAATCAACTAGTTACCCACACTAAATTCACACAAATCAACATGTTTTCACATAATGAAGCTCAAGCTAAGGAACGGGAAGTCGTAGCCTACCTTTAGGCTGACCATGTGCGCTCCAAATCATAATTTTTAAGTTTTTCCCTTTCGAACAGTCATTGAATGCTACCACACTATCAAAAGTAGAATCAAAACATTAGTACAATCATTTATACACCAAATTCACATAAATATGAGATAGACCCAAATTGGAGTTAAACTGGGAAATGTGGGACCCGCATAAGAAATTATGGAATTGACTCCGTCAAAAGGACTTTATTAGCTTTCAGAACTTATGTCCCAAAAACAGAACACAATTTAGGGCTCGGAACAACCCAAAATTAGAACATGATAAATAATCACCATTAAAGACACAATTCAAGAGAGAGGCAAGAAATTACTTCTTCTCGACACTCCTCGAACTTCCTTGGTGACTTCAATACGTAGTAAAATCAAAACCCAAACCAGCGCAATTGAAATTTCCTTAATCAAAGCATCCCAACTCAAAAAATTGAATTTAGAAAGTGAGAATTAAAGCTGAAATTTGGCCATTAAATATCTGTCATCTCGTCGCTAAAAGCCTAAATATCGTCGCTAAAAGTCTGCACCAGCAACACCAGATTTTGCTATTTTTCAAAGTCTCCGAACAGACCCTCGGGATTCGTTTAGGACCCTATAAAAATAAACCACATATGCTACCCCACTAAATTAAACATTTCGGATTCAACAGAACTTTCGAATCTTTCACTTGAGATTGTCTCACCAAAATGTTAGTCCTACACGCAAGCTCCACATTAAGCCAAATTCCACAATACGGCTCGAAATGAGACTAGAACCCTCTGGATCCGCACAAAAGGCCATTCTAGACCAAAATCGACATTCCAAAGCTAACTGCATTGATAGAATTCTCATTTGAGTACGGTTACCAAGAATGTCGACCAAATTCATACTTGGTCAAAACTTCAAAGCTAAACTGCCTAACAACTCAAACTCACACCGAAAACCTCAGGATCCAAATTAACCTTGCCACTAGCCGAAACTATTCCTTTCGGAGCTAATGGAACCAACAAATATCTCATTCGACACCTAAAACCCTGAATATTGACTAAAATCAACTCTTTTACTTAAGAAACTTGCAAAAAGAGGAAAACTTGCACCAAACTCAAACTAATTACTTGGCGATCGAACTATCAGTCCCAGCAAGTCATTTGGTCACTACAGGAAAGCTCTAAACGCTGAAAAAAATAGAAAAGGAGGAAATGACCCGGAGGGTCATTACATATTATCATTCTAACCAAGTTCCGATAATCCATTTTTCGGAGTAAGAATTTTTTTTGAAAAATACTAATTTATTTTTTAAAAGCACAATCAATCTAAAATGTTTTACAAAAATGATGTGTCAATGCAGGAAAAAAGGATGATTTTAATAACTTTCTTAATCCTAAATATCGTAGAAAATGATCAAAATGGTCCTTCATGTATGGCTAATGCCTTATTTTGGTCCCTTATATATTTCTCTTGATTGAAATGATCCTTAGTGTATAACAAGTGTGTTCATTTTGGTGTTTAATATATTTCACTTGATTGAAATGGTCCTTAATGTATAACAAAGATGCTTATTTTGGTCCTTATTATATTTTAACTGATTTAAATAGTCGTTAATGTATAACAGAAGGTGTTCATTTTGGTCCTTATTATATTTCAGTTGATTTAAATAGTCGTTAATGTATAACAAAAGGTGTTCATTTTTGTCCTTTATTCTAAATCTAATAGATTTATAAAAAAAAGAGTGTTAAATTTAACTATGGACCCCACGTGGCTGATAAAATTCATCATTGTTGTCTTGTTTGTTAACTCTAAAGAAAAACCCCACGAAATCTAACATCATTATCTCTACTTTTTCTATCAAAATTAATATTTTCTCTTGCCAAAAGCAGAAACGGGTATTAGGTCAGTGGGATAATATATTAGGAAAAAGAAAATAGTAAAATTTGTTTGAGAAAATGATGTTAGATTTTATGGAGTTCATTCTTTGGAGCTAACAAAGAAGGCAATAATGGTAAATTTTGTTAGTCACTTAAGGTCAATAGTTAAATTTAACATTTTCTTTTATAAATATGTTAGGTTTAGGGTAAATGACCAAAATGAACACCTTTTGTTATACATTAGGGACCATTTAAATCAATTTAAGTATATTAAAGACCGAAATGATCACCTTTATTAAACAGTAATGATCATTTCAATCAACTAAAATATATTAAGACCAACACAAAGCATTACCCATACATTTAGGACCATTTTAGTCATTGTTTCTTCTCTTAAATATCACTATTACCACAACAAAACATAAACTTGGATTGTTGAAACAAATATATGTAGTTTCAAGGGCAGTAGCGGAGATACCTATATATATTATGATGTGGTTCAATCGTTTTCCTTTGTTGAAAAGTTATAATGTATATATAAAATATTTTTTTTGTATAGCTATACATTGTTGAATTTTCTTAACAAGTGGTAAATATTAGATTCTTTTTTTTTTACTTCTCATACTAGAATATCTAACTCAATTGCTGAAGAAAATAGCTCAACGGTCAAAAAGAGATAAACACGAAAATTGATTTAATTTTGATTTCTTCATTTAATTCATTTTATCTTTTTCGTGTACAACTCAAAAACTTTAGAGCAAAACTAATTAGATACATTAGTCATTTTTATTTTTGTAAGAAAACTAATAAATACTACCTCTAGCACAATTTAGTGGTCAACTTAATTTTTTTTAGTGAATTAATTTGTTCAAATTGAATATTGAACCACATTAACTTTGTGAGAACTATTTAAATTTTTTGGTCAAGATCTATGAATTATAGATATGTACTTAATAAATTAGATAGTCCTGAATTTAATTGCTCCTCATTAACTTTTTGAGAAATATTTGAGGAAAGGAGTCTACTAATGTGGATGTTAAGATGTAGAGAATATCAAGTAAAATTAGAATCTCTCACCTTGAAAAGTGGTCGCTGTAAAAATATAGTAATCCAATAAGGTTGGGATCGAAACCCACAAAACGTGTGGTGAGAGTACTTACAATTTTTGAATAAAATTCAATTTAATGACTATTATTTTAAATAAGAATTTTTCATCTAAATTATACTACGATGTTTGTATCAGGAACTAAAAACAAACTAACGTTATGGTTTCTAAATATCATAGTTCAAATAGATAATTCACTATCAATTCATTCAGGTGTGTTCATTGTGAAAAACTGATAAATCTATTCGTTTGGTAAAGTCTCTCAATTAAATACAAAAGAATTTCACCCTAAGTACCTTCGACTCTTGGGTGCCAAATTAATTTATTCATTATCATATGTCTTAGTTTAACTATCCTATCTCTAGCTCAAGCTATTAGTTGGTAGCCAAATCTTTGTTAATGATCTTTTTTCCTTATCTTACTCCATTGACAAGCAAGTTAAAGTATAGGTGAGTTGTTAGTATTTGTGTTATGACCTGATTGATCATTTTTGGAAATTTGCGTGAAATTACTGTTTTACCCATCTCGATATCGACCCCGAGCTATTTCTGATTCAAATTGCGTAATTGGTATCAAGGTTTGAATAAAAAGTGGTGTATTGTGGAAGTTCTTGAGTTTGAAAGGTTTATGTGGTTAAAAAGTAGTTTTGGTGTCTATTGGAGTTTCAAGTTTCGAAATAGAATTCAGTTGATTCCATCAGTCTCAAAATGTGGAAATTGGTCTAAGATCAATTTCAGATTCGGAGTCTTTTCATGGATTTGAGATCCTAAGTTGGAAATTGGTGAGAGTTTAGCCTTTGAGTTGACTTTTGTTAACATTTGGGGTTCAGATTCTCGGATCAGATTTTCGACAGTTCTATTGGATTCAGGGGATGATTTTAGCCTAGAGGAGGTCTTTGTTGATTTTTCAAAAGTCTCGAGCGTAGTTTGACCTTTTAGGAATTATAAGTAGTTACTTATGACTTACACAAAATTTGTGTCAAGGACACCTTAGAGCCTTGTTTCGATAGATGATCCCATTATAACGAAAACGTCGAGTAGCATATTAGGTTTGTTTGTACAGTGTATCGAACGAATCTCAAGAGCCCATTTGGACTTTTGAGATTTGACTAGTTTTTATGATACATGGTAAGCCTCACGTTAGTGAGAGGTTGTTCGCTTTTGCGAGGTATAGGTCGCATTCGCGAGGGGTCGCCCCCTTCCCCCCTCCCCCGAACCTTCGCATTCGCGAGTACCTGGCCACTTTCATGACCTTCATTTTAGAGGTAACATTTTTTTGGAGTTTGCTTAAGCAAACCATGGGTCGCGATCGTGATGATTTTTTGGGGGTTTACCCTATTTTCTCCCGTTTTGGGGTTTGAAAAATCCTTGAAAACAATTTTAAAAAGGATTCTCGTGCTAAATCTGTTGATTAAGTGTTTGTAACCCTTAATCTTCAATTCCCATTATCAATTGTGGTTTTTCACATAAAAAATTGGAATTTTTGATTGGCAAAGTGAAAGGTTTTCGAGAACTTGAGATTTCAAGTATAATAGTGATTTTGAGCTAGATTCTAATCCATTTTTTAAAATGGTTTTCACTAATGAGTTCCAAATGTCTTGGGTGATGTATTCAAGTAATGATTTTTTATTTCAAACTTCATTTTTGGAATTGGGTTTTTTATTCGATTTGACCTATTTTTCGAAGTGCTTGATATGAGTGTTATTAGTTTCAAAATGTAACACCCTGAAAATTTCTAAGCTAAGGCCCGAACCATCCTTTATTTGCATGTAAAATCGTATCGGTAATTCTTAAATTGCTCATGTGTGAAAAGTCAATTTTTTTGTTTTGTAATGGATTGGATATTACTCAAGGTCACACGAACCCCTAGCACAAAGTTGAGTTGAAAGCTTCCTTACAGATTAAGTTTTACCATAAGATTCTACTTAAGACAACTTCAGACAATCATATCTCCCAGCGCATAATGAATTAGGTGACCCATGACCTACCAAATTAAAGGTCTTTGATTCCTCTTTCCAACTCAACCAAGTTTGTCTTATTTGGAGTTTGAAGTAAAAAGTTATGGCGGTTTTACTAGATACTACCATATTAGAGTTGCCTGAAATCATTTTTGATGACTTGTTTCTACGGGCCGTCAAAATTTCGATGACCCATTTTGTCAAGTCGTCAAAAGCTTCAGAGACTCTGAATTTTGGGGTCAAATTCCTACGAGTCCATTCTACGGGTCGTAGGAACTTCTATGAATCGTAGTTTTAACCCGTAGAATGGACTTTTGAGCCCAAAAATTGTATAAAGTCTACAGATTGGATCTATGGTCCGTAGAAACTTCTACGGCTCGTAGATTAGATCTGTCAAATGAAATTTTGAGCCTTAAAATTCAATATAAATTTCACAGATGGGATCTACGATCTGTAGGACTAACCATGAATCATAGATGGACCTGTAGAAGGTTTTCATTAGTTTTTAAGAAGGGTAGTTTAGTCTTTTCCTACCCTTCTAAGCCTAAACCACGACTTTATTTTTTTACCTAATTAAGGGTCTAAACAATGTTGAAACATTCTTTTACATTCTTTAACACTTCAATGACTTAGAGCGAGGATTCAAGAGGAGAAAAGCTAAGGTTTTCTAGTGTTCTTTGAATATCATCGATTTCACCAAGAACTTTGTTCTTTCCAGGTATGCAAGGCTATTATAGTGATGGATTGGGTTCGTCCTCACACCCTACATCTACTTTCTACCATTAAAGAATAATCTAGGGTTACATCCTAAGTTTTGTTTATTCTTGAGATGAGTTTCTCTGATGGGTTCCAAATTCTATTTCCTGATTATTGAGTTGCTATATCTTGCATTTAGATTCTTGAGTTGATTATTCATGTTTATTTTTTTCAGCATAAACCCTACTGTTGAGTTATAATTGAGCATTTATTGAGTTATTATTGAGAATCTTTTTTAACCAAACAATGGTCTTTTATTAATTTTCTGAGAAAGCAAAGATGAGTTTTGAGAAGAGTTTTATACATGATTGAGAAAAAGTATAAGGGAACTAAGTATTCCCAAACATATCATTTTTACATTGATAAAAGAGAAACTTTGATTTCTAAAAAGAGCTTATGAGTTCAAAGATATTTCAGAGTTGTTACCTCTTTTAAGAGGTTATTTTGAGTAATTACCTCAAAACAGAGAAAGAGTAGTTTTATACATTTGAGCATGAGTATATTATTGGGAGTAGTATTGAGCACTGATATGAGGATGAGTTCATACAACTCAAAATCCTCATAAACCATGTCTTCCAACATGGGTAAAGTATCATAATTTTTAGACGAATCCTTATTGCTTAGTGGATCCACTTAGTTGACAGGTTCTATACCTCGGCACAATATAAGATAGTTCTGGCAGCGTGGGTGAGACATTGTATCATCAATAGCTCATAGTGATGGTTGTTGGTTAGAGAATTTTCCAAATATAGTTAAAGTGTATTCTTACTATATCACTTATTATGTTGAATTTAAGAGAATGAGTAAGTACTTGTAAGGTTTTAAATTATTTAGTTTCTTTATTTTTTTACATTTAGCTTGAGTATGTCTTTATCTATTATAGTCTTTTCTTTCAGCTGTTTTGCTTTGGCTATATTACATACTCGTACATTCAATGTACTAATGACATTCGACCTGCATCTTTTTATGATACAAATACATGTGTTCATGATCAATAATATGTGTTTCATTAAGATCACTTTGCACTTCAGATAGCGTTTGGTGAGCCTTTTTGCATTCTAGAGGACTTCACATTTACTTTTAATTTAGTAGCTTTGAGATGTTATGGGTTTTGTCCTGGTTCCTATCTTACTATTAGAGGCTTCATAGATAGTTAGTTTTGAGGTATCCTTAGAGTTCTTGTTAAACTGCTTTACAACTATAATGTTTATTACATTGAGTATTTTCAGACGTTTCAGTTGAGTATTGACTTAGAGCTTAAATGATCAAGTTTTGTGTTAAGCCGCATATTGCTTGAGTAAGTCTTCCGCTAAGGAGTCAGCCAGGCCAAGGTTCGCTTGGGGACCATCAATGGTTCTCGAGTGCCATCCACGTCCAGGGTGTAGGCTCGAGGCGTGACATGAAATCTCATTGTGATTACTTATTTGATTAGATTGTATGACTTTGGATATTGTTCATAAGGGAAAAGCTCAAGTCTCAGAGTTACGTGTATTGATTAAGGAAAGTGAACCTCTAAACCTTGTTAAAATTTGTAGAAACTTGTACTTCCTTTCATTGTGTGTGTTGGGGAGTAATGAGAATGAGGTGATGGATTAAATTGCTTATTTGATTAGCTTTATATATTGAAATGGGGTTTAATGAAAAAGACAACGTGTTGTTAATGATGTATTGCATATTGTGAATTGCATGTGAACGTTGAATAGGTGATGATGAAATACTTTGATAGTATTATTGTGAAATTGAATTGCTTGAGTTTATCATCTCTTCAATATTGTGTTAATATGCTTATTTGCATTGATTCTGCACTGTGATGAGATGCGAGGTGATTAGGCTCAGGTCATTTCCGACGAGTGTTATTGATTCCCAGGTCATTGCCGGTGAATTCTATTGATGTCGAGGTCATTACCGGTGAGTGCATGGACTATGGGTATTCCCCATATATCCTAATACTTGTGATTGATGAACTTGATACTTATGATTGATGAACTTGATACTTGTGATGGTTTAATATGATACTTGTGACAAATTAATATGATACTTGTGATTGTTGAACTATAATTGTTAGACTGTGGTTGTTGAGCTTGTGGGTTATATTGAAAATGGTTGGGTTGGGCTGATTTATGTGCAGGTTATAGTTGTAAAGGTTCAATTGGGATTAAATGAGTACTTGTATTCTAGGCTAGTTTTACCTTGTGTTTATTGAGTTGCTTGTTGAGTACCGTGTTGGTTGGTACTCATTCCTTGCTTCTATACTTGTGTAGGTTCCGAGTCCGGACACATGTGACTTTTCTTCTTCGTCTATCTTTGAGACTTTTTGAGGGTACATTGAGAGGTAGATACTTGTCATTCCATCAGGCCTTTTTTCCCTTATTTATGCTTTGTTCTATTCGAGAAATAAAGAATTGAGACTTGTATTTACATTTCAATTCTATTTTTATGCATTAGTAACTTGTACACGTGACAACTAGTTTTGGGGGGTCCTTATGTATTTTTGGATAAGTTTTTCGCACTTATGCTATTGATAGTTGACCTTTCGCATTTTCAATCGTATTTTTGGGTGTTAGGCTGATTTGTCTCAGTGGGATAAGACAAGTGTCATCACGTCTATTTTCGGATCGTGACAGTTTGCAAGTATTAAAAAATCATTGTTTATGAAAGAATCTTAATACACAACAATCACATTGTCATGCAAAGATGTTGATATGAAGAATTCATCATCCATTATTATCCCTACTCTAATTTTCATAACCCCAATTATGAGATCTATCTACTCATAACTAGTTGCGAATAATAAAAAAAAGTCATAGAAATAACTAAAGAACATTAAGATGAAAAAAAAAACTAAATACTTGATTAATGCAACTCCTGCAAGAATATCTTGTTCATACTATAGTAATCTTCTATGAAAGTAGTAAACTACTACTAAGAACAATTATGAAGTAGTTTGTAGCAAGAATAATGAAAACTATTTTCTAATTGCAGCTCATAACCCTAAAATTTATTTATAAAATTTTCTTCGCATAATTTGGTTCACAGACAGGTGCAGTGCGGGAGCCAACGCGAGGTGCGTGTCTCACCCCATGTACCCCCTTCTTCAGGGGTGGCAGTGTCAATGATTGTAGTAAAAAAATTATAACAAGACTAGTAGGGCTTGAACACACAACCACATGGGATTTTTGCAACCCCTTAACTAAACCTTCAACTTGTTTCAAGAGGTGTCAATACTTGTATATATATTTATTAAACCAAAATTTGACCTCTATATACAATGTAATTTTCTAGCGAAGGGGTGTCGCTTGAAACCCCTTGACCAAGGGTGGGTCGCCAATAAATCTTCAGCATGTCTTGACTAAATTTCAGTCTAGGACCCGTTTGGTAGGAGATATTAATCAAAATAGTCCATGGATTAAAATTTAGTCCAACAAAAACACTGTTTGGTTACTTTATTTAACCTAATCCATGGATTAGTTATACCTCATATAAGATCTTATTTTATCCCTAGAAAAGGGAGGGATAACTAATCCAAGGTTTAACAATCCTTGGATAAGACCCCTAAATGACTAAACTATCCTCAAATTTTTTTATTTTTTTTTTGTAATTTAATGTTATTTTTTTCATTTATATGAGAATATTTATAGATATTCTTTTAAATTCTCCAAATTCGTTCCATGTAATTTGATGATTTTACAAACTAATATTTTTTTCTCCATGTTTGATTTGTTATATTGGGTTGATTTTTTTTCGTTTTTTTTAAATGTAGTTCGTCGATTGACCACTTGAACTATTTGTTTTTTAAAAAAAAAATAACCTCCGTGTATTTGAACAATTTAAGTAGCCTTAAATCTATGTTAAGTTTAAGGTATATTTGACCAACAAAAAAATAGAAATATATTGTGCTATCAATGATGTCTATAGTGGCAAATCACACCTCAAAAATAATAATAATATTTTTTTTATTTTAGTATTTAACTTGACTAGTTAAATGAAATATAAAATTTCATAATAACTCAAGGGTATAATAGGAAAGAAACGTTTTCTATTGTTTTAAACCAACCATAAGATTAGGTGAGAAACGATGAACCAAACACTAGATAAAAACTAATCTATGCATTACTAAACTCTGCATTACTAATCCATGCGTTAGTAATCCCTGCATTATGCATCTTTGTACCAAACGACCCCTGAGTTCCAGTTCATCTTTTGGGTCAAATCATGCTATTTTTAGCCTAATATTAATCTAATCATATATATATATATATAAAAGCTCATCACAATAATTATACATAAAAATATGAATTTAATTTATGTGAATTTATACTCAGAACTTAAATAAATTATGAATAAAATACAATATATGGATGCCTAAATACATCCTATATTTTTTTAAAATCACAAAAATAGAATTATTGCATATTTTACTCACATGAAAATTGAAACATCGTAAAAAAAAAAAGAAAAAAAAGACAAAGTTTGATTAACTTTCTCAATTAGTGTTAAATATCACTACTATCATGACATATACAAATAAAATTTTGACAATAATAATTGATTTAAAACCCTGATTGTGCATATCATTGAAATTTAAAAGTATTTTTCGTCTTTATTGATAAGTAGGAAATTAAAGTGTCAAAATTGAATACTTGAGGGTTTCAAGGGAACAACTCAGTGTCCAAGAGTAGACTATAAAATGCGAGATATCCTCATTCGCCTCATCATTTCAACATAAATTTTCAGGAGAACATCACGGCACCCGAGACGAGACATTTGAACCAGTAAGGAAAACACGATTTTGCTTCTTCATTCGATTCAAGTATTAAATAAATAACTCATTAAGTATTAAGTAAGCAATGTTTGTTCTCACTTTATTTATTTCCTTTAATTTTATGGTAAAGTTATTTTTTTTCTATGTTTGATCTAAAATTTTGATTGTTTTATGTCTTATGGAGTTGTTCAATTTATTCCACAACTTGTATGAGTATATATCAATTGTGGGTGATAATTGGGCGAGTTGAGTGAATTTTTTTTGGGGGTGGGGGTGAGGGGTATAATGGATCTAGCCAACAAACGGATCAAGATCCAAATCAATCTAAATTTGCTTAGGTTAAAACGAGTTGGGTCAAAACGAATCAGGTAATTGATTACAAAACGGGTCAAGAGTCAACCCAATTTTTACTAAGTTTTAATTTTTTTAATATGTTCTTATAAAATATTTTAGTACCTAATATTTTTTTATTATTTTGGTTATATATAACATATCAAATTAAAATTTAGTTTTTTTATAAATGATTTGACAAGATTTCTCATAAGTCAATATTGGGTTACAATATCAACCCAATTTATAATGAGTTGAAATGGATTAAGCTAATAAATAAGCGATTTAAACGGATTGGATGGGTTAAGCAGGTTGGGTTTAGTTTTGTCACCCCTAATATCAATCTAGTTAAGCTTAAGTTAATTAAAGCATAACGATAATTGAAAAAAAAAAATTCCCTTTTTATTCCATAGTGTTATCATATTGTAATTTTATCAAAAGAAGAGGGTACATAATAAATTTATTCTACATCTTATCATTATTTTGTATCAATTATTCTTTTAACTTTACTCTTATTAAGTAATTAGTTTTTTTGATTAATTCAATTACTAGTGGTCGAATTTAAGCTTTCAAACTATCATTAATAAAATTAATTTGGTTAATAAATGCTAAACTATTTTTTTTAAGGGAAGTGAAAAATGCAATCTGGACGAAAAAAGAAGAACAAAGGGAGTAATTCAAAACTTCTGATCAAAGAAGGAGTAGATGCAGAGGACCATGCGCAACAAGGAGTACCAAATAGTATAGCGAATAGTTCCTATCTTATTGACTTCATTGCTATGGTAATTTTCATGTCTTCTGTTTATCCAATTATGTCCCCATCTAGGATAAATTTTTTAGCTGTCCAATTTAGATAATTCATTGATCATGGTCTTTCTAGTACATAATAAATTTTCTACTTTCAGTCACTCGAAAAAATTATAGAGGAAAGTTGTAAGAAGACGTTACAAAACAAGAGATCTAAAGAATGTAGTCAAAGCCAAAAGGAAAAGGAGCAACAAGGATCTTTTGAGGAGGAAGCACTTGAAAAACAACAGCAAAAAGAAGGTATCAAACGGTATTTAAGAAATTAACATTTCACAATTGGCTTATGTTACTTCTTTCAAATTATAGATCCGAAAATTTTAATTAATTTTATTTATGGTACGGAAGTAATTATTCATGATATTAATTTATTTAAACTTCTTACAATTGACTTAAATACTATTAAGTATTTTATTTTCATCTAGTTATATGTGATTTTTCAGGTGAGGCCAATTATACCTTAATGGAGGAAAGCATTGATAATTTAAATAAGGAAATAATACCAGAGAGTGTGAAGTCTGAATCCCTTTTTGACCTATGCGAGGTAATTAATTAATCCTGATGCGTGTTTATTTACTTAATTTGGGGAATGTTTTAATTTGTTTTCAACTTTGGACTATTAATTTTGAGGGAAAGATTTTCTTTTTGGTGGCGTGAATTTTCTGTTGAATTTTCTCATTGTATTTTACGATAAATATTTCTTTTTCAATCATTTTTTAAAAAACAAAGTGAATTTATAGGTGGCAATACAAATTGGGATAACTAAAAAACGTGATGGAAGTAAAACAACAAAGGACCAAGAAGACTCTATCCAAGAGAAACTATCAGAGCAACAACAACAACAACTACAGGACATTACTGGTACTTAAGGAATTTTAATTGATACTTATGTTATTTATTTATTTATTTTTCAATGGAAAACTAGAGGCGGATTCTAAATTTTAAATCAATGAATACATTATTCCATTTGATCCATGAAAAAAGAACGATATTTTTTTTAAGGATAGAAACTTCGCACTTAAATGACATATGATGGGAATTAGATTCCAACTCAAATATTTTTTTTTGAGCTTATATTCTGATTACATTATTCCATTTGATCCATGAAAAAAGAACGATGTTTTTTTTAAGGATAGAAACTTCGCACTTAAATGACATATGATAGGAATTAGATTCCAACTCAAATCTTTTTTTTTTTTGAGCTTATATTTTTTTTTTCCAGTCTATCATACCCTCTCATTAGTTATGCATGATTATTCAGGGGAGACTGAGCTCAACAAAGTCACAGGTGAAAATGAATATAATTGGAATCCACGGAGGGGATACCATTCATGGGAAGATTCCAGTATGAAAAAAGAAGACTCAGGTAACAAAAAGTATTCCGGTGGTAAGAGAAAACGCAGAGAAAATTAGAACTGCAAGGGAGAAAAGAATGATACAACTTAATTCTTCCATCGCCAAGACTGTTTTTTAATCATTTATTTGAATGTTGAGTTGTATTTAGAAAGAATGGTGTGATCTCTCTCGAGTCTTGAGGAATTCTTTTTTATTCATGCTTTATGTTAAAACTTAAAACCAAATTAATAAATATGAGTTCACTCATATATAGTATGTGTACTCTAGAATTTAAAGTTAATGAATTTTTACATGTGAGTTCACCTTACTAGAAAGAAATGTTTTTTTACACCGCGAATCAATTGGACCTACTATGTCAGTGTTGCATTAGGTAGGACCAATAGAGGTCTTTAGACAAAACAAGATAAAACATTAGACGATTTATTTCCATATGTTCTAAACTCTTAGTTTTGATGGATAGAGTTACCTGATACTGTATGAACTGTGACATAAATCAAACTTCCGACTTTCAAGTTCTTGACAATCCATAGGTAGAACTACATTTTCTTATCCTCGAGTGTACTTAAGAGCTTGATTTGTACAATGTATGCTTTAATACATTGCTTGAATATATGGAAATTAAAACAACTAGAGTTGTTTCCTACTTGTTTGATAAAATGTCAGAAAGAAATCATGTCCAAGTAGTACATGTATTCATAGAAATTACGAGCATATTGGAAATGGATGGGTTGTTTACATATAGAAGTTAGCTGGTCACACGAATAATTTTCGAGAAATTTTAATGGATATGACTAGCATTTTTGTTTGCATAGATCTTCTGATTACATCAATGGAGGCAGTGGTTTATGCATTAATGTTCCCCTGTTGTGCATATTAATTCTATTTGTTCAGTTCCAACATATAGCCATGTTTACAGTGGTCCAAAACGTTACTTTGGGGCTCAATTTTGCAATGATTCTAAAAGGATAGGCACAATTGATTTGTCTGTATGCAATTGGTTAGTTGATGACTAGAAACTTGTAACTGTTAGAGCAAAGGTTCCCTAGGAAGAACTACATGTTTGCGAACTATGCCAGCCTTGGTCATTTGATTTTATCCTCGTTGTTGCAATGTATTCTGGTGCTCTTAACTTCTGTAGTAGATTGAAGATGACAAAGCTACATGGTTACAGATTACTCGAAGAGAGTTGTTAAAGCTAAATTAGGGGCATCTAGAGTGGAGGTGATCGGACTAAATATCATATTATCAAACACCAATGACTCTGTAGTTTAAGGGATGGAGCTGCAACAGTAAGAACAATGGTGTATATTGATTGGCCTGGAGAACGAAGCTGTCGGGTTGCATTTTCAAAAATTACAACATTTCAATTTTTTACATCAGAACACACGCACCTTCACGGGATACAACATCATTCTTTCCTATTCCCTCTTGGATTCCAGTATCTGAAGGCAAAGTTAGCTCGAATGTTATTCGTATACCTCGAATTCCAGTTTGATCCGGGCATATCCTTCTTGAAGAAGTATTGCTACTTGAGGGATTCTAAGTGCAACTATAATATTTCTACATCTGGTAGCCAGGGGCGGACCCACATGGAGGTAAGGGGGTTCACCCGAACCCCCTCGTTGAAAAATTACACGGTATATATAAGGTCTATTTCTGATTTTATGAGTACATATATTAAAATGAACCCTTTCAAATATAAAGAAAAGCATGACTCAGCGGTTAAGGGGTTCAACTCTAACCAAGAAAGTTTGGGTTCGATTCCCACTTGCAACATAACCCATTGTTTTTTTTTTCTTTGAAAGGTTGAATGAGCTCTTGTTTTGGGCTCAAATCCAACTCTATTTCATTGTTTTTGGAAGGCTGAATGGGCACTGGTTTCGTGCTCAAATCTCAACTCAATGAAATGTCTCACTATTTTTTGTTCAATGTAAAGCTTTATTATTTTTGTTATCATTATTTTCTCTCTCTGCTATTTCTTTTTCTCAATTTATCCTTGTTTCAATTTATTAGACATATTTTAGATACTTGTGTCTTTTATTCTTCTTATTTATACTTCTCATTTTATTTCTACATAAGTCTCTTTCCATATACTAATGATGAATTATTATTAAATTTGAAATTGATTTACAAAAAATATTATATAAAATAAATTAAATTAAAATTAATCAAATGAAGAAATTTAAAAGTCATGTGTAATCTTTTAATAAAATCTAATTAATTGATCCCCCCCCCCCCCCCCTAATTGTATAGTATTTCTTTCTTATTTTTTTCAGTTCGATTTTAAAAAGATGAAAACTAAACTAAACTTATTTGTTTTATTCATCATTTGTCTTTTTCACGAAGGACTAACCTAGTAAATTGAATTAAATGAACTAAAAAATCGAAGATGTCAATTATTTATCTTATGAATATATATTATAATATCTTAGTGGTTGAATTTTAAAAAAATTCAAAAAAATAGAGTAGAACACTGCAATATAAAAGAGAAAAAAAGCACAAGAAATATTTTTTTTAAAAAAGCTCGATGAAAAAGGGTAAAAGTAAAAAAAAATTAAATGCAACATGACAAGGCAAGTTAAACTTATTGGATTCAGATTACGAGTTTCCTCCTATCTCGGTCAGTTTTTTATCTTGTAATTTCACTTGTTTACTTCTTTATATTTCGAACCCCCTCCACAGAAATCCTAAATCCGACACTGCTGGTAGCCCCAGTTTATAATGCTTTCTTTGAGCCATTGGGATGCTTTTGAGACACTTAGAGAACATTTATGCCTATCAAATCTTGCAAAGGGTGTACTGGTTGATAGATATGCCTTCGGGATGTGTCTTATTGAGTGGAACTGAACTGAAATCAAATATCCTCTGTTATGATAATCATTGCTAAATTGATGGAGTTGTCTAACAAGCTCTTAGCCTCATATGGAATGAAGGTTCACAGTTGACTCCTTCAAGAATCAGATGTCAAACACGTAGCAGAACAGATAGTTGTTCAAAAGAAAATGATCGATTAGGCTACACACCGGTGGTGCCAATTCAGGTATGTATTTATTTGAAATCTATGAGTTGCATCTGATACTTTCTGCACAAAAATTGTAAGATCATTCATTCTATAGAGACTTGTACACCTTTTGCAAATTCTTAGTAGCAGTTGTTTTCTCTGACATGACTGAATGTAATAAATTCTAAGGTAATTATATTCTTAATGTTGCATTAGTTATGGCGGAGATCATTTTTGTTGTGCAGCTAATCAAACATTGTATTATATTATACTAGGATTATTTTGCTGATGCGGCCAACTAAACGACCCCTTAGGTGTTGCATATGTAATGACTTTTGAAAGAGTATTGATAGTAGAATCATGACAGATTGACAATAAATATTTTGGACACGGAAAAGAGTTGCGAAAGTAGCAGCTAAAGATAATGACTTTAACACATACCTAATGAAATTACTAACATCAAGCTTCACCACTTGTACTGACTCTTGACATTACAACTTTAGATGCAGGAGTTTATCCATAATTAAGGCTTCCATTCATTCTATTTCTGATATTACCGTCAACTCTTGCGTAGAAGGACCTACATGGGTGGTGTTTCTTGTTGTAAAAGGAGAAGGAACAGTTAGGTTTCTCACATCTCCTTCTAGCATTTGAGTTACAACTTTGATGGATGGCCGATCTGTCGCATTCCATTGGATGCACCAAAGTCCTACAACAGCCAATTTCCTTACAATTATAACATCATCATCTTCCTCAATCCTGATTTTCAACTCTTCTCCTTGATTCAGTCGCTGATGAATCCACTCGGGGAAGTTCATTTGGCTAGTATCCGCCTTTGCATCAAAATTCTTGCTCCCTCCAACCATTTCAAGAAGCAGCATTCCAAAGCTATAAACATCAGATTTATGAGACACTTTTCCAAAATTGCTTGACAACACTTCTGGTGCAATATAACCCATGGTTCCTCTAGCTTCAGTCATAGTGACAACACTTTTCTCTTTAGAGCATAACTTGGCAAGACCAAAATCAGAGATCTTTGGGTTCAAGTTAATGTCTAACAGAATATTTTGAGGCTTGATATCGAAATGAAGGATTTGTTGGTCACATCCTTGATGAAGATACTCTAGCCCTTTTGCTATTCCCATAGCAATATCATGAAGCTTCTTCCAAGTAAGGGTGCTATTATCTTTGAAACTTTTCGGAAAAATGAGCTTGTCAAGTGACTGATTTGGCAAGTATTCAAACACTAGAACTCTTCTAACTCCATCAGCACAAAAGCCAACTAGGCGAACCACATTAACATGATGGATTTTCCCCATTGCTGCAACTTCATTAATAAATTCTTCCCCATTTCCTTCGGAATCATTGAGAACTTTTACAGCAACATGAATTTCATTCGAAAGTGTTCCTTTATAAACGATCCCGTAAGCTCCCTCTCCCAATATTTCCTGAAACAGATTTGTTATCTTCTTAATATCTGCATAAGTATATCTAGTCGGTCTGCGAGCTCTATAGTCTTCCAAAAACTTTTCAACTCTGGCTTGATTCTCTCTTTCAATTTTGCTTGAGCTATAACACTCATAGAATGCCATCATAATAATTCCAAAAAGAAAAAGAATGAGAACCTATAACTCCATCCTGGCAATTAAAACATGTGATCTCACAAAGTGGTGTCTAGGAGGGTAGAGTGTAGCAGTCCTTGCGACTACCTCCCTGAGGTAGAGAGGTTGTTTTGGGAAAGACCATTGGCTCAAGCAAATTGTTGATTAATTGCCTCAGTTACTGCAGTAATTAGTCAATAGAAGTTGCTGAATTTTCTCCAGCTTTTTAGCCATATTCAGCATTTTAAGTTAGTTGTTGTTTTATAGGAGTTAAGTGGCTATTTTTAAGAGTTTGTTTATCATGCAATCATGTGCAAAGTAGTGGCTTAGATATAGGCTTTAGTTAGTTTATTTTTTCTGTATTTAAACACCATTTCAGTTCAATTAAAAAATCATCTTTCCACCAGAAAATATTTTTTTCTCTTTTTCTTGCCTTTATTTTTTGTTTATAGTGTTGAAGTTCAATCAAAGAACTCTAACAAAAGTGGTATCAGAGCATTCTTCTTGAGGGACCTGTAACTAAGGGAAACTCATTTTCCTTATTCCTTTTTTTTTTTCTCTGATATGGATTCAGAAACTCCTTTCACTGCACTAGCTCCACCTGTCTTCAAAGGTGAAGGCTATCATGTCTGGGCAGCAAGAATCTGGAGACAAATTTTTGTCAGAATTGTGACAAATGAAATCACAAGGAGAAGAAAACAAGAAAATCAAAGGCTAGAGCATTTGATCTGAAATTTTTGTCTTGAATTTTCTAAAGAAACAATATGAAGGAGATGAACGGATAAAAGGAATGCGTATTCTCAACCCATAAGAGAATTTGAACTTCAGAAGATGAAGGATTCAGAGACTGTCAAAGAGTATTCTGATAGATTACTCAACATTGCCAACAATATAAGATTACTTGGCTCTCAATTTCCTGATTCTAGATTGGTTCAAAAAATTCTAGTAACAGTTCCCGAAAGGTTTGAAGCAACTATTTCCTCACTGGAAAATTCTAAGGATCTGTCAACAATCAGTTTGGCAGAACTATTAACAGAGAAGACTTATGAGGTCAGAAGGATCTGTTGAGGGTGCACTACCTGCAAAAGTTCAATCAAACCAGGGAGACAAAGGAAAGAAGAAGTGGATTCTCATTCTCCTCGGGTTAATAGGTGAACAAGACATGATTTTCTTCTTTGCAAGCATTGTGGAAAGAAGGGTCATCCACCATTCAAATGCTGGAGAAGGCCAGACCAGCAGTGTGAGAAATGTCAGAAGATGAGACATCATCAAAATATTTGCAAAACCAACACTCAACAAAATAATGTTGCACAGGTAGCTAATCAGGAAGATGAAGAGCTACTCTTTGTAGAAACCTGTTTTGCAACTAGCAGCTCAAGTGACAAGTGGCTTATTGACAGTGGTTGCACAAACCACATGACGTTTGATCGTGATCTGTTCAAGGAGTTGGATACTTCAGTAATTTCCAAAGTAGAAGTTGGCAATAGAGAGTATATTTCTGCTAAAGGCAAAGGTACTGTGTAAATTAAGATCACTTCAGGTACAAAACTAATCAAAGACGTGTATTTTGTACCTAATATAGGTCATAGTCTGTTAAGTGTTGGCCAGATGCTTGAGAATGGTTTCAAACTTCTCTTTGAAATCAATTATTGTCAAATCAAGGATGAAGATGACAAAAATTTATTCAAAGTAATGATGAAGGGAAAGAGCTTTACACTGGATCGTTTAGTGCATGAGCAAAAAGCTTATTTTGCAACTAAGATCAATGCAGAAGTTTGGCACAAAAGGCTTGGACATTTCAATGATGATGCTGTAAGGAACCTACAGAAGAAAAATCTAGTTCGAGGGCTGCCTAACCTTGAAGCTGAAATACCAGATTGCAAAACTTGTCGATTTGGCAAGCAAACAAGGCTTCCTTTCAACAAAGCAACTTGGAGAGCTACTGAAAAACTAAAGTTAATCCACACAGATCTGGCTGGTCCTCAAAGAACTCTGTCACTCAAAGGGAGTAAGTATTATATAGTTTTCATTGATGACTATACGAGAATGTATTGGATTTACTTTCTCAGGTTCAAGTCAGAGGTCGCCGCTATCTTCTGGAAATTCAAGCAGTGGATTGAAACTCAAAGTGGCTGTAAGATTCAATCTTTAAGGTCCGATAATGGCAAGGAGTACACATCTGATCAGTTCAATATATTTTGTGAAGCAGCTGGGATTGAGCACCAACTCACTTCTCCATACACTCCAGAACAAAATGGAGTTAGTGAGAGGAAGAACCGTACCATAATGGAGATGGCTAGATGTTTGTTGTACGAGAAGTGTTTGCCAAAAGAGTACTAGGCTAAAGCTGTGCATACTTCGGTCTTTCTACTCAACATACTTCCAACAAAAGCATTAGAAGGAAAGACGTCATTTGAAGTCTGGTATGGTTATAAACCTTTTTTGAAAAATCTCAAAGTGTTTGGATGCTTGTGCTTATGTGCCACAGGCTAAAAGAGATAAATTGGATAAAAAGGAGGAAGCTGGAATATTTGTGGGTTACAACACTGTTTCTAAGGCTTACATGGTTTTCCAACCTCATACAAGGAAAATCCTGATGAGTAGAGATGTGTATTTCATGGAAGATGAACAGTGGAACTGGAAAGAAGTAGAACCAACATTCATTCCAGATCAAAGTACAATGCTCCAGCTGAAAGAAGATGAATTGGTGGATGATATCCGGGTAAGAGGCACACGATCTCTCTCTGATATCTTTCAGAGATGCAATGTGGTTGTTCTTAAGCCAACAAATTTTTGGGAAGCAGAGAAAGATCCGAAATGGAGAGTTGCAGTGAAGGAGGAACTCGCCATGATTGAGAAGAATCAGACATGGAAACTTGTAAAAAGACCTGAAGACAGGAAAGTCATAGGAGTGAAGTGGATTTTCAAAACCAAGTTAAATGCACATGACTCTATCAATAAGCACAAAGCCAGACTAGTTGTAAAGGGGTATGCTCAAATTTTTGGTATTGCTTTTTCTGATACATTTGCTCCAGTTGCTAGATTAGAAACCATCAGATTATTGTTGGCTATATCTGCACAAAGTGGTTGGAAAGTGTTTCAGTTGGATGTTAAATTTGCATTCTTGAGGAGGAAATTTTTGTTGAGCACCTGAATGTAACGACCCGGAAAATTAGTAAGTGAAACTAGAGTCTAACGAGTGTGTAATTGAGTTTGATATGGGGTTTGAAGTTGTGAAATGAGTTCCCGAGTTTAGGTTGAGGGGTTAAACGTCAAGGTATGACCCCCAAGGTCCAACCAAGGTTCCTTGAAGAGGACCCTAAAGCCTAACCCCAAGGCTGCCCCAAAGAGCAAAAACTGTCAAAATTTTGGGAGCTACGGATGGGACCTACGCCCCGTAGGTCCATCCACACCCCTTGGATGGCTTCCGTGGGTCAAGACCCCAAATGGGGAGTCTCAGACCCAAACCACGAACGTGCAGTACGGGGTGTCACCCCACTCACGGTCCGTGGGTCTAGGTCGTGAGTCACCACTGGTTTGCTGTCAAGTGTCGGCCAAGGTAAGGGCAAGGTGGTAAATTCTTTTTAAGGTTAGTTAAGTTAGGGGACTATTATTATTGATTAACTAAAGTATTTTAAGGCATTTAAAAGTATTTAAACACCATTTTCAATTCATTATTCCCAAACACTCAAAAATTAGAAACTACCTCTCCAAATATTCTCTCTCTATAAACCATCATTGAAGAAGAAGGATTCAAGCTTTTAAGCTCAAGATCTCACCATTCTCACTCAATTTTCATGGAGTTTCTTTCATAAAGGTATTGTAGTTTTCATTCTTGATTAAGTTTCATTCAAGGAGCCCTTTCAAAAGATGATTTCAAGTTTCCAAAATCCCTTAAAAACCTAGGGTTTCATTTTAAGCATGGGTTCAATTCCAAAACGTTTTCAAAGGTTTATATGTGATGAAGAACTCATGTTACCCCCAAACTACTAAATTGGAAGTTTGTTACTTGGGTTGATTTATTATGAAAGTATGTTGAATTGTTTATGTCTATATTGAATTAGTTATTGAATCATGTTATTTCCCTAATCTAATGTAGTATTCTATATGTTTGGGTTGAAATTGATTCATAGCCTTGGAGGGAAATTTCATGAAAGATTTATGTATGATTATGATGTGAAGTATATGTGTGTGATCTCAATGAAAGTATTATGAGCCTGTTTAGAATGTAATTGTGTTATTATTGAAAGCATATTCTCAATTAACACTCATGAATGATGATGATAGAATGTGAAGGGTTTCTTCTATGTAATGTTACATCTTAAATTGGTAGGCTTAGGCATCCTCTTCTTGTGTTATTAATGTGTCTTGACTTAATGAACATGAATCAGTAGACCTAATGTTGGTAGCCCTTGCATGATGAGTCTATAACATATTCTAATGATGTATCTTGGATCGGTAGGCTAATGGCACCCTTCTATGCATGTTAATAATGAACCTTGGGATCGGTAGGTGATGTGAAGCCAAAAATCAGCTAATAATTTATTGCATTTGCTACTTGCTACCCTAATTCAATTCTGTTTAAAATATTAGCCTCGGCATCATAATTTGCCACTTAGAATTAGCTACTCATTAATTTCTGCATCTATTAAACTGATTGCCACTTAAAAAAAATAAATATTATATAATAGTCTTTCCGCTACTGCATTAACATGCTATTTTCTGCATAATCTGTCACTTTAATTTTGGTATCCTACTGAAATTCTGCTTGAAGTAATTTTAGTTTCTACATTATGAATAATTGTCTTGCCACTTTTAATCAACTAATAAATAATTTCTCCATGCTTTATAAATAAAAAATAAATTCTGCATTGTGTCATAATACTGTGTCCTTGTTAAATTATTTATCACATTGTTATGAAACTTGTTTATATGTCCATATGCACACACTTTGCATGCGATCCTTTTCACAATTATATGTGTTTGCAAGCATGTTAATAAAATCTAGAGGCTAATATGAGACCCTATGTGTTAAATGCTCGTCCAAATTGTTTGACTTGGTGTCTAGGTGGGCCTATTAGGAGTTTATTTCAGTCTAAACCCTTCCTAATAGTAGTTCAATGCCTCTTGGACCTTAAGTGGGGACGTTAGGCACCTTTTAGAGACTAAAAACATGTGGTGGTAGGGTTGGGGTAGTTTAGGCCCTACGGAGATGATGACATCGACTCGATCTTAATGACAAACCTTGGTTTTGTCTGTCCCTACGAGAAGCCGATCGAAATAAGAAAGTCGAGTGCTGATCCGTAAAGTCCTTCAGAGTCTCCCTTTCCCTTTACCTTCTGTGTGTTTTATTTTTGTAACTTGTTGGGGTAGTTTAAATAAAATAATAAAAATTATCTTTTATATCTATTTGCAAAAGTTCTGTCTCCTCGCTTATCTCTTTATTAACTGTTTAATATTATGTTATCACATAGTTGTGCATGCCTAATTAATTAAAATAACTAAATCGATCTTTATTGTTTAATGTTAGTTATCACCTAACAATTATGTTTAATAAATAATAAATGAAGTGGCCTTAAATGCTACTTGTAACCCCCACATATTGCATGAGATACGGCCGGGATCCACATTTGTGGATCTCGAGGGATGCCTAACACCTTTCCCTCGAGGTAACTTGAATCACCTAGCAATCATGTTTAATAAATAATAAATTAAGTGATCTTAAATGCTACTTGTAACCCCCACATATTGCATGAGATATGGCCAGGACCCACATTTGTGGATCTCGAGGGATGCCTAACACCTTCCCCTCGAGGTAACTTGAACTCTTACCCTGATTTCTGGTACGTTGACATTAGCTAGACTTAGTTAGGTTAGATAGGTGCCCTAACGCGCCTTAATTCGTTAGGTGAGGACTCTTCAATCTTCCCAAAACCCAAAAGAGTTGTTAGGTCGTGCAATCCGAAAGGAAAACCCGTTTTGTGGAAAACGGGGCGCGACATGTAGATGATCTACTGGTTACTGAAAGTAATAATGAACTTGTCAAGAAATTTAAAAAAGATATGCAACATACTTTTGAGATGACGGATTTGGGAGAAATGGTGTATTTTTGGAGGATGGAAATCAAGCAAGAGCAAAATGAAGTGTTCATCTGTCAAAAGAAGTATGCAAAAGACATTTTGACAAAGTTTAGAATGGAGAATTGCAAAGAGACAGCTACTCCAATGTGTCAAAAGGAGAAGTTGAGTAAGAATGATGAAGCTGCAGAAGTGGATGAGACTTTTTACAGGAGTTTGGTTGGTTGTCTCATGCATCTTACTGCAACTAGACCCGATATTTTTTATGTTGTAAGTCTTCTATCTAGATTCAGTTATTGTGCAACTGACACTTATTTTAAAGCAGCTAAAAGGGTGATAAGATATGTTAAGGGAACATTGAATTTTGGAATCAAGTTCTATGCGAATAAGAAGTATGTGTTGCAAGGGAATTTTGATAGTGATTGGGGTGGCTCTTCCGATGACGTGAAAAGTACTTCTGGTTATTGTTTTAATCTTGGTTCAGGAGTATTTTCTTGGTGTTCTAAGAAGCAAGAGATTGTTGTACAATCAACGGCTGAAGCTGGATTCATAGCAGCAACAGCTGTTGCAAATCAAGCCTAATGGCTTAGAAAAGTGCTATTTGATATGAATTTAAAGCCAGAAAACTGCACAACAGTGTTTGTGGATAATCAAGCGGCTATTGCTATCTCAAATAATCCAGTTTTTCATGGAAAGACCAAGCATTTCAATATCAAATTATTCTTTCTCAGAGACGCGCAGAAAGAAGGATCTGTTGGGTTAAAGTACTGCAAGACAGATCTTTAACTGGCGGATATTTTTACCAAAGCCTTGTCAAGGAGCAGATTCAAATTTCTCCGAGAAAGACTTGGCATTTGCAGCAACTGAAGCAAGGATGAGTGTTGATTAATTGCCTCAGTTACTGCAGTAATTAGTCAATAGAAGTTACTAGATTTTCTCCAGCTTTATAGCCATTTTCAGCATTTTAAGTTAGTTGTTGTTTTATAGGAGTTAAGTTGCTATTTTTAAGAGTTTGTTTATCATGCAATCATGTGCAAAGTAGTGGCTTAGATATAGGCTTTAGTTAGTTTATTTTTTCTGTATTTAAACAGCATTTCAGTTCAATTAAAAAATCATCTTTCCACCAGAAAATATTTTCTTCTTCTTGCCTTTTTTTTTTTTTTATAGAGTTGAAGTTCAATCAAAGAACTCCAACACAAATCATAGTAGTTATAAAAGGAAAAAAGATAGTATGGAGAGACATGACAACTAATAGCAAGCAGGGCGGCGCATATATGCAAGGAATCATGACAATAACAACAAAGTGCAATCACCTAAACACAGTAAACCAGAAGTGATATCAAATACCAAAAGTCAAAGACTACATTGATACTACAGCTGACACAGTGTTCTATACTACCACCAAACCAAATACATGAATAAGCTAGTAATAGGACAACTCTTAACAAATCCTTCCGTCTCATTTTATGTGGCAACATTTGATCGGGCACGAAGTTTAAGAAATAAATGAAGACTTTGAAATATTTACAAAATTATCCTTTAAAAAGTAGACTCACTTTTCTCTCTCCTCATAAATGTATTGGAGTATTATTTTTAAGATTAAGTTGGACCAACAAGGTAAAAAAGAAATTGTACCTTTAAATACTTACCATATAAGGAAATATGACATTCTTTTTGGGACTGACCAAAAAGTAAATGGTGCCACATAAAATGGAACAGAGGGAGTACCTACTAACCTTCTGCCCTTATCCGTGACCTCTATACCACCCTTATCTAAGGATCATGTCCTCGGTAAGCTGAAGATGTGTCATATTGTGTCTAATCACCTCCCTCATAACTTTTTTGGCCTACCTTTGCCTCTCCTCGACCTTGCTATATCTAAGAGTGGCAAATGGTTGGATTGGATCGGATTGAATATGGATTGAGCAAAACTTGTTTGGATTACAATCCACCCAAATAGAATATGGGTAAATATGGATTTGGTCAAATATGATTTGGATAAAATGGTTCTAACCCATTTAAAAAAATCTGTTTTTCAAAAAAAAATTACCCCCTCCCCCAGGCACCCCACCCCCACATTCCACCAACCTACCCCTAAAATTTTTTTGTTTTCCAAAAACAAAAAAAATCTGTTTTTCAACAAAAAAAATAAAATTACACCCTCCCCTAGGCACCCCCAACCTTCCACAAACCGACCCCTAAATTATCATGTTTTCCATAAACAAAAAAAAATAAAATTACCCCCTCCCTCGGGCACCCCCCCCCCCCCCCCACCCCTTCCACCAACCTACCCCTAAATTTTTTTTTGTTTTCCAAAAACAAAAAAAAAAAATCTGTTTTTTCAAAAAAAAAAAAAATTACCCCCTCCTCCTGGGCACCCCCCTCCTTCCACCACCCGACCCCTAAATTTTTTTGTTTTCCAAAAACAAAAAAAACAAAAAAAATTACCCCCCAACACACCTTCCACCAACCTACCCCTAATTTTAATTTTTTTTGAGTGAAAGTAAAAACTAAGTAATCTATTGTGGGTCAATATGGAAACCCATATTTCATCCATTTTAACCATATTTGTAGAGACTGTTAAAATAGTTTGAATCTCATATTTAATCAATTAAAATATGAGTAATCCAAATCATTAAATATGAGCAAAATGGACTCATTTCATTAATATGGGCTGAAATTGCCACCCCTACCCCTGACCATATCCAACCTCTCACACCTACTCACCAGGGCATCCACACATCTCCTTTTCAGCAATTAAACATATGTAAGGGAGAAAATATTATACCAAAACTCAGAGAGTACATACCTGCAATCAGTGGTTCCTTTACGCCGCCTGTCAGAATTAAAACAATTCTTTTGTTATGGAAAAGAGAAGTACATGATCATGGCATCAAACAAAGGTAAATTTTTTAATGAGTTAATACCTTTTGTTGTGAACGGTCGGTTGAAACACTGAGTAGTCAGTTGTTTGGTATAGTTCTTGAAGCCACAATCCATTTCAAGACCTTCACAGTATTTACAGATTGGCTTAAGCCAACTGAGTCTTATCAAACTGCTAAATGTATCAAAGCATATTGATGGAATTTCATGAATCTTTTTGCAAGCTGTAGGGGGGAGTGAAACTAAAGTGTCGGAAACAGCAAATATTGATTTGTCAGAGGCACAATCTGTATATTGATAATTTTCTCCATTAGAACAATTGAAAAATGATGCATTATAATTCTCATCAACAGTGAAGGAGAAAGGAGATTCTGATAAATTAAGGTGCAATAGCTTGAGAATGAGACAACGTTCAGGATCATAAAGGCTAATCTGTTGAGACATATAATCAATTTCTCCAACAGATAGTGTAAGTGAATTGGGAAGTGTGAGTATGGTTTGGTTTTCGCGGTAACAAGATAACTCAAAGCCTGGATAGCCACAATATTCTGGCTGGTGGTGAAGCCTGAAGGGAAAATGAATGCTAGGACCATCACTTCCACACTTGGGCTCACTGCAATCATATGCTCCATCACCAACCATAGCCAACATGTAATGACCCTCTTGGTCATTTTTGTGTCTTGCCTTCTGTGTGTCTTTTAGAGCGTTCCCGTAGCGACCCCAAGTCATTTACGACTTGCTGGGACCGATGTACTCGGTCACCTCGGTCGTTCGCTTGGTCTTGGTGTGAGTTTTTGTGTTTTGGAGCTTTTGAACCTTGAACGATCATTTTGATCAAAAGTTCAAGAAGATGACATCGAAATCCACCTCGACGATTTCATTAGCTCCGGAAGGGTCATTTTAGGCTAGTAGCATGGTCGACATAACTCCCAAGGTTTTAGTGTGAGTCGGTGCGATTAGGCGTTTTAACTTTAAGTTTAAGCCTAAGTTTGACTTTGGTCAACATTTTGAGTAAACGCGCTCGGATGAGAATTCCGTCAGTGTGGTTAGCTCCGGAATGTTGAGTTTGGTCTAGATTGACCCTTCTTTTGTGTCCCGAGGTTTCGATTTCTTTCCGAGCCTTTTTTGTGGGTTTTGACTTAAATGGCCTTTGGAAGTGGGACCCACTTTTTATCGAAATGACCTCTGATGGAAATTTCGACTGCGCGCCGTTGAGTCCGGAATATCGAATTTGGTATGGTTGCATATCTCGTTTGCGTGCACGGGGTTCCGAACGAGATCGGAGCACCCCGTCGGAGTTAAAGTTTTGGGAAATTGTTGCAGATTTTCTGCAATAAATGCAGAAAATCAGCAACATATTCCTAATTCAAACTCTCTTAACTCTCATCTTTTGTCCAATTTGGGCGATCCAAAAGGCAAAGTTGTGAGATTTTTCGAGGGCAACGCGTTGGTGAGCTCGGATAGTGGTTTGGGATTCCCGTTTGAGGTAAACTCGCGATAAAACCTGACCGTTGTACTCGTTTTCGAGTCATTGTTTTTGGAATTTTTGTTTTGGTCATATCTCACTCATTTTAGCTCGGTTTTGGGTGATTCGAAGTCCCACGTGTTGAGAATTGTCGTGACTTCGTTGTAGAGTGTTCAAAGAGGCCGGGGCACCTTTTGATTTTCGTTTATTTCAATTTTTTTTTTTGCCGCCGTAGGGTTTCTTTTAGTAGATTAAAGTGGGTTTTTTGCTTGTTGGTTTTTGCTGTGTTTTGAGCCTCGGATTGTGTTCCATTTTGGAACACAAGTTTGGAATGCTGTTTAGGGTCTCTTGACGGAGTCAAATTTGGACAGTTCGGTGCGGGTCCCACGATTCCCGTTTTGACTCCAAAATTGACCCATTTCTGTTTGTTATGATTTTGGTGTCTAAATGACCATAGTAACGTTGTGACTCTATTTTTGATAGCGGGGCGTTTTGAGACTGCTCGGAAAGGGAAAGCTCCGATAAAGTGATTTGGAGAGCGCACGGTTGGCCTTAAGGTAGGCTACGGCTTTCCTTCTTTTAGATTGAGCTTAATTGTGTAAAAACATGTTGATAGGAGCTAATTTGTGTCGGGTACAAGTTTACTACCTTACTTTGATTAGATACCTCATGTTAGGATCGATTGGCCATATCTCGGGTATAGTATCATGTTATCCGATTTATTAGAGTTGCATGTCTATGTGCTAAATGTTATTGTATGTTTGTATGCTTTGTATTGTATGCCTTGTTCATCCTTAATCGTAAGTATGATGTCCTTAGTCTAGGTTAGGCCGCATTGCCTTAGACTTATGACCGTGTGGGTCGGATAGCCTTGACTTGCTGCCGACGTCGTTCAGATGACTTAGCTCCTTGTAGACTGGAATAGCAGACTTGAGTCTGATAGTTTGAGCCTTAGATTAGGCGTTATCGCTACTTGTTGCACTTCTGTATCTTCTCCCCTCGTATTCTGCGGTTCCGCCGCATTCTCAAAGGTTTAGTGCATCACTCCAGGCGTGAGATTTAGATAGTCTAGGCTTGGAGCCTTTTATGTAATATCTTAGAGTGGGCGGCGTTCCACGGTGGTTGTTTTGGATTGAATCCTATTGAGATACCATCACCCCGGGTCGTTCTTTCTAGCCGGGCCGGGAACGTATCGCCGGGCTGGGTAGACTCGGGTGATATCGGCGATCGCCCCGGCCTCTCTTTCTAGCCGGGCCGGGAGTGTGTCGGCCGGGTGTCCCCGGGTCGCTTCTTTCTAGCTGGGCTGGGAGCCGATCGCATGGTAGGACGACTCGCGATATCTACCTCACTCACGGGTCCCTCTTTCTAGCTGGGCCGGGAGCGGATGTTTGGTTGGGTGCCCCTAGGGTCACTCTTTCTAGTCGGGCCGGGAGTGCACCGCTGGTTGGGTGGAGTCTCGATGGATTATCTTAGTTACTTTGGGTTGGTAGCCTAATTTTTCTTCTTTCTTCTCGCAGACTTAGCTTTTCCGTGTACCGTCGGGCTTATGGGGGTTCGTTCGGGTTTTATTTGAGCTTGTGCACGAGTGTACCTTTCGGGGTTTATGGGGACCCGCTTAGGTTTAGTCTAGTTGTACTTAGTTTGTTTTTGGTATGCTCGTGTGCTTCATTTTCTTATCCGCTTTGACCTCTCTCGTGTCTAGATTCTATCCTTTCTTATTGTTTTTACCCTTTTTGCTCGCCGGCCTATGATGCCCACCGAGGCACCGTTGTGTTGGTACTCATGCTACGCCCGCATCTATTTCGTGATGCAGTCCCGCACTCGGCCACCGGGTGATTAGTTCCAAATTTCTTCTTTTGCAGCTTGTGATTCGGAGACGAGGGCGAGCACTTGGCGTTTGGGGTTTGTTCTATCTCCTTCTTTTGATTTAGCTAGTCTTGTTGCCTTTGAGACACGCCTCCGTTGTGGTCCACTTTTGGGACTTGTACTCTTTTATTAGATAGCTCGTACTAGTGACGAGCTAACGCCTAGTAGAGTCTTGCGGATCGGTGCGGAGACATCCTTAACATTTCTTCGGGAGGCTATAGGATATCCTTAGAAAGATTTCCTCTTTTGTTTCACTTTCGTGCAGCGTGTCTTATTGGTTTCTTGAAATCTCACTTGTTTCACTCTTCGCAAGATGGTTCGATCGCGAGGTGGCGCGACCGGGGGTGATGCACCCAAAGCTGCGATGCAGTGGCCCCGGCTGGGTAGACGCCGACCCCGAGGTCGAGAGAGGGCCGCAGCAAGAGTCCGAGAGAGAGAGGAGTATCCAGAGCCGGTAACGACCTTCAAAGACTTCGTATACCGGATCGGGCCGGTGGGGCTGGGGCCATCCCGCCCGCCACCCAGGACTAGTTTTGACTCCGCATCTCCAGCATCTATTGCTCAGCTCTTAGGTGTGCTTGGGGGATGCGGCAGCCACCGCCCTAGCTACACCAAAGACTAGTACCGCAGATCGCCCTTCACAGGGCACCTCAGTCTGTGTACCACCCGAGGGAGGCCACCCTTGGCAACGGATAGACCTATGCCACTTGAGGACCGTAAGATGCTTGGTGTGTTTCTCTGTGTTGACACCACCGAGGTTTTCTCGGGGCTGGGGGTGAGGATGCCCACGAGTTTCTTACTACTTGCCGTGAGAGGCTTCGCACTTTGGGCCTTGTGGAGTACAGAGTGGGCCAACTTCATTGCTTACTGCCTAGATGGGGTCACCTGTGCAGTGGTGGCGCACATTCATTCAGACTGTGCCATTGGATCTCCACCGGTATCATGGGATGAGTTTTCGAGGCCTTTGCCAAGTTTATCCTCGTAGCCGAGACCGCCCTCTGTGGGATCGCGCAGTTGAGTAGGGCTCCATGCCTCGGTGGCGGAGTACGAGACTAGGTTCCACGAGCTCTCCCAAGTTATCTGCCGAGATGATATTACCTCTGCGAGGAGGAGCGAGTTAGGTGCTTTGTTCGTGGGTTGAGATTGCGCCTTGGCTTGAGACTCGCCTCCTAGTTTCGCTGGTCGATCCTTTTTAGATGTAGTTGACCATGCTAGTACTATGGAGCATCTTCGTCGCGAGGCCCAAGGGGGTAGCGAGAAGAGGGCTAGGCATGAGGGCAGCTACAAATGACTCCCCGCCCTGAGTCCGAGATTTTCATGACAGGCGGGACGACGGTTTCGACAGTGGTCGCCCAGCGACCCACGCAGCCTCTTCAGGCATCGACGGGTGGTCGGGGGTGAGGCTAGTTCGAGTCATGGCCGCGAGGTGTTTCGTCGGGTTCTTCAGGCCATGGTAGTCGTTCTTCTGGGAGTCGCCCTCGACAGGGTTGCTATGAGTGTGGTGAGATGGGTCATTGGGCTAGGGACTGCCCTCAGCATAGTCGGATTGCTCCCGCTCCTCATGTAGCTCCCCCAGCTTTACCGGCACCTCCAGTTAGAGGCCGTGGTCAGGGTCAGGACCGTAGAGGTGGTCAGCAGGGTATACGGGGTGGTCCCCGAGGAGGCAGGCGTGACAACCGGCCTGACCTCATATTGCTTGACATGGTTGATTTTGATGTGATTTTGGGCATGGATTGGTTATCCCCTTATCGCTACTGCTTTTAGATTGCTTTTTCTCTAAGTTACCTACCAGCCATTCCGGTATTCCTCCGGTGGTGTGGCAGGGATCTCGTGGTAGTACACCAGCTTGGGGTTATCTCTTTTATTCGTGCTAGGAGGCTAGTGGCTAGCGGATGCTTATCATATTTGGCCTATGTACGTGATGTGAGTAGGGAGGTTCCTCCGGTTGAGCCGTTCCCGTTGTTCGTGACTTCAGATGTGTTTCCTACTGACCTACCTCGCCTACCCCAGAGCGTGATGTTGATTTTCCGATTGAGCTTGAGCCAGGTACTCGGCCTATTTCTATTCCGCCATATCGGATGGCTCCGCAGCTCAAGGAGCTCAAGAGTTCACTTTGGATCTCTTGGGTAAGGGATTTATCGACCTAGTGTATCACCTTGGGGCGCTCCCGTTCTTTTTGTTAAGAAGAAGGACGGTACTATGCGCATGTGCATTGACTATAGACGCCTGAATAAGGTGACAAGTGAAGAATCGATATCCTCTCGCCTAGGATCGATGACCTATTTGACCAGCTGCGGAGCTTCAGTGTTCTCTAAGATTGATTTGAGGTCCGGTTACCACCAGCTGAGGATTAGGGCAGCGGACATCCCTAAGATCGCATTTAGGACCCGTTATGGCCATTATGAGTTCTTGGTGATGTCATTCGGGTTGACTAATGCGCCGCCTTTATGGACTTGATGACGCGTGTGTTCGGGCCTTATCTTGATTCATTCGTGATAGTCTTCATTGATGATATTTTGATATACTCGCTGAGTAGGGGTGATCATGAGCAAAGATTTGAGAGTTGTGCTCCGAGACTTTGAGAGATCACGGCTTTATGCCAAGTTCTCAAAGTGCGGTTTGGTTAGACTCGTGGCGTTCTTGGGGCATGTTGTATCTAAGGAGAGCATTATGGTAGATCCGGGCGAAGATTGAGGCTATTCGTGATTGGGCTAGGCCCACCCTCGCCATCGAGATTGGAGCTTCGTCGGACTAGCGTGCTACATGCATTTCCATTTGTGGAGAGTTTCTCTACCTTGGCAGCACCTCTGACTCGATTGACTCGTGTTGATGTTCCCTTTGTTTGGTCAGAGGAGTGTGAGGCGAGCTTTTTGAGGCTCAAGGAGTTATTGACCACTGCTCCTATATTGACTCTTCCAGTTGAGGGCGAGGGCTTCACGGTATATTGTGACGCATCCGGCGTTGGTTTGGGTTGTGTATTGATGCAGCAGGGCCGGGTTATTGCTTATGCGTCGAGGCAGCTTAAGATTCATGAGCGCAACTACCCCACCCATGACTTAGAGTTGGCGGCGGTAGTTTTTGCACTTAAGATTTGGAGGCACTACTTGTATGGGGTTCGATGTGAGATCTATACCGATCACAGGAGTCTTCAGTACATCGCGAGCCGAGGGACCCACTCCGAGGCAGCGTCGTTGATTGAGCTCCCGAAGGACTATGACCTCTCTATTCTCTATCATCCGGCAAGGCGAATGTGGTAGCAGTCATGCCTCGAGCCTAAGGCGTGAGTATGGGTAGTCTAGCCTTCTTATCTGCTGAGTGAGTGACCCTTGGCTATGGACATTCGCTTCTTAGCCAATAGCATGGTTTTGGATATCACAGATCCTAGACGTGTCTTGGGCCCATATGGGAGTTCGGCCTTCCTTGCTTGATAGGATCCGTGGTTGTCCGGGTTTGAGGATGAGGCCTTGGTGGCCCTTAGAGACGAGTGTTAGCGGGTGATGGTGGTCAGGCTACCTTAGATGCCGATGGAGTGTTGAGATTCGCCGCCGCATCTCGTGTTCCGAGAGTTGGGGATTTGATATGGTTAATACTTTCTCGAGGCCCATGAGTCTAGATACTCTATCCATCCGGGCACAGTCAAGATGTATCGTGATTTGAGGCAACATACTTTGGTGGAGTGGCATGAGGAGAGATATTGCTGATTTTGTTTCCGTTGTTTGTCTTTGCCCAGCAGTAAAGGCCGAGCATTTGAGGGCTGGTGGCGTGTTTCAGAGATTACCCATTCCTGAGTGGAAGTGGGAGCGTATCACTATGGACTTCATTGTGGGGTTGCCTCGGACTCCTGTGAGGTGTTGGACAAAGATTTGGGTCATCGTTGATCGATTGACCAAGTCAGCACATTTCCTTCCCCGTTCGTTGTTCATTTAGCGCCGAGAGGTTGGCTCGTATTTACATTCTGGAGGTTCGACTTCATGGGTGCCGATTTCTATTATATCGATCGGGGTTCTCGATCCACGTCTAGCTTTTGGAGGACCTTTCGGGATGAGTTGGGCATTCGGGTTGACCTTAGCACGCCTTTCCACCCTTGAGACGGATGGCAGTGGAGCGTACTATTCGGGTCCTCGAGGATATGTTGCGGGCTCTGTGTTATGGATTTTGGAGGTCAAAGGACCCGCTCTACCTTTTGGCGGAGTTTGCAGACAACAACAACTACCACTCTAGTATTCGAGATGGGCCCCATTCGAGGCATTATATGGTAGGCGTTGTCGCCCTCCGGTTGGTTGGTTTGAGCCTGCAGCCTGAAGGCCGCGTGGTGGCAGATTTGCTTCATGAGGCCCCCGGATCGTGGTGAGGTTGATTCAGATAGGCTCAGGGACGGCCGAGTAGGCACCCGAGTTATGCGGATCGGAGGCGCCGCCTTTGAGATTCTCTGTCTGGGTGATCGGGGTATTCCTCCGTGTGTCGCCATGAAGGGCGTGATGAGGTTTGGGGAGACGGGCAAGCTTAGCCCTGTGTACATTGGGCCTTTGAGATACTCCGACAGTTGGGGAGGAAAGCGGCGAGTTGGCCCTACCTCCAGCATTTTCAGCCGTCCACCCGGTTTCCATGTCTCGATGTTGCGGCGGTATGTTCCCTCGATGAGTCTCATGTGCTCCCGGTATGACAGTCGAGTTGATGATCGTTTGACATTTGTAGAGGAGCCAGTTGCCATTCTAGCCAGAGATGTGAGGAGATTGCGCTCGAGAGCCATTCCTGTTGTTAAGGTCCGTTGGAGGCATCGTCCAGTCGAGGAGGCTACCTGGGAGATTGAGCAGGAGATGCGAGAGCAGTTTCCCAGCTTGTTTGAGCCTTCAGGTACTTCTTGACCCTTACTTTCTTTTATACCTAAAGTCCTTTTTAGTAGTGGATATTGTAATGACCCTCTTGGTCATTTTTGTGTCTCGCCTTCTGTGGTGTCGTTTAGAGTTGCTCCCGTAGCGACCCCAAGTCATTTACGACTTGCTTGGGACCGACGGTTCGGTCACCTGGTCGTTCGTTTGGTCTTGGTGTGAGTTTTTGTGTTTTGAGCTTTTGAACCTTGAACGATCATTTTTGATCAAAGTTCAAGAAGATGACATCGAAATCCAATTCCGACGATTTCATTAGCTCCGGAAGGGTCATTTTAGGCTAGTAGCATGGTCAACATGACTCCCGAGGTTTTTGTGAGTTGGTGCGATTAGGCGTTTAGCCTTTGAATTTAAGCCTAAGTTTGACTTTGGTCAACATTTTGAGTAAACGCTCGGATGAGAATTCCGTCGGTGTGGTTAGCTCCGGAATGTTGAGTTTGGTCTAGATTGACCCTTCTTTTGTGTCCCGAGGTTTTGATTTCTTTCCGAGCCCTTTGTGGGTTTTGACTTAAAATGGCCTTTGGAAGTGGGACCCACTTTTTATCGAAATGACCTCTCGATGGAAATTTCTGACCGCGCCGTTGAGTCTCGGGAATATCGAATTTGGTATGGTTGCATATCTCGTTTGCGTGCACGGGGTTCCGAACGAGACGGAGCACCCCATCGGAGTTAAAGTTTTGGGAAATTGTTGCGCATTTTCTGCAATAAATGCAGAAAATCAGCAACATATTCCTAAATTTAAACTCTCTTAACTCTCTCATCTTTTGTCCAATTTGGGCGATTCAAAAGGCAAAGTTGTGAGATTTTTCGTGGGCAACGTTGGTGAGCTCGGATAGTGGTTAAGGATTCCGTTTGAGGTAAATTCGCGATAAAACCTGACTGTTGTACTGTTTTCCGAGTCATTGTTTTTGGAATTTTTGTTTTGGTCATATCTCACTCATTTTAGCTCGGTTTTGGGTGATTCAAGTCCCACGTGTTGAGAATTGTCGTGACTTCGTTGTAGAGTGTTCAAAGAGTGCTGGGCACCTTTTTGATTTTCGTTTATTTCAATTTTTTGGCTGTCTTTGTAGGGTTTCTTTTAGTAGATTAAAGTGGGGTTTTCTTGCTTGTTGGTTTTGCCGTGTTTTGAGCCTCGGATTGTGTTCCATTTTTTGGAACACAAGTTTGGAATGTTGTTTAGGTCTCTTGACGGAGTCAAATTTGGACTTGATTCGGTACGGGTCCCACGATTCCCGTTTGACTCCAAAATTGACCCATTTCTCGTTTGTTATGATTTTGGTGTCTAAATGACCATAGTAACGTTGTGACTCTATTTTTGATAGCGGGGCAGCGTTTTGAGACCTGCTCTAAAGGGAAAGCTCCGATAAAGTGATTTGGGAGAGCGCACGGTTGGCCTTAAGGTAGGCTACGGCTTTTCCTTCTTTTAGATTGAGCTTAATTGTGTAAAAACATGTTGATAGGAGTGAATTAGGGTGGGTACAAGTTTACTACCTTACTTTGATTAGATACCTCGTGTTAGGATCGATTGGCCATATCTCGGGTATAGTATCATGTTATCCGATTTATTAGAGTTGCATGTCTTATGTGCTAAATGTTATTGTATGTTTGTATGCTTTGTATTGTATGCCTTGTTCATCCTTAATCGTAAGTATGATGTCCTTAGTCTAGGTTAGGCCAAAGATTGCCTTAGACTTATGACCCGTGTGGGGCCGGATAGCCTTGACTTTTCGCCGACGTCGTTCGGATGACTTAGCTCCTTGCAGATCGGAATAGAGACTTGAGTCCGATAGTTTGAGCCTTAGATTAGGCGTTATCGCTACTTGTTGCACTTCTCATCTTCCCTCGTATCTCCGCGGTTCCGGCGCATTCTCGAAGGTTTAGTACATCACTCGAGGCGTGAGATTGAGATAGTCTAGGCTTGGAGCCTTTTATGTAATTTCTTAGAGTGGGCGGCGTTCCACGGTGGTTGTTTTTGGATTGATCCTATGGAGATACCATCACCCCGGTCGTTCTTTTCTAGCCGGGCCGGGGAACGTATCGTGTTGGGTAGACTCGGTGATATCGGCGATCGCCCAGACCCTCTTTCTAGTGGGGGCCGGGTGTCCCCGGGTCGCTCTTTCTAGCCGGGCTGGGAGCCGATCGCATGTGTAGTAGACGACTCGCGATATCTACCTCACTCAGGTCCTCTTTCTAGTCAATGAGCTGACGGTTTTGGTTGGGTGCCCCCTAGGTCACTCTCTTTCTTACTCGGAGTCGGGAGTGCTTTGGTTGGGTGGAGTCTCGATGGATTATCTTAGTTACTTTGGGTCAGTAGCCTAATTTTCTTCTTTCTCAGTAGACTTAGCTTTTCCGTGTACCTGTCGGGGCTTATGGGGGTTCGTTCGGGTTTTTTTTGAGCTTGTGCACGAGTGTACCTTTCCGGGTTTATGGGGACCCGATTAGGTTTAGTCTAGTTGTACTTAGTTTGTTTTTGGTATGCTCGTGTGCTTCATTTTCTTATCCGCTTTGACCTCTCGTGTCTAGATTCTATCCTTTCTTATTGTTTTTACCCTTTTGCTCGTCGGCCTATGATGCCTACCGAGTACTCCGTTGTGTTGGTACTCATGCTACGCTCCGCATCTATTTCGTGATGCAGTCCCAAGACTCGGTTACCGGCGGTGATTAGTTCCAGCTTCTTTGATTTGTGATTCGGAGACGAGGGCGAGCACTTGGCGTTTTGGGGTTTGTTCTGTCTCCTTCTTTTGATTTAGCTAGTCTTGTTGCCCTTTGAGACACGCTCTGTTGTGGTCCACTTTTGGGACTTGTACTCTTTATTAGATAGCTCGTACTAGTGACTTCCGAGGTTCGGGGAGGGATTTCGTATATATTTATTTTGGGTTGCTTCCGCTTTGTTATCCTTGTTTAGACTATTATTTTCGCTAGTTTCTCATACTTTTGCTCATTGCTTGATGTTGCAGGTTACGGGTTGGCTTACCTACCGGTAGGGTATAGTAGGTGCCATCATGACTCGAGAAATCGGGTCGTGACATATTTATTCTACAATGTCATTCTATAATCCAAACCACGTGTTCTCTTTTTCAACATTAATTAATTATGTGGGTACATTTTGTATAGAGATTTTTTTTTTCATAACAGGTGTATTGTCATCACAAATAATTATAATTGTTTATATATATATATATATATATATATATATATATATATATATATATTTATTTATTTATTTATTAGGCATGAAAATAAAGTCTCTTATAAAATTTAAGAATATTTTTTTAATGGTGTGACTTGAAAAGATATGAATGTGAGTTCGAAAGTGATAGTACCACACACAATGTTAAAAATAAATTACATCATTTAATACAATTGTCTATTTTACCTTCACTGATAATGATAAAAATTGCGTAACACTCTATCTTTTTACATCTCACTTAATAGGATTTCACCGACTATGTCACTTAGGGAAATAATTCCACGTTTTTGTCGGCGTATCATCTTTATTTCTTGTTATTATAAGTTTACTTGTTCCCCCAGAAAAGGATCTCACCTTGACCAGCATGCTTGGTAGGCTACCTCCTTTTCCTTTTGTTTCTGTCCAAATTGTGTTTTCTTTACATTTGGCATTCAACTTACTCTGTTCCAATTTTTTTAAAATTAAATTTATATATTTGTAAAGTACGTAAACAATATTAATATCTCAATAATTGACAATTCAGAATAATTAAAAGATACTGTCTCCGTCAATTTTAAATTGTCATGTTACACTTTTCAAAAGTCAATTTGACTAATTTTCAAAGTGAAATTAGATTACATTAATATGATATTTTAAACAAAAAATTTAGATATTCAAAAATTATACGAAAAGTACTATAAATTGCAATTTTTTGCATATAAATATGATGAAAAAAATACATTGTAAAATGTTAGTCAAAGTTCTTATCATTTGACTCTAAAAAGAAAACATGACAATTAAAAACGGACAAAGGGAGTATATGAAAAATTTATGATCAAAGATAAACTTGCTGAATCTCAAAATCTGAAAAGTGTCACATTAATTGAAACAGAGGAAATACTATATTTGTACGTGTCCTATTTGTTGGACAGGGAAAACTTAAAATAGGATAAATTTTAGGAATCACATACTTTTAATATGAAATTACAATCTATCCCTCTTTAGTTTGTAATTACAGTAATTCCTTAAAAAGTAACACAAACCGGATACATAATATGTAGCTCGGATACATTAAAGAGTATCTCGGATACATTATAACATAAATCGGATACATAATATGTAGCTCTGATACATTAAAAACTAGCTCAGATACATTTATAAAATAAACATTATAAAATAAAATACATAATATGTAGCTCGAATACATTATAAAATAAACCGGATACATAATATGTAGCTCGGATACATTAAATACTGACTTGGATACAATAATATGTAGCTCGGATACATTAAAGAAATAAGGGATTTTAAAGATTTTTAGAAATAGAAGAGGATGTTGGAAATAAGGGAAACATAAGACATATATTTCAGTAATTTATCCAACTTAAAATAGTATGATAATCTTGACTTTATGAGGTTCCAACTTTCATAGTTGGGCCTAGTGTTGGTCATTGATGGGCCATTTCCACAAATATAACACAAGTTATGCCTTACAAAGCTTAACAAACTTAGGTAGAAAATGATCAGACGCTTTTATTGGGTAACTCGATAACTAAATCATTAATGATTGATAATTAATAACTCGATATCCGGTTTGATAATCAAAATTGTATTAGTTCGATTATCAGTTTTTTCTGCTACAAACCTAATAATCGATCATATTTATGTTCAAATAGAACTGACCAATAAGTATTCTGATGTCCATAATGTGTCCATAATGTATGCATCTATAACCAATTTTAGCCAAATAATATTACGTAGAAGGTTTCTTATTGATTTGGCCCAAACATAGGAGTGACAAAGGGAGGTTTAGGCAAAATCTATGCTAAGATAAAATGAGTTGAATCAGTAAATGAGTTATTACTCAAAAGGTTAGTTGGTTGAGTTAAAGTGAACTAAGAATACTAGATGATAACATAGCTCTAGTCAAACTCTTTCAAATTTTGACTTATTTATTTATTTTTCTTAAAATTTATTTATTTACCAAACAAAACTAATAAATTTCTATTTTCTTTATAATAGTATATACCACATATATCTCAAACAAGAAAGATCTATTAAAATATATTGCTAACATTTTTCATGGGTCAATTTGAATGACATATACTTATCCCAAATAGGTTAAACTTGGATCACTAATATATATTGACGCAACGAATTAAATGAGTCATATTTTCATGAACTAATTTTATGTTTCGTGTCTACACAAAAAAGGAGGTAAATTTGTTAGTTGGTTCATGTCTTCTACAAATAATTCAAAGTGAAGGCTTTTGAGTAAAAAATGAACCGAACTATTTCACCATTAATGATTGTTATTCATAAACTAAGTCCATTTGGCACTAGCATGTTTATTCTTCATTTCTTGGTGCTTTAATAATTAGTATATAGTTTAGGTTAGTTGGATATTCTTGTGGTTTGAATCTATTCTATCTCCATATAATTAGCACTAAGAATACCAAACTTTTAAGTGCTTCTTTAATATATTTTAAGCTATATATGTAATTATGCATAAGTGTACTTCTCCATCCTAAACCCATTTTTCAATTCCAACAACTCCAACATCACCTTTACTATGTCAAGTAAACCAAAAGGCCAAGTATATATTTGCCACGATTTTTTATTTTGATACTTTAATTATGACTTATAGCTATTAGACAATTTAATATTAAATATTTGTAAAAGAACACAATTCTTGCATTAAACTTTTATCTATATTATATCAATCAATGGCACAATTGATACATTATGTATCAATTGTTATCCTATTGATATAAAAATTATCTTCCACTTGTATCTCAATTCCATGAGGTTTGCCATTATAAGGACTACTATTTCATAATTAAATTTATAATTTAGTTGACTAAAAGTATAACTAATCTTCGAATAAAAAGGTATAGATTCCATGTAAAATGGGAAAAAGATCAGAATACCCAATCCAAAAAAGAAAATAAAGAAAAGAATTAAAATGAATCGTAAATATATAGCACAATAATAATAATAAGATAGCCTTTTCTTTTTCTATTCCTATATATTATTTATAATAGTAAGAATTGAATCTAATTAATAAGATGTTGATATTATTGTAAAAACTTTATTTATTAATATGATAATTTGAATTGTTTAGTTCTAAATTCTAAATATTTATAATAAATAGTAAATAACTTGTATTTTTTATATACATATATATAAATTAGTTTTTTTTCATGATTTTTAATATTATTTTACACCTTATCGATAAGTTTTTTTGCATTAAAATATAACAAAACCTCAAAAGAAAAAAAGTTTATTAGTAGACAAAAAATGGTGGTTAAAGTTGTAACCATTTTAACAAAATTTAAAATTAAATTTATAATTTGGTTGACTGAAAATATAACTAATCCCTTATATCAGGTAGAAATCCAAGGTAAAAAGGGAACAAAGATTACAAAATCTATACAAAAAAAAAAGAAACGTCATTATTAGTTCATAAAGACTTAAAAAAGAAAAGAAAACTATTAGTTCATAAACGGTGAAAAAAATATGCAGAAGAAGAAAAGAATGTGGAAGAGGAAGTTGGTGATTTTTTCGAAAGTTGCTAAATTATGTTTTTGCCGTTAATGTTATAGCTTTTGTGAATCTGCTATGTATGCATGTTCATGTCCCTTCCACTGATATAACCATTAATCTTTGTAAGGTACAAAAATTAAAGAAAAAACTCTGTTTTTTTGTTCTGTTTTCTTGATCTTTCATTTAAGTTGTCTCAATATGGAAAGTATTGATATTGGATAAGTATTTCTATTAACATTTATGTTTTGGGATTCTTGATATTTGGAAAAATACTTTACCAGTCCTTTCTTTGTTTTTTTTTTCTTGTTTAAGATAAATTACTTTAAATAGGAAAGAGTCGATTTTAAGTATTAAGGTAGATTGTTAGTAGGAATAGAGGGTGTCTTGCTTAGGTTTGTTAGTGTGTACTAGTCGTACACTAGTTTCTTTCTTGTAAACTTTACAATGTTTTTTTATTACTACTATGCTTTTCTTCATTTATTACTTGAGTTTGATGCACTTGAACTTAGGATTTTTCGGAAACACTTATTTACCTCTATGAGGTCATGGTAAGGTTTGCATACACTCTACCCTCCACAGACCAATATAGTGGGATTTCACTGGGTATGTTGTTGTTGTTTAAGGAAAATTACTGAATATTTGAATGAAATTGGCTCAAACTAAGTCGAATGGATATAAAGGATTCATATAGTCGTCCCAAACTAGCTTTGGGATTGAGGTGTACTTATTGTTATTTATGTTATTTAGGCTTTGATCATTGTGATTTTAGTAATGATCAGTGAACTGGTGTGTCTTCAATATTTGTAGCACAATGACTTTTCGTACCAAAGATTGAGCGGAGAGCGAATCTTGACTCAAGAACTTGCCACTCCCCAGTTGTCGAAAGCTCCAGTTACTGCTAGCAAGGTATATGCACTTGCAAAACATATTAGAGTTAATTTTTTTATATTTCATTATATGAATTTCTCGAGTACAATAGCTCAGTATTTTCGATACAAAGTACTAGTTATATATCTTTCATGTTTTTACTCCTTTCCTTTAGATTTGACAGAATTGGACTGTGGAAGATTTATGGAAATCGCCCCCGAATAACGACTATGTTCACTGTGTTGCACCAAGTTCATTATATAAATGTGAGTCATTTCTTATGAAATTTTTAAAAATAGCTTTAATTCAGCCTTGTAGCAAATATATTAGGACTATTCTGTTGCTTATCGTTCATAGTGCATTTTAATCTCCAGCTCCTCCAGAGTCTCGAGGCTACTTGCTCGTTCATGCCAATGGTGGACTCAATCAGATGAGGGCAGGGGTCTGTATTTTTCTACTCCCTTATCGTATTTATCTGTCGATTTCTTTTTCCAAATTGAGAAAATCGATTTATGATCATAAGAACCAGTATTATGCCTATTCACTCTTTTCCTTCCCCTTTCTTGTCCTGTTTCCTGCTTTTAACGTGTGAAATTGTTACGTTGAATATGTCGAATGAATGACATAATTTTGGGCAACAGAAATTTCATATGTGTTTCTAAAATTCTTGTGATATAATAACATTTATTAGTTTCTATTTCAGTTACTTCCCTAAGGTAATATCATTCCATAAGCCACCTTAGACATGTTTTTTCCTATATCATTTCTCTCTAGCTAGTCGTTTTTAGGTGAATACTTTTTTTCATTATTTTGAGCAGGCATGCTAAGTTTAGACAAGTTTGTGCATAATTTGTTCGGCTTTTCATTGTGTTTGCAGATATGTGACATGGTTGCTGTTGCTCGTATCATAAATGCTACTCTTGTAATCCCGGAGCTTGATAAGGACTCACTTTGGAAGGATTCTAGGTGTGCAAAATGATAATTCCTTTGGAATTTCACGCTTACATAGCGTCTTTTCATCCTTTTTTTCTTCTAATTAATCAGTTGTGTATGTTGATTGACGTACTAACGCCTTCCTCCTAAACTGCAGCAATTTCTCAGATATGTTTGATGAAGACTATTTCATTAATTCTTTGGCAAATGATGTAAGGATTGTCAAAAAGCTACCGAAAGAACTTGCATCTGCAACTAAAGTAGTTAAGCATTTCAGAAGTTGGTCTGGTGTGGATTACTATGAGAAGGAGATAGCTAGCATGTGGGATGAATACAAGGTATTTCACACAGAGGCAGAGTCAGGATTTTTGATTTATGGATTTTGGACCACAATGCTTTTTATGTACAAGTTCTGAATAGATTATTTATACATATGAAATGATTTTTTTTGAATAAAAATACAAGGTTTGAGCCAAAATTACTGAGTTCTACCGAGCTTGTAACTTCAATAGTGACTCCGCTCCTTTCTTCACACAAAGAAAACACAAACAAAAAAATGTTGTTTTTGGCTAATTTATCCAACATTTAACATTTTAGGTGATTCGAGCAGCTAAGTCTGATTCAAGATTGGCAAATAACAACCTGCCTCCTGATATTCAGAAGTTGCGTTGTCGTGCTTGCTATCAAGCCCTCCGATTTGCTCCCCCAATTGAAGCGATAGGAAAGGTGATCATGTTGTTGAAACTTATTTTTTTTTGTTTTTGTACTATCTCCGCCGGTTAATTATCAAACAATCATTCATATCATATGCTCTCTCTCTTTTTTTTTTTTTTGCAGTTGTTGGTTGATAGGATGCGACACTATGGTCCATACATTGCTTTACATTTACGCTACGAAAAAGACATGCTTGCCTTTAGTGGATGCACACATGAGCTATCCCCAAAAGAAACTGATGAATTAAGGGCAATCAGGTAGGTTATTATGACCTGAAATTAGAACTCAGAAGCATATGCTTGTGGTTAATGCTTGCACTGCTCACTATTTTTCGTGTTGTTTAGTTCCTGAGGGACGAAGATTTTAAGTAGAATACTCGGAATTTTAAGGATATAAACACGAAATTAGTTGAAGAACATGCATACATAGTAGAGTCACAAAATGATGACAGATTTATGTTTACTATGCAGACCATGGAGGCTATCCATGTTATATCAGTTTATGCTTACAGATTGATACTAATGACAGCTAAATTTCACCATAAGTACTCGTCATGTTTAATCATCTTTTTGACAAATGATGTGTGTACACGTTCTTATTTGTACTGTACAATAGATGTATCGATAACATATTTATGCATATGACGTACATTTGTAGGGAAAGCATCCCATGGTGGAAAGTGAAAGACATTAACCCTGTAGTACAGAGAGCCAAAGGCTATTGTCCGTTAATTCCTAGGGAGGCCGGATTGTTCCTTTCTGCTCTGGGGTTCACATCGAACACCCGGATTTATATTGCTGCTGGAGAGATATATGGAGGTGATTGTCATATGTCTGATCTACAGTCGCGTTATCCCTTATTATTAAACAAGGTTTGTCTCAAAAATTGTTCTTTAATGTTTCGTGTTATTTCTATGAGCATAATATCTGAAAATTTAGTCGTAATGATAGAGACATGTTTGCCCCTTGAAGATGCAGTTTTTATTGAACAGGACTCATCTTTGTTACCTAATTCGATATTTTTACCTCCATGTTCATGTCTACTTCATGCTTATAAAAAGAAACAATTTCGTGTTTTGTCTGTCCATGTTGCAGGAAAAGTTGGCATCTGATGAGGAACTCGAACCATTCAGAAAGCATGCATCTCAATTGGCTGCAATAGATTATATTGTGTCAGTTGAGAGTCACGTATTCATTCCATCGTACTCTGGGAATATGGCAAGAGCAGTTGAGGGACATCGTCGTTTTCTTGGGCATAGGAAAACAATATCTCCTGATAGGCAAGCATCTTTTTCCTTGAACAATGCATTATCAGTATTAGTATTTCGTCTGCTACAAGTATTAGAATTACCTACTAATATTTTCCTTGTATCTATCAGGAAAGCACTTGTCCGGCTTTTCAACAAAATTGAGCTTGGTACGATGAAAGAAGGGGAGGAACTCTCAAATCACGTTATTGCTATTCATAGAGGAAGATATGACAAAGTACAATTTGTTCATTGATGTTCCAACAAAGAAGCAACAATATGTTACCTAATCTCGTGCCTTTGGTTTTCGTTGCTCAGGCAAGGATCGCCTAGAAATAGGAAAGGACCTACTACAGGAATCAAGCCAATGGATAGGTTCCGTTCAGAAGAGGCATTTTATGTAAATTCGTTACCAGATTGCTTATGTCAAAGGGAGTTGTCGTACACAAATGATTCTCATGCTATTGCATAGTCTAAATGACACACCAAATCAATATTCTATGTCTGGAGAGAACAACCTGAACTTGTGTTGGTGGTGCAGTTGGGATCACCGCTCTCTAAAAATGCTACCCTGCATCCGTGTCATATCCTTAAAAAATGTATCAATAATGCAATTAATGAATGTGTTGGATGTATATATAATAGACGCAATTAGAATTAAATTATTTTTGGTAATTTTAGTTAAGTATAGGATTTCAGATGAAAATGAGACTTTCCATGCCGGGTAAGTTGATTAAACTGAAAGAATAAGCTATGTCATATTTTGTGTACAATATCTCTCCGTCCATTTTGTTGATGCTGGTAAAAAAGATCCATTAATATTAGAATTGAATTCTTCACTGCTTATTGTAGTATATTTCTATTACGAACATATCCAATTTTTACCTGACTTCAGCAATTATGACTGTTGAAGGGCAATTGCAGCTTCCAATCTTTTCAATGCATATATAATATCTTTGTTTCTATAGTTGAAAATAGTTTAATTTTAAATTTTCTATTTACCCATAGTTACAAGGTTTTATGGACACAAACATGGTATAATTAAGATTACAAATCCAAAAAGTTTTTCTTTACTTTTCTTAATTACCTGTTCAATTAACCAGTGTCACATAAAATGAGACAAATGAAGTAGAAGTAGTCTAGCCCTGTAAAAGATCACTTGGCTTATCGCCCTTAAGGATCAAATGCATGTATTATATTTATAACATAGAAAAATGGCGGTCAATGGCTATCTTTGAAAAATAGTCATTATCATCAAGATTCATCCCTCTTACTTGTTTTTGAACCTGAGACCTCATTATCCTCAAGAATTGCCTAGAAAGAGAAAAGGATCTACTTCAGGAACCAAGCCAACGGATAGGTTCCGTTAGGCATTTTATGTAAATCCGTTACCAGATTGCTATGTCAAAGGGAGTTGTCATACACAAATATTCCCATGCTATCTATCTAAATGAAGCACCAAATCAATATTCTATTTCTATAGAAAACAGTCTGAACTTGGGCTGGTGCTGCACTTGAGATTATGTATGTTGCTCGATTTTCTAAGAATGCTACATTTCACTCGTGTCAGATCCTTCAACATTGTATAGCTTTTGAAGGATTCAACACATATCCAACTATATTTTTAAAAAGTCCGAACAACCTAGAGAATCTTTTCATTGACACTAGACGAGGCATAACTAATGCAGCTGATGGATGTATTGGATGTAAATGAAATAAAAATTAGATTATTTTGGGAGTTTCACTTTAGTATAGTATTTTCATTGAAATCAGACTTTCCATGAAAAGTTTATAGTTGATCAAATTGAAAGAATAAGTTTTCGTATTTCAGGTAGGAGAAGAAAAAGGTTGCACTTTCTTTGTCCATTCTTGGTTCATTATAAAATAAAATAAAATAAAATCTACTAATATTAGAATTGAATTCTCCCTTTCTTGTAGTATATTTATGTGATGAACATATCCAATTTTACATGTCTAATGTCAGATATGTCTGATGAATGGGTAACCGTAACTTCCAATTTTAGCGATGCAAATGTAATATTTTTATTTCATTTATATGACATTTTTTTCCGCCTAAGTTATTTTCAAAATAATGATAATTGTTCATTTATCTATTGAATTTCTCATTTATTCATTATTACATGATTTTATAGCGTCATGGAAATGGTTGCTTTTAAGATTACAATTTTTAAAAAAAATCCCTTTCTTTTATTAAAATTGTGTTTAATTAAATAATGTCGCATGAAATGAGACAGACGAAGTAAAATTCAAACCCCAAAGATGCCACTTGGCTTATCATCCTTTAGTATCAATTGCATGTGATTTTTTTTGGAAGAAATCTTCTTGAATTGAGTTGAGTTGAATGGATTGGATTGATTGCAAATATATAACACCAGTCCTATTTATATTTATTTATGGATGGTTCTAGAAATTCTTTTAAATACATCTATAGAAAATTCTAGTAAAGCTTATCTTCTAGCGCTCCTCTAAAATATGTTGATATTTTTTCAAGATAATTATCAAAATTACTACACTAGGACATTCTAGAATCTTAAACAAATAATCTATGATATTTTAGAAAATCAACTTAAACTTTTTTCACCATGCATGTATAATGTAGAAATGACGTTCAATGACCATTTTTTGGCTCTGTCTTTGAAAAATAGTCATTATCGTGATAATTCATCCACAAGGTAAACTCCAGATATCTGGATTCTGTTCTGAATTTTAAAGTTTCAAGACAATGATTGTATTTTAATTACAAGACTGAAAATTAGCTATTCGTAATTTTTTTCCTATTGATGATTATGTCTATCATATTATTGATATGTTGTCAGTTCAGTATATATATTTCACAACCATAATGCTGAATTACATTTCGAAAACTTGTTTTTTTTTTTTCAAATCATCTCTATCTGCCTAATAAATTTACCGTAACAATAAAACTTTATTTTATTACATTTTACATATAGTTGTTAATTTGTTTTATACACTTGAGTTTAAATTTATACATTAAATTTGCACTGAAAAATTCTTAGCACTGTCGGTGCAAACTCTTGTGTTTGCTAAATTGCAAATGACTTCAAGACTCATCTGAGTACGCAACAAGCATCATTTTTGGGATGAGGTGGGTGGTGTTAGTATGAAGATGAACCATAGAAAAAAAACAGTTTGATACACAAAACACCATAGAAGGGTCAAAGGAAGAACTGAACCCTTGACCCATTGACCCAGATGAAGACAATTTTATGTTGCTCCAAGGCTCTCTTTCAAGAGGAAGATAAAAACAGTGTTATGATAAAAAAAAAACAAGGGGAAAGGCTCAAAAATGTCCTTAACGTATTAGAAATTGTTCAAAAATGCCCTCCTTCATATTTTGGTTTAAAAATGCCCTTAACGTTATGTTTAGGTTCAAAAATGCCCTTTAGTTAACAGAAATATGACATGAAATTTAACAAAACAAATGGTCAATTTCATTGGTCAATTTAAGGGCATTTTTGAGCCTTTATTGATGATGATCTTCTAACAGAATATTTGAAGTGTAACAAGTTCTATTGGATGATTAACAAGTATAAGAGTTGAGTAGAGATATTTGTATATTAAGTCATCAGAAGTAAGGATTCTAAATAATTAACTCATTATCAGGTTACACTAGTTCCATCAGAAAGGTAAAACTTTATTGATCACAATTTGTTCACAGAGAACTCCCTTTTCATTTGAGAGTTCAGATGCAGTAGAGTTGGAACCAAAATATGCAGTTTACAGTGGTCCTGGAAAGGTGCCATTCTCCCTCTGCTCGTTCCATCTATCAATCTGCCGCCACGATTAAAGCAAAAAGCATGTTATCGTCAAAAGGAAAGACCAAAAGAAGCTGAAAAACATGAGGAGATCGTCATGAGCATGTGAAGAAACACATTATCTCCTAATGTCTACGCCGCCTCTTGTTGAGGGATGAGACTTGTGAGGTCAAATATCATTAAACTTGCCAACAACTCATTTGCCCTTTCAAAATAATGGACATGCTTTCACTCATCTGTTTATTTTTAGAATAGGCACATTGGTTCTATCCGTTGCTGCTCCTAAGTACTAACCCAACCACTTGCTCGTAGAGAGATTCATATCTTCTACCTACTGGTGGCGTTCACTTGTCTAGTCTAAAAAATTATGTCAGAGCAGGGATTTTAATTTGAATCACAGTTTACATGCAATGGCAACCGCACGGCTTGCTAAGTCATCTAACTCAACCACAGCCCCAAGTATGGGTGATGCAAGAACTTCGGAACTCATCTTCAATAACTTTTGCCATGCAGTTGGAGCACCACTCTGCTAAAATCCTCAACCCCTAAGCAAATTATAATAATATTAATACTAATACAAAGCTCTAGAAGTGATCCCAAGACTTCTGTTAGACCAACTAAACTCCGCACTACAGACCACTATTAACAATATTCGACTCCACAGAAGTCAATACCCAATTGGTCTCTTTAACTCTCCAAATTTCACCTTAGTACTTCCATCATCTGAAAAGCGTTTTAAATCCTTTTCTTTTTGGTGTCACATTTTGGGATTGAACTATTATCAAGAAATAGCATCGAGAATCTTTATTGCTGACTTGCAAAATGCTAATAAAGCAAGTTTTGGATTCAGAATACTTTTAAGAGGTAATTATCAAAAACACACCTAAACTATCCCTTTTTCACGAGTTTCATACCTCAAACTATCCATTGTTCCATTAAACTATCACTCCCTTTGTATTAGAACAAACCTAGATGCTACGTTGGCCTACATGCACCTGTTATCAATTGGAAATAAATATTTGGTCAACTCAATATTGAGGTGTGTTTAGTTTAGATAGGTTAAGGGAACAATAAATAGTTGAGGTATGAAACTCGCAAAAAAGTGATAATTTTGGGGGGGAGTTTTTGACCATTTACTCTACTTTTAAACCAATTGAGAAATTAACATTTCAAAATTTAGTGATTTCTATTCTCAATTAATCAAATTTAAAATCACTCCACTTTAGAACCTCAAGGCTTCCGTCCAATCAAATCCAAGGGAGAATTGACATTATAAGTGAATTGGTGACTTCTACTTTACCCATATTTTCCCAACGTTAGTTGAACAATGGAATTACAGCATGTGTACAACCAAAAGCATATACATACATACACACACATTATGTATATACTACATATTAATATGTACATGGTATATACACACACACATACATACATAATCCAATCTTGCAAATGCAAAATACAAAACAAAACATACCCATTCACCAGGGCAAAGGGATCGGTAATACTTGGCAAACTTGTCACATTCAGGAGCACCTTCACCCTTTGCAGCTATGCATCTGAAATATAAACAAACCAAATATAGTTGATACTTCAGGGATAGATTACAAAATCAGATACAAACACAAAAGAGTAACAGGCAGTACAGCTATGCGCCTACGTCTACTGACCGATGATATTCAATATATCTTGTGAAGCAGTGCCTTGTCTGATTTGTAGTAGGGAAGCGGAAGTCAGCAGGCGCAGTCTCAAGCTAGTTGACAGTCGTGACAAAAACCACACACAATCAATGGATAAGATATAACCCATAAACAAAAGTCAAAATTGATTGTCCAGTCAATCTAACCTTAATCTCAGGGGTCTCATCTGCGGATTCTTGATTCTCATTCTCAGAAGTATCATCTTCAGTACTTTCTTCACTGTCAGCCTCTACAGGAGGGGAGGCTTCATTGATTTCCGGTGCTGTTGAGTCAGAGGCTCCACTGCTTTCTTCATATGTGGCAGGCACAGCTTCACTACTCTCAACCACTGGGGCTTCCTCAGTTTTTGGAGTATCTTCCTCAGATGGAGCAGTTGAAGAGGTCTTAACCTCAATTTCTTCCACTGGATTAGCCATTGTGGTGGATTTCTCTTCTTTCTCGTTCAGTAAATATTGCTGCACATTCAGGAGTTCAAGAAAAATTTGTCATTTTAGATGAAAACATCTACCAGGTGAAACAAAATCTCGGTGGAACAAACTAAAAAAAATTAAAAAAAATAAATCAACTCTGGCGTCAATCCAATTTAGTGAGATCCGATATATGAATACTCTACAATCTACACATGTTCCTTTCAATTAAACAAATCATCGCAGAAATGAATCATCGACTATTAAATGAAAAAAAAGAAAGAAAGATTGGACGACCAAAGGCAAAGAGACCAAAAATCAATAGAAGAAAATGAATAACGAAGTACCTCAGATAAAGATGGAGATTTTGAGTTGTCTACTTCGGCCATTGACGAAGGAAAATAGTTGATGGCTTAAGCTTATTGGTAGAAAGTTGGAGTAGAGTGAGTGTGTAGAAGCTACGGGACAATGGAGGCCAGAAACCGGGAGGCTAGCCGTCGTTAAACACGTTGGAGATATCCCAACTGTGGCCTATGGGCTTTATTTGGTTCGCCGTTGATAATGGGCTTAGTAAGCTGGGCTTTTTAATTTTTCTTTTTAAGTGGGTTTATTTACGAAAAATATTCGTTTTTACACAAATAGCGCTACTTTCTGCTGATAACCTCGTGTAAATACCATGGAATAAGGTTTGATCCTATTCATGGAGATTCCGTAACTATTCCAAGAATGGAAAGTTCAACACAATTGCTACATAGCGATATTTTTGATAATTACGATACATAACAGTAGTACTGAAATTCACGTTGTATCTCAGATACAGTCTTCTGTAATTTGTAGACAAACAAATGAAATGCATCTGTCAATGAAAGTAGTGGTCATTTTCTCAGATACAGTCGCAAGTAAATGTAGTGGGCGTGCAAGATTTGATGCCTCACTCAAATTCCATATGACAATCATTCAACAATGAGCTCTGATAGAAATTGTACTTTGTTTTATAAAGTGGTATACACTGTAGTTTTGCACCCACTTTTTTTCATCACAGTTTTTTTTTCTAAAGACGTGCAAAATTAAAAATATCAGAGGGAGTAAATTTTCTCTCTACTAGGAGTTCAACTTATACACACTACGTTAACTATTAGACCATACCTATGTATCATAACCAAAATTAAGAAGGAAAAAGAACAAAAGAAAGGAACAAATGCAACAAGAAAGGTTGATTGAAACCCGATTGCTGAGTATCACTTTGATATACCATTTTATAAATCCAGTTCACAAATACAACTGAAATGCTTTCATAGAAACTAAGCACCAGAAAGAACCACATTAAAGTAAAGATGAAAAAATTGAACATCAATATTCAAAGTTGTTCGTTGCCACGGATAAGAGAACGCTAAAGGGAAACTCGAAACACAGTAGAAAGGAAATAAAAAGAAGCAGCTTCTCCCAATAAAAACAACCAGGAAGAAGTTAAATGATAATCTGAGGACCAGTTCCCTCACTGTTGTTCATTGTCGGGTTTGGTTTCCTTAATTTCATCAGCACCATCATCCTGCAATCGAGACAGGTGTATCAAACACGTGACTCGAGTTATACAACTGATAGATCACAAGGAAACAACATAAATCAAAAGCTATTTAGAACAACAACTGAGTTAATTACCTGCATATCAGAGGTCCAGAGAGTGAGATTGTCACGAAGAAGTTGCATGATCAAAGTGCTATCCTTGTAAGATTCTTCTCCCAGTGTGTCCAACTCGGCAATTGCTTCATCAAATGCCTGGCCACACAAAAGATAACAAAATGAAAATGAAGGTACTTTTTCACAGTCTAGATGAAAAAAAGAGATATTAATTTATCTATGCCTAGTGAAACGCCCTTGTTTGAACTGAAAAACATAATTTGCAACTAAGAAATGACTGGGCCATATGAAGAAATTCTTACTTGTTTAGCAAGATTGCAAGCACGGTCAGGAGAGTTCAAAATCTCATAATAAAACACAGAGAAGTTGAGAGCCAGTCCAAGTCGGATTGGATGTGTTGGGGCAAGTTCAGTATTTGCAATATCCTGCAGGCATTGAGACCAAAATGAGGACACATAAAGATCAACAACATTTAACATCACTCATTCTAAAAAAATATCAAGAGGGAAAGAAATTTTCATGGCTATCGCGTGAACTTAAAGGAGAAAAACAAGAGGTATAAAGCTTAAATTTATATATAATACTACTGCTTAAAACAAGTACTTGTCATAATTCACAGTACTACCAATTAACTGAGGATCACCGGTGACCTTTTGAAATTCCATCAATGATTATTTCATTTGGCCTTTGTTTTGAGGTAAAAAAGTGTTCTTTATCCAATTCACCAGGGGATATTATCTCTCTGATCCAAAAGGTTGAGGGAATTAAATTAACATACTCTTAATTCAAACTTAAATCTAAACTTAATTAACATCAGATCTCTGGGAACATGGAAACACTAAATATGGTCTGAGCTAGAAAGACATATATTCAATACTGCTGCTTAAAATGTTTACGACTAATTAATCGAGGATCATTTGTGACCTTTTGATAATTCAGTATCCAATTTCAAGTGTTCAGAGAATTAAGTCAATTTACTCTTAATTCAGACACTTAACATCCAATTTCTGAAAAATATGTCTTGATCTGGACAAACATATATTCCCTTCGTCTCAAATTGTTAGGAACTTTCTTTTTGGAGGTGGTACACACCTCTAAAGATACTTATGATTTGTTAGACATATTTAAGCTTATGTATCAAAAGATCGTAAACAACCTCTCTACGTCCCAATTAAGACAGAGAGACCATCATGAATGAAAAATTTGAAATAACCAATTGTGATTTGTGTCTGGTCAAAACAGGAAATTGTTTCCACAGTCTTCTCCCTACGATCTCACCTAATTTACATATACAGTTTATTTTAAAATTTAGATAAAAATCCGATTAGGAAAATCATATTATGCAGATATTATTAACAAATTGCCTAACAGATCCATGAATCTTCATCATTTCATCTAATAGATCAAACACATAAGAATAAATATGGTATACCTGAGCAGCTTTGTAGGCAGAGAGAGTGCTCTCAGCAGCTTCCTTACGTTCAGCTCCGGTCTTAAATTCAGCCAAATAACGATGATAATCACCCTTCATTTTAAGGTAAAACACCTTAGAATCGCCATTAGAAGCTGAAGGAATGAGATTAGAATCAAGGAGCTTGAGAATTCCATCACAAATATTAGAAAGTTCAGATTCAATCTTAGATCTGTACTCCTTTATACATTTAACATGTTCCTCATTTCCCCTCGACTCCTCCTTCTGTTCAATGGAAGAGATAATACGCCACGAGGCTCTACGAGCCCCGATAACGTTTTTGTAAGCAACGGAAAGGAGATTCCGTTCCTCAACGGTGAGTTCCTCTGAGCCTAATGAAGTTGAAACTTTCTCCATGAACTGCACCATTTCTTCGTATCTTTCAGCTTGCTCAGCAAGCTTCGCCATGTACACATTCTCCTCACGCGCCATAATGGATTCAATATTTGGGATCTCTTTTTGTTTATGGTTGTGTTGAAATGGATTTTTTTTTTTTTTTTGAGATCTGAGAAAAGTTTGTATGTGTTGAGAGGATTTAAAACTATGTGAGAACAAGGGGAATTTGTTGTTTGGAATTTTTTATTGGTGTTGAAATTAAGGGGATGGGAGAGATTTTAGGATTTTAAAAAAAAATAAAAATAAATTGTGAGGATGAATATGAGCCGTTGGATTATGGAATTTTTTTGGAAAAGTAAGTAATTGACAACTGGATTTTTGGAAGATGTGAGTGTACGGATATGGGCAAAGAGATATTTGGGTCGAAATTGGTTACGTGGGTTATCACGTTTGGCCCGTCTTTTGACCAATCTATGTGGTTTTTTTACGAGAAACTACGTAATTAGATACTTTCTCCGTCTCTAATTACTTTTTTTTAGTTATCCATAATTAATTATTCATTTTGATAAATTAAGAAAAATAATTTTTTTTACATATTATACCCTCAATTATTGATTTCTTAATATGTGTGTTAATTCAAAAGTTGGCAAGTAATTAAAGACGTTATTACATATATTTTTAAAATGTTATGAATCTTTTCATAAATTAAATTGTTTTAAGATATATCTAAATATATGTAGTTTTGCTATTAGATACACTAAAATAAGGAGAGATGCAAGTTAGATAGAAAGGGAGGCGAGCGAATTTGTTATATATGTATTGAGTATTTAATATGATTCATTTATATCTGAAATATTAGATACATAAGAGAGTGGCCAACAAAATTTGCTATATAACTAAGATACATGTGAATCGACTTGTTTGGTTCGTATGTGATTCGTCGATTTGATATTTAATAAATATCGGATTAATGGATAAAATCATGATACGTGTATGTCCGTTAGTATAAAAGGTATATATGTTTTAGTTTTTCGACAGCAGAGGCACCAATGTCCCAAAAATATGACGAAAGATATTTGCATATTATTTATGATAGTTCAGAGATATATTTATTTATTTTCCCAACAAGTTGACAAGAGGGTTCAAAAATCTACTGGGGGAGGCGGACTATAATGTAAACTGTAGGTTCACAAAATCATACGTATCTTCTGTTCAAACTTCATACATGTATGAAATCAAGGATGGCTGATCAAGCCATTGACTTTAGTTTCATATATAAGTTTCATATATCATTCGTCAATTCTTGTAAATCAAATCATTTAAATGATGAGATCGAATCTTTATGCTCAAAATCACGATTTAAATAGTCACTCATTTGATATCATCTAGAGGTGGAAACTGCCATTCTAATTCTTATGAATTTAATATTTTAAAAATAAGATATGTTATTTAATATTACAAATAAAATAAACAAATAACTATATAATTAAACATACCTCTATCATATATACTATTATTAGCTATACTTTGAAAATATTACACATTTTATCACTAATTAAGAATTTTCTTTCACATACTAAGAAAAATATATCTAGATATATGTATTTTTACTATCAGATACACTAAAATATATGGAGAGAGGTGACTAAATGGGGAGGGATGTGATGGAGATTTGTTATGTATCCCAGATAAATGAGAATCATACTAGATACATGTATCTGTGTATATCTTGTGTGATTTACATGTATCTGGGATACCAAATACATAAGAGAGTCGCGAGCGAGATGAGAGGAAGGTGAGCGAGATTTGTTACGTATCCCAGATACATGCGAATTCATTTAGACGATATAATGTATCTAGAATAAATTACATCCTAATTTTGATTCCATGTTTCTGAGATATATGTATCTAACATATTTGGATATACTAAAATCTAGTAAAATTCGTAATATTATAAACTAGATTGTACCTAATAAATAGCTCCTAGTGAAATTTATACAATAAAATAAAAATATATTTATGCATTATTTAAAGTCTTTATTTGATTGTCTACTTTATTAGACATAGACATCCAAACTTTTTATTATTGCGTGGCTAGTTTTCAATTTCCACGCTGATATTAGTGAAAACTTTAGCTGCACCCAAAAACACGTTTTCTTGTCTTCTTTTGAGTCAGTGTTAAGTCTCAATTTTTCCAAATTATTTTTAGTATGAAATTGCAAGTCAAAGGAAAAAAATAATTGCTTCTTTTGTGAATTGTTATTATGATGGAGGGTTATGAGTTTGTGAAGGATTTGGGTTGTGGTAATTTTGGAGTAGCTAAGCTTGTAAGAGATTATAAGACTAAAGAGCTTTTTGCTGTCAAGTTCTTTGAAAGAGGCCAAAAGGTCAGCAAAATTTTAATAATTTTAGTCATTTGTTTGTTTTTGGATAATGATTTTATGTGATATTTCAGATTGATGAGCATGTACAAAGGGAAATTATGAATCATAGATCATTGAGTCATCCAAATATAATCAGATTCAAAGAGGTAACACTTGCTAATATTTTACTCTTCAATTCCTTATTAGCTAAGTAACTGCTTTTACGGTTTCAATTTGTTTGTTTTGATTTTTTAGTCCTTTCAGTCTGTTTAAAAAAAAAAAATTCTTTTTAGCAACTTTTTGAAATGTTTAAGACATAGATTAAAAGGTATTTTACTAGTATTTTTTTAAACTTCGTATCAAGTTAATAGGACAATCAAATTGAAATGAGGGAGTATATTGTTGATTCCTCTGGGAATTCTAGATATATATACTCTGTTGCTACGAGAGTGGCTTTCTTTTTTTTACCCGTCTCTAAGAGTTCTCTCTTGTTTTGACTCGAACCCACAACCTTCCTATTGGATAGAGGGTGCTTAAATTCCAAGCAATGTCCTACGAAAGTGGCTTGATTAAGGTACTTGTAGTTTTAAAGTTGTCTAACCATGTAATCATATTTTTTTCTTTTTGGTCATAGCAATCTTGTCTTCCTTCTTTCTTTCTTTCCCTTTTTTGTGTGTGCTGTATCTCAGCCAGTTCCCAAGAAATGTCATTGTTGTCTTTGTTTTTATTCTTATGTTGCAGTTTGTGTGACACATTTTTCTTTGTAGTCCGTTCCAAAAAAAAAATGACACGCTTGTGGAGTTGAAAGCAATTAACTTAGCACTTTCTATTTGCCTTTAATGAGAAAGTTGTATAACCACATAAATATTATGACATGTTTGAGACAGTAAGTTTCAAAAGTTTTATGGTCACACAAATGGTATGACAAGTTTAAGACCACTAGATTAAAAGATCTTTATTTCTGTCTACTGTTGATTCAAACTATGTCACATAAATTGGAATGAATGAAATAATTATTTTTAGGGAGTTAATGCTGAGTTGTACGTTAGTTCTGCCTCTGCTTTGAAGGACTCTGCATCTTGCAATTACCAAAATGCAACATTTGATTCTTATGGAAATGAATTTATCATCCTTTTGATTTATTTTGTGCTGGCATTCCTTATGTCTTCTAACAGTAGGCTCAACGAACTCGAGTGAAATGAAGTAAAACATGTAGTTAAGCATCACGTACGTATGATTTCAATTATGTTTATGGCTTTTTGAATTAATGGACTCACCTCGACCAGGTTTTGCTGACGCCAACTCATCTAGCAATAGTAATGGAGTATGCGGCAGGAGGAGAACTCTTTCAGAGGATTTGTAAAGCTGGAAGATTTAATGAAAACGAGGTAATACGCTATATTAGAGTGTGATTCATCCCCTTTATGATTTGGCTAGATCAAAATTTGGGGTTGGTGTTATTCTTCTTATTTACCCGTGTTCATTGCACATCCACGTCCCTTTTCATATAGATACTCCATAGAGTACTATGTGTTGACGTAGTTATGGAGGCAGAATGTAAATGCTCTTCACTGGAAACATGGATTACAAACTTCCGAGTACTAATGACATATCGAATGTTGAAACCAAAAACTTGTTATGCCTTGAAAGTTTTCATGTTTCGAGTTCATTAGTCACGATGTTTGTATGTGTGTGTGTGCACGTGGACATTTTATTTTGCTTATTTATTTTATTTTTGCTCAGGCAAGATTCTTCTTTCAACAATTGATAGCAGGGGTTAGCTACTGCCATTTCATGGTAAAACATCGATATTAATTTCTCACACTTTGAAGTTTCGTTTCGTTTTTGTTTTTCTTGGACCTGTTATGTTTATTGCTCTTTTGGCTGCAGCAAATCTGTCATAGAGATCTCAAATTGGAAAATACATTACTAGACGGAAGTACTGCACCACGCGTCAAAATATGTGATTTTGGTTACTCCAAGGTCAATATAATCTTTTGTCATACCTTAATTCTAACTACAAAATTTCAGATTTTTGTTGAGCTCGAGTAACAGACTTCACTTGTTTGCAGTCATCTGTCTTTCATTCTCAACCAAATTCCACTGTAGGGACACCAGCTTATGTTGCTCCGGAGATTTTATCAAAGAAAGAATATGACGGGAAGGTACTAGTCGTTTCATGTTTTCGTGCCAGCAGTTCCACAATGCTTATATCATTTAACCTCTTTTTCCCTCTTGTTAATTATTGAGTTCATAGGTTGCACCTCTTGTTAATTATTGAGTTCATAGGTTGCAGATGTTTGGTCTTGTGGAGTCACTTTATACGTAATGCTGGTCGGAGCTTATCCATTTGAAGATCCCACTGATCCAAAAAACATCAGAAAGACCATATCTGTGAGTATATGGAAAAAATTACATTTCTGTTATATACATAAAGTCGAACTTGATCCGACTTATAGAAAAAGGAAAAAGAAACTGCTCCGATTTGAATGTCGTAAAGTCGATTGAATGCACCATTCTGATTGAGTTTAATCCTCCGTAACAGAGAATATTTAGCGTCCAGTACTCAATTCCGCAAAATGTCCGAATTTCTGTGGAGTGCCAGCATCTCTTATCCCGGATTTTTGTAGCAGACCCTGAAAAGGTAAATACTAATATACTCTTCTGCCAAAAAAAGCATTATATCATCATAAATCCAGTATGTGAAATGTTGTTTGGGTGAGTGACACGATTAGTCGGTCATGAATGACATATTTACTTCATCATATCAGCAGAGACGGATCTAGGATTTGAAAATTTTGACTTATTTCAACAACATCAAGTTAATATAGTGAGTTCACAATCATATATTTATAGATATTTAGCAAATTCAGGCAAAAGTTACTGGGTTCACGTGAACCCACATATTACATTGTAAATATGCCCCTGCATCTTAGTATTTCCTATCGATAATCACAGTCGTCCTAGGCATTTCAAGTTTTCATTTCACTACATTATACTTGGAAGGAAGGAGTGGAGGTCGCATATTAGGGTAGAAACTTAGTAGAGGTAGCGTGTTGTCTTGCCTTGCGAAGGTTCCTTGTAGTTATTGTCATATGTTGTTTATTGTGTTTTGATAATCACACTATTTGCTACTGTTACTGTTCTTCCTTATAAACATTGCACTACTTTTCTTGTTAACTGCTATGCTTCTTCATTGTTTTCATCTTTTGTGCTCGAGTTTGATGCACCTAAGCCGAGGATCAATCGGAAACAACCTCTCTACCTTTACGAGGTAGTGGTAAGATATGCATACACTCTACCCTCCCCAAACCCCACTTAGTGGGGGATTTCACTGGGTATGTTGTATGGTTGGACGTGCCTCCATGTGTAATTTTTTTGAGTCCTAAGCTAGCGCCTGTGTGTTCGGAATAGTCTAATCTTATAAGTGGCTTACTGGTTCTTTTGCAGAGAATAACTATCCCAGAAATTAAGAAGCATCCTTGGTTTTTGAAGAACTTGCCTGTCGAATTCATGGAAGAAGGACGGAACGAGTGCATCGATGTAAATAACCCGAGACAGAGCATGGAAGAAGTATTGGCAGTAATACAGGAAGCAAGAATTGCTTTGCAGGTTCTAGCAAGTTCATCTCAAGGCATTATGGAAGAATTTGATGAATTAGATGATGCTGATATAGAAGATATTGAAACAAGTGGTGACTTTCTTTGTTAATTGTGATGTTTAATTTGTGTCAAATATTTTGTAATATATAGAGATTTTAGATTGAACAAGCACATTTGTTCATTAAAGAACATGACTATTATGAAATGTCATTTGTTCGTGAAAGAAAATGATTATTATGCAAAGTCATCTTTTAACTTCTGGACTCTTTAGGAGTAGCCTAAGAATAAAATTTGCAGATATATACAAGGGTTTTGTTGTATCCTGAAGGGAATTGCTTGTATTTTCACTAATATGTTTACAAACAATATCTCTTTAAGGAAAATGATTCTTCACGCCTCAAAGTCATCTTCTTTTTCAATTATTTTTCTAACAATCTTAAAGAGATATTGGGTTTGAAGAAAATAGCAACAACTATGACAATCCAAAAATGGTGTTGCACTCCGAGAAATAAGGATTTCCATTATTAAGGAAAAGTATTGATGATGATAACCCTAAATTAAGAAATAATACCAACGATTTTGATATCTGAGATGGCAAAAGTGATCACAAGAGCAATGGATCAAGAAGGAAGCGATCAAAATCGGGTTCTACTATCTTAAGTTTGCGTATTAATTAATTATTTTATCCTTTGAGATTTTTGAGAAGTTATTTTCATAAGTATTAGGATAAACAATTCACTTGTTGAAATACATTTTAAATAAGTTTAGGATTGACATAGTTGGTTTGCTTATTATAAATTTGCTATTTGGGACAAAGAAAAATATTATAGCATAATTGTGTTGCATAAAGATTATGTAAATTTTATTTTCAAGTTATGAAATAGTATATGAATTTAGTTATTTTGCTAGATAATATCTATACGTGAAGGTTATTACAATAATTTAAAATTAAGAGAAATGATAATTTTTATTAGATCATGCCTTCATTAAAGGTTGAAGACTTTAATTTGTCTTCTTATTAAATGCTCATGTAATATAGTATTGGAACGCAATAAACTTGACAACAAGATGATCTATTGATGCTAATTATATGTCCGCACAAGTTACCAAAAAGGACATTTGGAAAATTTAAAGTGTGGGGGGCGCTCGGATTATGATTAATAGTCAATAATATTTGAAGAAGTTTAAGATATAAATTATTTTTTCAACACCCACACTAGATATATCTTTGATGTATTTGACATGGTAGTTATATTTACAACTTGACAATTTTGGCGATAATTAGTTGATTAAATTGCTAATGTAATGATTAGTCTATAAACCTTCGTAGAAATATTGTGTAATTTCGTGAAGTATTGTCACTTGAAATATTGTAAATTTTCATGAAAAAAGTATCTGTTGTAAGATAACTTTTGTATAGATATGACCATTCATATATAGATGAATTGGCGAATTGCTTTATAAATAGTGAATCATCTAATGATAATGATAAAATCCATATAAGTTGAATTTGTAACATGTATGAAGGTGCCATAAATTTTGCATTAAAATAGGCTTGAATTTCATAGGGGAATAATAATATATTTCGCATATACATGCTTGAAAAGAAATAGAATGGTTAAAAAATATGATTTTCAAATGTTGTGGCCACCGATGCAATTATTCTAATCTATTGAGATGATAATGTTACTTTATTTGGAGTAGCTAATAATTGGATATGCAATGAAAAGTCTAAGCATATATGTCTATGATATGCTTATGTGAAAGATTTGCGTATGATCTATATTGATCTTGTAAGATTTAATTTCAAAAGATGTCCAGTATAATAAACATGTGAAGGAATAAGGTCAAAATCCTTAAACTAAACACAAGTGATGTGAACTCAATTTCGAGTTAGTATATACTCTAACAAAATAAGTTCAATTGGTAATAACAAGTTACTTCGTATTGCTAAAGCATGAATCTTCTTTTTTAGACCCTTGACTCAAGTGTAATACATGTTACTATCATACTATGTGAAGAGTTAAGGAGTTGTTAAATGCCTGAAATAACATCGGCATAGTAGCAAACTCCATACACATCATACTATGTGAAGAGTTAAGGAGTTGTTAAATGCCTGAAATAACATCGGCATAGTAGCAAACTCCATAGTGTAGACTGTTACACAAAGAGGTTGAATTAATTCTTAATAAAATTAGTAAATGTCTACTGTAACAGGGACATAGTAGTTAATTTCACCTATATGTATATTGGAGTGGTTCCGCTTCAAGCAAGATCTAAAGGGTTGGTCTTGTAAGTATTCATGAAACCAGGATGAGCATATGACTATAAACATGCTAAAGCAAATACTGAGTTTTCTACGCTACAAATAATATTATATGTGAAGTATTTTCAATTTGGATACATAGAGTTGTAGTTCAAATCTTTTAAGATACCAACAACTTCGTCAAAACTTTAGTACTTGCACTAACAGAAAGTTTAAATCTATCTAGTATGCATGATATTATGAGAAATATTACAAACTAGTGGGAGATTGTTAGATATTTTGTAATATATAGAGGTTTTAAATTGAACGGACATATCTATTCACGAAAGGACATGACTATTATGAAATGTCATCGTATCATAAAATAACATGACTATTATGAAATATCATCTTATCATAAAATAACATGACTATTATGAAAAGTCGTCTCTTAAGTTCTATAAATGTAAGGATTCTCTAGAAAGTAGCCTAAGAATAAAATCTACAAGTATATAAAGGGCTTTGTTGTATCCTGAAGAAATTTGCTTGTATTTCCCAATATGTATACGTGCAATATCTCTTTAAGAAAAGTGATTCTTCACGCCTCAAAGCATCTTTCTTCAATTATATTTTCAATTATTTCTCTGATTTTGTGAACAATGGTGTTCAAGTTACCAAAAGAAGTGATTCTTCCTAGACAGGCTAAAGGATTTTTTCTTTTTTTGGATAAATGGAAACTGCCTAGTTTTAGGTGCAAGTATGACAAAGCCAATTTCTTTGTAAGTTAGCGTGTTTGCTCTTTTTGCTTAATCAGAAGGCATTGTATTCTTTTGTAAGCCTTCTGGTGATTCTTGGGTGATTGATTCACCTGTGGCTTTTGTGTTGTATTGAGGTCAGGCCTAGCCCTCCTCTACTCCTTTTTTTTTTGCTAATACAACACGATCCAGATATAATCTGGATAATTTATTAAAAGAAAAAAGTTGAGTCTCTAAGGTATTAAATACACTACCAATGCTAGGGTGGATCTAGGATATCAGGTGTAAACTAACGGAACTTTTGTGCAGACTCGATATCTATATTAAAAAATATATTGTATATAATATATAACAAATATTTGTTAGAAACCCACTAACAAATTAAGTAGTTTCTTGGTCCAATGATATAATTGCAACTACTTAAGGTTTGTTGGATTCCTTGGCATAGATTGGTTCCAAAAGTTCATAAATTATAAATCATGAATTCACTTATATCCGACGTAAATTCCTGAATAAGTAACTCGAGTTTTCCATGTGAAAATGTTTTTTTGGCCACATTGCACAAGAGATGCGCTGGGGTAAATTGGATCATTATAAATCTTTGCAAATATATAAAAATGAACACGCATTTTTAACGTGGATCATGCTCCGGCTCATAGATTAAAAAAATAAAAAAATCACGCTGTGAAAGATTTAACAAATTAGAGTCAAATTCAAATTACAATTTTGTAGTCTAAGAGATTAACAAGGATAATAAATAAAAATTCATGAAGTAGCAAGTTATTTAAAATCTTTTTAATAATCAATAAGTAACGTTGACTGTTATAATTTTGCGATAGCAATCCTCACCATCAATCTTTTAGCGTCCCACCCACTCAAGGTAGTCCTCCACCCCCACCATATCAATATGCTGGTCCAATTTCAAAATTGGAACCACCACTTAGATAAAAAGTAAATTTTAAACATTATCAACCACAAAAATGAAACCTCTTACATAGAAAAATCTGATATTAATTTGATTGGTGCTCAACATGTCTGTATGGACCAATTCTTTTTGTTTGAAGGGAGATTCAAAATTGTTATTATAGTGCCAGAAAAAGGATATGCCTGAACTGTTTTGCAAGATTTAAAAAAAATGGAGCATATATAGAATTTAATTTGTTGCTTGAACTAAAGCACTATTGAAATTCTACACTAAAAATGATCTTTTGTAATAACTAATTAATGAAAATACTTATTATCATCAAATAGGTAGTTTTAATGACAATTAACCCTCTTTGTAAATGTCCCTAAAGCCTATAACGACCGTAGACATCAAATTTTTATTAGACTTTACAAGACGTGTTCAATTCCAACTAGGGTTCTATGAGGTTACTCAACCATAAACCCTAGTTCATGCCTATATAATGGGTATTATATTCCTTGAAAAGACATCTTAAAATATCACATAAACTCTAATACCTAATATTATAGTATATATATATATATACACACACACACAAATATATATTCACATAGTGGATGGAGGCAGAGGGTTGGACCCAGAGGTGTATCTAGAGGGGGTGTTGTGGTTCACGTGAACCCATGCCCCCTTCTCTAGATCATATATAGTAGTGTTATATTTTAAAAAAAATATTTAAATATAGATGTGTGAACTCATGTTCAAAGTATCATATAATAATGCGATGATGATTGGGTGCACTTCTCTAAGTGAGAGATAGAAATTTAAATCTTATATCTATCTTGTCTCTTTGAGTAACACTTTTTCAAGTGGTTATCAGTTACACTTTTGTCGTTTCAACTAATTTTTCTTTGTTTTTTCCCTTTATTCTTTCAAAATTTTCAAGTGTGTTACATTGAGAATTCCTAAAAAATTTAGCATTGTAATTTTTTTTTATAATTAAGTCAAATGTGTATATTAAAATTTAAAACTAGTAGTATTATATATTTTGGACCTATAATTTTTAAACTTTAATGGTTCATATTACAAACTAAAAGGCAAATCGATTAAATTTATATTTAAGATACATTTTTTCGTAGTCGTGCACCCATCTAGCCGAAATCCTGGATACGCCTCTGGTTGGACCCCTTCGTTGAGAATTTATACTATAAAAATAGGCCATTTCTTTTCTTTTTGCATATATTCCCTCTAGTCCATATTAAGTGAATTCTTGCGGTGGGGCGGGGGTGGGGGGTTAGGAACACCCTTTAAGAAATATATTTTTAAGGACATAATTTTTCCACTATTACCTTCTGAACATCCAAAATAGTCTCTTATAAAATGTAAGGTAGATTTAAGACCCTCATAAATAAAGGGTAAATATAAAAAAATGTCCTAACAATTTTCTTAAACTTTGAAGAATTCACTTATTTTGAACTATGAAAAAAGTCTCAACAATTTACTTAATATGAACTTGAGAGAGTAACATATAAGTTGTTGAATTTCCATGACATAAGATCCTTTTATTTTATTTTTTGAATTCCTGGCTCCGCAACTATAAATACATATTCAACCGACATCTCTTAAAAAGTAATGCAAAATAAACATCAATTTTGTGATAAAAAATAAATGTCTTAAAAGAACCCAACGACCCAAACTCTTACACCTATAGAGTCGTAATATTAATACATTACTTAACATAAAATTTTGCATACGTCACTGAATACACAAGAAGGAAGTAGCATTATTGTTACTTAAACTTGGTCTGGCAGGGTAGCATGTTTGTTTTTTGTAACCTTGTTGGTCATGCTATCTTTATATTCTCCATAGAAATAGGAAGCAAAACCCCAAAGACACATAGCTAAAGCCATCCACTTATCAGAATTGAATCTTTCAGGCAAGAACATAACAGCAAATATTTGTTGTATTGGAACAAGAAGTGCATTTACTATCCCTTATAATAGTGCTGAGGAGCAGAAAATTGTAACATCCGACGATTTAAAACGAATATGAAGAAGCTTGAAATCGGAAATAATCTTTTTGGAAAAATTATTAAATCTGGAAATTTGGCTAAGTATGGGAAAAAGGGACTTTTTGGCCAACTTTGAGCGGTCATAAATCCTAGCTCAGGATGAGTTAGGAGTATTTCCAGTTATGGTTGCGAAGCTCGTGGAATGATCTTTCCAACGCCACTGATTTTATGCAATTCCGAGTTGGTATGAGTGAGTTATGCCCATTGGAAGTTGGGCAGTTGGCAAGGATTTAGTCCGGAAATTTTAAGGGCTTTTTGGTCTTTTTCCCAAATTAATTCCTTGTGCTATTTTGGTTGTGTTTGAACTGATTTGGATCAGTTTGTTTCCCTTTTCAAAGAGAAAGTTAGGGTTTGGAAGAGAAGAGAAGAAAAAGAAGAGGAAGGGGAAGATCAAGCAAGGAGTTTGTGGTGATTTCGTCGGGGGCGATCCCTACCAAGGTATGTGAGTCTTAGTGATGGGTAATCTTTCCCCCACACACCAACTCCTTTTATTTTGAGAGAATTTGTTCATGTTGTTGAAGTTGTTGGATGGTATTGTTGGTTGGTGTTGTGATTGTTGTTGATAGAGTTGTTGGAAACTTTAATGAGTTCGGTACATGACTTTGAATTATGTTTTGGGCCGAAATCTAGTGCACATTGAAGGATTTATGAGTCTAAAAGTTAGAACCATAGGAGGTTGATTCACCAGAAAGTTTCAGCAATTGGCAATCGTTCCCATCTACGGTCACGACCTACGGACCGTAGCTCGATTGACGGTCCGTACTGGTCAACCGTCGATTGGGACAGAAGCTAGGTCCTTTGGTGTGTCGATCTACGGACATGACCTATGGTCCATAAGTGGACCTACGGACCGTAAGTCCCGACCGTAGGTCAACACTTAGCCATTTTCTTCCGACTGAGTTCTTGGGGGAAATTCTCTGACACGAACAACGGACCAACAGTACGGACCGTAAGTCCATCTACGGTCCGTCGATGGCGTCCGTAGGTGCCACTTGTGTCACCAGAAGTTTGAAGTCTCAGCCAAGTTCCTTCATTCTTTTCTCACTTTCTCATGCAAGTTCCTAGATATTATACCTATGTTTCATAACTGTTTCCGACACTTCAAAGTACGTCTAAGCATTCAAGAATCCCTCCATAATGTGTGATCAAACACCTTGAATTCATAATTCCAATTCAAGGAAAGTTAGTTTCCAAGTCAAGTAAAGTTAGACGTCAAGTGAAAGAGTACAGACCTTCAAGTCAAGTTAAGTCAAAAGTTCAAAGTTGAGTTCTTTTTCTCCAAAAGCTATTAGGGAACTAAGTATTCCCAAAGAAGTTTATAAATGTTTTTACATTGAGTAAGAGGGGAAACATGATTTCCAAAAGAGCCTTTGGGCTAAGTTTTGAGTAATTATCTCAACTAAAGAAAGAAGTTTGTTTTTAAACACTTATGAGCCAAAGTATTTTGGGAGTAGTATTGAGCACCGGAGGGGAGACGCCAGTCCATATAACTCAACTCTCCATAAGAACCATGCGCCAACATGGGATTTCTCGGATCATACTTTTTAGATGATCACGAAAGTTAAGCTAGTGGATCCACTAAGTAAAGTAAGCTTCCTATATCACGGCAAGGTATATGATAGTCCTTGGCAATGCGAGGTAAGGCGTTGTATCATCACTAGGGCTCATAGTGGTGGTTGTCGGTTAAAGAATCTCCCACTAAAGTTATATTACTTTTATATAAGTAAAGTTGAGTCGTTATTGTTTTATCTTTAACAAGCTAAGTTGTTTATACTGTTTTACAAGCCTTGTACATTACCTGTGCTTACTGCTTTATATATTGAGTTCAGTTATTCATGAGTTGAATAGAGCCAAGGTAAGGGTTCCTTTCTACTCTTCTCAAGCTTAATGTTGTGGTTTAGCTTTCCAGCTCGCATACTCGTACATTCCATGTACTGCTGCGCGGTTGGCCCGCATCGTCTTATGATGCGAGATACAGTACCCGGATCAGCATCCTGCACGTCGTTGATCCAGTTGAGCACTCCAGAGTCAGTGGTGAGCCTCCTTGTATTTCGGAGGACCCAAGTATTTTGTGTTCTGAGTTTTTGTTTTATTAGGATGTTGCGGGGTCTGTCCCAACATCCATCTTAGTATGTTTAGAGGCTTCATAGACAGTCAGTCAGTTAGTTTTGAGTCTCTTATATATATATATATATATATATATATAATATTCTATTTTGAGACTTGAGTTGCTTTTTGGCCAGTTTATCAGTTGGTTATTTCATAACCTTTCATTGCTTTGAGTTAGGCTATTGAGTTAAGTTTCTGCTGAGTTAAGAAAGCCAGGCCAAGGGTTCGCTTGGGGCCAGCAATGGCCTCCGAGTGCCGGTCTCACCCAGGGTGTAGGCTCGGGGTGTGACAAAAATCATCCCAAGATTTCCAATAATCATAGTTTGTAGAGATTTTGCTGTTAATGCTAATATCATATAGTACTTTCTTTGCCCTAATCCAAATTCTTCAGCTTCTCTAGTGATGGCCTGCATATATTTTTTTTAAAATGATTTTCTTACATTGTCAGGTCATTCAAAAGAAACTAAATACGTAAAGAGATTTGTAATCTTGCATGCAAATAGGAGAGGTTACCTGCTATAACACGTGAAGAAAATATGATGGTATCGTGTATTGAGATAAACATGTGGTTATCTATTCCTTAGTATTTTAAGTTTAAATTTTGAATTAGTATAAATAAGTCAACTAATCTCATCTTTTAGATAAGATTAAGTTGTTAGATTAGTTGCTTAAAGCTAGTCGAGTTAGTTCCTTTAAGTTAGTCAAGTTAGTTGCATTACTGTATTTAAGCAGATGTAAGCAATGAATAAAATCATTCAAGTTTTCTTTTAATTCTCAATCTCTTTATGGTATCAGAGCTTCTCTAAACTCTCACAAGTCTGATCCATTTTTTTCTTCACTAAGCTATATTATGTGTCCACCGGCAACAATGGCACTACAGGTCTTCCTATCCCTCAATTGATGCAATTTAATCTCGCTGCCCAATTACCTATCAAACTGCAAGGTAATCTTAACTTTGCAACATGGAAAACACAATTGGTGATGCTGCTCAACGGGCACAAACTTATTGGGCACCTCATTGGAGCAAAACCTTCTCCGCCATCCACCATCACTCAAAATGATACCACTATCGAAAATCCTGAATTTGAAATGTGGTTTTGCCAGGATCAACTGATCCAACAGGCAATGATGGCATCAGTTGATCCTACCATTGCTCCCACGATTGCAACAGCTTCCTCAGCTAAACTGGCCTGGGAACTCCTTCATACGGCGTATGCCAACAGGAGTCACACTCGCATCTTCAGCCTGCGAGATCAGTTGCAAAATTTGAAAAAGGTCAACAGGTCTGTTGCTAATTACTTACAAGAAATTAGATCAATTGTTGATGCTCTCAAAGTAGCTGATGAAGAACTCGCTGTCAAGATCTTGAGTGGCTTGGGTCCTGAGTATCGTGAGATCTTTGCCGCCATAAGAGCACGAGATACAGCCTTAAGCTTTGAGGAACTATTCCACAAACTCACGGACCAGGAACTCTTCCTGAAACACCAAGATCTTGAAAAATCGTCCTCAACCATCACTCCTGCAGTTGTACAAAGGACTAATTTTCAGGCTCAACAACACAAAAACAATCGTCGCTTCTCCAACCAATCATGGAAATCATCAGGCCAACGACAAGAGTCCACTGACAACCCACAAAGTGGCAGACAACCAAGGTAAGCTGTAAAATGTCAATTGTGCCAAAAAATTGGTCACACGGCTGATGTGTGTCGCTCAAAGTCACATAATCACTTTGAAGCAAAGGTTAATTTTGTGTCGAATCATCACCCAGATGCAAATCCTTGGATCCTTGATTCTGGAGCAACACATCATGTAACGACAGATTCGAACAATCTTGAAGAATACACTGGCAATGAGGAAGTGTCCATGGGTGACGGTAAAAATATTCCCATTACTCATACTGGTTTAACTCAAATAAAAGCTTCTAATGCTAATTTCATGCTTTCTGACACTCTTTGTGCTTCTTCTATAAAAAAGAATCTCATTTCAGTTGCCAAGTTTTGTAGTGACAATCTAACATCTGTTGAATTTTTTCCATACTCTTTTCATGCGAAAGACCTCAAAACTTGGAGACTATTGGTACGAGGCCGGAACAAAAATGGACTCTATAAGTGGCCACATATGCGTCATAATCTTCCCTCCATCAAAGTCTCTCGACAACTGTGGCATCGTCGCCTTGGTTATCCTCATTTGAAAATTCTAGATTTTGTCCTAAATAAATTTTAACTTCCTACTTCTAGCAAAGAAAAGTTTGAGTTTTGTAATTTTTGTTCATCCAATAAAGCTCATTGTTTGCCATTTCAACAAACTCACTTTTAATAGCAATGCTCCATTACAAACGTTATTTAGTGATTTATGGGGTCCATCACCCATTTTATCCATTGATAAAAAGTTGTATTACTGCATCTTTGTTGATCACTACACCAAATATATTTGGTTGTATACAATAAAAAATAAAAGTGAAGTTGCCACTATTTTTGAAAAATTTCATCCTTTGGTGGAAAAAAATTTCAAACACAAAATTGCCTCTGTTTATATAGATGGAGGGGGTGAATACATGGGTCTTAAACCCTACCTATAACAAAAGGGCATTGAGCATTTAATTTCACCACCTTACACTCCTCAACGAGTCGCCATAGCTGAACGACGACATTGTCACATTGTCGAAACAACAAGAACTCTCCTCAATGAATCCTCACTTCCACCTGAATTGTGGTACTTTGCCTGTCACCATGCAGTCTATCTAATAAATAGACTTCCTACTCCTGGTTTAAATAATGAGTCTCCTTATCAAAAATTATTTGACAAAACCCCAAAATACTCTTCGTTAAAATATTTTGGTTGTCTCTGCTATCCATGGCTCAAACCATATACTCAGAATAAATTTCAACCAAGATCCATGCCTTGCGTATATTTAGGACTTTCAATTGTTCATCATGCACACCTATGTTTTGATCCAGTAAATTCAAAGGTATTTGTTAGTCGTGATGTACAATTTTTTGAAATTATTTTTCCTTTTACCACCATGTTCTCACAATTAAAAAATACATTTTCCAAGATAAACTGGGAAATAATAGAATCTCATTCAGAAAAGACTTCGAAAAAAAATCAACAGACTTTGGACTCCAACCTTGTTCCAACTCTTCTGCCACCTATCCCTATCTCCTTATCAGTGCCATCTCCTTCTAGTTATCCACAAGATTTGAACTCATCCTCAAATTGTCGCACCTATTTTTTCTCAAAACGGGTTTTGGTGCACAACCTAACAACTCTTTTGGGTTTTGGGTGATTGAAGAGTCGCCACCTAACGAATTGAGGTGCGTTAGGGCACCTATCTAACCTAATTAAGTCTAGCTAAGGTCAACGAACCAGAGATCAGGGTAAGAGTTCAAATTACCTCGAGAGAAAGGTGTTAGGCATCCCTCGAAGTCCACAAATATGGGACCCGATCGTGTCTCATGCAATTTATGTGGAGGTTACAAGTAGCATTTAAGGTCACTTCATTTATTATTTATTTAATTAGCATGGTTACTAAGTGATAAATAATATTAAACAATTAAGATCAATTTATTTATTAATTTAATAAATTAAGCATGCAAAAACTAGGTGATAACATAATACTCAATAATTAACACAAATAAAATTTAAAAGAGATAGCGAGAAGATAGAAAGCAGACAAATAAATAAGTGAATATCATTATTTTTATTTAATTAAACTACCCCAAACAAATATAATTATTATAAACATATAAAGAGGGAGAAGGAAATGGAGACTCTGAAGGACTTTAGAATTAGCACTCGACATTATTCATATTTTAATAGGCTTCCGTGTAGGGACTGACAAAACCAAGGTTTTGTCGTTTTAAGCCTGAGTCGATGTCATCATATCCATAGGGCCTAAACTACCCCTACCCCACCACCGCATGCTTTCGTCTCTACAAGGTGCCTATCGCCCCCGCTTAAGGTCCAAGAGGCATTGGACTGCTATTAGGGTGGATTTAGACAAAGATAAAATATAATAGGCTCACCTAGACACCAAGTCAAATAATTTGAACGAGCATTTAGCACATAGAGTCTCATATTGGCTTCTAGATTTTTTATTTATTTTTAAACATGTTGGCAAACACAAGTAGAGTGAAAAGGTTGCATGATAAGTGTGTGCATAGACAAGCAAACACTCAATATAACATATAGATTAAATTTAAATGGGCGAAAATATTACAAGTCAAGTAAAGCTTATTAGACTGATTTAGTTGGTAATTAACTTAAAATGAGACACTTTAATAATGCAAATGGGCAAAATATTTAAAAGCAGTAGCATATCATTAAGGCTGAAACTTAACTTTTATTTGCAGGAATTTAGTAGATGCAGAAAATAACCAGATTAATTTTTATTTTTTTTAAATAAGATGTTATGAAAAGTGACAGAACAATGCATAAAAGTAACTCGGCTATTTAATATGGTGGCAATCAACAGATTTATTTTACATGGCTGAAAATTATTGTGAATGCAGAAATTGTTGAAAAATGAGCAGAAAATATGCAACAGATTTATTTCAACTATTTAACATGTTGAAAGATTATTCATTTAGTCTTATAGGCATGATTTCTAAGTGAATTAATAAGCTGGTTGGTTAATTATATGCAACAGTAACATTCAGGACAGATTTTAAAACATGCCGGCAATGATTTAAACTTCGTTTTAAGTGGTAAGAAAGAAAAATGTTGAAATGATTGACGTGATCAAATTAATTTTATTAGGTCCTGGGCATAACTTCTAAATGTAAACATGTTAAGATTTTATTAGCAATCTAAAATTAATTAGGATTTATTTATTAACTAATAGAAAAGTTATTTAAACATGCGGAAGTTATTAGACTGACTAATTAACATTAATAAATTATTAATCAAGTCCTGACATCTACTCTTTAGCAATTAACTATCCTACGGCAATCTTGTTTATCATTTATTTCATTTTTAACTAGTGACTAACATACAGATCAATGCTAAAAGAAACATGCGGCCAAATCAAATACCGAATTGATTATTTGGAAAACATTATTACGAACATTGCAAGCATGACATCTATATTTTATTTTTATTTTGTAAGAAAACCGATTAAAGAACATCTTTGATAATTTAGATCAAACAAAAAACAAGAGTCACATACTCTTAATCAGGTATTTTATGCAAATTCTATGTATTTTTCTAACATATAGTAAACTGATATGAGATCAATATAAGTCAACAATTAATGAAGAACTATTTTTTCCTTACCCTCCTCTTGATTATCTTAACGATATAACTTCAATAAATATGAAGAAATAAACAAACCATCTCCTATAGGCATGCTTTCTAACAAGATAGATTGCGATAAATTAACAATTAGCATATAATTTCCCTCCCCCTTTGGATGATTCCCCAAGTTATTTCATATAATATTAGAGAGTTAGAGTTACTACATAGATTATTACAATACCAAAATAAAATTGAAGCAATACAACTATAATAAATAAAATTAAATCTTGTCTGGAACCCATCTTAGGCAATTCTTCGACACTTGAACTCAATGTTAAGAAGAAAAACCCTGCTAAACAAAGAAAACAATACAACACAAATATAATAGGAGGGGTACTTAATATTATTCCTTTTAATGGAGACGGGCAAAAGGACATAGTCAGATTAACTCAAGTATCGAATTACTCAAATAAGTAGCAAACACCGAATATGACATCACGCACATATATCACATGTAAAAGGGGAAGGAGAGCTAACCCAAATGCTTCCTTTACCATTACAAACTTACATAGAGGTATGGATGCAAAATAATATAAACACTAAATAAGATTACTAACCAATTAGGCAGACAAGAAATATCAGCAATGAAGACCCCTTAATCCAACTTTCTACCCGTACACAGCAAAATAGCAAGTATAGAGGAGCTTTAATGTTTACCGGAAAACTTAATTCTCTTTTAAAGAGTAGAGGGCAACATATGTATATATATTTATTATTCAAGTAAGAGCAATGTAGATATCTGAGTAGTATGAGAGTATTCAACCGTGTCCATAATGAAAAGAGGGGTCTCTTTATATAGTGAGTAAGAGGGCATACAATAAAGGAAAGGAATAAATTAATAATCAATTTAAAAATTCTCCTTGTTAAGAAGGAAGACAAAACTTATTATTTTATTTTACGCTTTTACCAATTATAGACAAATACGAAATCAGCTCACTTTTTAAATAGGTTACAACAAATCAGTCAAAATCTTTACCAAAAATAAGAAATCAATATGAGTATATACTATTTAATTAAGGCAAAGAGCACCATTTTTGTACACATGGATTCAATCAATTATTGAGACACGTATTGAGTGTATAATATATCATCACATTTTACCATATATAAGCATGCTTTTTACGAAATTTAACACGTCAGAATTTGTATACAAATAAATAAGGTAAGAAATATTAATTAAGACGTCACTTATTACAATGCTGTTGATTATATTTAAGGGAGGGAATAAAATTTCCAGCCCCCATTCTAGTATCGATATTCATAAATAACTTACCATAACTAGGCGATTGAATAAGTTGGCAAGATGATAAGTAGATCAATTAGAGGAGGATTGAATAAACAAGTAAATTCAGCAATCATAGAATTAGACCCTATCATCAATATTACTAAATCAATATACCGGCAAGTATTAAGATATCAACTAAAGTGAGGATTATCCATTTCATCAATGTAAAATTCAAAAGAAACAAATTAAAGCCAATGGCAATTATCAGTATAATTCCAAAGAACTATCAACAATATTTTAAGCTTCAAACAAAGTTTTATAATAAATGATTTCTATAATAGCACACACATAAAATAGTCATATATTTCATACTAATACTAAGAAATTATAAATCGAATCGAACAAGAGAACTAACCCGGACGGATCTGTTAAAGATCCGTTTTCAACAAGCCAAAATTTTAAAGTTTTGGTCCGAGTAAACGCTGTCCAAGGTGTTGTCTCCATCAAGACAAGAGAAGAGGAGCAGAGGAACCAGTTGCTGGCCGGAGCTGCTGCTGTTGTTGTCACCGACTGGAGCTGCTGGTAGCTGTCCTCGCCGACTGGAGCTGCAGCTCGCTGGTTGTGGCTGCTACTGGCGCTGCTGTTCGCCGGACGGAGCTGCTGGTCTCCTGACTGCTCACCAGAGTCGCCTGGTCGCTGCTGTTTCGCGCCTCACCGGATCTGCTGCTTCTCCTCGCCGGAGGAGCTGCTGGCTGCTGGCTGTTGCTGGAAAAAAAAAAAGACGGAGAGCAGCAGCCTCGCTGCTGTTGCTGGTGGAGAGAGAAGGGAAAGGAGAAGAGGCGAGGGAGAGAGAGAGGGACGGCTGCCACCAGCAGGTGGTGATGAGTTTCACCAGAAAAAAAATGGAGATGAGAGCTGAGGGTAGGTGGCTGATCTGTTGAGAGAGGAAGAGTGAAAAAAAAATCTTTTTGTTTTTAAGGGTTTGGGTATTTTTAGTTTTACAAAGGAAGGTTAGAAATATTTCATCTGGTCCGTTGATTTAAATACAATGAGTGGTTGAGATTAAATCGGAGTGAGATGGGTGGTTAAGATTAAAAGAGATGAGTTGGATTGCAATATGAAATTGGTTGTAATTGAAATAAGGATTGGCTAGGATTGAAATGAAATGTGGCTATAATTGAAATAAAATTGGAATTGAGATGGCTAAATAGGCTAAGAGTTAAATAATTTTGAGAAAAATTAAAGAAATGCTATCCAATATTATACTATTTTTATATAATTAAAATCACTTAAATTTAAAACATTTGAGTAAAATAAATATTTCGAGTTTTACTAATAATTTTAAAATAATTTAATAGTATAATTTTTATAAAGCACGCTTACTAAACTGTACAATTTTTGGACAAAATCAACTAAAATTTTAGAACTCAAAAATATATTTAAAAATGCGTATTTAATCGGATAGCATTTTCGAAATTGTTAAAGGTCGGTCAAAATTGGGTGTCAACACAAATAATCAAGAGTCCATGACGGAAGGCCAACTACCAGCAGATCTCCATCAATCAGGTATTTTCCCCATCACTTCCTCTTCTTCTCGTCTATTTAATACTCTTGCAGATGCCACTTCTACTCCACCACTCACTCATAATCACCCTTCAGAAATATCAAACCAGCATCCACAAAATCCTCCTCCCACCATGAAAACATCATCTGGAGTGATCACAAGGTCCAAAAATAACATTTTCAAACCAACACAACGATTCACCTTCTTGGCTCATCTCTCCCCCACTCCAAACACCTTTAAACAAACTGTTAAGCACAACGAATGGAAGAAGGCCATGGATTTAGAATATGAAGCACTAATGAGAAACCAAACTTGGGAGTTAGTTCCTCGGGAGCCGACAAAAAATATTGTTGACTGTAAATGGTTGTTTCGCATTAAACGAAAAGCTGATGGTTCTATTGATAGGTATAAGGCGCGCTTAGTGGCAAAAGGTTTTACACAATGTTCGAGATTGGACTTTCATAAAACCTTTAGTCCAGTGGTCAAACCAACCACCATTAGAATTGTTCTGTCCATTGCTGTCCAAAATAACTGGCAGGTTCACCAATTTGACGTGAATAATGCATTTTAACAGGGTAACTTACAGGAGAAGGTATCCATGGCTCAGCCTAAAGGCTATGCTAATTCTGATTTTCCAGATCATGTATGCCGCCTTAAAAAGGCCATTTATGGCCTAAAACAAGCCCCGCGCACCTGGTATGAGGCCCTCACGGCTTATTTGAATACTATTGGATTTGTTAAGTCCGAATCAGATGCCTCACTGTTCATTTTTAAATCCCTGGCTGTTACTGTTTACATTTTAGTATATGTGGATGATATTCTCATTACTGGGAACCATCCAAACTTAGTTGCGCAGGTCATCAACTCTTTGGCTAGTAGGTTTTCACTAAAGAATCTTGGTGAACTTAATTATTTTTTGGGAATAGAAATTAAGCGTGTTCCAAATGGGATCATCCTATCTCAATCTCGATATATTCTTCAGATTCTATCTGATGTGGATATGACAGACTGCAAAGGGGTTGCCACACCGATGTGCTCCAGCTTGCCACCTAAAGCAGATGATGGTTCACCCCCTGTCGATGCAACCCTCTATCGACACACTTGGGTAAGCTGCAATACTTATCATTCACGCGTCCTGACATTTCATTTGCAGTAAACAAATTATCCCAATTTATGCATTCTCTAAGTCTGGAACATTGGAAGGCTATAAAAAGGGTCCTGCGCTATCTCAAGTCAACAACAACATCGTGCTTGGAAATTCGTCATCATGCTGATAAGAATTTGTATATGTATGTTGATGCTGACTGGGCAGGTGATCCCAGTGATAGAATCTCAACATCAGGTCATATGCTCTTCTTGGGACCAAATCCCATATCTTGGTCCTCCAGGAAGCAACAATCAATTGCTCGATCATCCACAGAAGCTGAATACAAATCGGTCGCCAATGCACTCACGGAGCTTACATGGGTCCAAAACCTCTTGGATGAACTGAGGTACCATGTATCAAACACACCAAGTATTTTCTGTGACAACATTGGCATATCATATCTTAGCAAGAATCCAGTTTTTCACACTAAGATGAAACACATTGCGATAGACTTCCATTATCTTCGCAACAGTGTGAACTTCGGCAAAGTGACTGTCAGATATCTTCCTTCCATGGATCAAGTAGCAGACACTCTAACCAAGCTGCTGCCCAAACCTGCCTTTCTTCGATGTCTATCCAAGTTAGGTGTTGTTGCACCACACCTAACTTGAGGGGGGTGTATTGAGATAAACATGTGGTTATCTATTTGTTAGTATTTTAAGTTTAAATTTTGAATTAGTTTGAATAAGTCAACTAATCTCATCTTTTAGATAAGATTAAGTTGTTAGATTAGTAGCTTAAAGCTAGTCGAGTTAGTTCCTTTAAGTTAGTCAAGGTAGTTGCATTTACTGTATTTAAGCAGATGTAAGCAATGAATAAAATCATTCAAGTTTTCTTTTAATTCTCAATCTCTTTATCGTGTACATATTCTTTATATGGTCAACATATATCTCTTAAACTCTTAAAGAAAAAGTACTTCTTCCGTGTTAACTTAAGCGTCTTAGTTAAACTATGCATGAAGTTGAAGAAAACTAAAAGAAATCTTTCGATTTTGTGATTTTAAATTGAAAATGTATATATGTAATGTATAAAAAATGACCGTTATATAGTGTTATGACATATTTAATGCCATAAATTTCAGACATCTTCATTTTTTTAAATAAAAATTCATGCCCAATTCATACCATAATCATATAAATCGGAATGATAGGATAACATTGCCTTATATAGTGTTTACACGGCTTTTATGAATTTAAATTCTTTTAACTATTAAATTTTTTATTATAATACGATGATTCCTTTGCCAGACTAATTAATTCCCAATATAAGATAAATAATTTAACTTTTATTAGATCACTAAATAATGACTACGCATAATAGGCCATAATAAGCATAGCCATCTAGTTGCCTCAGAAATAAAGCAAATAACTTACACTTAAATGATATAAAAATTGTACTATATAATTTTAATTTAGTTTATTTAAGTAAAATGCTAAAATAGAATGGATATCGTACGTACATGCCTAATTGATAAGAATACAACTAAGTAATAAAAAAAGTAGGTCCTTTCTAACCGTTTTAAACTTTGTTGATAATCATTGCGACGATACAAAACAAAGCTGAGAACATTGATATAAGAAACTGCATTTGCATAACAAGATCAAACGTGACAACAACTCCAGCTTTAACATGACTATACTCAACTCCTGCATTTACAAATCCATGAAGAGCCGCACCAACAAGTGTCATCACAAACCCTAATGTGTATTGTCGATTCGATTCACCTATTGGACGATCTCCATTCATAATATTATCGATCCTAGCATCATAAACACCACCGCATTCACGGAATAATCTGTGAACTTATGTTTCACCATGAAATACGCAAAAATCGCGGTGAATGCTAGGGACGTTGAAGAGAGGAGAGAGGAAATCGAAACAGGAAGATATGACATGCCAAAAGTGTAGAGGTAGATACAAATACCAAGAAGAATACCTAAAATAGCACTAAATATTGCTAATTTAGGTGTGACAAAAAGTCTAATATTATTATTTGGTAATTTTTTTTCTTTTTTTCACATAAGAAATTGAAATTGGTAGAATCAAGATTGGGAATCCTGCTGTTAGCAAAAATGCTTGCAACCACTTTCTTTTTCCACCATGTAAGTAATAAATTAATCTAACAAGTAATACACCTGATATTTGGCCAACTGAAATGAAGATACAATTTATGAGAATAAGAAGTGTTTTAATTGACATGAAATTCTTGATTTTCTTAGGCTTATCATAGTTTCCCTCTTGCTCTATTTCCATGTCCATAATTTTCTGTGATGTGTTTGAGAGGTATTTGTGGGGGTATATATTTAATTATAGTAGTAGCACTAGGTAGCAAGTTGCAAGAAATGAGAGACTCTCATCTGATGAAATTATTGAGTGTGATGTTACATGTATAACCCAAAGAGGAAAATGTTGAAGTGTGTGACCATCTTATTAAAAGCTTAATTAAGCTGTTAGAGAGAACATATTTTTATTAGTTAATCATATTCTCAAGACGCCCGCACATGTGTGTGGGACTGATTTTTTTCATAGTTCAAGCACGTGAAAATTCTTTTTGATATGGGTGACAGTGAGATTGAATCCCAGGACCTCTGCCTGCTCTGCATTATCACTGAAGCAACAGGCACAGTGGAAGTATTGGTGGCAGCTGAAGTTCCCGTCATATTTAGGTTTTTTCTTTTCTTTTCTAAGCATTGTTTTTTTTTTTTTTGGCCCTAATACCATGTAAAGTGAACCCCAACGCTACATTCATTAATCATATAGGAGATATTTATACAAGAGTTGATACATATACAATTACAAAATAACCTTTAATAGAGATTTTAACTAATACCATACTTATTACAAAGCTAGTATTAATTTGACTTTATATGGGGCGTATTTGGCTTTTGAGGGAAAATTTCTTTGGAGAAAATGTTTTCATTAAGAAAATTTCAGGCTCGAACTCTCGAGATCATTAATTTAAGAATGGTGAAATTTTATCCATCTCACCACAATCACTGATAATATAGTATATATATAAGTTAAATATAATCCACTTGGATGTCAATAAGATTTGAACGTCCAAAAATTAAAGATGATGATTATTGTCGAATAGATAGACTAGTTGTTGCACAAGTTGCACAAGCCACTAACGTTGTATAAAGGAAGAAAAGTGGAGTATCCAAATCCTAGTAATAAGGCACTATATAACATCATATGATCTATTTTGTGACTTATATAGCATCTTTTATAAAAGATATTCAAACTATACTTATGAATTCAATATTTATTGATATACAAAAGCATTGCTAATTAATTCATTCTTGATTTAATGAAAGATAAATGTGTTTAAAGTTGAATCTACTTTTGTTGTCAAAATTAAAAAAATGCACCCAATAATTCTTCTAGCTATTATTATGATATTTTGTATTGTCTTGTTTTCTTTAGTTTTAAACTTATATTTGAACTTATTTATTTTTAAATTTGTTTTACACTATTACTATGTGGGATCATTTTCAACCATATGAAAAAGGTGATATTTCCTTTATTGCGATTTTAAGCTTAACTACTCCTTTAATTTGATATTGGCATGCATCATTCATATATGTTTATTATTCCACATAAGTACTTCTAGTTTTCTAATATCATTTTCAAGGATCAGCCCATGTAGTCTCTTTTTTATTTATTTACTACGGGTAGAAAAAATAGGGAAGGGAATTACAAGATGGAGAATAATTTTTGTACCAATAATGTGAAAGTTTAAATCTAGTTAATCCATCAGAGGTGTACCAACATTGACCCCATAGTTATATATAACATAAATTCGGCTATACACTATATGTACATTATCAATACATTACATATACATTGCATATATATATATACATACGACCATTATTATTGAATATTTGTTGTCACGTGTATAGCTAAAAGAAAATCCTACATTTTAGACGGGTTGAATTATCATTCATTTCACCAATTTAATTCGTTTTAACTTGTTCAAGTTTGGCCTAACTCATTTATTTGTCACCCTAGTTTTATAGTTATCATAGATTTAAAGTATGAAACCTAGCTAAGGTTATGAGAGAGAAAAAGTAGGTTTCATTTGTTCCTTTTAGTATTGAAAATTTTATTTTTATGTGAATTAGGCATAGATTCATGTCATTACCTTTCCTGGAAAAAGGATCCCACAAACGAGCACTCAACTTCAATTATCAAATACTCCCTCCGTCCATTTTTATTTGTCTGCTATACTAAAAATAGTTGTCAACCAATACTTGTTCAGTTTGGGAAAATCAAGAGATAGTTTATTCTTTAGTGTCTATTTTATCCTTGCTATTAAATACTATTCAATATCTAATACATTTCTCAAAACATTGAATTTGATATATTCGAAGGATAATAGAGTAATATTACCCCTATTATTTATTATTTATTATTTCTTAAGGTGTGTACTAAATTAATAGTGGAAACTCTTACGTAATTGTACAGGTGACAATTTTTTTTTTACTAAAATGGCCGCATGACTAATGTATTAATATTGTATAAATAGTATATAATTATATACATATAATGTATAACTATGTATCTGAGATGTATATATATCCATATACACTATTTATACTATATTTAATAGGTCCATATATCTTCCTTTTTTCCTATTTTTTTTGTTGAATGAACTCAAATATTCTATCTTAGGGACCCTTGCTTATTAAGAAATCAAATGACAAGATTTAAATTTCCTTGGCATATGATTTGAATTTTTTTTTTAAATTCTGGCTCCATCACTATACATACATACTCAACATGCTGACATTGCTTAAAAAATAATACAAAATAAACATTAATTTACGATAAAAATAAAATAAACGTCGTAAAAGAAGTACCCCACAACCCAAACTCCCATACTGACAAAGATAATACTAATAAATTACTTATATAAAATTCGGCGTACATCACTAAATAAAATTATAACATTAATGTTACTCAAACTTGTTCTGGCAGGGTAGCATGTTTGGTTTTTGTAACCTTGTTGGTCATGCTATCTTTATATTCTCCATAGAAATAAGAAGCAAAACCCCAAAGACACATAGCTAAAGCCATCCACTTATCAGAATTGAAGCTCTCAGGCAAGAAAATAACAGCAAATATTTGTTGTATTGGAACAAGTAGTGCATTTACTATCCCAAACAATAGTGCTGAGGAACAGTAAATCATTCCAAGACTTCCAATCATCATAGATTGTAGAGATATTGCTGATAGTGCTAATATCATATAGTACTTGTGTTGCCCTAATCCAAATTCTTCAGCTTCTCTAGTGATGGCCTGCATATTTTTAAGAAATATTTTCGTTGTCAGGTCATTCAAACGATATTTATAGGCGAATATATATCCTTAATATGTGGGATATGCAATTTTATAAATAAGACAAGTTACCAGCTATAGCAAATGACAAGGACTTGATAATGTAAATATTCAATACATCGACGACATATATATTTTAAACTCTCAATATTAATTTGAGTGTCATAGTGTGAAAAAACTAAAAGTTTTTAATTTTGTTATTTTAAATTAGAGATGTTTGAATCTTATGATCTTAAAAAATTTAGGTAAAATCTTGGAATATTAGAGAGTTACCCAATATAGAAAAAGAATGATATTTTTTTAAACCCACTGAAAAGAGTAAAATGCTATGATTGAAGATATCCCCTTGATTATCTCTAAAAAATAATTAAATAAAAGTTATTTTTAACTCTATTTAATTCTTTTTTCCCTTTATGTTGCTCTACATATTTCCACTATAGATGCCACTCTGTCTGCTTTACTATACTATTGATACTGCTTGATCATCTTTTGAAAAGGAAGCCTTTTTTCTTACCACACCAAAAAAAAAAGGTTTTTTTAATGTGATCACTCTTATAAATTAAGAGAAAGAAAGCTCATGTCATTGGTAACTCTACTTTTTTTTTATTTCCTTTTGTATACTAATCCCACACTTCCACTATTTAGTTATTGCACTTCTTTTTTTGCTGTCGGATGCTCCAAAAAGTTTGAAACAATTTCATTGATAATACTTTTTTTTTTCTTTATAGAAGAATAGCAGATTTTTATATTTAAAATTTAAAAATATTAATTTTTAACTTTTCATCTTATCCTTTTCTAAGATTTTGAAACTTTAATAGTTACAAATATTATGGCATATCTAACGTCAAAAGTTTTAAAAAAAATTTAACCACACGAATATTATGATATGTTTAATATTATAAATTTAAAAAATCTTTATTTCTTTCTTCGTAAATTTTGTGCTAGAGTCAAACTGTCACACAAATCGGAACAAACAGATAGTAGTACTTGCAAAACTATATTGCATAATTCTTTTGACTATTAATTTTTATATGATATTTTCTTTGCGAGACTAATTAATTTCTCATAATTTGACTTTTTTAACTGACCGTATAAAAGAATTTTTATATACACTATTATATCACTTAAAAATAACTACGGATAATAGCTCATAATTACATGTTATAATACACTAAATTACACTTATAATATAAAATTTATATATACTTCTAATTTGCTAGTTTATAAAAGTAAAATGCTAAAATAACATGCCTAAATGTTAAAAATACAACGAAGTAACAAAAAGTTACATTTTTTCTAATAGCTTAAACTTTTGAGTGAGACGTATTACCTGAAAATCTTTGTTGATAATCATGGCGACGATACAAAACAAAGATGAGAACATGGATATAAGAAACTGTATTTGCATGACAAGATCAAAGGTGACAACAACTCCAGCTTTAACATGACTATACTCAACTCCTGCATTTAAAAATCCATGAAGAGCCGCACCAATAATTGTCATCACAAACCCTAACGTGTATTGTCGATTCGATTCACCTATCGGACGATCTCCATTCATGTGTAACCCTAATATAATCGACCCTAACATCATCAACACCACCGCGTTCACGGAATAATGTGTGAACTTATGTTTCACCATGAAATATGCAAAAATCGCGGTAAATGAAAGGGACGTTGAAGAGAGGAGAGAAGAAATCGAAACGGGAAGATATGACGCGCCAATAGTGTAGAGGTAGCTACAAATACCAAGAAGGATACCTAAAATAGCACTAAATATTGCTAATTTAGGTGTGACAAAAAATCTAATATTATTGTTATTGGTAATTTTTTTATTTTTTTTCATATAAGAAATTGAAATTGGTAAAATCAAGATTGGGAATCCTGCTGTTAGCAATGAAGATTGCAACCATTTTCTTTTTCCACCATGTAAATAATAAATTCTAACAAGCAATACACCTGATATTTGGCCAACTGAAAGGAAGATAGAATATATGAGAATAAGAAGTGTTTTAACTGACATGAAATTCTTGATGAGTTTCTTAGGCTTATTGTAGTTGCCCTCTTGCTCAATTTCCATGTCCATATTTTTTTTGTGAATGTGTTTGAGAGATATTAATTTTTGTGTGTGTTTGTGGGGGGGGGGGGGGGGGGTTATATTTATTATAAGCCAAAGAGGAAATTAAAGTGACTTTAGATTTTGGTATATTTGTCTTTTGAGGGAAAATGTTTTCTAGTAGTTGGTACGACGAGAATAATTTTTTATTTATGAAAGTTTATTTTCTAATAACTATTTTAAATTCTAGCTTCATATTACTTATTTTAACTAACACTTAAACATAAGGTTATGTTGCAGTGGTGGGACTATTCCATCCTTAATTAGAGGTCTTAGGTAAGTGCTCTCTAGCATAAACTTTCCCATTTTTAGACTCAAATTTGAAATTATTAATTAAGAATAGTAAAGAATAAAGTGGAATAAGATCCTTCGATTTAGCTCCTTTAGTTAAGAGTACAACATATTTTATCCATTTCACCACCTGATAATATAGTATATATGTATAAGTTAAATCCACGAGGATGTCAATATTGGAAGTCCAAATTAAAGGATTATTATTATTATTGTAGAATAAAGATTCTAGTTGTTGCACAAGCCACTAACATTATTGTATAGGAAGAAAAGTAGTGTATATCCTAGCTAGTCCTAGACACTACAACAAAAACAATTTCTAGTGGCAATAAATAGACACATTAATAAAGAGTGCTAAAGTCTTTACCGACATTAGTTAAGTGTCATTAGATCTAATGTCACTAAAGACTTTAAGGACATATACAAAGACTGCTAATTGCTGGTAAAAATACATATTTAGCGGCAATTTCTAATTAATTGCCGCTAAAGCTCTCATATGATTGTGTGACTTAGCATCTTTAATAAAAAATATTCAAACTATACTTACGAATTTAATATTGATATACAAAATCATAATTGGTTCTTGAAATTAATGAAAGTTAAAAGTGTTTAATGATGAACCTACTTTTTGTCAAAAGTAAAAATGAAGCCAATAATGCTTATTGCTATTGTTATGATATTTTGGATTGCCTATTTTTTAAAACTTATAGTTGGATTATTTTTTTGTCAATTGTGAAAAAGTGGACAAGCACTTAGGTGCCATATGAAAAAGAAATTTACACTATTATGTGGGGTGTGAAAAAATCGAACCGATAGATAAATTGAATCGAAAAAGTGTTTTTAGCTTATTGTTATTGGGTTAACGGTTTTTTAATGATTTTATAAAAAAATTATTGGGTTATCGATTTGATATTGATTTTTAATATTGGGTTATTTTGAACCGATAATCCATTAAGACTAGTAATTTACTACTTTTACTTGTACATAAATATTAAATATCAATCTCAATATATTATTAGTTATTTCTTTTTCCTTTAGCTTTCAATTCACACTTCACAGTGACTTTGAATTCATAACTTCATATTATACAAAATGTCAAAACCTAAAGTAAAAATCATATTCCTCTTAATTTCTCTTTGTGTTACACTTGTATAGTTCTTTTCATGTTTTTTATTATTGTTTCTATTTTATGAGCATTTGTAAAGTTAAATTATTGTGTTGTCGCATCAAATTTATTAGAAAAGTCATCTATTTATTTTATAAGTATTTTCGGTTAAATCGAAAACCGAACCGTTAAGGACCAAAATCGATAAATCGAAAACCGATAAGAAATATTGGTTTAACGTATTTAAAACCAAAAACTGATGAACCGAACCAATAATTTATAAAACTGAATCGACCGATACACACCCCGGATCACTTTCAAGCATATGAATAAAGTGATGTTTACTTGATTGCGATTATAAATAAGTTGTGTAATTCTTAAGTTTAATTGTTCCTTTAATTTGCCTCACCATGTAATCCAGATAATGGTTTTTTCTTCTACTACTTTATTTATTTATTGTGGTTGGGAAAATAGGAAAGGGGATTGAATTACAAGATGAAAAATTAAATTTGTAACGATAAGGTGAAACTTCAAGTACCAACCCATCAGGAGTGTAATTACATTGACCCCAGGATGGATGTATATACATCAGCAATACATAATTAATTAATTATACATCATATATATTTGGTTATACATTATATTTATATAATACTCCATTTGTTTCATATTAGATGAACATTTCTATTTAACATGGTGATTAAGAAATCAATAATAGATTGATCAATTTTACTATTTTGTCCTTTGTTCATATTAATTAGCCTGGTAAAAAAAATTAGATCTTTTAAAATTTGTTTAAACTTCCAAAAGTCATATTAATTGTAGGGGTAAAACAAGAAAATTTAATTAATTCTATTTTGATTTAGTAAGTGATCAAGTAATATGAGACAAATATTTTCAGTAAGATGTCCATCTAACATGGGACGGAGGGAGTATTGATACAGTATATAATTATTTATAAAATATACACTTACCAATGAGGTCCTATCGATTAGTATTACGTAGAAGAAATCAATTATAAACACTAATACAATTTGATCGGCTCTTCATAGACAAACTTGAGTTTTGCAACCCCAGGTAAGATCGATTCAGGATCATGGGATCCTTTTCTTTCAGATAGGAGGGGTTATAGCACAAAATGTACTATATATATATGAAGAAGAAATCATGTAACGAAAGAGAATTTCTATAGCTAAACCCATATTGCGAGTTGTTTCATGCAATAAATAAACTCCGACAAAATCATTCCCGCAGGAGATCTAGACCCATTTTTTTTCTGATCATTCAAGAAAAAAAATTCATTCTCTTCATAAATAAAAAAAAAAATAGGAGGTAGACCAATAAAGATTTCTTTTTCGATTCGTTCCTTGGCCTAAGATCAGGCCGAAAGGCGTAGTTGATGGACTGTTAAGGTTTTGTCCTGATTTTCTTACCATAATTTAAGATTTATTTTCCCTTAAAGAAAAGACAAAATATTACTATAAATGTTTTTACTTTTCTTGAAAGGAAAATATAATATTCTTTCATATTTGGTTTATTCTTTCCTTTTAGGAAAATGTTTTGGAGTAACTAATCCTTCTAGTAAGAAAAGGTTTTAGGACTCTAAAAATATAGATTTGTTTCTTCTAACACAAGAACAATAGTATCTACAATGTAGACGTCTAGAGAGTTTTGTTTATGGAGAGATTTATTCTCTCAACAATTATAATATTTTTATTTTATATTAGTTTTCATATAATAATATTATGTTTTTAGTATAAGTTTTTGTCATCTGATTTATCAACCATATGATTTGCAAATTGTAAGTTTCCGCATGACACCCTAATCACCCTTCATAACCCAACAAGTGGTATCAGAGCACATGGTTCAATGATCTAATGGTTCAACAAGATTGAAGAAAGGTTCAAGTGGTTTCAAATCAATTTGCAATAAATTTGATGATAATGAAGATTTTTGTACTACTACATGTGGAGAAATTTTTCAAATATATTTTCAATCATTCTGCTGCTATATCCTTAAAAACAAAATCAATTTCAACCCCAGCAAACTTTTAATGCTCGGGCTCCACTTTTAACTCATGCATCTTACTTTTAACGCATGAGCTCCACTTTTAACTCATGCATCTTACTTTTAACCCATGAGCTCCACTTTCAACTCATGCATATTACTTTTAACGCATGAGCTCCACTTTCAACTCATGCATATTACTTTTAACGCATGAGCTTCACTTTCAACCTTGCTTGTAATTTTTAACACAGGGCTCCAATTTTTAACTCATATCAATTTTTAAATCATGGTAAGCAGCAGTGATACATGTAAATTTTGTGAAGAACAAAATTATTATGCAATGAAGAAGACAAATCAAGCTTTGTCAAGAAAATCCAGCCAAAAGGGGAGATTTGTTAGAGTTTTATCCTGATTTTTTTACCATAATTTAAGATTTATTTTTCCTTAAAGAAAAGAAAAGACAAAACATTACCATAAATGTTTTTACTTTTCTTGAAAGGAAAATATAATATTATTTCATATTTGGTTTATTCTTTCCTTTTAGGAAAATGTTTTGGAGTAACTAATCCTTCTAGTAAGAAAAAGTTTTAGGACTCTATAAATATAGATTTGTTTCTTCTAACACAAGAACAATAGTATCCACAATGTAGACGTCTAGAGAGTTTTGTTTATGGAGAAATTTATTCTCTCAACAATTATAATATTTTTATTTTATATTAGTTTTCATATAATAATATTATGTTTTTAGTATAAATTTTTGTCATCTGATTTATCAACCATATGATTTGCAAATTGTAAGCTCCGCATGATGCCCTAATTACCCTTCATAACCCAACATGGACAACATGCGAATATTCCTATACTATTCCTTGTTAGTCTCGAGGGATGGAGGAGGCTATATTAATCGAAAGATGGTAAGATGTCCCTGCCTTTTGAGGATAAAAAAAAGTAGAAAAAATGCCTCAAACAAATATTCGAATACCAGGCATTAACAATCGGTCGCTACACAATGCCAGAAAAAGGATGTCTACACTGTATTGCAAGATAAAAATAAAATGGCGCATGAAATACAATTTGTATTCCTGGCTCCGGCACTATACATACTGACATCGCTTAAAAAGTAATCGAAATAAACATGCATCAATATTACTATCGAAAATAAACATCTTAAAAGAACTCCACAATCCAAGACGACCCAAATTACTTACATAAAATTCTGCGTACATCACTAAATATATACAGAAAAAGTAACATTAATGTTATTCAAACTTGGTCTGGCAGCGTAGCATGTTTATTTTTTGTAACCTTGTTGGTCATGTTATCTTTATATTCTCCATAGAAATAAGAAGCAAAACCCCAAAGACACATAGCTAAAGCCATCCACTTATCAGAATTGAAGCTTTCAGGCAAGAAAATGACAGCAAATATTTGTTGTATTGGAATAAGAAGTGCATTTACTAGCCCAAACAATAGTGCTGAAGAGCAGAAAATCATCCCAAGACTTCCAATCATCATAGTTTGTAGAGATATTGCTGTTAATGCTAATATCATATAGTACTTGTGTTGCCCTAATCCAAATTCTTCTGCTTCTCTAGTGATGGCCTACAAATTGTTAAAAAGATTTTCTTACACTGTCAGGTTATTCAAAGAATATTTATAGCTCGGCAGACATCCTTAAGATATGAGATTTGTAATCTTGCATGCAAATAAAGCAACAGGTTACTTGCTATAACATGTGAAGAGGATCTGATGTGTTGTGTCATATGATTTATATGGACGACGTATATATCTTAAACTCTTAAAGAAAAAGTATTTTCTCAATGTTAATTTAAGCATTGTAGTTTGACTATGCATGAAGTTTTAGAAAACTAAAAAGAGATCTTTTAATTTTGTGGTCTTAAATTGGAGATGCATGCATATATGTAATATATCAAAAATGTCCTTTGAATCTTATAATTTTAAAAAAGTCATGTTAAATATTGGAATTAATTAAAGAATTACTAAATATAGAGAAGAAGATATTTTGTATAAACGGACTAAAAAGAAAGATAAATTGCTCATGCTTGAACATATCCCCTTTATTATCTTTGAAAATAATTACTTAAAATTTCTTTTTCACTCTGTAAATAAAAAATGTTCATGTCATTGACACTGCTTTGTTATCTTTTGAAAAGGAAGCTTTTTTTTTTCTTACCACACACAAAAAAGTTTCTTTTTAAGTGATCACTCTTATAAAGAGAAAGAAATTCATGTCATTGGCAACTCTACTTTTTTCTTCTTCTTTTTTCCTTTTAGAAATCTTCATTTATTTGGTAAGTCTCGTCATCGTGGTCAATTCAAACTATATCACATAAAGCAGAACGAAGCAATTGTATTACTTTATATAGTGTTTTGACGATTTTCATGAATTTAAATTCTTTTAACTATTTTTAAAATTGTAATATAATGTTTCCTTTGCTAGACTATTTAATTTCTCATATAAGATAATTAACATGCTATAGTAGATTAAATTACACTTGTAATATAAAATTTATATATACTTCTAATTTACTAGTTTATATAAGTAAAATGCTAAAATAAAATGGATACGTTACTGTTAAAGAATGACAAAAGTCCCACATCGGTGATTAATGAGATGGTGGACTCCTTATAAGGCTTGGGCAAGCCTCATCCCTTTGAGCTAGCTTTTGGGGTGTGAGTTAGGTCCAAAACATAATTTCACATGATATCAGAGCAGGGCCCGTCTCACCCGATGTTGGGGCCCCCAAAATCAAAATTGTCCACGCACCAAATTCTAAGCACTAGGCATGAGGTGGGGTGTTAAAGAATGACAAAAGTCTCACATCGGTGATTAATTAGATGGGTGGACTCCTTATAAGGCTTGGGCAATCCTCATCCCTTTGAGCTAGCTTTTGGGGTGTGAGTTAGGCCCAAGACCTAATTTCACAGTTACTATATATGACTATCTACATGCCTAAAAGTAATTCTTTTTCTAATTGTTTAAACTTTAAAAAGAGACGGTTACCTGAAAATCTTCGTTGATAACCATTGCAACGAGACAAAACAAAGCTGAGAACATTGATATTAGAAATTGCATTTGCATGACAAGATCAAACGTGACAACAACTCCAGCTTTAACATGACTATACTCAACTCCTGCATTTATAAATCCATGAAGAGCCGCACCAATAATTGTCATCACAAACCCTAACATGTATCGTCGATTCGATTCACCTATTGGACGATCTCTATTCATGTGTAACCCTAATATAATCGACCCTAACATCATCAACACCACCGCGTTCACGGAAAAATCTGTGAACTTATGTTTCACCATGAAATACGCAAAAATTGCGGTGAATGCTAGGGACGTTGAACCAAGGAGAGAAGAAATTGAAATGGGGAGATAAGACATGCCAAAGTTGTAGAGGTAGCTACAAATACCAAGAAGAATGCCTAAAATAGCACTAAATATTGCTAATTTAGGTGTGACAAAAAGTCTAATATTATTGTTATTGGTATTTTTTTTATTTTTTTTGACATAAGAAATTGAAATTGGTAAAATCAAGATTGGGAATCCTGCTGTTAGCAAAAAAGATTGCAACCATTTTCTTTTTCCACCATGTAAGAAGTAAATTCTTACAAGCATTGCACCTGATATTTGACCAATTGAAAAGAAGATAGAATATATGAGGATGAGAAGTGACTTAATTGACATGAAATTTTTGAGTTTCTTAGGCTTATCATAGTTGCCCTCTTTCTCTATTTCCATGTCCATATTTTTCTTGTGATGTGTTTGAGAGGTATTTGTGGGGGGTATGTATTTAATTATAGCAGTAGCACTAGGTAGAGCTAGTTGCAAGAAATGAGACTCTCATTTGATGAAGTTATTGAATGTGATACATATAAGCCAAAGAGGAAAGCTACTACTCCATCTGTTTAAAAAAGAAAAACATACTTTTTTTAGTCTGATTAAAAATGAATGCTTTACTTTCCTTTTTTTAGCAATAATTTAATTTCAGTTTTTCATGTGACGTGTTTAATATCACAAGATTAAAGGGTTTTGACATAATTTTAATTTAGGACTACAAAATTGAAAATTTTTCTTTATTTTCTTAAATTTTGTGTCAAGTCAAAATAAACCATTTTTTTTAAAAGGAACTTTCTCTGTCCTATGCCCTCATCACTAACCATGGTCGTTTGATTGGGAACAAGTTATCCTGGAGTTGGCTATCCTGAGATAACTTATCCCACCATGTATATGAGATAACTTATCCCATCACTATGATATAAATGGTGGATAAGTTATCACAAACATTGCAACCAAACAAGATACAAAAACTTTATCCCATCACTATTTATTTTTATCCCTCACACATCTTTGCATTTCTTGATCGGTCGCTCAAGAGACCGATGTTCGTTCTCTTCCTCGTATTAATTTGACTTTATATAGGGTGTATTTGACTTTTTGAGGGAAAATTATTCGAAGAAAATGTTTTAATCAAGGAAGTTAGGACTAGCCGAAACCTCCTTAAATCGTTGTATTATTTTTCTTCTCTATTTTCTTTATTTGTAATTGTGTCCTAGTTAACCCACAATATTTCAACAACAAACTTTTTATGTATTACTTACTTAAACTAACAGACATATACTTATCAAAGTACATAAGTAATTATTTCTCATAAAAAGGTACATTAATAATAATAATAATAATATAATTCTTTATGCGATAAGTATGACTGTATATGTATTAAGTTTTTTTTTTCTTTATTTTATCATCGAATAAAAGATCTATTAAACTAGGGGAAAACGCTTGTTATTAAGAACATAAAATAAAAATGCTTGTATGCATATTAAATTTTGCTAACTCGAACTTGACTATTAAGTAAAAGTGATGACATTCTATCCATGTATAAGTTAAATCCACGAGGATGTCAATAAGATTTGGAAGTCCAACAAGATGATGATTATTTTAGATTAGAGGGACTAATTATTGCACAAGCCACTAGTAGACATTAAAAATTTGTGAGACTCTACAAGACGTTCAATTTGAGTTGAGATTCTACAAGGTGTATTCAATTTCAATTAGGATTTTTGGAGGCTACTCAACTTTAAACTCTAGTTCGTGTCTATATAAAGTGTACTATATTCCCTTTAAGAAGCATCTCAAATATTCTGCAAATTCATGGAATATTCATAAGGAGATCAAATTCAAATAATCCTAGTTCGAGAAATACGCCACTAACGACTCTTGAATCATGGATAAATATCTTAAGAGAAAAAAATAAGGAAGGAACAGAACTGTAATCACATAACTTAATCAATACATTATATTTCTTCTTATTTTATTTGTGATTGTAATTTATTTTCAATCGCTTTAAAATTTGTTACAAATACCATTAACATTGTAAAGGAAGAAAAGCAGAGTATCCTAGTAATAAGGCAATTTAACATCATATGATCATGTGACTTTGCCTCTTTAATACTTTCTCCATTCCAATTTAGTTATCATTATTCTAGATTTCACGATCCTTCAAATTTGGGTAAGTTTATCATTATATCCTTGTTTAGTGTTGTCTTAAAGTTAAGTTTTTAATCAATGAACATGAATATATTTATTTTGATTAATTAATTTGATCAATATACATGAATTATTTACTTAGTTTTTTTTATATTGGTGAAATGCATATTTTCAAGGCTAATAACTTTCAATAGTAAAATAGGAAGAATAATGTCATTTATGCATTGGCTTAATTAAATGACAAATATTAAGAAACATCTATTTTCATTAAAAACGTCGACGACATGTAAATAGAAATAGAGGGAGTAAAAGTATTTCAAACTATACTTGTGAATTCAAATTGATAAGCAAAAAAGCATTGTTAATTAATTGATTCTTGAATTTAATGAAAGCTAAAAGCGTTTAAAGTTAAATCTACTTTATGTCAAAATTAAAAATGAAGCCAATGATGCTTATAATTGTTATTATTATGACTTATGATATTTAATTGGATTATCCTATTTTCTTCCTTTTTTAAAACTATATTTGGAAGTATTTTTATTTTATTTTTTTGTCAATCGAAAAAGTGGACAAGCACTAAGGTGCCGTATAAAAAGAAAATTCACACTAGTATGGATCATTTTCAAGCATATCAAAAAAGTGATGTTTACTTTATTCTGATTATAATAAATGATGTACTTCTGATTATAAATAAATGATGAAAAAAGTCATATATACTAAGTTATACATTATTTGTACAATCATATATTACTATATATAATAAGTGGGAATATGACAAGCGATGTTGAGGTTTCATCATCTATTGTCCATGCTAAAAATATCGAATTTTGAATATTCAGGGCGTCCGAATCTCATATTAGAGCTCTTAGAGAGAGATAATATTTTAATATGATTTTGATCAATTACTAACTCATGAAATAGTTTTTGTACGAAGAATTTTAGTAACTGAGTTAGTTGACTAATTTTCACCAAGTCAATAAGAATAAGAATTTGATTTCTCATCTTCTAATCCTCCCTCTACCACCCCCAACCCCCCTCTCCTCGGCCGCCTTTTCTTTCTTCAACTTTCCACCTTAAATAACAAAAAAATATGGAGATAATTATTAAAAATACTCATAAACTTAATGTAAATTGTTAATGTTATCTTTAAATTATTGACAATTTTAAAAATACTCCTTTTTGTTTAACTAATTAAACTTAAAAACACCTTCAATTTTGCAATATGAGTGCTAGACACTCCTAAATTCTCATCACATCCTAGAAATTCTAACATAACCTTTGCAAGTAAAGAATTATAGAAAGAAAATTCAATGTTACTGCATCTGAAATTATAAAAGCACATCACTAATATGGCTCAAGTTGAAGTGAAGATATTGTTGCTGTAAATAATTTAGAAGGTCGTTGATGGAGAAGTAAGAACACATCCTAATTCACGCTGTTAACCTATCAGTTGTGGTTCTATAAACATGAAGAGTGGTCGATCAACAAATTACTTCTATGCCTCAAATACTTGTAACTTTTAATGAAGAAAGTAAGTAGATGTGTGAATTAAGTACGCTGAAGAGTTACATATTTACTTTCTAAGCATTAAAATTTACAATAATTATCAAATTAAAATATTTAAAAGCTATATAAATAAATAGGTTCACTCTCAAAATTCTATCAGGCTCACATATATTAGGATAGAAAAAATAACACATATTATTTTAAAATTATCAAAAAATTATTATAAATAATAATAATTAACAACTTAAAATATCTAAAAGACATTTTAAAAGGGTTAATTTTGTAATTTTATCCATATCACATAAATTAGGACAAAGTGACCAGTAATGTAGGTTATTTGAAAGTTACATAAAAATATTATAAATCACAATAATTAATAACTTAAAACATTTTTAAAAAAAATATGAAAATTTGGATGACTCTCCAAATTTTATTTGTGTGACATAAATTGAGACAACAAAAATAACATATATTGGGTCCATTTTAATTTATTTGTCTTATTATTTTTGTGTTTTTTATTTTTAAAAATTGTGTAAAAATACTATAAATCATGATAATTGACAACATAAAATATGTTTTCAAAAAAATACAAAAAATTCCACTGATTCTTGAAGTGAATCTATCATAAAAATACTATAAATCGTGATAATTGACAACATAAATTATTTCAAAAATGTTGTATGCGGGTAGTCTTATTATGCCTTAAATAGTGTCAAAGAAAGTACAGGTTTGTGATAAAAAAACTTATTCTTTTATCCACGCAAACAATCGCTTCAAAAATAACTCTGTTATTAGCCCCAAAACATACCATTTATATTATTGGGCTAAGCCACAATGCAACTATGATTATAACTATCTTGTTAGCTTTCAACCAAAAGCTAACAAGATTTTTAGTTACATATTTATTATTTAGTTAAATAATAAATATGTCTTGTTAGCTTTCAACCAAAAGCTAACAAGATTTTTAGTTACATTTTTATTATTTAGTTAAATAATAAATATGTCATTGTATGATTTTAGTTACATATTTATTATTTAGTTAAATAATAAATATGTCATTGTATGAGCTATTTATTACTCATTTGGAGAAAAATTAAGGTCACAAGAATCTCCTAGAACAAAGTTGAGTTGAAAATTTTCTTACCGATTACGTCTTATTTATGATTCTACTTGGGTCAACATCAAACAACCATATCTCTTAGAATATGAAGAGTTAGGTGGAACATAACCTATCAAATTAAAATGCATTTGACTCTTCCTTCAAATGTCATCAAGTTTGCATCAATTGAAGTTCACACTAAAAATTATGCCGACTTTACTAGTTTCTTGTTGCGCACCGGGGAGAGACTTAGGTAGCAGCTAATAATATAAATGGTGTGTTTGGGGCTATTAACGGAATTTTTAAAGTGATTGTTTGCGTGGATAAAGGAATAAGTTTTTTTATTACAAACCTGTACTTTCTTTGATGCTATTAAAGGCATAATAAGACTACCCACATATAACATTTTTGAAATATTTTATGCTGTCAATTATCATGATTTATTTTTACGATAGATTCACTTCAAGAATCAGTGGAACTTTTTGTATTTTTTTTGAAAACATATTTTATGTTGTCAATTATCATGATTTATAGTATTTTTACGCAATTTTTAAATAAAAAAAACACTAAAAAATTAAGACAAATAAATTAAAATGGACCCAATATATGTTATTTTTGTTGTCTCAATTTATGTCACACAAATAAAATTTGGAGAGTCATCCAAATTTTCATATTTTTTTAAAAAATGTTTTAAGTTATTAATTATTGTGATTTATAATATTTTTATGTAACTTTCAAATAACCTACATTACTGGTCACTTTGTCCTAATTTATGTGATATAGATAAAATTACAAAACTAACCCTTTTAAAATGTCTTTCAGATATTTTAAGTTGTTAATTATTATTATTTATAATACTTTTTTGGTAATTTTAAAATGATATGTGTTATTTTTTCTGTCACAATATATATGAGTCTGATAGAATTCTGAAAGTGAACCTATTTTATTATATAGCTTTTAAATATTTTAAATTGGTAATTATTGTAATTTTTAATGCTTTTTAAGTCATTTGTAAATGATATATGTTGTTTCCTCTGTCCCATTTTATATGGTATAAATAAAATTCCCGAAAGCAACTCAATTTTTAATATATTTTTTTAAATATTTTAAATTATTAATTATTGCAATTTATAATATTAAAAAAAATTAAATAGAAAATGTACAAAACTTGTATCAGCCTAAAAAATGACCAAAATTTCTTAGAAAGTACTATAAATTACAGTAATTAAAAACTATAAATATTTCAAAGACAAAAAAAATTGATTGAATCTCAATTTTTTTTTAGTACTACATAAATTGAGAAAGAAGAAATGACCTCTATTATTTGAAAATGGCGTAAAAATATTACAAATCATACAATAAGAATTGACAATTTAAAATTTTAAAAGACTTTAATGCTTTATACTTGCTCTATTTCCACTTTGGACAAAAATATCCTCCCAATATGCATATTTTTTTAAACAAAAAGTGGGACCCATTATTGATGTATTGAAGGATGCTTTGGTAATTTTCCTATGATGAATTCGTTTTGTTTGTTGTTAAATTTTTTTTAAATAATTGTATAAAATATTATAAATCACAATAATTATTTACTTAAATATTCCAAAGATATAAAAATATGTAAAACATTTGATTAACTCTTCAAATTTTATCGGTGACACATAAATTGGATAAATAAAATAATATATATTATTTGAAAATTACTTAGAAAGTACAATAATTTACAGTAATTAACAATATAATATTTTAAAGACAAAAAAAATTGATTGAATCTCAAAATTTTATTAGTACCACATAAATTGAGAAAGAAAAAATAACCTTTATTATTTCAAAATTGCGTAAAAGATATTACAAATCATACAACAATAATTAGCAATTTAGAACGTTAAAAGACATAAAAAATTTTTACCATAGTTAACAATAATTAAAAATTTAAACTATTTTAAATTAATATTAAAGTTTAATTAACTCTTTAATTTTGTCTTTTTCACATAAATTGAAACAAAAAATGATACATATTGAGCCCGCGCTAACACGGGCTCCGATGTCTAGTAGAGTATAGACACAATAATGTGTACGTTTTACCTCAACTTATGATATAAAGTGTTGTATTAAAGAAATGTTATCCTCGTATTTAATTTTATCGTTGAAGCTTTTTTATATAGTAAAGTCTTCGAAAAAGAAAATTAAAATAAAGAACGACAATTAATAATAGACAGATAGAATCAAACGCAAGAAAATATAAGCAGGTCAGACCTCGATAAAAAAATAAAAAATAAATAAGATCACATTCTTAAAAATTGAGACAAAAAAATGTTGTTTTTTTTTTTTTTTTGCATGCACCCATACAAGTAATAATATGATTAAGAAAGATTCTAAAATGTTAAGTCATTCATGATACAATAATTTTATTAATAGTATATGTGGATATGATCAATCACATATCAAAATCAAACTATGGGATAAATTACATTGATAATATAGTGGGGTTCTAGGTTAGTATGTTTGAGCAACTGGGAGTTGAAATGTGGATATTTAGTCCAAAAAAATGAATGTGACTTTATTTTTATTATTTTATGATAGAATAAGGGATAATCCAAAAACAAAACTACAAAGAACAGATAAATAGCATAATTACAGGAGGATGGTTCTTGGAAATATCTGAATATGAATAAAATATAAAAGGACATGTGCTGCCATTATTTATTTATTTATTTATTTGATTATAATAAGTTTAAATCAACGTGCTATGGAATAATTTTACTCTCTATCCAAGATTTCTCCAAATTTCGAGGTAAATCTTGCATCTTATCTCATGTCATAAGAAAAATATTTTTATGACAAGAAAATAAATAATTATTTTAATATTTGACTACTTTAATATATATTTTTATATTTGAAATAAAATTAATCTATTCTCAATAATTAACGTATTTAAAATCATAAATTTTAAAAAATTAAAATTTGTATTTATGACTGATTAAATATTGTCATATTAGAATAGAGAAAGTATTTATAAATATTTAACTATTTTAACAAATTAAATAATTATTTTTACTTGAAAGAATTCAAGACTTTTCAAGTAAAAAGATTTATGTACAAACTTAGCCACTTTTATAACTTTATTTTTAAACTTGAGAGCATCATTTGGATAACGACTTATATAGTGTTGGAAAAGACCACTTTTCACTTGTACTTTGTCTTTTTTGTGCTTTGTTTTCTTGAGGCCATATGACAAATAGAGACCAAATACAAATAATTGAACATATATTAATATTTTTTTTTGGTTTTCATTCAGTGATCGGAATCCATATTACCGTCCTGATAAAATTTAAATCACATACTACAAGGCCCATTTGAGGGTGACATTCCCAACATGATTTTTTTTCATATCCAAAGCTCGAATCTGAGATCTCTAGTTAAGGGTTAAACAGTTTCATCAGTCACCACTTTACCACAACTCACGTTGGTATGTTACTAATATTGATATTGCCAAGTTATACCGTCAGGCATCTTTATAAGAGTAACTTTCACATATAGCAAACAAAAAAATCATATTTGTATGCTATAGCAAAGTTTGCATAATTGCGCTTCATAGCAAACATATATATGTATAATTCGCTATACATATACAATTAAAAGCAATTGTATAATTCGTTGGCTCCTCTTCAGAATTGTATAATTTCATTATACAAACATAAACTGGGCGAGGAGAATATTTTTATTGTATAATTATAAGTGTATAGGACGAATATATATGTATTTGCATGTGTATATACAATTTTCTCTCACTTTATACAAACGAAACGCAATTTATACACTTACATTTGTATAAAACGAGAAAGAGAGAAAGGCACAAGAGAGGCTGGGCAGGAGAATATTTTTATTGTATAATTATAAGTGTATAGGACGAATATATATGTATTTGCATGTGTATATACAATTTTTTCTCGCTTTATACACACAGAACCGGAATTTATACACTTCTGTGTGTAAAGCGAGAGAGGAGAACACAGAGGGAGTGAGCGAGAGAGGAGAGTGGCGAGCGAGAGTTTGAGGGAGAGAGACGCTGGCAAACAGTTTGCTACAGGACACAATTAAATCAAAGGGTGGTTATACCATTTAATTTGAATTATTAGTTTGCCATTATATACAATTTTCCCTCTTTATAATAGGCGAGAAAATTGAGACATCAAAATTCTTTGTGAAAGTGAAACGAGATAAATTAAAAGATGAAGTGGAGATTTTTTTTGTATTCCACTACTTTTTTGATAATTTTTATTTATAATAATCAAATAACATTTAAATATTAGATTATATTATAGATACATACTTAATAATTAATTTATATAACAAATAAAAACATAAATAAGATCACATTCTCAAAAATTGAGACAAAAAAATGTTGTTTTTTTTTTTTTTTGCATGCACCCATACAAGTAATAATATGATTAAGAAAGATTCTAAAATGTTAAGTCATTCATGATACAATAATTTTATTAATAGTATATGTGGATATGATCAATCACATATCAAAATCAAACTATGGGATAAATTACATTGATAATATAGTGGGGTTCTAGGTTAGTATGTTTGAGCAACTGGGAGTTGAAATGTGGATATTTAGTCCAAAAAAATGAATGTGACTTTATTTTTATTATTTTAGGATAGAATAAGGGATAATCCAAAAACAAAACTACAAAGAATAGATAAATAGCATAATTACAGGAGGATGGTTCTGGGAAATATCTGAATATTTCTATTATATAGAAAGATAATGAGGAGGACGACCAAGGGTATATTGGTCATTTCACACTAATAAAAATACTCCACATAGTTCTGGAAGCAACCATTTTCTGCACTCTCTTTCACCGACATATACAACTCAAACCTCCATTCTTTTTTTGGCTTCCAAACCTAATTTCATGGCGTCTTCAAGTTCATTTTTGTAGTTCTCTTGTCTTCTCAACAAGATCTTCCAAATTCGGTAAGCTATTCTCCCATTTTTTGTTTCTTCTGCTAAACAAAACTGAGAACTCCTTCAATTTGCCTTCGTAAAACTTTCAAGAAAACTTTTAGCTCTCTTTTACAATTTAAGGTATGATTCTCTCTCAATTTTCGCTCAAAACTGCTTCTTTTTACACTTCTATAGTTTGCACAAAGCAAAATGCTTTTTTTTTATTTTTTTTATTTCAGGCTTATTGTATTTTCAGATTTATCTTTTAGGTTTTTTTTTTTTTTTTCCTTGAAACATTTTATCTTTGCATCATTTGAAAGCTCTTCCTCTTATTAGCACCACTTTAAATTTGAAAATTTCAGAGCTCTGTCCAAGAGATTGCATTTTAATTTTGAATTTGATCATACTATGGATGCTCTCCTTTCTCATAGCCAGATTCATCACCTTCTGACCCTATTATTTAGTTATTCAAGTTTTTTGATGAACTTTGTGTAGATTTTCCAAAATATTAGATATTTGTATAGTTCTTTCATTACTTTTTTGAGGCAACAGGTATAGTTTGAATCAATAATCTTACATGCTTTCATGATTTTGCTGTGGATACCTTGAAAAAGTATATAACTAAAAGTTGTTTACTGACTTTGATATGTTATTTATGTAGGTTTTGATAAATTCACTGCCTGTTTTGTACCAGCAAGAAAAATAAGTATTATAAAACTGTGAATTAATGATCTAGACTGAGCTTTTACTTTCTTTTAATTTAACACATTTCGCTACCACGTTTTAATCATATTGTTAATTTCATATGTTATTTATGCAGGTTTTGATAAATTCTCTGTCTGTTTTGTACCAGCAAGAATAATAAGTATCATAAAACTGTGAATTAATGATGTAGACTAAGTTTTTTTTTTTTTCACTCAACACATTTCACTGTCACGTATTAATCATATTGTTAGTTGATCTTATTTGTTTTTTCTAGGTGTAAAAATTTATAGTATTCATGATTCATTTTTCATGATATTAGTCTCAAATAAGTATAACAAAATGGCTAAGAAATTTTTGAGTACAGCTAGCTGTCAAGCTTCATTGCTGAAGAACTTATAGCATGTAAACTAATTTCTAAAAGTTTCTCAGATATATTGCTCTTTTTTCAGGAATTTTTCAATAGGAAAGCACCATTTCTCAAGGAAATATGGTAATGCCATTATCTATGAGCAGCAATATCTACAGATGAATACTAATTTTTTGAATGTTTCTCCCACAAAATGATCAGTTGAGCATCTTTCAAAGAACTACGGTCAGCCATACTGCAAATGCACTTGGTAGAACCTGTTCGACAATGCATTTCAAAGTAACTCGGTAAGAAATTCTTCTAATATTATTCTTCAAAGTAACTCATTTTTTTATCACTTGTTTTGAATGGTTGTGTGAAGCATGAACCACCTAATTTGGGTACTCGGAAGTTGGTATTATATTCTTTTTATATCATTTTTGCAGTGTGAGGATAATATATGCATAAAAATCTCGTGAGTTATTGACTCATATTATTTTGGAAGGATTTTTCCACCACAAGTTAAAATTTTGCGCAATATCAATTTGACATCAAATAAATGTTTAAATGGGCAAGATGCGCATCCTTAACTATTTCGTTTTTTTTCTTTATGAACCTAATCCCTCTACTAAATTATAATCAATATGGCCATAGTTAATCTCTTTTAAATGTCACAAGTATTTAATTAGATTTCTTGTTTAAGTGGTAGTATCCTTTCGTAAGGGTCACTACAGTTTGTCTTTTTATGATGCTTAAATTTTAAGTTTTTTTCTTTTCCAGTACAAGGAATGACAATTCAATTTTGCGCGTCATATAATTATGAGACTCCTTTATTTCCTTATGATCAAGTGAATCGATAACTTTCGGTCCGCAATGTGTCTAGCCTTTCATAGTTACTTTAGGCTTGTCCTTTACTTTTGACAATTTATTTTTATTTTCTGATTAAATATTTCACCGTTGCATAATTTGAAAAGCTCTTCCTCTTATTATCAGTACTTTAATTTTGATAATTTAGCGCCAACAGATTCTGTTCTGACTCTTAATTTTGTCATACTATGAATGCTCTCTTTCCTAACAGAATTCATCACTTTTTTCCCTGCCCTTGTAGAAAACACTTTTAAGAGTTGAAACAGTAGCACTTCAAATATTAAAATTCTCCCACATAGCATAGGCTTTTGTCTTGATGTTTTAGGATTTATTTCAATTTTGAAGTCTAATTTTCGATTCAAGTAACTTATGTGCAAACCTTTTTTAATCATAAAGCCGTTTTTTTTAAAACAAAAGCTAAGCTTATGACATGTATAGTAGATAAGAAACAATAGGAACATGAGGAGTTGGAAATGTAACAAAATTTAGTAACCATTTTCTCCTCATGTGAAGATGTGCACAAACCTCTGGTGTTTTTAAGTTCAAATCTCTTGGTTCTAATACGTGGTTGCGAGTCGTTCTATCCTCTCTTTTTTTAAATTCAACTTTCACTCTTAATTTTGTATTTTTAGCTATAAAGGTTCTCATTTCATCCTTCTCTCTTGATTAAACAAGGGAGAGCAGGGTAGGGTAGAAGGATCAAGAGAATTGGTTATGATACAACCTGGTTAATAAGAAAGATTGAAGCGCTAGCTTTCTGGAGAAAGAAGTGACAATTGATTTAGCCAAGAAGCTTAAGTGGAGACGGGAGATCATTGGAGATTCTTGTCTCATTCCATTCCACTGGCTTAACCAGTAACCAATGGCGAGAACTGTTTGTGCATAGCTTAAATATCGACGAAGTCTGGAAATTACAATCCATGCAACATATATCCTTAATAGTTGTTGATTTTTTATTCATTTATAAGTTTTTGATAAAACTGAGACTTGCGTAAAGACATGATTGTACTTTCTGTAAGAGATTCAAAATTGCCATTATCTCCTTACACAACTATTATAATTAATAATGATATATACCACCACCAACAATAATTACCTTTCAATTTTAAATAAATTAAAATCGATTATATGAATTTTATTTCTCCATTTAAAAATAAATTTCAACTTTCCGATGATCTTATTAAGGCCAAAGATTAAACGATATTTTAGTATATTATACATATCTTAAATTAAGATCATAAGATTTTTTAACCAAAAGATATTGTAAGATTTAAAAGTTTTTTTGGGTTTTTTAAATTTCGTATCAAGTAAAAATCAGACAAAAAAATTAAAACGAAAGAGTAAATTTCTTTTTTCCCTAAAAATTAAAAAATTGGTGAATAATAACAATATTCTCCATTTTATATAAGCTATAGAACAATGCATGTAACATATTAATGAAAAACTAGATACATTGAACATTTTCTATCCCATGATACTATGATAGTGCTCAACTTTTTTATATCTCATTGATACTATGATAGAGCTTCTATGTAATGTTCGAGTCGACTTACATATATCTTGACTAATTTTATAACGCACCTATATATGATCTCTCATCAGCATAATTCTATCCATCAGAATTTGATTTGGTATTTACAACACCTTTCATGATTGTAGACATTGGATACATAACTCTATTCAGAAACACTTGAGCATATATATGAAAAGAAATAACCGAAGTTGTTATAGAATATTATAATTCACTATAATAGTGAAATCATCTTAAGTTTTGTATAACCCCCACTCTCCTTTTTAGTTCGACGGTCCTAAAGATCTATACTACTATAACTTAATTAATAGAATAGTTTATCTTTTTCAAAAATAAAAATAAATTCTTGAAGATAATTTTTTGATTTATTTATCAGACACTTGAAATTAATTAAGAAATCCACTTATTTTCCGGCAAGAAAACATTTATTTCCTACCAACCATATATAATGCACAAAAATAGTGATATAGAAGGAATAAATATTGACTGTTTTCTAGGAAATTGTAACAATTTGCAAAGATGTTTGGAACCAGGTTGTATCTTTTGTTCTGGATCATTCTTTTGATTTGGTCAGTAGTAAAAAAAATATAAAAAATATAAAAAAAAAAAATAAAAAAAATATATATATATATATATATATATATATATATTATTATAATATAGAAGAGTGAAGCCGACCAAACGACCAAGGGCAAAGTAGTCATTTCACACAATTGAGAAAAAATCTAACAACCAAGGGTCAATTTGTCATTTCCTAAATATTCTAGAATGTTTGTTTTTATTTTATTATTAATATTACATAAGATCACTACTAATGTCCAATATATTTATAAAATATATAAGTGAGCCCCACCACCTTCCACTTAAATACTACATATTATACATTATAATAACTATACTAAGTGGGCCCCACAACCTTCCACTTAAATACTACATATTTTATACTCCCTCCATCCCATTTTATGTGATGTAGTTTGACTCGGCACGGAGTTTAAGAAAGAAAGGAAGACTTTTAAAACTTGTGGTCCAAAATGAATGATAGAAATTTGTGTGGCTGTAAATCATTTCATTAAAGGTAAAATAGACATTTTATAGTTAAATTGTTACTAAATATAGAAATGTGTCATTCTTTTTGGGACTGACTAAAAAGGAAAGTGAGTCATATAAATTGGGACAGAGGGAGTATTAATTACTATACTATAAATGACTTAAATACTCCATATTATCTATTACAATAATTAACAATTATTTGACACTTTAAATTCTATCAATGCCATATAAATTAGCATAAAAAACCTAACATATAATATTTAAATATATTTAAAAATAATATAAGTAATACTATACATTACAATAATTAACAACTTAATTATTTAAAACTTATATCAAAAATTTAATTGACTCTTTAAATTCTATTGGTACCACATAAAATGGATTATATAATAAACATATATTGTTTGAAATTGACGAAAAAGAAACAATAAATTACAATAATTAAAATAAAAATAGTCCACTCCAAAAAATCTATCAATTAACAACATATATTGTTTGAAATTAACGAAAAAGAAACTATAAATTAGAATAATTAACAAAATAAATCTCTCGACTCCAACAAATCTATCAATTAATGCCACATAAATTGGGACATGGAAAATAACATATATTATTAAAAAATTAGGTTCAAAATGTACAAAAAAATACAATAATTAACAACTTAATATATTAAAGAGACATATAAAAAACGGTTATAGAAGAGTCAAGATGACCAACGACCAAGGGTAGAGTAGTAATGTCACACAATTGAGAAAAAATTTAACTTCATAAAATTTAAAAAGTAAATAATATTTTTAACTTTGTGATCTTAAGTTAAAATAAAAATGTATCAAAATATTTTTTAATTTTGTGATCTTAAAATTATATACAAAATTAAAATTAAAGAATAAAAAAATAATATTTAATTTTTATATTTAGGGTGACCTTAAAATCACATGAAAAGTTAAAATTAAAAATAAATAATAATAAAAAGAGAGATTTTTTTAATGTTTAAATCATTTAACTTTTCATGTGAATAACTTGAAATATTAATTACGCTATTAAGGAGTAATATTTTCTCTACAAAATATAATAGAGGTAAAAATAGTGAACTAGAGATATAATATACTATTTTTTTTTAACTGCTTCTAACTTAGGGCATTTATATAATTTTTTATTTTAATTTTTTTACTCTTTTGGATATTTAAAAATTACGTCATTAATTTAATAAATCATGATAATTAAATAATTAAAATATTTAAATTATAAAACACATAAAGAATTCAATTGTCTCTCAAAATTATATCGGTGCTACATAAATAGGACCGAAGAAATAACATATATTATTTGAAAATGACGTAAAAATATGATAAATGACAAAAATTAACAATTTGAAATATTTGGAAGATATATAAAAAAACGGTTAATCTTGAAATTTTATTTGTGCAATGTAAATTGGGACATAAGAGGTAATTATTTGAAAATTATGTAAAAAATTCTATAAATCATTATAATTAAAAACTTAAAATATTTAAAACCCATATAAAAATTTGGATAATTCTTTAAATTCCAACTATATCACATAAATTAAAATTGAAGGAGTAACATATATTGATGAAGACGACCATGACAACCAAGGGCACTTTTGTCATTTTATCAAAATTATCAGCTTAAAACAGTTGTACTTTCTGCTTCAAAATTATTGAATTTCTCAAATACCCAACCAAATTGCTATAATTATGATGGACACGTGTACTTCCTATCATGAAAAGTATAAAAAATATCACAAGTGGTCGTACTATCTAAACATGATGGGACCATTTTTAATTCAAAAAATTTATACTTATTACATTAACACCTTTACTTTTTGCACTAAAATAAATACAAAAAGAAACAAACATATTTAAAATGTATTAAATGAATAAAAATAAAAATATTTTAATTAGGGAACATAAAAATTAATAAATAAAATGGATAGATAAATTAAATGAAATTAAAGTAAACTAAGAGTCTCACTAAATTTTAAAATAAATAGTTTTAAAATTTTGCGAATCAGGCATTGAAGAGAAATAATAAGTATTATTCGTTTTCAATTTACGTACATTGATGAAAAGAATATTCTGATAGTAAAATAATTTAAATTTTAAGATTAAGTAGATTAAAATTTAATTAATTATAGTGGATTGTTTACTTTATTTACTTGATATTGCTATTTTCTTTTCTCAAATAAGAAGTTACGAATCGAAACACATGAAAATCAGTACATTAATTAGAGAAGTAAATAAATTTAAGTAGATTAATATTATTTAGAAAGAGATGTCAAAAATAGCAAATGCCTAATAGTAATTGCAAAAATTATGAATAAATTTCCGAATAAAAAAAAAATTATTGAAAAAACTTTAGTATGAATGAGACATAATTGACCTCAAATAATTTGAGATTGTACTTGATCAATTTTGGTATATATCTATTAATTTAATATACAAATGTAATTAGTACTCCCATATGTATAATGTTCAATTTATAAATAGTTATATACAAATGTAATTAGTATTCCCATATGTATAATGTTCATCTACGTAAATATTTCACTTTAAAAACAACATTCAATAGAATGACATTCACAAAATATATAGATAACACGTTTGACTGCTATATTATTTATTTATTTTATATAATGGTGTTTATATGCGATTGTCTCATTTATATTAATCAATTTTAGATCACGAATAAGACTACACGTTGGGCCCGTGCTTAGCACGGGCAATACTTATCTAGTGAATAAAATATAAAAGGACATGTGCTGCCATTATTTATTTATTTATTTATTTGATTATAATAAGTTTAAATCAACGTGCTATGGAATAATTTTACTCTCTATCCAAGATTTCTCCAAATTTCGAGGTAAATCTTGCATCTTATCTCATGTCATAAGAAAAATATTTTTATGACAAGAAAATAAATAATTATTTTAATATTTGACTACTTTAATATATATTTTTATATTTGAAATAAAATTAATCTATTCTCAATAATTAACGTATTTAAAATCATAAATTTTAAAAAATTAAAATTTGTATTTATGACTGATTAAATATTGTCATATTAGAATAGAGAAAGTATTTATAAATATTTAACTATTTTAACAAATTAAATAATTATTTTTACTTGAAAGAATTCAAGACTTTTCAAGTAAAAAGATTTATGTACAAACTTAGCCACTTTTATAACTTTATTTTTAAACTTGAGAGCATCATTTGGATAACGACTTATATAGTGTTGGAAAAGACCACTTTTCACTTGTACTCTGTCTTTTTTGTGCTTTGTTTTCTTGAGGCCATATGACAAATAGTGACCAAATACAAATAATTGAACATATATTAATTTATTTTTTTGGTTTTCATTCAGTGATCGGAATCCATATTATCGTCCTGATAAAATTTAAATCACATACTACAAGGCCCATTTGAGGGTGACATTCCCAACATGATTTTTTTTCATATCCAAAGCTCGAATCTGAGATCTCTAGTTAAGGGTTAAACAGTCTCACCAGTCACCAATTTACCACAACTCACGTTGGTATGTTACTAATATTGATATTGCCAAGTTATACCGTCAGACATCTTTATAATAGGCGAGAAAATTGAGACATCAAAATTCTTTGTGAAAGTGAAACGAGATAAATTAAAAGATGAAGTGGAGATTTTTTTTTTGTATTCCACTACTTTTTTGATAATTTTTATTTATAATAATCAAATAACATTTAAATATTAGATTATATTATAGATACATACTTAATAATTAATTTATATAACAAATAAAAACATAAATAAGATCACATTCTTAAAAATTGAGACAAAAAAATGTTGTTTTTTTTTTTTTTGCATGCACCCATACAAGTAATAATATGATTAAGAAAGATTCTAAAATGTTAAGTCATTCATGATACAATAATTTTATTAATAGTATATGTGGACATGATCAATCACATATCAAAATCAAACTATGGGATAAATTACATTGATAATATAGTGGGGTTCTAGGTTAGTATGTTTGAGCAACTGGGAGTTGAAATGTGGATATTTAGTCCAAAAAAATGGATGTGACTTTATTTTTATTATTTTAGGATAGAATAAGGGATAATCCAAAAACAAAACTACAAAGAACAGATAAATAGCATATTTACAGGAGGATGGTTCTTGGAAATATCTGAATATGAATAAAATATAAAAGGACATGTGCTGCCATTATTTATTTATTTATTTATTTGATTATAATAAGTTTAAATCAACGTGCTATGGAGTAATTTTACTCTCTATCCAAGATTTCTCCAAATTTCGAGGTAAATCTTGCATCTTATCTCATGTCATAAGAAAAATATTTTTATGACAAGAAAATAAATAATTATTTTAATATTTGACTACTTTAATATATATTTTTATATTTGAAATAAAATTAATCTATTCTCAATAATTAACGTATTTAAAATCATAAATTTTAAAAAATTAAAATTTGTATTTATGACTGATTAAATATTGTCATATTAGAATAGAGAAAGTATTTATAAATATTTAACTATTTTAACAAATTAAATAATTATTTTTACTTGAAAGAATTCAAGACTTTTCAAGTAAAAAGATTTATGTACAAACTTAGCCACTTTTATAACTTTATTTTTAAACTTGAGAGCATCATTTGGATAACGACTTATATAGTGTTGGAAAAGACCACTTTTCACTTGTACTTTGTCTTTTTTGTGCTTTGTTTTCTTGAGGCCATATGACAAATAGTGACCAAATACAAATAATTGAACATATATTAATATTTTTTTTTGGTTTTCATTCAGTGATCGGAATCCATATTATCGTCCTGATAAAATTTAAATCACATACTACAAGGCCCATTTGAGGGTGACATTCCCAACATGATTTTTTTTCTTACCCAAGGCTCAAATCTGAGATCTCTAGTTAAGGATTAAACAGTCTCACCAGTCACCACTTTACCACAACTCACGTTGGTATGTTACTAATATTGATATTGCCAAGTTATACCGTCAGGCATCTTTATAATAGGCGAGAAAATTGAGACATCAAAATTCTTTGTGAAAGTGAAACGAGATAAATTAAAAGATGAAGTGGAGATTTTTTTTTGTATTCCACTACTTTTTTGATAATTTTTATTTATAATAATCAAATAATATTTAAATATTAGATTATATTATAGATACATACTTAATAATTAATTTATATTACAAATAAAAATATTGTAGAGAAATTTAATTATATTAGTTGATATAGATATTAGTTGGTCCTAGCCTACCCACCTAACCTAACAATTTATGATTTCATAAGAAGTTTTTTTTCTACTTTCTCAACTTAAATGTTTTAAGGAAAAGAGTAGTGATTGAGGTTTTTCAATAGACTATCAATTTTTAAAAAGTAAAAAAACAAAGCATCACAACTATAAAAATTGAAAAGTCAGTGTTCAATTTAATTCAGTTGAATAATTATTGAGGAAAGTCTTACTAATCATTTAATTTGACGATGAATAGTGATTCATACCCCCACCCCCCACCCCACCCCGCCCTACCTTTTATTTTAGTAGAATAGAGAGAATAGGAGGGACAAAGTTAAGAAATAATCACCCAATAAAATACTGTGAGAAAAAGTTAATAAATAATCACTTTTAACCTATGTTATTAAATATTAGAGAATTTTACGCAAATCTCATAGTAATAAGAGTTAATTATGTATTTCCATGGAATGTAAAGATTTGCAGGCATACTATCCAACACTCAACTATATTACAGTTAAAAAAATTAAAGATTTTAATGTTAAGGCTACTGGAGTAGATAAAAAACTCTCACACCTTAATAAAAAATGGATTCAAACAAGAAGAGCTTTAGGGATAAAAGCCCTATATGCCATCCTTAAACGATTCTACAATGAAGATTGCAGGGTCATAGATCAAGATCATGATTGGGTCTTAATCACAAAAGGAAGATCCAAGTCTACAACAGCTAATCATGTAAAAGGTATTCTACTAGATGGAATACAAATATACGAAGGAGAACAGTACACATACAAAACTTTCGAAGGAAACAACTTTAGTTGTAAAAATATGGTAGACTTACCTATACAACTGGATACAATCAGAATAACAGTTCCGTGTTATATTACAAATCACGAAAGTGATCAAAATCTCATTTTAGGGAACCTATTCCTAAATAAATTGGAAGACTATAGCATAGGAAAAAATGGCATCGAAATGATATACAAAGGTGAAACTTGTTTCATACCAATAATATAAAATGCCAAAAGAAACTAATTTCAAAGTCTCGGTTTTCATAAAAATAACCTTCTATGATACAAAAATCACAACCTGTTGTCAAATAGACAATGGATCGGAAGCTAGCCTATCAAAATCTTTTTTAATAAAAGATTGGGATACAAATAAAAATAATATCTCTATTATTGGAATCACAGGAGATAAAGAAAGACTTTCCAAGTCTAAGGAAAAGGTAGAAATAATTTTAGGATCAAAAATTGTTTCTATAAAGAAATTATTTGCTTATGATAAACTGGAAACATATTTATTATTAGGAAATGATTTTCTACAACAATTTCAGGACTATCATCAAACGTTATATATGATAAGCCTTAAAATCCCTTGCGAACATTTTATAAAAGTTCCAAGAAAACAAAATCCATACAATCTTGAAAAAGATAATGAAAATTTTAAAAGAAAATACTTAGACAATCTAAGAAAGATCACTTGTAAATGTCTCAATCTAGAAAAGATTAAAGAAAATTTACAAAAATCTTATGGAGATAATCCATTGGAAAAATGGGAACAAAATCATGAAAGGGCAACTTTAACTTTAAAAGACCCAAGTATAATTATTAGAGTTAGACCCATGCTCTATAACGAAGAAGATAAAATATAATTTAAAATTCAAATTAAAGAATTGCTCAATTTAAAGTTAATACGAATGAGTAAAAGTCCTCATAGTAGCCCAGCATTTATGGTAAGAAATCATGCTGAAATAAAGAGAGGAAAAGCTTGAATGATAATAAACTATAAAGAGCTAAATAAAAATTGTTTATTTGACGGATATTTTATCCCAAACAAAAATAATCTGATCAACCTTGCAAAAGGAAAAAATTATTTCTCAAAATTTGACTGTAAAAGTGGATTTTGGCAAATCAAATTAGCAGAAGACTCCATTCAGTTAACTGCTTTTAGTACTCCAAATGGACACTATGAGTGGTTAGTTATGCCTTTCGGGCTAAAAAACGCGCCACAAATATTCCAAAGAAAAATGAATAAAATATTTTCAGAAAAAGAATTTTTAATAGTCTATATAAATGACATCCTAATATGTTCTAAAACATATGAAGAACATCTGAAAGAGTTTTCAGAAATTTGCTTAGAAAATGGAATTGTGTTAAGTCAAAAAAAGGCTGACATTAATAAAAATGAAATAAAATTCTTAGGAATGATTATTTCAAAAAATGGAATCGAACTTCAATCACATATTTGAAAAAAGATAGTAGAATTCCCTGATAAGTTAACAACAAAACAAGAAATTCAAAGATTCCTAGGTTGTTTAAATTATGCAGGCGAATTTGTTCCAGATTTAGCCAAAAAACGGAATATACTACAAAAGTTAATCCGAAAATCCAATAGATTTGGATGGACAGAAGAACACACACAGTGTATTAAAAGTTTAAAAGAAGAATGTGCTAAGTTGCCAAAACTAAGACTTCCAGAAGATAGTGATAATTTAGTTTTACAAACTGATGCATCTGACTATCATTGGGAGCATTATTGCAAACCGATTTAAATGAGATTTGCAGGTACACAAGTGGCACATTCAATGAAGCAGAAACAAGATATTCTACAAATGAAAAAGAATTATTGGCCATTGTTAGAGGGATTAGAAAATTCTCTGCATTCGTTTTGCCAAAACAATTTATTATTAGAACTGATAATACTAAAGTGTCAGGACTAATATTTAATAAGCTTCCATCTGAACCACAGTACAGGAGATTACATCGATGGCAAGTTTTATTATCTTTCTATTCATTTTCTATAGAATACATTAAAGGAGATGATAACTTCCTTGCAGATTTCATCTCAAGAAACGCCCAATATGGACAATCAGACAAAAATCCTGGTAAACAGGATATATGAAAAAATGAAAACAGTGGATGATAAGTGGGAAAATCTACTACTTAACACATGACAAGTGTTGGATGATATGTGCTTAGATAGTGTTGTACATTCTTCTTTTGTGGTTGTACCTTTAAAATTTATATTATTGGACAATTTAACACCATTAATTACCTACCTCATTTGAGCCCATTTATATATAATGCAACTGTCATTGTAACTATCTTATTAGCTTTCAACCAAAAGCTAACAAGATTTTTAGTTACATATTTATTATTTAGTTAAATAATAAATATGTCTTGTTAGCTTTCAACCAAAAGCTAACAAGATTTTTAGTTACATATTTATTATTTAGTTAAATAATAAATTTGTCATTGTATGAGCTATTTATTACTCATTCCTTTTGAATTTGTTAAATTTTGATCTGACACATAGTTTACGAAAGTAAATTAGATTTTGAGAAAAAATATTAAGTGATACTTGAAGTTGTCCCAGATTTTCAAAAAGACACCTTAACTTTGCGTGCGTCCTATTACCCCCACAAAACATTCAAAATCACAATAAATACACATTTTTTACACAATATTTCCACTTTGGACAAAAATATCCTTCGAATGTGCAATTTCTTAAAAACGAAAAGTCGAACCCATTATTAATGTATTGAAGGATGCTTTGGTAATTTCCTATGATGAATTCGTTTTGTTTGTTTCTTTTAAATTTATTTTACTATACTAAATAATTGTATAAAATATTATGAATCACGATAATTAATTACTTAAATATTTAAAAGATATAAAAATACATAAAAAATCTGATTGACTCTTCAAATTTTACCGGTGACACATAAATTGGGACAAATGAAATAATATATATTATTTGAAAATTTCTTAGAAAGTACTATAAATTACAATAATTAACAACTAGAAATATTTCAAAGACAAAAAAAATTGATTGAATCTCAAAAAATTTAGTACTACATAAATTGAGAAAGAAGAAATGACCTCTATTATTTGAAAATGGCATAAAAGTATTACAAATCATACAATAAGAACTAACAATTTAAAATTTTAAAAGACTTTAATGTTTTATACTTATTCTATTTCCACTTTGGACAAAAATATCCTCCCAATATGCATATTTTTTTAAACAAAAAGTGGGATCCATTATTGATGTATTCAAGGATGCTTTGGTAATTTTTCTATGATGAATTCGTTTTGTTTGTTGTTAAATTTTTTTAAATAATTGTATAAAATATTATAAATCACAATAATTATTTACTTAAATATTCAAAAGATATAAAAATATGTAAAAGATTTGATTAACTCTTCAAATTTTATCGGTGACACATAAATTGGACAAATGAAATAATAAATATTATTTGAAAATTACTTAGAAAGTACAATAATTTACAGTAATTAACAATAGAATATTTTAAAGACAAAAAAAATTGATTGAATCTCCAAATTTTATTAGTACCACATAAATTGAGAAAGAAGAAATGACCTTTATTATTTCAAAATTGCGTAAAAGATATTACAAATCATACAACAATAATTACCAATTTAGAATGTTAAAAGACATAAAAAATTTTTTTACCATAGTTAACAATAATTAAAAATTTAAACTATTTTAAATTAATATTAAAGTTTGATTAACTCTTTATTATTTCTTACAAAATCATCTATTCTCTCATCTATTTCTATATCCTCTCAATCTTAAGTCTTAATTTTTGATTCCATTTAAGTCTCATATTATTATAATACATATTTTTCAATTCTAAATTTTCATATTATATCATAGTATATATTATTCTCATGTTTGCTATCAAGTATTGGAGTTCCAAACTACAAGCTTCAAGAATCGGTTATAACGTCTGCTATTAACGTAGACGTTTGGTACATTCGTTTCATAATATTTATATTTTATCCACTAGATTCAAAACAAGTTACTACTTACTATTACTATTACTATTACTATTAGGTATTTAATACATACTTAACTTATTGTTGAGGTGATTGATCATATGAGGATCGTAAGTTTGAAATTTTTTAGTTAAACTTGTCTGATGAGGTCTGACTTGTATGATATATCTTTTGAGTAGAACTTACGAGCTATTGTAATAAAATAATATTTATCGTATTCGAAAATAACAACCGCATCTCCTTTGAAGAAAAAAAAGAAGCTTATTTGTGTAAGTCTTAACTGCTAATTTGTTTCCATATTCATTTTCTCATCGACATCATTAAAATTAATCAGAAACGTGCCTTCACAGGACAACGTACATCAAAATAAATCACCACTATTATAAGGTCCTAATCAAGTTCTTTTGACATCTAACATGTCGATAAAATTGGATTTTAAATAATTATATGATGGGACTTAATTAATTTTCCAGCTGGCTATTAAAAGCGTCATTAGAGAGTTGTCAAGTCACTACACAGTAATCTAATTAATCATTGTAATTAGCAACATTAAGGAGATCTGTCAATCTTAGAGAGTAGCTTTTTAATCAGTTGCTTAAATGAATAATAAAGCACCAAAAGGGGTTGGTTCTTGAATTAGAGCTATATGTATGAAGTTATCTTTGTTAAAGAACAATTACTCCAACATGAAATTTTTCGATACGAATTAAAATTTAATTAAATCTCAATACAAGTACGGAACATCTTTTTTTTCTTTTCCTCATGCAATAATTTCATGTTTCATACAAGTCCTAAGTTTGATGGCCATTGAGTCCATTCCAATTGGTTGAATAATCTTTTGAATATTTAAGTAAACAATTATTGTAATTTATAATATTTTATACAATTATTTAAAAAAAATTTAACAACAAACAAAACGAATTCATCATAGGAAAATTACCAAAACATCCTTGAATACATCAATAATGGGTCCCACTTTTTGTTTAAAAAAATATGCATATTGGGAGAATATTTTTGTCCAAAGTGGAAATAAAATAAGTATAAAGCATTAAAGTCTTTTAAAATTTTAAATTGTTAATTCTTATTGTATGATTTGTAATACTTTTACGCCATTTTCAAATAATAGAGGTAATTTCTTCTTTCTCAATTTATGTAGTACTAAATTTTTTTTGAGATTCAATCAAATTTTTTTGTCTTTGAAATATTTCTAGCTGTTAATTACTGTAATTTATAGTACTTTCTAAGAATAATAAGTGGGTATATCTACTACTTAGCACATGACAAGTGTTGGATGATATGTGCTTAGATAGTGTTGTACATTCTTCTTTTCTGGTTGTACCTTTAAAATTTATATTATTGGACAATTTAACACCATTAATTACCTACCTCATTTGGGTCCATTTATATATATATTACTATATATAATAAGTGAGAATATCTACTACTTAGCACATGACAAGTGTTGGATGATATGTGCTTAGATAGTGTTATACATTCTTCTTTTATGGTTGTACCTTTAAAATTTATATTATTGGACAATTTAACACAATTAATTACCTATCTCATTTGGGTCCATTTATATATATATATATATATATATATATATATATATATATATATATATTACTATATATAATAAGTGGGAATATCTACTACTTAGCACATGACAAGTGTTGAATGATATGCGCTTAGATAATGTTGTACATTCTTCTTTTATGGTTGTACCTTTAAAATTTATATTATTGGACAATTTAACACCATTAATTACCTACCTCATTTGGGCCCATATATATATATATATATAAAATAAGCCACAATGCAATAATTTTTATAGTATTTAATTACATTGTAACTATCTTATTAGCTTTCAACCAAAAGGAGTATTTCTTTTAAATAATAAATATGTCATTGTGTGAGCTATTTATTACTCATTCCTTTTGAATTTGTTAATCTGATTTTGATCTGACACATAATTTACGAAAGTAAATTAGATTTTGAGAAAAAATATTAAGTGATACTTGAAGTTGTCCCAGATTTTCAAAACGACACCTTAACTTTGCGTGCGTCCTATTACCCCACAAAACATTCAAAATCACAATAAATACACATTTTTTACACAATATTTCCAATCTGGACAAAAATATCCTTCGAATGTGCAATTTCTTAAAAACAAAAAGTCGAACCCATTATTGATGTATTGAAGGATGCTTTGGTAATTTCCTATGATGAATTCGTTTTGTTTGTTTCTTTTAAATTTATTTTACTATACTAAATAATTGTATAAAATATTATGAATCACGATAATTAATTACTTAAATATTTAAAAGATATAAAAATATATAAAAGATCTGATTGACTCTTCAAATTTTATCGGTGACACATAAATTGGGACAAATGAAATAATATATATTATTTGAAAATTTCTTAGAAAGTACTATAAATTACAGTAATTAACATTTAGAAATATTTCGAAGACAAAAAAAATTGATTGAATCTCAAAAAAAAAATTAGTACTACATAAATTGAGAAAGAAGAAATGACCTCTATTATTTGAAAATGGCGTAAAAGTATTACAAATCATACAATAAGAATTAACAATTTAAAATTTTAAAAGACTTTAATGCTTTATACTTATTCTAATTTCACTTTGGACAAAAATATCCTCCCAATATGCATATTTTTTTAAACAAAAAGTGGGATCCATTATTGATGTATTCAAGGATGCTTTGGTAATTTTCCTATAATGAATTCGTTTTGTTTGTTGTTTAATTTTTTTAAAATAATTGTATAAAATATTATAAATCACAATAATTATTTACTTAACTATTCAAAATATATAAAAATATGTAAAAGACCTGATTAACTCTTCAAATTTTATCGGTGACACATAAATTGGACAAATGAAATAATATATATTATTTGAAAATTACTTAGAAAGTACATTAATTTACAGTAATTAACAATAAAATATTTTAAAGACAAATAAAATTGATTGAATCTCCAAATTTTATTAGTACCACATAAATTGAGAAAGAAGAAATAACCTTTATTATTTCAAAATTGCGTAAAAGATATTACAAATCATACAACAATAATTAGCAATTTAGATAATGATAAGGGGTAAACTACCCATTGATTTCATATAGTGCACAAGTATTGTAGGACATTCCAAAATAGTATAATAGACAATAATTATTGGACGGATGAAGTAGGATTAAGTCTTTCACTACTAAAGAATTGTGAAAAAAAAACGGCCAAAAGCGACGGACTGCGTCGCTTTTTTGGTCAAAATCGACGGAAAAGCGACGCAGTCACTTCCGTCACTTTTTAGCTCAACGCTTTTCAAAAAGCAACGGACAACATTGTTTTTAAAAAAACGATGGACTGCATTGCTAAAAAAGCGACGGACTATGTCGCTTTTAGAGACGGATTGCATCTCTTTTAGCGACGGACTGAGTCGCTTTTTTAGTATTTTTTTTTAATTTTTTTAAAAAAGCGATGGACTAAACCACGCTGTCCGTCGCTTTTTCTGCAATATTTTTGACAGCAGAAATTGACAGTTTCTGCTGCCCACTTGCAAATGCAATTAAATTCAATTCTACACTATTCAGCCCAATCAAAACACACACAATTATAAACAATCTAAACAATACATAAAACAACAAACTTAAAATAACATTCAAAAGTATCTAAATCATAAATTAAAGACTTATAAAGTCTTTTAAAATTTGTTTTAAAATTTCAAAAGGTTTATAAATGTCCATAGATCTAAACTAGGGAGTGAGATCTACATAATCATCCTCATCACTCTCGTCGTCGATGTCATCGGGAGCCGAAGTAGTAGGTCGACGAGCGAGATTCATCACTTGTTCTTTGATTTGCTGAATGGTCTTACTCATGCTTTCTTGTTCAGCTATTCTTCTCTGCTCCATCTACAAACGATGATCCATCTACAGAAATATAGATATTCAATTATATTATATATAAAATTTAATAATAATTTTACTAGTAGTAGTCCTAAAACTAGTTTAGTATTGACAAAACCACATTATTTATTTTAACTTATTTAAACAACTTAACAACTTTTTAACTTGAACTAGTTTAGTTTTGACTTAGTTTCAACAACTAAATTCATCAACAAAACCACATTATTTATGTTAACTTACTTAAACAACTTAACAACTTTCCAATTTAGCTTTGACTTAATACAACAACTAAATCCACCAACTAAACCACATTATTTATGTTAACTTACTTAAACAACTTAACAACTTTCTAGTTTAGCTTTGACTTAATACAATAACTAAATCCATCAACAAAACCACATTATTTAATTTAACTTATTTAAACAACTTAACAACTTTATAACTTTAACTAGTTTAGTATTGACTTAATTCAAACAACTAAATCCCCCAATTAACTAACTCACATTATTTATTTTAACTTATTCAAACAACATAACAACTTTAACTAAATCCACCAATTTTGTCATCAATAGGATCAACTAGTGTTGATACTTATGCTTAACAAATATATTATTTCTAAATTTAAAGTTAAGTGTCAACACTAGATGGACACAAATCGATCTCGCAAGAAAATCAATTTTGTCATCAATAGGATCAACTAGTGTTGGTACTCATGCTTAACAAATATATTATTTCTACATTTAAAGCTAAGTGTCAAGACTAGATGGACACAAATCAATCTTGCAAGAGAATCAATTTTGTCATCAATAGGATCAACTAGCGTTGGTACTTATGCTTAACAAACAATCGATGGACACAAAAATATTATCATAAAATTAAAGCTAAATATCAATACTAGATGGACACAAACACATTATTGAAAACAATTGTACTTGAACTTTAGAAATTTAGAAGCATCAATCTTATCTCCTACTTTGATGAAAGAAGCAATATAGTCTTGTATCAACTTTTTTAGATGTTGAGCTTCCTCAATTGCCTAGCACGAAAAGTTCTAAAATTAGTTAAATTTCAAGTTCAAGTTCTAATTTCAAGTTCAAGTTCTAAGTTCAAGTTCAAATTCTAATTTCAAGTTCAAGTTCTAAGTTCAAGTTCAAATTCTAATTTCAAGTTCAAGTTCTAATTTCAAGTTCTAAGGTCAAGTTCAATTTCTAATTTCAAATTCAAGTTTTAATTCTAAGTTCAAGTTCAAATTCTATTTTCAAGATCAAGTTTTAAGTTCAAGTTCAAATTCTAATTTCAAGTTCAAGTTCTAAGTTCAAGTTCAAATTCTAATTTCAAGTTCTAAATTCAAGTTCAAGTTTTAATTTCAAGTTCAAGTTCTAAGTTTAAGTTCAAGTTTTAAGTTCAAGTTCTAAGTTCAAGTTCTAGTTCAAGTTCAAGTTCTAATTTCAAGTTTTAATTCTAAGTTCAAGTTCAAGTTCTAAGTTCAAGTTCTAATTTCAAGTTCAAGTTCTAAGTTTAACTTCAAATTCTAAGTTCAAGTTCAAGTTCATATTCAAATTCTAAGTTCAAGTTCAAGTTTATGTTCAAATTCTAAGTTCAACTTCAATAATAATTCAAACTAGTCCTAAATTCAAAATTTAAACTAGTCTTGAAATCACAAATTCAATCTAGTCCTAAAATCCCAAAATCTAACTAGTGCTAAAATCCTTAATTCAAACAACTCCTTAAATATCCTAATTCAATCTATCTTACAATTCCAAAATCGAACTAATTAACTCAAGAAATACCGAATTTCAAACAAATCCTAAGATGCCCTAATTCAAACAAACCCCAACATTAAAATTTTTATTTCACAATCAACAAACACAAACTAACAATCAATAAAAAAAACTAATTCAATACACTAATTAACAAATTCAATACTCAAATTGAAAGTTCTAAGTTCAAGTTCTAATTTCAACATCAAGTTCTAAGTTTAACTTCAAATTCTAAGTTCAAGTTCAAGTTCAAGTTCAAGTTCTAAGTTAAAGTTCAAATTCTAAGTTAAAGTTCAAATTCTAATTTCAAGTTCAAGTTCAAATTCTAATTTCAAGTTCAAGTTCTAAGTTCAAGTTTTAAGTTCAAGTTCAAATTCTAATTTCAAGTTCAAGTTATAAGTTCAAGTTCAAATTCTAATTTTAAGTTCAAGTTCTAAATTCAAGTTCAAGTTCAAGTTATAAGTTTAAGCTCAAGTTCTAAGTTCAAGTTCTAATTTCAAGTTCAACTAATTTCAAGTTCAAATTCTAAGTTCAAGTTCAAGTTCAAGTTCTAAATTCAAGTTCAAGTTCAAGTTATAAGTTTAAGCTCAAGTTCTAAGTTCAAGTTCTAGTTCTAATTTCAAGTTCAAGTTCTAATTTCAAGTTCAAATTCTAAGTTCAAGTTCAAGTTCTAAATTCAAGTTCAAGTTCTAATTTCAAGTTCAAGTTTTAAGTTTAACTTCAAATTCTAAGTTCAAGTTCATGTCCAAATTCTAAGTTCAACTTCAATAATAATTCAAAGTAGTCCTAAAATCCCAAAATCTAACTAGTGCTAAAATCCTAAATTCAAACAACTCCTTAAATACCCTAATTCAATCTAATCTTACAATTCCAAAATCAAACTAATTAACTCAAGAAATACCGAATTTCAAACAAATTCTAAGATACCCTAATTCAAACAAACCCCAACATTAAAATTTTTATTTCACAATCAACAAACACAAACTAACAATCAAATAATCCCTAATTCAAACTAACCATCAAAAACCCCTAAATCATTCACTTACTAACTAACAATCAATCAAACTAACAATCAATAAAAAAAACTAATTCAATACACTAATTAACAAATTCAATACTCAAATTGAAAGAAATTAAAAATAATATTATGAAACCCTAACCTTCAATTAAAGGAGAAGGGATGGGAGGGAGCAAGGAGAGGAGATGAGAAGAGGAGGGCGGGAGCAAGGAGAGAAGAGATGAGAAGAGGAGGGCGACGGGAGCAAGGAGAGAAGAGATGAGTTTTCAAAATTAGAGGGTTTGGTCTTTTTTTAGGTAAAAAATAGGAAGGTTAGGTAGATTTAATTTGATCCATTGGATTAGTTAAGAGGAGCGGCTAGGATTTGATCTAGGATTCACTTAAAGGATGGATGGTTAAGATTTAAACTAATGTTTCAAGATTTGGACAAAGAGGGTTATAATTGCAATGAATGAATGGCTAAAATTGCAACTAAAATTGATATACGAGGCTATAATTGAAAAACAAAATTGGATTGAGGTGGCTAGAATTGCAATAAATTGAATAAGGAAAAAACTAAAATTGAAAGGAATTAGATTAGAATGGGCTAAAAATTAAATAATTTCGAGAAAAATTAAAGAAATGCTATCCAATTAAAATACTACAAATATTATAACATTTTATATATTAAAAATCACTTAAATTTTAAAACATTTGAATAAAATAATTATTCTGAGTTTTACTTATAATTTTAAAAATATTTACGATAATTTTATAAAGCATGCAAACTAAAATATATCATTTTTAGACAAAATCGATTAAAAATTTAAACTCGGAATATTTTTAAAAAGATACGTATTTAACCAAATAGCTCTTCCGAAAGGGTTATACGTCTGTCAAAATTGGGTGTCAACATGCCGACATCGTGAAGTCGATATTATCTAAATAAAATAATTATTTAAATATACCGACCTCTTTAGGTCAGTATTTATTAATTTATTTTAATATAAACTCACCTTTTGCGGTTGATTTTATTAATTAAAATTACATATACATATACATTTTAGCCTTGTTCCATTTTAACCCTTAAACTCCATTTTTTCTGTACCATCTAAACACTTATACTAATTTTTATGATTTGTTTTTATTTATGTTCTTCAATTGCAATTTCTTATTTTAAAAAAATAGACGTGTGCCTATTAATTAAAAAAATTAAATATTCGCCAACGAACATAAAATTTTTCAAACAATAATATTATTTTTTGATATTTCTCTGTATTTTTGGATGAAAATAAATTGACGAAAGTTCTTTGATTTTCTTTCTTAAACATTCAATCAAATTTAATAACACTAGTTATTTATTTTTTCTTATCATCTAGGCTATCTAAATTTAACGCAAATACTCACTTTTTAATTTTTAATATAAATCAATTCGAATAAAAAAATCCATCTTCCAAAAGACTCGACTGACTTAGTTAATAACACTACTAAAAAAAGACTCTTGTTCATTGCTAATAACACTACTAAACAATGTTAAAACTCGACTGACTTTGTTAGGTTGTCAGTGATTTTAAAGAAAGAAAACCAACACAATTTTGTCGGTTATTTTTCACACAAAAATACATAACACTCTTAAAAAGAAATTATTATTTTTTAAAATGAATTATTTTTTGTTAATTTTTAATTCTTTTAACTAGAATTAAATGACACATGTCGATTTAAAATAAGAAGTTGCAATTGAAGAATATATATAAAAATAAGGGAAAATGCATAAGTATACCCCCAACCTATACCCGAAATCCGAGAGACACACCTAACCATTACTAAGGTCCTATTACCCCCCGAACTTAATTTATCTATAATATTCTACCCCTTTTCGGCCTACGTGGCACTATCCTTGAAAAATTTGTCAACATGCGCTGGGCCCACAAGATAATGCCACGTAGGCCAAAAAGGGGTAGAATATTACATATAAAATAAGTTCGGGGGGGGGGGGGTAATAGGACCTTAGTAAAGGTTAGGTGTGTCTCTAGGATTTTGGGCATAGGCTGGGGGGGGGGGGTTACTTATGCATTTTCTCTAAAAATAAATAAATCATAAAAATAATATTTCATGTTAAAATGGAACATAAAAAATGGAGTTCAAGTGTTAAAATGGAACAAGACTAAGATAAAGTGTCAAAATGAAAAATGTGAACAAGTTAGAGGGGTTGTATATGTGTTTGGCCATATATATATAAAATTTAACTACACATCAATAAAAGTTTAATTTAATAAATTTAATTTATCGATCAAGTTAATTTTATAAATTTAAATTATATGCCCTCTAATTATATAAATTTAATTTTATTGATCAACAAAAGTGTATCAATATCGAATTTAATATATAAATCTCCTTGAATTGATCATCGATAGTTCTTTAATTGATAATGTATTTCATATCTGAATTTTTTAAACTACTCGAGGAATATATATATAATTAATCAACATATTTCATACTTCGATGAAAATTCCTTTACATGTCATCATAATTAGGAGGTGATCACTACACTTGACATCCATTCAAGATCGAACGTACATAATACTACTATCTCGCAATTCATATTGGAATGGATTATATGTTAGCTCTTCACCTCTACTACATCATGACATGAGATATTAAGTTTATGATTAGACGACGGACTGATAGGATTTGTACATTACTCTATAAATATAAGTATAATTATCTCCTAATTCATATCAACGTAGTTTCATACTCTAAATATGAATTATAGATATTTTTTTATTTATTTCACAAATTCTAACATTTTATTTGTAAAAGTATACAAAATTGTTACACTTTTTGAACAATTAATCGTAGGTGTAAAATAAAATTTTAATATTATGCACAATAGCAAAATTATGATTAATAAGAATATTTTAAACATATCGACCTCCAGATATCGCTTTTATTAAAATTAATTAGATATAATAAAAAATACCGACCTTATCACATTAAATTTTAAGATAAATAAAAAGTAATCACGTTAATTAAATAATATTGACATCGGGAGGTCCGTTTTTTATATTAAATTATTTTTTAACTTATATAAAACCGTCATTCGGAGAATGATTTATTTAAAGTTAATTGAAAATATTAATTTATTACATACTATTTAATTTTACCGACATTTGAAAGTCGGTATTATAATTTTTTTTGTTTTTTATTTTACACAAAACCATTCTCCGGAAGACGATTTAAATAAAATTAAATCAAAATATTTCTCAATTTAGTTTTTTATATGGAGAAATGGGAAAAATCGCGTCTACTAGTACAGATATTTTTTAAAAAGTGACGAAAAACGTCTCTATGTCCGTCGCTTTTAAAAAAAAATGTTTGACCAACATTTTGACCAAAAAGCGACAGACTAAGAGACATTGTCCGTCGCTTTCTTAAAATATTTGACCAAGAAGCGACGGATATAAAGATGTTGTCTGTCGCTAATTTAAAAAATAATTAAACAATTAAAATTAATAAAAAGTGACGGACGGTGTGAATTTTTTTTAAATTAATAAATAATTATTTTTAATAAAAAAGCGTCGCTATCTATACAAAATAATTAATTAGCAAATATACGCGAAAAAAGCGACGAACTAAGCGATGCCGTCCGTCACTTTTAAAAAAAAATTTAAAATTTTTTTAATTAAAAAGCGATGGATTAAGAGACGCTGTCTGTCGCTTTTTAAAAATGTTTGACTAGATATTTTGACAAAAAAACGACAGACTAAGAGATGTCGTCCGTCACTTTTTTTAAAAACTAATTAATAAAATAAAATAAATTAAAACGACGAACAACGTGGTTATTGTTTAATTTATAAATAATTATTTTTAATAAAAAGCGACGGACGGCATCTCTTAGTTCATCGCTTTTTCTTCCGTCGTTTTTTAGCAATTTTTTAGTAGTGTTTCTTTCAGTACTTTTCTCACATTAATTAATTTCTCTCAGCATTCAATTAGTGAATCTTTAGTAGAATTAATTACAATACTTTTTACTTAATACAATAAAAGTTCAAATAAGATTAACATAAAGAAAAAATTAAAAAAATCCTAAAAATCTATCAATCTATTAAACAACATACAACATATATAACAAAAGTTCTAATAGGATTAACAAAAAGGAAAAAAAAAACAAAATTCTGAAAAATCATCAACAAACTACATACAAAATAAAAAGAAATCTATTCCAACAAAAGAATATATAAAGTTAAAATGAACTTTAAGAATTCTAGCATCTTAAGCATATTGAGGCAAACATTTTAATTTAATGTCATTTCTCTCCAAAGAAAGAAAGGCATTGAATATTTTAATTTAATGTAAAATTGAATTTTTTGGGGTTATGAATATAAAAGGTTTGAAAGTTATGAATATTATTAATACTAATTAAAAGTATAATTTATGAAGATGAAGAAGTGTGAGTTATGAAAATAACTTTTAAAAATAATATCATTGAGAAAAATTCAAAAGAGGAGAAAAAAGAAAAATGACAATGAAGGTCATAGAGAGCGCCACGTCACCGTATAAGGTAGCTCTATTGATAATTGTGAAGAGAGAATATTAATGGATTAAAAATCAAAAAGAGGTAATTAAACCCTAAAATATTATTAAGACATCTATAAAATTTGGTTGAAGCTCAAAATCTATTAGTGCCATATAAATTACACAATAACATATATTATTTGAAATAACATGAAACGTACTACAAATCACACAGTAATTAGCATATTCAAAATTTAAAGGACATACAAAAAATTTGATCAACTCTCAAAATTCTACTAATGTCACATAGTTTGGGATAGAAAAAGTAATATATACATAAAATGTACTATAACTCATAATAATTAAATAACTTCAAAATCTAAAAGACATATACAAAATTTGCTTGACTTTCAAAATTCTATCAATGACACATAAATTGGGACAAAGAGAATATTGAAAATTACATATAAAGTATTATTAACCACAATAATCAACAACTTAAAATTTAAAGAACATTCAAAAAAATTGTTTGACCGTTAAATTTTTATTAATGTCACATAAATTAAAATAAAAAATAAAAAAATATGTTGGGCCCGTGCTAGCACGGGCTACTGTAACTAGTATATATATAAAGCTAGATAAAAAAAAAAGAAGGTGATGTGGCACCTTTCAATGGCCAAGGATCCGAACCTTTTTTTTTTTTGTGATTTTTTTTGACATTTTTTCTATTTTTCTTCAATTATTTTATTTTATAAAACGGTCTCCTTAATTCATACTTCTTCAATTACATAAATTTAAATATTAATTAATTTAGTGTATATATATATATAACTCCTAACCTTTCATATTCATAACCTTCAAATTATTTAATATACAAATTTATAAATCCTAAATATTACACTTATAAAAACCTACTTTGAGACATGTATGATGATTATTTTATTTTCATTGTTCTTATTCTTCATCTTTTGTCTCTTTGATTGGTTAATTTTTTGTCTTCTTTGATTTGATTTTGCAGAAGAGATGTATAATGAATAATGTTAGATATTTTTAAATAGTTTGATTTTACAAGGTAAAATGATTTGACATGTCTAATACTTATAGTTATCACTTTTTTTCTATTGTAATTATACATTTCATATTATATTTTTGGATTCTTGATGACACAAATCATGAATTTTTTATAGAAAAAATAATTTGTTTTTTTCTTTTGCTTCTCTTTGTAGTTTCTTGAGATTTTTTGTTTGCTTATTGTTGTAGTTTCTAAAGACTCTGATTATTTTTACTCTCTTCGTCCCTTTGTAGATTTTGGAGTATTGAATTATGTTATGTTGAGAACATGATCCTTCTTTCCACTTTAAATCATAACTAAATATTCTTTAATAATTTTTCTTGATTAGTTATATAATCAAGAAAAATGCAACATTATGAGATATTGTTGTTATTGTAAGGATTGTTTATAGTTCTCCAGCCAAATCTCCAATGCAACAAGAGATGATTGGTTCATTATCAACTTAGTTAATTGGAAAATCGTCAGTATATTTTATTTTTACTGATCTGAAATTCAATTTCGTTTAATGATCTCTTCTTGCCACTAGCTATAAAATTGTTATACAAATATATAATAGAGATAAGTAACAAAAAAAATAATATGTCAAATTTCAATATAAAGTATAATAAAATACTAAATATTGCACAATATATATATATATATATATATATATATATATATATATATATATATATATATATAGAGAGAGAGAGAGAGAGAGAGAGAGAGAGAGAGAGAGAGAGAGAATGAAAAGAATCCTCAATTGAAATTTGAAAAATCATACAATTCAATTAAAAAATAATTCATTAACAATATGAGCCCTTAAGAACCAACACAATATTATTTATTAATTTTTGAAAAAAATATCATTAAACTAATTATTTTTCTTATATAGCTAAAAATCAAATAAACTGATTCCTCTTAAAATTTCATATGTCACAATCTCATAACAATGATATGGTAAAAATACATAATTTTAACCCTACATTCTTAATTATATTCTTTAGATATATAAATTATTTATAAGTCAAAAAGTTGTTTCACAATTTTGAGAATTCAATTAACAAAAAATCAACTATTTTTTTTATTTTATTATATAACATCGGCAACATTGCTTTATTTTTTTTGACAAAATTTAAATTTTTTCTATTCCTTTGATTAAATTTTGATTCTCTGCCCCTTTTTAATTTGTTTTTAATTAATTTTTCCCTTAATAAATTTCTCTCCTATAATATAAAATAAGAGAAAAAGTAATTTTATATATATATAAGGTAATGCAAAATATATTTTTCAAAATCATAGTAATTATTAAAAGTAATGTTTATTAGTAGAAGCATATTTAGAGACATTTAATTAATTTGAAATTTCTAAAATAGATAAACAGAAAATATGCCATATAATAAAATTAAACCATAAAAATGGTGGAGGATTTTTCTTAAACATACTTTTTTTTATTAAAAAAAATATGTATTTTTTTTTTTTACTTTTTCTCTTATTTTTATGTATTTATTTATATTTAATTTTTATCCTAAACTCACACCCTTCATCTTTCATAACCTCTATACGTACTCCCTCCATTACATATTAATTAAATTTTTGAGGCATTTTTCATTTTTCAAATTAACTTAATTGTTCAATCTTCAAGACTATTTTAAAAAAAAATATTCTTCCAATTTTACCCTTCATTTGGATTTTCAAGGTGATGACTTCAATAAATTTGACAATAATTAATAAGGGTAAAAATGAAAAACTATGTTCAATTTATGTCTTAATCTACTTTTCTTAAAGAGTGTGAAACACCTCAAAAATTTAATTAATATGAAATTTAGGGAGTACTTATTAGTGATATCCATAACTTCCAACTTTATACCTTCATAACCTCCAATTACTTAATGTTCAAGCTTGTGACATCTTAAAATCACATCAAAATAATATTTCTATCTTAAGCTTAATTATCCTCTACTTTAATTTTGTAGTGCATAAGCTATCGACAAAGACTACTTTGTGTAATTATTTTTATTTCTAATAAGGAGGATACAAAATGAGATATATAAAAGAGCAAAATTGATTTGGATTTTTTTTTATGAAATTATAAGAGCAAGATCATTAATAAAAGTTAGCATAAAAAATAATTCTCGAAAAACATTAAAATGTGTTTGTGGATACACTTAGTGGTGGAAGATAATCAAAAATATTATGAAGTCATTTTTAAATTTTCAATAAAATATAAATAATGAAAAATATAAGAAAAATTAATTAAGAGAATTCATTTTTTGATATTTTGCATAAATTAGTAAAAAGCTAAAGACAAGCTATCTTGATTATGTTAAGATACGATGCCAATTGTTACTGTTTTAAAAAATATATATAAATTAGTAAAAAAGTTAAAGACAAACTAACTTGATTCTTTTGATATACGATGTTAATTGCAACAGTTTTCTTAGTGGAATTAAATAAGCAAAGATGAAAAAAATGAAAAAGAAAATCAAAAAAATTGGAGAATCGAAAAATAGTGCTGGAATAAATTCAAAGAAACGTCATTCATCCTCCATTATAATTATTCTAAATATTTACTTAACTTTTTCTCTTACACTTTAATTATATGAAAATATTATTTATCATTAATAATTATAAATATTCCTATTATTTGTGAACATTTTTTTTTATATTTACCTTATTTTAAGAAAACCTAAGAGTTTAATTATAAGCTTTTATTAGATATTATAAGAACTTTTTTTATCTTTATGACATAAAGCTTTTTATCATTCTTTTATAGTTGCTCATTTATTACGAATTTTATCATGTATTTTAACCCCAATATATAACAACAATATATATATATTTTTTTGTTATTTCTATATTACCAAAAGTTATTTTGCAGAACCAAAATCATGCATCACCATTTCTTTTCCAAAGAATGTACATATGAGAAAAAACTTTAAATTTTAATATACAATTGAAGTACTCTTTTAAGTCTTTAAATTATAGGTAGCTTATCTATTACAAATATTTTTTCATATTTCTAAGAGTGTGTTTGGATGTGTTATTATTTTAATTTTTTTTGACATTTTTTTAAAAATATTTAAAAGACTAAAAGTCACACTTTAAATTTTTTACAAAATATCAAAGCTGATCATATTTAATTTTGAGAACTCATTCAAATGGATAATAAAGTCATAAATTCTTAATTATTATATTATATTATAACTAACATAAAAGAATAGGTACTATTCAACCAAAAAAAATGTATAGGTATTAGACAGTGTTAATTATATTTAAGAATTTTGTTTTGATAAATCAATTCATGAATCAAGTTAAAATTACAAATCTAAATGTTAAATTTTGTTATTTAATCTATTTGAATTTGAAAATTAAAAAAAATTAAAACTTTTATACACCGCGCGTGGCGCGGCTAAGTTTACTACCATCAATATATTACATAACGATTTATACAACATCGATACATTATATATATATATATATATATATATATATATATATATATATATATATATATATATGATCACTTTCATTGAAATAATTTTGTGACTGCACAATTACAAAATAGGTTAAATTATAATTCATTCAGTAATCTAATTAAATTCGTTTTAATCCATTCAAATTTGACTCAATTCATTTATTTGTCACCCTACTTTTATAGTTGATAGATTTAAACTCTAAAGTATACATATGGTGCATAGAGAGAAAGGATAGGTTTTATTTGTCCATTTTAATATTGAATTTTCATTTTTATGTGAATTAGGCATAAATTCATGTCATTATCTCTGGTGGAAAAAGGATCGCTCAACTCAATTATTAATTAATATTCTGACAAAAGAAATATACAGTGGTAATCAGGGGCAGAGCCACCTTGTACGATTCGGTGGAAAATTATATTAATTATACATAGTTAAAATAATGTTTTATGTATATATAGTAGCAGGGGCAGATTTATAGTGTGTTCAGGGGGGTCATCCGACCCCCCTCAGAAAAAAATCACACTATATATAAGATCAATTTTTTTGTGTATGTGAATTTATTTAAAATTGAACCCATTGAACATATGTCAAAGGAGTAGCTCAATGGTTTATGGGGGTCAGGAGTTTGCCTATGTGAGCTTTGGGTCACGGGTTTGATTCCAGGCAACAACATTTTTTTATTTGAACCCCCTTGATAGAATTCCTGCCTCCGCCATTGTATAGTAGATGTCGAACCCCCTTCGGCTACTTTTTGTGTCTATTTCTATAAATTTTGAACCCTCTTATTAAAAATCATGGCTCTGCCACTGGTGGTAATAGATTATTTTTTTAACGGCAATATTTATTATCGTAAAAATATTTAGTAGTAATTGAGTTGATATCTTTATATTCAGAATCACTAAAACTTTTAGCGGCATATATATATAGTGTTGATTATATAAATTCTCATAGTTATTATTGCCACTAAATATAATATAATGATAATTATTAGTAAATTCTTGTTTGGTTTCATATGATATTTAGATAAGCATATTTAATCTTCATTTAACAAATGTGTTGATTTTTTATATGTATGAAATATATTGTATTTATTTTGAAACTATATTACCTTCAAATATTGCCTAATATTTTACAGGTGATAAAAAAATCTTTTATTTTTTAAAATGGCCGCATGTCTAAGTAATGTATTGATACGGTATATTTAGCCGATAGGTAGGGGTGGCAAATGAAACCCAACCTACTCGTTCCGTTAAGTTTGGGTGGGTATTAACTCGTCCGTTCATTAGCTCAATTCATTTCAATCTATTAAAAATTGAGTTGATATGTAAACCAAATTGGCTCATGAGAAATCTAGTCTAAATATTTTTAATTTTATTTTTCAATTTGATATGTCATATATATATATATATATATATATATAACTATAATAAAAGAAAACAATAATTTTACTATGTACTAAAATAGTTTTAAAAAAACAAATAAAATAATTAAGTTTGGTAAAAATTAAGTTGGATTGGATTTGACCCGTTATATAACCTATTACCTAACCCGTTTTGACCCAACCCATTTGATAGGTTATGGAGTATTATGGTTTTGTAATGACGGTTTGTTATAATTTGAGCACTTATTCAATGTCACTAACAAGTGCTCGATATGACGAAAGTTATTCTATTGAAAAATATTTTTCGTGAAGAAACTATCTTCGTATGCCAATACTAAGAGTGTGTTTTGTTGGCCTATTTATAACAAATTTTGTTTATATAAGTGAAACTCATAAAATTTTGAACGGAGTATGTTGAAATTAAGTGTGTTAAAAGGTAAATTTTGAGTACAACCTAAAGCAATCATAATTGTAAAAACATTGAAGAAAAATAGTTTGTTGGTTTAAAATTGTGTTCATCCACACTCTTAACTATTTGGGCTTAGGATGGAGCGTATGTCCATACCGGCTAATTTTGCTTTGTAACGTTCACTTGGTAAATAATATGTTTGATGGGGTTGTGGAATTTTAGGCAAATATACTTGTAGTTATTGTTTTCAGTTTGTTCAATCAGTTCTTTAGTGAAAAATCTAGAGAAAACTTGTTGTGGGTTTCTACAGAAAACTTTTTGTTGGTTTTGCTTGGAGAAAATAGATGATGGCAATTTCTCTTTGTCGTGGTGATAAATTGACTAGTATTTTCTGTGTTTATGATATACTATGTTATTTATATTGTTGCTTTGGTTTGAACCATGGTCTAATGTTTTGATGAAATGGGACTAAATTAAGCAAAGTGGGTAATCTTGAGGAACAAGCAAAGTGAGCTTGTGAGTAGGTTTGCAATCACTAGGTCTTTTCTGTTTGAAATTTTGATTTTCTTAGTAGCTTTGAATTAACTGACCATATACTACAATACTATTATTTACCTTGTTTTTTACATTTCCATGTTGGGATTAATTAGTCACTGGATAAATGGTATGTTATGTTAATATATTTTAAACCTGTTTTTGCTAATTCGTTTTGCTAAACTATTATAACCTGATAGCATTATGTTTGGTGTAATGGAGTTGATTGGGAGCTCTGTGAGATAAATCTTATCTTCATTTAACTATTGTGAATAAACAAATTTTGAAAGTTGGACAAAAGATTTTACAAGATAAACATAGCTCTTATTGTTTATATTAAAGAGAGAATCAATGTCTTTCCGTTTTAATTGTTTGATTGACTTGATCAAGATGATTTGAGATGATCCATATGTGCATCCATTGACTCTTCTATGTGAATCTGTAAATCTGTCATTAGCTTCGTCCTCTTCAGTTGGTTCAAACCTGTCTATTTCTCTTGTACTCATAATCTCTTAGGTAAATGGATGAAAAATGGTATTCAGAAAAAGGTTTTTTTTTACCAATATGTGAAAGATATGAACCTGTGAGTGCCCAAGGGGTGAGGAACAGAACATAGCATATATTCAGTGAAGCAGCTATAATTGGAAACAATAGCTTAAGAAAGTCATACATAACCAAATTTAGTTTCAAAGTATTAAGAATATAGAGAAAACTAGGTTGGGCCATGTCCATGGCATTTTTTTTAGAGTGGACATGAGGTGGGGTGGGAGGCCATTTGTGGTGTGGTAGTGAGGAGGATGTTTTGGAAGATTTGGAAGGTGAATTTCTACTATCTCTGTTTAGAACATTATCGGAGTATCAAAGATGTCATTGTTTCATAATATTGGTCGCTTGAGCCTCCTGGTATTTGAAACCACATTCTTAATAGTTAATTCAAATACTAGTAATTTTGAAACAAACCAAATCGACCCAAGGAACTTCCTAGCACTATCATTTTAGGCTAGCGAGCTGTGTCCATTATTCCAAATTACCCACTTCCTTTGTTTCAATTTATGTGGCTTACTTTCCTCTTTAGTTCGCCTATAAAAAGAATGCTACTTCTGTGTGTTTAGTAAGTATTTAGTTCTTAGACTTCTATTCTATCCCTAATGACACTCCATTATAAAATTGTCATAGCATTTTTAAGACCAAAAGATTTATCGTGTACTTTTGTTATGTTTTTGATTTTTTGATTGTTACTGTGATTTTATTGATTGCTTCAGATTGGAGACTGACAGTGCTTTCATGTCTGGTTTTAGCATCCCACTAATACGTCTCTTGGTGGGTTCATTTTGCTTGATTCAGGTCACAACTTCGAATGTATCCTTTTGGGATCAAGGTATTATAGAGTTCTGTTTTTTTCATACTGATCTGCTTTATTTTCTTTTAGTTCTGGTATTATTTTATTGTTTGCACTTTGAAATTTGTTTCTAATTGTATCTCCACTTAGATGAACCAGAAAATGACACAACTAAGACCCTCTTTCTCAGGATTACTTCTATATTTTGCATGTTATGTGTGAATTGATTTAATTGGGCGAAAAGGATTGTCAATTTTGCGGAAGCGTTTCTTATATCAGCAACCTTAAATTGGTGTATGCCTACTCGTCTCCTTGTTTGATTGTTTATATTTTATTCTAAATGTATATCTGATATTTTCTTCTGGTCATGTGTCAAACGAGTGATCTTGGATTTCTCTGCTGACTTGTTGAGTTCTTGCTGAAATTTCTATTTTAGTTCGACATGTTTTGGTCGTATATGGTAGCATTACAAATTTTATGCCTTGAGCTAGTCAATTGTGTAAATTTATACATCCTCTTGCTGTTGATTTTTCAATTAGGTAGGTGCCTCAACATGCATCAACTTATATAATCCCATGTTACCTTGTGGATATGAAAGTGAAACATCTTATTCAGCCAATGAGGAAGTTCACCTTGAGCAAAACTATCAATTTAAATTGGTTTATCTAGTGTGCATAAATTAGGAATCTAACTTGTGTTTCTTGGTTGGGGTGCTTTATCATTTCTGTGAGGTCTAACGCTTGTTGCATGGTTGCTTTTGAAACTATCAAGAAACTTGCTGCTCAAGGGAAATGAAAGAAAAGACCTTGGAGACAGTGGCGGAGCCAGGATTTAGATTGAGGGGTGTCAAAATATAAAGTAGTATGCACACACGTTGTCTAAAAAGTTAAAAAAAAGCGCTGAAAGCCTTTAAAAAAAAATAGGCTTCAGCAAGGTTTGAACTCCCAACGCCTAGGTCAATGACAAGGCCGAACTTTGTAGCCCTGAACCGCTGAACCAACACTTCAACTTGGTTCAGGAGTGTCAATTCTAATATATATAGGTATAAAATCAGAATTTGACTTACTTATGCAACGTAATTTTCCGATGATCGGGCAAGGGTAGCTCCGCCCTTGCTTGGAGATATATTATATGCCTTGGTGGTGCCAAAAAATATGGATGCCAATGTATCTTTAGTTCTTGCAATACGCCCTTTTTCATCTTGTGCCATATAATTTGTGTATGATGGTTATTAGTGAATGCTTATTTATTAATGTATTGGTACCAGCATAGTGCTGGGAAACAATTGTAATTTTTTTTTTAAAATTAAGTTTATGTTTGCCACGGTTCAACCGTGGCTAATGTATAATTCCTCATATTGATTATGCCTTATTTACTCATGCAACGACCGTGGCCATAATTAATCAAATCGTGGTTAAATAAATGTTATCACGAATGCCAAAACCTTGGCGAACTTGCTCGCGACGCCCGTTATGGGCACGCTTGCGACCGTGGTTAAGTGCAGTTAGCCACGGTTTGAGTCCCATTTAGTCACAGTTTCCTGCGTGGCTAATACGCGCATTTTTTGTAGTGTATATGGCTAATTTAGGTGTGACGGGTGGCTAATACGCGCATTTTTTGTAGTGTATATGGCTAATTTAGGTGTGACTAAAACTCTAATATAATTACTATTATTTGTAAATTTTTTTCTCTTTTTCACATAAGAAATTGAAATTGGTAGAATCAAGATTGGGAATCCTGCTGTTAGCAAAAATGTTTGCAACCACTTTTCTTTTCCACCATGTAAGTAATAAATTCTAACAAGTAATACACCTGATATTTGGCCAACTGAAATGAAGATACAATATATGAGAATAAGAAGTGTTTTAATTGACATGAAATTCTTGAGTTTCTTAGGCTTATCATAGTTGCCCTCTAGCTCTATTTAATTACAGTAGTAGAACTATGTAGCAAGTTGCAAGAAATGAGAGACACCAACATGGGTTGTAGTGCACTGGTGGGAGTGTTATTTCACCCTTAACCAGAGGTCTCGGATTTGAGCCCTGGGTATGGAGAAAATTTTGTTGGGAGCGCCACCCCAAATGGGCCCTATAGAGCACGATCCGAATTTAGTCGAAGCTCCAATACGGGCTCTGAACACCGGGTGGGAAACCCAAAAAAAAAAGAAAAAAAATTAAGAAATGAGAAACTCTCATCGGATGAAATTATTGAGTGTGATGATACATATATAAGCCAAAGAGGAAAGTGTCGAAGTGTGTGACCAACACATTAAAAGCTTAGGCTCTTAGAAAGAGCACATTTTTATTATTTAATAATATTCTCAACACGTCCGCGCACGTGCGAGCCTAATTCTTTTTCATGGCCAAACACGTGAAAATTCTTTTTGATATGGGTGATTGTGAGATTGAATCCCAGGACCTCTCCTGCTTAGCATTGTCGCTGAAGCAACATGCACAATGGAAGCATTGGTGGCGGCTGAAGTTCCCGGCATACTTAGGTGCTTTTCTTTTCTTTTCTTTTCTAAGCGTTGTTTTTTTTTTGGTGTGGCCCTAATACCATGTAAAGTAAACCCCAACGCTACATTCATTAATCATATAGGAGATATTCATACAAGAGTTGATATATATACAATTACAAAATAACCTTTAATAGAGATTTTAACTAATACCATACTTATCACAAAGCTAGTATTAATTTGACTTTATATGGGGCGTATTTGGCTTTCGAGGGAAAATTTCTTTGGAGAAAATGTTTTCATTAAGAAAATTTCAGGCTCGAACTCGAGATCATTAATTTAAAAATGGTGAAATTTTATTCATCTCACCACAATCATTGATAATATAGTATATATATAAGTTAAATCCACTTGGATGTCAATAAGATTTGAACGTCCAAAAATTAAAGATGATGATTATTGTCGAATAGATAGACTAGTTGTTGCACAAGCCACTAACGTTGTATAAAGGAAGAAAAGTAGAGTATCCAAATCCTAGTAATAAGGCCCTATATAACATCATATGATCTATTTTGTGACTTAAATAGCATCTTTCATAAAAGATATTCAAACTATACTTATGAATTCAATATTTATTGATATACAAAAGCATTGCTAATTAATTCATTCTTGATTTAATGAAAGATAAATGTGTTTAAAGTTGAATCTACTTTTGTTGTCAAAATTAAAAAAATGCACCCAATAATTCTTCTAGCTATTATTATGATATTTTGTATTGTCTTGTTTTCTTTAGTTTTAAACTTACATTTGAATTTATTTATTTTTAAATTTCTTTTACACTATTACTTTGTGGGATCATTTTCAACCATAAAACAAAAACGGAAAGAAATAATGTTTTATGTATATATAGTAGATGTCGAACCCCTTTGGCTATTTTTTGTGTCTATTTCTATTGATTTTGAACCCTCTTATTGAAAATCATGGCTCTGCCACTGGTGGTAATAGATTATTTTTTTAACGGCAATATTTATTATCGTAAAAATATTTAGTAGTAATTGAGTTAATATCTTTATATTCAGAATCACTAAAACTTTTAGCGGCATATATATAGTGTTGATTATATAAATTCTCATAGTTATTATTGCCACTAAATATAATATAACGATAATTATTAGTAAATTTTTGTTTTGTTTCATATGATATTTAGATAAGCATATTTAATCTTCATTTAACAAATGTGTTGATTTTTTATATGTATGAAATATATTGTATTTATTTTGAAACTATATTACCTTCAAATATTGCCTAATATTTTACAGGTGATAAAAAAATCTTTTATTTTTTAAAATGGCCGCATGTCTAAGTAATGTATTGATACGGTATATTTAGCCGATAGGTAGGGGTGGCAAATGAAACCCAACCTGCTCGTTCCGTTAAGTTTGGGTGGGTTATTAACTCGTCCGTTCATTAGCTCAATTCATTTCAATCCATTAAAAATTGAGTTGATATGTAAACCAAATTGGCTCATGAGAAATCTAGTCAAAATATTTTTAATTTTATTTTTCAATTTGATATGTCATATATATATATATATATATATATATATATATATATATATATAACTATAATAAAAGAAAACAATAATTTTACTATGTACTAAAATAGTTTTAAAAAAACAAATAAAATAATTAAGTTTGATAAAAATTAAGTTGGATTGGATTTGACCCGTTATATAACCTATTACCTAACCCATTTTGACCCAACCGATTTGATAGGTGATGGAGTATTATGGTTTTGTAATGACGGTTTGTTATAATTTGAGCACTTATTCAATGTCACTAACAAGTGCTCGATATGACGAAAGTTATTCTATTGAAAAATATTTTTCGTGAAGAAACTATCTTCGTGTGCCAATACTAAGTGTAACGATTCATTTGGTCGTTTTGAGTACTAGAACTTTTTAGTTCACAAAAGACTCTTCTGATAAATTTTAAATGAGTATTTTGGACTATTGGTAGCTATAGTTATATAATTAATGAGTTGTTTTTAATAATTTATTTAGTTGGTGGTTAAAGAAAATAACATTAAAATTAATAGTAGGTCACTTTTACTATTTTTATAATTAATTAGGTATACAATTAGGGTAATAAAAGTTAAATTAGATTAAAGGGAGGTTATTATTATTTCTATCCCAAAACAAATTATGTGCGGCACAAACCCTTAAAGGAGAGAACGACAAGACTATCGCGGGTAAACAAATTTCTATTGAAATCTATTCCTTGCCAATGTTGATGGTTGCATGAATATAGTATTATTATTATTTAGTTGAAAGGAGATTTGAAATTGGAAAATTTGTCTCTGTGCAACATCGGTTTATTGAATTGGGTGTATTAAATTGTTAAGTAGTGGTCTTTCGTAATGATTGTAAACTAATTAAGGTTGATGTTGGCAAGATAATGTTAAGGCGTATGAATGGATGGTTGTTTTTTTTTTTTTTAATTCAAGTTACGGTATGTAACTTGATGACAATTTTGGGGTTTCGTATTTTATTGTTATAGTTGCTTTAAGAAATCAAGTGTTGATACAACTATTTTTATATATAACTAATTATATGAAACTAAGTCAGTTGATGCTTTAGTTCTAGGCTATACAATAACATATTATTAAATGTGAGTTGGAAAGCAATGGGGTTTGAAGTACTATTATTTAATTATCAACTTATTTGGGTTATGTTAACACTGTGGGTTGAAGCAAAATGGTTTCTTTGATTAAATTGTGCAGTTCCATTAACTGTAGGATGCGTGATCCTTTATGGATTTGAGGGATAATAGTTTTCTTGGTAATAATGACTTAATGATAATTAAATAGTCTAAGGGCTGATGATTATTGGTTGTTTGATTAACGTGAATTTGTGTTTGCAAGTGTTCGTTTTGTTATCATAGTATGAATTCAAGTTTTGATATAGTGAGATAGATAATTAAATATTAAGACATTAGGTATGTCATGTAGGAATTGAGATTTAACCCTAGATTTGAAATTTAGCGAATACGAGTGATCTTGACATGTTTATTGGCATCAGGATTAGGAACTTGATTATAAAATTGAGTGTCTTTGTTTACGAACATTATATTTTTGATAGATTGAAAACGTTATGAGGCATGGAAAAGAGGAAAAGCATTGGAGAAGTAGCTTGTTTGACTTCGATTCTTCGGTGGAGGTAGGTTATGGTTTATTCTATTTGATAGAAAAACTCTTAATAGCGATTGATATGCATTGCATGATACTGTGAATATTTCTATGTACTTGATTGTGTGATTGTGTGGCTTGGTTGTGTACACGGTATAATTGGATCGGAGTGTCACGTTCCGACACGATATTTTTGGATCGGAGTGTCACGTTCCGATAGGGTATTTTTGGATCGGAGTGTCACTTCCGACACGGTATAATTGGATCGGAGTGTCATGTTCCGACACGGTATTTTTGAATCGGAGTGTCACGTTCTGACACATTAACATTAAAGAAAAAAGATATTGAATTAACTTAATGTACTCAATCTCAAAGAACCCATTTCCCAAATGAGCGTGGTGTGGAGGCATGAGTCCCCATATGTGTGCTTGATATTGAGATTGATTGTGTACTTACTTTAGTGTTGTTGTCCTTTGGTTCATGTTGTTTGTTGTTTGCCACCTGCTAAGTGTCATAGTTGATTTCATAATATTATTCATTGTATATTAGTTTCTATTTTGGGTTGGCGGATGATACCTACTTAGTACATGTTGCCTCGTACTAAGCCCTACTTGTATTTTTCTTTGTTTTCCTTTTATGGAGTGCAGGGAGTGTACCAGCGACTTTGACTCACCCTCAGCTCTAGCCAGTCTCAGCATATCAGGTTCAAGGGTGAGCTATTCATTCAAGCTTGTGTTGAATTCTCTCGGTCATGACCTGATGTCCATAGTTTTCGGACACAAATTACCTTATTTCATTTATTTTGGTGTCTTTGATACTCTTAGACTTAGTATTTAGAGATTAGATGTCCTTGATGTGATGACTTTCAGATTTTGGGGGTAATATATAATAGACTTTAGAGATTTATTTGATTGGCTACTTTAATAAGTTTTGGAGCTTCCGCGTTATTGTTGTTATTCGTAGTTGAATTATTGGTATATGTTGGGGTTTAGATTCCTTGGTCCGCCCACTTAGGAGGTTAAGTGTGGGTGCCACTCGTGAATCACTTTGGGTCGTGATACTAAGAGTGTGTTTTGTTGGCCTATTAATAACAATTTTTGTTTATATAAGTGAAACTCATAAAATTTTGAACGGAGTATGTTGAAATTAAGTGTGTTAAAAGGTAAATTTTGAGTACAACCTAAAGCAATCATAATTGTAAAAACATTGAAGAAAAATAGTTTGTTGGTTTAAAATTGTGTTCATCCATTCTCTTAACTATTTGGGCTTATCCACCATTATAATGCTCTTAGTTTCTGGGCTTTACGCATTTTGGATAATTTTAACAAATAGCCAATTTACGGTTGTTGATTGAAAACCAACCATCATTTGAAAACTAATTGAATTTAAGTAAATAATATATAGACGATACTACAACTCATCATGATCAAGTGATTTAATAAAGTAAAAACATATGTCAATTTAGTCATGATTAGATAAAAAAAAAATTATATTCAAACGTACATAACATGCATAATTGACGCTGGTGCGCACTTAGCAATCTTAGCTTGGTGACAACTTCTTCATACATATTTGGAATATTCAAACAAAAAGATCTGTTTTTAATTTGATGTCTAACTTTTGTTGGTGAAAAGAAAAAGAGATTATTCAAAATTGAAACAAGCCAAGTCATGTTTGAAATTATTATTAGGTATAAAGTACAGAAACCCTAACAATTTGGGTGTTAATTACATCTTATTTCGTAAGTTTCTCAAATTACAATAATCTCGAATTTTTCAGAACTCGCAGATACACTATTGATTTTCTTGATACAATATAGCAAACGATATATAAGTTATGTATTAGATACATAACTATAAATCAAATGCATACTGATTTAGGTTTAAAATATTGGAGTTATGTATCGACAATAACATTTGTGTAAAATATGTTGTACAAAACCAAAGTTGTAATGTATATAGAGGTGGAGTAATGTATCCGAATGTTAAAAGAGAGAAGAAAAAATATAATTTTTGTTATCAGACACATCCGGTTAAGGCTACCCACTTCGATGGATCTTACCCAAAAAAAAATTGTAAAAAAAAAACTAAAAAGAAATCATGTAATTACGTAATTTTCCAATTATTAAAGCACAAAGCCAATAACAATCTCTATATCGACGTAACGTTACGTTCTTATCTTTCTCTCTTTATTTTGTTCTTTTTAGAGAAAACAAAGTTAAAAAGATAAGGCTGACAAAATGGGTTTAAAAAGGTAAATAAGCATTCAATCTGATAATTAGTTAAATACGTGTTAGATAAATATTAATTATAATAGAACAAACATTAAAAGATAGATATTCTGATGGATGATACAAATATTCATATCATTAATAGTATTTATTTATCTTTTTGTTATTTAGTTACTTTTTTTAAGTTTAAGTTTATATTGAATTTTAGCTACCGTTTTAATCTGACTATGAATGAAATGGATAGCTATATATTCTGCGGTAAATTATTTTTTTTATCAAGTTTAAAAGATCAAATACTTTATTCTCTTTTATTTAATTTATTTATGTTCAATCAAATTCATATTCAATTCAACCTGCCCATTTATTGCTTTTCGATAGAAGAAATATTAGCTTAAGGAAGCTGCATGCGGCTATCATGCACCTAAATTTTGTTGCAGGTAGTGACATAGTCTGTTTTGAGAAAAAATGACCTCTTTTTTTTCAAGACTTTAATATTAGCTTTTTCACGTGATTTGTTTAAGGTCACAAAAATTAAAACGACATTTTCGTTTGAACTCTGTGCAAATAAAATAAAATAATTTTTTTTTCTTATTTGTTCAATATAATTTTTTTTACCCTTCCACATCCCTTTCTATCAACATCTCCAATAATGGACATCCTTTAATTTCATCACGTTAACATATTATTTAACCCCTTCACCACTTGTCTCCCAGTCCCCACTACTTTTATGTAATAAATTAGGCAATCCAATATTAATAAGTGCGTATCTATTTAACCAATCACGGGCTTTGACGTTTGTCGGGAATGGTGTCTGATCTAGATAGTGAGTAACGTGTCATTTAACGTAACTTCACCGTTGATATTTGTATCTTTCAATTTTAGATGTGTATAATATGTATTTAAATTAATTATATAAATTGAACAAGTAAATACATACGATTTACACGATATAATACAAATAATATTGAGTGTGTCTTACGTAAATTACCATGTAAGTCGTAAGACCTTACTCATCCGTCTAAAAGGGCGGAGCCAGCATGGGGCAAGAGGTTCATCCAAACCTACTTCAGTGAAAAATTATACTATTTATAAATGATTAAACATAACATACCGTTTTGGTGAGTATTGAACTATTTTTTTAAAAAAAAGCAGTTTAAATTATATGTCTCATAAATGGTTAAACGTAACATACCGTTTTGGTGAGTATTGGACTATTTTTAAAAAAAAAAAAACAAAAGTTTAAATTATATGTTCTTTTACTGATTATACGCTGTCATTCTTTTCGGAACAAATGTCTAAAAAGAGTGACGCATGAAAATGAAAAAGAGAGTATTATATATTTTAGTTTGAAGTTATTAATTAGAGGTGATAAATTTAGCTCTAAGTTAAAAAATATGCATATTTTGCAAAGTTCTTTAATTTGTATTATCATAAGGTGGAGTTTAACTCTATATTTTCTATTTTTGGATGTGAACGTGACCAATTCCATGAGATATTAAAGCTAAACATAGTAAGAGAATCGATGAGAAAAGTAGCAAAAGAGAATCCAAATTTTTTGAAGTATAACATGTAACGCAAGAACTTAAAAGAAAAATGGAGAGAAACCAAATTCGTTGAACATTTCTTTTGAACATACAAAAAACACTTACAAGAAGGAAAAACAAATGATAAAATTACAAACATTTTAACTTAATGTTTGAATGCAAGAAGAACATCATTGATCACCTTTTCAATGTTCACATAAGATGATCCTGTTGATTTTTGAGCTGAAATTTCAGCTAATTTTTTCCATTCCATTGCCTTTTTCTTCATTTCTTTGCCTTTTTCACCGACCATTAATTCCCTAACAAGGCTTTCCACTTCATCCCTTTTCACATTATTATCAATTTCCATTCCAATACCCCATTTTGTCTCACTAAACCAACAATTTGTTTGTTGTTCCGCGAAAAACGGCCAACATAACATAGGCACCCCGCTAGTAATGCTTTCCAGAGTCGAATTCCATCCACTGTGAGTCAGGAACCCTCCTATTGCCGGATGATCTAGGACTTCTTCTTGTGAGCACCAACTTGCAAGCATTCTCCTGTTTTTAGTTTCTTCCATGAATTCGGGTGGAAGAATCGATTCATAACCCGATACAATATCGGGTCTTATGATCCATAAAAACTCTAGTTGGCTATTTGCAAGTCCCCAAGCAAATTCGATAAGTTGATCAGGAGTCATAACAGTAATGCTACCATAATTGACATAAACAACAGAGTTTGGTTCTTTGTTGTCGAGCCATTGGATACACTCTGGCTCCTCTTTCCACAGACTCGACCGAAGCCCCTTCAAATTCTCGTCATCAATATGTTTGACGAGTAAATGCAAGGGGCCTATTGGGTAGACAGGTGGAAGGAGATTCCGGAGTGATTCAAGAACTTCACTCTCTAGTGTCTCAAATGTGTTGATGACAATCGCAGAAGCTTTTCTCGCTCGCTCTGTTTCTTGGAGGGCAAATTTGACCATGAATTCATCTGGATTTGTTGTTCTCAAGAAACTTGGAAGATCCCTTAAACGTACATCTTTCATGCCTGGTATGCAATCCAAAGTTGTCTCTAGGTATCCATTTGTCAAGTAACTCGCATCTATATAGAAAAGATGGTGCATACAAAATATATTTCAATTTTAGGCCTCTTACTAAATTTTAGCTTTACAGAGTAATGTATACGTACCTTCAAGTGGTGTAAAACCTTTTTCAATAAGAGTGGTATAATGCATGTAACCTAAGAAACCACAAGCACTAGTTGTCCAAAACAGAACTTCAGGGACACCAATCGCTTGTGCAGCAGCTAAGGTGAAGCTCATGGTACCATCGGAGACGATGCACGTGACAGGTGGCGCGTTCGACGTGTTATTAGTATCATTGAGCTTTGCAAGCAGATCTCTAAAAGGACCTAAACAAGTTTCAGTCGTGGATTTACATAGAGAAGGAATGTCTTGTGTTGCATCAGCATCACAATTTGGGAGTCCATCAGGAATAGTCTTGAATCGGAACGACGATAGGCCGTCGAGCGAATGGGGCCCACGAGACCTAAGAAGACGTCTATGGTTGAATTCAGTGTTGACAAAAGTTATGTGAAAGCCTTTGTGATGGAGAATTTTAGCTAGTTTTAACATGGGATTAATATGGCCTTGGGCTGGATATGGTATACAAACTGCATGTGGTTTATTTAATTCAACATTATTTGAACCCATTGTTTCAAATTTTCTAAATAAATTTCTCAAAAAAGGAAATGAAATGAAGGATTGTTTTTGTATGATTTTGGTAAGAAATATTGAAGAAGATAGAGCTATTTATAAATGAAAAATTACAATAAAATAATGAAAGTGTCAAAATAGATGAGTCTAGACTGTTATTAAATGGGAAAGGTCTACCAATTTGATTTGAATAGGCTGAAAGGTCGCTTTCGAAGTCAAATATGACTTTACTACTATATTATATATATTATATAACATTCATTTATAATCTCATAAAATTTCTCCGACAAAAATTTGTAATGCAATGCATCATTTTATAGACCAACCATTCCTTATCATCAACGTGAGATTCTTTACCCCAACAATAGGAAATAAGTCCCGAAAGATCTCAGATAAAATTAGAACGATACATAAAAAATTAGCATGATTTTTGTATAAGAATGACCTGCACAATTTGGAAAAGTATGGTACCATGCAAAGATTGTCGAGTCATATGAAAGAGCCTATTCATCTTTAATATAACAAAATTGTTCGAGTCTATATAAATCAATTGTCGGTTCATTTCGAAATTAATATGAGATAATTCACTCTAATACCCCCTTTACACTCTGATTCAACTGGCGCGTGCACCCAAAGGCGGAGCTAGGTGGGAGTTCATGGATTCGGACGAACTCACTAGTTTTTTCGTATACCATATATTTGTATTGGAAAATTTAATAAATATATGTGTATTAACATGTGAACCCCTAAACAAAATTGATTTAGAACCTCGAAACTCCTAACCTTGGCTCCATCTCTGCGTGGACCGGGAGCTTAAATAGACATATTTATGATATAATGTAAAATATGACATTGAAGTCTATCTCAACTCTAAAAGCGAGCTCATGAGAGAGACTCTTCAAGTTCATATAAGCCTTTATACACTCCAACTCTAAAATCGTTAATCTATTCATCAATTAATTTGAGACTTTAACCCACTCTAACTAATAACAATAGTTATAAAAGGAATCTAGCTTTTATACACTTCGTAAAATAATTTTTATATTATCATTTAAGTCCGTTGAAATATGATTAGTTAAGATATTGTGGGTAGGTATTAGGGAGGGGAGGACAATATTTACCACCTAAAATGTCTAACTTCTTAATTTGGAGATTCAGCCTATTTTAAAACTTCCTATATATATATATATATATATAAAGCTTTAAAATAGTAATAATTAAGGTGAATAAGAGGGTCTTAAGATTTTTTGTTCCATTTTAGGGTAAAACTCTATCTAACAAAAGAGACTTCATACTCAATAGGACTCGAACTTGAAACTTTTGATTAAGGATAAAACAAATATTTGCCACTCCACCATAAATTTATTGATGATTTTGATTTGCTTGGTATTACAAGCTACTTGAAAGGTAATATTACAAATAACGACTCATCAAAAATGAAATTTGTGATTTGAAAAAACAGAAATACCTGATGTGACCAGTAAAATACATAATATGAATTATATAGTATATGGTTTGTGTAATTCAAATCTATACATAATATTAAAATTATATAGTATATGGTTTGTGTAATTCAAATTTATACCTAATAGGTGTATCTTGGATCAAGGTAATTTATGGTCTCTTTTTTTAATGATCAATAAGATCCGGGGGTCATTTTATTTGAGGGATAAGATTTAAATGCTATTGAATGGTGAGAAAATGTTCATTTATGTCATTCGTTAAGAGTTTGGCTTATTTATATCATTCGCTAAAACTTTTAAGGGATGACATAGATGGACCTTTCATCAAAGTTGTTTGATGGCATATTTAAACATTTTTCTTTTTCAAAAATATTTTTTATTAATGACGTCACCAAATTATAATTACCACGTGTAAAAAATGATTTTAAAAAATCAAAATGTTTTTAGTTGATAAATAATGACATAGATCAGTCTTTTCTCCAAAAAAAAAATAGCATAAATAAACTAAACATTTAATAAATAATATAAATAAATCTTTTTCTAGAGTTCAATCACATAATTAAAATTTTCTCTTTATTTATTTTTAGAAATAAGATTCAAAAGAATACATAGTTAATTCTGCAAAAGAAAGAACAAAAATGGAGCCCAAAAATATACTCCTTCCGTGCAATAATAATTGTCCATTATATTATTTTAGAATGTTCAATAATACTTGTTTACTTTATAAAATCAATAGATAATTTTACACTTAGTTCTTATTTCATCTTTATTATTAATTATAATTATTTTTCTATTATTATTTTCAAGACATTATATATATTATATTAAAAGTGTTATATAATAAAATTACTCTTTTATTATTGGACATATGGAGTAACAATTGAAGGCCTCATAAATGAATGTCACATGGCCAAAAACCAGCGCATAGGAGCTTCCAGACAGCAACCTGTTAGTATTTGAGTTTTTAAAATTTTTATTTATTAATTATTGTGGTTCATAATATCTTTTACATAATTTTTAATAATATATATTATTTTATTTGTTTAAATTCATGTGTCATCGATAGAATTTTGAGATCTAATTATATTTTATATATATGTTTCTAAAATAGAGATCCAATTATATTTTATAGATATGTTTTTACAAATATTTTAAGTTATCAATTATTATAATTTATAGTACATTTTATATAAGTTTAAAATATATAATAGAATATTTTAAGTTCTTAGTTATTGTGATTTATAGTAAATTTAACGTAATTTTCAAATATATATTATACTTTTAAAAGGTATGTGCTTGTAGCCTCTTATATTTGCGATTTATAGTACGTTTCCGTAATATCTAATTGTATAATAAAATATTTTAAATTATTAATTATAGTGATTTATAGTTCTTTAAACGTAATTTTCAAGTATACAATGGATTGAAAAAGAAAGCAAGACAAATAAATTCAAGAAAAATACCAATTATTTTGAGGTGGGCCACATGAAAGCACATAGCTTCTTGTTTTTCCTCAAATTTACCACTAGATAGTGCCTAGTGACCTTTTATTAAACATAAAACATATCAATAGGGATAGGTGCAAGCAAGGGGGGCTAGGCCTTACCTTACTAATCCTAATGATGTACCTAACGTCTACTACCTAACAAGCATGAAGAAAATAAGAGCTAGAGAGAACTAAGTATTTTTTTATCACCACAGAGTTTGTAATTCACTCCATGATGATATTACAAATGAGGATGCTTAAATAATGTAAAAATATGCCAATCAAGAAGAAAGTTGAGTTATCAACCTCAAACTTTCTATTACAAACACATGAATTAAAAAATATTGATTGCCCATCAAAAGTAACTTGAATTATTTTTCTCTTGTCTTCTTCAAACCTATCCAACAACACTTGCTAATTCATACTTTCTTTATGGATTTATTGGATCTTGTTGACCTATTGATATTGTCAAATGGTTCTGCTTTGCATGTTACATCAATAGGTGCCTTGGAACAAACTCCTCATAGCTCAAGCAAACACATCGCAAACACATCGTTCGAAAATTGTGTACTTATAGCTCCTTTTATATATATATATATATAGCCAATATTAACCAATAAGTCTATTTAAAAAGATTATATATAATTAATGGTCTCGCATCTAAAAAGAATTAGAAAAGTAGTACAAAATTTTTAAAAAATATATTATGGTTTTTCCTTAAAAAAAACAATAATTAAAATTTCTCTTCAAACTTTAGCCCTCCAATTTTATTGAGTCAGTTCTGAAGGAAAGATAACAGAAATCCTAGATATGTTGATTGTTTCTCTTAAATATTGTATGCTATTTTTAATATTTATATAAAAGTCTCTTCCATTTCATAGTGTACAATTTATAAATGGTCACTCAACTTTGTGAAATTGATTAATAAATTTAATTATACCCAATTCTAATCGAAAAATAGACTTTTTCAATACTGAAATATAATTAGGACGCTTGAAAGATGATTTGACCACTATTTCGAATTGTATTTATGTAAAATAGTCTTTTTCGATACCAAAAAAATGACTTGACCACTATTTCGAATAGTATTTATGAAAAAAATATTTTTTTTTATTAAAAAATGATAGTACTTGTGATTCTACATTTTTCTTAGCACCCCCTTGTTTTGCCTTTTGTTCTTTCTGGTTGGTTGACATTAGCAACTTGATCTCTCTTTTTTTTCATTTTTAATATCTTAATTTAACTTTGGAAAAGACTTTCATATTATATTTATTTTATTTTTTTATTTTTATATTATATTATTAATAAAGAGACTAGTGTTCAATTTGTGTTCTTCACCTTTTTTTTCATTCAAATGACAACTAATGTATTCTTAAATTGGTAACTAAAATTGAAACTCATAGTGTTCTATGACTCGCGCAATAAAGATCAAGGTGATGATAAGGAATCGTAAGATAATAATGTGTTTTAATTTGTTCAAATATTTTTTATTGTTATAACAAAATATTTTGATAGATAACATATAATATAACATATCATAAAAGTCAATAGTAAAGCCAAATTTTTTATTAAGAGGATTTAAAATATAAAGAAGTTAACACATGAACTAATTGAAGAAGGTTCAATTATAAATAATAAAATTTTCCATTAAAAAAATCGAATGAGTCCCGACTCCAACTAGGATCCACATTTATTTTAAAGCTGACCGTATTGTTGATTATATGAAAGTTTCATTATTATTGCCTATTATTAGTTAAAAGTTTTAAAAAGTACATGTAACCGGTAGTTGTGTTTCACATGTGCTATGTTTCAGAAGTCATTTGGATTTTTGGACCATTGCATAATTATTATGGGGTTTGGACGCTCATAATAATTGAGGAGTGATACACGTGATAGTAATATAATTGGTATAGCGGTAAAACTATTTCATTCTTAATAAGAGGTCTCGTGTTTGAGCCCTTGATATAGAGAAAATTATGTTGGGAACATCTATGGAAGAAGGGGTTACATAGGACAACTAGGACCTACATGTAATTAGTAAGGGCTTGTATTTAATTAATAGAAGTTAGAGGTTTAGTTAGCAAAAGTTAGTTATATTAGTTACAATAGTATTATCTCAGAATTTTCAACCATTACTAATTGAAATTGATGCACATGAGATACTTAAACTTTTATGATCTCCTAACATTGCCTATGCTAATATCTTGAACGATTGTAGGTAGAGGAGAATGGAGTGGCGGATGCTTTGGCTATGGAATGTAGAAAATTAACCCCTTTTGAAGAAGGAAAATTAATTAATTCACCTAACTTTGCTAGTCTGATGCCTTTGATTCAATACCAATATAATATTGAAAATTAATTATTTTAAATAAACTAGTGAGATGGCACACATGTGTTGTACAAGAAGGAAAAACAAATGATAAAATTACAAACATTTTAACTTAATGTTTGGATGCAAGAAGAACATCATTGATCACCTTTTCAATGTTCACATAAGATGATCCTGTTGATTTTTTGGCTGAAATTTCAGCCAATTCTTTCCATTCCATTGCCTTTTTCTTCATTTCTTTGCCTTTTTCACCAACCATTAATTCCCTAACAAGGCTTTCCACTTCATCCCTTTTCACATTATTATCAATTTCCATTCCAATACCCCATTTTGTATCACTAAACCAACAATTTGTCTGTTGTTCCGCGAAAAACGGCCAACATAGCATAGGCACCCCACTAGTAATGCTCTCAGAGTCGAATTCCATCCACTATGAGTCAGGAACCCTCCTATTGCCGGATGGTTTAGGACTTCTTCTTGTGAGCACCAACTTGCAAGCATTCTCCTGTTTTTAGTTTCTTCCACGAATTCGAGTGGAAGAATTGATTCATAACCCGATACAATATCGGGTCTTATGATCCATAAAAACTCTTGTTGGCTATTTGCAAGTCCCCAAGCAAATTCAAGAAGTTCATCAGGAGTCATAATAGTAATGCTACCAAAATTAACATAAACAACAGAGTTTGGTTCTTTATTGTTGAGCCATTGTATACACTCTGGCTCCTCTTTCCATAGGCTCGACCCAATCCCCTTCAAATTCTCGTCATCAACATGTTTGACGAGTAAATGTAAGGGGCCTATTGGATACACTGGTGGAAGGAAAGTCTGGAGTGATTCAAGAACTTCACTCTCTAGTGTCTCAAATGTGTTAGAGGACAATCGCGGAAGCTTTTCTCGCTCGCTCTGTTTCTTGGAGGACAAATTTGATCATGAAATCATCTGGATTTGTAGTTCTCAAAAAACTTGGAAGATCCCTTAAACGTACATCTTTCATGCCTGGTATAAAATCCAATTTTTTCTCTAGGTATCCATTTGTCAAGTAACTCGCATCTACATTTTCTCCAAAAAAAAATATGAGAATTAGCTAAATATATCAAGTATACCATATTCAAATTTTAGGTCTCTTATTAAAATTTGGTATACTGAGCAATACTAATAGAAGCCGTTTATTCATTACCTTTAAGTGGAGTATATCCTTTTTCAATAAGAGTGGTATAATGCATGTAACCTAAGAAACCACAAGCACTAGTTGTCCAAAACTGAACTTGAGGGACACCCAATTCTTGTGCAGCAGCTAAGGTGAAGCTCATGATACCATCAGAGACGATGCACGTGACAGGTGGCACGTTCGACGTGTTACTATTATCATTGAGCTTTGCAAGTAAATCCCTAAAGGGACCTAAACAAGTTTTAATTATTGATTCATTTAGAGAAGGTATGTCTTGTGTTGCATCAGCATCAGAAGGTGGGAGTCCATCAGGAATAGTCACGAATCGGAACGACAAAAGGCCGTCGAGCGAATGGGACCCACGAGACCTAAGAAGACGTCTATGGTTAAATTCAGTGTTGACAAAAGTTATGTGAAAGCCTTTGTGATGGAGAATTTTGGCTAGTTTTAACATGGGAGTAATATGGCCTTGGGCTGGATATGGTACACAAACTGCATGTGATTTACTTATTTCAACATTATTTGAACTCATATTTCAATCTCTCTAAATAAAATACTAAATAAATTTCTCGTTAGGGAAATGAAATGAAGGATTTTGGTAAGGAAGATTGAAGAAGATAGAGATATTTATGTATGGAAAATATTTTAAAATAAAGTCTCCATTATTACTAATATTATATTATAGTATAATGATATTATATTGAAGCGATTACTCCAACAAAAATTTGTCATGCAATGCATCATTGATTAGAACAATTTATTTATCAATATTTTACAAATATTATTTTTTAATCCCTCGCGCGATGCGTAGGGGTTCAAACGTCAACCTCTTACTTATTTCGAGATTCTACCTAAATCTTTTAAACTTTCTATATATTAAACATAGAAAATATTAATAGGGTGATTCCAACTTAATTATAAGAGGGTCGTGAGTAGGATATATATGCATTGTTTGGATTAAATGGAAAAATTAAATTAATTTCAAATTGAATACGGAATGGGTTTTTAGATTTTTGGTTTGGTTTCGGATTTAGAAAGATTAAAAAAAAACCAAAAAATTGAATTTTATATGTATATGTATTACATAGGTTTATAATTAAGTTGGAGTTAACCACTTTTGTCCCTTTTAGTGTTTGAAGTAATATATTCATTTCCATAAACTATTTAATTTGTTAAAAATGTGTTCAAACTTAATTATAACTAGTAGGTTAGGTTGATTATTTAATATTAATAATATTGCATAATAGACTAGAAAATAATATCTCTTATTTAGTACAATCTTTTTAATAAATAATGAAAATAATGAACTATTATGCCGTCCTAAAGACAATAACTCATGTTTAGTTATATTAATTTCTGCAGTATACTGACTAGATAAATCTGAACTAATATTAAATAGAAATTGTCTTTATATGATTTCGAAACATAAAAAAAAAAGTTGATTAGAATTAATCGAATAGAAAAAAATTAAAGAAATAAGAGAAATTAAAAGATGATTTGGACGCCCCCATAATTTTTTTTGTTTTGCCTTTTTGTTCATTATGGTTGGTCGACATTGGCTACTTGATATCTCTTTTTTCAAAATTTTCATTTTTTAATATCTTAGTTTGACTTTGGAATAGACCGTCTAATTTGGATGCTGTCACAGAGAAATTTGAATGGGTTGAAATAAATTATTCATAAACTAGATAATATTGCTTGTGCTATGCACGGGCCTAATAATATAAATGGTATGTTTTGGGGCTAATAACCGAGTTTTTAAAGCAATTGTTTGCGTGAATAAAGGAATAAGTTTTTTTATCACAAACCTGTACTTTCTTTGACGTTATTTAAGGCATAATAAGACTACCCGTATACAATATTTTGCAAATATTTTATGTTGTCAATTATCATGATTTATAGTATTTTTACGATAGATTCACTTCAAGAATCAGTGGAATTTTTTGTATTTTTTTCAAAACATATTTTATGTTGTCAATTATCATGAGTTGTAGTATTTTTACTCAATTTTTAAATACAAAAAAAAAGCTAAAAAAAATAAGACAAATAAATTAAAATGGACCCACTATATGTTATTTTTGTTGTCTCAATTTATGTGACACAAATGAAATTTGGAGAGTCATCCAAATTTTCATTTTAAAAAAAAATATATTTTAAGTTATTAATTATTGTGATTTATAATATTTTTATGTAACTTTCAAATAACGTACATTATTGGTCACTTTGTCCTAATTTATGTGATATGGATAAAATTACAAAATTAACCTTTTTAAAATGTCTTTTAGATATTTTAAGTTGTTAATTATTATTATTAATAATACTTTTTTTGTAATTTTAAAATGATATGTGTTATTTTTTCTCGTCCCAATATATGTGAAATTTGATAGAATTCTGAGAGTCAACCTATTTTATTATATAAATTTTAAATATTTTATTTAAATTGGTAATTATTGTAATTTTTAATGCTTTTTAAGTCATTTGTAAATGATATATTGGGACTTTTCTATTTCCTTGATTGAGACTTTTCCATTTCTGACATATATATATATATATATATATTAGTTCATTTGTCCAATTTATGTGTCACCGATAAAATTTGAAGAGTTAATCAGATCTTTTACATATTTTTATATCTTTTGAATATTTAAGTAAATAATTATTGTGATTTATAATATTTTATATAATTATTTAAACAAAATTAAACAACAAACAAAACGAATTCATCATAGGTAAATTACCAAAGCATCCTTGAATACATCAATAATGGGTCCCACGTTTTGTTTAAAAAAATATGCATATTGGGAGGATATTTTTGTCTCATTTTATGTGATATAGATAGAATTTAAATAGTCAATTAAATTTTAATATGATTTTTAAATATTTTAAATTGTTAATTATTGTAATTTATAGTATTTTTACATAATTTTTAAATAATATATATTACTTCTCTTGTCTCAGTGTATGTAGCACAAATAGAATTTCAAGAGTCAATCAAATGTTGTTAATTATTGAGATTTATAATACATTTTACGTAGTTTCCAAATTAAATATTAGGAGTATATGTCACTTCTTTTGATTATTGTAATATATAGTACTTTTTACGTAAATTTTTAATAATATATGTTACGTCTGTTATCCCAATGTATGTAACACAAATAAAATTTCAAGAGTCAGTTAAATGTTATTAATTATTGAGATTTACCATACTTCGTGCGTAGTTTCCAAGTTATATTACATGTTACTTCTTTTGATTATTGTAATTTATAGTACTTTTTAAGTAAATTTTTAATAATATATGTTACTTCTCTTATCCCAATATATGTGGCACAAATAGAAATTCAAAAGTCAATCAAATGTTGTTAATTATTAAATATTAACTACTAAAATTGTATTAATTTGCCACTGTCTTCATTATTTCATGATAATTAATTACTTAAATATTTAAAAGATATAAAAATATATAAAAGATTTGATTGACTCTTCAAATTTTACCGGTGACACATAAATTGGGACAAATGAAATAATATATATTATTTGAAAATTTCTTAGAAAGTACTATAAATTACAGTAATTAACAGCTAGAAATATTTTAAAGACAAAAAAAATATGATTGAATCTAAATTTTTTTTTAGTACTACATAAATTGAGAAAGAAGAAACGACCTCTATTATTTGAAAATGGCGTAAAAGTATTACAAATCATACAACAAGAATCATATATTATTTGGAAACTACGTTGTATATCTCAACAATTAAGAACTCTTTTTATATAACTATCTATAGTAAAACCTCACTAAATTAATACTCGACAAATTAATAATGTCTCTAAGAAAATATTTTCCTCGGTCCCAACTTGGGCCAATGGAAAAAATCACTTATTTCGATAAAATAATAAGATAATATATTTTCAGAAGATCCTTATATAAATATATGGTTCCATTAATATTATAAATTAATAATTATTTAAAAGCACAAGTATATCTAAGACAATTTAGTGAATTAATAACTTAAATTTTTTTTTTAAAAAAAATGAAAATTTGGATGACTCTCCAAATTTCATTTGTGTCACATAAATTGAGACAACAAAAATAACATATATTGGGTCCATTTTAATTTATTTGTCTTATTTTTTTTAGGTTTTTCACATATTTTATTAGAAAATTACAAAATTTACAATTTAAGATATCATAATCCCCCTCTCGAATACATCCTTATTCCCTATTGGATACATTTATCCCCTTTCGGATACATACCTATCTCCTCTCGGATACATCCCTCTCATAGAGTAATATATCATTTGCAATGTAGCGGAAAATGAAGGAATGTATTCGAAAACAATGAAAAATTTGAGATTTTTGTAATTGAGAAAACTTCTGGAATAGGATTTAATTAGCCTCCAAAGATATGAGATTTTTGTACTTTATACTATTTTTTTTCTTCAGTAAACAACTTCAATATATCACGTAATAATCTATTTCAAATGTTCATACGACATAAATGTGTTGTTTACAACCCAAATTGAGAAAGTTGAATTCAGAAAAATTCTATGCAGTAAGGAAATAGAGAATTGTGTTAGATTATGAGTTAAAACATACTGTGTTCGAGGAATATATAAAATGTTGATGTCTTTGAAAAAGTTCATCGATCTACATATTTTTCACAAGTGGTATCTATTTTCACTATGTTATTATCTTCTTTTTTTTTTTTTTTTGTAATATTTGCACCATGAACTTTGCATATGATAAAATACTAATCATTGATCAACCAATTCGTAAAGATCAATTCAAAGTCTCTCAAATCTCTATTGGTTCAACTTTAGTATACTGTGTTTTTAGTTTGCTTTGTCGATGAATTTTGTGATACATTTTATTATTGTCTTCGATAAATAGAAATACTTCTATTTATTTGATTTTAATATTGAAAGTACTAATCAAAATTGATTTTTAACTCCACAACAATAAAAACAAGCAGGAAAACAATTTTTTTCTATATGCAATAACAATTATCATAATGTTATATTCTAAATTACATTAATAAATTTTTTTGATACTACACTCTTAATATCATGCCGTAAAAGAAAACTTTAAATTTTCTTTTTCAGGTTGTTTTTCCCTAATTTATTTATTTATTTAGTTTTTTTGTTCCTCTATATTTCTCAACAAAGTCCTTTTCTATTGACTTTGTATTTTGTCGTTCTTCTTTATTTTTTAACTACTCTTTTTTCTTTAGTTTGTATTTTAATATTCCTTAATTTGAATGTTAAACTTTCTCCTTGTCAAATTTTCTCTGTTAAATAGTTTATCATATTATATTAAGAAAATATCCTTTATAGAAATAAAAAAATTATATTTTTTAATCTTTCGATGAATACATTATTAAATCATTAATTTCTTCATAGTCAAACATTGTTCATTCTTTTAGTCACGAAATTTGATATTTTCTTCAAATTAATTAAAAAATATTGATACGTCATTTTAAAGACTATTTCAATGATCAAGATACGAATTTAGTGGTCATATTATGTAACATAATATTAAAAATATGTTTACACAATATCCTTTAAAGTATTTTTAGGAAAAAAATATTAACTATTCAAAGACATTTTATTTTAAATTAGTTCAAAATTTTCCTTCTAAAATATGTCAAAACAAGCTTAGCATTTATTATTGTTTGTAAGAAGTTAACTAATAGAAATTCTTCATTTTAGCAAAATTACAAAAATATCTTTATGAGACCATAACAAAAGTAAAGACATATAATATATGAATTCTTCTAGATTTTCATTTTGACCAATAATTACACAATTATTATTTTACCCTTAAATGATATTACAATTATTAAAATGCCATTGATCGTCCTTCTCATGTAATAGATAGAAATGTTAGTTGTCATAATAAAACAAAAATTATAAGATATAATTTACTTATAGTTGAAAATTACTTACGAAAAAATGGAGTACAAACTATACATTTAAATAAGTTATGTCATATACATATTAGTGTAAAGAAATTTCACTCTATAAATTTATTTACTTATTATAATATGTAATTTATTTTATTATGAAAATTTACAAATTTGATGTTTTATGAAAAATTGATATGAATATTTTTATGTGACCTCATAGTATGAAATTCTTTACTTTATGATCTAGAAGAATATTACTTAAAATAAATTATAATATCTTAATATAAAAATGTGATTGAAAATATGGGTCCATATTAAATGTCATATCATTAGGATACACATGGCATTTAGAAAAATATATTTGATTGTACTATCATTATAAATTTATTACCACTATTTTGATGCCCTAACATAAAAACAAACATTCTAGAATTTTTATGAAATGACAAATTTGCTCTTGGTCGTCCTCAACTTGGCTCTTCAAAATGGAAGAAACAATATAAATAATTTATTAATGAATTAATTAATTAATAAATAATATTCAAAGATCCCTGGAGGATAGAAATTGGAAATAATAAAATATAAGAACAATGCAAGCAAAAATGAAATGGCGTACAAAAGTAATAATAGGGCCCACACAATTAAAGCCGTAAAAGAGGAAAAAAAGCAAATGGTTTTTGTGTCCAACAAAAAGAAAGTACATTTATGAAGCAGGCAAGTACAGTATTTTTCAAGTTTGAAAAGTACGAAATACCATAAAGCAACCCACTATTTTGATTTATTTACGCAAGTACCTTCATCGTCCAGCCCACGTGGAGGCTACTAATTGATTTCGTAGTATTGAGGTCCTCAACACTTATGTAAAGTAAAGCATTGAATGACAAAAATAACGCTTAAATTGAGTGTATTTTCACATAAGCACACGTGTTGACAGAGAAGAGTGTGTATTTGTCAGGTTAAATTTACTATTTTTCCCTTGGTCGTTGGTTGTCTTCACCTTTCTATATAATAGAAATAATAAAATAGAAAAATAAAATAATATGATGCTGTCACGATGAAAATAATTACATTGATTGTTGGAAGTAAGCTACATTATAGAATCAAAGTTGAATATTTAATTATTAAATGGATCTGTATTTTTATGTTTGTGAAAACATTTTATAAAATGAAATAATATCAGAGTTCCGGAAAAAAAATTGCCATATGTATGGAGAAAGAAAAATTACTCACTTCATCCCCTTTTAATCGTCATGTTGCGTTTTTTGAAAATCAATTTTACTAATTTTCAAAGATAAGTTAGATTATATTAATTAGACATTTTACAAAAAAAAAAATAGATAGTCAAAAACTATACAAAAAGTACTATAAATTGCAGATTTGTGTATATCAATATGATGAAAAATACATTATAAAATATTAATCAAAATTTTTATAGTTTGACTCTAAAAATTGAAATTATAACAATTAAAAGTGGACGAAAGAAATATTAAATATTATCTAGAATTGGCTGGTCGTTGTCCTAATTGGTCCTCGGGAACACCAAAAAGATAAATAACAATAATAATAATAATAAAATAATTGTTCTGATTGGACTTTTAACCCACTTCACTTGCTTCAGTAAATATAATTAATATTTGCCCTTTAAATGAACATATATTTACAATATTGCCAGTGGTCGTCCACCACATGGCTCTTCTATATAGTATATATATATATATAATGGTAAATAATAATAATAAACAGGTGTATCAATAATTAATTCAAATTTAGAGAAATTAAGCGAATTATGATTTAATAGGCTAACTTTGTCTACTCTAATTAATAACTTCACACTAAAATATATAAATCCATTTCCCCCATTTTATCCGTTACTCTTGTTTCCTTTTTAGACATATGTTCAAGAAGAATGACAATAGATATTCAGAAAAATATAACCTAAACTTTCCATGTTACTTTAAAATAATTTAACACTCACAAAAAATTTCACGTTATTTTAAGATTATAAGTATTGGAGGCCGTTTTTTGGCATTTTTAAAGGTTATATTTGATTAAATATCATTACATAAATAAAATTGATGATTTTTTATTTATTTAAAAGAAATAGGCATTGATGGCATATTATCTAGATCATGACATCATTCCGAGCTAACATCAAGGCCAATGATTGGTCGAATAAATATGCATTTGTTAATATCAAAGTGTCTAATATGTTAAAAAAAAGTGGGGACTAGAAGGGTATTATCGGTACTAGTGGTTAGAGAAGTGGGCACTAGGACTAGTTGATATTGAAGAATCGATATATGTTAATGTAATGAAAGGGATGGAGAAAGGCAAATAATTATATTGTACAAATAAGACAAAATTATTATTTTTTGTTATATTTTGAATCTCTATAATATGTGTTAGAAAAATGGTTCAGATAAGTTCGAATTTTACCTCGGAAGTTTGGATTTTGCTTTCATAGTTGGGTTCAAATTATAATTACGTGCATCTTGAATCCCTTTATTCGGATTACTCGATCTATCATGAAATTGATGATAATTCCTATCAAATCACAAACTAAATTACGTGCAAAGTTAAATTGTTCCATATCACGATGTTGTTTGGATATATGTTACATATGTACTAGTTATCTTATGAATTATACCAGTTTCAACTATAATTTAATTGAGACCTAGATATCTTTAATTTACTTCTTTTATTTCCTTTTTTCTATGGATAATATTTTGTGACAGGTGAATATATTTATTGTTATTGTTTCTAATATCGTAGTTAAAAATAAATAATAAAAACTAAACATAAACTAAAATCTTCGTATTGGAATTTTAAAATTACTCTTATAATTTTCAAAAGAGTAAATTACGTTATTATTACACTAGATTTTTAAAATTGTCAAACATGTATACATCATCATGTATAAAAGCAGACACTCATTCAACTCTAATTAAATTGCTCATTTTTTTATATTTTTTTTCACTACATAGGAATTTCGTGACGTATTTTAGAGGTAAAGTTTGGTTCGTTTTGTGTTTCACCTTTATGATGAAATATAATATATCTTGGCGATATCGATAGCCTATTAATTAATTTAAAAAAAATACGCGATGATCCTTATGTTTAAATATTGTTTTATCATTTGAGAATTTTGCATGCTTGCCTTTTCATAGTTATATTCTCGAAGAAAAATATATATATCCATATAAAGAAATTGAGAAAAGGCATAGATTCCTTTTGAATTTGTACCGAAAAGTCAATTACACGTTTAAACTATCACGATGATCCATTACACACCTTTACTACTTAAAAGTGAATTTAATATCACCGTGGGACATGTAACACCACTCTCACTGGTGTATTACACTCGCTGTCACATCAGTGATATATCAGTGTCATGTCATAAATTGTAATTTTTTTATATCCTTTTTGTTTTTTTCTTTATTAATTAACTTTTCTTTTGTTAGCTATATTTTACACTTATTAATTTCTAATTAATTAGTAAAATTCTCTAATAATTATATCTTCTTCATAGCAAAATTGCAAAGAAGAAGCTTTCTACAATGGCCACCAAGAAAACTTTCCGAAATTTGAAGTTGATTCGTATAGTGAAAGAATTTCTTCCTTTTCAAAATGAATCACAAGAAGACTGCTTCCGTTTCTTGACCATGAAAATCGAGCTTCCAATTGCAAATAGTTTTTCAGATCTGGACATATTATTTTTTTTCTTTTTCTATGTCCTTCATGGAGGTTTCTTAAAAGATAGGAATACTAGGAAAAATAATTTGCTTCCCCTTTTCAATCGATCGCCTATCTTGTTTACTAAAAAAATCTCACCATAGCTCCACGACTGAGAAACCCCCAAGTCACCTAGTATTGTTTTGATTTTTTGGTGGGAGGTTTATGGGTAAAAAAGTGGTGTTTTTTAAGTAACTTGTTACTACATTGCTTCTTATTACTGATTCATTATTTAATTTTAGTTGGGTGTGAAGAAGATGAGAAGGGTGGGGTATGAAGAAGAAGAGATGTTGGGGGGGTGGGGTGTATAAGGAGAATTCTGATTTTTTAAATTGTTTTTTTTCTTTAATTATTATCTTACGCGCATGATTTGTTTTTATTTTATTTTATTTTGTCACGTCAGTATTAGGGGTAAATAAATTTACTTTTAAATAATATAGGTGTGTAATAGATCATCATGATAATTTAAGTGTGTAATTGACTTTTCGATACAAGTTCAAGGGGAATCTATGCCTTTTCCCTAAAGAAATTATATGATAAGGCATTTGAAGACATTAACTTCTACAGGGTAAAAATAATAATGTGATTTTGTTTAATATTTTATGATAATTGATATGAGGTACATATGCAACGCTGTTAGATATTAGTAATTGATATATACTTCCTCCGTTCAATAGTAGTTGTTCACTATAATAAAAATAATTGTCCAACAATACTTGTTCAGTTTAAAAAATTAAGAGATAATGTATCTTTTGTGTCTATTTTACCTTTGCTATTAAATACTATTTATCATTTAACACATTTCTCAAAACATTAAATTTAATAAAATCAAAGATTATTAATCCTATTATTTATTATTTATTAAAGAATGCGTCAAGTCAATAATAAACAACTATTGTTGAACATAAGAGTAAACACAACGTCCCCACGAGAACATGTTGAAAGACAAGTTTGAGGAGTGGGGGGGGGGGGTGGGGGGGGGGGACATTGGCTATGTACCCTCTAAAGACAAAATTTCTATTCATCTTTGCCTCAATTTTCGCTTTTCCCACCTTTTAAAAAAAATAATTTTATGGGAAATATTTAAATATGACATTAAATTTTGAGGAAAAAAAAAAGGTTTATCCATGTCATTATTTATTAATTGAAATGACATAGATAAGTCAAATTTTTAACGGAAACATAGATGAATACTTTCTCAAAATAATGGCATGAATGAGCCCTTTCTCAAACGAAAAATGACATAGATGAGCTAAATTTTTACCGGATATCATAAATAAACCTTTTCTCAAAATTTGATGTAATATTTAAACATTTTCACTAATTTTATTTACATAATGTTTTTAAAAAACTAAAAGTTAACCTTGTAAAATTATTGCACATGTTATTATATAATAATTTATTTATTAGATTTTTATCAAAAAAAAAAAAAACAATTAGTTATTAGATATATTGTTGCTAGGAAGAGTTGTTCAAGTAGTTGTAAACGCTCTTCACCTTCAATACTAAGATTATGAATACAAATAATCGAAAAAGATAGAAGTTCCTACTCTGTAAAAAATAAAAGTCAAAATATTATTAACACTATCATATCATCATCATCATAACTTCTACAATATTCCAAGCCACATCTATGATGCATTGTATGACAAATATTACTTAGAGATATGGTATCTTACCAATAATGCATAATAAAACTATATAATATAAGTATAGTAAGTCATATTTGACTTCCATACCTGCCTTCCAGCCTATACAAATCAAATTGTAGAGTTTTCCCATTTTATAACACTATTTTGTCTTCATCTTTTTTGGTACTTTACTATCTATAAATATCTCCATTTTCTTCAATCTTCCTTATCAAATCATACTAAAAAAAATCCTTCATTTCATTTCCCTATTGAGATTTTTTTTTTTTAGAGAAATTGAAAGAATGGGTTCAATTAGTACTGAATTAAAAAAACCACATGCAGTTTGTATACCATATCCAGCCCAAGGCCATATTAATCCCATGTTAAAATTAGCCAAAATTCTCCATCACAAAGGCTTTCACATAACTTTTGTCAATACTGAATTTAACCATAGACGTCTTCTTAAGTCTCGTGGGCCCCATTCCCTCGACGGCCTATCGTCGTTCCGATTCGAGACTATTCCTGATGGACTCCCAACTTGTGATGCTGATGCAACACAAGACATTCCTTCTCTATGTAAATCCACAACTGAAACTTGTTTAGGTCCTTTTAGAGATCTTCTTGCAAAGCTTAATGAGACTAGTAACACGTCGAACGTGCCACCTGTCACGTGCATCGTCTCCGATGGAGTTATGAGCTTCACCTTAGCTGCTGCACAAGAAATTGGTGTCCCTGAAGTTCTGTTTTGGACAACTAGTGCTTGTGGTTTCTTAGGTTACATGCATTATTCCACTGTTATCGAAAAAGGATACGCTCCACTTAAAGGTATTACGATTTATTGATGTTTTTGTTTGTCTATAGACGTATTCAGAATTTTGACTTGACGTTGCAACCTATATAGAACACGTTTCACTTATCAAACTATTGGTTTTATTGAATTTTACAATAAATTTATGTTACGCATCAATGGTATTTTTGATGTTTTTTCGATTTTTGGATTATTGTAGATGAAAGTTACTTTACAAATGGACATGTAGAGAAACCATTGGATTTTATACCAGGGATGAAAGATGTACGTTTAAGGGATCTTCCAAGTTTCTTGAGAACTACAAATCCAGATGAATACATGATCAAATTTGTTCTAAAAGAAACAGAGAGAGCGAGAAATGCCTCCGCGATTATCCTAAATACATTCGAGACACTAGAGAGTGAAGTTCTTGAATCACTCCGGACTCTCCTTCCACCTGTCTACCCAATAGGCCCCTTACATTTACTCGTCAAATATGTTGATGACGAGAATTTGAAGGGGCTTGGGTCAAGTCTATGGAAAGAAGAGCCAGAGTGTTTACAATGGCTGGAAAATAAAGCACCAAACTCTGTTGTTTATGTCAATTATGGTAGTATTACTGTTATGACTCCTAATCAACTTCTTGAATTTGCTTGGGGACTTGCAAATAGTCAACAAGAGTTTTTATGGATCATAAGACCTGATATTGTATCGGGTTATGAATCGATTCTTCCACCCGAATTCATGGAAGAAACTAAAAACAGGGGAATGCTTGCAAGTTGGTGCTCACAAGAAGAAGTCCTAGATCATCCAGCAATAGGAGGGTTCCTGACTCACAGTGGATGGAATTCGACTCTGGAAAGCACTACTAGCGGGGTGCCTATGTTATGTTGGCCGTTTTTCGCGGAACAACAAACAAATTGTTGGTTTAGTGAGACAAAATGGGGTATTGGAATGGAAATTGATAATAATGTGAAAAGGGATGAAGTGGAAAGCCTTGTTAGGGAATTAATGGTTGGTGAAAAAGGCAAAGAAATGAAGAAAAAGGCAATGGAATGGAAAAAATTAGCTGAAATTTCAGCTGAAAAATCAACAGGATCATCTTATGTGAACATTGACAAAGTGGTCAATGATGTTCTTCTTGCATCCAAACATTAAGTTTATAGTATATTTGTAATTTTATTTTCTTCAACTTTACTTATTGTGTTCTTGTAATAAGAGTTGTTCATACTATAGTTAGTTTTCATAATAATAACGGCAAGTTAAATAAAATATGTATTTATTGTATCTTTAAGATCGCAAGTATCTATCTCTTTCTTCGTTTTTTTTTTTAAAAATTGCGTTCAATCAAATATCGCTACATAAATGTGACCAACATAATTTCAGAGTGTTATTTAAATTATTTATGGAGAGTTGGGTGAATCTGCATTTATCTCTCTGGATCGTGGAGCCAATCCCAGCAAACATCAAGGCCCATGCTATTATTTGTTTGGTGACATTGACAACACATATATCAATAACATAAATAAAATATTCAACGCAACAATATTTAAATTGATAATAACAAATAATACTATGTGGGGGCGGAGCAAGAAGTCCAACACCACACAGAATTATTAAAAAGCGATATCGATATTTATAGAAGAAAAGATAAAGTTTAATTATTATATGTAAGTAGGTTATATTTGTTGACCTCAATCTCAAACAACAAAATCAACAAGGAAACCAACACATCAACGACTAACTTTTTCCAAATAGTATCATTTTTTTTAAATATATCTCTTTATGTAAATATTAATATATACTTGGTAAATTTTCAAACGAAGAGATGTTGTTTGACACTTCTATACTCAACATGGGTTCGCCTCTACTTGTAATCATGTTATAAAATTTAAAATTTATTCAATTAAAATTCTAACTTGGCATCTAATATTACGTATTCAATGGGATTAATTTTATGACCCTCGAGCTAATCGCTCTTTTTCAATAAATTCAAGTATTCGTGATTTCATAGGAACAAAAAAAGTCGGCATTTTGAACAGGGGTGGATCTATGAAGGGGTGTGGGGTGGCGTGCTTCGACGGAAACTCTATATATACATAGGTATATATGTATAATATTTATATAATTATAAAGCGTGCCTGTCACGTCCTGAGCCTACACCCTGGACGTGACCGGCACTCGAAGACCATTATTGTCCCCAAGCGAACCCTTGACCTGGCTTACTTAACTCAGCGGAAGACTTAACTTAACAACATAAACTCAAGTAATAGTTTAAATGATAACACCTTAGCCAAAATGGCAGCTTATGTCTCAAAATAAAGTATTTGCAAATTCAAAGATGAGAGACTCAAAACTAACTGTCTGACTGTCTATCAAGCCTCTATAATACTTAGATGGATGTTGGGACAGACCCCACAACATCCTAATAGAGAAAACTAGGAAAGAGAAATAAAAGAGGCCTCCGGAGTGCAAGGAGGCTCACCACTGACTCTAGAGTGCTCAACTGGATCAACGGCGCATTGGATGCTGATCGTGGTTACCTGCGTCTGCATTATAATAAGATGCAGGCTAAATGGCAGTACATTGAATGTACGAGTATGCGAGTTCGAATGCTAAACCACAACTTAAGCTTGAATGGAGTACAAAGGAACACTTACCTTGGCTCTGTTTAACTCATGAATAACTGAACTCAATATAAAATAATAAGACACATGCAATATATATAAAGCTTATAAAACAGTGTAAACAACTTAGTTCATTAAAGATAAGCAATAACAACTCAACTTTACTTATATATAAAAGTAATATAACTTTAGTGGGAGATTCTTTAACCGACAACTATCACTATGAGCCCTAATGATGATACAACGTTTTATCTCACGTTACCCAAGGACCATCCTATACCTTGCCTTGATATAGGACCTTACTTAACTTAGTGGATCCACTAGCTTAACTTACGTGATCATCTAAAAAGTATGACCCGTTAAATGCCATGTTGGCCACATGGTTCTTATGGAGATTTGAGTTAATATGAACTCGCATCCCCAATTCGATGCTCAATACTACTCCCAAAATATACTTTAGCTCATATGTGTTTTAAACACCTCTTTCTTTAGTTTGAGATAATTACTCAAAGCTTAGCCCAAAGGCTTTTTTGGAATCGATGTTCCCTTTTCTTTGCTCAAATGTGAAAACATTTATAAACTTCTTTGGGAATACATAGTTCCCTAATAACTTTTGAGAAATGAACTCAACTCTTACTCTTTGTTTTACATGAAACTTGAGCCTTAAAACGAAGTTAAAACGTTTAATAAAGACTCTTGAAAACTTTAAGAAACTTTGTTATGACTTGTTTCTTAACTTCTAGACTTAACTCTTAACTTCTTTGACTTTGATCTTAACTTTCCTTGAATTGGATTATGGATTCAAGGCTCATGATCTCATGTTTATGGATGATTTCATGACGTTTAGATGTGCCTTAGAGTGTTGGAATCAACTTAGAAACATAGGTACATTGCTAAGGAACAAGTATTAAAAGGTGGGGGACGAATGGGGAGAACTGGCATCCCTGGCGCTCTGAGAGGCGCGGGGTGCCAACCCTCAAACTTCAGAGACTGGGCTGGGGCGCGCTGGCTGGCGCGGGGCCCCAAGGGGTGGACTTCAGAGTCCCTTTTGGGGGGCGCTGGCTGGCGCGACGCCCCACCCTTTCCCAAGGTGAATCCTGACTTTTCTCCTTCGTTTTTCATCTCTAAACCCTCTAAACTTCTATGGTTCCTTCCCCAAACACTTAGGATCATTAATACCCTCAATACCCAATAGATTTATCTCGGAAAACAACCCGGAAACACCAATCAAATCCACACTAGGCATTCAACAATCAACCAACAAGAATTCAACAATGTTCTTCAAGAACTTCACTTTCTTAACATTCAAACAACTCTAAATCGTTGAATTGAAATAAGTTGGTGTGTGGATGAACTAACCCAACACGAAAAGATCTCACATACCTTAATAGGGATCACCCCCGACGAATTCCACTCACAAGCTTGACTGAATCTTGGCTTTTCTCCCTTTCTTTCTTCCTTGCTCTTTTCTCCAAGCCCTAAGCGTGAATATAATTTTCTAATCTGACCAAAATAAGCTTTTACCCCAATAAATCCCTAAAAATGAATTAGGAAATTAATTAGAGAAAAGACTACTTTGCCCTTCCCTAAATGCGGATTGAGCCTTTCCTCAATCCAACAACCCAACTTCCGGAAGGCATATCTCACTCATACGATGTCGGAATTTCGCAAACTCGGCGGCGTTGGAAAGATCTCTCCAAGGGATTTCCAACCATATCAAGAGATGCTCCTAACTCCTCCTGAGCTAGGAGTTATGGCCGTTAGAAAATGGTCAAAACTCACTTTCTTAACTTATACAAAATTTCCAGATTTCCTTATTCTTTCCAAAAATCAATATTTTCATATTTTAATCTCTTTATAGTCGTTTCTGGGTGCAAGATGTTATAGTGCCACCCATAGAACAAAACTGGTTTGTGGTGCCACGGTAGGAGGGCAACTTTAGAAGGCTGATGTTGCGGGTTTGAATCCCATTTGTACCTATTTTTTTGAGAAATTTACTGCAGACGTTTTTTAAGGAAAAAAAAGGCTCCAAGCACGTTTTTTTAAGGAAAAACTGCTGGCACATTTTTATTTTTTTTTAATAATTGTTAATCGATAAGTCTACTTGGCACCCACGGACTCTAAATCTTAGATCCGCCACTGATTTTGAACGACCAATAAATCTACTATTATTACGTATTATTAATAAGAGAGATTTCAATATATATTTTAAAAGTATAGTTTGACTATTACATCACTTGTGATAGTATAGTCATGGTGCAAGGCGCAAATTATATTGGGGAAGGATATTTTTGCATTAATTTTGTAACGTTCATGATCAAAAATAATATAACGGAGGTTTACAATAAAAGGGATATTTTTCACCCTTTTTCGTTATATATTTGTATTCTCACCAAACACCAACAACTTGATAATAATTACTGGCTACAGAAATATAAAAATGAGATCATATAAATCTTAAGAAGTTCGTCAAAGATTTGATCTCATGATCAATAATTATACTATATAAAAAATCATCGATGGAGATAACTTTTCACGTGTCTCGATCACATAACTTTTTCTCTTTATGATTTAAATTTTAGAAAAAAATAAAATTAGATAAATAAATGAAAAGAGTAGTCTCCACCTTAGTTTTATAAATAGGAATGGTCCTTTTGCCAATTTTATTTGTTTCGTATCATGTACTTGATTAGAGACTCAATTAATTCAGATCTATATATACTAAAAAAGTTTACCTTGGTGATAAATTATTATTTCTTATCGAAGAAGACATTATTTTTTAATAAATGGTGTTAATATTACTTGTTTGTTACTATTAGAAACAAGTCGGCATATATTTTTTTATGCATATATGCTGAGGTCGGCAATGAACTCCATTTTTGTTTGTATAGACCAAAAATGATGTGCCATCATTTACACAATTTCTCTTTCTTTTTTTTTCGTTATTCACTAGGTATTTAATATCTGTATTAATGTTTGACTAAGTTGGAATTTGTGTTTTAAAAGACTATTTTATTATTACCCTGTCATTTTCTTTTGCATTAGTACTATGTTATTATGGTGAAACTTGAAAGGACTAAACTATTGTTTTATTTTCAATCTACAAGCTATAAATAAACACATTGAAATCAAGATAACCACTATCACTATAGTATAGAAGGAAAGTAATTATTTACGTGTTTAATTGGTAGTGCATTCTAAGCAAACTATGTCTCTTTCTTTATTTTCAAATAAAAATTATCATAATATTTTATTCTAGAGAAAGATATCCGAAAATCTTAATAACTTAATTGGTTGGTTATCTAATCTTTCACCTTATTAGTGAGAGTTTGGTTCTCCACCTTATAATCCTCTCCCCAACCCCTAAAATTGCAACAAAAAACACACACACACACACTAAATTTTTACCTTGTTGCTGAATATGGTTCAATTTCCTACTTTGTAATTATATCTCCTCCCCCATTTTCCTTTCCACTCCCATAGTTGTATTAAGAGAATTACTAAACTTTCATCTGGTTGATAAAGATTTGATTTTCTACTTTATCCTCCATTTTTCCTTCCCATAAATTTGCCAAAAAAAGGGAAGCCAAATCTAGGTGATTAATCATTTAATCTGTGACAAATGACAACACAACTTTTGAAATTAAGAAGCAAAGAGATAGAGAAAATACATCTATGTGTTGGATTCACATTCTTTCTTTGACTAATCCATCACTTCAGCCTAGTTTTTTTGTCTCGATGCATGGCACTTGTTCAAAAAATATTCAATCTGTATGAGATAGAAACTATTCGAATTTTACAACTCTTAATTCTTTGGTAGTAGACCTCTTTGATAGTTCGACCGTTATCCTCTGTCTAACTCAACTATTCGACTGTACGGTTATTAAGATTGTGAGTCGAAAGGAATGGAATAGGAGTGAAGTGGGGATCACGAACGGTCTTAAGTGAGTTTGAAGACCTCTTTTTTAAAAATGACTTATACACGTATGAGACTTCGCTATATTTATACTTTCATTTTTACATTGTTGACATTAAGGGTGTGTTTGGTAGGAAGGAAAATGTTTTCTAGAAAACAAGTAGATTTTTGACTTATTTTCTCATGTTTGGTTGGTGACTAGAAAACATTTTCCAGAAAAGATTTTTTAGTGTTTGATTTATGAATGAAAATTATTTTTGAGAAAATATCTTTTATTTTTACTAGATAGTAGAAAATAATTTTTGATTTGAAATTGAAAATATTTTTTTAAAATAAACTTAATTTTTTTTTTGGGAGGGTGGGGTGGTGGGGCTGGCGCGGGGGGTTGATAGGGGTGAGATGGGGTAAAAAAATAAAAAATTGAAATTAAAAATATTTTTTAAAAACAAACTTTATTTTATTTTTTTGGGGGTGGGGGTTGATGGGGGGCGTAGGAGGTGAGATGGGGTAAAAAAATTAAAAGTTTGCAATTGAAAATATTTTTTTTTTTAAAAACTTTAATTTTTGTTTCTTTTGGGAGGGGGTAGTAGTGGAGCGGGCGGGGGGAGGGGGGGTCAGGGTAGGCGTGGGGTTGGGGGTGAAAAACAAAAAATTGAAATTGAAAGTATTTTTTAAAAACAAACTTTAAATTTATTATTTTTTTTGGGGTGGGAGGGGGGTTGAGGGTAGGTGTGGGGTAGGGTGAAAATAAAATTTTGAAATTTGAAATAATTTTTAAAAAGAAACTTTTAAATTATTTTTTTTTGGGGGGGGGGGGAGTGGTAGGGGGCTGGGTGGGAGGGGGGATCGGGGTAAGGGTGGGGTAAAAAAATAAAAAAATTGAAGTTGAAAAATATTTTTTTTTAAATGCTTTAAATTTATTTTTTCAACAAAAAAATTGTATTGAAGTTGGAGAAAAGTTTTGGAAAATGTTTTCCTCACTTTTTGAAGGGAAGTCATTTTCCTTGAATTTGAGAAAAATGGGTTGATTTGGAAAACATTTTACCCAACCAAACATGAGAAAATTGAAAAACATTTTTCGAAAAATATTTTCCTTCCTACCAAACACACCCTAAGCTTCCGTTTAAACATGTTACATGTGATATGAAATTTTAATTTCAAATCAACATTTAAACACTTCGGTAATATCGTTAACTTTAAAGAAGTGGGGAATCCAGAAATTCTCCTTATTTAGAAGTGAGACTTCGATGAGGACAAACACCGCACTAATTGGTTGTACAAAGAGTAATTTAATTTGTAATAACTAAGAGATAGTCAATTTGATTTGATTGCGTAAAGTTCAACATATATAACTATTGAAATTAACGAATAACTTTAATAATTGTTAATATCACAGAAGGTATCCAAATAAATTAACTCATTTTAGGCAATACAATTTGGTTCTATTCTTTTGGTAACATGATTGAACGAGAGGTAACTAAATCAAAAAATAAATAAATTAGTGGCAATTAATTAATGATAATAGTTTAATTGCCGTTAAATATGTTTTATTAGAGGTAATTAACACTCTTTGTAAATGTCCCTAAAATCTATAGCAACATTGAATCCAATGAAAATATAATTAACTAATGCCGATAAAAGATTTAACACTCTTTGTTCATATGCATATTTATTACCGTTAAAAGCTATTTTTGTTATAGTGGGCACACTCGGAGGCGGAACCACCCTATAGGGTGGGGTGCACGTGCACCCGTTAACTTTGGAAAAATCACGTGTATATGTGTATATCTATCTTGAGAAATTGATATAAATTATGATATAATTAATAGTGCACCCGTGAGGAGTATATGTGTGTCATTGTGTTGCTGGTACAAGTTGGAGGAACCACCCACTAGACTAGGTTCGAATTCAGCTACAACATAATTTTATTTTATTTTTTAAGTTTATCTTATACAACACAATTTTATTTTATTTTTTAAGTTTATCTTATACAACACAATTTTATTTTATTTTTTAAGTTTATTTTAGAGCTTATATTTGAGCTAAGGTAATATTGGTGCACTCGAAATCTTCAAATCCTGGGTTCGCCTCTGGGCACACTACAATACATATGCTTAAATTATTAGTATTCAAACTGTGTAGCGTGTTGTGGAATATATTTTTGAAAAACGTGTTGAATGAAGCTGATGGAACATGTCAAAGGAACAGGTTCGACGAAACTGACTGACAAGTTAAAGTTATAGTTACATTAGGACTAGACTACTAAATCCTAATTTATGTACAAGTCTATATTTTGTACGACTAAAGCTGATGTAGTCGACTAGGATAAGGTGTAAATAATATATTTGTGTTGTATTAGGATTCCTAGTGTAGCTAGTATAAGACTCCTCTCTTATATAAGGAGTATGTAACTCAATCATTCAATTATCAATACAATCCTTGATTTCTCTAATCCTAGACGTGAGATTTCTACATGGTATCAGAACAATAAAGTTATTCCGCTCTTTAACGTATTAGATCAAAACCATAACAATTACAATATCGAACCGCAACGGCCCCTTCTACCAACACTCTTTTGACCTCTTCACTTCATCATCTTATTTCGTCCTGCTCCATTAAACTTAAGCCAACGAACTATCTTATATGGAGGACACAAATGTCTCAGTTGATTCAAGTGATAAGATTAACCTACCTCATCACAAAACCACCTAAAGATACATGTTCCACTTGACCGACTACTGAGAAAGTTGTAGCCGGCGAGAAGGGTGTAGAAGACAGCAACATTGTTGATGACTGGCAGGAGAAGGATGTGTTGCTAAGGAGTTGGATCTCAGGCACCTTGACAAAAGAAAGCATGTACTTGATCGTAGGCTGCTCAACTACCAAAGAGATGTGGGAATGCTTGAAAGAAACTTATCTTCAAGAAACAAAAGATAAGGAGTTCCAGCTCAAACAACAATTACAAAATGTGAAGCTAGGAGCCAAAACAATTAACAAATATATTAAGGAATGCAAATGCATGTGTGATGGCCTTACAGCCATTCACAAGCCTGTAGATGAAGATAACAAAGTGATTAATTTTGCTAGAGGTTTAGGTCTTAAGTACAAGACCTTCAGGACTGTCATGCTAGGTAAGGCACCATATCCTACTATTAATCAATTTGTTAATGCTCTCAGGGGTTTTGATATGAGGGAGGATAAAGAAGAAGTGCCCCAACAAAACCATAACATGATATTCTCTACCCAAAGAGGCAGGGGAAGAGGAAACTACTTTCAAAAAAGAGGAAACAATAATTTCAATTCCAGAGAAAGAGGCTTTAAGCCTCCTGGACAAGGAACAGGTTCTTATAACATCATAAATGGACCAGGTCCTCAAAACAATCCTTCAAGCGGAAGTCATGAGAGGAACAATACTGATGCGTGTCAAATTTGTGGTAGAAATAACCATACTGCTCTTAAGTGTTTTTACAGGTGGGATTACTCTTACCAAGCCGCAGATGAGCTACCACAAGTATTGATTGCTACTAATCTACAAAACACTACTGATGACACCTTGTATGTGGACTCAAGAGCAAGTAGCCATATGACACATAACTTAGGTATCCTAACTGATCTTAAACACTATAATGGATCAGATAAAATCATTATTGGGAATGGATCAAAGTTAGATATAACACATGTTGGGAACATATTCGGATCAGGTCTAAAGTTAAAAGAAGTTTTTGTAGTCCCTAAAATTAAGAAAATTTACTCTCAGTTAGTAAGCTTGCAAAGGATAATTGTTGCACTCTTGAATTTGATGAAACTAACTTTGTTATAAAGGACAAGAAGACAAGGACACTATTGTCTAAGGGAACTAAAAGGAATGGACTTTATGCTTTGGAAGATAACAATCTCTATGCTTTAACTACTGCACACGATTGGAACATGTCGACAACATGTAGCATACTAAATTAGGACACCCTAGTTTGAAGTCTTTAAAAGTTTTGAATAGTAATAGTTGCATCAATATTAGTAGTTGAAATAAAATGCCTACTGTTTGTTCTATTTGTCAGTTAGGAAAGAGTTGTAAACTTCCATTTGGTTTGAGAAATAAAATTGAGAAAGAACCTTTATTGATAATCCATTTTGATTTATGGGGACCTGCTCCTGTCGAATCTTTCCAACATATGAAATATTATGTCTTTTTTTTATGATCACACGAGATATACATGGATTTATCCACTGAAAAAGAAATCTGAATTCTTTGAAGTCTTTGTAAAATTCCAGAAAATGGTGGAAAAACAATTTTCTAAAGAGATTAAGATCTTTCAGTGTGATAGAGGTGGTGAGTTTATCCAAACAGACTTTATCAAGCATTTGGAAGATTATGGCAATGTGAGACATATTTCATGTCTTAACACACCTGAACAAAATAGAATTGCAGAGAGAAAACATAGGCATATTGTGGAGACTGGTTTAACTCTACTACTTCATGCTAACTTATCTTTGTTTCTATGGGTTGAGGCTTTCCTCATTGCAATATTCCTAATTAATAGGTTGTCTTCCTCAGTCCTAAATATGGTGACTCCATTTGTTAAGTTGTATGTGGAACAACCTGATTACAATAGCCTAAAAATGTTTGGGTGTGAATGTTTTAGCAACAAGTTCAGTCCAAAGACTTACTCTTGTGTATTCATAGGGTACAACAACTTACACAAAAGATATAGATAATATCATCCACATACAACTAGGTTTTACATATCCAGATATGTTGTGTTTGATGAAAGCACATTACCCTATGTGTTTCCAAATCAATCTCAGATTGACATTGATGTCTCACCTCACCTTGCTACTTTTGTTGAATCTTTCTCTAAACTGCAGGCACATGATAATTCTGATTCAGGGGAAGTACAGGCTGCTAGTACACACGTTAATGGTGATAATGTTGTTACTACTCATATACTTCTTGATTATGAAAGTAACATTGACCTCTCAGGCGTAGGATCGGATGCTGAGGAACATGTTGAATGTGATAATCCATACAATAGTATTGAAATTCCAGCTGCAGATTTTGGATCTGCTAGTGGCAGTGAGGAACATGTTGCACTTACAGGTCTAGTCAATGAGCATCAGCAAACAACTACTTTAGTTGATGTACCTGTTGACCATCAATCTGACAATGCTACACTTTAGTCAACTACTTTGGTTGATGTACCAGTTGAGGTACTTCCTACACCACAAGGGCATCATATGATCACTAGACACAAGGCGAAGAAACACCACTTATCACTTGTTGCTCGCAGCAGCAAAGACATTTTGAGGGAACCAAATACTACTAAAGAAACACTTAAGTCACCTCATTGGCTTGCAACAATACAGGAGGAAAATAATGTTTTACACACTAACAAGACATGGATATTGGTGCCCAAATCTCCTGGTATAAATTTGGTTGGCTCAAAATGGGTGTTCAAGATCAAATTAAAAGCTGATGGAACAATAAATAGATACAAAGGCTAGACTTGTGGCCAGGGGATTCTCTCAGCTTGAAAGCATAGACTTTGAAGAAACTTTTAGCCCTGTGGTTAAAGCCACAACTATTAGAGTAGTTTTATCTATTGCCATCAACTTATGGTGGGAAATTATACAACTTGATGTCAAAATTGCTTTTCTCCATGGGTTCCTACAAGAAGAGGTGTACATGAGCCAACCTCTTAGATTTATTGATCCCAAGTATCCTTAGCATATGTGTCTACTTAAAAAGGCATTATATAGTCTTAAACAAGCACCAAGAGCCTGGTTTGATAGGTTTAACATGCATCTCCTACACCTTGGCTTCACATGTAGTAAGGAAGATTCTTCATTATTTACATTGCAAACTCACAAAGGCACCATATTTCTCTTGTTATATGTGGATGATATTATTATCATAGGTAGTAATCCATTGCATGTCTCCGAGTTAGTTCGCCAACTTAGAAAAGAATTTGCCATGAAAGATCTTGGTCCTTTACACTTTTTTTTAAGAGTAGAGGTTAAGTATTTTGATGGGGGTATCTACTTAAGTCAAAGTAAGTATATTGTTGAGCATGACACCTCTTCATCCCAAAGTCCCCGATTTTCACAAAATTTCAGCATATTAGAGTATATTAAGGGGCCTAGTACTTAAATATGTAGACATATTAGCAAATAAACCCCTAAACAGTGCCCAAATCTGAGTTCTTATCAAGAGACCTTTCAACTTCACCCAACCGTTTTGGTACCGATTCAATTGTATTTCTACAAAATCATTACTCCCAGGACGTTGTGGAGTCATTAGGAACGTAAGGGAAGGGCCCATGCTACATTTTTCTATCAAACAAGCAACTTATATTCGATTTGAAAAAACTACCCCCAAAAACTTATTCTAATAAATCATTTAATATCATGCAAGCGTAGTTAAGTAAGTAACAAAGTAAAAAGAGCAAGGATCGAAAACCTTACCTTGATTTTGACGTGCAGAGTGGAGAGGTTGAGAGAATTTTTGGGAGTTTTTGGAAGTAAAAAGGAGGAAATGGGGAAACCATTCCCCTTTCTACCCATTACTGTATTCGATCTCCGGCTACAGCAGGAGACTTTTTTAGGCTTTGCGTCATGTCACAACCGATCCTTTAAAGTATAGAACCTCTCGTGAAGACTTGAAAAGCCATCCCCATTCGTGATTTGTAATGGACCAAGTTGTCAGTTAAAAATACTTCGAGGTAGGGTGCGTAATGATCCGTGTACTAGTCGTTTAATAATGAACGAGGAGTACATTTTATCTATTATAACGACCCGAACCATTGTTATTTAGGAAAAAAATAAAATTTGGGAAATTTTTTGGCCATAGATATCGCTAGGGCGGTGATGCTACAACGGGGTAAGCTGGTGCCAAAGCGGGATAGGCAATATAGAATGTAAATACATTTATTTTCTCCTTCTTCCAAAAATACATAATTTAGACGTAAACCACCCTAGAAACGCCCAAAAAGTTACTCTAAGCTCGGGAAGAAAGGAGAAAGAGATTTCTAGCGTAAGAAGGTCGATGGATTACGGATTTCCGGTCAAGATCACCATCACGAAGTCCGAAAATAAGAATCGAAGTCAAAGCCCAGTGCAACTATTTGGCGCCCAGGTAGGCTAGGTTTTATTAATTAAGTAGTTATAAATTTGTGCTCACTACGTAATATAATGTAAAATCAATGGTATGATTTATGGGTAGGCCTTCGCGCACCGAACAAAATATGATTTAATCATAGGAAGAAGCCTTAGGTGTTGAACTAGGGCTAAGTTGGTCGAATTATTGTCAAGTGATGTATATCGATAAATACTTCACTGTGATCGTTGTGATTTCATGATTGTGTGATTTATGTTGTTCTTACTTTATTATAATACATGTATGTATGCAATGTTGCATTATTGGTCATACTATTTGTAATGAGATATATGAATGATGAATGTCATGAATCATGACTTGATTTTATGATTATGAGAATGTACTTGTGACTGTGATTGTGGCTTGTTGAATGGATCAGGTATTGCGTTCTGACACACTAACTTGGATCAGTTGCCACGTTCTAGCATAAATATGGGATTAGTTGCCACATTCCGACATAAATAGTAGATCGGGTACCATATTTTGGTATGTTAATCATTTGGATTTGGGTTCAATGAGAGGACCAATGACTTGACTTATATCTGATTGTTCTTTTATATTGAGTGAACTTGTTGCGTTGCGTATCTTGTTGTTGAATGAATCGGGAAAGCTAAGGGTTCAAGGGTCGTAATAATTGAGAGCAAGGGTTGTCCGTATGTTGTAAAGGCGAGAAATGGGAGTAATGTACGTGATGTAATTACTTAGGTGGATTTCACCTTGGATGAAGGAATTCATGGTTGGTAGTTAGAAATATTAATGTAATGTGCCATGTGGCAAGGGCAGGGTAACATAGAAGAGAGAGTAAGGGTATATTGTGGTGTTTAGTCGGAATGCGTGTAGTTGTATTCGTGGACTCTTCTATGCGTTAGGATGGTTTGGCTAAAATCAAGAACCTAGTACGTAGGTTGACTGAGAAGGTGGTTAGTAGTAAGGGTGTTAGTGTACTTCAGAGGTATTTCAGAGAGGGTAAAAGTGAAGAAGCGAGTGGTTTATCGCATATTCTTGCTAGTTGATTTCTTATGTTATGTGGTGGGCGTCGGGTTGACCGATGATGCCTACCAGTATGTGTGGTTTTGTACTACTCTTGCTATGCTTTTTTGTCATAGTCTGGATGCAGGTTGGTGATGTTTCATTAAATGAAGACGAAGAATTCTTCAATAGCTTCTACTTTTCCTTCTGCATGGTGAAAGCTGTGTCTTTTCATTTTTATGTCATGTTGTACTCTTAGTAGCTCTTGTATCTGTTTAGACTAGATCATTAGGGGTGTTAATTGTTTTACAAGTCTTAACATGAATTTGTTAAGAAGGTTTTCATTTATAAAAACACTATGATTTTGTTTATCTCCGATTTTCGTTAATTTTTTGCATGTTTTAACTATTGGGATATGAGGATTCTCCTACTTAGGTGTTAGAGTGGTTGCCTTCACAGCCTAGTGGGTTGGGTCGTGACACCTACTTTATCATTTATGTTTACCAGATTTAAAGTAATAATGAATTTTATGTTGGTGAGAATAATAAATTTTATTTACATATGAAATAAATAGTTAGTAGATATAAATGCGAGGTTATTTTAACAAAATATAAACTTGTGAGTCAATTTTTATTGAAAAAATTCCAAATTATCATATGGATTCCCAAATCATAATTTTTGGAGAATATGAGATTTCATCCCATGATATGAAATCATGAGATAGAATCAACATGAACTCGAATGTCCAAACATTGATTTCATCTCACGATACCACGTGGCCAAACGCCTACTTAACCTTTTACAATCTCCTAACATTACCTATATATGCTAATATCTTAGAACGATAACATTGCCTATGCTAATATTTTGAACGATGGTAGATAGTTATCGCCTATGCTAATATTTTGAACAAGAGTAGATAAAGGCGAATGGATTGGCGGATGCACTGAGGAATGTAGACAATTAATCCCTATTGAAGAAGGAAAATTAATTAATTAAAAATAATTTTCACTAACTTTGCAAGTCTCGATGCCTTTGATTCAATACCAATAATGAAAATTAATTATTTTACATAAATTAGTGAGATGGTACGCATGTTGCTGATATGGCACATATGTGTAGTACATCTCACCCTGTGAATTGGATCTGGTGTTGTACATGAAGGAAAAACAAATGATAAAATTACAAACATATTAACTTATCAATGTTTTGATGCAAGAAGAACATCATTGACCACTTTGTCAATGTTCATATAAGATGATCCTGTTGATTTTTGTGATAAAATTTCACTCAATTTTTTTCATTCCATTGCCTTTTTCTTCATTTCTTTGCTTTTTCACCAACCATTAATTCCCTAACAAGGCTTTCCACTTAATCCATTTTCACATTATTATCAATTTCCATTCCAATACCCCATTTTGTCTCACTAAACCAACAATTTGTCTGTTGTTCCGTTAAAAACGGCCAACATAGCATAGGCACCCTACTAGCAATGCTCTCCAGAGTCAAAATTCCATCCACCGTGAGTCAAGAACCCTCCTATAGCCGAATGGTTAAGTACTTCTTGTGAGCACCAACTTGCAAGCATTCCTCTGTTTTTAGTTTCTTCCACGAATTCAGGTGGAAGAATCGATTTATAACCCGATACAATATCGGGTCTTATGATCCACAAAAACTCTTGTTGACTATTTGCAAGTCCCCAAGCAAATTCAATAAGTTGATTAGGAATCACAACAGTAGTGCTACCAAAATTGACATAAACAACAGAGTTTGGTTCTTTATTGTCCAGCCATTGTAAACACTTAGGCTCTTCTTTCCATAGGCTCGACCTAAGCCCTTTCAAATTCTCGTCATCAACATGTTTGACGAGTAAATGCAAGGGGCCTATTGGGTACACTGGTGGAAGAAGAGTCCGGAGTGATTTAAGAACTGTTATCTCATTTATTTAGGTTAGTCACAAATACAGAAACAGAAAAATATGTAATAGACAAAATTATTTTAATCTGAGTCCACAGAAATCACTGTGTTTTCTTAAGAAATTTAATCTCATCACTGTACCTGAGGTTGCAGATTAATTCCTCCCCAAATAAAACGGATTAACCTGTTAGAGAAGTAGCGGTACCTCAAACTTCAATAACTTCAGCGATCGCAAGAACAGCAACAAGAGCACACACAAACTCCGTCGATTGACAATTTTGTCTATGTAAAAAATGTATGCAGAGAGAAAAAAAATTCAATGTTTGAAAAATGGAAAAAGACCTCTTATTTATAGCCATTTACAGCAAGGAACGCGTCTGTTCAGACCCATTTTTTTCAGAACGTTGTGTCTTTTGGGAAAAATAACAACTTTTCGAAAGGAACATGTCCCTTCAAAATGTTTTTACCGTTACACTGAATTTCAAACAAATTTTGTTGAGCCAAATTAATTATGTTATTTAACTAACATTCTGAATTAATTTATAAGAGAAAGGAAATGAATTAACAAGATTGATTAAATAAATTTTATTCAAAAATATTATCAATCAATTATTTGCCAAAGCTGAAGCCGAGCGACGACAACGGCGCTAGGGGGACCTTTCTCTTAACCCTTTAACAACTAAATGAAGTGTTTCCTAATATAATGATAACAATTTCCTTTCTTCTACCAATATGGGAGAAATGACTTTTCATTTGCACTTTGCAATGACTTTTCCTTTTCCCTCCAAAATTAGTTCCCCCACTTTTTCATGTTCTCTTCTTATTTCTCATTCAAACTTTGCTAAACCCAACAATCCCCCACATGAATAGGGAATGACAATAGTTAAATCATATGCATGAAAAACTTGTGTGTCTCGTAAGTAAGGGTTAATCGCATCTGGATAAGTATGATTCCCTTTAAACTTTCTGTAGTGAATATATATCGAATATACTTGTCAATCGGTAGATTTGATATCTCTGAATCGTTGAGGTTTGGTGTATACCTAGACAACATAAGTCACACAATCAATCCTTGAACTGTTTTTGGTTCTCATTATTTTGTTCGTTTCAGCCATGAACACATCTTGATTAATAAGTGCTTAGAGAACTGGCCTTACCGAATTTTTCTTGAAGCGGCTTTGTCACGACCCAAGCCTAGGGCCTAGACGTGACCGGCGAATGGGGAACCCGAAGAAACCCCAAACAAGCCTCATAGCATATCATTACACATCCTTGGTCGCGGAAGCAATTAAAATGACCATAAGCGATAAACATAGTCAAGGAGAAATCGGGACTAAGGGAGCAAGAGAAAAAGAGAATAATACAAAAATATCATAGATGAGTCAAGCTTAAGCAAAATACACTACTTGTCCAACACCACCTCTAAACATAGATACTTAGCGGGGGCCAAGACAAACTACCGGGTTCACCCTCATAGTCAATACATAATCAAAAAGGAAAAGTCTTATACATAGCAAGAGATCATAAGCAATGTCCCCGGAATGGAGGACTCATCTATGAGCTCGATAGAAAATTGTATTAGCCACGCGAAGGAGGATGGTCAAGCGGTGCTCTGGTCCCTACATGGTGACATCATGTAGGCATAGAGTATGCATTAGTACGTTTGAATGTACTAAGTATATGGGATGCAATGCAATGCAACAATAGATGGACATCATAGGCAAAATGCATAATCATACCCGATAGATAGCATATTAATGAGATGATATGTATAATGATGCTTACATAAAAATCATATTTAGTAGGGCGTAGTACATGTGTAGCGAGTGACCATCAATATAGTATTTCCAAGGCCTACCACCCCCTTGGAGAGGCGAAAGAGGTACAAACCCCTCAATGTGATTACCCGAGCCTACCACCCCCCGAGCTAGGGATCAAGGTACAAACCCTTCAATATGGTTATACGGGCCTACTACCCCCCGTACTAGGCAACCAAGGTACAAACCCCTCGATATGGTTATACAGGCCTACTACCCCCGTACTAGGCAACCAAGGTACCAACCCTCGATACGATTACCCGGGCCTACAACCCCCCGAGCTAGGCTTGGTCGACTCACAACACTATATAGAGAAAATCATATACATGTATCCATTTCATCATTATTTCAATAATTATATAACCATTCGACTCATAGGACGTACATTGGACCTTTCATTTCCTAAGAATTCTATAAATGGGCAATTTATCAAACACATGGTGGGCTATTGTTCATGTAAATAAAATCATGTATTTCAAGAGTACTAAATCCAACCAATTCCAAAATCCATACAAATCAGCCCACCAACAACATACATATATATATCCACCTTCATAATTTGATCATAGAAGCATGAAAACCATAAACATCACATAATAATTCCATTTCATGATAATATGCAAAATAGACCATAATAGGGTGTGTAGTAGTAATTCCATACTCAAGAGTTCATAAATAACCATAAGGACCCATAAACTTAAAGTAGTAATAGAGGACAAATGGTTGGACTTGTGGAAAGGAAGGTTTCCACAATCAAACCCACATACCTCAACTTTGGAGAATCCTTGATGAAGATTGGAATGGAGAATTGAAGCTTGAGATTGAGTCTTGAATTTGGAATTAGAGCTTGAGATCTTTGAATTTGGTTGAGGATCTTGGTGGAATTTTGAAGAGGGCTTAGAGAGTATTTTTGAGTGTTTTGAAGTTAAAAATGACTAAGTATGGGACATGTCCTGTTTTTATAAAAATGTCCCAACACTTAGCCTAAAAAATGAGGCTTTAAAAAAAAAAATCTCACTGGAATTTGCGAATTTGCACTGACAGGTATTACGAAAATGATAATAACTCTTTCATCATAACTCGGAATGAGGTGAAACCAAGTGCGTTGGAAAAATAACTCAAAGAGCTTTAATTTTGATAGTTTGAGGTCCTTCTAGTTCCTTGTGTGGTAAGAGATATTCCCCTTTAAAGTTGATCCTCAAAATCACATTTTTTGCGATTTTTGAATTTTGATACGATTGCTCTAAAATTCGGGTTAGACCCATTTCCCACTCAATTTGACCCCCTGAATAAGAATATGAAGTCAAATTTCCAAAATCATGCACGAATTTTGAGATATATGGAAATTACAATTATAGGTGTTTCCGAAGTACATTTTCGGGCATTTTTGGGGTCGTTTCAGGCTTACACTTCACACTGACATAGGTGATTTCTAAATGTGTTATCCCGTAGATATACTATTTGATATATATATTATTTCATTTGTTCAAATTCATGTGTCATCGACAGAATTTTGAGATCTAATTATATTTTATATATATGTTTCTAAAATAGAGATCCAATTATATTTTATAGATATGTTTTTACAAATATTTTAAGTTATCAATTATTGTGATTTATAGTACATTTTATATAAGTTTAAAATATCTAATAGAATATTTTAAGTTCTTAGTTATTGTGATTTATAGTAAATTTAACGTAATTTTCAAATATATATTATACTTTTAAGAGGTATGTGCTTGTAGCCTCTTATATTTGCGATTTATAGTACGTTTCCGTAATAGCTAATTGTATAATAAAATATTTTAAATTGTTAATTATAGTGATTTATAGTTCTTTAAACGTAATTTTCAAGTATACAATGGATTGAAAAAGAAAGTAAGACAAATAAAGTCAGAAAAATACCAATTATTTTGAGGTGGGACCACATGAAAGCACATAGCTTCTTTTTTTCCCGCAAATTTACCACTAGATAGTGTCTAGTGGCCTTTTATTAAACATAAAAATATCAATAGGGATAGGTGCAAGCAAGGGGGGCTAGGCCTTACCTTACTAATCCTAATGATGTACCTAACGTCTACTACCTAACAAGCATGAAGTAAATAAGAGCTAGAGAGAACTAAGTATTTTCTGATCACCACAGAGTTTGTAATTCACTCCATGATGATATTACAAATGAGGATGCTTAAATAATATATCAATATGCCAATCAAGAAGAAAGTTGAGTTATCAGCCTCAAACTTTCTATTACAAATGCATGAATTAAAAAATATTGATTGCCCATCAAAAGTAACTTGAAGTATTTTTCTCGTCTTCTTCAAACCTATCCAACAACACTTGATAATTCATACTTTCTTTATGGATTTATTGGATCTTGTTGAACCTATTGATACTGTCAAATGGTTCTGCTTTGCCTGTTGCATCAGTAGGTGCCTTGGAACAAACTCCTCATAGCTCAAGCAAGCACATCGTTCGAAAATTGTGTACTTATAGCTCCTTTTATATATATATATATAATAATAAAATATAGCCAGAATTAAACCAATAAATCTATTTAAAAAGATTATATATAATTAATGGTCTCGCATCTAAAAAGAATTAGAAAAGTAATACAAAATTTTAAAAAAATATATTATGGTTTTTCCTTAAAAAAAACAATAATTAAAATTTCTCTTCAAACTTTAGGCCTCCAATTTTATTGAGTCGGTTCTAAAGGAAAGACAACAGAAATCCTAGATATGTTGATTGTTTCTCTTAAATATTGTATGCTATTTTTAATATTTATATAAAAGTCTCTTCCATTTCATAGTGTACAATTTATAAATGGTCACTCAACTTTGTGAAACTGATTAATAAATTTAATTATACCCAACTCTAATCGAAAAATAGACTTTTTCAATACTGAAATATAATTAGGACGCTTGAAAGATGATTTGACCACTATTTCGAATTGTATTTATGTAAAATAGTCTTTTTCGATACCAAAAAAATGACTTGACCACTATTTCGAATAGTATTTATGAAAAAAATATTTTTTTTTATTAAAAAAAGATAGTACTTATGATTCTACATTTTTCTTAGCACCCCCTTGTTTTGCATTTTGTTCTTTCTGGTTGGTTGACATTGGCAACTTGATCTCTCTTTTTCAAACTTTTCATTTTTAATATCTTAATTTAACTTTGGAAAAGACTTTCATATTATATTTATTTTATTTTTATTTTTATATTATATTATTAATAAAGAGACTAGTGTTCAATTTGTGTTCTTCACCTTTTTTTTCATTCAAATTACAGCTAATGTATTCATAAATTGGTAACTGAAATTGAAACTCATAGTGTTCCATGACTCGCGCAATAAAGATCAAGGTCATGATAAGGAATCGTAAGATAATAACGTGTTTTAATTTGTTCGAATATTTTTTATTGTTATAACAAAATATTTTAATAGATAACATATAATATAACATATCATAAAAGTCAATAGTAGAGACAAATTTCTTATTAAGAGGATTTAAAATATAAAGAAGTTAACACATGAACTAATTGAAGAAGGTTCAACTATAAATAATAAAATTTTCTATTAAAAAAATTGAATGAATCCCGACTCCAACTAGGATCCACATTTATTTTAAAGCCGACCGTATTGTTGATTATATGAAAGTTTCATTATTATTGCCTATTATTAGTTAAAAGTTTTAAAAAGTACATGTAACCGGTAATTGTGTTTCCCATGTGCTATGTTTCAGAAGTCATTTGGATTTGTGGGCCATTGCATAATTATTATGGGGTTTGGACGCTCATAATAATAGAGGAGTGATACACGTGATAGTAATATAATTGGTATAGCGGTAAAACTATTTTATTCTTAATAAGAGGTCTCGTGTTTGAGCACCAACTTGGAAGGGGTTACATAGGACAACTAGGACCTACATGTAATTAGTAAGGGCTTGTATGTAATTAATAGAAGTTAGAGGTTTAGTTAGCAAAAGTTAGTTATATTAGTTACAATAGTATTATCTCAGAATTTTCAACCATTACTAATTGAAATTGATGCACATGAGATACTTAAACTTTTATGATCTCCTAACATTGCCTATGCTAATATCTTGAACGATTGTAGGTAGAGGAGAATGGAGTGGCGGATGCTTTGGCAATGGAATGTAGACAATTAACCCCTTTTGAAGAAGGAAAATTAATTAATTCACCTAACTTTGCTAGTCTGATGCCTTTGATTCAATACCAATATAATAGTGAAAATTAATTATTTTAAATAAACTAGTGAGATGGCACACATGTGTTGAACAAGAAGGAAAAACAAATGATAAAATTACAAACATTTTAACTTAATTTTTGGATGCAAGAAGAACATCATTGATCACCTTTTCAATGTTCACATAAGATGATCCTGTTGATTTTTTAGCTGAAATTTCAGCCAATTCTTTCCATTCCATTGCCTTTTTCTTCATTTCTTTGCCTTTTTCACCAACCATTAATTCCCTAACAAGGCTTTCCACTTCTTCCCTTTTCACATTATTATCAATTTCCATTCCAATACCCCATTTTGTCTCACTAAACCAACAATTTGTCTGTTGTTCCGCAAAAAACGGCCAACATAGCATAGGCACCCCACTAGTAATGCTCTCCAGAGTCGAATTCCATCCACTATGAGTCAGGAACCCTCCTATTGCCGGATGGTTTAGGACTTCTTCTTGTGAGCACCAACTTGCAAGCATTCTTCTGTTTTTAGTTTCTTCCACGAATTCGAGTGGAAGAATTGATTCATAACCCGATACAATATCGGGTCTTATGATCCATAAAAACTCTTGTTGGCTATTTGCAAGTCCCCAAGCAAATTCAAGAAGTTGATCAGGAGTCATAACAGTAATGCTACCAAAATTAACATAAACAACAGAGTTTGGTTCTTTATTGTTGAGCCATTGTATACACTCTGGCACCTCTTTCCATAAGCTCGACCCAAGCCCCTTCAAATTCTCGTCATCAACATGTTTGACGAGTAAATGTAAGGGGCCTATTGTGTACACTGGTGGAAGGAGAGTCTGGAGTGATTCAAGAACTTCACTCTCTAGTGTCTCAAATGTGTTGAAGACAATCGCGGAAGCTTTTCTCGCTCGCTCTGTTTCTTGGAGGACATATTTGATCATGAAATCATCTGGATTTGTAGTTCTCAAAAAACTTGGAAGATCCCTTAAACGTACATCTTTCATGCCTGGTATAAAATCCAATTTTTTCTCTAGGTATCCATTTGTCAAGTAACTCGCATCTACATTTTCTCCAAAAAACATATGAGAATTAGCTAAATATATCAAGTATACCATATTCAAATTTTAGGTCTCTTATTAAAATTTGGTATACTGAGCAATACTAATAGAAGCTGTTTATTCATTACCTTTAAGTGGAGTATATCCTTTTTCAATAAGAGTGGTATAATGCATGTAACCTAAGAAACCACAAGCACTAGTTGTCCAAAACTGAACTTGAGGGACACCCAATTCTTGTGCAGCAGCTAAGGTGAAGCTCATGATACCATCAGAGACGATGCACGTGACAGGTGGCACGTTCGACGTGTTACTATTATCATTGAGCTTTGCAAGAAGATCTCTGAAAGGACCTAAACAAGTTTCAGTTGTGGATTTACATAGAGAAGGAATGTCTTGTCTTGCATCAGCATCTGGGAGTCCATCAGGAATAGTCACGAATCGGAACGACAAAAGGCCATCGAGCGAATGGGACCCACGAGACCTAAGAAGACGTCTATGGTTAGATTCAGTGTTGACAAAAGTTATGTGAAAGCCTTTGTGATGGAGAATTTTGGCTAGTTTTAACATGGGAGTAATATGGCCTTGGGCTGGATATGGTACACAAACTGCATGTGATTTACTTATTTCAACATTATTTGAACTCATATTTCAATCTCTCTAAATAAATTTCTCGTTAGGGAAATGAAATGAAGGATTTTGGTAAGGAAGATTGAAGAAGATAGAGATATTTATGTATGGAAAATATTATAAAATAAAGTCTCCATTATTACAAATATTATTTTTTAATCCCTCGCGCGATGCGAGGGGTTCAAACGCCAACCTCTTAATTATTTCGAGATTCTACCTAAATCTTTTAAACTTTCTATATATTAAACATAGAAAATATTAATAGGGTGATTCCAACTTAATTATAAGAGGGTCGTGAGTAGGATATCTATGCATTGTTTGGATTAAATGGAAAAATTAAATTAATTTCAAATTGAATCCGGAATGGGTTTTTGGATTTTTGGTTTGGTTTCAGATTTAGAAAGATTAAAAAAAAACCAAAAAATTGAATTTTATATGTATATGTATTACGTAGGTTTATAATTAAGTTGGAGTTAACCACTTTTGTCCCTTTTTAGTTTTCGAAGTAATATATTCATTTCCATAAACTATTTAATTTGTCAAAAATGTGTTCAAACTTAATTATAACTAGTAGGTTAGGTTGATTATTTAATATTAATAATATTGCATAATAGACTAGAAAATAATATCTCTTATTTAGTACAATCTTTTTAATAAATAATGAACTATTATGCAGTCCTAAAGACAAAAACTCATGTTTAGTTATATTAATTTCTGTAGTATACTGACTAGATAAATCTGAACTAATATTAATTAGAAATTGTCTTTATATGATTTCGAAACATAAAAAAAAGTTGATTAGAAAGAATCGAATAGAAAAAAAATTAAAGAAATAAGAGAAATTAAAAGATGATTTGGATCACGCCCCCATAATTTTTTTTGTTTTGCCTTTTTGTTCTTTATGGTTGGTCGACATTGGTTACTTGATATCTCTTTTTTCAAAATTTTCATTTTTTAATATCTTAGTTTGACTTTGGAATAGACCGTCTAATTTGGATGCTGTCACAGAGAAATTTGAATGGGTTGAAATAAATTATTCATAAATAAACAGGTGTATCAATAATTAATTCAAATTTAGAGAAATTAAGCGAATTATGATTTAATAGGCTAATTTTGTCAACTCTAATTAATAACTTCACACTAAAATATATAAATCCATTTCCCCCATTTTATCAGTTACTCTTGTTTCCTTTTTAGACATATGTTCAAGAAGAATGACAATAGATATTCAGAAAAATATAACCTAAACTTTCCATGTTACTTTAAAATAATTTAACACTCACAAAAATCTTCACGTTATTTTAAGATTATAAGTATTGGAGGCCGTTTTTTGGCATTTTTAAAGGTTATATTTGATTAAATATCATTACATAAATAAAATTGATGATTTTTTTTATTTAAAAGAAATAGGCATTTATGACATATTATCTAGATCATGACATCATTCCGAGCTAACATCAAGGCCAATGATTGGTCGAATAAATATGCATTTGTTAATATCAAAGTGTCTAATATGTTAAAAAAAAGTGGGGACTAGAAGGGTATTATCGGTACTAGTGGTTAGAGAAGTGGGCACTAGGACTAGTTGATATTGAAGAATCGATATGTGTTAATGTAATGAAAGGGATGGAGAAAGGCAAATAATTATATTGTACAAATAAGACAAAATTATTATTTTTTGTTATATTTTGAATCTCTATAATATGTGTTAGAAAAATGGTTCAGATAAGTTTGAATTTTACCTCGGAAGTTTGGATTTTGCTTTTATAGTTGGGTTCAAATTATAATTACGTGCATCTTGAATCCCTTTATTCGGATTACTCGATCTATCATGAAATTGATGATAATTCCTATCAAATCACAAACTAAATTACGTGCAAAGTTAAATTGTTCCATATCACGATGTTGTTTGGATATATGTTACATATAATATGTACTAGTTATCTTATGAATTATACTAGTTTCTAAACTATAATTTAATTGTGACCTAGATATCTTTAATTTACTTCTTTTATTTCCTTTTTTCTATGGATAATATTTTGTGACAGATGAATATATTTATTGTTATTGTTTCTAATATCGTAGTTAAAAAAAAAAAAAACTAAACATAAACTAAAATTTTCGTATTGGAATTTTAAAATTACTCTTATAATTTTCAAAAGAGTAAATTACGTTATCATTATAGTCTTTTAAAATTGTCAAACATGTATACATCATCATGTATAAAAACAGACACTCATTCAACTCTAATTAAATTGCTCATTTTTTAATATTTTTTTTCACTACATAGGAATTTCGTGACGTATTTTAGAGGTAAAGTTTGGTTCCTTTTGTGTTTCACCTTTATGATGAAATATAATATATCTTAGCGATAGCCTATTAATTAATTTAAAAAAAATACGCGATGATCCTTATGTTTAAATATTGTTTTATCATTTGAGAATTTTGCATGCTTGCCTTTTCATATTTATTTTCTCGAAGAAAAATATATATATCCATATAAAGAAATTGAGAAAAGGCATAGATTCCTTCTAAATTTGTACCGAAAAGTCAATTACACGTTTAAACTATCACGACGATCCATTGCACACCTTTACTACTTAAAAGTGAATTTAATATCACCGTGGGACGTGTAACACCACTCTCACTGGTGTATTACACTCGCTGTCACATCAGCGATATGTCAGCGTCATGTCATAAATTATAATTTTTTTATATCCTTTTTGTTTTTTTCTTTATTAATTAACTTTTCTTTTGTTAGCTATATTTCACACCTATTAATTTCTAATTAATTAGTAAAATTCTCTAATAATTATATCTTCTTCATAGCAAAATTGCAAAGAAGAAGCTTTCTACAATGGCCACCAAGAAAACTTTCCGAAATTTGAAGTTGATTCGTATAGTGAAAGAATTTCTTCCGTTCCAAAATGAATCACAAGAAGACTGCTTCCGTTTCTTGACCATGAAAATCGAGCTTCTAATTGCAAATATTTTTTCAAATCCGGACATATTATTTTTTTTCTTTTTCTATGTCCTTCGTGGAGGTTTCTTATTATCAATTAAAAGATAGGAATACTAGGAAAAATAATTTGCTTCCCCTTTTCAATCGATCGCCTATCTTGTTTACTAAAAAAATCTCACCATAGCTCCACGACTGAGAAACCCCCAAGTCACCTAGTATTGTTTTGATTTTTTGCTGGGAGGTTTATGGGTAAAAAAGTGATGTTTTTTAAGTAACTTGTTACTACATTGCTTCTTATTACTGATTCAATATTTAATTTTAGTTGGGTGTGAAGAAGATGAGAAGGGTGGGGTATGAAGAAGAAGAGATGTGGGGGGGGGGGGGGCGGGGGTGTATAAGGAGAATTCTGATTTTTTAAATTGTTTTTTTTCTTTAATTATTATCTTACACGCATGATTTGTTTTTTTTTTTAATTTTATTTTGTCACGTCAGTATTAGGGGTAAATAAATTTACTTTTAAATAATATAGGTGTGTAATAGATTATCATGATAATTTAAGTGTGTAATTGACTTTTCGATACAAGTTCAAGGGGAATCTATGCCTTTTCCCTAAAGAAATTATATGACAAGGCATTTGAAGATATTAACTTCTACAGGGTAAAAATAATAATGTGATTTTGTTTAAAATTTTATGATAATTGATATGAGGTACATATGCAACGGGCTTTTAGATATTAGTAATTGATATATGCTTCCTCTATTTAATAGTAATTGTTCACTATAATAAAAATAATTGTCCAACAATATTTGTTCAGTTTAGAAAATTAAGAGATAATTTATCTTTTGTGTCTATTTTACCTTTGCTATTAAATATTATTTATCATTTAACAGATTTCTCAAAGTATTAAATTTAATGAAGTCAAATATTATTAATCCTATTATTTATTATTTATTAAAGGATGCATCAAGTCAATAATAAACAACTATTGTTGAACATAGGAGTAAACACAACGTCCCCACGAACATGTTGAAAGACAAGTTTGAGGAGTGGGGTGGGATGGGGTGGGGGGGGACATTGGCTATGTACCCTCTAAAGACAAAATTTCTATTTATCTTTCCCACCTTTTAAAAAAAATAAATTATGGGAAATATTTAAATATGACATTAAATTTTGAGGAAAAAAAAAAGGTTTATCCATGTCATTATTTGTTAATTGAAATGACATAGATAAGTCAAACTTTTAACGGAAACATAGATGAATACTTTCTCAAAATAATGGCATGAATGAGCCCTTTCTCAAACGAAAAATGATATAGATGAGCTAAATTTTTACCGGATATCACAAATAAACCTTTTCTCAAAATTTGATGTCATATTTAAACATTTTCACTAATTTTATTTACATAATGTTTTTAAAAAACTAAAAGTTAGCCTTGTAAAATTATTGCACATGTTATTATAGAATAATTTAGTTATTAGATTTTTATCAAAAAAAAAAAACAATTAGTTGTTAGATATATTGTTGCTAGGAAGAGTTGTTCAAGTAGTTGTAAACGCTCTTCATCTCCAATACTAAGATTATGAATACAAATAATCGAAAAAGATAGAAGTTCCTACTCCGTAAAAAATAAAAGTCAAAATATTATTAACACTATCATATCATCATCATCATAACTTCTACAATATTTCAAGCCACATCTATGATGCATTGCCTGACAAATATTACTTAGAGATATGGTATCTTACCAATAATGCATAATAAAACTATATAATATAAGTATAGTAAGTCATATTTGACTTCCATACCTGCCTTCCAGCCTATACAAATCAAATTGTAGAGTTTTCCCATTTTATAACACTATTTTGTCTTCATCTTTTTTGGTACTTTACTATCTATAGATATCTCCATTTTCTTCAATCTTCCTTACCAAATCATACTAAAAAAAATCCTTCATTTCATTTCCCTATTGAGATTTTTTTTTTAGAGAAATTGAAAGAATGGGTTCAATTAGTACTGAATTAAAAAAACCACATGCAGTTTGTATACCATATCCAGCCCAAGGCCATATTAATCCCATGTTAAAATTAGCCAAAATTCTCCATCACAAAGGCTTTCACATAACTTTTGTCAATACTGAATTTAACCATAGACGTCTTCTTAAGTCTCGTGGGCCCCATTCCCTCGACGGCCTATCGTCGTTCCGATTCGAGACTATTCCTGATGGACTCCCAACTTGTGATGCTGATGCAACACAAGACATTCCTTCTCTATGTAAATCCACAACTGAAACTTGTTTAGGTCCTTTTAGAGATCTTCTTGCAAAGCTTAATGAGACTAGTAACACGTCGAACGAGCCACCTGTCACGTGCATCGTCTCCGATGGTGTTATGAGCTTCACCTTAGCTGCTGCACAAGAATTTGGTGTCCCTGAAGTTCTGTTTTGGACAACTAGTGCTTGTGGTTTCTTAGGGTACATGCATTATTCCACTGTTATCGAAAAAGGATACGCTCCACTTAAAGGTATTACGATTTATTGATGTTTTTGTTTGTCTATAGACGTATTCAGAATTTTGACTTGATGTTGCAACCTATATAGAACACGTTTCACTTATCAAATTATTGGTTTTATTGAATTTTACAATAAATTTATGTTACGCATCAATGGTATTTTTGATGTTTTTTCGATTTTTGGATTATTGTAGATGAAAGTTACTTTACAAATGGACATGTAGAGAAACCATTGGATTTTATACCAGGGATGAAAGATGTACGTTTAAGGGATCTTCCAAGTTTCTTGAGAACTACAAATCCAGATGAATACATGATCAAATTTGTTCTAAAAGAAACAGAGAGAGCGAGAAATGCCTCCGCGATTATCCTAAATACATTCGAGACACTAGAGAGTGAAGTTCTTGAATCACTCCGGACTCTCCTTCCACCTGTCTACCCAATAGGCCCCTTACATTTACTCGTCAAATATGTTGATGACGAGAATTTGAAGGGGCTTGGGTCGAGTCTATGGAAAGAAGAGCCAGAGTGTTTACAATGGCTGGAAAATAAAGCACCAAACTCTGTTGTTTATGTCAATTATGGTAGTATTACTGTTATGACTCCTAATCAACTTCTTGAATTTGCTTGGGGACTTGCAAATAGTCAACAAGAGTTTTTATGGATCATAAGACCCGATATTGTATCGGGTTATGAATCGATTCTTCCACCCGAATTCATGGAAGAAACTAAAAACAGGGGAATGCTTGCAAGTTGGTGCTCACAAGAAGAAGTCCTAGATCATCCGGCAATAGGAGGGTTCCTGACTCACAGTGGATGGAATTCGACTCTGGAAAGCATTACTAGTGGGGTGCCTATGTTATGTTGGCGTTTTTCGCGGAACAACAAACAAATTGTTGGTTTAGTGAGACAAAATGGGGTATTGGAATGGAAATTGATAATAATGTGAAAAGGGATGAAGTGGAAAGCCTCGTTAGGGAATTAATGGTTGGTGAAAAAGGCAAAGAATTGAAGAAAAAGGCAATGGAATGGAAAAAATTAGCTGAAATTTCAGCTGAAAAATCAACAGGATCATCTTATGTGAACATTGACAAAGTGGTCAATGATGTTCTTCTTGCATCCAAACATTAAGTTTATAGTATATTTGTAATTTTATTTTCTTCAATTTTACTTATTGTGTTCTTGTAATAAGAGTTGTTCATACTATAGTTCGTTTTCATAATAATAACGGCAAGTTAAATAAAATATGTATTTATTGTATGTTTAAGATCGCAAGTATCTATCTCTTTTTTCGTTTTTTTTTTTTAAAATTGCGTTCAATCAAATATCGCTACATAAATGTGACCGACACAATTTCAGAGTGTTATTTAAATTATTTATGGAGAGTTGGGTGAATCTGCATTTATCACTCTGGATCGTGGAGCCAATCCCAGCAAACATCAACGCCCATGCCATTATTTGTTTGGTGACATTGACAACACATATATCAATAAAATAAATAAAATATTCAACGCATCAATATTTAAATTGATAATAACAAATAATACTATGTGGGGCGGAGCTAGTAGTTCAACACCACATAGAATTATTAAAAAGTGATATCAATATTTATAGAAGAAAAGATAAAGTTTAATTATCATACATATAAGTAGGTTATATTTGTTGACCTCAAATCTCAAACAACAAAATCAACAAGGAAACCAACGCATCAACGACTAACTTTTTCCAAATAGTATCATTTTGTTTAATTTATCTCTTTATGTAAATATTAATATATACTTGGTAAAATTTTCAGAAGAAGAGATGTTGTTTGACACTTTTATACTCAACATGGTTAGCCTCTACTTGTAATCATGTTATAAAATTTAAAATTTATTCAGTTAAAATTCTAACTTGGCATCTAATATTACGTATTCAATGGGATTAATTTTATTAGCCTCGAGCTAATTGCTCTTTTTCAATAAATCCAAGTATTCGTGATTTCATAGGAACAAAATAAGTCGGCATTTTGAACGACCAATAAATCTACTATTATTACGTATTAATAAGAGAAATTTCAATTTATATTTTAAAAGTATATTTTGACTATTACATTATTACAAATTATATTGGGGGAAAGATATTGCATTAATTTTGTAACGTTCATGATAAAAATAATATAACGGATAAAAGGGTTATTTTTCGTTATATATTTATATTCTCACCAAACACCAACAACTTGATAATAATTTATTGGCTACAGAAATATAAAAATGAAATTTCAATTTATATTTTAGCCTCGAAAATAAATCCCAACAAATCTCCCCTCATTCAATTTCTAACAAAATAAATTTGTCCACCTTTCACATAATCTTTAATTGCTCATCAAATCTTTCAATAAAGTCATATGAGCAATGGACAATTTGACTAAGAAGAATTTTTCTCGGAGTGAAACAAGCAAAGTTGAACAAAATAAGTCGAGTCATCCGCCTTCAAGAAAGCTTGATTTTTGAACGACCAATAAATCTACTATTATTACGTATTAATAAGAAGAAATTAAAAATTTCGAGCAATGGTGGTGAGTATATTGGCCCCTTTTTATATTTTAAAAGTATATTTTGACTATTACATCACTTGTGATAGGTGCAAGGCGCAAATTATATTGGGGAAAGATATTTTTGCATTAATTTTGTAACGTTCATGATAAAAAATAATATAACGGAGGTTTACAATAAAAGGGATATTTTTCACCCTTTTTCGTTATATATTTATATTCTCACCAAACACCGACAACTTGATAATAATTTATTGGCTACAGAAATATAAAAATGAGATCATATTAATCTTAAAGTGATAAAATAGAGTAGGAAATTTGTCTAAGATTTGATCTCTTAATCAATAATTATACTATATAAAAAGTCATCGATGGAGACAATTTTTCATGCGTCGATCACATAACTCTTTATGATTTAAAAGTTTTTTTAAAATTAAAATTAGTCAAATAAATGAAAAGAGTAGTCTCCACCTTAGTTTCATAAATAGGAATGGTCCTTTTGCCAATTTTATTTGTTTCGTATCATGAACTTGATTAGAAACTCAATTAATTCAGATCTATATATACTATAAAGGTTCACGTTGGTGATAAAAAAATAAAAAAATTATCGAAGACGACTTTATTTTCGAATAAATGATATTAAAATTACTGGTTTGTTACTATTAGAAACAAGTCGGCATATATTTTATTTATGCAAATATGCTGAGGTCGGCAATGAGCTCCATTTTGTTCGTATAGACAAAAATGATGTTCCTTCATTTACACAAATTCTCTTTTTTTTTTCTTTTCGTCATTCACTCGATATTTAATATCTGTATAAAAGTCTAACGAAGTTTGAATTTATGTTTTAAAAGATTATTTTATTATTACCCTGTCATTTTCTTTTGCATTATCTCGAAGGAAAAATAATATCTTATTATGGTGAAACTTGAAAGTTGAAAGGATTAAACTATTGTTTATTTTCAATCAACAAGCAATAAATAAACACATTGAAATCAAGATAACCACTATCACTATAGTATAGGCGGAAAGTAATTATTAACGTGTTTAATTGGTAGTGTTCTAAGCAAACTATGTCTCTTTCTTTATTTTCAAATAAAAAATTATCATAATATTTTATTAGAGAGAAAGATATCGAAAACTCTTAATAACTCAATAGATAGGCTATCTGAACCTTTACCTTATTGGTGAGAGTTCGCTTCTCAATAGGTATGTTACATGTGATGTGAGGTTTTAATTTCAAATCAACATTTAAAATATATATATATATATATATATATATATATATATATAACTTCAAAGAAGTGGGGAATGCCGGAATATATCTAAGAAATAGTCAATTTGATTTGATTGCGTAAAGTTCCAACATATATAACTATTGAAATTAACGAATATCTTCAATAATTAACATGTTTGGTTCTATTCTTTTGGTAACATGACTAAACGAGAGGTACACTATATAGTACACATGCCTAAATTATTAGTATTCAAATTGTTTTGTGTGTGGCACAGTCAGAAATTTTACGAAGTGTGTCTAGAAATTGTACACGAGTACATTTTTTCTTTCGGATGAATGAGTGCACTAAAAATTTTAACATTAAAAAAATGAAAAAAGAGGCTTGAAGCTGCTACTAGCGAGATTTGAACTCACAAACGCTTAAAGGTTTGGCACTATCAAGATAACTTAAACCCCTAGGTTACAACACCTTGTTATGTTAAGGGTGTCTAGATTACGTTATTTAACCAGTTTGTAATTATTTTACTTGTATATACTATATAATTTTTCGACAAAAAATGTCAAATTGGACACCCTAAAGACTATATAGCTACGTCCCTGGTCACTTGTGGAATATATTTTTGAAAAACGAACAAAAAATATTAATTTATAACCATGTCGATAATGTGGTGAACGAATTGAATTACTAATTTAATGTCTAAAGAGAGACAAAAATACTCATAACGCATCCTTCCATGCTAAATGAATTTGGCTCTTCTCCATTTTCATTCTCTCCATTTTTTCTAAGTTTTTACTTGAACGAGTGATATATGTCATAAATTTAAATCATTGATTTGAGATTTAATAAATTAAAAATAAATCTTTAACTATAATTAAAATAATGAATTACTTTCATATATTTATTTTAAAAATATATTTCTGATCCGACAATTTTAGCCACTAAATTTTACCTTACTATCACATAAAATCATTAGAAAACACGATATTCATCTTGTATAATGCTTAAATAAAATTGAATGACCTATTGATGATTCAAAAAAAAAAGTTGCATAAGCGATTTTCTGAAATACTTTTGCAAAATTATATGGCTTTCTTTGATACTTAGGCAAAATAGAGTAATTTTTTTTATTATAGAAAATAATTAAGTAATTTTGATGCAATAAAATAAAGAGTAAATCTTATTTTACCCTGTTAACTTTTTGAGTTTGAAAAACAATACTTTTTTTAATATATATTTCGAACAAGATGATAAACCTCCTTAAATCTTATATCAATGATTCAATGACTAGCAGTATAGCTTAGGGTGATCAGTTGGACACTTTTTATCGAAAAATTATACTATATATAGAGAAAATTGTATGAAATGTATAGGTTAAATTTTTTTTTTTATTGATATTAAATCTTAAATATTCTTAACGAAATTTCTGACTTCACCATTAATGAGTAGAAACAAGCAATATTATCACATATATTTTTGTTAAGCAACTTAGTAATTTTGATGCAATAAAATAATAAGTCAGATAAACTATTTATGATCATTATCCTAAATTATGAACGAATTTGTAAAATATTATTTTAGTGGGAGATATCAGATATGCCACATAGAGCATATTTTTAAGTTTTTTGAACGAGAATCACCTGAAGCATTCTTTAAATAAACTTTAAACTTTATAGGTCTTGTGTAAAACGGGGAAAAACTATTTTGCTAATGGCAATTGACTAAGAAAAAACTGAAAATAAATTATATTAAATCTGAATTTTCCACCTGACTTTGAAACAAAACATAAAAAAGTATTACTACCTCTTTCTTTTTTTTCAAATTCAAACGAGACCGAAACTATTTAAAGTGATTTCTTCTTTAGTTTCGATGATTCTATCTAGTGTCTGATATTCGTATTGAAATCTGATTAATCTGAATTTGTGTCGACAAGTAGGACTCTTTCAAGAATAGCGCTTTCCATCAAAGAATTTTCATACTCAGAACTCGAAACTCTAATTAAGAGACAAACAGTCTCATCCACCACATTGCGACAATTGATGATCCTAAAGTGAGTTTGTACCAACATAAAAGAAAATGACATTTGTTGAAAAAATAAATAAAAAAATAACAGTATATCTGAACTCTATGACTTGATTTTAAGTTATAAAAACGTGTTCACTTTGAATTAAAAAAAAGTGTTGAACTCAACCCAGTTAGGTCCAAAATCTATTTGGGTTCAGATGTGAAATTAATATGTTTAGCATATTGTATTAATTTATTCACACGATATTTCTTCAAGTTATCATTGTTTCAATTTAGTCGCACGATTTTTTTTCCTTCCATCATTTGCGATGACTTTTACAGTGGAATGAGACATGATTTCAAGTGAGGTGATTTAAATTGACTTATTTGAAGTGTTTTTAAAATTATGTTGTAGACATTGAAATTTTGCAGACTCTACAAGACGTGTTCAATTCGAATTGGGACAATAAAATTCGCATTGAGAAAACAATAATCAAGAACGGAAAATTATCGCAACAATCATTTTATTATTTCAAAGTGCGAGTGTTACAATCTCTATAATTCCTCTGAATTCGCCTTTTCAAATATAAATTCAAGGGCTCTTGAGCTTGTTCTTGAATCTTTGATGAACTTGGACTTTATCTCACTACATCAAAAATGATCTTTAGCGGTAGTTGATTAACGGAAATAACTTAATTGCCACTAAAAATGTATTTTTAGCGGCATTTAGCACTCTTTGTAAATGTCCCTAAAGCCTATAGCGACACTGGATCCAATGGCATTTAACTAATGCCGATAAAGACTTTTATCCAATATGGCATTTTAACTAAGTGTCTTGATCTTGATGAAAAGACTTGATCTTGAATCCGGTGGTCTTGATCTTGATCGTTCTTGATCTTGACTTGAAATTTATCTTGATCTTGTCTTCTACTAGAATTCAAGGGCTTCGAGCTTGATCTTGAATCTGATGGCCTTGATATTGACTTGAATTTTATCTTGATCTTGACTTCTAGTTGAATTCAAGGGCTTCGAGCTTGATCTTGAATCCGGTGGTCTTGATCTTGATCTTTTTTTAACTTAAATGCTTGAATTCTTCAATTCTTGAACTTGAATTCTTGAATTCTTAAACTTGTAGCTTGTAGAGAAATTTGTGGCTTTTGATCCATGAATATTCCACAAAAGTCATGGAATATTCATATAGAGGTCAAATCTAAATCATCCTAGTTCGAGAAATACGCCACTAATGGCCCTCGAATCATGGATAAATCTCAGGAGAGTAGAATCAAGGGAGGAACAAAATTGTACCCGCAATCTTGATGAATAAAATTATGTTTCTTCATTGATTGCAATTTATTTTCTGTCACTTTAAAATTTGTTGTAAACAAATTGGCATGCCCAGTGGGACCAAATCTGCCCTTCATCTATTCTCTCTTAAATCAAATCTGAAAATCTGAAGCTGCAAATGTGGAAGAATGAGTACTTCAAGCCTCGTCTTTGAGTTTCATCAAGTCTACACTCCAACAAGCCTTGAAGCAGGGGGCATTTGTAGACATTGAAATTTTGTTGGACTCTACTAGACGTGTTCAACTCTAGTTGGGACTCTACAATGTGTTCAATTCCAATTAGAATTCTTGTAGGCTAAACCCTAAATCCTAGTTCATGCCTATATAAAGGGTACTATATTCCCTTGAAAAGACATCTCGAATATTCCACAAAAGTCATGGAATATTCATATAGAAGTCAAATCTTCCTAGTTCGAGAAATACGCCACTAACGGCCCTTGAATCATGGATAAATCTTAGGAGAGTAGAATCAAGGGAGGAATAGAATTGTACCCGCAATCTTGATGAATAAAATTATGTTTCTTCATATTTTATTTGTGATTGTAATTTATTTTCTGTCACTTTAAAATTTGTTGCAAACACATGTCTTATGATAAAGTGGACTAGGAGTAATTGATAAGTAATCTGTTATAACATGTTAAATTACATTTGTTCATTTTTAATATGAATTTAAATTCTACACATTGAAGGTGTAAGATCACTTATTATAAGTAAATCCTTTTGATAAGCCTTAATTACTATTCTGATAAAAATTGTAATAACCTACACTGCATAACCCAAATTATTCTACCAGACTCCTATGCAATATTTCCACTGTCCCATTTGTAACATTAATTATACAAAAATTAATGTTACAAATGGTTGGTTGTTTGTTACAAATGGCTCAGGTACATTCATAACATTAATTATACAAAAAGTTGGTTGTTTCATTTATCAAAAATAATTTAGGGGTTGTTTGTTAGCTAGTTAGAAGAAATATTATATATACATTAAATTTTGTATGAGTAATATATCATATTTGGTAGATGGTTAGAATTATGTGTAAAATTAATACGATGTTTGGTTTGTAATTTAAAAACATGTATATAACTAATACATGTATAAGTTATGAGAGATTCTCTGTATAATTTTACGTAAGATAGAAGATGAAATTATTAATACATGAATAACTAATCACTCCATTGAACTATACACACTTTTTCATAACTAATTCATGCATTATTAATACCTGTGTAACTGTACTTAACTATCAAATGACCCTTTATGTTTTGTATATAATAGTAACTAGCAGAGTTGAAAGCATCAAAGGGGTGGTGGCGCAGTTGGCTAGCGCGTAGGTCTCATAGCTTCTGAGTAATCCTGAGGTCGAGAGTTCGAGCCTCTCTCACCCCATTTAACTTTTTTTTAGCATTTCTTTTCAAAATAAGATCAAAACATTATTCTGTCTTACTAATAAAATGAAATTTTGAGATCGACATCTGACTTATGTTCTTCAAGTTGTATTCAAACCGAACAACTCTATGAAAAAATGTCGATACTTCCACGTATTATAAGAATCTCTAGAGGTCTTTCTATTCAAGAATAGGTACTTATTTATCACTTTCTAAATAGAAATTTCAGGGCTTTTAGCTGCCTGCAATTTTCTTATCTTCCAACAAGTGCCGGCTTGGAATAACCAATAGAACTACTAGGATTTTGTCTCAACAATAAATATTTGTCCTTATAAGAATAAAATGTAACATCATTAAAATTCGGCACACAATATTTTAAAACCTTAAGAATTGTTCTCAAAAGTATTTAAGTTCATCTTTACACTTCACTATCTTCGGAGGCGAAGTCAGAATTTTAACTTTATGAGTTTTGATTTTATAACGATGATTTCAAGTGTTAATAACTGAGATCTAAACTCAAAATTTAATAAACTTCTTAATACAAATACACTATTATAATTTATATTTGAGCAAAAGTTACTAAGTGTAACCGAATCCATACTTGGACTTCTAGCTCCGCCCAGACTATATTCTTATTTAATAAACTCTCTCTCACATCAAGAATTATATCTAGGGATACTATCTTTGTGCCTAGTCAAATTCCACATACTATAAAGAACCAAGAGTAATGGTAATAACTAATAAGCTACCCTTAAACTTGAAATAAATGGCCAGCATAACTTCTATAATCTCTACAACTTCATCTAAAAATGGAATTGTTGCTGATTTTACAAGCGTGGAAGAAGGAAAGCATGGAATTGTTCAGAGTCCTTTCCTATCTGCTTTCCAAAAGGTAGCTACGTATAATTATAAAGTACATTCATTTTGAACTTACTGACTCTAGATTACGTATTTGCCTCTATCTAGTAGCTCATGTTATGTTGGTCACGGTGTACTAATAGGTCGAGTTTGCAAGAACGTATAAATTGAAACATTTATGTATAATTATAAAGTACATTCATTCTGAACTCACTGACTCTCCTCTGCCTACAAGTTCATGTTATGTTGGTCACGGTGAACTAATAGGCAGAGTTTGTAGGAATGTATAAATTGAAACATATATGTATAATTATAAAGCACATTCATTTTGAACTTATTGACTCTAAATTACGTATTTGCCTCTGGGCTCTGCCTACAAGCTCATGTTAGATTCATTTTTAGTCGCGAAATTAAGTAGATTATAGCAGAGCTGGTGGGAATGCATAAATTGGAACATTTACATATAATTATAAAGTATACTCATTCTAAATTCATTGACTCTAGATTCTGTATTCGCCTCTGCCTACAAGCTCTTGTTATATCGTTTGCTACTAACAATTTGTTTCATTTCATGTTTAATCGCGCAATTATGCAGATTATAGCTGAGCTGTTGGGAACCTATATTTTCATATTTGTGGGTTGTGGATCAGCTCTTGTTGATAGAGAAAGGACACTCACTATTGTTGGGATAGCATTGGCATGGGGTTTATCATTGATGGCATTAATATACACTCTTGGTCATGTTTCTGGCGCCCATTTCAACCCCGCGGTCACCATTGCCTTTGCTGCAGCTCGAAAACTACCATTAATGCAAGTAAGAACTTATCAAACATGAATGAATTCTTGATTTTGCTCCTACAGTATGAATCCAATGTGTGCACTACTAGTCGTGCAAGTGATAGCCGGATCTAGAATTTTAAATTAATACGATTACGCCAGCTACGGTTTGATGCTAATAGTTCACACTTAGTTCTATGATAGTTCCTCCATTTCAATTTATTTGTCTGGTTTTGACTTAACAAAAACTTTAAAAAACACAGAAGACTTTTAAATTTTGTGGTCTTAAACTAAATATATGTAGAATGTACTATCAGTTATATGCACAAGGATCAGAAGCGGATCCAAGATTTGGACTTTATGAGTTTTGAATGGTAGGCTATTTAGTTTTGTACATATTTAGGAGATTTATCAACACATATACAAGGTTCGGGCCAAAGTTATTGAATTCTGTCGAACTAGTAACTTAAAGCCTACATCCACCCCTGATTCTTGCAGGTACCTATATATGTTCTACCTCAATTATTGGGCTCTACACTTGCAAGTCTTACATTGAGAGTGTTATTTAATCACCAAGGTGACATACTACCAATGTTAACTCAGTACAAAAGTCCAGTCACTGATTTTGAAGCTATATGTTGGGAGTTCTTAATGACTCTCATTTTGATGTTTGTGATCTGTGGAGCTGCTACTGATGATCGAGCGGTACGTTTTTCGCGAATATTTCGTTTACTTAATCAACTAGAATGTCCTCCTAATCAGTTTACTATCTTCAAATGCAGACCAAAGAGGTAGCTGGAGTTGCAATTGGAGTGACATTAGTGTTTGAAGTCCTCATTGCAGGGTAAAATCATATCTCAAGATGTACTTGTAATGTTGTTGCACCTGTGTCGGATCCTCCAAAGCTGCGTAGCTTTTGAAGGATCCGACAGACAACCTATTTTTGAAGAGTCTGAGCAATGTAAATTCTTGACAATGAAAAGTCTAGGATGAGTAACTTATCCTGCTTCCGTACTTGATTCTATCTCTTTTCGTTCTGTTGAAGAAAGGAAAGATCCCAACGAATTGATCTTTCTTTTCGTTGTTGAATCTCTCTTTGATTAATCGATGTGTGATATTCCGATTTGGAATTTCTAACAATGTAGAGTATAACATTTTCTATAGACAAGTTTGTTACTTACTAAATGTTCATATCTGCAGGCCAATTACTGGAGCTTCTATGAATCCAGCAAGAAGTTTAGGCCCTGCAATAGTCTCAGGTGTCTATAAGAACCAATGGGTCTTCGTTATTGCCCCGATTCTTGGAGCCATGACAGCAACAAGGATATATAGCCTTCTCCGGCAACCAAAGCAGAATACGAAAATATGAAGCATAAGATGCATACCAACAAGTACGTAGGAGATTATGTAACACCTAAAAGTACTTGGTGAAAATACATGAATGTCAAAATGTGAGTATTCGTGCTATAAGAATGATTGCATTTTTGTTACTTAATTATATTATATCTCAATGAGACTTCAATCCCTTTCGATACATTGACTTTAAAGAGTACACCTATTCTATACAACGGAAACACACCAGTACTAACGGGTAAGAAGTGCAGAAAAATAAGAAAATCTGGACATATCACCTCATTCAATTAGAGGTTATACACAAATTTACAGCTGATAATTCCAGGCTATGAGAGAAAGCAGCAGATATAGATTGATCCCAGGCTAAGTGTGCTGATTCATAATCCAAATGCTCAGTTGATTTCTCAGATAGTTACTCAACTAATAGTTGTTATCTCAGAAAGTCACCCTTTTTTCTCGATTCCAATATTTTCAACAAAGAAAGTGACTTTCTAAGACGATAACGGTTAGTCGAGTGATCATCTGAGAAATTTCAACTCTCCAAATGCTGGCCACAACGATACACCTGTAGCAAGTGCATAAATCACACACAGGTTAAGAAAGTTCCATGAAGCTTCGACATCCTCTGGAACTAAAGTCATAACTACTAAGTATCATTTCAACCTAATGTCTGGTACAGAGAGGTAGAGGCATCGTATCTGTATATAAATGTGATACTCATGTTGATCTTCGGAGTTGCTGCTATTTACCACAATGCCTTGGTCAACTGTACGTATTCCATAGTTCTTGCATTACATCGATATTATTGGAACTTCTGCTCTACTATCTACAACTGAATTTCTAATATCAACAGAGGTTTCTTCATCTTCATTCCTAAAAAAGGAAGATGACATGCTAGGAACAATCTGATCTTCATAACGTCGTATAGCAGTAATTGTAGGATTATTGTTCCTGACCGGTACATTATTAGCTTCCATTTCCATCTGCATAGCCTGAGGAAAAGCTATTGGGACAAACCCATCAGTGGAGTCTCCATGTCCTTCCTCCATTCCATTCTCAATAGCAGATCTTGCAGCTGCTTCAAGCTGCCACATTTGCGACAACGCTTCTTCTAGTCGTTCTTTTGCTGCAACGATTTCAACAATGGGAAAAGGATAATTGGAACCAAGCTCAATGCCAGCAGCTTGAAGTACAGATTCTGGTGCATCCCATGGGTGGTGTATCCATTCAGTGGGCAGCCTAACAAGTTCAGGAAGCCATCGTCGAACGTATTCCCCATTTGGATCAAACTTGTATCCCTCAAACTACAGTTAAGACAATAAACAATCAAGAGCAATTAAAGTTATCCATGACAGGATGAACGTGTTGAAAACATAATTAAGTAAACAAAAGGTATTCTTTATCTAACAATTTAAACTTAAGATGAGACGGTCACACGCTTTAACATGGTATCAGAGTAGCTACTCTACCTTGGGAGGCAGAGAGACTGTTTTCGATAGACCCCCGGCTCAAAGAAAATCAATTCAAAGCAAATCGAAAAAAAAATGACGAAGTGAAGAAGATATACTATAGAGAGCATAACGAAACAGTCTGAAAAAAGGAACACTAACAACAACAAAATACTACGATTATAAGGAAATACCTGTGGATTATCAATTCCAAGGAACTCACAACCATCAGGTAGGGTACCGGTAATAAATTGCCAACCAAGAGCATCACTCTCGAGATCTGCATCTAACAGTGTGTCCCAGAAATACTTCATTCCCCATGTCCAAGGAAGCTGCAGAACCTTAACAGAGAAACTAGACACAACAACTCGAATACGATCATGTAGCCAGCCAGTGGCCCAAAGCTCTCTCATACCTGCATCAACCAAAGGATAACCTGTTCTACCTTGCCTCCACGCCTTAAAATAACCTTCGTCTACTAACCAAGGAAAGTACTTTAGCTGACCAAGCAATGGCCTTTCATGACTGTAAGGATGATAAAAGCTCATGTATCTCGAGAACTCCCTAAGGCCAATGGACTTGAGGAACAAGTTGACGCTCTCTTCACCTGCTTTGTTTCCTTCATTAGCCCAGAGAGTTTGTTTAGTACGAATACGGTGGAATACCTTACGAACACTGACTTCACCAAAATGTAAACGCGGTGACAGAAATGATGTTGTTGCACTATCGGCTTTACTACGATTCTTGGAATACTCAATCAATGGTCCATTAATGAAAGTAGTGAGTGCCTTATCAGCATTGCTCCAACCAGGAGACCACGCTCGAGCAAGAAGTGCATTGCTTCCTTTCTCTAATTCACTCTCAAACACCAAGCTGTCTGAAGGGCATCTTGATGCATCACCTGGAAATTCCACGAACAGTAGAGTACTTGGTCAAACGAAAATGGGAAATGGTGAATGTGCATATAACACGATCACGAATAATATACAAGGCACGCAGATGAGAACAAACCAGATATTATCCTTTTAGGTGGAAGAAGTGGAGCTTCAGGATCATAAGGCATGGTAAGACATTTTTCCAAAAAATCAGAAAATGTGCTGAATGGGCGACCTTCATCATCGACAACTTCCCATGGTTCATATAGCAAATCAGCATTGAAAGAACACACAGATACACCTTCAGCTGATAAGGTTTCCTTTGCGCGATTATCCCTTACAAGTGATATTGGATCTAAAGCAAATTAAAAGACAATAAATTCAATTGTTATGGAAGACAATACTTTGATTATAAACCTTCTGATATAACAAATCCACATTCACAAGCATATATGATCAAGTATTTCAGGCTATACCCCTCTTTGTTAAATTACAAATTATACAAAAACACACGAAAAATGATATGCTTATTGTCCGTTCTAAGACAAGCCTGTACGATTTTCCCCAAAAGGCCTCATACCATTAAGATTATCCCACACATTATAAGTAGCTTCTTTGATCTCTTCTACTTTTCATGTGGGACTTTGTTCGCACATATCCAACAACCACCAGCATACGAGCAACCAAAAACAGGGAAAATACAACTTATATACTACAATTACAGAGGAAGTGAAACATAATATAAAGTAATGAGAAAACACTCAACACCAAACTACTACTAAGAAGTGAAACATAACAAAGCATACGGAGCAGTAACTACAACAAAATAATATAAGCAACAAAAATCGAAGGACAAGAAACTACATGAACAAAAAACCAACAAATAGGAGTATGTACTAATATAACAAGCATAACTAACCATATAAATGATTGAAAAAAACCCGAGTTGCACCAGTAGATTTCACAAGTTGAAGAAGAGAAGAAACACTATCATTAGATCTCTTTGTAATGAGTGAAGTGCCAAGTTTCTTCAAAGATGAATCAAGATGAGCCAAACTTTTCTTAATCCACCATCTTGACACTCTTCCAGGACAATAGTATCCTTCTTCTTCTGGTGCCCATATAAACACAGCAATCACTGATCCTGCTCTCACTCCAGCAGCCAGTGCTGGATTATCTTCAAGCCTCAGATCCCTCCTAAACCATACTATACTACAACCACCACCTGACATCTTTTTTTTTCCTCAAGAACCTCAAAATATTACCAACAATGTGTCACCTATCTTAACACCACCATGCTAATGTGTCTTTCTTGGACAGCAGTGAACTAGGATTAGTCTTATCCCTTTATTGCTATACATGTAACTTTCACTAATGAATAGGATGTTACAAAGAAGGGCATAAGACAAAAGCAAACACTCAAATTTGGCCTCGGATGGTAAATAAGCACTCTAACTTTGACAATGAACATCTAGACGCCTCAACTTGATCTCAAATGACAGCTGAACACTCCAACTCATCCTCACAGTATCTTGTGGATACATGATGCTGATGGGACACATATATTTGGAGGTGTCTAGATGATCAACTAAAAAAGTGGAGACGAGTATAAGTGTCTAGATGTGCATGCTCAAAATTGGAGTGTTTTTTTTTTTAATGTATTATGCCTACAAAAAACACTCCAATAGGGTGGAGTCGATCAGGATTTGAAGCTTATGGGCTTGAAATTTTGTTTTTTCTTTTAAGTTAATAGGTTCTTAATTAATAATTTGTATATATTTATTAATTTATTTAAGACAAACAAAAGGGTTGGACCAAAGCTATTGGGTTTGGACGAACCTATAACTTGTAAGCTATACTCTAGCTCCACCCCCGACAATCCAATATGGTATCAGAACAAACAAAGATCTTAGCACCTGTTGAGGCTCAGTATAATTAAATAATTAAAAATATATTTTCTCCAATAAGATTAGTGGTTCAACAACAAACAGAAAAAAAAAAAAAACTTTTTGAAGGATGAATTTAGTAAGATAGCTATCTAACACAACTTAATTCTCCCACTTGGGAAACCCCTATGAAAGTGATTGGTTAAGGTAATGAGTTGGAAGAAACTGATGGCCAAATTGCAGCCACAATTTTTATTTCATTTTTAATTTCATTTTATATTTTGTTTCTTATCCTATGTAGAAAACAAGTCCAATTACTCCCATCAAGCTTTCTATAGTGCCTTGAAAAAAAATTATGGTTTTAAAGATCGACTTTTACATTGTCGATTTCAAGTCTGAATAAAAGAAAAGCATTGTGGAGGACTAAGGTTGTATACATTTTATCATTTTTAGAGTTCACTTGTGAAATTATACCGAGTATATTATTGTTGTTGTTACATGTATAAAGTGAGTCGAGTAGATGCTGCTTTTTATAAGCCAAATAGTAAAAATAGACACTCCTACTTATACAAGATTGTATGTATTCCCGAACATCTTTAACTTAACGAAAGTTTCATCCAGACACTTGTTGAGTATTAATTGCCCTGAGTTTCTTACCATAAAGAGGATTTCCTTTCAGGAAAATGTTTAAAATTTAACTAGTCATTTTTTTGTAAGAAAAGGTTCCGAACTCTATAAATAGAAGTTTGTTCCTTCTAACTTCATCACTATTTACAATGTAGTCTCAGAGTTTTGAGAGTTTTGGTTATGGGGGAGAATTTGTGAACCTCATTGTATTCCGAGTGAATTGATTGAGGTTATTTCTCTCTATATTTTATACTCTCATATTTATATAGTGGATTGGTCATCTCCTGTGGACGTAGGTCGATTAACCGAACCACGTTAAATCTTTGTGTCTTTTGGTATATTTCTCACTTATCTTCTTACTCATGGTCTTTTGAAGTTTATTTTGCTAGCTTCCGCATGACACTTGCTTATTTCAGTCCTAATAACACTATGAATTGATCAAAATAAGTGTTAGTGTTATGCTACCATATACGTCATATTCACAATTGATTTGGAATATCTTTTAAATATATATGGTACCAAATCTTAACAACTACAATCCACCATAAATAATTAATTGAAATACTATAATGATGGGATGAACAATGAGTGAAGGCGTTGGGAAACTTTAGACTTATATATATATATATATATATATATATATATATATTTATACATATAAAAGTTCATCTCTTTAAAGTTGTTTGTCATTTGTCAATTTTGATTTGGCACAAAATATAAGAAAATAAAGAAGATTTTTAATTTTTTTTGTAATTTTAAATTAAAAATATGTCAAATGCATCAAAATGTTATTTAATTTTATAATTTTAAACATGTCACGTGAAATTTAAAATTAAAAAAATAAATTAAAAGGAATGAATCATGCCTTTTTAAACAAGCTATAAAGAAAAATAATCAAACAGATTAAAACAAAGAGAGTATTGAATTAACTCATTTTTTTTTCTTAATATGTAATTATAATAAACTAGTACAACATATATATATATATATATATATATATATATATATATATATATATATATATATATATGTTAAAAAAAAAGTGAGCTTTAATTGAAGTAGTTCTCCACTCCTCATATTCAAGGTCTCTTATGTTGGTTGGTGATACTAGATAACAGTACATATTAGTAGATAAATGCTATAAATTTCTTCAAAAAATTATATATATTTTATGTATAGAGGTAGAGTGGAATTTTAAAGTTTATGAATTTAAGTTTTTTTTTTAAATTTAAATTATTGAGATCTAAAATAATAATTGATGTATATTAGTAAATAAATTTATTTAACATATACATAAAATTGTAATAAAAATTATTGAATCTGTGCAATTATGGAAAAATCTTTTTGGCGAGAAAATTTGATCATAATGATATTTTATCTATGTTATTTTACCTTTTTAATCATTTTTACTCTTTTAATTTTAATACCTTTTAACTAAAAAATAAAAAAAAAAAAGATCAGTTTATTTTTAAATAAAAATAATATTATAGTATTTTTAATTTTCTGACCAAATTTTGACTAAATTTTCTGGCTATTTAGCACTTCCCGCAATTATACAATGTAAATTCTAGGGAAGTAAATCAACAAATTAAATGATTCTGATATTTTACTCATCTCGAAGTGTGTAAAAGAGAGAATACTACACAACTTATGACGGTTTGGTTCAAACAAATACCCACATTTATTAAGTCCATTTTACTCCCAATTGCTAAGAGTAAAATAACATAAATTCAGGAGTAATTTTATTTTTTTAATGCAAGCTTTTAATATTATGAATCTTATTAGAATTTGGATTTTAAATAAATATATATGACTTGTCAAGATACATGATGTCAAAATAAAGTATAATTTGTTCTAGATATACTGTCTCCAAATGAATTTGTATGTGTCTACTCACTTCTCCTTATGTATCTATATTTCAGAATGTATCTTGAATGTATGTAATACCTCATATACTTGCAAATCACGTTTAGAAGTAAATTACTTTCTTTTCTGGGAGTTTTCAATATCACGAATCTTACCAGAAATTAGACTTTAGATATATGTATATGGAGTGTTTAGTTATATGTATCTCAGCTATGTGAGATCAAAAATTGGTATAATTTGTTTCAGATACATCGTATCCAAGTGGATTCGCATGTACCTCTCTCCCGCTTCTCCCTAAGTATTTGTATTTCACTGTGTATATGGTATTTTATATACATTTATCTAGCATGATTCGCATAGATCTGAGATACATATATAGATTATCTTTCTCGCTTCTCTCCCTATTTTAATGTATGTAGTAGCAGAAATATATGTATGTAGGTGTATTTGACTTAAAATTTGATATAAAATTATTAATTAGTGAAACAATGCATAATTATTTCAAACAATAAAAATAATTACTAATAAAAATTATAAAAATATTTATGTAATTAAATAGTTTTTCGTTAATTAAGGATATGATTACTAAATAAAAATAAAAAAATAGGTAAACGGTCAACCCCAATCATTTATTTTTCATTTCTCAAGAGGCCAGCCTTATTGATTATATTGGTCCTTCTCTTATATCACAAATAAATGCAGTACCAAGTCCCAACTAACTCCTTGTTTGGCTATAATGGAAAATTAAAATATATGTTTTTTTTATCTCCCATTGTAAAGGCTACACCTTCTACCTCCTTTCCTCTTTTGTTTTCCAATTTTCCTCACATAATTAGGGCTATATTAGCAACTTAATAGTTGACTGATCTCGTTGATCATATAACTGTGAGGGAACGTGTCATATTAGAGGTCTAATGAAAAACGTTGAAAAAACTTTCCAAATATCAGTGGCCTGTTTGGCTATAGTTGTAGTATTTATAGGTTTGTACACTCAATCTTTAAACAAAATGATAGTCACTTACTTTATTGGTATTTTAGGGATCCTTGGTGTGTTTTTACCTGATTGGGAATCCTTTGATCAAAGTGTCTCGCATTGGGGCACTCCTTTCAAAGTGGATGAGTTCACCGCTGAGTCTTGCAGATCAGTCAGGTGATTGAAAATCTTCATTTTGAGTTTAAGTTATATACGTTTATGATATAATTAAAATTTCATATTATCAGATTATAATATGTTATTATATCGAACTTACTTATGATAGTTAACAATAGTATTTATTGTATATGTCAATGTTAATTTTTAGGTTGTGAAGTATTATTAGTGCTTATAACTTAAAAACTCGTTTCTTCTTTACTAATAAACGGCTAAGAATATTGTACTCGCAAGCAAATTATAGTATTGTGCTTTGGCAATCTACTAGGAAAAATAATTTGTTGTGAATACATGAAATGAATTGTCAAATAATTAGAGTTTACATTTTATCCACTAAAAGGTGTAAATGATTTTTACTCTAATTAGATAATTTAATATATATGCTTAAATAATTGAAGTCAAGTGATTATGCTAGTTAATTAGTAGCTTGGAAAAGATGGCATTATTAGCTATTAGATCTAATCTAACTTTGTAAACATGTAATTATAAGTGGATATAACTTGTGGAAATGATCAGACAACATTGGTGGTGGGGATTTTCAGTTCCTTCAGTTTATTTTTTTCACCTTTCGTTATCTTTCCCTTTCATATTAGGTCACTTGCGTGGTTTTGTTATTATATTCCAACTTGAAATGTTGGCTATTTATATGTAAAATTGACGGATATTTACCTTTTCTTCCCACTCCAGGATATCATTCTTTTGAGTAAAAAAATTTCAGTTCAAATTTTTGGATCTTAACTTTAGTGTGTTGAAGTATAGTTTTTTTTAGTTCACACTAAATGTTAGTTTGTATTGTTTCAATTGTAAGAACGGAAAATTCACTCCTTACAATCAAGGACTCTAAGTTGATGATTTGTCATCAGATAACGTATTGCACATTAGTTATTGAATATTATAAACTCCTTTAAAAAATTATAAAATACTTTGTAATAATACAATATATTCTAAAATTTGATTTTCGATCGAGGGAAGTGAATCAACAAATGATTATGTACAATTGTTTTATTTGTGGCTTTTGACATGTGCTAAATTTATTTTACTTGTTTTTATTTGTAGGTTTAGATTTTATCCAGTCAGAATGGCTATCTTCACAATTTTATATGGATTTGGTTTATACAAGTGGTGGATGTTTATATCCACTCAATAAATTCACATTAATGCACTCATATTTGGTAGTTTTTTTTTTCTTTTTTTTGTTGGGTGTGTGTTTGATTTTAGCATCTTTAGATTAAGAGTCAGACAGCAAATAAAAACAAAAGAGAGGAATTGTCCCTTTATGTATATATAATAAGTAATTTTCGACATATTTAATTAATATTTGGATTATTTTTTTTGTTTAATCATAGATATCTCAAATTTATAGTCCAATTAATTTAGATTTAGACAAAAATAAGTGACACTTCAACTTATGGTGAATTCAACTATTTATCATAAGAAGACTCATATAATGTGGAATCAATTTAGGGAAATAAAATTTGTAGTATAAATGACATAGAAATAATTTTTAAAAAAAACCAAACATCTGATTTTTTTAAATTTTTTTTACCTTTAAATAAACTTTTAACTAGGGGTGTACAAAATCGAACCGAAAACCGAACCAAACCGTAAACCGAGTCAACTCGAAAAAAAATCCGACTAGTGGTTTGGTTTGACTTGGTTTGGTTTTGAAAAAAAAAAACCCAACTATATTTGGGTTGGTTTGGTTTTAATTAAAAAAACCAACTCGAGACCAAACCAACCCGACATTATATATATAATTTTACAATTTTATTTTATGCATAAAAATATTTACTTTGATATAATTTTTAAATATTTCTTATACTTTTTCATAGTTTTTATCTTTTAATATATTATTTCAAGTTTGAAACTTAGAACTATGAATGGGCCAATAAAGATTATAGTCCACAGATGTTGGTAATTATAATAAAGCCTAAATCAAAATCAAATTAATATTAATGCAAAAAGAAAGAAAAACAATTCAACACTAAGAATGACAATAATTTGTTCTTTAGTTTTACATTGGTTTAGACAATTAAAATACATAATCTAATTTTAATTTCCTTTAATATTTAGTCATGTAACTAATACTTATTAAACTTAATTTTAGCATGATTTAGTACTTTTAAATTATGATCATTTTCACTATGACTTGTTAATTTGTAATATTTATTTTACGCGACCTCATTATTATTATTTTTGTTGGATATTTTAGTATCATTAATCATATCATATTGTGTTATATTTTTAAGAAACATTTTAGATAATTGTATTTTGGTAGGACTAAAGAAATATTTGAAGTACAAGTAAATTATATGTTTGTATGAATACTTTACTGGAAAACCCGAAAAACCTGAAAAAATCCGAAAAAACCCGAGGTTGAAAAACCCGAGTTTAATTGGTTTGGTTTGGTTTATAAATTTAAAATCCCGGCATAAATGGTTTGATTTAATATTTGAAAAACCCGAACCAACCCGGCCATGTACACCCCTACTTCTAACATACACAACCTTTTCCTTTTCTTCTATACCGAGAAATTAAAGCATATAAGCCTTCAACCTCAGGCATGATTAATTAGCATTTTCCTGCCAAATTAAAATCCAATATAACATCAATATACAATGTAAATGCATAAAATGATGAACTAACTATATAAAGTAACTTTTACTCCTCCGTCTCAATTTATAAGTTGTTATTTTATTTTTTTCGAGATTCAAATTATGTAAAATGTATAATTCTTTATAATATTGACATGAGAAAAATTGTAACTTATCGTAGTATGTATATATATATATTTTTCATTCAGATTTTGATTCTAAAATATTACATGATTCTAATCCAATTAGCTTTAGAGATTAGTATAATCGACTCCCAAAAAGAGGAAAGCGATACTTATTTTGAGATGGAAGAAATATTATATATATATATATATATATGAAACTCTTTATAATAAGTGTAATTTTGGATTGTGAAAACTGAAAAGTAAAGTAATTAACTTGGTTACGGCTAAATGACCTAATAATAATAAGAAAATCTAAACACAAAACTTAATACTCTATCTATTTGAATTTATTTGTCTTTTTTTTTTTACCCTTTATTTTCAAACTTTCGACATGATATGTTTAAAAACCATAAGATTAAATGATATTTTGATACATTCCACATATCTTTAATTTAAGACCATAAAATTAATTCAAGTCATTTGTACTTCTTAAAACTCCGTATCAAATTAGAACCAGACAAACAAATTGAAACGGAGGGGAGTAGTGATCTTTTGGGCACATAAATTACTAGTTTGAATTTGAAGAGGGGAGAAACACCCTTTGAGTTTGAAGGAAGGCATTAGCCAGCATCTTCCCAAGCTGGACTTGTGCTGGAGTTGTAAGATGCAACAAATCTGGCCCAATTGGAAGCCCTTTAGCATCTACACATCTCACATTTGGAAGATTAATTCCCAATTGAGCTTTTCTAATCACTTCCATATATGGCCCTGGTGCTGTTGCCAATGCCACCTACACCCACAATAACCAACACAATTACTCAAAGTCTTTATAGTTTGACTGTGCATAACGGTTTGCTTCCGTTTGGCTATAGATTCTGAAGTTGAAACTTAAAGATTCGAGTTTCTGTAGTTGTGATTTTTTGAACTTGAAATTATATCTGGACATACATTTTACTTTGAAAAAAATTAAAATTTTGTGAAAGAAAGTGAAATTTCTCCAAAAATTTAGATGAAAATATTTGAATACTAGATTTTTGAAATCTGATCAAGTTTCATGGTCAAACATATATTTAAGGTAATTTTTCAAAATCTATAGTCAAACGCTAACTAAGAATATATATAAAAGACTTTTGAATTATATAATCGCGGATAGGGGTGTTCACAGGTCGGTTTGGATCGGTTATTGGTCAAAACCAAAACCAAATCAACTTAATCGGTTTTAAAATTATCAAAACCAAACCAAACCAAATATAATATACATTTATCGATTTGGTGGTTATCGGTTTTGGTTTGTTTTGGTTCGGTTATTCGGTTATTAACCATACACAAAAATAAAAGAAACAATTCATTCAAAATGTGAAAAAAAATGACAACAATCCATTCAAAACGAAAAATAGTTAGAATGACTTAAATTACTGAACTTTTGATCACTAAATTTACTATCAATAAAGCTTTAAAATTCACTATATTGGCCTAGAAGGAAGAGACAATAATATTTTCAGTTCCACAAAGAATTGTCATAGACACTCATATAATAAATGTTTCATCTTGGGCATTTTTACTTACAATAAGTAAATTATAAAGAAATTTTAATGAAAATATGTATAAGATCTTTAAAATTGTTTATAAAAACAATATATTAAGTATGTATATTAATAAAATATATGTGCATAATTCATTGATTCGGTTCGGTTATTTCTTTGGTTTTTTCGAATAAAACCATAACCAAATATTATCGGTTTTTAAAAATCTAAAACCAAACCAAACCCAAATAAAATCAGTTTTATTTTATCGGTTTGGTTCGATTTTTCGATTTGGATCGGTTTTTATCCAAACCGTGAACACCCCTAATCGCGGATATTATATACAAAATATACATCCTTTTATATTGGTCTTTCATTATGTCATATCTAAGGAGGTGCCGTTAAGGGCAAAACAAGAATAGTGGAATTAAAAGCCTACTAAATACTAAAAACGAAACAATCTTTTTAAACAAATTAAAAGAAGAGTAAAACATTTAAATTGAAACAGACAAAATATATAACATAACTTAGTTAAGATTATTTTTATTACCTGAACAATAGGGAGTGTAGGTAGCTCCAAATCTCTACGAACATCTTTAAAGAATTTCTTCAATCTACCTTTATACAATTTAGCATCGTCAAGATCAATTGCATCACTCTCCCCTTGGTACCACAACATCCCTCTTATCGTCCCTCCACCTTGTAACGCGACCTTAGTCCTCCTTATCATTTCGTTATAAAGCCATCCACCGCGCACCCATTGAGAAATATTTGTCCCTCCTATCGCGCAGGGGACCAATCCAATCACTCCAATATCCGGGTCATCCATTTTAAGTTTATTAGCAAATGACATACCCGGCCCAACCCCACAAGTTTTATTCACATCTATATCTTTGTGCAACGGCTCGTGAGCCTCAACCCATGTAAGTCCTCCGTTGAGTTGGAGGACTGATGGATTGGGCTGACATTCAGAAGGAACAATACCATCCCAAGTTAAATTAACCGTACCTGATGAGCTGGTCTGATTAAAGACTCCACCACGCCCTGACATGTTGCTTTGTCCAGATAAAATGAAAATGTTCTTTGCGATTGCATTACAACCATTGGTTACATTCGCGGTGGCTACCCACCGCAAATGTGACAAAAGCATCAACAATATAAGGGGAAGCATTGTTTTTTTTTTTTTTTTTTTTTTTTTGTAGAGCATGGATTAAAATTTTAGAAATTAAAGTTTTCTTATAGACAAAAAAAAAAGAGACTACGAGGAAAGCACGGGGTGTTAATTAATTATCACATTAAATAACAGTATTATTGATTTAAGACTACAGGACAAAACCTTTTTAGCTGTACATGTTTCAACAGTCAAGTCTTTGACATGTTCGTTGAAAATATACTTGAGTAAATAAAAATATGTTTTTAAGATAGCAATAAGAACGAGTTGAAATTATTTTTTGTATGAATTTAATCTCAATTATATCCTTATCGTTAATTGATTGACCTAAACTACGAGAAATTGAATAAATTTACCCTCCATATTTTAATTTGATCCTAAATATGTCTTTACTGTTAGTAGACTAACGTAGATTTGCTGTCTGTTTTAATTTGATCCTAAATATGTCCTTATAATTAGTGGATTGCCATAAATTTTCGGATTAAAGTAAGCCGATCTGCAGTAGTTGTAGGAAATAATTTTGGTGAGCATGTGCACAGGTTGGATAGGCACGTGTCAGCTGCAGGTGGGTCCCCACGTACTTTTCTTTTTTGGTTTCTCATTTGGTGCTTGGTACTCTCATTAGAGTCGACTAAATTTGAATTCGCACTGAAAAATTTCATATTAAGAGGTAAAGCGCTCTCTAAATGTCAAGTTACGCCTCTCTACTTGGATGTAAAATGTGTAACTTTAAAAAGCTCCCCTTAACTTTTTCCATTCTATTATTTTGTATCACAATTTGAACGGACGTTTGATCATGAAAATTAAAAAGGAAATCATTTTATTTGAAATTTTTAAAGTTAAAATTGAAGTTATGGTCCTAGATCGAATTTCATCGACACTCAAATAAATATAATAACCTTAAATTCAATAATTTCAACAATTTTTTTAAATTTTTATTTTTTTTCGATAAATCACGAAAATGAGTAATTGATTAATAAAAAATATGAAAAAAAAAAAAGAAAATGACTTTATGCTGAATTTTTAGGTTATATTTTTCATATTTTTGTTGAAATTATTGAATTTAAGGTTACTATATTTATTTGCGGATTTTTGGCGTTAATTTTTTTTCTTCATATTTTTCCTATTTTTTATTAGTCAATTACTCATTTTCGAGATTTACCAAAAAATTTTTTGTTGAAAACGGGTCGGGTAGTTTATTTAAAAGGGAGGTATATCTAGACCTTTTCGAATAGTTTAGGGGTATATTTGACCCTTTTCCCTTTAATATAAATGCCACGTGGTAATGTAAAAATGACGTGGCAATTCCATTTGACATTTAACGCCCATAAGGGCATATCTAGACGAAAAGTTGGACGGCGAGGGCACGAGTGAGCCAAACTTTAAACGGGGGTATATCTAGTCCTTTTCGAATAGTTTAGGGGCATATTTGACCCTTTTCCCTATAATATATTTGTATATTTGTTACAATGTGATGATTCTTGTTATGCAAAAAATAAAAAAACTTATGTCACTCCATTAACTAAATCAATCTGTATTGTGTGCTTTGTCCTGCATTCTGGTTGTCCATATGTTAATTGAAATATCATTCTAGTCTATGTTCTATTGTCGCGGAATTAGACCTGCTATTAATGTCAGCTTATCTGTCAGTTGCATCAGGTCTATTACTCACTTAAGTACCTCCTATTCAGCAAATTTGGAACTCGTTGGACGACGGTAGATTAATGTCTTGTCATCACCATCCTCAAAATCAAGTTCATCCTCATTGTAGTCCATTTCCTCTACGATTTTTTCATCGTTATAACTCTCTTGGTTTTCGGATGACTTGACTAGTGAATATTGTCCGGTAAGAGATGAAGGATCCAAGCTTAAGAGTTGCATCTCGGATTCGATCAGAGCTTCCATTTGAGCCTTCTCCCTATCCCTTGGATAGGTGCAATAAAGAAAAGAGTAAATAACACAACATAGTGCCATTGGAGTTCCTATTGCAGTGAACAACGCCTTCGCCAATGACGTAGCATTTTCTCTGTCTGTAGAAATACTATCAGCACCTTGAGTTACTGGCATATAACCATAAACATCCTGAGCCAGTAGACCAACAACAGGAGGAGCAAATGATGATAATACGGATTCAAAAGATCGGTCCAGAGCATAGACACTTGTTCGCGCCTTCTCGTGTACTATCTCTGCAAAAATTGGACTGTTGGTGTCTCTTTTAGTACCCTCTGCAGTTTTTTCATGATAAATGCAACAAGTGGACAAACAAGTAGTATTTGTTTTACTTTTTAGGCATAATACATAAATGGACACTCAAACTTGGTCTCAATAACCACTCCAACTTTGACAATGCACATCTAAACACCTCAACTGACAACTAAACACTCCAACCCTACCCCACTCTATCTCGTGGACACCTGGCATTGACGTATCACATAAATTTTTGTAGATGTCTAGATGATCATTTAGTAAGTTGGAGTGTTTACTTGTCTGCTGAGGCCGAGTTTGAGTGTCTGTTTATGTATTACGTCAAGTTTTGACGATGTTAAAACGCTATAAAAACAGAGTAAAGTTAATGATCAATTACTTGTTTGTAGCTGGTGCAGTCCAAGATATGAAAAATCCAGACACAAACAAGACCAAACCATGCATGAAAATTGATGAAGGATCATCAGGCAAAGCAAGCAGAAGAATTGCTGCAAGTGGAATAGCTGTTCCTGAGCTTATTTGTGCCAAAATTATCCTTCCACTATTAGGTAAACTCCGCGATAAAACGTCTCCCATTCTTCCTCCAAACAAACTCCCAATGGAATCACCAACCACAAACAAACTAAGAAGAATAGCAGTCTCCACATGAGTAAATCCAGTAAGTTCTAACCACATTGGAGCAAATGACAAAGCTGACCAAGGGAAAGATCCCATAACACCTTGAGCTACAATAATCTGAAAAGACGGTATCTTTACGACTGATTTTGCTTCTTCAAGTAGACCTTGAACTTCTGATATAAAGGAATAGGAACTTCCATGAACTTTACTACTAGATCTTAGATTATCATCTGGGAAATGAGGATCAGTCGCGAATAAACGAACTAGAATGCCAACAACCACACTAATCAAACCAACAAGATGGAAAGAAAGTCTCCAGCCAGGAATTCTCATGAATGTTATAGGAGCTATCAATAAGGAAACATAACCACCAACAAGTGAACCAATGTTGCTAGTGAATTGCAGCCATCCGAATGCCATTCCGCGGTTATTTTCATCACAAGAGTCAGCTACTAGTGATTGAATAGCAGGTGAAACTATGGCTAATCCAATCCCATTCAAAGCTCTTGACACTGCCAACTTACCAACAAAAAAAGGATGTCATGAATTGCTTAATTTACCTACAACTATATGCATACACTCAGTAGTAGCAGAGTCAGAATTTTCATTAAGGAAATTCAAATATAAAGAAGTAAAGGAATTTCAACATCTATTATATATACATAAATTAACTTTGACCTTATATATACAGTGTAACTTTAATACGAAGAGAGTTTTGAATCCCCTCGCGCCCCTAGCGCTCTATCAATGCATACAAGTATAAGTGTCAAACACATAATCAATTTAATCACTTCCTCTGTTTCACTACAATTTAGACATTTCAACTTACAAAAGTACAATAACTTCTACTCTATCCGTTTCATTTTAGGTGACGTTTTTTGATTGGATACAAAAGCTTAAGGTATTAAAGAGAGCAAACATCATATCAAAGCCACGTGTGAATAGTTTAACGAATTCAAATTATCAAAAATAGAACAAGATCTAACTTTTTTGTGACGTCTAGTTTCCAAAACAGAACAAGTGTGTCATATAAACTAAAACAGGAGACAGTAGCACTCTACTTGAAAGAAGGTGGTGGAGAAAGCGACGAGAAATGTAGCTGCAGCCCATAGAAATGCACCATAGGCAATAACATGAGCCCGGTTGTGACGTGCAGCTAGATAAGCCGCGATAGGATAACACGCGGACTGGACCATGGACCGGAAGAGTGTGAGTGAACCTAAACCGGTTGGGTCCGTATGGAGTGCATCTCCAACTTCTTTATAGACTCCTGGTAACAATGACTCATCTGCTTTTTCCATAATACCTGCTAAATTAACTAACACAAGAGTAAGTGTTTCTACCTTCATATTTTTTCTTGATTTTTGTTATGGACACTATACATTCATGAAGAACAATAAACAAATCAAAATTATTTTATACAAAATTATTTTACAAATATTTTGGATAACAAATCATTTTAGTTTCTTTTTTTAAGTGTTCAAAGAGAATAGGGTCAGAAATTTGAGACTAGATTAAAAGGTAGTTGAAAAATGATGGTTAGGGAAAAAGGACTTAAGTCCCAATTGACTAGGACAAAACAAGATTGCCTCCATTCTAGCAAGCATTATAGGATCCATAGTATTCTACTTTCCATCAATTGAAGTTGGCTAATTGAATTTATTTTTTTGGGTAAATTGTTACCCCTTATGTCTCAAATTAGTTATCATGTTTTGCTTCTCGAGAGTCAGACTGTATGAACTTTGATCAATATTTTAAAATATATTTCTTAAATTGAATTGACTTGAGAAAAGATACAACTTGTAGTACTTCTGATATGGTTATTACAACAACAACATATCCAGTGAAATTCCACAAAGTGAGGGTATGGGGAGGATAGAGTGTACGCAGGTCTTACCACTATATATGACACGACCTACCAAAGGCAGAAAGGTTATCTCTGAAAGACCCTCGGTTCAAACAAATCAAAACAATAATTAAAAAAAACACTAGTGGACAAATCAAAGCAGTGTAGAGCATATATGCAAGGAACCGTAACATAACAACAACAGGATGCAATCACCTAAATATAATAAGCCACTTATGATATTTGATACCAAAAGTAAAAACCTACATGAATAGGCTAATACTATGACAAACACGATGGTCTATATACCACCAAGTTAAAAACATGAATTGCTAGTACTAAAACAACACTCAACTAGCTATCAATCTTAGCTTTTATTTTTATTCACGACTTCTCATACCCTCTTATTTAAGGTCATGTCTTTAATATGATTATTGAATATATCCAAATTTTAGTCGTAATATATAGAATTGATCTAATACAATTTTACCTCAAAGATTAATCAAATCAAATCCCAAAAGCAAAACAGGAGGCAATTTTTTTTTTCATCTCATCGTACCATTTGATGAGAACCATACAATGGCCCCTAACGGAGGCAATTTTTAAAAAATAAATTTTACATCTGTTAAATAACTTGATAACGCTAAAACCTTTTAAATTGTCACGTATAGTAGTTAAGTTAGAAGAATTACAATCTAAATAGTTGTTCAATGGGCATTCTTATACTAAAAATGGACAATGAATGTATAATATAAATGTAGTCGTGTAATAATTTCTAGGGGAACTTTCGAATATAGCCACTCAAAAATAGCTTAATTACGCTTCATAGCTATGGTTTGCTAATTACGATTCGTAGCTACATGTTATAAGGAGGAGAGTGGTGAGCAAGATTGGGAGAGAGAGGCGAGCGAGAGAAGGCAGACAGTGGGAGAGAGATGAATTGTGTGTGTGTGTATATATATATATATATCGGTTAGATAATTGTATATATGTAAATAGTATGCATATATATTTGTTTATCTGGCGAGCGAGATTGGGAGAGGGGGAGAGAGGCGAGCGAGATTGAGAGAGGGAGGAGAGAGGCGAGCAAGACTGGAGAGGGAGGAGAGAGGGCAATAATTTGTATAATTCGCATCTTGTTTGTATGATTTGTGGGTACGTTTGTATAATTCACATGTGTTTGTATAATTAAGTAATACAAAGTCTGGAATTATACAAATATGCTAAACTTGAAATAACGAATTGATACAAGCATAAACATATGAACTTTAAATAGTTATACAAATTATATTATACAAATTACATTATATAAATTATATTATACAAAATTCAAAAACTATACGTTTATACAAACTTTAAAAAGTTACACAAAAAAATATTGAATGTATATGGTGATAAAACTGAAAAATCAAAGGAAATCACCGTCATATACAAATACAAACCATCGTATACAAATACAAATCAAACGAAGAATTGCTAGTTGCGAATTATACAAATGTGGTGAATTATACAAACGTGACTAATTATACAAACTCGAAGTCAGCCCACATAATTAATGGTTAATGTTAGTTGCATGTTGTAATTATAGCAAACTATTGCTTTGATGACTAATTAAGTAGTATAAATTTGCTTAACCGCATCATTTTCCCTAATTTTTATAGTCCAATTTTTAAAAATAAACATAAATTTGATTGGCTATTTAGGTAAAGATGAAGTTAAGCTTGGATAATAATATTACTAGACTTTTGTACATGAGTCATAAGACCCATCATATTTTATATTTCATAATATATATGCTATTTGATTTTAAAATTTCAGAACCAATCAGTAAGAACTGATTTTTTTTTCCATATATATATATATATAAGAGAGAGAGAGAGAGAGAGAGAGAACCTTTGCAGCGTGTAAAATTAACTACTCGTTAAATAGAAAAAAAGATATAAAGGCTCATATTATTCATATAGTTCGTAGTAAATGGCAAAATCTTTTCAGAAGATATGGAATCTAACAGAAATGACCTCTGAAATCCTATGGAATTTAGACACAAGTTGAGGACTGCAATAATTGTACTTTTCCGTCTCAAAATAAGTGTTTTTGATAAAAATAATATTTTGTCCGAAAACAAGTACTTCCTTCGTTCCATTTTATGTGGCAACATTTGATCGGGCATGGAATCTAAGAAATGAATGAAGACTTTGAAATGTTTACCAAATTGCCCTTGAAAAAGTAAACTCACTTTTCTCTCTCCTCATAAATGCATTGGAGTATCATTTTAAGATTAAGTGGGACCAACAAGGGTAAAAGAAGAATTGTACCTTTAAATACTTACCATATAAGGAAATGTGACATTCTTTTTTGGACTGACCAAAAAGGAAATGGTGCCACATAAAATGGGACGGAGGGAGTACTATTTTAGAAATTTAAGAAAAAAATTAGTAATATATGATCTCCATACTCCATCTTTGTTGTAGTATTCAATTTTCAAGAGACATTTATTATATAATGACAGTTTAATAAATTACATATTGTATATATTTATTAATTTCTCAATGAATGTGATAATTGTTTAGGTGATATCATTTTGGAGCGGGAGGAGTAGTTTCTTATTCCTATTCTTACGATGATTAAAGAGAATTTCAATTCTATGCTTCTTCTTTTTTTATAATCGTGTTGTCGAGCCAATTTATGATCATCTTGATGAATTTTATTTTATGGAATATATGTCACCTTCCAAACTACTTATATGATCAGGCAAAACTCTATCCACTAAGGCTGGCTAGAACTAGAAATGAAAAAAGTAAGTATCACCTAAGGAGCACGAAACTACTACTTTCCTCCTTTCTTTCTCTCCCTCACCTCCCCTCCCCCCCCCCCCCTCCCCCCCTTCCCATCTCTTTTTTTTTTTTTTAAATTAACACTTTTTGATTTCTAAAATAATTTCACCTGTTTAACCATAAATGTTTGGAGTCGATTGTTGTCGGTATATACTCATTGCATAATAAATATATAATGAATAATGTATATATACACTAATTATATTATATAATAATTATACACGGTGAATAAAATTTATTAAAGTAATTAAAAAGACTAGAGTTATTTTATGATGGAATATATCTAGACTGAAAAAGAAGAAGAATATAAGCTAAACCTTATTGTACTGAATATATTGTTGTTAAACTAAATCTTAAATTCATTTGTATAAAGTAATTCACTAGGAATTCTCTCTTAAATTGCTAACGACCAACAGATGTTGTGGTGAAGTGGTAAGTACTTTTTCATCTTTAATTATTTTCTCTTGGATACGAAGTCGTCTTTGTCAGAAAATACTATATCGATGTGAATCCAACTTTAATCAGACTCTAATATAAATACGTAATACCAGATGGGAAATCAAAAGTAATAATTGCCAATGAAGAAAGGATCTTATTGAACAAGTCATATATAAATGAACCAAACATTTGGAAGAAAATAAAAATAAAAGTTTGTGGACCACCAATAATATTGAAAATTCAACCAATTATATAGAGTTTTACGTTTGATGATATTGTGGTCATAATATTGCTAGTTATCAAATTGCAAAAATGTGGCAAAGGTGGGATCACAACTTTAATCGACAACATGCCTCGAGAGCTGCCAAACAAGAAGTTGATAGGATAGACATATAGAGACTTCACAAAATAGGGCCTACTATTAGGTTGGAATTATTCACCATCTCTATTTGCTCTGATATCATGTTAAAGTATGTAATTATTTTATCTGAAAATTTAAATTATTTAAGAAAGGGCATAGATATCACTACTATAAAACACTGGAATTAGCTACAAATTTCATAGCTGGTCTATCGTTATTTTACTCATAGCTAATAAAAATTTATCGCTAATTTATCGTTAAATAAAATGAAAGAAGAATTTTGTTATTTAGCTACAAAATATGAATGTTGCTAAATCATGTTTTTTTAGTATGTAGCAGGATTGTACTAAATTAGAAAATCTTGTATTCTGTCAGTTGCATTTTATATAATACTATTTTATTTTTTTTGTTCGTTCGAAACAATTGACATATTGTATTCTATCAAATGCATTTTATATAATATTCATTCACTTTTTTTGTTCGTTCGAAACAATTGATGTATTGTATTCTATCAATTGCATTTTATATAATACTCTCACTTCTTTATCCGTTCGGAACAATTGATATATTATTTTTTTTGTATATTTATAAACTCATTTGTATTAACCCTCCCTTTAGTACTTTTAATAACGACTTATATAAATGACCTAACATGTCATAGAGGAAATTAGCCTCGACATTATAAATTATAATGACACTTGTGATATGTTTCACAAATTAATTTTGGGAGGGAGGGGATCTTTCGCATAAATAGTCGAACAAATTAAAAATAAAAAAATATTCGAATAAATTCTTTGTTTATTTTTCCTAATCAATATATATTGATTATATATCTATGATTATACACATATTATATATAAATTATACATATATTATATATTCATCGTCTTTTTTAAATTAATTCTTCATTATTTTTTTCTTAAATTTCGAATCTAGTCGGGCATGTTAAATTGTGAATAATATAATTGATAGAACTTCTAATCAAAGTAAAATATTATTCTTCATAGCTCTTGGGATCTTGCATGTGGAGTGTTCTAGAATACAACCTTGCTAAATTTGTTGTGGATAACGTCTATATCCTGTCAATATGTTATCTATGACTAGGCCCAAAACAAACGAGAATGGTTTGGATCAAAATCATGATCGAACATGATATTTATTTGTTGAGCTTACTTAAGAAATAAAGCTACATTTCAAAACAAACAAGAATGGTTGAGTCAGATACATGATCGAATATATATTACATCTTTACAATCAATACAATATTACTAATTCTTCCTCGAACATTTGGATTGAGGGAAAAGAATATAAGAAACCTTCGAATATTCTTTCTAATTGCAAAATGTTTTCTTATTTATATTTAGTAAGCTTTTTAATTTTAACATTCCACGAATAAAATCACAAAATTTTAATGTAAGAGCATAAAATTTTAGAATATTTTAAATTTTTTTGTGTCTAATCAAATTAAGTTGTATGTAGTACGAATTGTTAATTAATAAGTCTAATATTGGTGTTGGTCCAAAGTCTATTTCTCCATCCCACATGTTTATATGTTTTAAACAACTTTTGGGCTCACATGCCGCAATGATGTTTCATTTTGATTTGTTCTAAAGGGCCCCCCATACCCACCCCTCCATGGCACCCCAACCTAAACACCTAGGTGTATGATTCGACCTATATTAGTTAGTGGTTTTAATACGGATTCTGGATTTTAGAAAATTCTATATAATATTAATAATTTAGCAGATGAGTTAACAGGATTGATATTGTCATGTACCAAGAAAAAGGAATATACTTGTTAGTAAAAGAAAATAGAAAGAGTATGATGGTAAAAAAAAGATAAATATTTGTAGTTTTTTCGCTATGATTATAACTGAGGACACTATTCAAATATAATTATTTGTAAATATTAATACTTGAAATTTATAACGTGGATGACATTAACGACGATGGCCATTTATTTTTATATATAATATATGTCTTATAATAGAAGATTTATTTTACAAAAAGTATATATCTAAATGTCATTATTAATATAAATAGAATATTATCGTAAAAAATTAAAATATAACATAAAACGTTGATTTAAAAAAACTCACGCTATTATAAAGAAATAATGTTATAATAAAGATTTGACTAGATCTATTAACGATTCATTCAGTTTAACGAAAATAATATTTTAAAATTATGAAAGAATTTTCTTCATAATTAATTTAATTAGCAATAATATTCTTTAAAGTAAGCTGGGGCAGCTGTGTATAGTAGAAGATTCTTCTTCTTTTAATAATATAAACTTTGGTGCATTCATCTTCCCTTTCCCATAATCACGGACGTAACGTAGGGTAGGAAACTGGCTATGATCTGCCACAATTTTTTTTATCTAATGTTCGATATTCATATTATTCAACTCGAATATGAAACCTCTAATTAAAAAAGGAAATATCTTAAATCATACCATCACAACTCATATTCAAGGACGAAGTTAGGTAGGATCAAATTAAAGGGCTTCATTCAAACCCCTTTCAGTAAAAAATATATATATATTATGATTAACTTTTTTTAATGTACATATATGTTGAACCCTCTTCAACTTATTCTTCTTATATTTTACTCGTTTAAACTTTGAATTTTTCTTAGTGAAAATACTAACTTTGTCATGTCCATATTAGTACGATTTAATATATCAATCATGCATAATATAAAGACGAACCAAATACTACGTGAAAAGACTATACTTAAAACTTTTTCATTATTACGATTGCCCTTTCAAGAAATTAATCATGTCTATGCTCAAAGTTTTTTAATTTTTTTCTTTCTTTTTTGAAATTTTAAAAAGTAAAAGTAGATGTAACAGGTAGAGGAGAATGAGGGTTGGATGACGGGGAGAAGATGTAGAGCTTGGTCATGCTTTATCTAGTTAGAAATCATTGGGATAAATACGTATCTGTATCGAAGTGCGGCTAAATTTAAATCCATCTGTTTCATAATGAAAGATAAAACGTTTCCTAATAGAAGTGCATCTTTAACTAGGGAGACTCAATCCACAGACCTTTGATTAAGGGTATTGAAGGAGTATTTACCATTAATCAATATAGTAACTAACTATAATCTCATGTCCTTTTTTACTTACTCCCTTTGTCCCTATTTACTTGTCACTTTTCTTTTTATAGTTGTCCTTAATTAGTATTTACTTGTCCATTTTGACAAATCAAGAAAGGACAAAAAAAAAATTATATTATACCCTCAATTAATTACTTTTAAAAAGGTAGAACTTTTTGCAAATATTAAATTTTTAATTCATCCACTTCATAATTATTAGGGATAAAATGGTAAACTCACTATGTTAATAATTGTTTTCTTAATAGATGTGTCAATTCAAAAGTGGATAAGTAATTAGGGATAGAGGGAGTATCTATTATACTAAAAATCAAAATAAATATCTAATTTACTTGTTCAATTTAAAAAATCAAGAGATAATTTATCATTTTTTTTAATTTTTATCTAATTATTAACTATAATTAGATAAATAAAAATAAACTAAAAGAGTAGTAAATTAATTATTACAATATCTTATTAAGTACTAGTAAGTGCTTGCTTACAATAATTTCTATAAGTGACTAGATTGTATTACTCCTTTGTTCCGGTTTATGTACTATATATATATATATATATATATATATATAGTATAGTATAACACTATCTTCTTATTATTAGTTCATACATTTCAATATTTGAAATCATCTAACTATAAACTTCTCATTCTATATAATCACACAAATAGCGATAGAATCAGAATTTAAAATTTATGTGATCAATAACGACCTCATATTAACATATACAATCAATAATAATTGCCATGGATCCACAATAACATATACATGAGATATATCTAAATATAAAAGATATTTAATTCACATGCACCTATAAACAATATTCTATATTCGTCATCGCACACATTGTTATGGCATACTTTGCAGGCCACGTACAAAAGTATTACAATATTTAAAATCACAATTTTTAAAATTAATACTGTTTTACTTAACGAAATTTGATGAGTTAACTATATTACATGAATTATAACTATTTTTTTAAAACATCAATCTTGGCATAGAATTCAATTTTCTTTTAGCAAGAGACATAGTAACTAAGAATTGGCCAAAGGACACAAGTTAGATAGAGATGTTTTTTTGTTTTTGTTTTTTCTATAATAAGAAACAATAATCATAATTGCTAAAAACCAGATTATTATTATTATTATGTAAAAGGGGCCACCACGATTCAATAGAGTGTTTCATATGTCACACCATCCTTTCAAAAGGTTCTATAAATTAACTCTCCACAAATAAATAAATTTCTATTGATTAATCATATCTATCAATTTTACTTTGCTTTTTTGCCCCCTCCCATTCCCCAAGATTTCACTATCATTGGTATTTTGAACTTAGAAATTATGATACACTCATTTTAACCCCTCAAATTTCCTAATATCTTCTACTCTCTTTGTCCGTATTTACTTTTTTATGTTTGACTTGATACGCTTTTGTAACAAATAAATAATAATTTTATTATATTTTATTTTGTTTTTGAACTTCTATAAAATTCTATAGTGAAGAAAGGATGGATTTTTAATTTTAAAAAATTTTCATGTTTTAAGCGATCGAAGTCATTAGGTCGAAGAGGTCTGTTTGTCTGAACGTCACGCATTATGTCACCTCTCGGCATGCCGCAAGATGTCAGGAGGGGCGGAAGCTGGCCTCCCGTGCACCCTGAGCGCACGGCTGGCCATTTTAAATTTTGTTGTGGTTTGTGTTTAAAATTCAAAACCAAAGGAATAACCATTTAATCTTCCTCCATTATGTTTCAAAATAGAGTTTGATTGAAGTGAATTAGACACCTTTATAGGAATTAAAAACTTTCTTAATCCAAGAGTTAATTAAACATCATTATGAGGTCATATAAAACGACAAAATATGTTTCATGATTAATGGAACCTAACAATAACGACACCTCCACAATTTAAAAAACAATGAAAAATACCTCAATGATGATAGCAAGAACAAGCTAAGAAGATGATGATATAATGGAAGTTTTTTTTACTACGGAAATATTTTTTGATTTTTATTATGTTGGTAAAAGAATTTGAAAAATACTTTCATAAGGAAAATGACTTCTTTAGTGAAAATAGAGAAAATGAATTCTACAAATAAAATTTCACATTAACTGCGTCCTTCCACTCTCTAACGCATCTCCTCTTCACCCTGACCACCCTTATAGCCCATCCCTACTACCCCACACTCTCCACTCCCGCACTTCCACCTTCCATAGTATTTATCTATATTATTATATATAAATATTTTTATGATAATATTTTTATGCTTACATATCAAACACAGTAAAAGAAAAAGGCTAAGAACCCACTTTTTTTTTTAGAAAAATACATTTTCCTTTCTTACGAATAATTGACGATGTTTGAAATAACTATTATTTGCTATTCAATTGAAATCTCATAAGAGAAGAAAACTTTTAACATGGGTCGGCGTATTGTAACACACCCTAAAATTCTGTCAATCATCATAAAGAAGTACTCCTAGTAAAATCTATGTCGTACTAACATGTGCATACATCATAATGCTATACAATTAAACAAAATAAACCATATTAAACAAATAACCAAGATGAACAACGTCATCAATGAATTCTCCACATACTTTATCATAGTAAACATTGTCCATAACATTAATCTAAGACTAAAAAACTAATTAATTAGGATCAATCAAATCATCTAAAGATGATTGAATTCTCATGTTGAAGAAGCTTGAACAATTCAATAATATAAATATCCACCAACATGAATGTTGTGAATAATTAGTACTACCACTATATATTCCCATCAAACAATAATCTTGATATGTTCCTATCTTTTCTTGATTGTTCTTGATCTCCACCAAATGTCCCACATTGATCAAATCCACCAAAATTTGCACTAATTTGCTCATGATGGTTCATCCCCATTTCATCCAAATGAGATGGAATTGTACTAGTAAATGACTTATTAATTTGATCAAATGTGAAAGCATTTGTATTATTTGTAGCACCAACTATGCTATTATTTATTGGCATTATTAATGTATCATGATTATTAATCATGCTAGAACTCAAAAAGTGTGGCATAAATTGAGAATTTTGAACCTTTTGTGTAGATGGCCTACGAGTATAATTAAGAGGTCCCAAATTATCCATATGAGCTGATCTTTTCATGGCTGAGCTAGCGGTTGAGAAAAGATCAAAGCGACGAGTGTAGGCAGAACCTGTAAATGGTGTTGTTGGGATCCCAGTAAATTCTTGAACCATTTGTCGAAAATTTGTAGTGTCTGTGGTGAGGACAGTTGTTGGGGCACGCCTCGATGCCCTACTTCTTTTTCTTGGATTTTTTCCCATATTAGGTTGAACAATGGAGGGGTTTATTGGTATTGTAGGAGAATCATAGTATGGAGCTTGGTGATGATGATGATGAGGAGGAGGAGGAAGATTTGGTGATATTGAGGATGTTAAGTTTCCAAAGTTGTTGAAATTATTGTTAGGGTGATGATTAGATCTTGTAAAGTCTTTAGGCCAAATAAGATCATTGTTGTATGGAACATTTGTTGAATCATGAAAATTGGAGTTGAAATTTTGTGTGTCATGAGGATTAAAGAGAGAGGGTTGTTGAGAATGAAATTGTGGTAATAATGGATGATCACTTGATGAGATTGAACCAAAATGGTTTGAAGAATTCAAGAAAGTTGATATTGGTGATGCTCCATGATGTACTGAATCATATTCTTGATCATCACCACTTGAAGATTGTACACTACCACTATTGCAAGAATCCATGTCTCCTATTAGAAAAAAAAAAAAAAAGTTGAAAATTAGTTTGGTGAAAGAAAAGAAGAAATGGGATTCTTAAAAAGAGATTGATCTAAGAAAGGAATATGAAAAAGTGAGTTAAGAGGAAAGTTTTACACCTACCTTATATCTTGAAAGATCTACAAAATTAATAGTTAACTTAACAAACTTGTCCTTTGCCTCTTATTCATGGACCACTAGGTATTTAGGTTATTTTCACACACGTTTGATTAGAAAGAAAAGAAAAAATTAAGCATGATGGTTGTTTAAAGTGTAGAGATTTGAGAGTTGTTGGATCATATGTTTTCTTGTAAGATCTTGTATTAGGGTTTTGGAATAATGAAAGGAAAGAGAAGAGAAGAAAAGAGAGAAAAAGATTGTAAAGGCTTTAAGAAGGGTTCTAAAAGAGAGGCATACAAGGCAATAAAGCTTGGATCAATTTATGTTTTCCACTCACTCAAAAGAGAAACATGAAGCAATTACAAAGGAGAGGTGGGGGGTAGGGTGGGTGGGTGGGGTGGGGGGTAGATGGGGTCGCCATTGGAAGGAAGCTTTAAGGGTAAGTGTGAAAATGAGAAAAAATGAAAACAAGAAAAGTGTCATGGAAATGAATGGAAGAAAAATATGTGCATACCATATTAAAAATATCTTTGAGTAATTTTAATCAACCCGTGTCATTTTTGTATAAAGTTATCCTTTAGGGAAAAATGTGGATTTTAAACTAAAAATTATTTGATATATATAAATGTGACTCCAGTGTTTTAAAAAGCGGGGTGTGAGGTGAGGTGTTTTATACAGTACGAGGCGAGGTGTAAGCACCGAGACACGGGGCGTAAGTCTCATGGATCTACGGGGCGTAGTCTCATGTATATTCAATTTTATAATTTTGTTACTAATAAAATAAGCAAAAGTAAACCTTTCAATGATTTTACAAATAAATTTTTATAAATAACCTATAATATATAGAAATTATATTTATTTGAGATAAGTATTAATAATCAATAATGAAGAAAAAAAATATTATAATTACTATTTGAGAAATATCATTACACCAATAATAAAAAATATGATTTAAAGCAAAAAAGGTTTTAAAAAAAAATAAAAACTCCCGGGTCTACGTTTTTTATACCTAGGACTTACGCCTCAAATTTAGAACTTATGCCTTAGGATCTACGTCTTTAATTTACACCCCAGAGCGTTTTTGGTATGCCCCGCCTCGAGACTCGCCTCAAAAATGTTTTTGAAAACACTGTGTGACTCTTTTTTTAAAAAAATCAATAAAAGAAAATACATTAATTGAAACTAATGAATATATATATATATATATATATATATATATATGATAGTAAGATAACTCTCTTTGTTTTAGTTTATGTTTTTTACTCTTTACTTTTATTTATTTTTAAAAGAATGTCACTTTCTATATTAACTCTTTAATCCAATATCTCATGTGACATATTTAAGATTACACGATTCAAAACATATTTTGGTACATTATAAATCATTATTAAGATCACAAGATTTGAAAATTTTCACTTGCTTTCTCAAACTCCATATTAAGTCTAAGAGGGATCAAATAAAAAGGAGATGATCACTCAACTCCAGATAATTAGCCATTATTTTCACTCTGTTTTGTTTTTTCTTCCAAAAGTTACTCAACCAATTTAGTTTTCATGGCCATTATTCCTATAAATAAAATTTTCAGTACCTATCTAATGACGTGACAACTCCAAATTTTTAGGAAAAAAATATCTTAAAAATAAAAAATAATATTTGAATTTATTTAGGACCCAATTTATCATAAACTTGACCAAATTCTTATTTCGATTTATCATCCACTTGAGATTTTAAAACTAAAATAAGCCGGGAGAGCTTGTAAATTAACTTTTTAATAAGTTCACTATATAAGAAATGTATTTAAGCTTTTATATCTTTTTTTATCTAAGAATTTTAATTGTCACGTCATTAAATAAGTACCAAAAATTATGTTTCTAGAATTAATGATCACGGAAGCAAATTTGATAAAATTAAGTGATTTTTAAAAGAAAAATAAAATTAAATAATTATGATAATTAATTATCCAAATTTGAGTGACCATCAAAACTTCTAACTCAATAAAAAGGAGAGAATAAGCCAAAGCACATGTACCACGTAAAAGTGGTCACAATTAGCTTAACTAGTTGTAAGAGATACTCCCTCTATTTCATAGTGTGGCGTTTTTAGCTTTGCGAGGTATAAATTAAGGTAAATTTCTCAATTAGAGTAATTAATAATGGGACCTATTGATATAATGCATGCTGTCCGCTGAAACATAGATTTTTTTTATCATTTCTTGTAGGACACACTCTGACATGTAGTTTCTATCTAGAAGGAAGGTCTCAGATGTATCTTCGGCATGAATTTGGAAAAAAAAAAAAGTTATAATTTTGATATGAGAAGTGAAATATTATCATATTCTAGCTAGTTTGTGTCTTATGGGAAATGCAAGTGTGATTATCGGCCTTTGGATTAGGCCCTTCATTGGTTTTCAACTTTTCATCCTTCTATGTACAGAAAAATGGGATTGATTTTCACATATATGGACTTTTAGGGGTTGATTTACATGAATTACATTGGAGACGAGTGATTTTGAACTTTTTACCTTGTTTATCCCATGTGCAAATCAAAACTTCAAATAATATTGAGGGTGTTTGGTCATGAAAATCATTTTTTTTTAACTTCATTTGGAATTTTTTATGTTAGAGTTGGAGTTGTATTTGACTATTTCTTTTGCAAAGAATATTTAGAATTTAAACTTACTTTTCCTAAATATATGAAGAAGAATTGGTTCTACGAATTATGCTTCATCGAACCGTACTAGTAAAAAAAAACTTACTTGTAATATGTTAATGACCAATTTAACAACTTGGGTAAAGTAATTGAAGTTTTTATAAGGGCGGAATGACTTAGGAGGCCCCTATACTTGGCTCTGTTTGTCAGTTGAACCATTTTACTCATCACTTTGCCAAATGAACTCTTAAACTTGATGAAACTCTATTTTCTAAACCGCTCTGACCATTGACCGAGCTTATGTGACATTAAAATGGCTGAGTTGGACAAATGTGAGACCACACGCGTTTTAAAGCAAGTGACTGCAATATTTTTATTTAAAAATTATCAAAATTATAAGACATAATAATAATAATAAATTTTAAAAAAAATTCAAAACCTTTCTTCTTCAACCCAGCCCACCCCTTCTCTCTTCTTCTTCAGCCCCACCCCATCTTTTTTCTCTTCTTCACCCCACCCCACCCCCACTCTTTCTCTCTTCTTCTTCAACCCCACCCCATCTTTTTTTCTCTTCTTCTTCAGCCCCAGACACCCCCACCCTCGCCCCTACCCCTTTTCTATTCTTCTTCTTTGAGATACACCCCATCACTATAATCATCAAATATAAAGTTAAAAAAGCTTTTGCAAGAAAACATATCATTTACCATTTTCATAAATTTAAGATCTATTGCTTGAATTTGCTCCTAAATACATTTTTCCCAACTTGAAGTTTTCTTGATTTTTTTTATTAAATCAAAATAAATAGAACCTAAAACACGTGCAAGAGCTAATTACAATCTATAAATATGATTGAAAAAACTTTTGAGTGTGAAATATGAAGAAAGATGAAAATGATGGTTCTTTTATTTTTGGGGTGAGGCATAAGGGTGAATGGGAATGAAGAAGATGAAGTAGGAAGGGGAAAGAGAGAAAACTGCACTTTTTATTTTTTAGCATTATTTATTTTTAAAATTTGATTTCTGATGTGTCATTGGAAAAATAATAATGATGATGTGTCATTAAAAAATGACATGATATTTCATGTGTAAAAAAAGTGTATTACACATACACACATTAGATAGGAAAGGGGTTTAAAATAGTGTTTGAATGAGTTCAAGGGTTCATTTGGTAGAGTCATAAGTACAATGGTTCAACTTACAAACATAGTCAAGTACAACGATCTCCCAGGTCATTCCGCCTTTTATAATCTCAAAAAACTGATTATTCAAGTTGCGAGATGGATCATTCAAACATTATTATAAACTGTTATGATCTATGAAATTTGTGTTATGGCTATGTTTTCAACTATTTTATAAATGCAGACTATGTACATAAGTACAACCTTAAAAGTAAGAGTCGACTGCTCATATGGTCATTCAACTAATGTAAATTGCGTATTAGAATTATCTTTTCCATATTTTATCGCAAAATAATGAATTTTTTGTAGTTGGCTTGATGAGACAAGCCGGCAGACCATGCAGAAGAAAAGCATTTCCTAAAAACAAACATGCAGGCCTAGTTTTATGAAATTCAATTTGAAAAGCTTAATAAAGAGCCATATGTTCTAAAATTATGTCTATACCCAATGTAACAAATGCAGGATTGTAAGAAAAATAAATCAGTAAAATACAAAACAAGTGCAACAACAAAGAGTAATACATGTTGAACCAACATAGGTTGTGGTGCAATGGTGGGACTACTCCACCCTTAATCAAAGGTCTCGAGTTCGAGCTCTGGATAGGGAGAAAATCATGTTAAGAGTGTCACTCCTAAATGGCCCTGCAGTACGCATACTCATGAATACTATCAATACTCTCAATAGTGTCGCTTTTGAGAAACCAAACATATGTGCCCTTAGCTCGAAATAAATAATATCACATCATGTTAAAAATACCTATATGTAAAATCCGAGCACGTATAATATTAAAGAAAATACACCCACTATAGAATATATTCACTCATATTATATGAAAAATAATAATAATAATAATAAATAAATAAAAACAGGCCTATCATTAAGGAAATATCTTGATTTCTTTGTTTTTATATATTTGATTTTTGTCAGTTGACCCTTCTTCTATATATTATATATAAAGTCTCCTATTTTATATCTTTTCAGTGATTAGTTGAGAATTTGAGATCAGTAGTTAGCTTCTATTTTCTTGAAAACCTCTGTTAAGAAACTATTGAAATGGAAAATACTAGAATAAGTGGTCAATCAACCATGTCAAAAATTGCACATAATTCAGTACTAAATGGATTAGGTTGTGGTCTAATAGGTGCTTTTTTTCCAAAAAGAAATACTAGCACAAAAATCAACATTACAACCAGGTCCAGTGACACCAGTGTTGTCAAGAATTCAAGAAGATGTCACACCAGCACTTGTCCGAAGAATTCTATTTCTAGTAAGAACAAAGTGTCACAAGTTGCGAACTTGGCATACACACAAAAGCTTAGAAGAGAACCAACATTCACCTCGAGTGAATTGAGCATGACAATCTTTAGTCATCAGAAATCCAAGGTGAATGGAACGTTGAATAATAGTTCAACAGGCAATGTTACACTACTAAGCCACTTGGGAAACTTGAAGCTGCAGGGGAACCAAAATTCCTCAAGTGACAAAAAGGCTATCCAGAAGAAAGGCAAAATCTTGATCGGGAACATAGCAAGGCAAACTAGAAGTACTGTAAAAAGCCATCAACCAGGGAGTTCATTTCGCGGTTCTGCAAATAAACTGGACCCTGATGTGCTCAAGTCCATAGGCAATGAGCAGTACAGACAGGGGAAACTTGAGGAGGCATTGGATTTGTACAATCAAGCAATTGCAATTGATCCAAGAAATGCTAGTTATTATAGCAACAAGGCTGCAGCTTTGATGAGTTTAGGCCACGTAATTGAGGCAGTTGTTGCATGTATAGAGGCCGTCCGGCTAGACCCTTCTTATCACAATGCACATTATCGTCTTGCAAGACTATACGTTAGGTTAATCATTTTGAATCATCAATTATTTTTCTTTAGATGATTTTGTCTAAATTTGGTTAATGTAGTCGAAAATTTTGTTCATTTCGACAGGCTGGGAGATGCAGAGAAAGCCATAGATCATTACAAACAATCAGGGCGAAAAGTTGACAAGAAGGACATTGCAGAGGCTCATGATATTAAGAGACAGCTCTTAAAATGCACAGAAGCACAGAAGCTGAGAGATTACAATACATTGCTAAAGGAAACACAAAATTCTATCACCTTAGGAGTAGATTCAGCTCCACAGGTTTCACTACAACTAAGGCCTCATTTGTTTGTACTTGGTGGAGGTCTGAATCTGAATGGTTCAGACATTAGGCCATTAAGTGTATTTGTTTTCATTAAGATTTAAGCACCTAATTGGTTTGTATAGGTCTTAATCATTAAGATCTTGAACAAAGTCTTCGCTATCACTAACCGCCTTTGTCATCACAACCACCACCACCATTGTAAACTACCATTATCATCATCAACTACCAACCACCTCTGTCATCACCATCACCACTATTGTCAGCCACTACCACACCTATCACCTCCATTACTATAATTATATCTATCCCACCACCACCGTCATCTCCTCCACCACCACTACCACCACTGCGACTAACTCCTACTACCAACCAACTCCACCATCACAACTAGCACACCCACCAACTACCACAACCACCACCACCGCTGACATTGTTGCCGCTAACTCCACCACAACTAACAGCCACTACCATCACTATGGTCAATCCTTATAACCAACAACCATAACAACTAGCACCGCCGTTAACTACCACCAAAACATTCTTTAGCCGCTATCATCAGCACCGCCAACTACTAACATCAACCAACTTCACCATCACAACCACCACTACCGAGCACCACCATCACGACAGTCACTACAACACCAACCACCTCCACCATAATAACTCTCACCACCACCATTCCTAGTCACTAAAGGACTAGAACAAAAGCGTACATAAATATTTAGTGAACAAATTATCGCCACCATCACAACCACCACAGACCATTACCACCATCACTACAACCCATCCCCACCATCATTAGCTAACATGAATATTTCATTTTTTCAATCAGATAATGATTTTATTATATTAAATTAATTTTTTTTAAAATATCTAATTGATTTATTGTTTATTTATTATGTTTTTTGATAACCAAAAAAAAAAAAAAAAAACATAATAAATAAACAATAAATCAATTAGATATTTAAAAAAAAATTAATTTAATATAATAAAATCATTATCTGATTTAAATAATTAGATATTGTTTATTTATTATGTTTACAAATAATTACATTATGTTCATTCAAATGTTGAAAAACAAATGATGTTAATCCTTCCGTGTTCAAATCTAAAGACAACATCTTAATCATTTAGATGTGCATATAGATTCACACGTCTTAATCTTAATGGGGAAAAAAATGACGCCTAAAGTCCATCCCTAATGTACAAAGTCTAATAAAGAAATTAGACGTTTAAAGATTCTTACTTTTTTCCTTTTACTTGATTTCAAATGAAGATCTTTGCCATGAGGGCTGAAGCATTAATAAAGTTGCATAGACATGAGGAAGCATACACCACAATTCAGAAAGTACCTCATATCAAAACTGAGCTATGTGCTTGCCTTTTTGGTTCAATAAAAACAGTTTATTTGTTGATCACTCGAGCTGAGGCCTATGCAACAGTTGGCTGGTTTGAGGAGGCTACAGCTGCAGCTCAAGAAGCAACAAAATTGGATCAAAGCAATGAAGTAATTATCACAATTCTAAGGAGAATTGAAGGGTTGGCATCATCTCGGTTAAAAGGTAACGAGTTGTTCAGAGAAAATAAATTCTCAGAGGCTTCTTTTGAGTACACTGAAGGACTAGAACAAGAGCCATACAATTCTATTCTACTGTTTAACAGAGCAGCATGTCGATTCAAGCTAGGACAATTCGAAAAAGCTGTGGAAGATTGCACTGCAGCTCTTGTACTGCGTCCTTCCTATACAAAGGCTAGATTGCGGAGAGCTGACTGCAACATCAAGGTAATTCGACCACATTTGTTAAAGACATGATTAATTAAGTAAAAAGTGTGCCCTCTCTAACCGCTTAACATTTTAGATGATGTGATCACTCATAAAGTTTTAGTTGATATATGCAGCTGGGAAGATGGAAAGCAGCTATCCAAGATTGTGAAATGTTGATACAAGAAAATCCAGAGGATGAGGAAGTGAGTAGGGTGTTCTTAAAGGCAAAAAATCGGCTACAAAAAACTTGTTAGAGAATTGCTATTGCTATCCAACTTATTTTTTACTTCTATTTTATTTTAGTTTATTTTATATGATGAGGATACAAATGAGCTTAAATGAAGAAGTGAAGATTCATATAGACGACTCCCCACTTATTTGAGATTGGAACGTAGTAATTATTATTGTTTTTGTAAAACTAGTGTTAGTACCAGCCCGATAAATATATTGAATGAAACTAATATAGATACTACAGATAATCGGATGTCTAGTCCCCGGTGTGAGACTGGTGTTGAAGAGTCCCTAATCGGATGAAAAACGGATGGGTGGTCTCCTTATATAAACTTGGGCAATCTTCCCTCAAGAGCTAGCTTCTGAGGTTAAGTTATACCCAAGATCCATTTCTTTACATGGTATTAGAGCAGGACCCATCCTAATTGTTGTTTACCTATGATGGGTCCCTAGATTAAATTGCTCAAGTGCCAGATATCTGGTCTAGGGCATGAGGTGGGTGTTGAAGAGTCCCAAATCGGATGGAAAAAAAAATGGTGGTTTCCTTATATAGACTTGAATAATACTCCTCTTAAGAGCTAGCTTTTGGAATTGTTGAATAATCCCCCTCTTAAGAGCTAGCTTTTGGATTTGGATTAGGCCCAAGATCCATTTCTTTATAAGAAGAAACAAATAATTAATTATATCTTGATTTTTTTAAATAGAAACTAAGAAACAAATAATTAATTATATCTTGATTTTTTTAAATAGAAACTATTTTAGACCTTATTTTTCCATTACATGGATGTTTAACTAGGTCTTTACGATAATCTTCTTTACTTTTTAATTCATTCTCAACTTTAGATGTGTTATAAGTTTACACTTTCCCACTTAGTGGAACTATGTTGGGTATGTTTTTGTTGTTATATTATTTTACACATGAAAGTTTGAGTATGAAGATTTACCACATACGTACACGTATTTGATAGATTTTTGAAGTGTAAGAGGTCATTTTTGAAAACCATACTAACAATAACATTTTCAATAATAGTAATAAAGGCACAAAGAAACATATAAGTATCTGGTAAACATTAAAAAAAAACTGAATACAAATTTAATAAGTGAATGAAACCACAAACTTTGAAAAAGAAAAAGAAACACAACAAATGGACACTTCAAATGAGGACACATGGAAAGAGATATGAAGAGTCCTATAACACAATTTAGACATAGAAACCAACAAAGGACACGAATAGTCCACACGACAACACGAACCTACAAAACAATGCTAATTAAAAGAGACATTAGTCCTAGATCCTTATAAATTGGTGTGGTGGTTTGGATCTTAAATGTTAATATTGTTGAAAGATGGATCATTAATTAAAGTCATTATATCATCATCATTTCCGACCAGCATCTCAGACAATGTTGGACTATGTGGAAAGCCAAAGGAGTAGTTCTGATAGTTATTCATTGGGATTGATGCACTCATTGGGGGATACTCATTGAAGAGTCCATCTAGGGTGTTATTAGAGGAAACACTAAAGCAAGACTTTAGAGGAGCCATTATTGGTGAAAGTATTGGAGAAGCCATTGTTGTTGGATGCATTGGAGGGGGTATTCCATGAGCCCTTCTAAAAACCATTCCTTAAGGTTATGGAGGATACAATTGTGGAAACATTAGAGGAAACATTTTTAAAGAAAACGGAGAGAGAGGAGGAGGAGGAAACCTCGAAGGGTCTACAAGAGGAACCGGTTGAGGAGTCCTCAAAGGAACCACCAGATGACACATTGGTTTGGGCATTTGAACATAAGCGGGTGAAGAAGCCATTGATGGTTCCGAGCAAGCCATTGGAGGAGTAATTATTGGCGAAGGTATTGGAGAAGCCATTGTTGTGGGAGACATTGGAGGGGCCATTCCAGAAGCCCTTCTAAAAGCCATTTCTTGAGGTAATGGAGGATACAGTTGTACAACCATTTGAGGGATATTTTCTAAAGAAGATGGAGAGAAAGGGGGAGGAGAAAACCTCGTAGGGTCTACAAGAGGAACCGTTTGAGGAGTCCTCAAAGGATCCATTAGATTACACAATGGTTTGGGCATTTGCGCAGGAGTGGCCGAAGGAACCATCGATGGATCTGCATGAGGAACCATCGATATTGGATCCACAACAGGGACCAATAGATCAGTACTTAGCCCTTCAAAGTTGGTCGTACCAAGAACCGACGATGGATCCACCGAAAGAACTATTGATACTGGATCCCCAATTATTTCCAACAAAGGAGCCCTTGGCTCCTCAGAGCTGGTCCCATGAGGTACCATAGGTTGATGGGCATTCAATGTGGAACCCTCTCCGTCAGTCTTCGCTTTCATCACTTCACGTATCTGTTTGAGGTTTTGTTTTATCACAAAGCTCAAATCGTTGAGATTGTAAGGGTGCATGTCATCGGGAGTATCAATTCCCTTCAACACTTGATACATCTTATTTGTGCACTCATTGACCCTGTTTTCTTTCCTTACCTTCTGTAATTGTTTCTCCAACTTCACAATCCTTCGCTTCGTGAACTCTTCTCCCGTCATCATGTGTTTTGATTGATCTAACACCGAAAGCTCACTAAACCTTTTAAAGGTATTGAATGCATTACCATAATTTGGAAACAAATCAGGTTGGTTTTGGTAAGGACTATAGACGACTATAGCCATTTCAACCCCGCAAAGTGCGGTGAGTTCATAAGCCATTTTAAATAACCCTTTCAATCTTAGCTTGTAAAAGGCTTTCCTCTTAGTCTTATTTTCAATCAAAGCAAACTTCACTTTTGTTCTGGGCATGGCTAAAGATGAGGAATGGGAGGAGATATGTGTTTGTTTGGATATTCGAGATCGAATGGCTTTGTTGTTGTCAGTTTCTTTATCTAATTGACTTCTATTTATAGGGGGAATTTAGATTGTGTAAATCTTTGAATAGTTTGAATTAGAAGATATTTAGGTGACACCCATAATTATTATGGCATAAAACTGATTAATGGTGCATCATATACCAAATTAGATATTATCATTTTGAAATATATGCAATTTATGGCTTCGGTCTTATCCTAACCAATTTTTTAGTCAAACTTTTCTTATTAAGAAAATAATTTAATATTTGTTCAATCTAGAATCCACAAGAGATGGTCATAGAGTAATAACAAATGTCTTAGCTTATGGCATAAAACTAAATAATGGTGCATCATATACCAAATTAGATATTATCATTTTGAAATATATGCAGTTTATGTCTTCAGTCTTATCCTAACCAATTTTTTGGTTAAACATTTCTTATTAAGAAAATAATTTAATATTTGTTCAATCTAGAATCCACAAGAGATGGTCATAGAGTAATAACAAATGTTTTAGCTTACTCATTTCAGTCATCAAGAAAGTTTTAAAAATTGTATATTTCAATTTATGGATGTACAAAATTAAAGATTGATTTTGAGAGAAGGTAACTTCATATGAAATGGTGATTTTTGTATGATTGTAGTTGTTGTAGCGATTGTAGAAGCACATTATTAGTTTCTCCAATTTTGGAATATATGAAATTTTGTAGAAATTTTATATTGCTTTGAAATATATTAAAATCTTGCGTAGAATTAGTTTTTGTTACTATGATACCTGCCAACCTCTCAATCTCTCATCAGACTTGCATTGAAAATTTTCTAATGTGATTTTGAGGGAAATCAATATGAAATAATTACACAAAACACTGTCAAATCAATGCACTTACACATAATGGGAAAGAAAATGAGAAATTTTATTCATTTTATGAAAGGTACTCAAGAAAAAGAGAAATTAGTTGCAAATTGTCTTTACAAATTTTTTTTTATTAAATGAAAATATACATTTGTACTCTGAGGATATTTCCACCCATTATGGTAACTAAGTTAAATTTTAATCATCTTGAGATCCATATATAAGTTTATCCGGTCTTTTCTAGCTAATGTCTATCCGTATATACCAGAAAGGAACACATGACTTGTTTTTGACCTTATGTTTCAAAAGTCTTTCTTTCTTAAATTCCGTGTCAAGTCAAACGACATCACATAAATTGGGACAGAGGGAGTAGTTTTGTCGCGTTAAGTATAACTATTTAAAGGTCACAATTTAAACCTAATTAATGAATTGTCTTTCTCTGAATCAATTCTTAGTGCCTGTCAACCACGTTTCGCTATCAAGAAAAGAAAGGTTTGGGCTTTTAGGTTAAGTTAATTCATTCACACAATTTTCATGTCCATTATCTTCTCTTCTTCCCATTAAAAGGGTATACAAAAGTCTATTAGTACTAGCAAAAAATGAAAGAAGAACGGCCACATATATAATTTAAATTAGTATTAGCAAAAAATGAAAGAAGAATGGTCACATATATAATTTAATTATCTTATACTTATATTTATGCGAGTTAAATTTAGCGGCAAAAAAAGGTCATAATGTAAACCTGTAGTTGAATCTTTCATCTTCCCTTATTCACACGATAACTATAATGAAGTCTCTACCATACTATAGCCTTAGTGAATCGAGTTTAACAGGTAAAAAGTCCAATTTAAACCTAGTTGGATTTTTTGTCTTCTTCTACTAATCTTACAAGTAAATTTATGTTACACTATTTTGCAGCAAAAAAAGGTCATAATGTAAACCTGTAGTTGAATCTTTCGTCTTCCCTTATTCACACGATAACTATAACGAAGTCTCTGCCATGTTATAGCCTTTGTGAATCAAGTTTAACAGGTAAAAAGTCCAATTTAAACCTAGTTGGATTTTTGTCTTCTTCTACTAATCTTACAAGTAAATTTATGTTACACTATTTTTATGTGAGTTAAAAAGCTTAATGGCGAAAAGGTCATAATTTAAACCTAATTGAATGTATCGTCTTCTTTTATCAACACTGTTAGTATTAGAGCCCGTAAGATGTGCGGTCCATGATTAAAAAAATAATCATAACAAACTATTTTCTTGTTTGTTTAAGCACTTCAAATGTAATTGTTCAAAAAATTGCAACAACCATTTTACTTCTACATACAATGTACAAACATATTTAATAACGTCCCAACTTATTCTTGTTTGAGTCATTGTTATATTTCTCACATATTTATAATGGATGATACCCTTGAAATAATTTTAAAATATTTGACGAAATCTTATTAGCAAATATTGCATAAAATGATTTTTTTAATATTAGTATATATATGGATTTTGCATGTTGCATATTTTTTATGCTAAAATTGTATTCAATTCTAAGTTGCACGGACTTTTCACTTTCGATGCCGCATCTATGTCGGATTCTTCAAAAATACACTACTTTTGGAGAATCTGACATGCACTCATTGACGTTTTTGAAGAGTCCGAGAAACATAGATTCAATTCATACCATTGTGCTTAAGGATAGATTCAAAATAGGACAACAGGGCAGAGAGTAGGTAGCTAGTGAATCTATAATTTGGAGAAGTGCTATGATACTATATGTTATTTGGGATTCCCCAACTATAGCAATTGTAGTTAGATTCCTTGAGAGCGAGGGTAAATTCACTCAGAAAGCTAAAGTCAATTATCACAATGAGGGTTATTATGTTGTGAATTCCAATCAATAGCGGATAGAGACTTAATACTTAGTTTTGGCCCTCACATGATCAATACTAAGTATGTTGTTAAACCTTGGGTGGCCAGTTTCAATGTTAAGGATAAGGTATTGAAAGTTATCCCTCTATGGTGACGTTCCTCAATCTTCTACCATATATCATTTATTCCGAAATTGGAGAAACTAATAATGTGCTTCTACAATCGCTGCAACAACTACAATCATACAAAAATCACCATTTCATATGAAGTTACCCTTCTCTCAAAAAATCACCATTTCATATGCAATAAATATTTATATTTTTAAAATTTTAACCATTAAATCAGTTGTCTTATGCATATTTAAATGTTGTCAAAATATCTCAAAATTCTTAGCCTATATTAAAATGTTATTTGTTTCAATCTTTAATTTTGTACATCCATAAATTGAAATATTCAGTTTTTAAAACTTTCTTGATAACTGAAATGAGTAAGCTAAGACATTTGTTATTATTCTATGACCATCTCTTGTGGATTCTAGATTGAACAAATGTTAAATTATTTTCTTAATAAGAAAAGTTTGACTAAAAATTGGTTAGGATAAGACCGAAGCCATAAACTGCATATATTTCACAATGATAATATCTAATTTGGTATATGATGCACCATTATTGCATAAAATGACTTTTTTTTAGTATTAGTATATATATGGATTTTGCATGTTGCATATTTTTTATGCTAAAATTGTATTCAATTCTAAGTTGCACGGACTCTTTACTTTCGATGCCGCATCCGTGTCAGATTCTTAAAAAATACACTATTTTTGGAGAATCCGACACGCACTCATTGACGTTTTTGAAGAGTCCGAGCAACATAGATTCAATTCATACCACTGGGCTTAAGGATAGAGCCAAAATAGGACAACAGGACAAAGAGTAGGTAGCTAGTGAATCTATAATTTGGAGAAGTTCTATGATACTATATGTTATTTGGGATTCCCCAACTATAGCAATTGTAGCTAGATTCCTTGAGAGTGAGGGTAAATTCATACAGAAAGCAAAAGTCTATTATCACATTGAGGGTTATTATGTTGTGAATTCCAATCAATAGCGGATAGAGACGTAATACTTAGTTTTGGCCCTCACATGATCAATACTAAGTCTGTTGTTAAACCTTGGGTGGCCAGTTTCAATGTTAAGGATAAGGTATTGAAAGTTATCCCTCTATAGTGACGTTCCTCAATCTTCTATTTAGTTGTTGGGGTCCTAAGTCCCTAAGTAGGATGGCTAGTGTGCTACGAACACCTATATGTGATGCTGATTGTACAACTAAGCTTAAAAGGATTTCTTATACTCGAGTGCTAATTGAGATCAATGTCATTATCCCACTACCCAAATCAAAGTAATGGATCCTCAAAGCATAATGTTTGAACAACAGTATTGTGAATTCTGTTGCCAATGGTTTCAAACCCCTGATAGAAAACAATTCATCACTTTCCAGGAGGCTATATAAATGGTTATTGCTAGAGCTGAGATAGGAAATTGTCGCAAAGGCGCGGTAATAGTAAAATCCCCAATTTCCCCCAATTCTTCAATAACAACTACTATAAATTACAATCAAGGCTCTTAATACATTTTACATAACAATAACAGTAATATGTAAATAGCATGGGCTACTTAGAATTACCTTTTAAGGTTCAAATCCCAAAAGATTACCCTTTTAGGGTTGTTGATAGAATCCTTCATATCTAGCAATTTCAATGAATTTGATATCAAAATCTAGGTTACAGAGTGATAAATAACAAAAACTGGTATTGATTTTGTAAAACTTGTACCTGATCAGTTCAAAATCTCACCTTTAAAGCTGCGCGAAATAAGAATAATACCGCCGTGTATCGTTCTCTTCTCCGGTAGAATCTCCGGTAGAAAGACTTCATTTTTCTCCGGAATTGTGCTGGTGTAACAATAGTGATAAAAAATTGAACATGTATTATAGTTGTATATAATATGCATATAATACGTATAAATCAAAATTTATACGCTCGATTTTCTTTCAAATTTGATCCGCCCTAGAATTTGTATATGAACTAAACTTATGAGGCAGAAGTGAAAATAAATATTAATACTCAAGTCATCTCCAATAAAGAGAAAATTTCAACTATCTTGAGTCAATTATACGAGGAAATAGAGAAATTGATGATGATGTTAAACATTGTATTGGGACGGATGGATGAAACGAAGGCTCATGTATGGTGTCTTGTGTGATAAAAATATTTGTTATTGAAACTTAAAGATAAATCTTATAAAGTGTTTGTTAGACAACTATATTATATAAGAGTGTGGAGTGTTGACTAGTCAAGAACTCGCACGTTCAAAAGATACAAATTGTGAATATAAGAATGTTGAGATGGATGTGAGGATATAGTAGAAGAGATAGGATACAAAATGAGGATATACTGGACAAGGTGACGACAATGATAGACAAGATGAGGATGGCAAGGTGGACATGATACATGCATGTAAAGAGAGATGAGCATATGCCCCAGTGCGAGAGGTTGATTATGTTGGAATTCAAAAAATGTATAGATAGGTTGAAGAAGTATTAGAAAGAGGTGATTAGACATGATATGATACACCTACAACTTACCAAGGACATGACCCTAAATAAAATGATATGCATAGAGATTGAGGATTAGGGATAGAAAATTAGTAGGTAGTTGAGTCAGTGACGGATCAAAAATTTGAAGGTTGTGGGTGCTCATTGCTCTTTAATCTTCCTGAATCACCAACAGTGAGTCCTTCTCCTCGAGCACATTTTCTTGCTTTTCTGCGGAAGCAACTCATTATCTTGGCGCTGGCAAGCTTCCTAAGAAGATTCTGAAGCATTTTTTCCTTTTTAGAGAGACAGTCTGTTTTTCGATAAAGTGAATACTCGAATTCTTGTTCTCACACTCGCTAACTTTCTTTAACATAAAATTGCTAGCAATCACAAAGTACAAATATATAGAACTCGAGCACGTCAATAAAATAGTACATAATAAAACAACGATTAATTAATTATCATCAAAAATAACTTATAATCACGAGTTACACTAAAGAAAAAGAGACCAAAAAGTTTTTTAAAATAGAGAAGATTAAAAAGGTAAATGACACAACATTAAATCAAAAAATAAAAAGGAGAGAAGATGGAAAAAAATTAATTGAAATAAAAGGTGCAATTTAGAAAAAAATGCTGCCAGAAAGAGTCGACCTCATGACTAGTAGGTAAAGAACCAAAGCAGCCACTAGTATTCTTTGTTAAGTGGGTGCTTATTTATATTTTATATCCGTTTCTTCATATTTTCTCTATAGATATAGAAAAAAAATTGTTGGAGTCGATGGGTGCTCAAAGCACCCGAAATGCTCCACGTAGATATGCCCTTGGTTGAGTGCTACTTATATCTCTTATCAATATTAGTAACTTTCCTACTATAATGTTCTTTGATTTTTACAATTACTTTATTGTTTTCATTGATTAATTTATCATACTATTTTGTGGTTACAATTGTTTTTTTTACATGATTTTCTGTATAATTTTTTTAGTACTATTTTTCTTTTCTTACTGATTTTGATATGCTTCATTTAAACTGACAATCCATTAGAGACAACATTTCTACCTTCACAAAGTAGGGGTAAAGTCATATATACACAATCTTCTCAGACCTCCACTTGTAAAATTACACTAAATATATTATTGTTGTTATTATATATATAACCAATTAGAATTATACTAAATTAATGTAATATTTAAGAACCATCCGCCAGTAGTGTATAACTAATATACTTCATTTGTCTCAATTTATGTGGCACTTTTCATTTTTTCGAGAGTCAAACAATTTAAGTTTGACCAAGAATTTGCATAAGGAATCTTCGAATTTATTAAAATGAAATTTATATATTTGTAAACTACGTAAAAACACCATAAGTCAAAATAATTGAGAATTTAAAATATTTTTAAAATAAATGAAAAATTTACAGTCAAAGATAGACTTGTTTAAATCTCGAAATCTGAATAGTGCCACATAAATTGGGACAGAAGAAGTAATTATTTATGATTGCAAGAGAAAATCAGGTGAACTAAAAGATCTTGGTAGCTAGAGGAAAAGAAAGCAAAAACGACTCTCATAGCAGCAGGCGAAATGGGAGCTTTCTAAACCGTAAGAACGGGGTTGCAACCTCAAAAGGAGGAGGTAAAATTTTTACCCTTCTTTTTTGGTCAATAATCTTGGAACTATTTGACAAATTAACGGATTTGAAATGAGTTTTAATGATTTTGTCTTTTATTAGTAATTAATTGAAAGTAAATAGAAATAAAATATATATGTTAACTCGCTTCATCTCATATTAATTATCAAATTTCCCTTTCACACCCCTTTCTAAAAACTCATAAATAAGAGGTATTCGCTCCATTTTAATTTATTTATGTATCTATTTTAACTTGATATAATATTTAAGAAAATAAATAATATCTTTTAGTTTTATGGTATAAAAATAAAGATATATAAAATGTGTTAAAATATCTTTTAATTATTTACAATGTTAGAATTAAAGAATTGCTAAAAAAATATAATCCTATTTAGACAGACAAAAAAAAGTAAAGCTAACAAATAAAATAGATAAAATATATTTTTTACTAATTTACCCTTCATTACCAACTATTAGTATTTTTTACTAATTTACCCTTAATTATCAATTATTAGTGTTTTTTACTAATTTACCCTTAATTACCAATCCAATATAGGAGTAGGACCAGCAGTACTATGTGGATAATAAAGAGAAACATAATAATTAGTCATAATTACGACAAACATTCCTTTTACCATTATTTTCTTTCCTGTTGAGTGACAATATCAAACATACATTGTATCATGCTAATGACCCGTTTGACCATAGATTTCTGAAGTAAAATTTGAGGAAAAATTTAGTAAAATAGTTTTTTTTTTCCATATAATTTGCTGTTATTTGGTAAATATTTTTGACAAATAATCCAAATTTTCAAATACTAGAAAAAAAATTAGTATTTGAGCCAAGTCTCATTATTTGAAAACTTTTAATAATTCAAATTCTACATCAAATTTTTATCTTTTTCAAGAACACCCTCTATAGTATTTGTTTGTGTTGTTTTACATATTTTTTTACGTGAACATCAAAGTAGTGATGAAATATTCAATGAATATGAAAGTGATGATATGGTTGTTGATGAAAATGATGAACAATCGGTTTAGGGTAACAAAGTCATGTGTCATGCAATACAAACATATGATAGTTTTGATAGTTTTTAGTAAAACTTATTGGTTTAAATCAAATTTCTTAAAAGGTGAAATATATTTCCCAAATATTATGGCCAAACATATGCTGAAATTTCACTCAAATAATATTTGCCCAAAATTTTGGAAATTTATGGCCAAACGCTAGCTAAATTTCTTCCTTTTTGATTCACTTCATATTGATTGGACACAAAATTTAAGAATATACTTTAAAATAGTTTGAACTTTAATTTTTTATTCTTTTCTTGCTGGTATATATATATAGTTATACAAAATATCATGTCATATTCAAAATTAATTTTCATTTCTTTTTCTTTTTTGGTGTCCAATAAAATAATGATACTACTAAATAATTAAAAAGAAGAGTGTATTTATTAATGGAAAATTCATGTTAGTGAGACATAATAAATAAATAAATTTGGTTATTGTGAATGAAACAACAGCGCCCATGGCCTAATGGATAAGGCGCTTGACTTCTAATCAAGCGATTGTGGGTTCGAGTCCCACTGGGCGTGATATATTTTTTCCGTCTAAAAATTCCTTCATTTTCTTAAACTCCGTATCTAGTAAAAAAAAAGATATAAATTGAAATAGAGGGAGTAGTTAAATTAGTTTGTTCTAGATTAAAACATAGTCAATTTTTATTATTTTCCCTCTTCTTTTACTTGGATTGATGCACTTGAGTCAACTGCCTTTCAAAAACAGTCTCTATACCTTGCACAAGATAATGGTAAGATTCGAGTACGCTCTACCTTCCTCAACCCCACTTAGTGAGATTTCACTAGGTATGTTGTTGTATCATTCTCCCTTTATCATACTTAATGTGATATCAAAATTTTATAAATATATGAATGCCATTAAATCTTTAAAATAGATTAAAAAAAAGAGCAACATTCACATAGAGCAAACACAAAAATCATATTTGTATGTTATAGCTATAGTTTGCATAATTGCACTCCATAGCAAACTTTATGTTTGCTATGTCTATTTTGCTATACGTATATACAAAAGAAGCTGGCTATTTCGCTATACATATATACAAAAGAAGCAATTGTATAATCTATTTCGTTATACATATACAAAAGAATCAATTGTATAATGTGTTTGTATAAAGCGAGAAAGAGAGAAAGACAAAAGGAAACTGGGCAGGGAAAGATCGTATTTGTATAATCATAAGTGTATAGGATGAAAATATATGTATTTGTATTTGTATATACAATTTTCTCTCGCTTTATACAAACACAAACGCAATGTATACATTTGTGTTTGTATAAAGTGAGAGAGGCAAGTGAGAGTGGCGAGCGAGATCTGGAAGAGGGGAGAGAGGGGAACGAAAATATATGTATATATACAATTTTCTCTCGTTTTATACAAACACAAACACATTTTATACATTTGTGTTTGAATAAAAGCGAGAGAGGCGAGTGAGACTGGCAGCGCAACACGAGAGTGGCGAGTGAGATTCCACAATGGAGAGAGGCGAAAATAGCAACAGTTTGCTATAGGGTACAATTAAATCAAACTATGGTTATAACATTTAATTTGAATTAATAGTTTGCTACTATATACAATTTTCCCTTAAAAATTCTAGTCATATAAATGTTGTGATATACTTTGAATTATAGTAGTTTTTTTAAAAAAATCTCTTCTTCTGAAATTATACTTCACGTATTCTTTACGTCAAACTAATAGTGTGACTTTAATTTGAATTGAAAAAAAAGAAGTGTGAAGTTTAAATATCTTGTCAGCTTCTTCAAAGTCATAATTCCTTCTCTTTTTCTTTTCTTTTTTTTTCAAATTAAATTTCAAGGAATAAAACGTTTTTCATAATCAATTTTAAATTTCACCAATTATGTATCATTCATTGTATCCCTACTATTGTTTGTAGCGCATTTTCTCTTTGAAGGTTTTCTGCACTTAACATAAGAGCTACACATTATTCCTCCTAATAACTTGAGCTTATAAGATGATTTGCATACTTTAATAGTATGGTATGGTAACAAAAATCTCGAATTCGAGTTTTACCGTCAAATACGATTTAAAAATGTTAAACCACACATATAACGCTTATTAATCGCCTAACATGATTCAAAATGTTAGACCATACATAAGTTAGCGTATTAAGACATATATTCATGGAAACTTATGATAATATTAGATTCATTTGAATTCAATATTATTTTATAAAGTAGAGTATATAAATTACATGGAAAAATATACCAAACACTCCTATTAGGATGAATCCATAACTTTAAAAGTATAGTAGATTCAATAAGAAAAACGTTAAAGAATTAAATTCATAGAACTTAAATCCTAAATCCTGCTTAAGATACATATAACGAAATCAAAATGTCCAAACACAAAAGTACATTTGTAAATCTTCTCCATTAAAAATATATCCTAAGATTGTATATTGTTTGAGTAAACAACCAGAGATAAGGGGGAAAAAACGTACTATACAAAATTACACATCTACGTACACATTACAAAAAGATAAATTCAAAACATCAAAAATTTAAATGCTAGTATTTGAAGAAACTTCAAGGAAAATTGAGAACAAAAGTGGGGGTATTTGGCCAAAGAAGGTATCTCTAGTGGTTGAACATCTCCATCATTAATCGATAGGTTGAAGATTCAAGTCATGCTGGAGGATAAGTGGTCGGTAGGTTGAAGATTCAAGTCACACGTTGGAGGATAAGTGAGAGAACACTATTGATCCTGCATTATTGGCCAAAGAGAAATGACCTTGAAATTTGATCTTCATGAATGTTAATTACCTCTTCGAACTTCGACTTCTTGAAAATGGATCTTTAATTCCACCTACAACCCAATTCTCCTTTGATATATCAGATGAAAATTTGTAGAAATCACTCCCATATCTCATCACGACTAAGCTTTTCTTCTTCTTCTTATTCTCCGTTCTTGATTTTTCATTCTTTTGTTGATCATCATCATTGTCGTTGTCTTTGTGTTTCTGCTCCAGCAAACCTTTTGCTGGAGCAGAACGACAACGCATAAGCAAAAGTGCGTTTGGTGGTGGAGCATCATTATGACCAAAAACAGAGTACTCTGTTTCCTCTGTTTTTTTGGCATGCTCTGTTTCCTCTGTTTTTTGGTTTTCTTGTAAAACCATAAACCACTTAGAGAAAACAGTTCTTGATGCTGTTTTCGCTTCATCATCATTTTCTTCTTCGTCTTCCTGATCTTCGTCTTCACCATCAGAAGTTATAACATCTGTTTCATCAGTATGGAATGATCCAAAACATCGAAAATCAAATCTTATATTCCTCAAACATGTCAACAACTGCATCGCGTCTTTCTTGAATCCAACACCTTCCATATTCCAAACAAGTTTTTTCTTTTTTTGCTTCTTAACATGTAACTTCTCAATCTCTTCCATTACTGATTGCCAATTCTTGATCTTACATGTTTTCGGCTTGTGTCTTACTTTGATTTGCCCAGCACAAGTGACTTTTGGTGATGTTGGCTCAGAAATCTCAGTCCTTTTCCATAACATAGGACTAGCTTGGCCAGCAGGTCCAATACCTCTTGTGTTTGATCTTTTTAAATGGTGATGATGAGACGCTGGACTTGGCATAAGTGTTAGATGAGCTCTTGAAGGAAAACAGACTAATAAATCTGTTGAAGGAGTTTCTTTACACTTTCTAATACCTTTCATGTTGAATGTTTGTTTGAGTTACTTGGATTTTTTTTTGAAATCTTGAGATTTGATGAACAATAAGAATAATGATGTTTGGTGTTCTTTTTTGTATTGAAATTGTGTTTGGAAGAGTGAAGTTTTTTTAAAAAGAAAAGTAAAGAGAGGAGGCAAAAGGCAGTGGACAGCTAGCTTTCTTTTCTTTACTTTTTTGTTTATTGCTTCTATCTTTACCATCTATTATAGGGTGCACTCTTGTTGGTTTCTCCGTGTATTGAGTTCTGACTAAATTTGAATTTGTGATGGAAAGTTTTATATCACAGGTTAAATGCTTAATTTGTAGTGGGGTCCTAATTAGATTTGAATTTGTGCTGAGAAGTTTCATATAATAAGTAAAGTGTTTCTTAATAAAGGTGATTTCATATTCAAAGCACAAATTTGAAACTGTTGATTAAGAATGAAGAGTATTTGTCATCAGAGGATCTAGAGGGATAGCGAAGGATTCAGTCGAACTTCCTTGGCAAAAAATTACACAACATATTTAAGGTACTTTTTATGCATATTTTGAACTTTCTAAACATAGTATAAGAGGTTGACTTAGTGATTGAAGGGATTCAAAATTCAACTTGAGATTCTACGTTTAAATTTCAAGCACTACATTTTTATTTTTCGAACCCATTAATAAAAATTCCGAATCCGCCGCGATTTGATACTCCACCATAACCGTTGGTACATGATGCATTTGCTACTATACCCTCATTTTGCTTTGTTTTGAAATGGGGTCACAAAGTGTGATCATCCCTACTTTTTCTTTCTTGGCGTTTACTTTTTCATCAACCCCTTGCTAAACAAAGTGGAGTAATTCAAATATAGATAGATCCAATAAATAAAAGAACAAAAGAATTATTTATTATAATAAAGAGATAAAGAAGGAAAAAATTGGATTCACCAGCTTTGTTTCATGATCTAATCATAACTTACAAATTAATTGTTATTTGTGAGACCATTGTCTGCCAAGTGCAAAGTTAGGCAAGGGTCATTCCATAGTGCTTGTGCCAACAAATAGTCCTACCAAATTCATTGCTTAAAATAAGTCTTCTCATCTATTTTTTTTATTTAAGGGGATAGGAAGTTAGGAAATAAAATATAATACTAGCTAGCTAGATGATTTTCTTTATTTTTCAAAAATTATAAAAAATTACATTGTACAATTTGAAGAACTTAGCTTCTGGTTATCCAGGTGGGCTAACTCAGACCCATATAACTTTGTGATAAGGTGCAATTCATAGTCTTTCTTTTTTATGCAGTTTGTGTATATATATACACCTGATTGCACTATTAAACTAGTGACATGAATTTAATGATCCGACTAATTGTGTGTTGAATAAATTCTTCAGAATTAAAAGGAAGTCATGAGGTTTTAATTAAATCCCTATACAAATACAATGCAAATAGAGCAAAACCAAATCTTTTTGGTTATACATGAAATGTTGCATCTTTGTCATTAAAAAGATTGCAGTGCAGAGAAAGAATGTTTAAAAATATTTTAAGTCATATATATAAGAAAAGGGAAAGGGAAAGATGGACAATGAAAAATCAAGAGAACAATAGAACGTATTAAGTGGAGAACATTCTATTATGAGAGAAGAATTATAATTGATGTAGGGGCATCTTACTTGAAGATTAGACTTCAATTTTGTCTGTGTACTTCTTCGAAGATGATGAAGACTTAAGGGGTTGTTTGATCGGGATGCGATAGACCAAAATATTTCAAAAGATTATTTTATTCATTTTTTTATATGAAATCATTTATTTCACTGCTATGATTCTGGGTCATTTGATTAGTGGGATAAGATAGATGAAGATATCTCATGAGATTATTTTATTCATTTTCTATGTATAACAATCTTATTTCACCATTTACACTAAAATAGTAGAATAAAATAATATTGAAACTATATAATACTCATCATGAAACACATGATAGAATATCTCAAATTATTACCCTTATTCGACCCACCACTCGTACTCAACTATACACTAAAAATGAAAAAGATTTAGTCACAAAAATAATTAATAATTTGTTGTTTTAACAAAAATAATTAATAATTGGTTGTTAAATAAGATTAACGATTATTTTTCTATGTCTAGTACGTATAATAGAAAGTTTATATTGGAATTTCGGGGAAAACTTGTGATTGCTACTCTTGAAATGCGCACTAAATAAATTCTGCTTGTGTGCAACAACTTGCAAATCACATAGAAAATATAAACTTTACAAGATAAATTTAATGCGATGAACTCGACTGAGAAAACAATCGAAATATGAATCTGCTAGTGGAGGAAGACCTCCTAGGGATAAGAGACAATGGGGCTAAAGAGAGAGCCAAAAAAGGAGATTGATTGATGGATCTAAGCTAAACAACTAAGATTGAACCTACACCAAAATCTATAGACTGAATTAGGAGAGCAGAGGTTTAATTCAAGATTGTACGATAGTAGTTTATGTTAGCTGCTTGTCTGATGCCTTTTTTTACGACTTTCGACCAAATTAAAGAAACTCTTGTTTAATCCGCTATGCGGCACTGATAACATACAACACTTTCTTCTTTGAGGTTTAATGCCTTGTAATACCAAAATGCTTTCTATATAATTTTTATTATGGATTAGAACTTTCTATTATTTGGCCCTAAATGAAATTCACGTAATATTATATTTGTATCATTTAAAAATTTAAAGGGAGGAAAATAAGAGAGCACTAATGTTAATTAAAATGTATAATAAAAGCCTAACTCAATCCCATCAATCATGTGAAATTATTAACACAACTAATTTGGGACACTAACATACAAAATTAGCTACCAACTTAATCATAATTATTAGGGCGTTAAGTGATTAATGAGCTCAATTGCTCAACTTCCAGGTTCTCTTTCTTATGTTGGGACAATGTCACAGTTCAAGTACATGGTATATATATACGTACATATTTTTCATTTTTACTGAATGGATTTCACAAATTTTTCCCTTTATGTTATCATCGAGCCTATAAGCACATGTAAAATGTGGACTTTTGTGATATGCTTTAAATATAAAGCTCTTCAATTGCCTTTCTTAATCCGATGTGAGATATTTGTATCTCTTTTTTTAAAGCTAAAAGATCAATCCTTTTTGTTGGTCCGTCATACGTCATGAGCATCATATACACATCTCCTTAGAGACCCAACGTCCTCACTGAATTTTACCTAATTAATCACCATACTGAGCGAGAGTCCAACTTTGATATCAATTCAAGCCCACAACATGCATCATCGGCATTAGCCCAATATTTGTCCATTGGACTACACAATCATCGAGCCAAAAAACATGTACCATGGGACATTGAACAACTATACATTATAAAACATTTTATTAGGTGTAAATTTCATATATGACATATATTATTGTACTATTTTCAAGCTATAACAGTAGATTTAGACTTTCAAGGTATAACATTAAAAATTTCAGGTTATAACAAGTTAAAAAAAAATAAAATGTTTTTATTAATTGGAAAAAACTTTAAAAATAAATAAAAAGATAAACGAAAAATTAAAAAAAAACGGAATTAGAAATAATAAAGTAAAAAACTGAATTTGTGCACTGTAATTTAATTTGAATTTATTGTAGATAATTAATGATTAGCATGAAATAAGGGATCCAAACTAATTAAGAATATTCAATTTCCTTAATTCACTCTAATTTGTTAAAATTAATTAAAAAATCTGATTTTAAAAATCAATTTCCATTTATTTAATAAATGATTAATCTATTTATGGTTTTTTATTATTAATTAATAATATGTAATTAATAAGGAAAAAAATGAAAAAAAAAAACGGAAATAGGGGTGTCAATTAAATTGGAATTAATTTAAGATAATTATTAATTAGCATGAATTAAGGAATCTCAAACTAATTAAGAATATTCAGTTTCCTTAATTCACTCTAATTTATTAAAATTAATTCAAAAAGCTGATTTTATCCATTTTTCTTCTACGTTTCTCTCTCTTCAATTTTCTTCCAGAAATTTTGTCACTGGCGACTAATTGAAGTTTTTTTTTTGTTTGAAAATTCTTTTTTTTTTTGTGATGGACAACTACGTATCAATATTAATTAAACATGGCGGAAGATGGGGTCCTTCAGGTTAGTATTTTTAATTGTTTACTATTTGGATTTCAGTGAAATAAAAACAAAAAATGAAACTGTAAATCACATTTTGTGATTTTGTTTTTGTACATCGTCACTATACTGAATGTGATATGTTTTTATGTATAAAAAATACGTTTTTTGTATGAGCATTCTTTTTTGAGATTACATAATATTTTTTTGAAACTGGAATAGATTTTGGTATGAATTTTTTTAAATTCAAAATTTCTCGTAATTTTTTTTTACATAATTTGTAATTGGTATATTATTTATACCTTTTTTGTACATTTTGGAATTATATTTGAATGAATTGCGTTTACTGTTTACTTAATAAATTACAATTAATTGTTAAAATTAGTATTGTTTGTATTATATTGACATGATTTTGCTGTGGAAGAAATTACGACTTATGGGATGAAATAGTAATAATGATAGCGTGATATATGTATGAAATGTGTATACTCTATTCTATAATGTTTTATGGTATGATTTCTGGTTTGAATGAATTATTTTTTTGGCATTATTATGGAATGTAATTTGATAATAATGTAATGAATTTGGTATACTGTTTAATTAAGAAATTACAATTAAAATTTATAAGTTGGAATTATTTTGGTATTCTACTAGCATGATATTGGTATGAATAATTGATGACAATTAAGTAAAAATATGTATGAAATGTGTGAATAAGAATTGTATAAAGTTTGTATACAAATATAACACATGTATTTTTTCTTTTGTATTTGTATACAAATATAACACATGTATTTTTTTTCTTTTGTATTGAAGATGCATATGTGATCCCTATTGATCATCTCCCATGCGAGAGTACGTGGGATATACCAAGTTATGTTTCTGAGCCTAAGTTGTTGCCACCTGGTTAAAAAATAACTGCAGGATGACCGTAACTTGAACGCTGGAAGGAATTTGCTAATGTGAAATTCAAAAGGTCTAAAGTTACTTGCAGTAGATGTCGTCGAGGGGGCCACAACAAGAAGACATGTTCAAATTACCCTGCGCCAAAAAAATCATAATTTATAAATTGTGACAAAATCATGTTTTGTTTTATTTTGTCTTTTAAACTTATGCTTTGCTTTTATTGTGACAGTGTATTCATTGTTTTTCAATATATATATATTGAGTAATTTATTAAGTAATAATGGTATGCAATTGGTATTCATTTGGTATGCAACTGAATCCACACTGATATTAGTTAATGTGATTTACAATTAGTATTCAGTTGGTATCCATCTGGTGTCCCACTTGAAAAAAAATATAAAACAAGATGTACATAATATAATGATACTGTTTTGCAGATTCATTCTCCCAATATTTATACAAGTTGGATACCAACTTCATACATTTTTTATTTTTTAGTTTTTGTCTTACATAATATAATGGTTTGACATCGGAGCGACGCGCCGGTGAGGAGGTTTTGCATTGATTAGACAAGACTTGGCTATGCTTCACATTACCGAGGACATGACTCTAGATAGGAAGGAGTGGAGATCGCGTATTAAGGTTGAAGGTTAGTAGGGCTTTAGGGTTTGGGTTGTTGGATACCTTATGTTGTTTCTCGCGTTTCACTTCTTTATCTTTCATGATGTTTGTTTCATTTGTTGATTTTAGTTTTTGTTTTTAAATTCCTGTCACTTTGAAATTTGTGGTTCTTGCTGTGGTCTCGCAGCTTGACCTCTCTACCTCCACGAGGAAGGGTAAAAAATACCAATCATATATGAATTGGATGCCAATTGTCTTAGTAAAAATACCAATCATATAGTTGGATGCCAATTAAATGATCCCAATTAAATGACACTCTTAGTTCATGTAATCTAAATTGGTGTTCATTTGGTTTCGAATTAATATCCAAACTAAAACTATTTAATGTTGAATTTAATTGGTATGCAATTTGTATATAACTAGTATCCCGAAATTATAAGAGACAAGTTGTGATTCATCTTTGGATAACAGTGTATACAAATTGGATACCAATTAAATGACACTCGTATTTCATGTAATGTTCATTTGGTTTCGAATTAATATAGAAAATAAAACTATTTAATGTTGTATCTAATTGGTATGCAGTTTGTATAGAACTAGTATCCTAAAATTATAAGAGAAAATTTGTAATTCATATGTTAACATATCTAGTTAAAGTTTAAAGATGTATATGAATTATTTGGTACTATGTTTATGAGGTTTTTTCAAAACTAAAGTCCAATAAAAATCTGGCTAATGTTGATATCCTAATTGTATACAGTTGGTATCCAACTTGAGAACTTTTGACAAATTTAAAATAAAAATGAATGTAGTTGGTATCTAACTGGAAGAAAACAATGCATATTACATATCATCCAATCCAAAACTTAAAACTGTAGCAAAAACAAATATACATCATCCAAAAATAAAAATAAAACATATAATAGTCTAAGTTGCAATCAACTATCTCAAATTTGATTTCTGTGGTCTTGGTGTAGGATAATTGCTGGTATCCGGAGCATGTTCTTTTGCTATGCGGGGTCCCCCAAATTTGCTAGCAACAGTTCCAGTCACTTCACTCTCACTAATCGGCCATATCGTTCTTCATTTTTTCGTACTGCCATATGATTGTGGCGTACCTTTGACGATGGTACCTTGCATCGATATCAATGGAACCCATATCAAAAACTTCATTGTTGATGTATTCAACAAATAAACATGTGTACATGCCACAATCACTGAAATAAAATTGAAAGAAAAATAATTTTGAGAGATAAAGTGAATTAATTTTTCTGATTAAATCACTAAAAGATAGAAATACATACTTTGAACTTGGCTTTTGTTGAGGCACATTCGCTAGATGCTTGACTTCGAGTGAGTTGGATTGAGACTTGTCAACATATGCAGGGAGAAACGGTTTTTATGGAAGATGATTGAAGAGGTGAAATCTGTCCTTTCTTTTGATTGTAGAATGAAGATTCTTAGTATTGTGAATCTGCCCTTTCTTTTGATTGTAGAATGAAAATTTCTAATTTAAGAGGTGTAGAAACAGTTTCAATGGAAGATGATTGAAGAGGTGAAAGAAGAATTGGTAATTTTTGAACATGGGGTGGTGGGGTGCTGACTAGAACAAGTGTGGTAACATGAGGAGTGTGGGTTTGACGTGTAACGTTAAAAAAGGAACAAGAATCAAGGTAAAATTCCTAAAAATGTGTAAGAGATAATTATGGTAGATTCTTTATTTATATTATTTAATAATAAATATAAAATTATAAAAGACTAATTATGTAATAAAGTAAACTTAAATTGATTTATAAATAAAAGGTGATCTGTTATAACCCGTAATTAAATTGTTATAAGCAAGAATATTTTAAAAGTAGATTTAAAACCTGTAATATTATCCCTTAAATATACATGTGGCGTGATTTTTTCTTAGTTATCTCTCACATTTAATTTTAAACTTATGTATTGTAATAATATGTTTTCATATGAAATTACAATCTATTCCTAATAAGTTTTTAATTACATTAATCCCTTAAAAAATAAAAAAACCGGATACAATAATTGAAGCTCGGATACATTAATATGTAGCTCGGATACATTAAAAACAAGCTCGGATACATTAAATACTGGCTCGAATACATTAAAAACTAGCTCAGATACATTAAATACTGGTTCAGATACATTAATATGCAGCTCGAATACATTAAAAAAATAAGAGATTTTGGAGGTTTTTAAAAGTAATAGGGGATAATGGAAATAATTAAAACAAAATGTGTGTATTTCTTTTAATTTGCGCTAATAATATTTGATGGGACAACAACCAACATTTACAATAAGTTATAAACTAATTAGAAGACACATGTTAAGTTATCCACTCTCATAGCTAAACATACCATTTTTTCCCCATGCAAATGCAACCACCTATTCCCATGCAAACTTAGCCATCACATTTTGGTTCCATCTTTAAACTTACAACCCTAAAATTCCTTGTTTCACCGCTCTCCATATTTCCATGGAAGAGCGGTCCCAAGCTCAACATGATGATGATGAATTCCCCCGAAACCAAACAACGTATGATCACGACGTTTCTAATACTCAATCACCACATTTTTCCTCAAGAACTTACGTTGTTCAAGTTCCAAAAGACCAAATCTATCGTGTCCCCCCACCAGAAAATGCTATAATCATCGAGAATCATCGAAATAAGATCAACCAACAAGGAGGGAGTTCTCGTTCTTGTTGTTGTTCTCGACGTTATATATGTATAGTTATAACGTTAGTAGTTGTTGGAATTATTATTGGTTTGGTAATAGGTCTTACCAAATTACTTACCAAGCATAATGATCCACGATTTAACGTGAAACAAGTCATAGTCAAGAAATTAAACAAAAATCATCGCGATAAACGTCCTCATTATCAATATAACGTTACAATTGAAGCCAAGAACACGAATCAAATGTCAAGAATTTCGTATAATTATAAAGGGGACGGAGATATTTCTTTGTATTTCAAGCAGAAGAATATTGCTCGCGGGGATTTTCCAGAATTAGAGCAAGATCCTAAGAGCTTGATAGATTTCGAGGTTATTCTTGATAATGGAGACATCGATAAATTGCCTGAGGAGGTAGAAAGGAGTATGAATAGCACAAATTCGAAGAATCAACGTTTATGTTTGTCTCTATCAATGGATGTGCCTATAGAATTTAAAGTTTGGGGAATAAGTTCAATGAATAAAAATATTAGGGTTTCTTGTAGTTTAATTGTGAATATATTGACCAAAAATAGTCATGTAATCAATCAGAAATGTCTTAGCAAGTCATAGCTTAGCTTTATCAGGAGGTCACGAGTTTGAGCTGTGAAAACTACATCTTTCAGAAATGCAAGACAAGATATGCGTACAATAGTGTACGTGATTTGGTCCTTTCCCGCCTTCTCGAACCCTGTGCATAGCAGAAGCTTAGTGCTTTTTTAGACAGTCCGAAGAGAATTTCTTGTTTTTTCCAATAACACAGAATTTACTTTCCTTTTTTTTTTCCTTGGCCTTTTTGTATTAGCTTGTACAACTTTATTGTAAGTTTTGATTTTTTTTTACCCTACCTTTGTATAGCTAGCTGATGAGAATCCATTTTAAAATCTTAGTCTTTCTTACGATTGTATTTCTGAAGAATCTCATTTTTTAAAATTATTTTATCATTTTAATTTACTAAGTTAAGTGTAATTAATCAGATCAATCAACATTTATCTCTTTTGATATAGTAACAAGAAGTTATTTGTAATAAGTGTAATTGCTGCCAAAATGCAACATATTTTCTTATATATTGTTTCACAATTGCATTTCTCTTACCTTCTACGTAGACAACTGATGAGGTACTTAAATTATATCAATATTCAATTTCTAGGTTTGTCATAAACCTAAATGGTTACTTTCAATTAGCTAAGTGTGGAAATCAATTTTTCCACATAAGAAGAACGAGATGATTTGACTTAGTCATACATTACTTTCAAATTAATGATAATATGTCATTTTTTTATATGAATTAATAAAAATAGTATCACATAAATACTAGTCTAGAAATGAAGTCCTCTTCTATAATTCTACCACTCAAACCTAATTAGCCGGGTCAATAAATTTTAAATAGTGAATACTTAAAAGGACCTTTTGATTTTCACACTATATTATTTTAAGATTATAGTCTTGAAATGAAATTATAATTTCTAAACTAATGTCTAATTTGTGGATAAAATAATATCAAGAATAATAAGTTTATACCATCAATTCATCAATCAAGTATAATATAAACTTAATTCTGAATTACCCCACCTTATCTCGCCTGTTGAGCGCGATAATGGAAAGGGTGGGGGTGTGGGGTGGGGTGAGGTGGGAGGATTGAACCAATAAAATCAAAGAATAGATGTATATCCTTTTCACTTGATATTTCTAGAGATAGACATCATCCCACTTGGGCATATATGCTTTTCGTGAACTTGAATGCAAGCTAAACCCTTTCTAAAATAGTGGCTACCTTTTCCCTCTCCCATTCACACATCATGTAGCCTTTGATTGGATATCAACAAACACACCAACAATTTTTAATCAAATAAACAAAATAGAATATGAACAAATTAAGAAAAGAGAGATTTTGAATCATTCTACCACTAATTTGGAGCCACCTTTTTTCTGTCCCTTTGGTGTTTTATCCATTGTCTGAACTCCAAAGTCTAAATTTGGAATCTTTGAGTAGAAATTATGAAACTAATGATGACTTTTAGATGATCGTTCGAGTAGGAACAAGTTATCTCAAGATTAATTATTCTGAGATAAATTATTCTATCATGTATATAGGGTAACTTATCACATCACTAAAATATAAATGGTGAAATAAATAATTTCAGAACTGCCTAATATACCTCCAACCAAACACAAAAATAAAATAGTCCTACATTTTATCTCTATAATTATTATATCTTAGAGTCACTTCATATGAATGATTGTTTTGTGAAAAATAGTTAGTTAGGCTAGGAAAATTAGTGTAACTTTCACTACTAAAATCGACCCTAAAAGTGATTTGAAAAAAAAAAAACCTCACAAGGTCGGTATTTAAGTATAATTTTTTTTCAACAAACTGATTTCCAGAGGTTGGTTTTCCTAACACAAATATCGATAAAACTTAAAACCGATCTCAGAAAGTTGGCAAATACACCCGACAAAATTTTATTCATGATAGTGACATGCTGAGGTCGATATTATTTTTAAAAAATCAAACTAATCAACCTCATAATTAGATCGATAATAATAATTTTTAAATAATTAAATTTATTTTACCTTTACATACTTCATTATGTTTAATCAATATATTTTTAATAAAATATCTTAAAATAGCGATGAGCAAATTATGAGCGATCTAAAATGTGACAATAAGGTTGTGAGAGAGTAATATAAACATAGTTCTACTAGGCGAAGCAGCCTGAATGTTGCACCGGGAATATACGTATTTTACAATTATAGAAATATTTTGGCATAAATCCAATTGTAATTTTCATATCCTTTTCTGTTTTTTCTTGTAAGAACTACTCTGACACAAATATTTATTTGTAAATTTTACTTGTTAAAAAATAGAATAAAAAATATGAGTTACAAATTACAACTAAAGAAATATCGATACAAAACAAAAATACAACATGAACAAAAAAAAAAATCCACTGGCCTAGCCTTGATAAAAAACATCAGCTGCCAGTTTGGATCTTCACAATAAATCTAAGGACTAGCTATGCAATTACCAAAAATTCATTGCAATGGCTATCCCACTAATCTTATCCACCTAATTACACAATTAAACTTCTATAAACAAAATATTACAAAAGATAACATAATCATAATTACTAAATTTAACTATAGTAGTGAAGCCCAATTAAAAATCTCTTGAGATGGATCCTTGTGCAACACGTAATTCTCTGAACACATGTCCCAAATTGAATCGAACGTATATTCCGAAATCGGCGATGACCCGGAACCTGACCCAAATCCATCACTTTCCGACCCGGCTTCCGCCGTTGTCTTGCTTTTGTTATCTTCTTTTTCCTCCACCACCATCACCATCGCCTTAGAAGACACTTTTCGCTTCCTTTTAGTATCAATGCTCTTTCCTTGTGCCAAGTCTTGACAAATGGCTTGTAACTTAGCATCAACTGAGGAGTGAAGTGGCTTATACTCACCGAATTCACTCCCAATTAATGATCCGTTATGACGGAGATGGGGAAAATTCAGACGAGCAAACTCGCCTCTGAGCTTATAGGCTGCCTTGTCATATGCCAAGGCGGCCTCCTCAGCAGTATCAAATGTACCAAGCCAAAGCCGGGTCCTGTTCTTAGGCAATCGGATCTCTGCCACCCATTTCCCCCAATGGCGTTGTCTAACACCGCGGTAAAGCTTTGGGGGTTTTGGGGGCGAGCCCGATTGCTTCATGGAAACCGGCTTTGTCCCCAAGTAAGATACATACTGATTATTATTCTGGAAAGTGACAGCTGGCATAATTTGCTGTGGTAGATAGAATTGGGCTTGTGTCAGCCCAATTGAGCATGGTTGCTCCGCTTCCACCAAGCCCGAAAACCCCTGTGAAAAAGTAGGGGTTATCGTGCTAAAAGTGGAGCAACCATTATCATAGTAGCTCATATTAGGTTGACTGGTTGAAGAAAATGATTCGTAAAGATATGAAGTTGATAGAGACGAAGATTGTAAATCAAAAGATGGAGAAATAGAAGGAGAAGAAGAAGAAGCACTTTTAATAAAAGGTGCAAGTGCTTCCATAAGCTCACCACCAGAATTTGATGAGTTAAGATCTAAAAGAGTAGTAGTCCAAATATCCTTTGTAGAAGTTGCCATAGTTAGATGTAAAACACACAATTTTTAATTAATTAATTAAAAATAAAATAAAAATCAACCTGTTTCTTATCAAATAAAAAGAATAGGTGATTAATTACAAAAAAAGTGGTCTTCAAATAACAACCCCTTTTTATGTAGTGATTAAGAAAAAAATCAACTTTTTGAGGGACAACTAATAAGCCCTCTAAGTTGAAGATAGATAGAAAGAATGAATAAATTCTACAACATTTAATGATAAATAAATCTCAATTCTGAAAACACCTGACTTTTTAAGAAATTAATGTCTAAAAGTTTGCATTTTCTTCAAAAAAAAAATAATTTTTTTAAATCAAAAACACAAACCCAAAATCCAAGAATTGTTCTTGAAAGGCAGATAGTTAACAGAAAGGGATTAAAGAAGAGGGGTATTAAACAGAAGGGGGGGAAATAAAATGAAAATTAAAGAAAACTTAAGAATTTTTAAAAATGTGATTAATTATTTTTTTTGGTTTGGTGTGTGCAGGTGTGAGAAATAGATGAATTATCTCTCTCTCTCAGCCTCACTAGTTTTTGTTTGTGTGGTATTAATCTTCTCATTTGTCTCCTTTTATAGCCTCTTTTGTCTAGTGATTTTACATCTTTAACCCTCTTCGTTTCTCACACTTTCTTTTTGAAAAAAAAGAGAGCATAAATTAATCTATTTTAAAATAAATAATAATGGTTAGATCGTCCTTGTTATATGACGTGGAAGTGTTGGTCAGTTGGGAACTCATATGTTCAGAAGATCAGAAGAAACATGTTGCGGAGATGCATGAGAATATTGAGATGGGTGTGTAGGCATACTAAGAGCGACAAAATTAGAGATGAGGTTATCCGAGAGAAGGTCGGGGTAGCCTCTGTGTGGCAGATAAGATGAGGGAAGTGAGGTTGATATGGTTTGGGCATGTAAAGAGATGGTGTGAGAACGCCCCAACAAGGAATTGCGAGAGGCTAGGTGTTGGGAATACATGAAAGGGTAGAGGTAGGACGAAAAAGTATTGGAGAAAGGTGATTAGACAGGACATGACACAACTTCATATAAACGAGGACACGACTCTATATAGGAAAGAGTGGAGAGGTCGCATATTAGGGTTATTGTTCTTTCTTGTAGATCTTACACTGCTTTTCTTATTAACTGTTATGCTTTCTTTATTGTTTTTTCCTTAATTCTTTAACTAATTGTGTTTGATGCACTTGCACCAAGGATCTTTCAAAACACAACATCTTTACTTCCATGAGATAGTAGTGAGGTTTACATACGCTCTACCCTCCCCAAATTCCACCTAATGAGATTTACAACCTCTTTACCTCTACGAGATATATAGCGATAAAGTTTATGTACACACTACCCTCTCCAGATCCCACCTAATGAGATTTTATTGGGTATCTTATTATTGGTATTGTTGTAGAAGTAGACTTAAAAAGAAAGTATGCCATAAAAATTGTAGGTTATATGAAAGGCAAACCAGGAGTCTTGGTGCAAGTATTGCATTTATCTTTAAGAAATTTATTTAATATAAATTATTAATATAGAATTCAATAACTTAAAAGAGTTAATATATTTAAATTTATTTATTTCAAAGTTTATCTCTGTCTCTCTAGATAATACTTATTCATAATTCATACAAATATTTATATTATACAAATAATATAAATTTATTATAGCGATGTTATTTATTCAATAAATAAGATGATGCATGTTGATTAAGTATGAATAAAATATGATGAGAGGGAGTTGTTCAGATGGTAAGCTCCCCTCACTTCCAATTCGAAGGTTACGAGTTCAAGTCACCAAGGGAGCAAAAGGGGTTGGAGCTCCTAGGGGAGAGTAAAAATAAAAAAAAAAAAAAAAATGAATGAAATTTTAGTAGTAATTTCTATGCACAGACACAATACTAATTTTTATATCTATTGTTTGACGTTAATATAGGAAAGTCAGCAAGAGTGTAGTATCTTTCTTATCGTTTCTTCAAACAAGGATATGTAACCAATAAGGTGGTGACATTTGGACAGATATTGACACGTGAGATTTCCTAACTTACACATGAATATTGTTCACTTTATTATGGATTTTTGGTTGATATGAGGATTTAAGTACGGAAGGTTGTAGTAGGAAATTTCGTATTAGAAACTATCTTTTTATTTTTATAAGATAAGAATAACGTTATATACACATTGTCTTTTTGAGATTTTATTTATAAAATTATATTAAATATATTATTGTTGTTATTATCGTTGTATTATTTCAAAATTAATTAAAATATTTATTCCAACAAATATGTGTAATGTGTATCCAAACGCTATCTGAGGAGAATTTTGAATAAAATTTTGTCGAAGCCAATAATATAAATTTATTTAAGGGTTGTGGTGTACATGGCTGATTTGGGTTTTTCAAATATCAAACCAAATTATTTGTGTCGAATTTTTAAATCTATAAACCAAACCAAATCAATAAAACTCGGGTTTTTCAACCTTGGATTTTTTCAGGTTTTTTCGAGTTGTTCCAGTAAAGTATTCATACAAACATATAATTTACTTGTACTTCAAATATTTCTTTAGTCCTACCAAAATACAACTATATATCTAAGGTGTTTCTTAAGAAAATAACACAAAATATGATATGAGTAATGACACTAAAATATCCAACAAAATAATAATAATAATAATGAAATCGTGTAAAACAAATATTGCAAATTAACAAGTCATAATGAAAATGATCATGATATATAAAATAAGTTTAATAAGTATTAGTTACATGGCTAAATATTAAAGGAAATTAAAATTAGATTATGTATTTGAATTGTCTAAACCAATGTAAAATCAAAGAACAAATATTCAATATTCTTGTCATTCTTAGTGTTGAATTGATTTTCTTTTTGCATTAGTATCAATTTGATTTTGATTTAAGCTTTATTATAATTACCAACACTGTAGACTATAATCTTTATTGAACCATTCAGAATTCTAAGTTTCAAACTTGAAATAATATATTAAAAGATAAAAACTATGAAAAAGTATAAGAAATATTTAAAAATTATATCAAAATAAATATTTTTATGTATAAAATAAAATTTTAAAATTATATATATAATGTCGGGTTGATTTGGTTTCGGATTGATTTTTTTTAGTTAAAACAAAACCAACCCAAAAATAGCCGGGTTTTTTTTTTCAATACCAAACCAAGTCAAATCAACTATTAATCGGTTTTTTCTCAATTTACAATTTGATTCGATTTTCGATTTAATTTTGTACACCTAGACTTGTCATGAAGTTGGACGAAGTGTGTGAATATTATATTTAAGAAAAATTAAAGTCAGCAGTTATTAAATTTAATAGGCAAGTGCAATGTTTGGACATTAATTTATCATACAATAAAAGAGGCAATACTCAAATCAATTTCAATAATTTAATTGCAAAGGGTCATTCACGTTATCATGTCTGCTCGTGGAAAATAGAAAGTGTCCAATTCAAAATATGCAACTATTTGAGGGCATTACGTAAAGCGAAGAATTAGCAATAAATAAAATTTTATAGCTAAATAATAAATTTTTTATATTAATTGCATTTAGTTAAGAATCAACGATGAATTATTAAAAAAATTAAATTAGTTTAGAGTATTTTAATGACGTGTGACCTAAAAATAGCCAACAAATTTCGTAACTAATTAGGCTTTAACTTGTATTTAGCATTGACTTCATTTTGGTGACATGATTTTGTAAGTATTATTATCCTTAATAAGTATAAATAAATGGGGTTGATTGAGTTTTTTAAACATAAATCACCAACAACCACAACCACATGATAATGATTATTTTTAATGAATGAAGTGATTAGAGATAATATTAACATCTTCTTCATGATTAGCATCTTATAACCACAAGTTATAAAGAATTAAAAATGCTTGTGGTAGTGTTGTGAGGACCTAACATTTGACATTTTTATGCTTTTATAATAAGGGAATTTAGTTGGTATTTATCCTAATCTCCACTTAATTAAACTCCTAATTTTCTACGTCAATTAAATATAATAAATATCATATTCATTTTGTTTCAATCATGAAGTCATAGAGTAATCCACAATAGGTTTAGCACGAATCCTTTGCTTTCAAATAAAACAATTTTTTTAATGGTTGATTAATCAAAATTTGCAAAAATTATTCTTTGAGAAAAGATAATAACTATAAATCTATAATATACTTAGTGTAATCCTAGTTAAGTATGAAAAGAGTATATTATAATTTATAAACAAACATTATTCCTACCTTGTAGAAATAAAAAAATTATTCTCGATAAATCAGAAAATAATAATAATGTCCTAATATATTTTCAAATCCCACATTTGCTTCCACGTTAATGTGTTGGGTTATTAAAGAAAACAAGTTAGTAAAATGGTTTGAAACATTAATTTTTGTTTACTTACTAAACATATAAATAAATTAAATATTTTCTATTCGTACCAAATACACCATGAGTTAACTAAGAAAAGTTTAAAGAGTTTTGTAACTTAGTATAAGGTGGTAAATCGGACAGAATAGTCAAATTTTAATGCGGATATCGGACACCAAGTGAAAAATCAAAATAAAAATATAATGTGGTAAATATTTATATACTTGTTAGTAACTTAAAGCCTCAACTATCTTGATCATACGAGATTACTCCCTCTGTTTCAATTTGTTTAATCTATTTTCCTTTTTAATCCGTTTAAAAAGAATGATTCTTTTTTTATTATTATTAGCAACTCTTTAATTTCAACTTATCACCTAACATGTTTAAGACCGCTCTACTACATCATATTTTGGTATATTTGACATATCTTTAATTTTACACCATAAAATTTAACATTCTTCTTTACTTTCTTAAAATTCCATGTCAAATCAAAATACGTCAAACAGATTAAAATGAAAAATATTACTTTTAAAAAAAAGAGTAAATTACACAACATATATTTTTTTTCCAAGTTGCAATGGCCAACAACTCAGCATGGGTTTGGTGCATAGTATACATAAGGATATTGCGGCGGAGGCTACGGCGGAGATCAGGTGGCTGCGCCGTGCAAAACATAATTTTTCTCCCACGTGGACAGCTGAGCTTTAGTACAAAAATCATTGATTTGCGGCGCCACTACCTGGATTCAATCCCCCCTCTCACGTTACGAGTCGTGTAATAGCAGGTTAATTATCACTTTTAACGATCAAAACTAACTAATCCTCGATATGAACCTAGACATAAAAGAATTGTTTTTTTAGGTTATTTATTTATAGTTACATCTACATGAAAAGATCTATAAGTTACACTAGTTAATAATTCAAAAAATAATTATAAAGTATTTGAAAAATATCTTTTGACTGTACAAAACAATAACTACGACAAACAAATTGAAACTAATGGGATATTGTTTATTGTTGAAACATTTATACTTCATTTTTTTTTTAAAAAAAATAATTTTTTTTCTAGAATCTCCTTTTTAATTGGGAGAATGAAACTCGGGGCATGTCTTATGGGTCTTCTACTTATTTGATAAGTTGATTATTTCATATAACCAATCAAAGCTTCAATAATGTGCTCATACTTTTGCACGTTGCTTGTTTTACAAAATATAAAAGAATAAAACTAATAATTGGCTAATAAAAAGCTCTACTATTATAATAAGTTATCATTCAAATACATTTTTTCTTTAAAAAAATTAACTTTATATATATATATCCACCTTTATGATAATCCGTCACTAAATAGAATTAGCAACAAATTTAATTGTTTAGTATAGAACTTTATTCAGTAGTGATTAATTAGTACTTTTACAAGCCTCTTGTGTCTTGTTCTCAAAAGAACTTATCTTGGATTTATTAGACACAAAATACAATGAATGGTTAATAAAATCAAATAACTTAAGCCATATAGTTAATTGAGACGCATCATGCAAGCTTGGTTTTTTTTTTTTAATTATTATTATTATTATTGGTTTTCTACTTGGGATTTGATATCCGTATTGAAGTTCGATTAATCTGGATTCTCGGCGGGTAAGGCCCCATTTGAGGGGTAGTACTCTTTATCAAGGATTTTTTTCATACTTAAGGTTCGAACATGAAGACCTCTGATTAAGAGAAGGAAGAAGCAACTTCATCCACAACACCACGTCTTTTGGTGATAGATACAATACAATGAATGGCTAATAAAATCGAAGCTACTTAATTAAGCCATATAATTAAGAGATGCATGCTTACTTAAGACATTATTTGAGATGCATATTGACAAAAACCAATCTTCACGTTGCATCATATGTTTTGTTGAAATAGTGCATAGTATCAAATTAACAATTGATGATGTTGCTTTGAGAATCAAATTGGATGAATATAATCGACTTCATTGGAATGGGAATAATAAGAGAGGAAGGTGAAGAATTTTATGGTATAGCACAAACTTATATATGGTACATGCGTTTTTAAATCCGAGAATAATTAATTAATATAGTGTATTCAAGGGACAAATTCATAAAATATGTTGGATCAACTTGAACAATACGCATCGTAGACTTTGATTGTGACAAATATGGTAATCAAATTCGCACACTCCCTCTGTGCATGGTGGGACAAAACAAAACGAGGATGTTGAGTTTCTAAGGGGTATATGCATATGACGTCATGACTGAGGGTGGATCAAGGAGAAAGATTGACAAACTTCTTATCTGGTAAATTTATGAAGAAATTAAGCACCTGATAGGTTGATACCATAGGCGAACTCTACATTGAAATGAGATATTACAATTTTAAAGTAGATTTAATTGTAAATTTCAGATTAATTAGTCAAGTTATACGATTTTACTAGTGTTTAGAAATTGAAGATACAAATCATATTTTAAAAAAGAACATTCAAATTCTACATATTTTTTACAAAAAGTATGACTATACATACAAAAATTCAATTCCAATAAAATAAAAAAATATTTAATTTTCATGATCAAATACCCCTATATGAAAATTTTACATGACTCCATTTATCCTTTACCATTTTAGGCCTCATATGTTTGCACTTAATGGAGAAATGAATCTGAATGGTTCATACATTAGGTCATTAAGTGCGTTTGTTTTTTTACTAAAAAGATCTCTTAATGGGTTTGAATGGATCTAAAAAGGTCTGAATGAATTAGACCTGTGACAGAGTTTTATTCTCATTCAGGCCCTTTTAAAGACACATTTCTTTTCGGAAAAAAATTGTGCTCCATATTTTTTCTTCAAAAAAAAATTCAAGCCTCTCTAATTCTCCAACTTTATTAATTATCTAAATTATATTCCTTATACTTTACATTTTTGTTCTTGCGGCTTGTTTACCAAGAATTTATAAAATTTATTGTAAAATTTTTATTTTGACTAAAGTGCAAAACAACTTCATAAATATGTGTTTTTGAAAAAAAAGAGATGACTATATTGTTTTCTAACAATTACTTTTATTATTATAATTTTTATATATATATATATATATATATAGAGAGAGAGAGAGAGAGAGAGTGTCTATGTAGTTCCGTTTTATTTTTATCAAAGTTAAATTATTAATTTATAATTTAAATATCTTAACGTTTATCAAAGACTGACGTTTTTTTTTCTAATATCTTGTCAATGTAATATTTAACTACTATTTTATTTGAATTATAATATTTATTGTGTTCACAAATTAATAAAAATTAGATATATATATATATATATTCATATATTTAATAAGAATTAGTCTTAATCATTCAGTGTTCAAATCTAGAGACAAGATCTTAATAATTCAGACGTCTTAATCTTAATGAAAACAAATGAGGCCTTAGGGTGTGTTTGATATGAAGGAAAATGTTTTCCTAGAATTTATTTTTCATGGCAAAATGTTTTCTTGAAAAACAAATGGATTTTTAACTTATTTTCTCATGTTTGGTTGGGGAGTAGAAAATATTTTTTAATGTTTGGTTAGTGAATGAAAAATATTTCCAGAAAATATCTTTTATTTTTTGCTTGAAACTAGAAAATACTCTTTATAAAATTAATTTCTGACCATATGGAGTAAAAAATAAAATTTTATTTTTCAAAAATATTTTTAAAAAAAAAAAATTGACGAGGGTGGTGGTTGGGGTTGGTAGGAGTGGCGTAAAAATTGAATTTTTTAAAATTTGAAATATTTTTTAAAAATAATTTTTTTGAGGGGGGAAGGGGTGGTGGCAGGGGGGATAGGGGTTGGAGTGGAATAAAAAAATTAAATAAAATACTTTTAAATTTTTTGAAATATTTTTCAGAATAATTTTTTATTATAAATTTTTTTGACGGGGTCGCATGGGTGGGGTGGCCGGGAAGGGGTGGGGGTAGCGTAAAAAACGAAATTTTTTTACATTTGAAATATTTTTCAAAAAAAATAATTTTTGGCCTAGGTGGGGGCGGGGGTGGCCAGGGGGAGTGGGGTGGAGGGTAGCATTAAAAATGAAAAGAAAAAAATATCAAAAACAATTTTTTTTTTACACAAAAATTTGACAGAGGGTGGCCTGAGTTGGGTGAGGGGGTAGGGGTGAGGGTGGCGTAAAAACTAATTTTTTTTTTAATTTGAAATATTTTACAAAAACATTTTTTTTTTTTAAAAAAAAAAATTGTGGGAGGGGGGCCTAGGTGGGGGGGGGCATAAAAATGTTTTTTTAAAAAAAAATTGAAATATTTAACCAAAACATTGTTTTGTGAGGTAGGGGGTAGGGGTGGTAGGTGTTGGGTGAGGTAAAAAAATATCTTAAAATTTGAAACATTTTTCAAAAATGTTTTTTTATTTTTTTGTTTGAGGGTGGGGGGCTGGTTTGAGGGTGAAAATTTAAAATAATTAATTATTTTTTTTGGATGGAAAGGGTCGAGTACGGGGTAGGATAAGAAAAAAAAATATTGAAGGTGAAATAGAGTTTTTGAAAATGATTTCCTTTCAAAATTTAGGGAAAACATTTTCCTTAAATTTGAGGAAAATAAATTGATTTGAAAAATATTTTTCAAAACATTTAAGTCAATCAAACATGAAAAGATCAAAAAACATTTTTAAAAAATATTTTCTTTCATACCAAACACACCCTTAGTTGGTAAAAGGGAAAGAGCGCGTTTTCTTGAATGGAAAACGAAGTGCGTTGACTTAGTAATTAATGTGTCACTATTTGGCATAACTGCCCATTCCCATGAGGTGGTTGAATTTTATCACTCTACATTCAAGGCTACTTAATACGAACATCATATAAGACGTAAATTGTCAGACATGAATTATTATGTAATTTACTTGTTTCACTTTATATAAGTTAAAGTATCTATCCATGCACATTCAAAATTAAAGGATATAAATACTAAATAAGACCAAATTAAATGTTACATTTTTGTATTATACCTCATTTAAATCATCACCACATTAGGGGACATCATGGGGAGGACCATTATATATGACTTAATATATAAACAATCAATCTTTTAAATTTCTGAGTGAATTTTTTGTAGACACTCGGATTATATTTCAATTGAGTATCGAACATGATAAAGTATTCATATTAGACATTTTCCGTTCAAATTTTGAAAAAAAGATATTCTACATATTCTCAAGTGTTTATTACATGATTAAATTAAGCGGATATAAAATATATCATCAAATTTAATTATACACATCAACCTCAATTAATAATAATAATCTAGTCCAATCATGTTCTAAGATATCTTTATATTGCAAACCAATTGTTTTGCATTTTCTTCTTACCTAATTAAGTTCCTAATATCATAACTCCCGCCCTAATCGAATTACTGAATTAGAAATGGTCAAACGCATGGGTGTTAAAATGAGTCTTAGGTTATTCGTCTAATTCATTCAAAATTTTATGGGTAGGGCTCAAGATAATTTGAATTGGGTTCAATCTCAATTTATTCAAGTCTTAACCTATTCTAAACAAATTTTCAATTGAGCTCAATTTAATCTTCAATTTCAACCCGTCTTAAGACTTTTTATTTGCATTGATGTAATTTATGTTTCAATATTGAAGGTATGCATTACTATTTATTTTATATCTTTTTTATCTCTCCATTTGTAATTTTTTTAATATATTTTCTTGAATTGAAATTCAAATTGTTGTTACAAAAGTTAAATAATAACATATTAGAATTATCGAGACTAAGGCGGGTTAAATTGGTCAGGTCATGACCCAACTTGTTTTTTAGCCCACTTGAACCTAAAGTAAACTTGTGCAGGTTAGGTTATGACTCAAACATAATTTTATTTCAACCCATTTTACTATCTCTAATTTCTATTCAACTCGCTCATATGACACCCTAGTCAAACCTAATGAGTACGTGGCACAAAGCTGGCAACACATGCAAATTTAAATGTGCGTTTAGAGATAGCTGGCAACACCAACATTTGGACCCAATTTGGTGATGGGCAGACATGTTCAACACGCATATACTTCACTGGGCCATTGGCTCATTGCCACTTATGCCTGTGGGGGTCGTTTCGTTGGTAAATAAGAAACAAATAAGAAACACGTTATTTATGTATTAATTTTTGTCTAATTTATACAATATTTGATAGATATAGTATAGATATAAGTTATTCATATGTAAAATTAATACAATGTTTGATTGACAATTTAGAAACCTACATAACTAATACACATATAAGTCATGGAAAAATCTATGTATTGCTTTATGCAGGATAATAGGTGAATAACTAATACATGTATATTTAATTTCCATATAACAAATACGTGCATAAAATAATACATAAATTCACTCATAACTAATCTTTTACATTACTGATATTTTGTATAACTATAACTAGCTATCAAGCGGCCCCTTATTATTTGTGCTGATCTTTCATTAACTTATGCAAAAAAGTGAAAAGTAGGGGTGTACAAAATCAATCTGAAAATCGAACCAAATCGTAAATCAAGTCAAATCGAAAAAAAATCCGACTAGTGGTTTGGTTTGACTTGATTTGGTATTGGGAAAAAAAATCCGACTATATTTGGGTTGGTTTGGTTTTAACCAAAAAAAAAAAAAACCGACTTTATATATGTAATTTTAAAATTTATTTTATACATAAAAATATTTACTTTGATATAATTTAAAATATTTCTTATACTATTTCATAGTTTTTATCTTTTAATATATTATTTCAAGTTTAAAACGTAGAATTCGGAATGGTCCAATAATGATTATAGTTCATAGATATTGATAATTATAATAAAACTTAAATCAAAAACAAATTATCACTAATGCAAAAAGAAAATCACTTCAACACTAAGAATGACAATAATATTGAATATTTGTTCTTTAGTTTTACATTGGTTTAGACAATTAAAATACATAATCTAATTTTAATTTTCCTTAAATATTTAGTAATGTAACTAATACTTATTAAATTTATTTTAGCATGATTTAGTACTTTTAAATTATGATTATTTTCATTATGACTTTGCATTATTTATTTTATATGATGATTTCATTATTATTTTTTATTGAATATTTTTGTGTCATCAGTACTCATCTCATATTTTGTGTTATTTTTTTAAGAAACACCTTAGACAATTGTATTTTGATTGGACTAAAGAAATATTTGGAGCACAAGTTAATTATATGTTTGTATGCAAAATTTATCGAAAAAATCAGAGGTTTATTAGTTTGGTTTGATTTATAAATTTAAAAATTTGACACAATAGTTTGGTTTGGTATTTGAAAAACCCGAACCAACCCGAGGTTGAATAATCCGAAAAAATCTGAATTTTATTAGTTTGATTTAGTTTATAAATTTGAAAATTTTACACAAATAATTTGGTTTAATATTTGAAAAATCTGAACCAACCCGGTCATGGACACTCCTAGTGAAAAGGATAGTTGTTATGGATAAAGCAAAGCAGGCACAATATTGTTTTCTTTTTGGGCCTAGACATTTCACTAGTTTAACTAGTTGGGCTTCAACATCAATTATAAACCATATTATTAGACACTATTGGATCAAAGGATTCTAACATCTTGGTGAGTAATGCCTTGTTCTGTATTATGAGAATCCATCATGAATTGATAAGTCTAACACTGGCTATATATCAGCTTACCGCAACTTACTTGAAGGTGAGACGTGATTATTATTGTTGTTGTTGTTTTAGTGCCTTGATTGCGCGAATAACATTCATTTTTACTATTGAGTTATTTTATTGATGGATATGCACGTATCCGAGAATGTACAAATATAATTATTGATTGATGGTTGCTAGCATTCTTCGAATTTCAACATTTTTATCCAAATTTTATTTCCATATTAAAAAATAATTATATTTCAAGAGTCAACCGTTAAACTATAAATATCGACTAAAAATTGACCATCTCATACCTACTATTTTCACCATATATAAGATCTTATGCGGTCTTAGTTCTTTTTTTAATTTTCAAACTGTATTCGATATTTATATTGAAGTTTGATTAAATCGAAATTCACTTATTATAGGATCCATTTTTATCATTAATCTAGTATATGACCTACAACTAGAAAGGTGTGAATTGTAATTTTGAGGTCACCTACTACTCCATCATCTAGTACATCATACACCATGTAACACGTTCAAAATTCGACCTACAACTTGATTGACTTGCAAAACTAATTGCAAATTAAAAAAGTCAACAATACAGTAATAAAAATGAAAATAAGTACTACTTGCATACATTACACATGTTATACTTTTCATTAAGATTATTTAAATTGTGGAATTCTGGAAAGGTTTCTAGATGAGATTGAACTCTATAACTTTGTTTGGATGGTTGTTATATATTATTTCCTAATATATTGTATTGTGTTAGATGTTGTATTATTTTGTATTATTTATTCTTGTTTTAATGAATATAATGTTGAGTAGTTTGTATAGTTTTTTTTTTTTTGTTATATAATGTCATACATTACGAATTTAAAGGATAAACCTGTAAAATGTAGGATATATGCGGTAGAGCTACCATATAAAAGAAAGAGTAATAGATAAAATAAGATTATTAAATTATATTGTCTACGCTTAAGATATACACAAGGGGATGTTGAGTCCCAAGCCGATTGAGAATTTAAAAAGCAAAGAGTCTTATGTATGTCTTTTAAGGAATGAGTGGTTTATTTAATATGTATATATATATATATATATAGGTTGACAAATCCTTAATTGTTGACAAAAGCGGCCCAAGAGTTGAGGAGGATGAGGTACCGCTAGGCGCTAGAGGTGGATGTGTGTTAGTCGAAGCGATATCATGTGATACTAATACTACTTCATTAGAAAATATTGTTAAAAAACACATAAAAACTCAATATACCCAAAAAATAATAATAATCAATGTACCTAGGTAAATATAAATTTAAAGACAAAAATTGACGCAACTTCCTGCGTGACTTGATGATCTTGAACCTCTCTCCACATATTGAGATTGCTAGCTCGAATTTTTTTTGGTAACCACTGTAAACATTACCATAACATCAAAAACAATTACAAAATAAAGAGCACTCATTCCTGCTAAAAGGACTTAGGCCTCCTTACAAAAAACAACTAAATACATTGTAAGTGATGAATGAAAAAACTACAGTTTCTTGCCTTCTTTGATTTACTTAAGAAATATAATCTCTCTATCAACTCCTTCTTAATTTGTGTTACTACCTCCTCTCTATGTACACTTTTCCTATTATTTTTTTTTCCAGTTTCTAGCTCTCCAAGTATAATAAAGTATTGCCCCACTTATAGTTGCAACGACCTCCTTTTGAAACTGCTTCCAGTGTTTCACCTTTATACACTCTAGTACCTGCTTGATTCCATTATTTGTCAATGTAATACCAGCCCACTTCATCAACTCTTGCCATACACTTTTTGTCCAGCTGCATTCTTCAAATAAATGTATTGTGGTCTACATAGCGTGCTCATCACATAGGCAATAGTCACTATCCTCAACTGGAATATGTAATCTCAATCTCCTCTCCTGAGTGAGTAGTCGACCTTACACTGCCAACCACACCATAAATCTGTGCTTAGGTAGAGCCACATCAGTCCAAATCAAATCAGCAATTTTCATGTGTGGTCTATGTCCTAATAATGCCTGATAGCTTTTTGTAATAGAATATTTCCCACTTTGAGTCAGTTTGTATTTGCCCTGGCAGTACCATTCATGCATTTGATACTTAATTGCATTAAGTTTCCTCTAATAACAACTATACTCTATAGGGACCTTGTGATTCCATATTGAACTTTCATCCTTTAGGAATATACCATGTACCCATTTAACCCACAAACCTTCCTTGTTCTCTATGATCTGCCATATTGGCCCACCGAAGCTATATTTCAAGTATTACTTCCCTTTATATTCAATCCACCTCATTTTTTAGGATGACACACTTTATCCCACGAGACCAGTGCAACCTTCTTCTTTTCCTTATCAGAATTGTCCCACAGATAACTCATGCATATTTTATCTACTTCCTTTAGCACACTATGGGGTAGGATAAACACTGCTCCCCAAAAGCTATGTATAGAAAATAGAACAACATTTATCACCTGTAATCTTCTAGCGTATGATAGCTTCTTGGAGTATGTCACCTTTATCCTCTGAGTAATCTTATCAATCAAGGACCAACAATCAGTTTTCCTCCATTTCTTTGGTGAAAGTGGCAAAACAAGGTATTTGATAGGGAATTCTCCAACCGCAAACCCTGTCCTTTTAATGATTTGATTTCTTGTATCAGCATCAATCTCAGCTAAAAAGACACTTGACTTTTCATGTTGGCTTCCAAACATGTGGCTGCACTAAAGTGTGATAGTGCTTCCATTACTTTGTTTACAGAAGCTAGGTTACCTTTACATAATATCATCAAGTCATCAGCAAAGATCAAGTGAGTTAGTTTCACCTTCTTACACATTGGATGGTACCTAAAATCTGGTAGTAGACTCAATTTTTGGAGAGTTCTTGACAAGTATTCCATCACCAGCACAAATAGTAAAGGAGATATTGGGTCTCCTTGCCTAAGCCCTCTCCTCCCAACAAAGTATCCATGATTTTCCCCATTCACTTTCACTGAGAACATAGTTATAGTTACACACAACATAATCCATTTAATAAATTTTTCAGGAAAACTAAATCCAGTTAGCACTTCTTCTAGAAAATCCCAACTCACCATATCATAAGCTTTTTTCAAATCAATTTTCATGAGGCATCTAGGAAACACATTCTTCCTATTGTAGTGCCTCAAAAGGTCATGACAAATCAATACATTATGCATCATTGACCTCCCCTGCACAAAAGTTGATTGGTTTTTTGCTATAATACTACTTATAGCTGACTTGTCTACTACAAATAAGTTTGGAGATACACTTATAGATCACATTGCATCAAGAAATAGGTCGAAATTGGCTAGCATATTCTGGTGTGTCCACCTTTGGAATGAGGGCTATGCTAGTGGTATTAATCTGTCCCAGTATTCTGCTGTTTTGAAAAAATTCTAGAACTGCACTTGTAATATCTTCCCTCACAATAGACCAAGCTGCTCTATAGAAACCACTCCCAAAACCATCAGGTCCAGGACTTTTATTGCTATCTATCTGGAACATTGCTTTCTTCACCTCACTTGGCTCAAAATTCTTTATCAATTCATTTTGTTGCCCCTTAGAAAGTGTAGTCCCCTGGCATATTAGTTCACTTACTGCCTTTATTCTATGCTCAGTTTTTCTTCCTAAGATGTCCTCATAGTACTCCACTATTAATTTAACAATCTCTGCAGGATCATTTTCCCAAACATCTGATCTGTTCTTCAATTGTGTAGTGGCATGCTGCAATTTCCTGTGCTTTATAACTGAATAGAGATACTTTGTATTGTCATCCCCCAATCTTATCCATGTTGCTTTGTTTCTCTGTTACAGAAATAATTTAGCTAAATAAGAAGAAGTGTTGAACTTTTGATAAGCCTGACTTTCTAATTGCTGGTACTCATTATTTGGATTTGTCTGCAATTTTCCTTGTACTTACTTCAGTCTCTCCCTGTCCTCATTAGCTTCAATAAGAATGTTCTGAAAGTTTTTGGAGTGTAGATGCCTCAACTCCTTCTTCAGTAATTTCAGTTTCCTCACCACCAGGAACATCTTACGAACCTTCTATATTTACTTTCCCACTATCCTCTACTATCTCTTTGAATTGTGGGTGCTCAGCCCACACATTACAAAACTTGAAAGATTTCCTAATCTTATAATCTTCACTAAAGCTCACTCTTGCAAGGCAGTGATCACTAATTCCCTCAGGTAAAAATATAGCTTTGCAGGAAGGCATTTTATCCAGCCAGTCATTATTGATAAGAACCCAAAATTCTATTACAATCATGTTTATCACTCCAAGTATACATGTTCCCTTGAGTAAGGAAAACCATCAACCCACAATTTGTCACACATTCCTTAAAATCTACTATTTCAGACCGCACTACATGATTTCCTCCTATTCTATCATCACCAGACAATATTAAATTGAAGTCCCCAATCGCCATTCATGGTTTTACATATCTTCTACTTTGAGTACCCAAACCATCCCACAATATTTTCCTATCCTCCCTACTGTTAAAAGCATATACATATGAAATTTCAAAAGAAATTTGGAGAGGTATGAACATTACCTCACAAGTAATCTGTTGAGCACACTTGCTGATAATTTGCACTTTATAGTAGTCAGGTTTCCAAGTTATCCATATCCTACCATTATAGTGGTACTCCAAATTAGTAGTATATTCCCATCCTACAAACATTTTCCTAGCCAGTTTTTCTATTTTTTTCCCTCTTTATCTTTGTTTCAAGTAATCCTGTCAACCCTACATTTTTCTCATTGCAAAGAAGTTTGACCTCCTTTTGCTTATTTAGGCCATTTAGCCCCCTCACATTCCAGCTAAGCAAGTTAATTAACCATTCCCAGACCTTTCATTAGTCTGGCCACCCACATTTTCCCTACCCCCTACATTATCATTCTTCCTCTGCAAAATGTGAAATGAATTTTCATTCATTACTGGAGAATTCTGCCCTGTTGGAGACTTAGGTTTCCCTATTCTTATAGGAGTTTGACAACCCTCTTTATTCATAATGATCCCTTTATCCCCTCTTGTGTGTTATTGAATTATCTGTGTTGATTTCTGAACTACCTTTGTAGCTTGCTTCTGCTTCACTATGCCTTTATTCATAGCTCGAATTTTGCTTGTGTTTTATGTACACATTTTTAAAACAGTCACAAAAAACATAATAAAACGACAAAGATTGAACCCAAGTCACCTTGCTTGTGCAAAAAGCCTAACGTAGTGCACCGAATAATTTTTTGTGTTCGAGGTGCGCGCCTAATGAAATATATGACACTTATTTAGGTATATATAATGTATATATATATTTGAATATTTTTTGAAGTTAACGGGAGCGTGTACACTCCTATTCTTTCCCATGATATGTTTGTGTCTCTTGAATTTGTGGTTGAGTTAGATTCAAAATGTATTTGTTTACATGATATCAGAGCAAATCATCTTAATTCTCACTTCCGATATTGAATCCCCATATTAAATTAACCAAACACCGGATATCCAACTCTAGACATATGGAGGTGGGGGTGATCAGGACAGTGAAGATTCTCATATGATCAGCTCTATAATAGATGAGTGATCTCTTCAATATATATGACTTGAACAATTCGATCTCTTAATAAGCCTAGTCATTAGATAATCCTCATCCTGAATAAGCTAACTTTTCAAATTAAATTAGATAAAATTTTATTTTCTTAATAAGTTACCTAATTAATATTCTCATTCAATTTACTTCCACTAGAAATCACCACCAAATAAATTAGCTTTCTGGTCTTAGTGTCATCATAGTAGATAGGCATTTTGTCTTCTAGAAAATGAGTTCTAGTTGGTTTGTGCCGAAATTTATGAAGCCAAATTTGGATTTACCAATGTCCTAATTGAAACTAATTTAGCATATAATTAGTCAAACAAGTTTATCATATTATTAATTTATTATAATTTATTGGCACTTCGTTAAAGTGCCACTCACGGCAACTTGTGCACTACAACTTAATATATGCCGCAGCCCGAAAGACAATAATAAAAATCTTATCAGTATCGAATATTTATATCAAGTTAATAAATATAAAACAAATATCTTAAATATATAGTATTACTATTTTTTAACATTCAACTTCAACGAAATTTTTTGAATTTAAATCTTGAAAATAAAATCGTTCTAGTTAGTCGGATTCTAAAATGTACGTATAGAAAAAAAAGAATTCAAAGGATACAAATTTTTCATGAGCCTAAGATTAGCAAAAGTGAATAGATAATGAGATGTATATTTAATTTAATAATCAACCTCTAGAAGTCTTGACCGAATGATTAAATTCTTTTTCTATCGTCATTTTTACAGTTTTTAAATATAAATATGTATTTTATATAAACTAAAGGCTGGAAGCAAACCAGAAAAGAATCATTTCTTATTTTAATAATTAGGAACTACTTATTTTATTGAAACGATCAATACCTTATTTAATTAGGCAAAGAATAGTCATATATCATATAGGAAAAAAAGACAAATATACCTCCGAACTATTGTAAATTGTATGTAGATACCCTCTGTCATATTTTTGGGACATTGGTGCCCCTGCCATCCAAAAACTAGAGCATATATATCCTTTATACTAACAGACATACATGTGTCATAATCTTATCCATCGACCCGATATTTGTTAAATATCTGATGGATGGATAAGATTATGACACATGTCCCTATTTAGTCTTCATATAAAGGGTATATATGCTCTAGTTTATGAACAGCAGGGGCACCAATGTCCCAAAAGTATGACAGAAGGTATCTGCATACCATTTACGATAGTTCGAGGGTACAATTGTCCTTTTTCCCATATTTTTAATATGTGATTCTAATGTGAGTCAACCCACAGGGCCACAATCAATGGAAGACCTCAGTGTGAAATAGAAGAAAGTGATTTGTTGGAGTTGAACCTACGTCAACTATGATTAAAAAAATAAAATGAAGGAAAAAAACAATGCAATCTTAGCCTCTTCTGCATTGAAAGTTTCAAACGTATGATCCATCTATAGAAAATTAATCTGTTGAAAATATTATGAGATAAAAGTTTTTGATAGAAAGCGTTTTATTTTTTTAATAGGGAAAAAGGATAAATATACCTTCAAACTTTCATAAATGGTATGCAAATACCCTCCGTCATCCTTTTGGGACATTAGTTCCCCTGCCATCTAAAAACTAGAGCATATATGCCCTTCACTCTAACGGAAGACTAAATAGGGACACGTGGCGCAATCTTATCCGTTGAAAATGTCGGATCGATGGATAAGATTATGACACGTGTATGTTTGTTAGTATAAAAGGTATATATGATCTAGTTTTTGAACGACAGGGGCACCAATATCCCAAAAGTATGACGGAGGATATTTGCATACCATTTACGATAATTCGGCGGTATATTTATCTTTTTTTCCTTTTTAATATAATATTAATTTGATATGAATTTAAATTAGTCATAGTGATAATAAAATTAGATGATTTACACAATAATTGGTAAAGTTTTGATTATGTTTTGTCCTATGGATAAAATTTAAAGTTCAATAAAAATTTTGACGTTTAAAGTTGTGCCATGACGCAAGTTGTGGTAAAATGTTAAAGACCATTTATTTTTAAAGTCATTGAGTATAATTTTTAAAATTGTGTCATATATAACTCTATTCTCACCTCTCATAATATTTATATAGATTACATACAAATACTTTAATTTTAGAAAAATATTCTTTATTTAAGTCCGAACACAAAAAAATAATTTTAAAACCTTATTATTTTTCTAAAAATTAATTTCCACAAAACCACATTTTCCTTTGATCACACCCGTAATTTAAAGAGTCAAAAGAATAACAGCTCATCATTTATCCATAATCAAGATACAGTATATCTATTTTGTCACTTTTAAAAAATAAAAAATGAGTTCAGATTGTTTAAATTATTTGGTCAAACATTTTGTTTCAATGCAACTAAAAAAAATATGGCAACTAATTCAATAATAAAAAATATTTTTCATCAAAAATATATTCCTTCAATTTAAAAAACCAAAAGATAACATAAGCAGATCATCATTTATATAATCCAAAATATGTAGGGGAATGTCCTACGAAAAAACAGCTCAACGTCTACTCAGCGTCAGAATGATAAAAAGCATAACACCTTTCATTTCTTTTATCACATTTTTTTTTAATTTTGAGTTCATATTGTTTAAATATTATTTTGGTCAAACATTTTGGTTCTATATAAAGGGCATTATCAAGTAGAGAATCAATGCAACTCATAAATATGACAACTTATTCATCATGTGCAAAGAAATTACTTTTTGCCTACTACTTGTTCATCATTTCTTCTTGTTGCATATTTAATTTTTCATATGGAAGAAATTTAAATCCTAATTTCAAAGTTAAAGCTGTTAATCTTGGTGGTTGGCTTCTTACTGAAGGATGGATTAAACCTTCTCTTTTTGATGGCATCCCTAATAAAGATTTTCTGGTATGTTCAGTTGACTGATTACCTGAATTTTATTATCGTACTTGAGAGTTTGACTTTTATATACTGACAGTGTAAAATACAACGTTGATTGGCAGGATGGGACTGGATTGCAATTCAAATCAGTAACAGTAGGGAAGTATTTATGTGCTGAATTAGGAGGAGGAAATATTATTGTTGCTAATAGAACAGATGCTTCTGGATGGGAAACATTCAAAGTAGGTACCCTTTAATTTAAGTTTTCAATTTAATTTGCGTGTATCTTAATTATTTTATCGAGTATTTGTGCTACTTCCTATCAATGTTGATATCAGATAACTCGATATGTGCACCAAGAGTTAGGTAAATAGAAATAAATCATTTAGCATTTTTTGTCTGTGCCTAGATTTAAATATTGGTGTACTATGTTTTTAACCCATTTTTTCAAATCACTGGGTCATACTTTTGGCTGTGGAGTTACAATTTTGCTTACGAGTTTGGCAGAATTAAATAACTTTGGCTTAAAATCTTGTATTTGTATTTAAAAATTCACTTGAACATATATAAATTATTTATTCTAAACCATTTTTTTTTCAGAATTCTAAAATCATAAACTCAAAATCTTAACTTCACCTCTGATACCTTGGATTTAGAGATAGATTTCATGAAAAAATAATTTTATGATTATTAGCTGATTAATGTGGGCACACACTTTTCTATGCAGATTTGGAGGATAAATAGCACCACATTTAATTTTAGGGTGTTTAATAAAGAATTTGTGGGAATTGATGGAAGTGGAAATGTGGTAGCAGTTGAAAACAAAGCTGGAATTTCAGAGACTTTTGAGATTGTTAGAAATTCTGATGATCCAAATCGTGTAAGGATTAAATCAACAAATGGTTTCTTCTTACAGGTCAGTTTTCTTGAAATACTATTATTTTTAGTTCCAGAGATTTACATCAAATCAATATAGCTTATCGTATTAAGTGATTTTTTTAATATAGGGATTTGAGTAATGGAAGAATTAGTATTGTTTGAATTATAAGTATTGAGTAATGTCAACATCATGTCTATGACAAAGCCCACGAGGGATTGGGTGGCTCGAGTCAGAGTTATGATCGAACATGATACATGCTTGGTGGACTTAGTTCAGAAATAAAATTGCACCTTTGCTATGAGCTATAATTTTTGACATGATGATAAACGTTTGATCATAACAGTATGGCTACATGTCCATCCTCCTTTTCTTTCTTTTTATTATATAAAGTGAGCATATTGGCAATAAAAATATCTCCTTAACGAATATAGCTTTATTCCAAAGGACAACTTTATGCAACTTTTTTCCTTTTACAAGTGTAGAAGACTTATTCTATCCACATTTTCAAATTAGGAGTCTTAATTATTTGTATTCAACGTTTGCTTGCCTAGTTCAAAAAAAGTAGTCTAAGTGTATCGATGGATTTTGAAGGGTAGCGTAATCGAAAAAATAATAATTTAAAAGTATGTTATATTAAATTAATTAATTTTTGCAGGTAAAAACAGAAGAGCTTGTGACAGCTGATTATGGAGGTAATGGAGGGTGGGGTAATGATGATCCTTCTGTTTTCATCATCAAAACTAGTGGAAAACTTGAAGGAGAATTTCAAATAACTAATGGCTATGGTCCAATCATGGCACCACAAGTTATGAGAGTATGTACACCTTCTTTTTTAATATGTTCGAAGTTGAATGACACGTTTATATATCAGAATTTTCTATAATAAACCATTCTCCAAAAAACATTTCACTATGACGGTTAAGTTTTTTTTTTTTTTTGGGACCAATATCTTCATATTATGTTATAAAGGATAATCTGGTGCACAAAGCATCTTGTGTTAGCATGGTGGGGAAAAGGATCGCACCCCAAAGGGTGCAATACATAGTCTATCCTACTTAGTCATTGCTTCCACATGTGGACCGTTCAATCTAGATTGATGATTCCATTTGCGGAGCCAGCTGTCGAAAGTCTTGTCAGCAACCTATACTAGGCTAAGCAAACTAAAAGTTAAAGTGAATCTTTTTGGCATCTATTTCTTTGCTTTGATCTCGAATTTATTTGGTCTTCCTCTTTCCTTCGGCCCATCTATAGGTTACACATAGATTATAAATTTACTGTTACTCCAAGTCTCCTCTTCATTCATATTATGTTATATACTTGTATTAGTATGTATTTTACAACAACACTTCAATTCGCTATAGCAGTAAAAAAATATTCAGATAAACTAACAACGTCATTATAAAAGAGTTTGATTGTATTTAGAAATAATTTAATTTTAACTATATTCATATCATAGGAACATTGGAGAACATATATAGTAGAAGAAGACTTCAAGTTCATAGCAAGCAATGGACTAAATGCAGTGAGAATTCCAATTGGATGGTGGATTGCAAGTGACCCAACACCTCCAAAGCCCTATGTTGGAGGCTCATTACATGCCTTAGACAATGCCTTTTTATGGGCCAGGTAATACATGTCAACTATTTACTTTATAGCCTATTTTAGGACCACTATTTAAGTTATAGCCACAATCTATAAAATTGGTAAGCTTTAGTCACTTTAAAACCAACTTCAGACATACGCGATTGAAGTTGCAAAATTTATGTTTGAAATCTGGCAAACAAAATTATGTATATAAGGTAGATAACATAATATAACATGTTAAATTACACTAGTAGTATGAGAATTATTTACATTGTCGATATATAAAAGTTATATCTATAATAAATTGAAAATTTTGCAGCAAATATGGACTTAAAGTTATAATAGATCTACATGCTGCACCTGGTTCCCAAAATCCTTGGGAGCACAGTTCCAACAGAGATGGTACTATAGAATGGGGAAAAACTGATGACACCATTCAACAAACAGTTGAAGTAATTGACTTCCTAACAGCCAGGTAAAAACAATATCTATAAATATTTAATTGTGAAACTCCACAATATTATCATATGCTTCATTTATTTTGATTTATTTGTCTGATTTTGATTTGACATAGAATTTAAAAAGTAAAGAAGTCTTTTGAATCTTCTGGTTTTAAACTAAACAAACATACCAAACTTTGTGGTCTTAAACATATCACGTCGAAAGTTGAAATTAAACGGTTGCCAAAAAAATAATAATTTGAAATTGTAATAGAAATGACTCATAAACTTCAAATTTTGAGTCCACCTTTGATAATTTGATGTATAAACCTAATTATATACACGTGTCATTATTAATGAGCGAGAGAAGTATTAAAAACACTTCTAAACTCAGTGCAAATTATTAGTTTAATCTCAGAATTATTGACAGCCTTAAAAACAATCTTTACTTGACTAACTAAACTTAAATACACCCTCGATCTTGCAACATGAGTGAAATACACCTCTAAACTCTCGTCAAGTTTAATTGATCGAGGATGTATCTAAGTTTAGTTAGTTGCAAGTACATAGTGTTTTTAACACTGTCAATAGTTCAGGAATGAAACTAATAATTCGCGTCAAATTCAACTCTTTCATCAACAATGATAAGTGTATATAATCAAGTTAAACTTCATTAAAATGACTAATCTTTTTCTTATTTTTTTTTTAATTAGGTATGCCAAGAATCCAAGCCTATATGCAGTGGAGTTAATCAATGAGCCTTTAGCACCTGAAGTTACATTAGACATGGTCAAAAAATTGTACCAAGATGGATACAATGCTGTCAGAAAACATTCTTCTACAGCATATGTTGTAATGTCCAACAGATTAGGATCTCCAGATGCAACAGAACTTTTGACATTTGCAAGTGGCTTAAAGGGATCTGTTATTGATGTTCATTATTACAACCTATTCTCTGGCATATATGACAACATGTCTGTCCAACAAAATCTTGATTATGTCAACACTAATCGTACTGCTCAACTCAATACTGTCACTCAATCTAATGGTCCTCTCACTTTTGTTGGTATGTTTTCCTTTTTTTATCTTTTCATTATCATGTTCTAGTACATTCTTCGCAGAATTCTAGTAGATCAGTTGGCTGATTATTTAAATTTTCTTTTGGTTTATCACCTATCATGTGATATTCATATTAGAATCTGACTAAATTTGAATTCACGCATTGGAGGGCTCATTTATGGAGGTAGCGCTCCCAATTGAATTTTTTTTTCTATAGTTAGGACTTGAATCTGGAATCTTTAATTAAGGGTAGAACTTACGAGACTGAAGGGATCCTATACTATTTCTCACCTGATATGTGATATTTGTATTAGAATCTGATTAAATTTGAATTCGCGCATTGGAGGGCTCATTTATGGAGGTGCTCCCAATTGAATTTTTTTCATATTGAAGATTTGAATTTGAAATCTTTGATTAAGGATAGAAATTGAAAGACCGGAGAGATTCTAACTATTTCCACCACAACCCACGTTTAGTCGTTGATTACTTAATTCCTTCCTTGATTACATGACACTAATATATATAGTCCCTACCTAAGCTATGTCAAATAGAATAAACTTGGAGCTTAATTTTAGGGTAATCTAAAGTAGCAGCATATCTTTTCACAAGTATAGGGTGGCAAAATCAACTCAATTAGAATTTAGTATGACATGTAGTTTAAATTGATCTATATATAAGAAATTTTTGTTAAAATATTTTTAAAAACTTTATTTTCATGTTTGATATGTTGTACAAAATCATAATAAAGAAAAAAAATTATTAGAATAAATTTACAACAAAATAAAACTTGGTAAAAGTTAGACGGATTATATTGGTGATGGTCTACTGTTTAGCTGACGGATTATATTGGGTAGGTTAACGATCCGTCCATTTATTATATATATCACAAGATTGTATGTTTAATTAAATGAGGATTAATATATTTTTCAGGGGAATGGGTTGCTGAATGGCAAGTTAGAGATGCAACAAAAGAGGATTACCAAAAGTATGCTAAGGCTCAATTAGAAGTGTTTGGACGTGCAACATTTGGTTGGGCTTATTGGACATTGAAAAATGTCAACAACCATTGGAGTATGGAGTGGATGATTAAAAATGGCTATATCAAACTTTAATCTATTTTGATTAATAATAATATTATTATTCTTATTATATCATAAATTTTGAGGAAACACCTCAAGTGATCAACTTCTTGTTATAACATTGTGGAGATCTTCAATAACAAAGATACATCATTATAAATGTGTAGCATTTATCTTTACATTTAATTAATTTCCATATGATACTTGTTACTCCCTCTGCCTCAATGTGCATGATACAATTCAGATTTCGAGAATCAAGTACAGTAAAATACAAACAATATTTCTATACTATCATTTGGACCTTTATTGGGTATTGTGCATTAAAAAATGAGCTTCGTAATATGCTAATCAAGATCAATCATATTCTATATGATATAAATATCAAATATCGAATGAAAAAACGAAAGAACAAACAATTAAGGAGACAGGAAGTGAGAAGTGTGGGGCCTGAAAAGAAATCATGAACTCCCAAGTCCCAAGTGACATATGATGAGATCTAATGAACCAATAATATTTAGTTAGTATTTACTTCAATTCACAGTGACATCAGATCTATGTGTAATATCTTATTTACTTTAAATTAAACATTATTCTCTTTTATTAAATTAAATTTTATTTACTTAGCAATTGAATAATTTGAATTCCAAGGATATTATGAACCAAGTAAAATGATTTACTGATAATCCAATAGAAACTAAATAGTACTTATATTTGTTACTTTTTTTATATATATAACAAAAAATTTGTTCACTCATGATTTGATGTAATCATGTTAAGAAAATAAAACTTTTTTTTCGGTTATAGAAAGAATCACATATTTTATATTGAGAAGATATTAACTATTGTAGCTTTTTATTTTATCAGTTTTACCTATGTTTTATAGCTTCTAAATGTCATGATATGTTTAAGATTATAAATTTAAAAAAGAAAGACCATTTCATAGTTGAATAGGTTTATTGTTTATTTTATTTAACTAATATACATAAATTATACACAGCTATACACATATCATACATTATTCATTATTTAGATTAATTCTCCCAAAAAAAATAATCTTAAATCTTATATTCTATCAAAGATAATGTCACATGAAATGAAAGTGACTACTAAAATATAAACAACTAAATATATATATTGAGTGGTCCAAATTATTTCCTTCCTTTCTAGCTCTTAGTTTATCTTCCCACAATATTTCCTCACACTCTCACTCCTCCTCCTCTGCCTCTTTCCTTCTCCTCATTCTCTCTACCCCCACCCTCCACCCTTTTTCGATATCGATAGCATCTCTCGTTGAAGCAATTATAAAAATTGTTACACTAATTGATTATGTACCTTCTACCATCTTGAGTTTTGAATTCTCCTCACGTTGCTCACTCTTTTCAACCTTGTCCAACCTCTAGCAAAATAAGAAAACAAATTACCCTATCAAATACTATTATTTTTTTTTAAAAATGATGCTAGGAAAGAGGGAAAGGCCACCAATAATCAAGAGAACAACAAGTATGACAGAATTCACCTTAGATCCTACCCTTAATTATCAACTTGATCATCATACTTCACGATCCAATGGTCAAGATCAAACCTTGTTATTGACTCGTAGAAAATCAGCTGATTTCATTGAAACTTCTCATTTTCTTAGATCTTGCTCCCTCTGTGAACGCCACTTAATCCCTGGTCACGATATCTACATGTACAGGTAATCTATCATATTTTAATGATGATAAATTGATCCATAAATATTTTTAAATGACCTGATAGTATAAACAAATTTATATTAATTTTTAGATTACCAATCTTACTTTTTGTTTTTTCTATACAACTATTGTCAACTCTGTGAGTCACATATTAAAGTTTTTCTATAGCCTATGATTCTGTAGTTATATTAAAAGTGATTTAATAGTCAACTATCATGCAACTATAATTTAAAGTGATCTGATAGTGTAAAAAGAATTACTACATATATTGAACTCTTTACAAATATATCTTGTTTTTTTAATTGAATATTTAATAAGTTTATTTGTATTTTTTCTTTTTCTTTTTCTTTTTCAGAGGAGATAGTGCTTTTTGCAGCCTAGACTGTAGAGAAAAACAAATGAATCAAGATGCAAGAAAAGAAAAGTGTACTTCAAGTGCTACAGCTAGGAAGAAATCTACAAATTCAGCCCCTTCTGTGGCAAGCGGGATGGAGTCCACCATTCCGATGCCACAGGTTAGGCCATAACCGTCATGTGGATTATTACGTTGTTGAGATTAGAAGGGAAAAAAGAGACAGTCTGATGTACTAAGTTCTGTTGATTTTTCAAATGCCCACTCTTCTACAAACTATAAAATCTATATATATGTATATAGATGCATGTGGGACTAAGATGACATATGAATGTGTAAATATTTTTCTATCAAATTTCATGAGTTTGGTGGTCAAATTTTTCATTTTAATTTCAGGATTGATCCAATTTTAATTTTTGTGCAATTTCTATTTGAAAAAATAACCATTTATTTGGTAGAAGTTTAGGGGGTGTTTAATTTATTCACTCAAATTGCCACTATGTGTACTGCAACTTGGAACTCTTTAAAAGAGCTTTTAGAGCGTGATGTTCATGTAGCATGTTACATCGGGTATTTGAATATAAATTTATGATATAGTTTGGGATATTTTGTGAACACATATTATTAATTTAGGTATGAAACTTGTGGTGATAATTTAGGGATTTTTTTTAGCCTATTCTCTATATAAAGAAGATTAGGATGAACTCCCTTATATCCTTAACTTCGATCCATCCATGCTAAAGTGAAAGATAAAATCTTTAAATTTATCGTCGTGACTCTTGAGAGTGGCGATGTCTGTAATTGACTTATATAAAGAAAATAAATTTTGAGTCTAATTTTACCTCAAAGAACTAAGCTCAAGTAGTGATAATTATTGTAAAAACATTGACCTATTTAGCATGCCGATATTAGAACCTTGTTAGGCCCCCAAGGCCTAGCTCAAGTGGCAAAAGGTGGAGGATTTGTGGCTTAGGTCGCAGGTTCAAGCCCCACACCATGCAAAGCAAAGCTTGGTATTTAAGTGGAGAAGGGTAGAGGGGCGGGCCCATTATCCACCGAGTTTAGAAGGTTGTGATTGGTCCAAAGGGCGGGTCACAAACGGATTTTTCGGTTATCAAAAAAAAAAGAAAAAAAAAGAACCTTGTTAGCATGTCAATATTAGAATCTTGTGTCTCAATCTTTTTGACTTTCTTTGATGTCAAAAATCAATGACTAATTAACCTGGAAGATAACTATTCTTATATTCTGAATGAGAAAAACGAATTTCAATTCGAGGGTAAACCGCCAATAGAAAACTTGCTAGAGGACGAACCAAAAAAATACGATGAATATATTATCAATCTTTTTGCTATATATCCCAATACCAATATCAATAATATGACCTTAGGCACATATACGGTATACCATACTAGAAATATAGATTTTAGGTTTGATCCAAATTTAAAGGTTAGCTCAAGTGATGAATAATTGTCTTCTAAAATATATATATGACAGAAAATTCCATCTCGAATTGAAATTCACTATAATAATAATATTTTTTTAAAAAAATTGTGATAAACAAAACTTCATAACCAAACAACAAAAATCTCATTCTAATCTAATTAAATAATAGGTTATTAAAATAATTAAATAATTAACAATTTTCATCGCTAATTCCATATTTTCTAACCGTGATTTGGAGACTTATCCTGGAAGAGGTCCATTTTTGCATGACAATTAATTAATACTATATTGCTCACAGAAGTGGATGAGATTTAATGGGAATAACCTACTATAATATGATATTTATAATTTTAAAATATGATATTTTTATAATTATAGAAAGGGATCTACCATTAACATACAAAGACGATGACCTGATAATATGAACTTTTTTTATTAAATCAAAGTTCAATTATTTTATATATGTCTCTTGTGATTGCACCAACTGCTATCAACGGATTGGTGCAGCAGATGGGGCAGCTCCTTCCTTAATTAGAGGTCTTGATTCGAGTTTTGAGCATGAAAAAATTCTTAATATGGAGCACTATTCTCGAATATGACCTTACGTAGCGTGAATCAAAAATAGTCAGACTTTTATACGATATATGAAAAATAAAAAATAAAAAGTGATTGCACCTCCTCTTCTATTTGTTGGTCCCCCACCCCACCCCCCGGGCTTCTTCTGAAACCACAAAAATTCTGATTGCTTTGTTTTCCCTTTAGCGTGCCACTTTGGAATCATTCACATTACATATTTAAAGAATTAATTGCTCTTTAGGTGACTTTGGGTCAAATATTTGATTTTAGACCTGATACGCTTTTTAATTTGCTTTTAACTTTTAACTGATATTTATGTTTTTCAATTTAAATGTGCACAAGTAGATACTTAAATTTATATAAAGTTGAAGTAGACACACGCGTCCTACGTAGCATCCTGCAAATCAGTTTGACTCTATCTCATGCTAATTATCACGTAAGATGTGTGTGTCTACCTATTCAACTTTATACAAATTTATGTGTATATTAGTGCATGCCCAAAATTGAATAACTTAATTAATATCAGCTGAAGTCAAGTTTAAAAAAATACATTTATTATGCCTCGATTTTATTTTATTTACAAGTAAGAACTAACAATTGATTATAGTTAAATCTCGATAAACATTAAAATACTTTATTAATCCATCCATGCAAGTTGTGAGGGTCACGGACTGGCCAATTGGAAAAGGAATTTTACTACTTGGAATTATTCCTTCTTTAAAAAAATTGTAAAACTAAAATTCATACAATTTTATCAACAAAAAAAAGTTTCGGATCAAACAAACTTACTTTCAATTTTCACAATACACAAAAGGAAAATCTTTTGCTTAATTAGGTATCTGATAATTGAAATTTACTAGTTCGATTAGTTTCAATTTATGTTGAATAGGTCCATTAAAAGGATAAGACGATATTCATCAAAAGATTCTTCATACTACGGCTTGAATTTGACAAGTTCAGTTATTCAGAGTGAAGAGATATAATTTTAACCATCTTATCATTTGCTTTTGATATTATCGTTTTAAAAGATTGGCGTAATTATTACTTTACTAATAAAAATACTATGTAAATTCTTCTCATTTGTCTTAGTTTTAATAAACAAATTATCTAGTACTTCTTGTCGATGGAAGATGATCGATATTAATTAATCAACTTTTTTTTATAAAAAAAAGATAATCTTCTTTTATTATTCACCTATGTTTCCATTTATTCAAAAAGTTCCTTCCTTAGTTAGATCAATTCATTGAAAGTTGCACTCTTGCTTTTTGCCGTAAATGAGGGAACAAATAAGCAAAATAAAGTTTGAAAATTTGGTTAAAGAGAGATATATATTTTGATTGTTAATAACCTTCACAAAAATCTAAGTACTTTATGTTAAAGTAACTTTATGCTTACTAAACTCACAACCTTAAATTTAATGAAGATACAAATGAGTATATATTATAAAGAAGAAAAATAAAACTGAATCCAGCTAGCATCAACTTGTGCAAGTGGGCATGTAGTTTTAAATAAACATCATTTTTAATGTGAAAGTTTATTAACTTTGTTTTTTTTAATTAATTAGTACAACTGCTCCATTGAATATTAAAGATAATAATAAACAAGTGAGTACGTGTCACATACTTTAAAAGATTCTTATTATGCAGATTAAAGATTCTTATTAGTAACGTCACTTAAGATTAGTGATTTAATATGTCAAAAAAAAAAAATGAACATTCAATCGAAACTAATCTTAAGGAGATGATTCTGTAGTTCTTCAGGTTGATTCCTCATTTCTGAGATGATCACTCAACTAATAATTATTATATTAAAAAATCATTTTTTTCTTGATTTCAATTTCTTCAACAAGGATAGACGATATTTTAAAATAATATATATATTTATATTCTCTAACAATATGTCTCCCTAAAAGAAACATAGAAGAAAATATTTTATTTTATTATGAATGAACAAGATATTAAGAAATGGAAAAATCCTTTTAGCTAGAAAATTTGATTGGAATTTGGCCAGAAAATAACATACTTCACACTATGTTATTTTATCTTTTTGAACATTTTTACCATTTTAACTTTAATATATTTTAATTAAAAATTAAAAAAAGATCAGTTTATTTTAAAATAAAAGGGATATTATAGACTTTCTAAATTTCTGACCAAATTTTCTGGCAATTTAGCATTACCCGACTTTTTTCTCTTCTACCCACTATTCATTCACACGATTTAAAATAAAATAAAATTATTATTGTATCTTGTATTTCTCTTTTCCTTCTATTGATATATATGTAAAATATACGAGTGCAAGGCCTTGATGATATAAAATTATTACTAATAATTACTCCATTCAATTTTTTTGGTTGAGAATTGTACTCTTTTGAATTGATAGTGACCTTAGCTTATACACCCCTAAAATATATTGCGTAACGAAAAATCGTTATATTTTATTTGAAAAGAAATGCATATTTGTTTCGTTTTCTTCTCCATAGTTGAAATAATCCCTCGTTCCAAAATTCCGTTGCCACAGGTTCATAAATTAATTGAGACACAATTTCATTGAGATTGAATTTATTGAACTAAACTGAAGAAAAAGACCGCATATTTTTTAATGGAAAAATTGTGCATTATAACAAACTATCAATTCAAAATAAAATGTTATAATTACAGTTTCATTTAATTCCAATTTGTTGCAAACTTCTTGCCATTCGCCTATCTTCCCTCTCTCTGGAATCTCGCTCGCCACTCTCCTCTTTTTCAGCCCTCTCTTGCTCGCCTCTCTCACTTTATACAAACATAAATGTATGCTTTGTATTTGTGTTTGTATAAAGCGAGAAAGACTGCATATACAAATATGAATATATATATATATATCTCTGTCCTATACACTTATAATTATACATATACAAATTTTTTCATGCCCAGTTCCCTTTTGTCTTCCTCTCTCCCTCGCTTTATACAAACACAAATTATACAAAATACAACGTATAATTTGTGTTTGTATAAAGTGAGAGAGAGATTTGATATACAAATACAAATGTTTTAATTTGATTCAATTGTATACAAATTTAAATTTTATGCAGATATTCAAACACAATCATTGATACATATACATAGTAGTTACATATATATAATTATCTAACTAATATACATATACAATTCACCTCTCTCGCTATCCTCTCTCTCTCTCAATTTCACTCGCCACTCTAGCCAAACACAGAGAACATATACATATACAAACACAATTTCTATACAAATCGCCGCGATTTATATAAATCAAATGTTTCATAGCAAACATAATTTAGTTATGGAGCGCAAATAGCAAAATTGTAGCTATAGAGCGCTAATATGATTTTTATGTTTGTTATTCCTAAAATTTACTTTTTTTTATTGGACAAGAAGAAGATCGATATTAGTTAAAACCGTTAATTTTTTTCGTTAATTTTGACCGTAACTTTTTTTTACTATGCTTGTATATGTTTTGTAACAAAACTATTGCTATGTATGGTAAACTATAAAGGGGAAATTACACAGATAAGTAAACATATACTTGTTAGTTAATATAGCTATAGTTTGAATTAATTATCATTCGTCATTGATTTCTAGGCAAAACTACATGGCCAAGTTTCAATTGTATAAACATGTAATTTTTGGATTTTGTATAATGTAGTATAATATAATTTGTATAACTATTTAAAGTTCAGATATTTGTGTTTGTATAAATTCGTTATTTTGAGTTTATACAAAAATAGATACAAATCAATTGATACTAACCAATATATACAAATACGGACAAAAATAGCTTAATTATACAAATACACGTGAATTATTCAAACGTAGATGAATTATACAAACGTAGATGAATTATTCAAACGTAGATGAATTATTCAAACGTAGATGTGAATTATACAAACGAGGTCACTCGTAGCAGCTTAAACTATGGTTACCGCCCGTAAATATGCAAATTATAGCTAAGGAGCCTAATTAAGTTTATTATAGTGGATATTTGCAAAATTTCCTCATATATAATATTGCAACGTTTGATAAATACGAGTCTAAATTTCCCCACAATCAGTCACCCCAAAGCCCAATATAATACTTCCAAGAAAAGAAACCCATGTTCTTGGCCCTAAATGTTAACTGTCTCAGCCCAACCAAGGCGGGCCTAAAGCAGCCATTTACCGGCCCAAATATAAACTTAAGTACAAAAATCTCATACATTTAGGGACTAATTACATTCTATTCCAAAAGTTCTCCCAATTACAAAAAATCTTAGATTTTTCATTGCTCTCGAATACATTTCTTGGTTGTCCGATACATTTCAAATAATACATTATTTAATGGGATGGATGTACCCGAGAGGGGATAGGAATGCATCCGAGAAGGGATGGATACATTCGAGAGGGGATATGGATGTATCCGAGGGGGGATTTTTGTAATTTTTTAAATGGTAGGAATTTTAGAGAGTATGATATCTTAAGTTGTGTATTCATGTAATTTTTTCATTTATGTATATTTAAATTCTAAAATAAATTCTAACGAGGAAGTGGAAAACATTAGACATCTACCTACACTCCCTCCGTCCATGTTAGTTGTTCACTTTCTCTTTGCACGCCTTTTAATAAATCATAAGAAATGCTTACTAATTTACCCCGTAGGAAATTATTTTGAAACTTTACAAACTTATTTACCCTTTAAAAAAAATTCAAAAAATTGTAAAGGTAAGATAAGTTTTTTTAGTTAATTCTATTTTGGTTTTATAAATTGAAAAATATTTTGAAATGACTATTTATAGTAAAGTGGACAACTAATATGAAACGGAGAAAGTAATTATATAGAAAAAATGTACTGAATTATTGATTGCTTCAAAAAAAAATGGAGAGGAGAAACTTCAATCATTGAGTGAATGTGCCAAAAAAAGAATGTCATAATCTAAAATTTGTATAACTTGACATAATTAATTAATTAATTTGGGGAATTGTGTTGTGTCTTTTTACGTAAACAAAACTTCCATCTCCTTTTTTTAAAAATAAAAATGCCACTAACGTTGCTTGTCCTTTACCTTAATTTGCCCATGGTGTTATATTATTTTAAGTTGATTTGTTTTTGTCATCTAATACTATTGATCGTGGTGGAATTAAATAGCGTCAAGAGATTCGACTAACTCACTTTATCATAAAAAAATATTGTGTAAATTAATTAAAATAATTTTATATTGTTAAATTTTTATATCACAACATACTTGAATAAGCTTAGAATCTGACATCAAAATTCCCACTTACAAAGAATATTATACAAATGTATATTTCCATCATGGTTTTGTGAATGAAATGGAATTGGGTTCATCGGATAAGGAGAAGAGGGTAAACAAATTAAGATTAATTAAATGGTTTAAGTATTTTCGATTGCCTCTATTATACTTTAGCGCATTTTTGGCCCATTTCATTAACAGTAAGGGCATAAATGGATTAAAGTATAAATAAATGACATTTTTGATCATTTCATGTAGTACAAGGACATTTTTGACCTATTTCATTAACAGTAAGGGCATAAATGGATCAAAATATAAACAAATGACATTTTTGGCCCATTTCATTAACAGTAAGGGCATAAATGGATCAAAGTATAAACAAATGACATTTTTGATCATTTCATGTAGTACAAGAGCATTTTTGACCATTTTCCCTTAAACTATTTATCTTCTTTATACAAATTGTGACGGGGTGATTAAGCTTAGGATTTGGCATAGAAAAATTAGAATTTATGTATTATTTCTTTTGTCCATAATAGTTAAAAAATTATTTAAATGTCAAATGTTGTTATAGATGTATAATAACTCCCGTTGTATCATTAAAAATATATTGAAACCAACAATACTATTATAGAGAGGAATATTGCTTTCCTTATAGCTATTAGCTACAATATTCATCGTTAATTTTCTCTTATTAATTAAACACAAAATTTAACCGTCGTAATTTATTTTTCTAGTCATAAATTTTAATAAATTGGTTACGACTATTATTACGAATATGGTTTTAAAATGATTTTTAACAAACAGAAGATAACAATATGATTCTTCAATAATATATCAAAAAAAAAAACAATCAAATCAAAGTTATGGAGTAATAAAATAACAACTAACTCATTGGTCCCTAAGTGAAATAAAATATTAGGCCTGGCTAAATATGAAAACCCATTCCAAGAAGTCAGACTCATAGACAAATTTTACTATATTTAATATTGTTATACTTGATTCCAAATATAAATAAGTAAGCACATGTATAAATCACAAAAAAAATAATATATACATTATAATTTTCTACCAGAGGTCCGATGCTCCTACTTGGCTCGGGCGCTCGGACCTTGCCCCTACATACAACAAATATCTATCCGCATAGCCTGTTTATATAAGATTTAATAAATATTTGATATATATTATAAGTCATAGTTACTTATTAAAACTTTCACTTTAATTTATTATTTATTTATGGTATACTAATATGATTTAACATAAACACTCCATATAAGTAAAATTTAAGTAGTTATAAAGCCAACCAAAAAGAGAAAAACCTAAAAGATGTAGAGTGCTGCAAGTGTTTTGTCACAATAGGAAACTAGTAACGTGTGATTTTATTTTATTTGTAGAGATGAATAGTTTTTTCATGAGCTATCTATCACATGTTTTAAATAATATTATAAAATTGTTATTATTATAGAATGTTGTGATTTAAAATATTTTTTATATTGTCAAATACATAGTTGCATATGGTAAGTGCATCTAGATCTAGTCATGCAGTTGCGGATCTTATCTTATATAATAATTTTATTATGAAATTTATTATGTAGTCATAAATATATGACCATGATGATGAACTCATAAATTACAATATGTTAACTTAAGATTATAGTATAATCTTATAAATTTATGTTAGTGTGATATTTTAATATAAATAAAAATGTATTGTATGTCATTATTGTGTATTATGTAATGTCTATTGGAGGGCATTATATTTATGTCTTTTTACTCTTATCAATTGTGGTAGAATATGATTGTTAGTTATTAGTAACGTTTGTAACTATTAAATCTTTATTCCACCTATTATTCTACCTCATTATACCATATAACTTATGTAATCTATAGATCATTCACTTATAGTGATCGTCAAATTTATATTGTGTTTATATTGAGATTAATATAGTGAAAGAGAGAGTTGAGACAAATAAATTAAAGAAAAATATTCTTAGTCTTCCACTAATTCACTATATAAAAGAAAGTAATTATATATGTCGAAGGAAGATGTCCTTTTTGTGTAGCTTTAATTTGGACTCTTCGACTAATTCGAAGTTATTTGAGTTATACGATATTATTCTATAAGGGACAAGTCAAGAGTTATGTTGCTAAATTGGTGTAGATTATGTCACATTGGACTATGAGATATCCACACCTCAATTTGAATGATAATTTATTATATTTATGGTATATTGAATTGACGTTTATGGGAATGATGATAAGAAAGTAGGTGGCTGGTTTTTGCAGTTAGGTTGGGTAAGAGGTGAATAATTCGTGCACGATTCAAAATGGTCCTATCTTTATATTAACGCCACATATACATACAATTTAATTTATACATACAATGACATCAACAAATTCTTTTAAGGACAAAAGTCATGTGAGCCGTAACTTGTATCAGGGGTGCATATGATTCGGATTAGTTCAGGTTTTTTAAATATCAAATTAAATTATTTATGTTAAATTTATAAATTTATAAATCTAATTAAATTTATAAAATTTGAATTTTTCAATCTCGATTTTTTTGAGATTTAGCTCAATTTGCGATTCAATTTTTTACACCCCTGATGTATATAATGTAAAAAATATAAATTTTATATTCCGTAAAAAAAGTTATTTGTTACGAGGAATAAAAATGGGATAAGGGTCTGAAAAATATCCCAACTTTGGTCGGATTTGTTGTTGCGATACTAAACTTTCATGAGGACCTATTACCTCCCTAGACTATTTAATACCGTATTTTAAACATATATATTTGCCCACGTGGACATAAAAAATAATACAAAATTATAAATAGTAATATGTCCACGTGGGCACATATAGACCTTTAAAATACACTATTAAATAGTTCAGGGGTTAAAAAATACGGTATTAAATAGTCTAGGGAGGTAATAGGTCCGTATGAAAGTTTAGTATCGCAACAACAAATCCGACCAAAATTGAGGTATTTTTCAGATCATTATCCCAATAAAAATTAAAGACAGCAAAAGAAAGCCAATGGGTTCAATAATATAGGAATCAGACTCACTACAATAAAGTTTTGTTTAATTTTTTTGGTTAGGTAGTGTATCTGGTTGGAAATTGTTCTCGTTTTCCTTGTAAAGTTTATAATATTGAGTAAAATATATAGATGAATGAATGTGGATTTTTTAAATATTTTTTTTTAACTTTTTGAGCAAAAGTCCTAAATTGTCAAGAAACACGTTGTGAAATTTATCATGATCATAATAAAGTCCGTAAAAAAACATTCATTTGTCCTCATACATTCATCAAATTTGTCATCATTTCTAGGGTATAAATCATTGGTTTTCGGATATTATCTTCCACTTATGTATCGAAAATAAAAATATATAATTATTCTATTTGGATCGGCATAAAAAAATAATCCTAGTTTTTAAGTCTAAAATAAAAAGTTAAATTTAAATAACTTGACTTTTAAGTCAAAAAATAAAAAAGTAGGGAAAGCTTATTTTTTATTTTTAACTTATTTTAAGTCATGTTAAACTTATTTTAAGTTATTTTTAACATTTGACAAACACTTCCTAACTTATTTTAAGTTATTTTGACTTGTTTTAAGTTAATTTTAGGGGAAAAGATCTGAAATATATCCAAACTTTGACCAAAATTATTGTTACAATACTGAACTTTGGAAATAACCTTTTACCCCTGCACTATTTAATAATGTATTTTAAAGGTATATATGTGCCCACGTGGACATCATAAATATTGCATCATTATAAATAGTAATATGTCCGCGTGAACACATATATATCTTTAAAATACACTATTAAATAGTGCAGGGGTAAAAAGTCCTCCATAAAGTTTGGTATCGTAACAACAATTTCGGCCAAAGTTGGAGTATTACTCAGACCCTTTTCCCTTATTTTTATATTTGTCAAACCCTTTTAGAAAAGAAAAAAAAAACTGATTTAAAAGTAGATTTGACCAACTTTTAAATCAATCCATACAACCTCGTAGTGTAGTGTACCAAATAATTTTATCACGCGTTATTAAGTTTAATATCCCGCAGTTATATCATTATTGAAATCGAACAAAGATTTCAAAGCGATAATTATTAGAATATTCTTTTGTGGCCAATTTGTTAAAACTACATCACAAAGTTTGACAAAATTATGTACCATTTATACTTGTTAAAATCAAGTTAATTTATGAGTAACTCGTAGACCCCCACAAGTAATTAACAATTACATCTCTTAATCTTTACATTATGATACAAAATATTTAAGAATCATACGTACCATTGCGTAACTAACAATTTCATAAATGAACACTTAGACAAAAGTAAGGACTTACACTATAGCAAAAGAAACATTTTGTGGCAATATATTTTTAGTTTAACAACAATATTTATTGTCAATGTCATTTATTCAAAGTCGCTAAAGTCGTTAGCGATATCTATATAAAGTTTTATATAAATCTTCATATTTATTACTACTATTAAATATAATATATAACAGATGTATAATTACCTCAAAATCTTTTATTTACCGTAACGTTACTAGCTTAATTTGAAAAATTATGAAAGAACAAAGACAATATACAGTGACGCCATGGAAAATATGTTTATAAGAAAAACAAAAATAAAACAATAAATGCTAATAGTAGTTGAATTTAATTGATGAAAAGAGGTGATGAATGCATGGATATTTCATATACCTAACCCCCAACCACAACCAAACAACCATTCCCCATGCACCTATCTTGTGTCCACTCATTAATCTCCCAGGCTTCGTTTAATATGGAGTTAGGCGGGGGTTTGTGGTTTCGGACGAATGCATTAGCGATCCTATATTTGTATTAGAAAATTAAATAAATATATATGTATATTAACTTGTGAATCTCCTGACAAAATTGATTGACAGCTCAGTGGTAAGGAAGGGGCGGTGAAAATGTCTTTCACACTAGTGTTGTGGGCCTACATTTTTTTTCTTTTTTTTTTTTGAAAAATATTTTTTCTTTTGTCCTAAAATCTTAAATTAAAACTCGTAAACTCGTAATTCTGATTACGCCTCGCGCGAGGTAAGATAAATGAGAATATTTTGTAAAATTAGCTATTTTCATTTTTCCGATGTGATAGTAGAGAAGAAAATGAGATTCCAGCGGGTAAGGAACAAGAAACAATGAGATGAATTGTTAGCGATAGCTAGTATCTCTCCCTCCCCTCCTTGTCCCCTATTTCTCTAAGCTGAATTAGATCAGTTTACACTTTTACCAAAAGAGTTAGGGTTTTGAGAGAAGAGAAAAGAAGTATATATAAGAGGATAAAATAATTTCAATGGTAATTGCTAATTAAATGTGAGATATAATAATTTTATATCTTATTGTGGAATTATTATTCTTTTTCCGCACGCCAAACTATTGCGTAATTCATTGTATACAATATACTCCTCCTATCGTCTCATTTTAAGTGTCATTTTTCTCAAAATAAAACACCATCACTTTAATTAGAATTCAAAATTAAAATCGACAATTATTTTGAACAGTAGTCTTAATATTAATGAAGTATACACAATATTAATCGATTTGCCTTTATTGAATAAGTTAACTTAGTACTATTCAATTTTTTTTTAATGGACATGTAAAAAACTAAAATGACAATTAATGAGATGGAGGGAATACTTTTGAACTTGTCGATGCAGTAGAAATTTCTTAACCCTTAATCAAATATTTTGAGCTTTAAAGTGATTTTTTACAAAAATTCTTTTTTAATTGTTCGAAATTTCATACCGGTCACCTAAGCTACATAATTCGTTATCCATTTTATATATTTAATTAATGAAAACTACCTTACCCTCAACAACTTTGTAAATGACCATCTGATATTTATATCATTATATTAAATTGCATTAATTTATCATGGTCAACTAATTTAATGACATAAAAATATTAAATATATATAAAAATAATACTAATTCATGTTTAAGTAGTAATCTAGTCTAGTCTAGTATATAGAAATATATAGGCATACTCGAGGGTGTGATATAGTGATCAATAAAATTGATTGATAACTAAGAACTCTCAAGTTCAAATTTCAGCCGAAACAAATCTCATCTATTCTAAGTTCTAATCTTAATAGATAGAGTTACTTAATAACTGTAAGATAACGAACAACTGTGAAATTAGTTAAAACTATGTTATCCAACAACTTTCCTAACATATCCTCGAAGGAGAAACCAAACATTTGCTTTGTGTATGAATACCCTATAAATAGAAATAAGTATATAGTATTTGCTAACAAATAAGTTTCTATTATTTGTCAAATATTCATTCCTTGGCAGGTGAAGGGTTGGTCGATTTTACAACCAACTTTTAGTCAAAATACACCTATTTCCCAACAGTCTTTTTGTTTTGAAAAAAAGAGAAAAAGAAACAAAAAGACAAAAACAAAAAAACATGGTACCAATATCCAATTTTCTATAATATGTGAAACTTGAAAATTCTTAATTTTTTTCACTTTTTGGCATAAATTGTTTAATTGGTCTAGCAAAGGGTTGTTTTTCCAGAATGTGGTCCAATAATTAAGAAAGACACAGAAATATATGCAAATTATTGGAATAGTTATTTACTTACTTATTAGAGAATCAAACAATGGATAAAAAAGTTGAGTTAAAAGTAGATTGTGTTGGGGTTTATTTGCCCTGATTTTTTACCATAAATAAGTTTTCCTTTTAGGAAAAGGTTTTAATATTTTGACTAGTCCTTTTCTTGTAGGAAAAGTTTAGGACTCTATAAATATAGGCTTGTTCCTTCTAACTAAATTAGCATTCATAATGTAGTCCTAGAGTTTTGAGAGTCGCGGTTATGGAGGAGAATTTTGTGTACCTCCTTGTATTCCGAGTGAATTGGTTGAGGTTGTTTCTCTCTATATTTTGTACTCTCATATTTATAGTGTATTGCTCATCTCCTTTGTGGACGTAGGTCGATTGACCGAACCACGTTAAATCTGTCTCTTTTGATGTGTTTCTCGTTTGTCTTCTTACTCGTGGTCTTTCGAGGGTTGCTTTGCTAGCTTCCGCATTACACCTACTTATTTCGATCCTAACAGATTGTCCGCTCTATATCCACGTTCACGCACTACATAAAAAATGGTTTTTAGTGATAATTAATTAAATCTAATAGCTTAATTACACTTAAATATGTTCTTTAGCGATAAATTACTAGTGACAATTACATTTTAGCACTTCTTGTAAATGTCGCTAAAGCCTATAGTGCCATTGAATTAATGACAACTAACTACTGTCGTAAAAGACTAAATTTAACACTCATAAATGGAGGGAGAATAAAAAGTATAATGTATTTCCTCAAAACTTCGTATTTAATTAATTCGAGACGATTCAAAAAGAATAAGATAAATTAACACAAAAAAATTGAACACTAATAATAAAAACTTGAATATTATCATTTTTTCTTATTGTCTTTTCCACAAAATAGTCTTAAAAAATATCCCTTTTACTTATTTATTTTATAAGGTGAAAGAATATGATTAAGACGAATATATCAAATTAGAGCGTGAAGTTTTATCTTCTCTTACAATTTCTCTATCAAACTCTAGTACAAAAGGAATAGAATAGTTTTGACGCTATCTCGAATTCAATAACATCATTGAGTAAAAACAAATTTCCACTTTCTTTCTTAAGAAAACTTCTTATAAAGTACAAATATAAAATGAATTTCAATTGGCAAACAATTAGACAATAAATAAATTAGTTAGAAATCAAAAGTTTATGTCATACAACTAATACATAAACAAATACAGTATGTTTTTGTTTATATAACACCATCACCTCACAACACTCGACAATTATGGGACCATCCTCCATTATTCACATTCATTGAAATTAAATAATTTAAAAGTTATTTTAACATGCATAACACATTAACCTTTTACTGCACTTATGAAACTTTACGAGGATAATATATATGCCAGATAAAATGTCTAAATTATAATTTGGATTTTTAGCACATTCTTCTCTTTTATTATTTTTAAGAAAAGAAAAAAAATTCTTTTATGTTTAATATTTTCAATTCAAGCCGAACTAGAAAAAGCTACAAGTATCACTAAGTTCGATCAAGATTTTTTGTTAGTTAATCTCCAGTCTTGGCACACATGAGATATTCTTATAATTTATGGTCATAAATAAGAACATTTCATCAAGGGTGAAGACGAAGTTAGAATTGCCTGTTATAACAAGTATAGATGACTATATTGTATAAGAAATTATTTATATTGATAGTTAATGTATATTATTTAAACTCAAAACAATAGTATTTTACGAAATATATGAAATGTTAATGGTGTTTACACCAATTTAATATATGCATATCACTATTATTGTTGGTAATCAAGATTAATACTTATATAAGTGAGATCTAAATCAGCTACCAATTGATCCCTAAAAGTTAAGAATAATAAATAGTTGGCCATCAAAATAATTTCTAATAAATATTTTTCTATATTAATGTATAATTTATAGTTTCAATATAAAATAATTTTTATATTTCTATATATTTAACAAGTGAATATAATTATTTTTTATCAATCAAGCAAAAATATAACTTGTCCTAAAAGAAATAATTTATGATAACAACAAGGGTGAAAAAGAAACTTATTCATATCTAGTGTTTAAATTTAAACTAAAATAATATTAACTTACTAATTTCATCATAACTTATTATCATTTTTTTAAGACTATTTTAAAAAATAATTTTCTTAAACCGTAGATCTATCAAAAATAAATTCTATTCCATAAAAAATAGATCAAACTCTACTTATGTAATTATACTGAATATTTTAATTGATTCGTCTTACTTTTCTTTTATTATATATTTAATAATTCTTCAATTTCAAATATCTCACTTAATAAGTTAATTTTCATCTTTAGCACCAATTTTTTTATATAAATTTTTTTTTCTTGTGGGCGTGGGGTGGGAGTGGGGGTGGGGAGGCAGGCACCACGTGCTACTAGTCATGAAAGATGAGAGTTCATATTTAAGAACTCCCAACTAATCCAAACCAAACAATGAACCAAAATTTAATTCCAATTTTCTTCTTCTACTTCTTCTTGTAGATTTTTTTAGCAAATATAAACAACCATTTATACTTCAGATTCACATTGTTCTCTCGACTGTTTTGCCCCCCTTTTCAATTCTTGAACCATAATGCTTCATACACTCCAATCAGATTGAAAAAAAATTGATCTTTCTCTTAAAGATTGAAACTTTCTTGAAATTTTTGACACCCACTTTGTATTTCTTCTCAATTTGGACATTTCTTCACGGTTTCTCTTTGAATTTGCTGTTTTTGCGAAAAGGGTATGTATATTTTGCACTCAAATCAAACTGGGAATGTTTAAATTTTACTGCAGAACTGTGTTAACTGTAAAGACGCCTCTTTTAGCTTTGTAATTTGTTAAATATGTATACTTATTATTTTCTTCCGTTTCCTTTTTTCTCTTTTGAATTGTCTGTGTTGTTAAGTGTATATATTTTCAGTTTGATTTGGTATTTGATTAGTTGACATAGCAAAACCTGTACTCTTGTAATAGAAATAGAAAAAGATCATTTATTTTGGGTGAAGGGGGGGGGGGGGTGGGTTGGACTGCTATTTACTATGAATTCTGTGATCATAATCTAGTTCACATATTGCTTAGAAGGGTGTGGCCTAGTGGTTAGTGAAGTGGGGTCGAGAACCATGAGGTATTTGGTTCAAATCCCAATGGAGACAAAAAAATAGGTGATTTCTGCCCACCTGTCCTAGCCTTGGTGGACAAGTATCAGTTAGAATTAGTTGAGGTGCGCGCAAGGTGATCCAGGCATAAAAAAAGAAAATAAAAAGAAATCTAGTTCACATATTGTTGGTTTTGTAATAAAGGTTCTTACTTGGTGAGGTTGCTATAATACATTTGATTTTCTGTGAACTTAAGTAACTTAGTTTTTGTCCTAATAAGGCTCAAGTTACCTAGTTTTGTCACTTAACAAGTTGGACTATGCAATAAGAGATCAAAGAGTAGTGGTTGGTCACTTGTCTCTAAATTATGTTTTTATTGCAGCCAAAAGCAGCCCCTTTTGAAATGTAAAGTTACATTTACTCTTTGTTTCAGGAAGTAACAACATGTCGGAATCTCAAAGGAGGCCAGCGGTGATTGGGATCAGGAGTGGAAACGGGCACATCAATGGTGCACTTCCATTGAGGTCTCCAATTTCTAGAGCTGAAGTTGCTGAGTTCTGTCATGCCCTTGGCGGGAAACAGCCTATTAATAGTATCTTAATTGCAAACAACGGTATGGCAGCTGTGAAGTTTATACGTAGTATTAGGACGTGGGCGTATGAGACATTTGGTTCAGAGAAGGCAATTTTGTTGGTTGCAATGGCTACGCCCGAGGACATGAGGATAAATGCAGAACACATTAGAATAGCAGATCAGTTTGTAGAAGTTCCTGGTGGGACGAATAACAACAACTATGCTAATGTGCAGCTCATTCTGGAGGTTTGTAAATATCTTTTTAAGCCAATGAGAACAATTTGTCTCAGGATAACTTGATATTGCATGTGCATCTGGTTGTACCTGTTTACATTTTAAAACCTTCTTGTAATGGGACCAGGGATCGATGTGAAAAGCAAAAAGCAAATAGTTATACACAGTGTACTTTCTTTTGTGTAGATGGCAGAGATGACTCGTGTCGATGCAGTTTGGCCTGGTTGGGGTCATGCATCAGAAAACCCTGAACTGCCCGATGCATTGGATGCAAAGGGGATCATATTTCTTGGGCCACCAGCTACATCAATGGCAGCACTAGGAGACAAGATTGGTTCATCTTTGATTGCTCAAGCTGCAGAAGTACCCACCCTTCCGTGGAGTGGCTCCCATGTAAGTCTTTATTATCATTCTTCTCTATTAGTCTCATAGTGTTCAGTCTGCATCTAATGGACATTTCGTCAATCACACAGGTCAAAGTTCCTCCAGAAAGCTCTTTGGTTTGTATCTCAGATGAAATATATGCTAAAGCATGCGTTTACACGACGGAAGAAGCAATTGCTAGTTGTCAAGTAGTAGGTTACCCGGCTATGATCAAGGCATCCTGGGGTGGTGGTGGTAAAGGCATAAGAAAGGTCTGCCTTTTTGTATACTAGCACAGCGAGTAGTGTAAATAACAATGTTAATTTGATATATTCTTGCAAAAAAGGAAAGGTAGAATGAAAGAAATGAAAATACTAGTGGAATATACAAGATATTGATTCAACCTAACTCCATGGCTCTTGTTACTTGATCATTCCAGGTACATAATGATGACGAAGTTAGGGCACTATTCAAGCAAGTTCAGGGTGAAGTTCCTGGCTCTCCAATATTTATAATGAAAGTTGCTTCTCAGGTTCAGCCATCTTCTTTCTTGTTTGATCTTAGTGCTCGAACATATCTTTGGAGAGAATATTTTTAACATTAGATTTTTTTTTTCTTTTTAAATAACTAGAGTCGGCATCTAGAAGTCCAGTTACTATGTGATCAATATGGCAATGTTGCAGCTTTGCACAGCCGTGATTGTAGTGTTCAAAGGCGACACCAAAAGGTTAGTTTGTATTTAACTTGTGATTATTTTTAGATGAATTATAAAGACGATGCTTATCTTCTTCTATTTGCAATGTTGAGGCAAATAGCAGAGCTTATGTAAGGCAGCCAAGGATAGACATCAGTGAAACGTCATCACTAATGTGTCTTAATTTTCTTGAAACCTAGATAATTGAAGAGGGGCCAATTACAGTCGCTCCGCTAGACACAGTGAAAAAACTTGAGCAGGCTGCTAGAAGACTGGCCAAATGTGTCAATTACGTTGGAGCTGCCACTGTTGAGTATCTTTACAGTATGGACACTGGAGAGTACTATTTCTTGGAACTCAACCCTCGGTTACAGGTTGGTGATAGCCATCTGCTTGAGTGTGCACCTGAGTCTAAATCTTTTTGTTCACCATATTGAGGAAGGGATTGATCAATTTTTTTTTTCTTATTTGTCTCATGTGTGTTTAAAGCCAAAGCATTAATAGTCAAGAATTAATTTGATGTTGATTCTTACTGTAAAACATTTTTCTGATCGTGATCACCTCCAATGATATGGAACTTTTTTATTCAAGTTACATCTTTCTCATTCTATTAGGTTGAACACCCTGTAACTGAATGGATAGCAGAAATAAATCTGCCAGCAGCTCAAGTTGCTGTTGGCATGGGGATTCCTCTCTGGCAAATTCCAGGTTTTGTACCACACGTCACTCTTCTTGGCTTAAGATGTTCGGGTTTCTCCTTCCCCTTTTTCTAATCGTTCTTCTTTGATTCTATTAGAAATACGGCGGTTCTATGGAATGGAACATGGTGCGGGATATGATGCTTGGAGAAAAACATCTATTGTTGCAACACCATTTGATTTTGACAAGGCTGAATCGACAAGGCCAAAAGGTCATTGTGTGGCTGTGCGTGTAACAAGTGAGGATCCCGATGATGGTTTTAAGCCTACCAGTGGTAAAGTACAGGTAAATTTATCTTCTGAAAAGTTTCACTTTCCATTTCTAATCCAGTGCTTTTAGGCTATGTTGTTCAGACTCTTCAAAAATGTTTACGGGCGCATGCCGGATCCTCCAAAAGTAGTGTATTTTTGGAGGATCTGACAGGGGTGCTGCAACATCTTTGGAGAGTCCGAGCAACATAACTTTTAGGTTGAATGATTGTTAATTTACATTTCATAATGTAGGAGCTGAGTTTTAAGAGCAAGCCGAATGTGTGGGCATACTTCTCTGTCAAGGTACACATAAATTAGATGGAAATAGAATGTTGGGGTGTTTGAATTGTTGCAAAGCGTAATAATCCTCTTTCCTTGCAGTCTGGCGGTGGTATTCATGAATTTTCAGACTCTCAGTTTGGTAAGCTGAACTTTAATCATACAGCACTATTTCTCTCTGACTTATCTTGAATTTTCAGCTGAAAAGTTAAGTACTCCCTTTCAATTCATTTGTCTTACTTTACTTTCTTTGTTAGTCTGTTTTAAAAAGAATGCTTCTTTCCCTTTTTGACAACTTTTTAATCTCAACTTTCTACATGACATGTTTATGACCACAAGATTAAAGGATATTTTGGTACATTCTACATATCTTTAGTTTAAGACCACAATATTTAAAAGTTTTCTTTACTTTCTTAAACTCCGTGCCAAGTCAAAACCAGGAAAACAATTTGAAATGGAGGGAGAAATTATTTTTTAATATCAACCTAGAATATTCAGCTTCAATTAGGAAGTTGCTTCCTGTTTTGGGTCCACCAATGGTATGACTCAACTTTGTAAAAGATTATAACCTTTTTTCAAAAATCATTTTTTAATTCCTTTTTTTTCTTGGGAAACTCACCTCATTCTATTCATGGATGAAAGCATACTTTAGAAGTATACATTACATTAGAACTAAAGGTTCCTGTATGACTGAATGGTAAAAGTTCCTTCGCATCTCTAGCTGTGATGCAGTTTCACCAGTAAAGCATGCATACATCATTTTCTTTTTAATTCGAGTACTAGTTAAAGAATAGCTAATAAGGAAACTGCTTTCTAACGCCAAGCTAATTTGAAACATCAAATGTAGGTGTTTGGGTTTGTGTCAGCCCATGCAGATTTGCATGACATTTCTGCTAATCTTGACTTTTCTGTGTATGTGCGTGTGTGCACCTTTAGGAGATTTGCAACAGTGATTATGGTGATAGCTTATTACTGGATTTGCTTCATTTTTAAGCCGACTTCTATTCTGGTTCTTCCTATAATTTTTTGACAATGTTATCAAACATTGGCTGGATTTTTTTTTTTTATAATTTCTTATGGAAAATGTTTCCACATATTCTATCAGATTCAGATGTCATATCTTGTATTTCAGAATACAAATGCCTGACAAAGAAAATTCTAAAATTGTGTCTAACCTGTTGAATTATGGACTTCTATATCTTAATGCAGGACATGTTTTTGCATTTGGAGAGTCCAGACCCCTGGCCATTGCAAACATGGTTCTCGGACTAAAGGAAATCCAGATCCGAGGAGAGATTCGAACTAATGTTGATTACACGATTGATCTATTGCATGTAAGTCTCAGATTAAAAAAATTCATTACCAACTAACTCCATTCAAGTGTAATTTCTCTGCATTAAGTTAGGCATTTTCTGCAGGCTTCAGATTATAGAGAAAATAAGATACACACTGGCTGGTTGGACAGTAGAATTGCTATGAGGGTTAGAGCAGAAAGACCTCCTTGGTATCTTTCTGTAGTTGGAGGAGCTCTTTATGTAAGTTACTCATTTCATAACTGATGGTCTGTAAAGATATATCTTGGGAATTTACTTGCAAAATTAATACCAGTACACCGTGTTTTCACTTGTCAAACTCAGAAAGCTTCTGCAAGTGGTGCGGCTGTGGTTTCTGAATATATTGGTTATCTTGAAAAGGGACAAATCCCACCCAAGGTAATCATTCTTAGAATTTTTGTCCTGGTCTGAATCTTACATTTTCTCCATCTCTTTATTGGAATAACCTGTCATCCATCTATGTGCAGCATATATCCCTTGTGAACTCTCAAGTCTCACTTAACATTGAAGGGAGCAAGTACACAGTAAGTAGGATGCTGTACTCACTTCATTCTATATATTGTTGCCTCTGGTTTTGGTGGTATGAGTGGAGAAGGGAAAAGTTAGCTAATTCTGTTCAACTACCTCTGCAAGAAAGTTGTTTCAATTATCACCATTTTTTGTGCTTCGATTATCGCATTATTTTGTTGGCATTGCTGTTCTTTCCTTGTATGTTGTGTGCTGCTCCCTTGTCATATTATTTCGTTGTTGTTACTGCCTCATTTCTGTATTTTTTTTTTCTGAACTGCTTGGAAATACTTTATTTTAAGCTGAGGGTCTATTGGAAACAACCTCTCTATCTCTACGAGGTAGGGGTAAGGTCTGCGTACACTCTACCTTCCCTAGACCCACTTGTGGGATTACACTGGGTATGTTGTTGCTGTTTTCAGATTTTCTTTCCTGATTCTGTTACATGGACTGTTTGTAACTCACTAATTTGTTGGTTGTCTCTTAGATTAATATGGTGAGGGGAGGACCAGGAAGCTACAGGTTGAGGATGAATGAATCAGAGATCGAAGCAGAGATACATACTCTGCGTGACGGAGGACTGTTGATGCAGGCAATAATCAATTACCCTGCAACTTTTCTATGCATCCTTTAATCAGAAACTGAACTATTTTCTATAGTATCCATAGTGTTTTATGTTGTGTATAATTTGTGAAATGATGTGCGGAAAAGACTGATTTATTCCTTTCACATTCAAACTTATATATACATCTAAGTTCCTTTAATCACTGCAGCTGGACGGAAACAGTCATGTAATATATGCAGAGGAGGAAGCAGCTGGAACTCGCCTTCTAATTGATGGAAGAACTTGCTTGCTACAGGTACCAATAATTGTTCAGTTACCAATATATTTTATTTATGTAGGAACTGGCACCTTCTTATCATATAATATTCGTTGATTCCAGAATGATCATGATCCATCAAAGTTAGTTGCTGAGACACCCTGCAAACTTCTGAGATATTTGATGTCTGATGGTAGTCATGTTGATGCTGACACACCTTATGCAGAGGTAGAGGTGATGAAGATGTGCATGCCCCTTCTTTCACCTGCTTCAGGAGTTATCCATTTTAAGATGTCTGAAGGTCAAGCAATGCAGGTAACGTGTTTGCAAACAAAGCATATATTTCTCTCGTCTGCATCAACTTAAACATAAATTTGTGTGTAGGCTGGTGAGCTCATAGCATCACTTGATTTAGATGACCCTTCTGCTGTTAGAAAAGCTGAGCCTTTTCTTGGAAGCTTTCCTGTTTTGGGACCTCCAACTGCTATATCTGGAAAAGTCCATCAGAGATGTGCTGCAAGTCTGAATGCAGCAAGGATGATACTTGCCGGATATGACCATAAAGTTGATGATGTAAGTAATTTCATATAAAGATTTGAAGTTGATGGTAGAACGTAATTGGTTGTGGAACTTCTTTTCATCTGAATAGTAATGTAAAAAACATTTTACCCAATACACGATTTAACACAACTTAATCTTCCAATACCAGGTGGTTCATAACTTGCTAAGTTGCTTGGACAGTCCTGAGCTTCCATTTCTACAGTGGCAAGAATGCATATCTGTGCTGGCAACGCGACTTCCGAAGGACCTCAGATTAGATGTAAATGATTGGATAATGATTTTTTCCCTCTGTTGTTGGAAAGTAGTATTTCTCCAGCTCAATGAACGTTTTGCTTTATGTGTTCTTGTTGCAGTTGGAAGCAAAATTTAAGGAATATGAGGGAACTTCCAGCTTGCAAACTGTTGACTTCCCTGCCAGAATTCTTAGAGGTGTTCTTGAGGTGAGTCTTTTACTACATCTTCTTCTTATTTCACACTAATTTTTGTTGATTTTTCTTTTATTAGTTCAAGCACTATATCTTCTAACGTTGATTTATTTACTTTAGACTCACCTAAGAACCTGCTCAGAAAAAGAAAAAGGAGCTCAGGAAAGACTAGTTGAACCTTTGATGAGTCTCGTCAAGTCTTATGAGGGTGGAAGAGAGAGTCATGCCCGTGGTATCGTCCATTCCCTTTTTGAAGAGTATCTATCGGTTGAAGAATTGTTTAGTGACAATCTCCAGGTTAGTTGTCTTCAAACAATTATTTTACGATAATCATCCTCTGCATGACTACATATCTAAGTTTGGGCACCTTTAATATACTTCAGCATCTGCACTTAAATAGAAGTATAGAAATATTTTAACCATTATATAATATGAGGATGTAGAGTACTCATAGGAGGTACTAGAGATGTAAATTAACAAAAAATGTAATTTTTCTGACTTATTCACTCTTAATCCTTTCCAATTTCTTTATCAAAATTTTCTTATTATTAGTATGGTAAACATTCCCTAAATTGTTTCTAACAAAGCGGCCCCTTATTATTCATAGACCATGATTTTTTCCTAAAATGATTTGGATTTACATTGTAGATCATATATGCATTCTCATATTATTTATTTTATGTTACCATAAGCATCTATTTTGTTTAAAAAAATTTTGGCCAATCATCTCTATGGAAAGCCTCAAGATCATTTGAATTATCAAATTTTACTATGTCTTCTGTTTTATGATGTTGTCGGTATGAACATGCATACGCTGTGATATCATACCTTGATTTCTGGGTGATGTATCAGCTCTGTCATGTCAGTAACTTTACTCTTCCATTTTTAGTTACTCGTTGAGATATTCAGTAATCTACAACTGCAAAATGGAAGGGAGTTGGAACACCACATTAATTCAACTGATATTTGATTCAGTTCTGATGTCTTCCTATTTCAGGCTGATGTGATTGAACGTCTCCGGCTTCAATATAAGAAAGATCTCCTGAAGGTTCTCGACATAGTGCTATCTCATCAGGTATAAGCTAATTATTCATGTGTTGACTTTCCTTTCTTCTAATGTTGTTTAAGCTGGAAAATATCCAGTACCAATAATGTGTTATTTTACAGGGTGTTAAACGTAAAAACAAGCTTATACTTAGTCTGATGGAGCAACTGGTATATCCCAATCCTGCAGCATACAGGGAAAAACTTATCCGTTTCTCACAACTCAACCATACAAATTATTCCGAGGTTGGTATTGCATATGTTCTTCGATTAAGAGATTGGTACTTCATACTTATGCTTGTCGAAATTTGAGAAACCATATTGTTCGTATCCATACCTTTGACTTACAATGTTGATATTAAGAAGATCTCTAAGATCAACACTAGAAGCAACTGCTCTTGTCCTTTTCTCCTTGGTTCCTGATATCGTGCAGACTTTTTTAGTTGCTATGGAGTTTTTGTAATGCCAGCCATTTATCATTGTTTAAGTGGAGCACAATGGATAGTGAGACCTGAGAATTAACATTGGCGGATCCAAAATTTAAACTTTATGTGTTCAGTCTTTAAGGTTCTTAGCACATGCGCTTGCTCTCCTTGGGGACCATGTAGTCCGAATCCTCCATCACATCCTTCTGGCCTCTCTCTCTCAACCATTAGATACCGTTCTCGACAATCATCTAGTATGATGATTATTCGACAAGATTGTTTGATTCTCATGATGTATTATTAAATATATGGGTAACACTAAACCACTTAAACAGAATTTCTAAGTCTTGATTTGGATTTTACAGTTGGCACTGAAGGCCAGTCAGCTCCTCGAACAAACTAAACTGAGTGAATTACGTTCAAGTATTGCCAGAAGTCTTTCTGAGCTAGAGATGTTCACTGAAGAAGGTGACACTATGGATACTCCTAAGAGGAAAAGTGCCATTAATGAAAGAATGGAAGCTCTAGTGAGTGCTCCTTTAGCAGTCGAAGATGCACTTGTAGGCCTTTTTGATCACGGTGATCACACCCTTCAGAGGCGAGTTGTGGAGACCTATGTTCGTAGACTCTATCAGGTATTGTATTCAAAGACGTAGTATTACTTGTTTTGGTTGAATTTTTGGCGCATCTGCAGTAAAGAAATATTTATAGTTTCTTTATCTGACTTTTTATATCTACTCTAGCCTTACCTCATTCAAGGGAGTGTGAGGATGCAGTGGCACAGATCTGGACTAATAGCTACGTGGCAATTTTTGGAAGAGCATGTGGAGAGAAAGAGTGGATCTGGAGACAATGGGATGGTAAAACCGTTAGTTGAGAAACACAGTGAGAAAAAATGGGGAGCCATGGTTATTATCAAATCTCTCCAACTCCTGCCAACAGTACTAACTGCTGCATTGAGGGAGACAACACATGGCTTGCATGCAGAGATGGTAAATGGATCCACTCCACCAGTCAGTCATGGTAATATGCTGCATATTGCATTGGTGGGCATCAACAACCAAATGAGTTTGCTTCAGGATAGGTATTACCATTGTCGATGTTATGGTTTTCACAGCTCACTTTCTACTGCTAAAGTAACTTCTAAATTAGATACTCCCTCCGTTTCAATTTGTTTGTCAGGTTTTGACTTGACACAGAGTTTAAGAAAGTAAATAAGACTTTTGAATCTCGTGGTCTTAAATTAAAGATGCGGAATGTACCAAAATTCCCTTTAATCTTATGGTCTTAAACATGCCATGTGGAAAGTTGGAATTAAAGAGTTGCCAAAAAAGGAAAGAGACATTTTCTTTTAAAACAGACTAAAACAGAAAGTAAGACAAACAAATTGAAATGGAGGGAGTATATGGATAAAAGCATGAGGCATACACGTAGATACCCATTAACAAGTGGTAATAGGATAGACCTTCTTTATCTGGTACGGCTGAATATTTTGCATGTGTATCTGGTCCAATGATGCCAGAAACTGACCTATATCATGTCTTTCCCTTGCTTATCATTGGAATACCATTGTTTGCAGTGGAGATGAAGATCAGGCTCAAGAGAGAATTAACAAGTTAGCCAAAATTTTGAGAGAGAAAGATGTGAGCTCTAGCCTTAAAAGTGCAGGCATAGAGGTTATCAGTTGCATCATACAGAGAGATGAAGGGAGGGTGCCTATGAGGCATTCCTTTCACTGGTCAGCTGAGAAGCTGTATTATGAGGAGGAGCCTTTACTACGTCATCTAGAGCCTCCTCTATCCATTTACCTTGAATTGGTTTGTATTTTGCTTCATCTCTTCCTGTTATTTGTGTCCTATATTACTATTGGTACATTTTTTTCCTGGACCATGAGCTGATCTTAGGTTCATAATTCCCCTGGAACACAGGAAAAACTTAAGGTCTATGATAATATAAAGTATACTCCATCCCGAGACCGTCAGTGGCACCTCTATACTGTTGTAGACAAGCAGAGTCCAATCCAGAGGATGTTTCTCAGAACACTTGTTAGACAATCAACATCAGATGACAGTTTACTAGCGTATCAGGGATTGAATCAGGGAACAACTCATTCCCCTTTGGCTTTGTCTCTCACTTCAAGAAGCATTTTGAGGTCCTTAACATCGGCACTGGAAGAGCTTGAACTTAATCTCCATAATACGACTCTCAAAGCTGATCATGCTCATATGTACTTGTATATTTTACGAGAGCAAGAGATAGCTGATATGTTACCATACCACAAGTCAGTAACTTGTTTGTCTTCATGCTTTGCTATTAAGGACAAAAGTCGTCAGATGGCTCACTTCATGACTTTTTGCAGGAAGACAGACCTAAATAATGAGCACAAAGAGGCGGAAGTTCAGAAAATCTTAGAAGACCTAGCGCATGAAATTAATGCATCTGTTGGTGTGAAGATGCACAAGTTAGGTGTTTGTGAGTGGGAAGTGAAACTTTGGGTGTCATCTGCAGGAGATGCAACTGGTGCTTGGAGGATTTTGGTTGCAAATGTTACAGGTCACACCTGCATTGTTCATGTAAGTTGAATTTAGCATGTATGTGAATTTTTTTAATGATTTATCTGATCTGAAACTGGCTTGTATTGTATTGGAGAGCACCCATCAGCCAGCGTTTGGCCTTGGCCACAAATGGTCACTTTCTCTTATCAATTTTCTCTCTTCTATTATCTTTTCTGGTAGAGAGTTTAAAGTTAATCAAGCTTATGATAGAAGTGGTGCATAGTACTGTCAACTGTGTTAGCACCATAAAATTTTGGACTGACATGTTGTTCCATTATCATGAAATAATTCATTCCAACTTGGACTGACATGTTGTTCCATTATCATGAAATAATTCATTCCAACTTCATGTATTGGTTTTATTCATAGAAAACTATTAACATTGATATCATGCTATTGGAAATTGAACTCTCAGATTTATCGAGAAGTTGAAGATACAAGAAAACAAAGAGTAGTGTATCATTCAGCCATTGGTGATGGTCCTTTGAATGGCATGCCAGTTACAGCACCATACCCACCTTTGGATGAGCTTGACAAGAAACGGCTTTTGGCTCGCAAGAGCAACAGCACAACTTACTGCTATGATTTTCCTCTGGTAAACATCTGAATATAAGTAGAATTCTGCTGGCTATTACAATCTGAATCAATATCAACATCCTAAAAAAAATCCCTCGTGCAGGCATTTGAAGCAGCATTGGAGAAGTCTTGGGCGAGTCATAATCCTCGAACAGAAAAGCCTAAGGACAAGGTCCTCCTGAAAGTCACAGAGTTAAGTTTTGCTGACAAAGAAGGAAGCTGGGGTACTCCTCTTGTCTCTGTGGTGCGTCAGCCTGGATTCAATGATGTTGGCTTGGTGGCATGGATAATGGAAATGTCTACTCCTGATTTCCCTATGGGAAGGAAAATTCTTGTTGTGGCAAATGATGTCACCCACATAAATGGATCTTTTGGCCCAAGAGAAGATGCATTTTTCCAAGCAGTGACTGATGTTGCTTGCGCACAGAAAATTCCACTTATTTATTTGGCAGCAAATTCAGGAGCTCGTATTGGTGCAGCTGAGGAGGTAAAATCTTGCTTCAAAGTTGGATGGTCTGATGAATCAAATCCTGAACGTGGTTTTCAGTATGTATACTTGACTCCTGAGGATCATGAGCGTATTAAATCTTCTGTCATGGCACATGAATTGAAGCTGTCAAATGGTGAAATTCGATGGGTGATAGATACTATTATTGGGAACGAGGATGGCCTAGGTGTTGAGAACTTAAGTGGTAGTGGAGCCATTGCAAGTGCTTATTCTCGGGCATATCATGAAACATTTACCTTGACATATGTAACTGGGAGAACTGTTGGCATAGGTGCTTATCTTGCTCGTCTTGGTATGCGATGTATACAGAGGCTTGATCAGCCAATTATTCTAACAGGTTATTCTGCACTTAACAAACTTTTGGGTAGGGAAGTTTATAGCTCCCACATGCAACTTGGTGGACCTAAAATTATGGCAACTAATGGTGTTGTTCATCTAACTGTCTCTGATGACCTCGAGGGGATATCAGCGATTTTAAATTGGTTGAGCTTCGTTCCACCATATTGTGGTGGTCCACTTCCTATTTCAACTCCTGTGGATCCTCCAGAGAGACCTGTTGAGTACTTCCCCGAAACCACATGTGATCCACGCGCAGCCATATCTGGCTTCACAGATGCAAGTGGAAAGTGGTTGGGAGGCATTTTTGACAAGGAGAGCTTCATTGAGACACTGGAAGGCTGGGCAAGGACTGTTGTGACGGGCAGGGCAAAACTTGGAGGAATCCCTGTAGGAATAGTTGCTGTTGAAACCCAAACTATGAAGCAAGTTATCCCTGCGGATCCTGGACAGCTTGATTCTCACGAAAGGGTTGTCCCTCAAGCAGGGCAAGTATGGTTTCCCGACTCTGCAACTAAAACAGCTCAAGCATTGATGGACTTCAATAGAGAGGAGCTGCCCCTTTTCATTCTTGCCAACTGGAGGGGATTTTCAGGTGGACAGAGGGATCTCTTTGAAGGTATCCTTCAGGCAGGATCAACCATTGTTGAGAACCTCAGAACATACAAGCAACCTGTTTTTGTTTACATCCCTATGATGGGTGAACTCCGTGGTGGGGCGTGGGTGGTTGTGGACAGTAAGATCAATTCTGACCACATTGAAATGTATGCAGAACGGACAGCCAGGGGAAATGTCCTTGAGCCAGAAGGTATGATTGAAATTAGATTCAGAACAAAAGAACAGCTCGAGTGCATGGGTAGGACTGACCAACAGCTTATCAATCTCAAGTCAAAGCTTCAGGAAGCCAAGACCGCAGGGGTATACGCTAATGTTGATGCCTTAGTGAAGCAAATTAAAACCCGTGAGACACAGCTTTTGCCGGTGTACACACAGATAGCTACAAAGTTTGCAGAGTTGCATGATACTTCGTCAAGAATGGCGTCCACGGGGGTGATCCGTAAAATAGTAGATTGGGAAACTTCTCGTTCCTTCTTTTACGGACGTCTGCTTCGAAGAGTTGAGGAGGATATGTTGGTCAAAACTGTGAGGAATGCTGCGGGTGACCAGCTTTCTTACAAATCTGCTATGGATATGGTGAAAAGCTGGTTTTTGGATTCAAAACAAGGCAAAGTAGATGCTTGGATTGATGATGAAGCCTTTTTCTCATGGAAGAATGACCCCAAGAACTATGACGAACAACTACAAGAATTGCGGGTGCAAAAGGTACTACTTCAGCTATCGAAGATTGGTGATTCAACATTGGATTTACATGCCCTACCACAAGGTCTTCTTTCCCTCCTACAGAAGGTTAGCAATCAAAGTCTCTCCTGTAGCATCGAACATTTTCATCCATTTTATCTTTACTTGCTTAAGGTGCCTTCATAAAAACTTCATGTTTCCATGTGCAGGTCGAGCCAGCAACACGAGAGCAATTGATCAGTGACCTAAAAAAGGTGCTTAATTAGTCAAGCATCTCGTAACCTGTCAGCAATCATTGTTCTTCCATTTGATAAGACAGTTTCCTGCCAACCAGTGCATCCACCTCTTTGGAGAAGCAGCGCGGTTAGCACACAATCTGTACCATGATGAATGATTGTTCTCTCTTCACTGTCGATAATACATTGTAGTAGCTAGGCAGAACCACTGGTTTAAATTTGTCTCGCGTAGTGTAAATATTAGCATCTTGAGAGTGAGCAGGGTGTAGTCTTCATTCGTTTGAGCAGAGTGATTCGCGGTTCAGCAGGCTCCTTTATTGAAATTTCTGCAGACCTGATCACTCTTTTATGTATAATTACATTGTCATCTTATAGTCTGTCTAACAATTGGTTAGCCTTGAAAATTTATTTATTGAATGAATGTCTAAATAAAATATGAGCTGTAATTTATGCTCCTATTAGTGAGTTTCTCTTGACCATCCTCTATTTCTCTTTCCCCTATTATTATTTTGTGTTATTCATAGTATTTTTTATTTTTTTTTGGTTTCCCACCCGGTGTCCGGAGCCCACATTGGAGCTTCGACTACATTCGGATTGCGCTCTGCAGGGCCCATTCGGGGGTGGCGCTCCCAATAGAAGTAGGGGTGGAGCAAGAGTGCCAAGTCTCGACAGAACGTTGGTCAATGCCTTAAAAGATATTTATGTCTATGTTGTTGGATGAAGTTAAAACCGATTGATTGTCTATCGAAAACAACTTCTCTAGCTTCCAGGGTGGTCTTTAAATGTTTGCCCCTCAAATTGGTGGTCTTTAATGGTTAAACTCCGGGATCTTAGAAATTTCATTTAAACACCAACGATCTTAGCCACTTGATACCTAAAACCAACAATAATCACGTATGAAGCTACTATTTGTTACCATGGTCAGTGCATATTTAAAGAAAGGAGCAAAAACACAGTTCAATACATAAAACATCTCGCGTTAACACTATAATCTTTGTTAACATGGTCAACAAAACCTTCTTAAAACTATTTTACAGAGGTCTTGTTTAGTAGTACATAATTAATAGCCTCTTAATAAAAACAAGAAAAGACAAAGGGAGACTCTTATGAAAAAGACTATATTATAACTACACTAACTTTTAACCAATCAAGAATTCTTTTTGGCAATTTGGCTAAGAACCAAAGGGCCACTATCTTTTTTTGGATAAAATGTCCAATCACTTTTTTTGAGGATCCCACAAGTCACTAAAAATTGAATCCAACTCCTTTTTTGTATACTTTTGGTAGATATGTCCCCCCCTCCTTGGCCTAATAAGTTTTTGTTTACAATATTAAACTTCTTCAGGCAATTTTAATGAACATGTTAGCACAGCATCAGCAACTGTGAGAAAAATCTTGTCCTCACCAATTTGATCTGGAAATTTGGATGCATGTAGCTTGTCAATCACAACTCTCCCGGGGTTCGACAGAACAAGCTGTACAAGAAAAAATGAAGGTAAATTCCGAGTCATATATGTAGTACAGAGGCAAATCCAAAATTTAAACTTGACGTCTTATAGACATGTTAATTGAAATTTTCGCAATTTTTCACATATGTAAAGATGATTTACCTGAACATTTCTCTTTTTTAGGCTTCTATGCAACTCTTCCAAGGCATGGATGCCACTGGTGTCAATATCAGTAACAGCTACAAGGAGAAAAAACACAAAGGATGGATCGATCAATATGTCATCTCAGAGTAAGATAACATACGTATAATCTCTACTTACGTGACATCTCAACGATCAAGAATTGAATTTTAGGATCACTAGCTGCTTTTCGTTGTTCTTCCTCATCCATTAGCCATCTCAATATCCTGAAAAACGCGTTGATTAGTTTGTTAAGTTCATTTTTTTCGTAGTACATAAGGATATGAAAGAAGGGGGGAAAGGGGAAGAACTGTAGTTTACCTTTCCTTTATATAGTTAGAGTTTGAGAAGTATATAGCAGAATCAACTCTAACTATCAATACACCAGAAACTTTGGTTGCCTCAGGGTATTGTTGAGTGTTTCTATATACATTTGTCCACGGTATTCTTCCTAGAGTAGCTGTTCGTGGCCTCGTGACTTGGAGGAGAATCTTAGCAAATGATATTGTTACCTTTGGAAAATGAAAGTAACTATCAGATCTTATTACTGAAAGATACATTTAAGTGGATGAGATTGTTAAGTTTTTCTGTATGGACTTACCGCGATCAAAAGACCAATCTCAACAGAGGCAAAAACCACGCCAAAGAATGCTCCAATGCAAGCAACAAAGTCAAATTTATCGATTTTCCAGATCAAAATTGCTGCTTCATAGTCAATTAAACCGAGTACAGCTGAGATAATGATGGCAGCAAGGATTGCATTCGGAGTAAACTTAAAAAGAGGGGTTATGAACTCCAAAGTTAGGAACACGACAACAGACATGACAATGTTGGAAAATGCAGTTTGGCAGCCAGCCATGTAGTTTACTGCTGATCGAGAAAAGGAACCTGCAAGAGGTGAATCGATCAACTAGTTAGACAAACCAACTAATGTGTTGAAAGTTAAAAACACATTATATCATTACTGATCATACTCCGTTTGCTTGTTGATTCGTCTTACCTGTAGCTACATAACAGGATGTCATCGAGCCAACGATGTTCATAGTTCCAAGTGCCACCATCTCTTTGTTTCCGTCCAACTGGTAGTCCTTCATTGAAGCAAATGTTCTTCCGATTGCAACAGCTTCCTATGAATGAAAGGTAATAGATCATACATTTAGTACAGAAATGTGTAAAGGTTCCTTCTTCGACATTTCATTCAAGATTTGACTTACTGTCAATGCAATCACGCCAGCTACAATACCAGTCCTAATCCCTTTTATGAGATAGTCACCACTGAAATATATTTTATCGACAGATGGAGGATTGATTCCCTTCTCTATGGGTCCTACCTGGTAAGATCGTTATACAAGTCGATTAAAAAGAGATCATCATTTTACTCCAATGATGGAAAGTTGAGTGAAAGTAGGAAGAATCTAAAACAAGAACTTACAATGGCAACTCCCCTTCTATCAGCATGAGTAATGTAGACAAAAAAAGTCGAAAGAATGACAGAAATCAAAGGAGCAATTGCAGGTACCCAAAACAGCTTTTTATTCTTCTTTCCCTGGTTGCGAAAAATATCTTAGAATTGAGTAAACGCTACCAAATGCTTTCAAAATTTAGTCGATAGAGCTCAGGACACTTACAATGTACTTCGCGAACAAAAGGAAAGTTAAAAAGGTAGCTCCGATGAGTATTGTCTGCCAATTCCACTGCAAGTTGTTGCAAAACTTCAAGTTATCCATAAAAGACATCTTAGGTAGGATGCTCTCGAGTGACCAGAAAACTTACTTCATGTTCGACTGAATGAAACACTGACTTCATCACAGAAATGATATCTGTTTTCTTAGTAAACTTCTTAATGCCCAAAAAACCTTTAAGTTGCTGAAGGGCAATTGTGATGGCAGCACCACCCATGAATCCAACAACAGCAGCATGAGATAGAAAGTCTATCAAGAAGCCCAATCTGCCAAGAAAACAACGCGGGAGGGCAAGTCAGAAAGAGAAGGAAACAAAGAACAAATACAGTCAAACCTCTCTATAACAATGTCGTTTGTCTGAATGTTATTCATCTGCTAGAGCAAAATGACTGTTATAGAGAACATATGATATAACGTAATGTGAAAAAGTGGTTTCAAAAAAACTTGGTCGTTATAGTGAAATGTTGTTATAGAGAGGTCTGACTATACATCCAACTCAATACTCAAATGTTTTAATCACCTTAGGATCCCAAGAGTAGCCTGAGTAATGCCAGCGAAAAAGGTTGCTGTGAAAGCAAGCCTCAGATACTCGTCTGGATGTTTACTCGGATCAATTTCATTCCGGAGCAGAGTTCCTAGCAAGAGTGACACAACAGCCACAGGCCCTATGGCTATATCTCTTGAACTGCCCATGAAGGCGTAAACTAGAGGTGGAACAAAGCTGGAGTCTGAAATTTTAAACAAAGAGAAGAATGAAAAAGGACATTTCGCGATTATTAATAAAAATAATGTTAACAAGGAACACTTACATAATCCATACTGAGGAGCTAAATTTGCAAGCTTTGAGTAGCCAATGTCCTGTCATACAAGTTGAAAGTTTTTTATAAGAGTTTTGTAAAGATCCTAACAATCTTGATTTCATTAATACAAATCCTCCGAGCAACATAGTCCAGGCACACTCTTTACCTGAGGAATACAAAGGCTTGCAATGGTGAGACCAGAGATAAGGTCACCTCTGAATTTTCTTAAGTTATAGCTTCTACCCCAATCTAGTATCGGAAATATTGCCTGTAAACCAAGTACAACCTTCCTAGACCTCGGTTGATCCTTGAAAGGACGTAGTGGATCATCTGCGAAGAACGTTTCCTTCACAGCAGTCTTAAACTCTTTGAATATGCCCTGTTTTGGAGGGACTCCAACCTTGTGAATGTAGGGCGTTTGGTTGTGTTGTGACGACGAAAAACTCCTTATGTCCATCTCTTTTCTTTCTTCTGCGTCAGTATTAGAATTATCCATGCTAGAAAAGAACACCTAATTCACCTGTAATGCAGAGGAAATACAATTGAGTTATATCACCATACGAAATACTAAAGTTTCATTCAAGCTAGTTATTGCAGCCAAATCAACAACACCGTATGTTAAGTGCATGCAGACCTTACCCCTACCTCGTGGAGGTAGAGAGACTGTTTTCGAAAGACCCTCAACTCAAGTGAAGCAAATCAAAGTAGTAATGGAAAGGAAAAACGGTAGTTAAGAAAACATAACAACTAATAGGAAAGCAGTGCGATCACCTAAACATAGTAAACAACAAATGATGACAGATACCAAAAGCCAGAAACTACATGAATAAGGATAATACTACCTACAACAGACACGGTGCTCTAGACTACCACCAAGCCCTATCCTGTCGAAAAACAAGACAACACTCGACTATCTACTAACCTTCTACCCTAATCCACGACCTCCATACACTCTTATCTAAGGTCGTGTCCTCAGCCAAGATATTAGATCAACTTCTATTAGATGTAAAACCATGTGATAAAACAAGAAGTTACACCAACCCTTTCAAAAATTCGATGAACACAGAGGGAAACTTTTAGTTCCAAAACTTACTGAACTTTGCACTACATTAGAAAGTTCTTGCTTGTTCCTTATATAGATAACTAGAGACTTACAAGTTAAAGTTTTAACTCTACAAGACTATTAGTGGTGTGCTAAAAAATTAAGCATTTGCCTGGCACCTACTATTATTAGAAGCTACAGAACAATTTTATATTCTGTCTAAAAGACAGATGGATCGTCGATAACCATTGATTTACACAAAGTGAGCATGAAATGTTAATAACCTCTATAATTTGAACACATCTAGTATGACAAGATTGAACAATAGACAACCAAAGTTCGGTATGTTGTTCAGAATTAGGCATGTAATTCACCTCACATGGTGCCAATATTTTTCACTAGGACGAAATCTAGAATAACTTCAAATTCATAAAACAGAACATGATACTTTGTTCAACATACGACAAGTGAAAAAGGCTTAATGTTTGTTTGATGCTTGAATTTGTTCTGTTTTGAGGAATTTATTCTAATGTAAGCATATACTAAAGATCGCTTAAAATATCTTGTTTGATGTTAACTTAGGAGTAACATATACATTTCGAAACTCATTCCCTCAACTAAGAACTCACAGCATTCATAACATCTAAATTCCATGATCATGCTCATTCTCTTTAGCTGTTTAATAAAACATACGAAAGTAGTTCTACTATTAAGATGTTTGATAGTAATAACGAATATTAAGAGTTGTAGCTGTAGAACAGAATGTCACTTGCCTTTAAGTGAACAACTTTCTGTACTTAATAGTATTAATAAGGACTTTTTAGAACATTTTTTATATGATTTCCAGCAAAGTTCTTTTTTGTTTTTGTTTTTTCGAACTCCAGGAAAACCCACAGCGATAAAACACCCCACTGTATAATAGTCTACAAACCACACGAGAGATGTAAACCGTAGAAGGCATGGAAGGGAAGTGATCCTGGATCATCCATATGAATAACCATCCTCTAAACTAACTCAGTCATCCCAAAGGACGGACAAATAATAAAAGAAGTTTATTATTCCAATTTTAGCACAACAAATATGCAATGGCTAGACAAAATCCAATTTTCATACGCCTTATTTAAAAACAATTGATAGTGGACCAAATTAGTACCTATAAATTAAAGAAATGAAATTTTTTCTACCTACTTACTTATCTTTAGGTCCCATATATAATTAATTATTATATTTAAAGAACTTCAAAAGGGTAAACGTGTAGTTATGTGACTTTTTATTTTAAAACAAAATTAATGAAACACGTAAATGGTTAATATCGACATTAAAAATTAAAAAGTCATGATAATTTATTAAGAGGATAGCATCCACTTTTATTGAAACTTTTTAGAGGCATATGTCCCATAATCTATTAATATATACCCATCTGTCCCAATTCATATGATGCATTTTAATAGACACGAATTTAAGGGAAAAAAAAATATTCTTGAAATTAATGGTCTACAATAAAACAAAATATTTGGAGACTGACTAATAAAGAAAAGTGAATAACATAAATTAGAATATTAAATGACACATTATCACAAACTAGCACTTTTCTCTAGCAGAGAAATTTCCAAGGGTCATTGGCTCATGGTTCGAAACTCCATGAATAACGGGCTCGTCTTTCTCGCATTTTGTCTATAACATAATTCAAATCAATGACGTGCATCTATCCAACATATACCACAGTCTAACACTAAACCAAAGCTCTAGGGATAAATGAAAGCAAGCACACATGTAATGTTACTATTAATAAACTTAAAATTCTGAATCCCCGACTTTCAAAAAAGTAAAATGCTAGCCAAAAATGTTGAGACAAACAGTATTTTGAAAAGGCAAACACAACATAAAGCAAGATATGCACACTCTACGGTCCAAATTAAAAAATAAAAAATAAAAAATTCCACTTATTCAGAAATTATTTTTTTAGAGAAAAAAAAAAACAAACCTTCAAGAGGAACAAGATGCAAGAAACCAAATGCTGTCCTGGTTCAATGAATCTAACACCACTGAAAAACAATCTCTCTCTCTAATCATATCAAAAGGAAAATAGAAAAAAGGCAAATTATAAGATTCCTCAAAAGAAAAACCTCAAACTTGTTATGATTTGTTTGGTTATCAAGAAAATTTAGAGAAAAAAAATGGTTCAAAGAAAGTGGAGTGAAAAAGGCACAATGAGAGACTGACAGTTATTTAGAGTATTAAAATATGAAGATATAAGAAGATTATTAGAGTTTGTACAAAAAGGGGGAAAAAGTACCATTAATTATTTTTCCATTAAAGCTTCAACTGTGAATATGAGGGGGGGGGGGACAAAGACACTAAATTCCACAAAATAACTAGTACTCTCCTTTTTCGGTAATTCTTTAATTTCAATAACAGTTTAATATATTCTGTATATCTTTAATTTAAATGCATAATTAAAAGTCATTTTTATTTTTTAAAATTTTATATCAAGTTAAAATCAGATAAATAGATTATAAAGTAAATTGTCTTGATTTGAGGTTTTAATTAAGTTCCAAATAATGTGGGGTATTGAAGTTGTTTGAATAGTGACATAATATGGTCTAGGTTCACAAAAGTTAAAAGAGACAGCCTTGTTTTTATTTGAAGAAAAGTCTAATGTTTGAAAAGTCTATGGTGATCTAGACTTTAGGGTCTTGCCACTATATTTGAGGCAAAAGTCTTCTAAGGAAAACAAGTAGAAGATGTCGAATGAATAATAGTCAAAAACTTGAAGTATTTTGGATTTTGATTTATTTTAGGTATTTTTAAGTTAAAATTACTTTTTAATATTTATAGTGCTTGAGTAAAAGAAGTTAGAAAGTGTTTGACAAGGTAAAAAAATAACTTAAAAGAAGTTTAAAATGACTTAAAATAAGTCAAAAAATCAAAAATAGATCTCCCGCAACTTTTTATTTTTGACTTAATAATTTTTTTTTAAGTCAATCTAAACGGGCTCATTTTTTTGTGTGTGAATTTGATTATTTGAACATAGATTCTCTATGTTTTGTATAGTATTTACATATTTAGAAAAATATATAAAAAATACTATAATTCAAAATAATTAACAATTAAATATATTTGAAAAGAATACATGGTCAAGCAAAACTCGTTTGATTCTCTCCAAATTGTAATAGTATCACATACAGATCTAATTTATTTTCTTACTTTTGTTTTAAAATGTCATATTTTTATATTTAGTAAATTTTTAATGCTAATATTTTCATTTTATCCTTAATAGTACTTACTTATATTATAAGGATGAGGTGACATGTTTAAAATCATACAATGAAAAGAATATTCTTTTATACTTGTACATGCATTTAATTTAAAACCACTTAATTTAAGCATCTTCTTTACCTTCTTAAGTTTCATGTCTAGCCAAATTAAGATACAAAATATAAAATAATAGAAATAGTTAAAAAAAAAACTATTTATTTTATTTTAATTTGTTTGTCTTATTTTTCTTTTTAGTCTATTTTCAAGAAATGATTTTTTTCTTTTTCTTGATACTCTTTAATTCCAATTTTTCATGTGATATATTTAAGGTCACAAGATCAAATAACATTTTGGTACATTCTACATATCTCTAGTTTAAAATTATAAGATTCAAAAGTCTTCTTTAATTTTTTAAACTCCGTAACAAATCAAAACCAAACAAACAAATTATATATTAATTATTATGTTTGACGATGATAAGTCTTTTATAGAAACATTAATTTATAGTAAAATAAACACCTCATTTATTGTTTTTCATAATTAAAAAAATGTACAAATTCATTATGATTATGAATAAATAAAAACAAAGGAGGAATTATTTATTTTGAAAAATTATTTGCCAGAAACCAAAATATATCACTTATTATGGACAGGAGTAGGTACACTGAATTTATGTGGTGTAAACTATAGTTGGAACAGTAAGACCGCAACTTTAATGTCAATAAATTGTAAGCTGACTTTCACATTCACAAATTTAAAACCGTTACCAACTCATAGGTATTTTTAAAAAAAAATATTATTTGTGGTCAAATGTATTTGTTTGCGCAATGAATATAATTTGCATCAATTGTATTTATTCACGCGATGAATATACATGTATTAAATGTATTTGGTCGTACAATGAATACAACCAACACAAAATAACAAAAATACGGGAGATTCTATTCATTTGCTCTAACTTCACTTGTATTTATTTGTTCTACTATATTAATTATTACCAACTTTTATTATTTGTACCCATTTACTCTAACTTCACTTGTATTCATTCACTTTATTGTATAAGCTGGTACTACTTATATTTATTCACTCTAATTTTTCTTGTATTCATTTATAGTTACTGTTCAATTATCACCAAGTTGCATAGATTGTATGCATTCACTTAATTTTTTTTGTATCAACCAGCGTTTTCAAAAACGTTGGGCGAGTCTCGGGGAGGAGCGTTCCAAAAACGCTTCGAGGCGTAAATTAAAGATGTAGATTCATAAGGTGTAAGTTCTAATATTTGAGGTGTAAGCCTCGAGCATAAAAACGTAAATCCTGGGCGTAAAAACGTAGTCCTGGGAGTTTTTAATTTATTTTTTTGAACATTTTTTTGCTTTAAATCATAGTATTTTTTATTATTGGTGTAATGACATTTCTCAAATAGTAATTATAATACTTTTTTTTCTTCATTATTGATTATTGATTATTGATACTTATCTCAAATAAAAATCATCATATAATTTCTATATATGGTAGGTTATTTATAAAAAAATATTTGTAAAATCATTGAAATGTTTACTTTTGCTTATTTTATTAGTAATAAAACTATAAAATTGAATATCAATGAGAATACGCCCCGTAGATCCATGAGACTTATTCCCCGTATCTCGGGGCTTACGCCTCGCTCTGTACTATATAAAACATCTCGTCTCACGCCATCGCCTTTTAAAACATTGGTATCAACACATGCAATTACAATAGATTGCATGCGCTCGCTCAACAAATTGTAATTTCTATATTATACAACGAAATGCAGTGAAGATACATATAAAGAAGACGATTCAGATTTAAACATATATACGTACAACAAACAATTGCTTGACATTGAAGATACATACGACATACACTTGTATGCTTTTGTATTTTTAGTAAATCACACTTATATCTTATGATATACAAGTATAATACATTGAAATACAATCATACATACCATTATTATATCACTAAGCTCAAGGTTGATTTGTGTCAAATTGAAAATCTCAATAAGGTAATGAGTTAAACGAGGAACATTCATAAATTAATGAGTTAAACGAGGAACATTCATAAATTAACTTACTCTGTGAATATCAAAAACTATATCTGAACGAGTAACAATCTAATAGATAAAACTAGCAACAACCTTTCAATAAAAAAGGGAGTCAAACAATAAATATACCATTAAGAGATGTGCAATGACTAGGATTTTTACTTGTACATTTTATATATATATATATATAGCAATGACTAGGAATTTTACTTGTACATTTTATATATATATATATATATATATCCCAAATATAAAAACAATTATTGAAACCTTAATTAATGTCACGCCCCGACCCTACACCTTGGACGTGGCTGGCAGTCGAGAACCATTGTTGGCCCTAAGCAAACCTTTGGTCTGGCTCAACTCTTAGCGAAAGACTTACTTGACGTAAGATGACTTTAAAAGTATACTATAACTGAAATGTGCCAAAAGATAAACCCAGAATATTTTAGAAATAAAACATTCAAACTTGGCCTTAAGGGCAATTCAAGTCTAGAACATAACAACTGAAATGAACAAGATTTATGAACTAATATTGTCTAACTATCTATGAAGCCTCTAACACTACGAGGGATGTCAGGACAAGACCCCGATCATCCTAACAAACTGAAATGACTGAAGATAAATAAGGGATCCTCTAAAAGCAAGGAGGCTCACCAAACAACTCTGGAACTCGACTAGATTAACGAAGCGCTGGTTGATGATCCTGGTTATCTGTATCTACATCATAAAAGATGCAAGCCAAATGGCATCAGTACATAAAATGTACAAACATGCTAGGGGAAATCAAAACATGGCATAAGCTTGAACTGGAACTGAAGAAACAACTTACCCCGTCTCAACTCAACTCAACCTCAACTCATTTCAATATAAAAGCAATAACAGTAATGCGATATAAAGAAAAACTTTTAAAACAGTAGATAACAACTCAATGTATTGGAAAGTACAATATAACTCAGTTTGTATGTAAAAATACAAAATAACTCTGATTGGGAGATTCTCTAACCGACAACCATCACTATGAGCTATGCGATGATGCATCGTCTAGCCTACCTTGCCAGAACTGTCCTATAACTTGCCGGGGTTTAGAACTCCTCAACTAAGTGGATCCACTAGTCTATGCTTAAAAAGTAATAAGGAATCATTTAAAAAGTATGACCCTTTCTACCCACGCTGGCTACATAGTTTATGGGGGTTGTGAGTTGTTAGAACTCTCCCCCATATCGGTGCTCAATACTACTCCAAAAAATATAACTTAGCTCATATGCTTTAAAGAAAATATTTCCTCATCCTCAACTTTGAGATTATTACTCAAAAGATTTCTCTAAAAAGAGATAGTACTTAAAACTGCTCATGAACTCTTTTGGAAATCGGTGTTTCCTCTCATCTTAAATGTAAAAACATTTGCTCTTGGGAATACTTAGTTCCCATATATCATTTTAAAGAAAATGAACTCAACTCTACTCTTCCTCAAACTCAAATGCTCAAGTCTTAAAACAAGTTTTAAAAGATTGTAAAAGACTTTTCAAAATGACTCGAAAGAACTCTCAAGACTTAACTCTTAACTCTACCTTGAATTTGAATTATGGATTCAAGATTATGATTCGTGTTATGAATGATTTGTCAATGTTTAGAAGTAGTTTAGAGTAGTTAGAATCAATAGGGAGTAAATGTACTTTAAAAGGATTTAGATGGAGCAAACGACGGAAAAAGAGTGAGGGAAGGCGACCCTAGCGCACTGCTGGCTGTGGCGCCAGCCCCTGAACTTCAGAGACTGGATTCTTACGCACTGCTGGCACACCACGCCAGACCTATTGGCGCATCTGAGACGCACCGCGCCACCCCTTCCCCAGATCATTCCGACGAATTTTCTTTCTCATTTTTTGACCCTAATTCGTCTATAATCAATTTCTTTTCTCAAATTTTCCTTAGATTCAATTACCCAATACAAGTACATAAGAATCTACTCAAAAACAACTCTTAAACTCAATACGATTAGCTCAAGAAATCATCAAACCCATCCTAATTCAAGAATGAAAGCAATACTTCAAGAACACTCATCAAGAACTCAAATCATTCAACTTTGAGAATGAAATTGCATTAAAATAACATGATTGGCGTGTGGGTGAACGAAACTAACACTATGAGAACTCACATACCTTGATTTGGTGAAACAAATCCTCGATTTCGCAAGAACCTTGATCTTTTCTTCCTTTTCTCCTCTTTTCCTCTTCTTGAATTCTTCTCAAAACCCTAAGCGTAAATGAGGATTGTAAAACTGAACCAAATCAGTTTAGATCCCTAAATCCTTACTAAAAATATTTTAATTTGATGGGGTAAGGAAAAGACCAAAATACCCCTCACATTTTCGGGTAACTTTCCTTAACTGTGTAGACAGACTTCAAATGGGCATATATCCCTCATACAAGCTCAAAAATTAGCAAACTCAGTGGTGTTGGAAAGAGGATTCCAAGACCTTTCATTTGATATCTTATGGGTTACCTAACTCATCCCGTATTGAAAGTTATGTCCATTTGAAGTTGATCCCAAACTCACAACTTAAGCATAACTTACAAAATTTCAGATTTGGCTCTTTCTAAATTAGCACTTTCTAAAATTAGCTCTTTCTAAGGCGGGATGTTACAATTAATTGTGTTATTCCACCTTAATCATGTATCTAAAGACTTCTCCAACGTACGCGGAAGGTATAACTTGAAATAATAGCACTTCATTATATTTATTTGCCAATGATTGCTCAAAAGAAGGAAAAAAAAATGTGAATCATTAAGAATAATACATTTGAAAAGAGAAGAAATCAAAGAATGAAAATAATTTTTGACTTTAGGATACATTATTACTCGTGGCATTTTTGTAACTTCAAAAAATTGTTATTAGTCAAATAAGATTTTAAATAATTAAACAAATGGAAAACCAAATTGTCGGCCTAAAAGTATAAAATTTAAGACATCTCAAAATTTAATACTTGTATTAGTTCCAATAATTCACAGATTATTGATAACCAATGGCCGACCCTTATAATTTGTTAATGATACTTGACAAATCTTATACTAGCTATTATTGCTCCTTTTTAATTTAAACATATCAATTGTCCTTTCTAATATTCTGGCATATCTCACTTTTTTTTTAGGAGAATCAAGTCCGGTGATACATAACTTAAACTGATTTTAATAGTATAAATATGTATTTGACAACGTCGACGTTTGTGTGCATTTGTATACTTAACATATTTTATATTTTATGTGTTTTATCGATACGAGATTTGCTTAGAATGTTACAGTATGTAAATTTAGAATTGCTTAGGAGTTAGGACAAATGTAATTAGAAAAATAGAGATTAGCGTTGGATAAATGTTATAATTAAACAATAAAATCATTCTATATAATCTTATTTAGCGATATATTATCAAAAACATTTATCAACTAGGATCTATTTATCAATAAATTAGCGATAAAATTCGTAACTAATTTTAAAAAAAATTAATAGTGAAAAGTGAAATGCCGCTACTTGTCCCCATCTTTGTTCAAGAATAAAAATAAAATATAGAGTTGAGAAAGTTAATTAGTGGATGGAATTTAGGGCAAATTAATGTGGCATAGTATTTGACGTGTCTTTGAGGTTGGATTAGTTATCAGCTTGACTTAGAAATTTAAAATGAAGTCAACAAATTGTGGATATTTTATATTTGAATATTATTTTTCTCCATCCCAAATTAAATATCATGTTTTATTTTTCAAAAGTCAATTTAATTAGTTTTTGAAATAAAATTAAATTAGATCAACTCAACATTTCATATATAAAATGTTTTATTTCAAAAAAACTAAATAAAAAAATATCATAAATTGTAATTTTATTTAGCATATCAATTTGTAATAATTTTAAAATATTAAAAGGTAAAACAATAATATTATACTTGTACGTACTTTTTAAATGATAATATTGTTTGTTTCGATATTCCTTTAACTGTGAAATGATAATATATATAAAACACATATGCTATAAAATAACATAAAAGATCCATTCCATAGAAAACATGATTATGATATATATAGAGAGATATAGAGAAATATTAATTATAAATAATAATCATTATAAAAAAGTCTGTTACGAATAAATAACAAAGTCATTGAAATTGTTATTTTCCAATTTAATCATCCATATAAGAACACTACCAATAAAATATGAATGCGAAAGGTATAGCTAGAAGCCTAGAAATAACGCCGCATTTAAAAAAAAAACTATAATATAAATGCCAATAATTGTTAATAATAATTATTGATAATCACCAAACCAAGTTCATCTTGTGGTGTGTATTTCAAAAGTACATCTTTGAATTTAAAAAAGGAAAAAGAATGAGGCTAATATTTGACTTGAGAGCTATATGATAGCTTATCCAATTTAATAAAATACAAAATAGTCTATAGCTACAATGTCTGAACTGAATATAATACGCATTAATTTAAAAATAAAAACACTATTGATGACGTTATTTTGGGAAAAGGGTCAAATATGTCCCTAAACTATTTGAAAAGGTCTAAATATACCCCCCATTTAAAGTTTGGCTCACTCGTGCCCTCGCCATCCAACTTTTCGTCTAGATATGCCCTTATGGGCGTTAAATGCCAAATGGAATTGTCACGTCATTTTTACATTATCACGTGGCATTTATATTAAAGGGAAAAGGTTCAAATATACCCCTAAACTATTCGAAAAGGTCTAGATATACCCCCCTTTTAAATAAACTACCCGACCCGTTTTCAACAAATTTTTTTCAGTAAATCCTGAAAATGAGTAATTGACTAATGAAAAATATGAAAAATAAATAAATTAAATTAACGCCAAAAATTTACAAATAAATATAGTAACCTTAAATTCAACAATTTCAACAATTTTTAATTTTTTTTAGATAAATCTTGAAAATGAGTAATTGATTAATAAAATATATGAAAAATATAACCTAAAAATTCAGCATAAAGTCATTTTCATATTTTGTATTAATCAATTACTCATTTTCGTGATTTATCGAAAAAAAATAAAAATTTAAAAAAATTGTTGAATTTAAGGTTACTATATTTATTTGTGAATTTTTGGCGTTAATTTTATATATTTCTTTTCATATTTTTCCTATTTTTCATTAATCAATTGCTCATTTTCGGGATTTACCGAAAAAAATTTGTTAAAAATGGGTTGGGTAGTTTATATAAAAGGGGGGTATATCTGGACCTTTTCGAATAGTTTAGGGGTATATTTGACCCTTTTCCCTTTAATATAAATGCCACGTGGTAATGTAAAAATGACGTGGCAATTCCATTTGGCATTTAATGCCCATAAGGGCATATCTAGATGAAAAGTTGGACGGCGAGGGCACGAGTGAACCAAACTTTAAATGAGGGGTATATCTAGACCTTTTAGAATAGTTTAGGGGCATATTTGACCATTTTCCCCATTATTTTATACATATTGTAAGAGGTTAAGGTGGTAAAACCTTGTAATTAAATACATTTAGGGAAACATCAATCGTGACACGTTCATAGTTGGGGTTCACGTATAAGCCGAGGCGATTTAAGTGTTATTTTGAACTGTCTCTGAAGTTCTAATGATTTAACAAACTACGAGTTCTAGTGAGGGATCATATCCCAGGAGACTAAGAGTGTTCGTACAATGGAAAGGACAAGCGGCTAAAGTCGTGAACTCCGCAAAGACACGTGCTGTGGTTGGTGCACATCTTTTGGGCTGCAGACTCTCATCCAATCGTATTGCTCTAAGGATTTGCGTCCATCTTATATTAGTCTCTTCACTTAACAACACAAGCCAGTTTTTGAATTCTGAAAAATTCACAAGCTCGAAAAGGCCATTCTTTGAAGAAACATTCTCCGAAAGAAAAATAAAAGACCTGATAGAGTTATCTTTGTTCTTAGACTCATCTAGGTTTATTGTTTCTGTGTTTATCATTTGTAGATTTATTCCCAAGTTATAAAAGAACTAGATCAGTTGCTTGTCTAAATCCTCAGTTTGCATCGGATTAACTAGAGTTAGTTAGTCAAATCATCTATATTTTAGTCAATTTCCTTTTCGATGTTTTCTTGGGTAGAGTTGCTTAGGAGTGTCAACTAGAGTTAGTTGATATGTAGCTGTAGTAGAGTTATTGCTTGATTCTTCTCCTTTTCTTGAGATTTGAGTTGATGGCTTGAGTTAGCCTTGGTGTTTTGTTGAAGTCTATATCAGCCGGAGAGAGCTAGTGTAGTGGGCAACGTTGGTGTTGCTTAGTTCTTATCTGGTAACAGAGTCGTTACAGCAAGGGGAAAGGGATTAGTAGGTTAATTCCTAGATTACTGAAGTTGTAATATGAATCTGAGCTCTATTTTGAGTGAAATGGAGTTGAGTTAAAAATTTTGTGAGACATGTCGTGGTTTTCTCCCCCCTTGAGCAAGGGGGTTTCCACATAAAGCTCTGATGTTGTTTTACTTTCAGTTGTTTATTTTCACAATGTTATTCTGTAAGGGAGCTGGTCTATTGACTGTTAGTGGACGCTTACATTCTACCATCAATTTTTTCAAGTATCAAGCTAAAATATTTGTGTTAGGTTTTTTAAATTTATAAATCAATTAAATTAATAAAAGTAGAAGTTTTTGATTTCTCGATTTTCTTCTTGATAAAGTCTTCATATAAAATATATTATAACATGTACTTCACATACCTAGTGAAATACAATTATCTAAGATGGTTTCTTAAGAAAATAATACAAAATGTGAGATGAATGATGACATTGTCATAGTATTCAACAAAAAATAAATCACATAAAACAAATATTGTTAATTAATAAATTTTATAGTGAAAATGATCATAATATAAAAGTACTAAGTTATGCTAGAATAAGTAACTCTAATAAATATTGATTACATGACTAAAATAAAATAAAATAAAATAAAATAACGTATTCACTATCTAAATCAATAGAAAACAAAAAAACAAAATAAAAATCCAACATTATGGCATTTTTGGTATTTCAAATATTAGTAAATGTTGATTTTGTTCCTTATGATATATGACTCAGCACATGCAACCTCCCATCAATTAAAATGTGCATTTTTATCCCGTCACACAGAATATGTTATATTTAAATTATATTACCATTAAGTATGAGTAATCGTACAACTTAAACTTAACCTAACTCATATTCATGCATTATTAAGTGATGAAATTTTTTTTAGTTAAAATTATAGATGATATGCAAAACAATTTAAAAATTGAATTTGTTCTTCTTTCGAAGTATATATGAAAGTTTAACAAGGTCAATAAATTTTTAACAAAGTAGTCAAAATTAACAACGTATCTAAATTCATCATGGTCAATAGAATTTTATATATGCAAGAAGATAATAAATAATGTATCTTAAAATAATATAATCAGCCTGGAATGCAACATTTTTAGGTGACTAAAGTCTAAATATATTCAGAGACAAAAACTAGACAAATTACCGGTGTATCAGATCGACCAACCATCTTTCATGATGTCCACTAAGTTTATCGATTGGTTCGATCCGATTTTATACATTATTAATTCACTTTATTGATTTTTATTTTTATTTTTTCTATTGACTATTGAGTTATTAATTTGTAAAATGTGTTAAATTGATAATCAAATTAATAAGATAATTATTATTTATTTTCGTTTATTCGATTAATGGTTCTTAATAATTTGTTTTTTCATTTTATGTGATAAAGTTGATAAATTTTTAGTGATGTTAGCTAGAAATTATTGATAAATTTCATAATTAATTATATATTTTTTAATAGTGATATTTATTAAAAAGGAATAATAGAGGATAAATATAACGGTTTTTAATCATAAAGGGTACAAATATAACCCTTTTCCAATTCTTAATCCCTCTGACCAACAATTGCATTAATTTATGGCACTATTTTATCAAAATAAAAAATAAAAATTGGCATTATTTGTTTCCATGACCCCTTTATCTCTTAAATAAAAAAAAATCTAGGTGAGAGAATGTGTCGAAAATGTACTATTAATAAAATAGTTTCCTTTGTTAGTATTGCAATAAATTTTTCTCTCTATGTTTTTTCTCGGTTATTTTCCTAATTTCTTTGCTAAACACCAACAATAACTTAGGAAAGAGATGTCTAAACAACTTTTAAAGTAATTAAACTTCAAATTATTCTCCTTATTTGTCACAATACAGATTTGATTCTAAAGCATTTTACAAATTGTTTTTTTATTTTGTATTCTTTTATACTACCAATCTTTATTTTTACATATAAAAAAATTAAAAAAATTATTTTCTTCTATTCAACTTACAAATAATTATAAGAGATCATTTCCTCGTAATATTCTATTCAGTTAAAAATAGTATTAAAGGAGTCACGGGTGTCATGAATTGCTTAGGATATCATTAATATGTGGGGTTAGTTATAATGCTCAACTACTCAAAGAAAAATAAAATTTCAAGAATGAAAAAAATAAAAATGTGGATAGAGATTAAAATAAATATAATAATTATGATTGAAATAATAGGTAATGGGACATAGGATCGACGTGTGGTTAATTAGTACTTTGCTGAGGTATGTACTGACTGTTTTATTTGAAATTTATAATGAATTGTCAACTTATAGTAGTTGTTCGGATTTTTATTAGTTTAACACGTGAAAAAATTAAGATGACTGCCATTAGTATTAATTAACCTTAACTAATTGTAAACTAATTATTTTTTTAAATAATTGAATGTAAGTCAAATTAATGCACATTGGGTCCAATTATGTAACACAGAAACATAAGTGATTGATTTAAATGGGTCTATTTGTGGCGATATATACATAGTTAGTAGTTTAATTCCATATTAAGGTTACAATCGATAACATCAAAATTATCACCATTATCAATATTGTCACTATCATCAATATAATATCGATCTCATTAGCAAGAAAACTTTCATGATTTTATCCAAATACTTGTTCAAATGTATCATAATGAAAGGAACATATATAGAAGTTTATTGCTAGGTATTTGACCAAATAGGATGGTCTAGTTCCCGTAGAACCTATCACTAAAATACTCCATAGAAGGAGATAAAGCTAGCTAAATAGATCGAAGAGGATTATCTGTGAGATGAAAAATAAAAATGATTTTCCCCACATGAATTTTGGAAATAAGTGATTTCGGGTGATTCGAATTATTAACCGAGGGCAAAAGTAAATATTTATGCTGCTACACTTCAACAAATAAAGAATTCAATGATAATAATATAATTGCTGCTATATTATATTTAGCGAAAAATAATAAATATAACTATTTATATCCAATCCTCCATATAAATTTCGCTAAAGACTAGCAATTCTGAGTGCAACAATGTCTTGTTGGAATTGCTTTAGTGGATTTATGGATAAAGATAAATCCTTCTTCTTAAGTTGCTTTGACATTCTTTTTTAATTCTAATTATTGTCATCAGAAGGAATCACAAAAATTAAAGATCCCAATTATTAGTGATAAATATTAAAAATAGAATAATTGCTATAATTTAATGTACATTTGATTTCTTTGTATACCATAAGGCTGCTAGTTTTGACAATAATTAGTACTTCTATCTTATTAGTTTATTGCTATTATTAGCACTAACATGACAAAAAGCAAATGCCTTTCCCAGTAGTGACTGTTTTGGACATGTATAAATATGGAACACATGGTTCATACTCTTGATATATGAGAGCATTTAGTTCAACATTCAACAAAAAAAAATTATAATGTGTCCACAGCCAAATGAGAGCATCAGCATCGAGCTGCAGCAGCTGCAGCTCGATGCTGATGGAAGGAATGAGAGGACTCAGTGGCTGCTGAATTCTCCGGAGCCACCAAGTTTTTGCAATGAGCTAATCAATTCAGTTAGTGAAACTGTTTTGCCACAAAAAAATAATTTTTTTCCTTCAAACTCAAAGCAATGCAAAGCTGGGGTCTTTTCATTCTTGCAAGGGTTATTTCCAATTCTTAGTTGGGGAAGGAATTATAAAGCTAATATGTTCAAGCATGATTTGTTGGCTGGCTTAACTCTTGCTAGTCTCTGCATTCCTCAGGTATAGCAAATATAGATAAGGTGTTCCGTGTTCGCACTTGAATTGTGTATGACCAGTTCATCTAAAATCTTAAACAGTTCGAGAAAGCACACTTTTATTTACTCTTAGTTGCGTTTTTAAGTACATCCTCTCATGTGGGGGCATAATAGGTGATGGTGACAAACATAGGACCTCTACTAACTCTGATACCATGTGGAATTGTGGGATCAGGTTAAGCTTTTAGATGAGACTGGTCACAAAGCTAAGCATTAGTGTTTGTTCCTTACACTTTTTGAAATGTTGAATTTAAAATTATACTTCTTGCAGAGTATAGGATATGCTAATCTTGCAAACCTTGAACCTCAATATGGCTTATGTAAGTTTCCAAAACAAGTGTAATTGTTGTACGTTCATCTTGGTTTTTCTAAGCTTATATGTTTTCACTTTTGTTGTTTTAGACACTAGTGTTGTGCCACCATTGATATATGCTGTGATGGGGAGTTCGCGAGAGCTCGCTATTGGTCCTGTTGCTGTTGTATCACTACTGCTTTCTGCAATGGTTACCGAGATTGTAGATCCTGCAGTTGATCCTATTGCTTATACAAGCCTTGTTTTTACTGTCACTTTCTTTGCTGGTACTTTCCAGGCTGCATTTGGTTTATTAAGGTAAAGTTTCTATTAGAAAATGTTGAAAAGAACTCTTTTTGGAATATGTATGTTAATCTTGATCAGATGTAGCTAGGAGGTTGTGGAGGACACGTAGATTAGATAGAAGGTTAGTAGGTAGTAGAGTGTTGTCTTTCTTATCCTTTCCATACTAGTAGTCATCGTATTTCTCCTGTAGTTTCTGTCCTTCGATATTTTTTACTATCTGCTATCTCTTGTACTTCGATTATTGCACTATTTTGTTGTAGTTACTGTTCTTTTTTTATGCTTTCTATAGTATTTTGCCATGATTTCTTCCTTTCCTTTTCTTTGATCTTCTTTGATATGCAACCGAGGGTCTAACGGAAACAACCTCTCTACCCTCAAGGTAGGGATAAGGTTTGCATACACTTTACCCTCCGCAGACCCCGCTTGTGAGATTACACTGGGTATATTGTTGTTGTTGTATGTTAATGTTGATGTATGTGCAGGTTGGGATTTCTTGTCGATTTTCTTTCACATGCTGCCATAGTGGGATTCATGGGAGGTGCAGCCATTATAATTGGTCTTCAACAACTAAAAAGTCTCATAGGAATTAGTCACTTTACTAATAAAACTGATGTGGTGTCTGTGCTAAGAGCTGTTTTCAGATCATTTCATGATGAGGCAGTAAGTTTCTGAACTTATTTTCGATTGATTTTTTCGTGTTTTCATCTTACTGATTTCCGTTGGACTTGTTTCAGTTGTCTCCTATGAATTTTATACTTGGCTGTTCATTCCTCATCTTCATCCTCGCAACAAGATTTATAGTAAGTAATAAGATGTACTCGTTTGTTATCGATCAAATTTGGCGATTTTTTTTTCTGTTTCATACACTAATCTATTGGCCACCTGAAATATACTGCAGGGTAAAAGGAATAAGAAACTATTCTGGCTACCAGCTATTGCTCCTTTGTTATCGGTGATCGTAGCCACCTTGATGGTTTATTTGACGAAGGCTGATCAACATGGAGTTAAAATTGTAAAACACTTCAAAGGGGGTTTGAATCCAAGTTCAGCTCATCAATTACAGTTCAATGGTCCACACCTTGGACAAGTCGCGAAAATTGGACTAATTTGCGGTCTTGTGGCTCTAACTGTATGTCTCTACTCTTTGTTCTCCCTTTTTGATTTCCTAAAGATCACAAAATTAGGAGGATTCATTCATAATGTTGAAATGATCTTGGTTTTCCTCAGGAAGCAATTGCTGTCGGACGATCATTTGCTTCGATGAAAGGCTATCATCTTGATGGCAACAAAGAAATGGTAGCCATGGGATTCATGAACATTGTTGGATCTTTAACTTCTTGCTATACAGCAACTGGTGAAATCTCAATTCCTTATACTTTCACATATTATGTTCAAAATCTTGACTATCCTTATGATAAGTCATACGAGTTCTGACGTTTTAATTTGTTTGTCTTACTTTTCCTTTTAGCCCGTTCAAAAAAGAATGTCTCTTTTCATTTTTGTGGCAACTCTTTAATTCTAACTTTTCACACAACATGTGTTAAGACCATCAAATTAAAGGACATTTTGGTACATTCTACGTATCATTAGTTAAAGACCACAGGACAAACGAATTGAAACGGAAGGAGTAATAAGTTCTGCTTCAAAATTGTTACAGGTTCATTTTCAAGGACAGCAGTGAATTTCAGTGCAGGATGTGAAACTGTGGTATCAAACATAGTTATGGCTATCACAGTATTCATATCCCTGGAATTGTTAACCAAGCTTTTATACTACACTCCACTAGCTATCCTTGCATCGGTTATTTTATCTGCGCTTCCTGGATTGATCGACATAAATGAAGCATATCATATCTGGAAAGTAGACAAGATGGACTTCATTGTTTGCATTGGTGCCTTCTTTGGAGTACTATTTGTCTCTGTCGAAGTTGGCCTTCTAATCGCGGTAATTTTGAAGTCTCTGTCTCTCTCTCTCTGTATTCACAAGACTAAGAAAACAACTTGCATTAAACAAATGTTATACTTGTCCCCTCAAACAAACATCTTGTGACTCACATGTAAATAATTTAGTAAAATCCAGAGGAAATGCCAAAAAGGTGGATAGCCCTCTGAGTCATTTGTGGGCACCATGCTATAATAGAATTTTAACTCTTGTCCTTGAAAAAAATACAAGATTCATGTCAACTCTCTGGTCATCTGCCTTTTTCTTTGCAACTTGAAACTAAACAAAAACTAAAAAACATCATCCATAGAAAATCAAATCACAAATGCTTGATTGATAGTATTATATTTGAATCAATTTCTCAGAAAGTCACTCGACGTTGTTTTGTAATACAAAAGTCACTCAACTAATGGTAATTATCTCAGTTAGTTGCTCAACTTTGTTTTGTAACAGAAAAGTCACTCAACTATTGTCATTGCAACTGTAAAGTCGTCATTTTAAGTATTGTCATTCCACCTACAAAGTCACTCAACTAATTAAGTAATGTCTATTTGGTCTATTGCAGGTTGGCATTTCATTTGCTAGAATAATACTAGACACGATTCGAGCAAGTACAGAAGTACAAGGCAGACTTCCTGGGACGCCAGACACGTTCTGTGACATTACACAATATCCAAGAGCCACTAGTACTTCAGGCATCTTGATCATCAGAATCAACTCTGGTTCACTTTGTTTTGCAAATTCTACTTCCATAAGAGAGAGGTATATATATAATTTACGCTCTTATCAAAGTGGAAATTAAGACAATAAACTTCAAGCCCACTTACTTTTCAACTTATTTTGTTTCTAGGGTTATGAAATTGGTGACACACACAAATGGTAATGAGGATAACACAAAGGAAAATGTTCATTTTGTTGCTCTAGACATGTCAAGTAAGTTTCATAACTGGTAGAATTTCCCAACCCTCCCCCCCCCCATTAGTTTGTCGTTGTTAGAGTGAATAAAAGTCCTACATTGGTTGGGGAATGGATTGGTTTCATATATGGACTTGGCAATCCTTCCTTCATGAGCTAGCTTTTGAGGTCTCGTTAGGCTCAGGTGTCATATCTTTATAGTTGTAACAACTTACTACTAAGATGATTTTGATCTCATTGGTTAATTTGCAGATGTAATGAGTGTGGATACATCAGGAATAGTGATGTTAGAAGAGTTGCACAGGGAATTGGTTTCACAAAGCATACAAGTAAGCCTCTCATATTCTTTTCTCTAAATCTAAGCCGTTGAAGCGATGTCACACAACACTGTCTCGTTTGATGTTCTAACGTATAAATATAAAATAAATGACATAATTGAGTGAAGCTGATATGTTTGAGGGGTCCTTTTAAAATATATGATAGTTCTCCAAGATATACATACATATATATAACAAGTGAATTCTGAAGTTAACTAGTGCACGTGCATCCCCTACCCATCACGCATGGGTCTGCCTCTGGTGGTCCACAGGGCCTTCCTCGGATCTTGCGTCAATTCATGATGTTTTATACACCGGACTATCCTTTTATACATTAATAGTGTCTATACTAACATACTATCGTAAGTTGTAGCAGATTATCTGTCTTATTTTTCGGATTACTAATTTTACTTATTACTAGCATTTACCAATTTATACTAACCCTTGTATGATGTTTTTTTTTTTTTTTGCAGTTAACAATAGCTAACCCAAGATTAAGAGTGATCAACAAAATGAAGACTGCAAAATGTTTTGACAAACTAGGAAAAGGATGGATTTTCCTTACTATTGGGGATGCCGTAGATGCCTGCTTGAGTCTCAAAATAGCTGATCTTAGCTCTACCAATTGTTGAAATTTTATATATGTTGTTATTTAATGCTTCTTATTCTTGTGTATACAAAGCATTAACAACAAAGAATGGAAAAGAGCCACCACCAATTATATATTTCATCATATTTATAAAGTTGATAAAACAAAATCTTGAAAGATTATTGTCACGACATAATATATAGATAGGCATTTTACCTCAATTCTTCTTTACTGTGTCAATTGAGCACTCCAACGTAACTTACGAAATGATTATCTAAACACCTATAAAATTTATGTCCACATGATCAACATTGGGTGTCCATGATATACAGTGGAGACAAGTTGGAGTGTTTAGTTGACAGTTGAGACCAAGTTGAGATGTTTAGATGTGCACTCTCAAAATTGGAGCGGTTACTTGTCAGCTACGATCAAGTTATAGTAGTTGTTTACGTATTATGCCTATATATAAACATATATAACTAAACTTAAGAGTATATATAATTGAACCTATCCTACCAAGATTTCACAACTTACTTGTTCAGGTCAATCAATAATACCTTAAAATAATACACTAAAATAGAGCTTAGGGGTTATAGAAACTCGTAAAGTTGACTTTGGACTAGGGGTTGTGTATTAATCGGTTCGGTTCAATTTTTAAGTTTATTGGTTTGTAAGTATTCTAAATCGTTATATAGTTTCATTAAAATATTGGCTTATCGATGATTAGTTTATCGATTATTGATCATTCTCATTTCAGTTATTTATTTAACCGATAAGATTTGACACAATTTTTTTTGATTGAAAATCACTTAAACATAAGATGATAAACCAAATGAATCATGCACATAAATTGACATGTTACATCTTGCTCAAAAGCAAACACTGACACATTCTAAAATAACTGAGAGTTTGAGACAACTAGAAGTAAAAACATGAAATTCAACCCTAAATCAAAGACTTTATATACCAAGATATATATAATTTATTAATTTACCATCAATAATCGAATAATCCATTTTTTTTTAAAAATTCAAAACTTTAAGAACTGGTAATAGTAACTTTTTTAAAAAAATTCGAATCATCGGTTTCAATTCGATTTTGAATGCCTTGCTTTATATAAAGTTAAGAGTGTGTTGAGGCCATTTATCGGGTTTGCCAATAAACGACATCGTTTGAAGCTTTAAAGAGGCAATTTAAATTGCCCGACCTGATTGGAGAAAGAGAAAATATTGGGGAAAAAATGGGAGAAGAAGCAAAAGATGATCAACCAGAATCAATTCAAAACCCTAATTCAAATCGCATTACACAAACCCAATTTCTCTCCTGGAAACGCCAAAAGGTATCTTCTTCTTCTCTTCATGTTAACGGTATAGGGTATTACAAGATGGTGAATCGAAAAGTTTATGTAGCCAATCAACTGAGTTATTAAGATTTTCCGTGCAATATGTATTACCAGGAGATTATATTATATGTTGCTTACTTTCCTTTCAATAAGATGAATAAGTAATCTTTGTGGTAGTTTAATACGGTTGAATTATGAGAAGCTAAAACAGGGAAGCAATTCTATTATATTTAAGACGGAGAACGAGGTCATATCCGTTTAAAAATCTAGGTTCTAGCTTCCTATAGTTAATAATTTGGTTGTTAAACTTGAATTAGCTTTGGTTTTAGGTACATTATTTAATGTTTTATGTTAAATAGGTCGATAGAGGTAATTGATAGAGATTATTCAAGTAGTTAGTTGCAACTAGTTTGGGATTGAAGCTTAGTTTGATTGATTGACTGTATCGAGTTCCCTATTATGGTTGTCTGTGGAATGTATATCCACCTGGTGAATGATTTCCTTCAAAATCAGCAATTTGTGCTATTACGTGTATTCCTCGTACTAGACCTATTGATATGTTGTCCTTGAGTTCCTCTGGACCTTTTTTTCCCTTGGGAATCGGAGCTGTAAAATGACAGTTATGCACTTTTTGAAAATGCGTCTGTGATTGAAAAGTCATGTCAGTCAAGTGTACAGACCATTTTATAATTTTGATTTAGATGAAGAGATGCAGTTTTATGCTATGTTGCTCGGGCTTTCGAAAAATATGTTGCTGCATTTGTGTTAGTCCTCCAAGAATGCACTGCTGTTGGAGGACCCGACAAACACCCGTTGGTATTTTTGAAGAATCCGAGCAACATAGTTTTTACGTATCTGGAGCTAGTTCTCGTTTTGAAATTGTAATTTCTTATTGTTAATCACTAAATATTCGTTGATAACCTTTTTAGCTATTTAATATATCAGTTTACCAAGTATGTTAATTGTTTGTACTGGCAACTAAAGACCAAATTTCATGGATGATGAGATGCACACCTTAGCACTCTGTCACATACAATAAAATAAAGCGCCACCTAAGTGAAGAAAGCAGAAAACCTGGCTTTAAGTGATTTTACGGCGTAAGTGTACCTGATACGAGCTTTTAACAACACGACTTCCACTCTATGCCTATTCTCTTCTTCATTTAGATTGTGTGATTCATCTCTTTTCTCCAGAGTTTCCAATTTAATTAGAATTTTCATTTCTCTATTTGTTTCTAATAGATAGACTCCATTCCTTCTATGGTTCTCAAGTTTCATTTTTCATGTCAATCTTAAATCAGTTCTTCCTTTGATGCTGTAAGAGTTTCACGAATTGCTTTTCATTTTCACAATTTTTTTTAGCCGTATAAGCTATTTCCAAATGTCTCCTTTTCCTCATTTTCGCTAGTTCGTTTGATCCCAGCAGAATCGGTTTGTGTTGAGATGTAAGGTTCACCACTATTACTGCTTGATTTTCTTAAACTATTTATTCACTTTTGTAGTGAACTACTTATCTATCTGGAGACTGCTGGTCTGACTTGACCTTAGCCATTTGCTTATATATAAGAATTTTGTTGAGTTCTTTTTTGTTTTTAGTTATTTAACTTATCTGCGCAAGGTTTATTTTGATGTTTCTTTTTGTTTTAAAAAGATTGTTTCACTTCAATGAAGTAAACTTTTCGCTTAGCTTCACACTTCATGCTTTTATGCAAAGTACGGCATATCGCTTTTTTGCCAAAAACGCTAGGCTCCATCAATGGTCTCACACCTATTAGCCTGTAATACCAACAAATGTTCTAGTTTTCTTCTTAAATCTTGGTCAAAGACTCAAGTATGTATTGATATAAATTAATGGGAATTACTAGAAATCTTCTGGGTCCAGTTGCTGATGCATGTAATAATATATTTTAGCCTATTTTCATTTGCTGGAAAAATTAAAAAGATTTTAAAACACATTCACCTTCTTTTTCTGTTGAGAAAATCACTTTCACCTTGTTAAACTCTTCAATCATTTAACTATGCTGTAAATCACCAAATAAAGGAAGTTTATTGGAGTAGTGAAAGATTGGAAAGGGAATTTCAGTTTTGTGCTCAGGTTGGAATGAGGAAATCAACTCTCACAGTCTCACTATGTTCTGTTGCACAGACTCTTTACTTTTAATGCCGTACCCGTGTTGGATTCTCCAAAATTACACGACTTTTGGAGAAACCGACAAGTATCCATTGACATGTTTGAAGAGTCCGAGCAACATAGATGTTCTCACAAATTCTTATTCTTGTTTTATGGTCTTCATTTTGTTGCATTCCTCATTCAAGGAATTTCATTACCAATTCCTTCAAAATATTTTAGGCCATTTCTAAAAGTTTATTTCTAGAAGTACTTGTATAATTTATAACACATTGGTAAGGTTAGGCATTCATTTTAGTCAACAAAACTGAATATCCTTTGTGATAGCAATATCACCTTCACTATGATTTAAGTCGGATAAATTGTTTTCACCCTAAGTAAGGAGGAATTTCATTGAATGAATAGCTGTAACAAAGTTTGCTTTTGTTCATCAACTTCCTTTATTGTACATGTCCTTTTTTAAATCTATTTTGGTTGTTGTTCCTATAGTTGTAGATTCTAGGAGTTCTGTAGATTTCAGGACTTTGTTGCTAGTGGTTTATCTGTTTTACTCAAGAGAAACCTGTTGTAGTATTTTCATTATAGTCCTCATAAGTCGTGAGTCGTGACAGATTTGGTTTCATTTTCAGGACGCGGATGCATTAGCTAGAAAGGCTGAAGTCGCAAGAAAGCGTGCAGAGGATGTAGCTGCGGGGGCCGTGCAAATGAATGGTCGTGAACTTTTCTTGCACGAGCCCTGGGTCTTCGATAACTCCCTTTACTAATGTTGTTTTTCCGATAAAAATATCTTCCAAAGTAATTCTATTAACGTAGTTATTATTAAGACAACTAAATTTGAATATTGTTGATTTGTTAATGTGAGGACATCACAAGTTGCTTGCTTGAATCGAATCTTAAAATCTTTATGTTGTTTTTTCCGTTTAGTATTCGTGTCAGTTAATTATGTGGGGGTGGGGGCAAGGGAGGCTCAACCCGAAAGCCACTAAAGCAGCTGCTTTAGGCAAGTACTGAGCAGACAAAAGATGAAAGAAATACATACATAAAACCAGATCTGATGAAGGCCATTGTAAGAAGCATCGTATTAACACTTGGAAGAAACAAAATACCTAAGTAGAATATAAAAAAAAATTATGCATTTATTGTTACTATTAATTAAATTTTTCTTAATAGTTTGTTGTTGATCTCTTACCCACAGTATCTTGTTAATTATTATGCACATATACTTGAAATTTTAATATTGATGTAATTATAATTAAAAATAATAGATAATTAAATTTACAGTTACCTTTTATTTCTTAATTTATCTAATTCACTTCAATTTGAATCAACCATGTTTTAATATTGGTTATGTTAGATTGTCTTCAATTCTTTGAGATGTTTTATTAAACATTTCGAGCTCAAACTAATTTAATTAACAAATAATTAAATTTTAAAAAAATATTGTCTTAACTTAGGATGTCTTCTAAAAGTAATAATCATTACAATATAGATTTTTGTAATTAAAAGTATTACTAAATATTATATAAGTAAAATAATGATTTAGAATAATTTTGATAGTTTATGTAACAATTGATTCTATTTAAAAAGTTTTCAAAATTATGATCAATAAACGAAATTTAAACTTTTGTGTAGTTATTTTTGCATTTACAGCCAACTTTTAAAAATTATGTGATTTTCTCGGTTTTTTGTGTGTAATGCCCATAGATCTGTGGCTTTGGAAAAATTCTGAAAAAACTTTATGAGCACCTCCGCAATGAGTTGGGGGAAGCATTACATATAGTCCCGCCATTTCTTTAAGGCCTATTTTCGCATTTACGAGCCAATTTTAAAGAATTACGCGGCTTTCTTGATTTTTCGTGTGTATTAGCCCATGGATCTGGCGCTTAGGAGCACCCATTTTTTTTAATTTTTTTTTTTTTTTATGAGGATCTATGTAATGAGTTGGGGAAGCATTACATAAAGTCCCACCATTTCTTTAAGGTCTATATTCACATTTACGAGCCAACTTTTTGGAATTACGTGACTTTCTTAGTTTTTCGTGTGTAATCCTCATAGATTTGTGACTTTGGAACACCCAAAAAAAAATTCTGAAAAAACTTTATGAGAACCTCCGTAATGAGTTGGGAAAGTATTTATATAGTCCCACCTTTTCTTTAAGGCATATTTTCGCATTTATGATCTAATTTTAAGGAATTACGCAACTTTTCTTATTTTTTCGTGTGTATTAGTCCATGGATCTGGCGCCTAGGAGCACCCAATTTTTTTTTTGAAAAATTTTATGAGGACCTCCGTAATGAGTTGGGGAAGCATTCGTATAGTCCCACCATTTCTTTAAGGCCTATTTTCACATTTACAAGTCAACTTTTATGAATTATCCGACTTTCTTGGTTTTTCATGTGTATTAGACCATAGATCTGTAGCCTTGGAGCACCCAATTTTGTTTTTCTGAAAAAACTTTATGAGGACATTCGTAATGAGTTAGGGAAGCATTAGGCATAGTCCCACCATTTTAAGGCCTATTTTCACATTTACGAGCCAACTTTTAGAAATTACGCAAATTTCTTAATTTTTCATGTGTATTAGCCCATGGATATGTAGCCTTAGAGCACCCAAAAACTTTTTCTTAAAAAACTTTATGAGGACCTTCGTAATGAGTTGGCTAAGCATTACGTATAGTCCCACCATATTTAAGACCTATTTTTACATTTACGAGCCAACTTTAAGCAATTACGTGACTTTCTCAATTTTTCATGCGTATTAGTCCATGGATCTGGCGCCTTGGAGCACCTAAATTTTTTTTCTGAAAAAACTTTATGAGGACCTTCGTAGTGAATTGGGGAAGCATTATGTATAGTCCCACCATTTTTAAGGCTTATTTTTCGCATTTACGATCCAACTTTTAGGAATTACACGACTTTCTTATTTTTTCATGTATATCAATTAGTCATGGATCTGGCACCTTGGAGCACCTAAAACTTTTATTTGAAATTTTTTTATGAGGATATCCATAATGAGTTAGGAAAGCATTACATATAGTCCTACCATTTTCTAAGACCTATTTTCTCATTTACGAACCAACTTTTAAGAATTATGCGACTTTCTTGATTTTTCATGTGTATTTAGCCTATGGATCTGGAGCCTTGGAGCACCCAAAACATTTTTCTGAAAAACCTTTATGAGGACCTTCGTAATGTGTTAGGGATACATCACGTATAATTTCATCACATTTTAATGCCTATTTTCATATTTACGAGTCGACTTTTTGAAATTACGTGACTTTTTAAGTTTTTTGTGTGTATTAGTCCATGGATCTGGCGCCTTGAAACATAAAAAAAAATCTAAAAAAAACTTTACGAGGATCTTCGTAATGATTTGAGGAAGCAATTCATATGACAACTAGGTTTTAGGGTGTTAATAGACTGAATAAGTTTTTTCTGCTTTTATCTTGTTCTTATTTTATCTTTTCGCTTTTTCTTTCGTTTCGTTGGTTTAGTGCTGATTTGTCTTGGTAGGAATAGACAAGTGTCATCATGTCCATTTTTAAAACGTGACAGATTTGTTGGGCTAAGTTGGATTATTAGTTGATTCACCCACATGAGGGTTAGTGTGGGTGCGACTCACGATGGTCTGGATTGTGACATAATGAAGGTAAAATTAGTTAGATAGTGTCACGCCCCGAGGCTACCCCCTTGAACGTAAACACTAGACCTAGGATCATGAGTGACGACAAGCTAACCCTGAGCAGATATATCACAAGCATACTAAAAGATCACTGAATAAAATATACTATGCGGAAGCTTAAAACCATAATCAACTGAAAGTGGGGAATATCCAATACTAAACTTATTATATAAAAGAATATGAGTTTAATAACAACTAGAAGATCAAACTCAAAACTATGGCTGAATCTAATGATATGTCTGAAAGAGCCTCTAACTGACTAAAGTTGCTGGGACATGCCCCAGCTAACTCTAGCAAAACTAAAAACTGAATAAAAAGACTAAAGTGTAAAGCATGTCTATTGTCCTTGAAGTATGAAGACTCACCATTGAAGCTGCTGAACTGGAGATCGAAAACCGATCTATGCGTGATTTGGATGCTGAGTACCTGAACCTACATCATGAAAGGATGTAACACAAAGTATGCATCAGTACTTGAAATGTACTGAGCATGCAAGATATAAAGTATAACTGAACAAAATACATAACTGAACAAAGTATACTGAGCAATAATATAATCTGAACTGAATGTAAATGCTGAAATATACTGAAGACTAAACTAAATGCAATGACCAAGCACTAATTCTGAACATGACATACTGATACTGAATGCTGAAGTATAACTGAAAACTTGGTCGAATGCACTAGGGTCTGATTGTGGGAGCTATTATTAACCGACATAAAATCACGTGAGATAAATGTGGAGTCCAATGTATATGTCCATCGAGATGATCCAATACACCTTGTCAGGGGTATAAAGACATGTTTGTTCGATGTATACACCCCATTGATAGGATCCAATATACCTTGTCAGGGGTATAAAGGCATGAATGACATGATCACTAAAGCTGATGTCCAACAGAGGGGACTGATAAACCTACGGGGGCACGTAGTTTTGGGACTATGAGGGTACGTTGAACCCTAGTCCAACTCGGTCTAAGCCTACTCCCAACTAGAATGTGTATAAACAACATATCTGAAATACTGGATAACTCAATGTTGTGACATGCAAATCTGAGAATGCAACATTTATAACTGACAATGAAACGTTCGTAACTAGAGAATGTATATTTGTTTAACTGGCCTAGCAAATGCAATTCATGAACTAAAATAATCTACACAACTAGGGTTCTGAATTTCATGCAAAGAACTAAGCAACGATTTCATGAAAACATGATAACCTGATTAGGAATACTATAACAACTAATTCACAACAATTCTGCAAGGTTATAGAAACTCAACTCTAAATATGATATATATAAAATCAAGAATTTGACTGAATTCTAGAGACTTAGTGGATGAAAGGAACACACTAGTGAAATTCCACATACCCGTGACGAAATTCATGGAGAATTTTTTTGATTTCAGGGCTGGAATTGAAGAAAACTTGTTGCGTTCTTGGAAGGGTTTGGGTAGCCTCTTTTCTCCTCTTTTGTTCTAAGTTTGATGAATCTTTAGAGAATAAGGGTTGTGGGTAAGTCTGACTATGTCATTAGGCTTATTCTGAGTAAAACGACGTAGTTTAGGCATCAAACGACGTAGTTTAAGTGCCCAACGCATAGGGAAAAGGACCAAAATGACCCTAACTTAATTCTGACGAAGCCCATAAACGGAGAAAACGATGGTCCGTCGTTTGACCTATCAGCCGTCGTTTGGGTTTGTCGGTCAAGTCTGCTCGACATGGCTTCACTAAAACGAGCATAACTTTTTACTCGGAGATGAGATTTTAGCAAACTCGGTGGCGTTGGAAAAAATATTCAATTATCTATCATTTGGTGGGTCATGTGCCACCTAATTCCTTTTGTGCTAAGAGTGATGACAATTTGAAGTTGACCAAACAACAATTTCCCTCTAACTAGCTACTGACCCTCACCTACGGTCCGTAGGTCCAACCACGGACTGTACTGGTCGATCGTGGGTGGGATCGGAGACTATAACGATTTGGGCCTTAACGACAGAACTCCACCTACGGTCTGTGGTCCCACCTATGGTCCATGGTGGTTCCGTCGATACTGGCACCCATTTTTTGAAAACTATGATTTTTCTTCATTTTGAGATCCGAGGTGTTACAGATAGTATAACACAGGATAAAGTTGAACAATTTACTATAGTAGTGGGGTATACTAGTATCATTTCAATTTTTAAATAAATAATTATGTGTTGTAATAGATGCGTTGAGAATAATACAAAATAATTTGTGTATTTTGTAACGGTCTTAGATTCGGAATCTTGCAAATTTAATTCTATCAATTTCATTTATACTTCGGTTCATTAATATGATAAATCTATATTGAATTTATAAATACAATAAAATTTATTACCAACATATATTATAAATAAGACGCACATCTAGCTTCTCAATATTATACTCTATTATAAAATTTGAAAGGGGTGTCGCTTATTATTGAAGCTATCACTTGGATTCTCTCTTTTCAAGATGTAATTCTTTTGATCTCTTTCTCTTTTTGAATTTCTCAATCTCTAATTTTAGATCTAAACCCTTTGTTTTATATATGCATGTATGATTTAGGTCTCAAAATAGTGATGCTCCAAAAAAACAGAATGAGAAGACTTTACAAACTTCTGTTGATCTTGACTTCTTGCAATCCAGGTACCTCTTTTAGAGTTAATAAATTCATCGTTGATGTTAGCTCTTATTAATCTGAGATGTTTTAAAGAATTTTGGGGAAAATGAGTACTGAGGAAGGGCATCTTGGTCGTTTTAATATTTTATCCTAGGATGTAGATTTTACACAAGTCCTATAGTATTAAGAGCTAATTACACCTAACCCTATTCTTTTCCTAATTACAAAATCCCTTAAATTTGGTAGAGTTCAGATACATCCCAAAACGTCCCGATATATCGCGTCTCAATTTTGGATACATCCCATCCCGATTTTGGATACATCCTTATTCAATGTCCTGATACATCGCGTCTCGATTACGGATACATCACTCGACGTCCCAATACACCACGTACGTCCCGATACATTGCGTAAAGTGATGTATCCAAGTGATACATTGCATGTAAAATAATGTATCCAACTGATACATCGCGTAAAGTAATACATCGCGTACATCCCGTTACATCTTAAAGTAATGTATCCGACTGATACATTCTGTGAAGTAGAAATTTTTGTAATTTTTTCAAATGATAGGAAATTTTAGAGAATATAGTAAAATAAGTTGTGTTTTAAAATAATTTTTTCATATTTATTTTATATAATTCGTACGCTGGTAAAATGTATCACCCCTTCTTGTATTTTGTAATAACTTCTATTAAATCACTCAAATGTCCGAATAAAATTAATATTGATTTGTATCATGTCTGATTGGTTTCTAAGAAATTGAATCTCTGCATAAAAATTAATGTTGAGTTATACAATACGAGGTTTGCTAATTTTTTTGCCTCATAATTAATGTTAACATAAGTTATTCAATAATCTATATATTAGTTTATGCTGCTTGTAAAAAATGAAATTAAAATACGGTAATAAGCAATATATGAACTAAATTTCTAAAAGGATAGAACTAACCCTTATAATAACAAGATCATTTTTTATTTTATTTATAGAACAAATAAATATTGTGAATCATAATTTATATATTAATTTGTAAATTATTCAATGAGAAATAATATCTGAATTACTAATCTATGTGATGTCAATATACCTAATGACCTCAGCATTATTAATCCCTACGTAACCTATGTGTTAATCAAACGATAGCTAATTCCTACATCACTAAAAGTTTTTAGACAACAAATTAATATACATACCATTACAAAAGAAAAACACATCGAATTAAATATTGTAGTTCATGGTTTATTTACATATACATTTTCTTCTTCTTCTTTTTTTTGGCAGTTTAAAACCATCTAATGACTATCCATATGTTCTATCTCTACCAAATCCATTTGGGTTCAATCAACATGACATTGATTCTTCCTCAAGGTATTAAATATTCTCTCTAAACACACATGACAATCTATAGTAAATTTCTATAATACTTAATGCTTAATTCTTTCTCTTTTTTTATTTTATTTAATATTTTTTTGTATTTTGTTTTAATTTATATGTATTTTTAAGATGTATTTTCTTACTTGATAGGTCTATATCTAATCCTGCTCCAGAACTCACACTTACTGTTGGTCACAATTTACCTTCAAAGGTATTTTATTTTGAAATCTTTATCATCTTTTTTACTTTACAATCTTCATTTGGTTAAATAAATTTGAGAAAAGGCAACGAAGAGAGAGTTGGCAGAGTTGTATTTACCTCAGTCTTTTTATCCTTTGATTGATAATCACATGGGGAGCGTGGGGGGGGGGGGGGGGGGTTGTTTATTGAGTTCCATATTGAGTTACGAAACATTTGATAATTTTTTTATGATTTTGAGGAATTCGTATCTCATAGACCTACAAACTTTTTGAAATTATTAGAATCTTATTATTTTTCATCATTATATCAGATATATTCATTCTAATTCAAAATTTATCATGTCAGACCTCTGTGTTATAATCTTCATGCAATTTTAGTTCAATATTTATCATGTCAGATCTCTGTGTTATATTCTCCATGCTTCATATGTCTAGTATTGTGTGTATGTAGAGGGTAGGAGGGAATGTGGAGTCTCATATCAATGAAATAAGGAACATTTGATCTCTTTATGTAGTCTTAGTGGTCAATCATCACCTCTTAATTATTATTTAATTTTTGAAATTGAGTTAAAAGTCAAAATCAATTTATTCTCAAAGTTTTTTCACACAAGTAATTCAGATGAAGTTACAATTACTATATCCTTATTCTTCTTTAATTAGTAGAGATGATATATATTTTACTTTTTTATTGTTTCTATATGCAGGGAGACATTGCCAATCCATTTGGGTTCAATCAACATGACATTGATTCTTCGTCAAGGTATTAAATATTCTCTCTAAACACACATGATTATTTATATTCAATTTCTATAATAATTAATGGTTAATTCTCTCTCTCTCTTTTATTTAATAACAAAAATTGTTTGTCTTTTGTTTTCATATATATGTGTATATTTTAAAGATGTATTCTCTTACTTGTTAGGTCTATATCTAATCCTGCTCCAGAACTCACATTTACTGTTGGTCAAAATTTACCTTCAAAGGTATTTTATTTTAAAATCTTATCATCTTTTTTACTTTACTATCTTCATTTGACTAAGTAAATTTGAGAAAATGTAATGAAGAGAGAGTTGACAGAGTTGTATTTACCCCATCTTTTTACCCTTTGACTGATAATTACATGGGGAGCGCATGCGAGGGGGGGGGGGGGTTGTATATTGAGTTCCACATTAAGTTACGGAATATGTGATAAATTTTTATGATTTTGAGGAATTCTTATCTCATAGACCTACTAACTTTTTAAAATTAATTAGGATCTTATTATTTTTTATCATTATATCAGACATACTCATTCTAATTCAATATTTATCATGTCAGACTTCTGTGTTATATTCTCTATGCTTCAAATGTCTAGTATTGTGTGTATGTAGAGAGTAGGAGAGAGCGTGGAGTCTCATATCAATGAAATAAGGAACATTTGATCTCTTTATGTAGTCTTAGTGGTCAATCATCACCTCTTAATTATTATTTAATTTTTGAAATTGAGTTAAAAGTCAAAATCAATTTATTTTCAAAGTTTTTTCACACACAAGTAACTCAGATGAAGTTACAATTACTATATCCTTATTCTTCTTTAATTAGTAAAGATGATATATATTTTGCTTTTTTATTGTTTCTATATGTAGGGAGACATTGCCAATCCATTTGGGTTCAATCAACATGACATTGATTCTTCGTCAAGGTAATTAAATATTCTCTCTAAACACACATGATTATTTATATTCAATTTCTATAATAATTAATGGTTAATTCTTTCTCTCTTTTATTTAATAAATAAATTGTTTGTCTTTTGTTTTAATATATATGCATATATTTTAAAGATGTATTCTCTTACTTGTTAGGTCTATATCTAATTCTGCTCCAGAACTCACAATTACTATTGGTCAAAATTTACCTTCAGAGGTATTTTATTTTGAAATCTTATCATCTTTTTTATTTTACAATCTCCATTTAGCTAAGTAAATTTGAGAAAAGGCAATAAAGAGAGAGTTGGTAGAGTTGTATTTACACCTGCCTTTTATCTTTTGATGGGTAATCACATGGGAACGTGTGTGTGGGGGGGGGGGGGTTGTTTATTGAGTTACATTTTATATGATTCCGAGGAATTATTATCTTAGACTTACCCCAACTTTTTGAAATCAATTAGGATTTTTTTTTATTATTATTATATCAGAGATATTCATTCTAATTCAATATTTATCATGTCAGACCTTTGCATTATATTCTTCCTGCTATTCTAATTCAATATTTATCATGTTAGACCTCTATGTTATATTCTCTTTACTTCAGATGTCTAGTATTGTGTGGAGGTAGAGGGTAGGAGAGAGTGTCGAGTCTCATATCAATAAATTAAGGAATATTTGATCTCTTTATGTAGTCTTGGTGGTCTTGACCTCTTAATTATTATTTAATTTTTGAAATTGAGTTAAAAGACAAAATCAATTTATTCTCGAATTTTTTTCATACACAAGTAACTCAGATGAAGTTACAATAACTATATCCTTATTCTTCTTTAATTAGTAAAGCTGATATATATTTTGCCTTTTTATTGTTTCTATATGCAGGGAGACATTGCCAACTCTAATAATTGGGTTGTCATTCCTTCAAGAGGATCCTTGAGAACTCGTAGTCCGAGGGTATGATAGTCATTTTAAAAAATATTACTCCATTCTTATTAATTCACTTGACATTATTTTCTTATTAGTTTATCTAAAACAGGACTTATTTTTAGATTAAAAAACAATTAACTTTAAACTTTTAATTTTTATCTCTAATGATTTTCTTTAAACACAAATATTATGACATATTAAAACAAGTGTCAAAACTATTATAATTATATAAATACTATTACATATTTAAAAATTTACAAAGTCTAAAAATCTTTCTATTATTTCTTAAATGTTTGTAGTGTTTTATATTATACCAAATAAATTGAAATGATGAAAGTATCAAAAATGTTTTGTTAGCATTATTAGGCAAACTTACATTTTATGTTAAATAAATGCAGGCAAACTACCCACGAGGAAGAATGTCAGGATTAATGCGTGGATTGTCTGCAAGAGTATGTATCTATTTCCTAACTTAAATTTAATGGTTTAAACATTAATTTACAAATAATTTTGAAATTTTCAAAATATTTAATTTGTGTAATTGTTCATACAACGCATAACACAGTTTTATTATTTTATATTTTTTGTGTATTAATGCAGAGAGAAGTCGTTGAGGGAGAAAACATGCAATATCTAAATATTCCACCATGGAGAACGTAATTATATATTTTCTCTATTCTACTTTATGTGTTATTATTTTCTATCAATGGATCTTAAATCAGAAATATATATAGATTATTTGCTCTAATTATAAAATAATTAAACCAACAACATATTATAATATAAAATTAACAGAAACATACTTCGTGGTTTATCATATCTTTTTTCTTATTTTTCTTTTTAATTTCATTTGTGATGAAGTTTTAGTTGTGAAATTCAGAACTTTATAATAGTGACTATTTTTCAAAAACTATATTGAAAAGTGATCAATAAATACTATTTTTACGATAACTATTGTATATCTTTTTTTCTTTTCTTTATTTTTGTTAGCATCCAAACCCCTACAAATCCATTTGTGTTGAATCAACATGATATGCTTTCTGCCTCAAGTTATTAAATTTCTCTCACACACATGATAATCTACACTCAATTTTTATAACAAAGATATATAAACCTTACAAAATAACTATTTTCAAAACTTTTGTAATTGAAGAATATTTTTTTTCGTAAAATTTTAAACTCACAGGCGAAATTTGAATATATTGTAAGTGAGTTTTAATTGTGAAATTAAGAACTTCAAGATAGTGACTATTTTTCAGAAAAAAAGATCGAAAAATGATCAATAAATCACCAATTTTTGAATAACGACTAATGCATATCTTCTTCTTTTTTTTTCTCTCTTTTTTTCTTTTTATTAGTGTCCAAACCCCGTCACGTCCATTTGTGTTGAATCGAAATAATATTTTTTCTGCCTCAAGGTATTATATATTCTCTTTTACACACATATGATAATCTACACTTAACTTTTATAACAAGGGTAAAATATACACAATACCATTTTAAAACTTTTGTAATTGAGAAATATTCATTATCATGAAATTTTAAATTCAGAGATGAGATTTCAATATATTGTGATGGATTTTCAGTTGTCAAGACTCCACGAATAGTGATTACTTTTCAGAAACAAGTTTGAAAAGTGTTAAAAATGCTATTTTTATGAATAACTAATGCATATCTTTTATCTTTTCTTTCTTTTTATCAGTATCCAAGTCACATCAAATCTTATGTTGAATCAACAAGCTATGTTTTCTGCCTCAAGGTATTAAGTATTCTCTCACATATATATATAAACTTGAGAAGTGTTAAAAATGCTATTTTTATGAATAACTATTGCATATCTTTTTTTTTTTTAATCAGTATCCAAGCCCCATTAAATCCATTTGTGGTGAATCAACGAGCTATGTTTTCTGCCTCAAGGTATTAAGTATTCTCTCACATATATATAATAATAATCTACACTCAACTTCTATAATAAAAATAAAACTTTCAGAATCTTATAATTGAAAAATGTTTATTGTTATAAAGTTTTAAACTCATAGATGAAACTTGAATATATCGTGATGAAGTTTCAGTTGTGACATTCAAAACTTCACGATAGTGATTACTTTTCAGAAATAAATTTGAAAAATGATTAATACACGCTATTCTTTTACAAAATAACTAATGCATATCTTTTTATTTTCTTATTAGCATCGGAGCCCCATCGGAATTGGTGTTGAATCAACACAATATGTTTTCTGCCTCAAGGTATTAAATATTCTCTCACACATACATATGATACTCTACAATCAACTTCTCTTGTAATTGAAAAATATTCATCGTCATGAAATTTTAAATTCACAAGTGAAACTTTAATTTATTGTAATAGAGTTTTATTTGTGTAATACAAAACTTCACGATAGTGATTAATTTTCAGAAATAAGATAGAAAGGTGGTAAATAAACGTTATTTTTTCACGGATAATTAATGCATATCTTCTTTTCTTATAAAGGCCTGTGTTTAATCCTGCTCCTCAACTCTCATTTACTATGAGCCATAATTTACCCCCAACGGTATGTTTCTTTATAAATCATATCATTCTTTTGTTTACAATCTCCTTTTTGACCAAATAGATTTTAATTTTTAGGAATATAAATTATATAATTACAATTAAATATCTCTATTACCTTTTAATTAGTAATATATAATAACTCAACATATTTATGTATATATGCTACTTTTATTGTTTCTTTATTAACAGGTGTACAATATCAATACTAATAGGCCTGCTATTCCTTCAATAAGAAATCCAAGAGGTCGTGGTTCAAGGGTAAATGTTATTATTTCTTCTTCTTTACTCTTTAATGTTACTTTTTCTATATTAATTGACATATTTTTATATTTGAAAATAATCAATTCTAAATTTTTGAGTAATCCTTAATCAAAGTTTATATAACACAAATGTTATTTTGTAGTAAAACATGTTTACAAATCCGCAATTTTTTTATTTTTTATTTTTGTAAATTTCACGTTGAATCAAATTATTTATATATGTTAAATAAATGCAGGCAAGGTACCCGCGAGGAAGAATGCCAGGATTAATGCGTGGATCCTTTTCACGTTCAGTATGTCTACTCTCTAATTTATTTGTTTCGATTCAAAAATTAATTTATACAAGTAACTTCCTTCTAAAAATAATTATCTTAATATGAAAAATATTTTTTTTAGGTAATTGTTCAAAAACATATTGCAATAACATATTGTTGTTATTTTATGAAATGAATGCAGGAGACAAATCGTCAATATCCAAATGCTCCACTAAGTATTGACACAACAAGAAATCCACAGAGAATGTAATTATATTCCGTCTCAATTTATATATATATATTAGTCTATCTCAAAAATTGAGGGAGTGCGATACGCAGGTGCTTCGATTATATTTTATTTTTAATTCATTAAAATAAAAAAATGGTGTTACAGGCCAATTCGTAACATTACATTTGAGAATGTTCAACCAGTGGATCCTACCTCACACCTTACGGACTTGAATCTGAATTTTGGTAAGCAATTTTTATTCATAATTTTACTTTGATATATACGTGCGTTGTTCTTTTGGGGTCGATAAATTAATATTTTTTTCATTTATATTTCTTAGGGTATAAAAGAGACAACAAGTGAGGAAAAGACTTGATCTGGCTAGTAATTTGAAGATTCTTGTTGAAAAAATTCAGAACAAATGTTAGCTTATGATGGGATTTGTTTAATTTATGTTTTGTTAAACTTTTTAGTTCTTTTATTGGAAGTGAAGGGATTGAGTAGACATATGACGCTTTTGGGATGACTGTTTAGTAAATGATCATCTTTTTATTTTTCTTGCATTTTATGAATCTTTTAAATTCTAATTTAGTGATTTCTTTGAACAAGGTGAAATTTTTATGAGAAACGTATGTTAGAATACTTATCATTTAAACTTTTTTATATTATAGTCTAATGTTGTTGGTAAAATCAAGTAGTAAGTGAGTAAATACTAGATCCAAGTCTAACATTGTATGACCCGCTTCAAGTAAATCCCTTTCGAGGAATTGTAAGGCTTTTGGAGATCAATCTTGATCATTCATCTTGAATATATAGGACTTACATGTTTGCTAGGATCTTAGCAATAAGTTATGTTGAGGAGATTCTTTAAAATTATTTTCGTATCCGTATTGAATTCTTTAGAATGTATTAATTTTGAAATATATTAAACATGTATCTATCAATATTTTCGAAAAATTCGAGTGGCATAGAAAATAAGTTTATATAATGCATAACAACATGCAATAGGTCTATACTCCTTTATTGTTGTAAGATCTAAATTTTTAGGCACAAGTGTAATGACTCCGCAATTAATATTTTTTGCCCTTATTTTTGTGAATATTTTACTACCTATTTGGGCTGAATAAATTTTGAACTTGCTTTCGTTTAGGAGCTTGTTTTCCTGCTTTTAACTGGGAATTTATTTTCCTAATTTTTAATAACTTGTTTTTCATAGTAAAAATGTTTTTGCAAAATATTTTCACCAATCAAAATGAGAAAGTTTGAAAATATTCTCTGATTAATATTTTTTAATCTATATCAACACTTGTGAAATTTAGATCATGACATTGGTAATAAAACAAGCAATTTAGAATTTAGAGGCAATAAATTCATAACGAATGTAATCTTATAATTAGTTTTGTATGTGTGATTCTTACCCTCGATAATTAAATAAGATCCTATATTCTTAAATATATCGGTTTTTTTTCTTATTATATTTTGTATCAGATTTGAACCTTTTCATTCTCCTAGTAGGAAATGCTTCTCTTTTAATGGGTCTTAAAAGCTGCACAGTTTCAAATTAATTGGAACCAAAGCTAAGCAAGTACATGTTGGGTGAGAAATCAAAAATAAAATGAAAAGGTACTATTTTCATAATATTTCTCGAACATTATCTTTAGAAAGTGTCTATAGCAGCTCTATTGTGTATTTTACTTTTCTTATTGACTTATCTTTTAAATTATTGATTTGTAATATTATGTAATTACGAAAAATGATACAACGGATTATCGCAAGTGCAACCTTTGACCCTTTCATTGAGAACCTCTCAATTTTTCAACTATTCACGCCGGCGCCTACTGTGTTTAGGTTGAAATGGTTACTAGATTGCCCCTAGTTCAATTTCTAAGTCAAGCATTCACGCACCAAACTATTCATACTAGGGATGTTCAAAACCGAATCAAAATAGATAATCCAAATCGAAATTTATTAGTTTATCCATAATGGGTTATTGGTTTAGCGATTTTGATAACGGTTTTGATTTTTTTTGTTATCGGGTTATCGCTTCTTAACGGTTTTAGGTTATTTTCTTAACGGGTTAATCGATAACCCGATAGTATATTAAATAATTATATTTATACCATTTTGTATATAAAGTCCTTGACTTAGAGTTTGGTTTCCTACTTTTATTTTTGGTTTGCTCCAAACTCTTGGTTATTCTACAATGTAAAAATGCTTGCTTTTGAGAAAGATGTAGCTTGTGAACTCATGTGCAAGTTCATTTGGTTTGTCATTTTGTTTCAAGTGATTCTTAATTATTTTTTTGTGTCAAATCTTAAATGTTAAACCGATAACCGAACCGATAACGATCAATAACCGAAATGCCAATATCTTAATGGTTCTATAACGACTTAGCATCTCCACAAACCGATAACCAATAAGCCAAATCGATAGACTTCAAAATCGAACCGAATCAACTGATACGCAGCGGGAATCCATAGGTGATATTCTTTAAGATGATACAATGCAAGAATAATTTTGAGCGACTATATAACAAACGGTACTAGAACCTTTACCGATATTGTTTAAACTGTCATTAGATCTAGGGGTAGAGCTACGTGCAAGTTAGGGGATTCGAACCCCATTCGACGGAAAATTACACGGTATATATAGCACGATTTATTGATTTATGAGTATATATTTACTAATGAACCCCCTCAGCATAAGCTAAATGCTTGGTTCAATGGTAATGGTTTCAAGATTCTCGTCAAATCTTTTTGGTTGTGCGAGTCCGATTAGGATAGCATCGTTTTTTAATCACATTTTAGCTTGTTCTTTGCTACTTCCTCTTAGAATTGAATTTTATCTACTTACTTATATTCGATCAGACCCGCTTATATCGTATTCGACCTGACTCGTTTATATCTGATTCGATCCATTTATATGTGGATACTATTAGCGTGCTTACTTATTTTATTGAACTGTCTTAATGAAAATTCTGCCTCCGCCACTGATTGGATCCAATCTCGCTATAGACTTTAGCAACATTGATACTTCTAAAAAAACATATTTATTGATGCTAAAAATCATTTTTGGTGTAGTACCATAATCCGAACAGAGTATTAAGGACAGGAAAGTGTCAGAAGTTTTCTATGTTTGGGGTCAAATTGCTAAATCTAAAACTGAAGGGACATGATTGTAACTTTCCATGTTTCTATGTATTTGTCTTGTAGTGATTTTACTGCAAGTAAGAAGTGTCCTTTTCCAGATCATTAGATTTTGCCAGTTAGATTCAGGTTATAATAATCCTAACCCTTCTATTTCAAGATTCTTTCTATATCAATCAACCAATTTAAAGCATATAGGTATTGATTATTCCAACTTTTTTGGTGTTATTGTAACAAATTGTGATCTGGGTTCTTGTTATTTTGGTCAGTCTGAATCAAATTTTTTTTTTTGAAACTTTCAAGACTCACAATATGGAGAAATTGTGATGTGGGTTCTTGTTATTTTGGTCAGTTTGAATCAAATTTAGCCTTTTTAGTTTGAAAAGTTTGAATCTTTATGGTTTATTTGGATCTAATTGTAAAGGGTCATGGTGATTTTAAGTGTTTTGTTCATTTCTTGTTTTTTTTAGGTATTTTGATCTGGCTTGTTTTTGATATTTTGTTATGTTTTCTTGACTCAGTGAGGAAATTTTGAAGTGGGAATTTGTTTGTGTTTAGTGGTTGATGAAAATTTGATTGTTGAATGGCTGTACAAGAGCTGGTTGAGATCAAATTTAGGCTTGCTGATGGAAGTGATATTGGGCCAAATAAGTATGCATCTAGCACTACAGTGGCACATCTCAAAGATAAGTTGATTGCACAGTGGCCAAAAGGTTGTGGAATTTCTTCACTTTTATACTTGATTATGTGTATTTACATATGTGTTTTTATGGAGTTTGCTTCTTCTGTTGCATATTTTGGTGTTTAGTTATGTTCAATCACAACTTTGTTTCTTCATTAGTCTGTGATTTGTGGTATGTTTGGTGATTGAATGTCGTTTGGTAGCTGGTTAGAGTTACTTAGGTATTAGTAATATTATAGAGATTTTTACTTATGTAGGATTTAGTACCAGCATAACTCGCCTGTCTACCAAACAACCCCTGATTGTTGTATTAACTAGAGAATCTGCCTATTTCATTTCTTCAATCATAGTAAAATGCTTCGAAACAAAGAATGCATAAGTGGGCATCCAAGGGTGTGGCTTAGTAGTCAATGACGTGGTTTTAGCACCATGATGTCTGAGGTTCAATTCCCAGAAAAGACAAACAATACTAGGTGATTTCTTCCATCTGTTCCACTCTTGGCGGATAGAGTTACCTAGTACTTGATACCTGTTGCTGGTGGGAGGTGGCAGGTATCCCGTAGAGTTAGTCGGGGTGCGTGAAAGCTGGCCCAGACATCACAGTTATCAAAAAAAAAAAAAAGGAGAGGATGCATAAGTGGTAAGGGGCCATTGACTTCTTTTTTTGTGATAATAGCTGCGATGTTGAATAAGTAACAAAGTTTGGTTACCCTTTTGCTACCACCCTGTTGAAATTAAGCTTGGGGAGCTGAAAGTTCTCTGGACCAACAATGCACCACGTCGGTTCTTCTCCATCTTGATTATGCTGAAAGAGGCATACCACATGGATAGTGACCTTTGTCCTGGTATGTATGTCAAGTATTTATAGCAGAAGCAATTATCCATCAGCTTGTTGCAGTTTGGGCTGCTCCAATTGGATTGCATTAGAAATTTCTTTATGGTTGTGTGTGGAAATGCCCGGGAAACGATTCTGCACAAACGTCAAGATGATGAAGACTAGATCTCTTTGAGAAAAAAAGATGAATAGACGAGGATTGAGACAGAGATTTTGTCTCCTCCTCAGTACGAAGGGTGGGTTCCAAAGACTATTGTGCCAACAAAGTTTGTCTAGCAAACTTCTGCAACTTAGTTGTATAGTCTGTCCTTTTAACTAATACGGGTCGTTTGACAGGAGGTATTAGATAAAATAATGCATGTAAGCTTTGGTATTATTTAGTCCCTTGCCCATCTTTTGGTTGTTCAGCGCATCCCTTCGTTCTTTTGCCATGTCCAGTCTTGTGAGCTCTCTGTATAACAGGAGGGGAGCATTCTGATACTTAAATGCTTGAAATAGATAAATAGAGAAGATAAGGAAAAGATAAAAGTGGGAGATAGGAATTTTAGTGATTAACCTGGAGACTCCATGGGTTTTACTATCGAAAATTCTTCGTTCAAAATATCAATAACAGTTTAAATGAAATGATTTTCCAATACATTCCTTATTTATAGATTTCACAACCTCTTTTCCGAGTCCAATTAGCTTATGTTAGAAAATCGAACCCTGCTCTCATTAGACAGGTTGGTTGGATCAAATGTTCTTTCATGGTTGATCTTCACTCCTCAATCTGAAAGTATATCTGGATTAAGCTTCCGACCAATTCTGCTACATCCATCTTGACCATCTTCGAATGTTCCCTGCAATACCTTGATTTCAGTGGGGCGAGGGGTCTGTCAATTAAAAGCCTATTCCTCTGTACCAAAAAAGAAAGATGGTGGTTGAGGACTAGACTTTGTTTTCACTGCAGTACCTCCTTTGAGTTGAATTCGTTGATTTCTTCAGCTCTATCTCTCATTTTTCTTTTACTGTAAATTAGACGGCTGCTGTGAATTCAGCAACTAAATTGCTTCAGCATGAGTACTTATTCTGAGTTGGATTAATTGTCTTCTCCAGTTGTTGAGTATCTTTCCCAGCCTCTACTTCTCTTGTTTACTCTCTCTGTCCCAACCAATTTAAGTGTCTTACTTTCCTTTTTAGACTAAACCAACATCCTACATGGAAAGTTTAAGACCATGAGATTTAAAGGACTAAACACATCTTTAATTTAAAACCACAAGATTCAAAAGTCTCCCTTTATTTCTTCAACACTGTGCCCAATCAAACTAAGACACTTAGATTGCGACGGAGGGAGTAACTCACTGTTAAATTAGCTGACTACAATGACTTTTGCAACTATGTAGCTCCAACACAAGTACTTAAATTCTGAACTTGTCAAGTAACTGTAATAGTAATTTATCGCTAGAGATTAAAATGTCAAAAAGATTTTAACTTGGACAAATAGATTGATTAGGTTTGAAAATGAACTAGCAAATGAGTGGGATGTTATGGGATTAATATGACTGATATGATGGAGAGAGTAGTGCTACTTTATATCAAGCTCACACAAACGGTATTGGAGCAACCAACATATAGAATACTACCAATTCATATCGAAAAGACACTACAAAACTTCAAAACGTAGAGCGACCTAAATACTCTTTATTATTTCTGGCTTCAAAAGGGACACTTCCTTGTATGATTAAATGAAACTTTATCTTGTCAACTTTTGACGGTATCGTTTTTCTATGTTCTTTCCGTTGTTGGGAAATAATAATCCCACGCAGGAATAATACTCACGATTAATAGCAAGAACAGGGGCCAGTAAGGAATTGCCACAGTATTATTCCTGGGCGGGATTATTATTTCCTACCTCTTTCACACAGGCTCTAGAACAGGGGCCAGTAAGGAATTGCCGCTGGTCTGAATTAAAGGTGCCATCAACCAAAAGAACATGTGAGATCTAAAAGCGAAGACACTTGCAGAACAAATGAAGAAATCCAATTTCAGTGACTAATACTCCTCCGTTTCAATTTATTTGCTTTTTAGTCCATTCACTCTAGTTCAACTTTCCACACGACATGTTTAAGATCACAAGATTCAATAACATTTTGGTATATTTTACATATCTTCAGTTTAAGGCCACAAGATTCAAGGTCATTTTGATACATTCTACATATCTTTAGTTTGTGATCACAAGATTCAAAAGTCTTCTTTACTTCAATCCATGCCAAGTCAAAACCAGGCAAATAAATTGAAATGGAGGGAATATTATTTGTGACAAAATATTAGTTCTAGAACTACGAATCGTTCTTGCGTTTCCAAATCTTCTTGTATATAATTGAGCCAATAATCTAAAATGGATGAAAATTGAGCCCCATCCACGTATTATTTGTTTCGTTGCTCTAAAGCCAAAGAGAATGTATGATTCTCACTACTTTTAAGGAATGAAAAGGATAATTTAAGACTAATATTTGCATTGTCGGGTTTGCAAGAAGTGCATGTCATATGGTGCTGCTATTTTCTTCTTTTTTTTTCCCATGTCCAGAAAATCTCAGTGAGGTCTCAAACGTTTTCTTTACCAAGCATGCCTCAAATAACTCAGCTAACAGAAGATCTTGCTGTGGCAGATAAAGATAATGGTCCAAGGACGACAAATGACGTGAAGCTTATAAATGCTGGAAGGATCCTTGAAAATAGTAAAACTCTTGGTGAAACCAGACTTCCAGCCATTGAAGTTCCAGGAGGTGTCATCACTATGCATGTTGTTGTACGGCCCCCCGTTAATGATAGAAACAATGGTAAGTTGCTATATTTTGTACTTCTAGTTCTAGCTCATAGGTCATGGTTCAGTGTTATGTATACAGTGAATGCTCTAATGCATTGTGCTGTTGTCTTTTAGAGGTCTTTTAAGAGTATACATAGACTAGATAGGACAGGCATTGAGTCAGCTAAGGGATCGCTTGGTAGCTGGCATGTATTAGTAATGTATGTATTAGTTATTCTATCTTCTACCCACAAAAGATAATACATAAATTCCCTCATATCTTATAAATGTATTAGTTATGTGAACTTGCAAGCCACACGTTGTATTAATTTTAACATGAATAACTTATTTCCTAACTAGCTACCAGACATTGTTTAACTTATATTTACCATCCAGCATGTTCCACATTTATGCATCTGTGGAAGTTTGTAAGACATGTTTTGGACTTGTGATTTCCCCTGCTTATGATTTATTTACTAGCTTAGAATGTATATTATGGGTTCGCTTGATTTAGACTAGTGGGTGCCAGTCACTAGGCCTTAGGAGTTTGTATCGTGATAAAATTGGTATCAGAGCACTAGATTAAGTGATTCTCGAGCCGTGGATTTGATTATTTTGTTCTTATCTTATGAAAGCATACTGAATAGTTTTTGTTTACACATTTGTCACAGATAAGCTGAAGGACGATTCCCTTAAAAAAGGCGGGTGTGCTTGTACAATCTTGTAATGCAGTAATGGAATTGTTCCACTTTTATTATATTTCATGGTGCTATATAATTTTCAGTTGGAGAGTCTTTTGGATGCATTAACAAGTATCCTAAAAGTAAAACTTAGTGAAAAAGGAGAAAAAAGATGTAAAGATATGAAAAGTTTGAAGATAAAGATACAATTATGCTCCTGATTTTTTGATTCAGAATGAAGGGATACCATGTAGTCTCTTGGTATATATGCTAGAACTACAGAAAGGGAAACACTTTTTTGTGAAAGAAAAAGAAATCTCACGTCAGCAATATATATCAAAAATATTGTTTGAATTGGTTGTGTGATTTTGTAGGTGAAATGACAATAATTGAGTGACTGAGATATTTATCATTAGTTGAGTGACATTTGTGTTCGAAACAAAGTTGAGTGACTTTTTGTGATAGAAGCTGTTGGTTGAGTAACTGTTGAGAGGCGTTTATGTTACAAAATGAAATTGAGTGACTTTCTATGATGAAAGTTGTTTTAGTTGAGTGACTGTCTGAGAAATTAACTCGAAGAATGTAAGAATTCACGGAGCAAATATACTTGAAAAGTATTTGCATATAATCTAGACAAATACGACAAATACTATGAGAGGCTATGATGGTGGGGTGAAGATGAGGTGTGTCGAGGGGTGGGGAGCCAAGGAGGACATGACACAATTAATATGAAATGTCACTTGTAAAACTTGTTTTTCCTATTTTTGTATGAAAGTCATTTTCCTCATTTTTAAAGAATTCGTCTTTATCTGCGACAAAATTGGCTTCTATAGCATGTTACAATTGTGAGTTTGACAAGAAAATGAATTTTGTTTATTCAAAAATCAAAATTAAGATCTCTTTAACAATCAAACAATTACACTAGTAGAAAATCATTACATAGTCATTTTTTACTATTATGTAGTATCTTTATAATCACATATTACAGGTTTGCTCCTTGCAGTTTTCTAGTAACACAACTAACTTTCTTCCCTAACCAAGAACAACATTTCCCAGAACTACAAGTTTTGTTATATTCATCAACAACCAATTTCTTGTTAGTCGTTTCGATTTTCGATGTTGTCTTCATCTTCTCCTTATGAAGTTTTTGCATGACATGAATTTCAGCAACTTGTGCCATGGATGCTCTATGTTTTCAACAAAGTGGAAGTACTAGTTTTACTAATATTGATAGTTGTTTGTGAAATTATTGTTTCTTCTATTTATTTATAGTACCCCTTGCCTACTTGGAAAGCAAGGGAACTGTGAGAATATTGCCATCATTTGGTTAGACTGTGGTCCATGTACTTGGAGACCAAGTATTTTCCTAAAATTGACCATGTTTACAACTTAGGTTCTTTTTCTAAAAAATAATTTGGTACGTGAAATTCACTAATTTGACTAATCTAGTATCATGTCGGATAAGCCCACTAAAGAAGGTGAAACTCTTACGACTAATTTTTTTCCCTTCAAAACTCGAACCCAAAGACCTTAGTAAAAAGTGAAGAAATTTCAATTATTACATCAAAAAATTGAAGTTTAGTGAGAAATTATTTTTTCATGATTGCAGAGTTTAATAATATTATTAACCAAAAAATAAGAACACTTGGACAATATTTTTGACGACCTTGGAGGCGAAGTAACATTTGACTAAGGATTAATTCTTTGGTTAGGACCACTAATGATGTGTGTATTTTGAATAATATAATAGTAACACTTATGGTACTACTAGTGCACCATCAAGATAATGGAAAAATTAAAAAATATTTTCAAAAGCCCTGTTTCTACTAATTTGTTTATCTTAGTTACATGATTGATGAGGTCTAATGGTGATATGCTAATTGCATATTGTATTGTGTAAATTGGCAAAACTGGAATATAAAACTAATTAATGTTATGGAGAATTATTGTAGAGACTAGGCTGTGTTTGTTACGAAGGAAAATATTTTCTAATTTTTTCATATTTGGTTGGTTTAAATGTTTTTCATATAGACTTGGGCATTTTTCGAAACTCTCTTTCAACCTCATCACCTACTCCCATCTAGACCCGAGATCTGATCTTGACTCGGGACACGACTTCCAAACTGAGCCAGGGTGGGGCCCGGGGTGGAGATTCAAGGTTTAGAGTCGAGAATCGAGGTCAAATCCCGGAGTTGAGATTTAGAAATCGGGGCCGGTTTGGGTGTCAGGTCCTCTATCACGGTCTGTAGTCGAGAACCCAAGTTGGGGTAAAGAGTCGGTTCTCGGGTCGGGATGGACAGTTGTGTCCCAAGTCCATGTCCTAAATTAGGGTTTAGTGTCGGGGCATCACGAGTCGGTGTTGGAATTATGAATCAGGTCCTGGAATGAGGTCAAATTTTAGGTCTTAAGTCTCGGGTTGGGTTGAGTCAGATCTAAGATCGGGGTTGGAATTGAGAGTTGGGTCCCTAGTTAGCATTTAGAGTCGAGTTCAGAAGTCGGAGTCGGGACCAAGAGTCGAGTTTGGGGTCAAGGTCAAGAATTGAGCCTCAAGTCGAGGTTGATGGTATGGTCTAGGATTGGAGTCGCCGAGTCAGATTAATTCGGTGTCGGTAATGAGAGTAGGTTCCCAGGTCGAGGTCGAGGTCGGGGTCAGGGTCGTGACGGGGTGGGGTGTCGGATCTAGATGTGCCCTCCCAAAGTTGAAGTGCGTACTTGTTGACTCATGAGGTCAAGTTTGAATGTAATATTTATATATTATGCCTAACTCGAAGTAAGACAAATATATAAAAGGAAAGTACAATTGTGATTTTGACAAGAAAATGAATTTTGTTTATTCAGAAATCAAAATTAAGCATCACTTTAACAATTACACTAGTAGAAAACTATTACATAGTCATTTTTGACTATTATGTACTATCTTTATAAATATCACAAATTACAGGTTTGCTCCTTGCACTACTAAGCAATTGTCTAGTAACACAACTAACATTCTTCCCTAACCAAGAATAACATTTTCCAGAACTACAAGTCTTGTTATCTTCCTCACCAACCAATTTCTTGTTAGCCGTTTCGATTTTCGATGTCGTTTTCATCTTCTCCTTGTGAAGTTTTTGCATGACATGAATTTCAGCAACTTGTGCCATGGATGCTCTATGTTTTCAACAAATTGAAGTATTTACTAATATTGATAGCTGTTACATTATTGTTTCTTCTATTTATTTATTTATTTATACTAAAACTAATAATAATAACCCTGGCCTGCTTGGGTAGCAAGGAAACTGTGAGAATATTGTCATCATTTGGTTAGACTATGGTCCATGTACTTGGTGACCAAATATTTTCCTAAATTTGACCATGTCTACAAACTTAGGTTTTTTCATCTTTTTAAAAAAATTTAACCATTTAGTATTCGAAATTACTGATCCAACTAATCCAGCATCGTGTCAATCACATAGGCTAAGGAAGATGAAACTCTTCTTAATTACCAGAGAAATTAACATTTTTGAACTTTTTTTTATTTTCAAAATTCAAATACAAAATAATGAAGAAATCTCAATCAGCGCACCACACACCAGCTTGTTGGTCTTCTCTTTCTTATAACAAAAATCTGATTTCAGCATAAACATAAATTTTCACGTTGTAGAATACTTTTATAATATTAACAAGAAAATAAGAACACTTAGACAAACTTCTTCACAACCTCGGAGTCAAAGTAATATTTCGTTTCTCTCAATTTATGTGACATTTTTTTTTTCTTTTTAGTTCGTTCTAAAGAGAATGTCACATTTTAATTAAAAACAATTTAATTTCATTATTCTCCTCAATGAAATGTTGTATAGTCACACAATTAATGGTCAAAGAGTATTTTAGAATTTTGACTACAAAATTAAACATTGTGCCAAGATAAACAATATCACGTAAATTGAGACGGAGAAAATATTTGAAAAGTTGGCTTATTTTAATTTGTTAGAACTACTAAATAGTGATGTTTCTTGGTGGTCAACATATACGATAAAGAAACATTTCTTTGGATATAAATGGGGTTTCCTGGCAAGCAAAGATAGTAGGAAAAAAAAGACAATAGCACCATCAATTATTTGTTTATTATATTAAAAATATTAATTTACTTTTATTTATCCTCTAAACAAATCAAGAATATAGAGTTTATCATATAATTCCTATCTATCTTCATTATTAATTATAATTATTTTTCAAAATACTACATTTATAATATTTAAAAGATAGTATAGTAAATTTATTATTTTTAAAGAGATAAAAAATCAAATATAAATAAGTTAAAATAAATAGAGAGAATACCAATTATCATGTAGGCATTTAAATGAAATGGGACATACTTATCATTTTATTTTAAAATATTACAAGTCTCGAAAAGGCAGCTCCTTGGTAACTTCAACATATAATAAATTACAATAAAATGATAATGCCATAAAATATTTATAATTACTTGAGATTTGAAATATTATTTATACCTTCAAACTACAGCATCAAAAAAACAATTAAAAAATAATTAAAGCTTTGGTCTCTGGTAGTAGTAGGAATATAGTTGATATGTCTAGATCAAATCTCACATGTATGAATGTTATTTGATTTATTTTTTTTAAAAAAAAATCTGATTTCTTTTATCATAATTATTATCAGTTTTTGTGAGCCTTAAGGGTGGTCTTATTGGTAATAATACTTAAATATGTCCTCACAAAGTTTATATTCAGCGTTGTTTGTACTTTCTATTTGATCAAAATACATCACCATCTATTAAACTTATTTTGATCAATCTTGAGGAGGATTCACTATTAAAAAAGCTGAATTTAACGATAATAAATTTTGTAGTTAAACAATAATATTTGTCGTTATTCTTATTTAGTGACAAAATTTTATTAGCTATAAAAGAAATAACGATGAAACTCATAGCTAACTCTCATTTTTTTAGAAGCGATTATTTACTATAAAATAAAATTTGATTGCTATTAAGAGACATTATTTTTTCTTTAATTATTTTCTTATAAGTAAAAATAAATAAATACATGGAGTAGTAAGGGCGGAACTAAGGGGCTCATTCGAATAATCTAATTCGTCAAATATTCACATTATATATAAGATACATTTGTTCTTACATATATATCACTGAATAACAATTCTACATCCGCTACTGACAAAAACGCCTACCTTTAAACGTCGATAGCAACAATATAGCCAACTCTTCCTCAAATGCATTGTTTCTACTTCTTTCATCTTCAACTTTCATATGTTTCTCAAACACATTTTCAGATGAAAGTTGTTTTAGTTGAGTGACTATCTGAGAAAATTAACTCGAAGAATGTAAGAATTCAGGGAGCAAATATACTTGAAAAGTATTTGCATATAATCTAGACAAATACGGCCAAATACTATGGGAGGCTATAATGGTGGGGTGAAGATGAGGTGTGTCGAGGGATGGGGAGCCAAGGAGGACATGACACAATTAATATGAAATGTCACTTGTGAAACTTGTTTTCCCTATTTCTGTATGGAAGTCATTTTCCTCATTTTTAAAGAATTCGCCTTTATCCGCGACAAAATTGGCTTCTATAGCATGTTACAAATGTGAGTTTGACAAGAAAATGAATTTTGTTTATTCAAAAATCAAAATTAAGATCTCTTTAACAATCAAACAATTACACTAGTAGAAAATCATTACATAGTCATTTTTTACTATTATGTGTAGTATCTTTATAATCACATATTACAGGTTTGCTCCTTGCACAACTAAGCAATTGTCCAGTAACACAACTAACTTTCTTCCCTAACCAAGAACAACATTTCCCAGAACTACAAGTTTTGTTATCTTCCTCAACAACCAATTTCTTGTTAGTCGTTTCGATTTTTGATGTTGTCTTCATCTTCTCCTTATGAAGTTTTTGCATGACATCAATTTCAGCAACTTGGAGACCAAGTATTTTCCTAAAATTGACCATGTTTACAACTTGGGTGCTTTTTCTAAAAAATAATTTGGTACGTGAAATCTAGTATCATGTCGGATAAGCCCACTAAGGAAGGTGAAACTCTTACTACTAATTTTTTTTCCTTCAAAACTCGAACCCAAAGACCTTAGTAAAAAATGAAGGAATTTCAATTATTACATCAAAAAATTGAAGTTTAGTGAGAAATTAATTTTTCATGATGGCAGAGTTTAATAATATTATTAACAAAAAATAAGAACACTTGGACAATTTTTTTGACGACCTTGGCGGCGAAGTAACATTTGACTAAGGATTAATTCTTTTGGTTAAGACCACTAATGATGTGTGCATTTTGAATAATATAATAGTAACACTTACGGTACTACTAGTGCACCATCAAGATTATGAAATGACCCCACAAGATTATGGAAAAAATTAAAAAATATTTTCTGAGCCAGGGTGGGGACCGGGGTCGAGATTCAGGATTTGGAGTTAGACGCGGCCGGGGTCGGATCCTGTAGTTGAGATTCAGAAATCAGGGTTGGTTTGGGTGTCAGGTCCTCTATTACAGTCTGCAATCGGGAACCAAGTTGGGGTCAAGAGTCAGTTTTCAGGTCGGGATGGATAGTTGTGTCCAATTCCAGGTCCTAACTTAGGGCTCAGAGTCGGGGCGTCCCGTGTCGGTGTTGGAATCAGGAATCGGGTCCTAGATTGAGGTCATATTTTAGGTCTCAAGTCGTGGGTTGAGGTTGGGAGTCAGATATAGGATCAGGGTCGGAATTGATAGTTGGGTCCCTAGTTAGGGTCAAAAGTCGAGTTCAAAAGTCGGGGTCGGGACCAAGAGTCGAGTTTCGGGTCAAGGCAAAGAATTGAGTCTCAAGTCTCAGGTCGAGGTCGCTGGTATGGTCTCGGATTGGAGCTGCCCAGTCAGGTTTGGTTATCGGTAATGAGAGTCGGTTCCTAGGTCGAGGTAGGGGTCAGGGTCATGGTTAGGTGGGGAGTCGGGTCTAGATGTTCCCTCTCAAAGTTGAAGTGCGTACTTGCTAATTCATGACGTCAAATTTGAATGTAATATTTATATATTATGCCTAACTCGAAGTAAGACAAATATATAAAAGCAAAGTACTGAGTTAAAGTGAGACTCTAGACTAGAAAAAATTGGCTTCTATAACATGTTACAATTGTGAGTTTAACAAGAAAATGAATTTTGTTCATTCAAAAATTAAAGTTAAGGATCATTTAAACAATCAAACAATTACACTAGTAGAAAATCATTACATAGTCATTTTTTAATATTATGTAGTATCTTTATAATCACATATTACAGGTTTGCTCCTTGCACTACTAAGCAATTTTCTAGTAACACAACTAACTTTCTTCCCTAACCAAGAACAACATTTCCCAGAACTACAAGTTTTGTTATCTTCATCAACAACCAATTTCTTGTTAGTCGTTTCGATTTTCGATGTTGTCTTCATCTTGTCCTTATGAAGTTTTTGCATGACATGAATTTCAGCAACTTGTGCCATGGATGCTCTATTTTTTCAACAAAGTGAAAGTACTAGTTTTACTAATATTGATAGTTGTTTGTGAAATTATTGTTTCTTCTATTTATTTATAGTACCCCTTGCCTACTTGGAAAGCAAGGGAACTGTGAGAATATTGTCATCATTTGGTTAGACTTTGGTCCATGTACTTGGAGACCAAGTATTTTCCTAAAATTGACCATGTTTACAACTTAGGGAACTGTGAGAATATTATTGTCATCATTTGGTTAGACTTTGGTCCATGTACTTGGAGACTAAGTATTTTCCTAAAATTGACCATGTTTACAACTTAGGTTCTTTTTCTAAAAAATTATTTGGTACGTGAAATTCACTAATTTGACTAATTTAGTATCATGTCAGATAAACCCATTAAAAAAGGTGAAATTCTTACGACTAATTTTTTTCCCTTCAAAACTTGAACCCAAAGACCTTAATAAAAAGTGAAGGAATTTCAATTATTACATCAAAAAATTGAAGTTTAGTGAGAAATTATTTTTTCATGATTGCAGAGTTTAATAATATTATTAACCAAAAAATAAGAACACTTGGACAATATTTTTGACGACCTTGGAGGCGAAGTAACATTTGACTAAGGATTAATTCTTTGGTTAGGACCACTAATGATGTGTGTATTTTGAATAATATAATAGTAACACTTATGGTACTACTAGTGCACCATCAAGATAATGGAAAAATTAAAAAATATTTTCAAAAGCCCTGTTTCTACTAATTTGTTTATCTTAGTTACATGATTGATGAGGTCTAATGGTGATATGCTAATTGCATATTGTATTGTGTAAATTGGCAAAACTGGAATATAAAACTAATTAATGTTATGGAGAATTATTGCTGAGACTAGGCTGTGTTTGTTACGAAGGAAAATATTTTCTAATTTTTTCATATTTGGTTGGTTTAAATGTTTTTCATATAGACTTGGGCATTTTTCGAAACTCTCTTTCAACCTCATCACCTACTCCCATCTGGACCCGAGATCTGATCTTGACTCGGGACACGATTCCAAACTGAGCCAGGGTGGGGCCCAGGGTGGAGATTCAAGGTCTAGAGTCGAGAATCGGGGTCAGATCCCGGAGTTGAGATTCAGAAATCGAGGCCGATTTGGGTGTCAGGTCCTCTATCACAATCTGTAGTCGAGAACCCAAGTTGGGCCAAGAGTCGGTTCTCGGGTCGGGATGGATAGTTGTGTCCCAAGTCCATGTCCTAAATTAGGGTTTAGTGTCGGGGCGTCACGAGTCGGTGTTGGAATTATGAATTAGGTCCTGGATTAAGGTCAAATTTTAAGTCTTAAGTCTCGGGTTGGGGTTGAGTCAGATCTAAGATTGGGGTCGGAATTCAGAGTTGGGTCCCTAGTTAGCGTTTAGAGTCGAGTTCAGAAGTCGGAGTCGGGACCAAGAGTCGAGTTTGGGGTCGAGGTCAAGAATTGAGTCTTAAGTCGAGGTCGATGGTATGGTCATGGATTGGAGTCGCCGAGTCAGGTTAATTGGGTGTCGGTAATGAGAGTAGGTTCCCAGGTCGAGGTCGGGGTCAGGGTCGCGACGGGGTGGGGTGTCGGATCTAGATGTGCCCTCTCAAAGTTGAAGTGCGTACTTGTTGACTCATGAAGTCAAGTTTGAATGTAATATTTATATATTATGCCTAACTCGAAGTAAGACAAATATATAAAACGAAAGTACAATTGTGAGTTTGACAAGAAAATGAATTTTGTTTATTCAGAAATCAAAATTAAGGATCACTTTAACAATTACACTAGTAGAAAACTATTACATAGTCATTTTTGACTATTATGTACTATCTTTGTAAATATCACAAATTACAGGTTTGCTCCTTGCACTACTAAGTAATTGTCTAGTAACACAACTAACTTTCTTCCCTAACCAAGAATAACATTTTCCAGAACTACAAGTCTTGTTATCTTCCTCACCAACCAATTTCTTGTTAGCCGTTTCGATTTTCGATGTCGTTTTCATCGTCTCCTTATGAAGTTTTTGCATGACATGAATTTCAGCAACTTGTGCCATGGATGCTCTATGTTTTCAACAAATTGAAGTATTTACTAAAATTGATAGTTGTTACATTATTGTTTCTTCTATTTATTTATTTATACTAAAACTAATAATAATAACCCTGGCCTGCTTGGGTAGCAAGGAAACTGTGAGAATATTGTCATCATTTGGTTAGACTATGGTCCATGTACTTGGTGACCAAGTATTTTCCTAAATTTGACCATGTCTACAAACTTAGGTTTTTTCATATTTTAAAAAAAGTTTAACCATTTAGTATTCGAAATTACTGATCCAACTAATCCAGCATATTGTCAATCGCATAGGCTAAGGAAGATGAAACTCTTCTTAATTACCAGAGAAATTAACATTTTTGAACTTTTTTTTATTTTCAAAATTCAAATACAAAATAATGAAGAAATCTCAATCACCACACCACACACCACACACCAGCTTGTTGATCTTCTTTTTCTTATAACAAAAATCTGATTTCAGCATAAACATAAATTTTCACGTTGTAGAATACTTTTATAATATTAACAAGAAAATAAGAACACTTAGACAAACTTCTTCACAACCTCGGAGTCAAAGTAATATTTCATTTGTCTCAATTTATGTGACACTTTTTTTTCTTTTTAGTTCGTTCTAAAAAGAATGTCACATTTTAATTAAAAACAATTTAATTTCATTATTCTCCTTAATGAAATGTTGTATAGTCACACAATTAATGGTCAAAGAGTATTTTAGAATTTTGACTACAAAATTAAACATTGTGCCAAGATATACAATATCACGTAAATTGAGACGGAGTAAATATTTTAAAAGTTGGCTTATTTTAATTTGTTAGAACTACTAAATAGTGATGTTTCTTTGTGGTCAACATACACGATAAAGAAACATTTCCTTGGATATAAATGGGGTTTCCTGGCAAGCAAAGATAGTAGGAAAAAAAAGACAATAGCACCATCAATTATTTGTTTATTATATTAAAAATATTAATTTACTTTTATTTATCCTCTAAACAAATCAAGAATATAGAGTTTATCATATAATTCCTATCTATCTTCATTATTAATTATAATTATTTTTCAAAATACTACATTTATAATATTTAAAAGATAGTATAGTAAATTTATTATTTTTAAAGAGATAAAAAAATCAATTATAAATAAGTTAAAATAAATAGAGAGAATACCAATTATCATGTAGGCATTTAAATGAAATGGGACATACTTATCATTTTATTTTAAAATATTACAAGTCTCGAAAAGGCAGCTCCTTGGTAACTTCAACATATAATAAATTAAAATAAAATGATAATGCCATAAAATATTTATCATTACTTGAGATTTGAAATATTTTTTATACCTTCAAACTACAACATCAAAAAAACAATTAAAAAATAATTAAAGCTTTGGTCTCTGGTAGTAGTAGGAATATAGTTGATATGTGTAGATCAAATCTCACATGTATGAAGGTTATTTGATTTAATTTTTTTTAAAAAAAATCTGATTTCTTTTATCATAATTTTGTGAGCCTTAAGGGTGGTCTTATTGGTAATAATACTTAAATATGTCATCACAAAGTTTATATTCAGCGCTGTTTGTACTTTCTATTTGATCAAAATACATCACCATCTATTAAACTTATTTTGATCAATCTTAAGGAGGATTCACTATTAAAAAAGCTGAATTTAACGATAATAAATTTTGTAGTTAAACAATAAAATTTATCGTTATTCTTATTTAGTGACAAATTTTTATTAGCTATAAAAGAAATAACGATGAAACTCATAGCTAACTCTCATTTTTTTAGAAGCGATTATTTACTATAAAATAAAATTTGATTGCAATTTAAGAGACATTATTTTTTCTTTAATTATTTTCTTTTAAGCAAAATAAAATAAATACATGGAGTAGTAAGGGCGGAACTAAGGGGTTCATTCGAATAATCTAATTCGTCAAATATTCACATTATATATAGATACATTTGTTCTTACATATATATCACTGAATAACAATTCTACATCCGCTACTGACAAAAATGACTACCTTTCAACGTCGATAGCAACAATATAGCCAACTCTTCCTCAAATGCATTGTTCCTACTTCTTTCATCTTCAACTTTCATATGTTTCTCAAACACATTTTCAGATATTACAACATTTCTACAAAGTGGACATGTTGATTTCCCTTTCCCATGCATTAGCCATTTCTCCAAACAACTTTCATGGAACATATGATTACAATTGTTAAGCTTTCTCCCTTTATCTCCATATTTGAATTTTGATAGACAAATCGCGCATTCAAGTGATTCTTCATCTCTATTTAAACATCTAATTCTTGTATAAACAAATTTGGAGCTCTTCTCATCTATATTATCCTTGTACCTATTTCTCTCTAGTTGTCTTTGTCTATATGAATTCAAAAAAGCAAAAGTTGCTAACATGATGAATTTTAATAAATTAGGTAACCATGAATAAAAGAAAGTGGTGATAAGTTCATTGAAATAAAGGTAGAGTTTTGTGAAAGCCTTCATTTTTTTTTTTTAATAAGATAATGTTTTTAGTGGAATTAAAGAAGAGCTGCTTTTTTATAGGTACAAAAGGCATGTTGTTTGAAAGATTTCTATGGAGTATTTTTTTAATGTTGTACTAATTTGACTTGTTACATATATAGCTTCCTTTGTTGATCATGTGTTCTTTATTTATTTTGTAAAACACATTTAATACATATATGGTATTTTTTTTATATGATTAATCAATATCTAGAACTAATTTATTTGATTAATTTAAATTCATGTCATGTAAGGTCCTATAAAAGAGAAGTAAAAGAAGATTGCATAGCAAATTCATGACCTCTGATTAATAATGAATCGAGCAATTTTATTTCTATTTCATCACATCCCTCGAATAGTATATGGAGAATATTTCACTTGTCTATCTTTTAATGATGGAAAGTAATTTGGGAAATGGGAATATTAAAACAACCAATTAGTCAAGGTGCCAAAGTATAGTCAAAGGAAGAATATTGAGGTTGGTGAAGAAAGTCATGTTTTTTTTTTTGGCCGATATATATAAACTAGTAAAGGCAGGCCGGGCGTTGCCCGGGCCCAACACGAGCATCTGTGGCGCAAATATGTATGATAGTCGGATCAGTTTTTGAAAGTAAGACTGATCAAATTTATGAGGGGCAGATCTTCAGGAGAACTATTAGGAGAAACAAACATCAGTGCAAAGCAAATTTAGTGAAGACAGAATCAAACATTTGAATCAATGCGTAAATCTTTTCAGAGAATGAGCAGTCAGATCAGCTGCGCCTAAAATTATTAGCCGTATAAATAGCAAGGAGTTTTGCATTTTCTAAAGCACCTATTGGTTCTGGATGAGGAAGTTGAAAATGAGTTCCAAAATTCTCAGCGCCATATCCTTGAGTCAAAATTGTTCTTTTTTGACGAACAATTCCTCTATTGATATGTTGCTAGTATACCTGGATTTTCAACAACATACGCATTATGAATGGATAGGTTGAGGCAATCAACTATATCTCAATCGTAATTCTAATATAACAGAAATAAAGCATAAGAAGAAAGTAGCAGGTATATTCGGAGCTTCGGCAGAAGGACATAACCAAAAATCATCTTTCTGATACATCCCTCCTACTATGAACCATGTTGATAGTTATGTATCCGACAATAGAGGAATGTATCCGACGCAACAACAGAGTAGAGACCAATATATCGAACAACAGAGGAATGTATCCGACGTAACAAAATCAATATAGACCAATGTATCCTTAACAAATGAATGTATCGACACAACAACAAAGTAGAGACGAATGTATTCGACAAGAGAGGAATATATCCGAGTTCTGACACAACAAAATCTTGAGTAATGTATCATTTGCAATGTATCGAACAACTAAAAAATGTATCCGAGGGCAATGAAAAATTCAAAATTTTTATAATTAGGGAAACTTTTGAGATAGTACGTAATTAGCGTTCAAAATTTATAAAATTTCTCTATTGTAGTGCAATTAATTAAGTATAACAAAACATCACAATCACCAGGGAACAAGAATCCTAATTTGTCAAAAAGTATTAATTAAAAAGAAATGATGTTTAGTCGAAAGGGAGTGATATTATATTAATTACGTAGGTGCAACAAACATGATATTTTAAATATAAGAAAATATCTTGCCGCAATGTATTTTTCCACATCTTAGTCTTGATGTCTAAATCACTAAAGCAATTATTAAAACAGTTGGCAACAAGTTATACTATCTAACTTTTGGCATTTATGCAGTGTTATAAACTGAAAATCAACCATCTGTGTGATTGTACAGATCCCTTATTTGGTAATTTTTTTTAATAATGAATTACCAAGAGTAAAGAAATAAAACAAGAAATGAAATTTTAAAGAAATCGAGCTAACAGGTAATTTTCTCTTTAAAGTAATCCAGATAACATCACTCATGATGGTTACCATTATTTCCTAACCATGGTGGATGACTATAGTAGGTCCACCTGGACACAATTGCTCAAATGCAAAAGTAATGCCCTGCAAACTATCAAAGCTTTTACATCCTTCATAGAAAATCAATTCCAAACTTTTTCAAGATAGATATATATAGATATACATATACATACATGATTTTTTTCGAAGTTAAATATATGACCAAAAAAAGTCATTGACTTGGAAAATTGATGGGTGAGCTAAAGTTGGCTACCCAAAGAGTTCACATATCCAGAGATGTTGTCTTCCATAAAAAGGTTTTTCCTTTTGTCATTGCTCCTGATGGGATTTCTCAAACGGAAAATGTAGCCTCTTTCTTCAATTGCCTTGGCAGTGAAGTATGACTGCTAACTGGACAAATATGTAATGTTGAAAGATGGCAAATGCTGTCAAAAATTTCCCAAAAAAAAAAGTAGCATAGGACCAGTCATCAAAAAGAGACAAGACCACTAAAACAATGAATGGATAAAAAGTGTTGCCAAGACAAGAGAAAGGAGAAGACTTCTTATTAACTTGACCTATAGTAACGTACAAGAAGGGCTGATTATATTGAAGTTTAAAGCTACCTAAAACATGACAAGTGATTATTCTTTAGGGCTAACAAGCAAGTAGTCATTAGAATATACTATCATGCCTTGGGTCTATACAAGTAAATGAGGGTTTGAGGAGGATGTCACTCACTATATTTGTGCAGGGTGGAGGACAAGATGCAAGATTTTTCTATATGGCTGAAGTTCACTTATATGGCGACGTCATTTTGCGATTTGTGAGTTTTGTTAAAGATGCGGATAGCGTCATTTTCCTACTAGGTTTAGTCATTTAGGTATCTTTTTTTCTCTGACACTACACAAGCCCCTTATAAATTCTACTCCCACTCCCTCTGTTCCATCTCTATTTACATGTAAAAAAAAAATTAATTTGATTTTCAGTTTTACTTATCATTTTTACTTCCATTGCTTCTCTTCTTGAACTGTTTTGCACTGATTTTCCTCGAGTCCAAGGTCCATCAAATTCAGCTTCTCTACCTCTAACCCTCCCTACACCAATATGTTGTTGTAAACATATTTTGAACATATAAGCATAGGAATTCTTCTCTGACTTCAAGAGAGCAAAAGACATAGGTACTACCCTTATCCTAAAAAAATCAACTAAAAACATGATCTCCCTACTGATCCATTACCACGAAGCTACTACATCATCCAACAGAGATTAAAAAAAACAATATAAATATGTGATGTTTGTACCAAAATTATGTAGAAAACACAGAGGATCAAACTTTTCTATTCCCCTGTCAAGATCAAAAAACAAAATAAGAAAAAGAGAGTGGGTATTTGGTAGATACCCGATTCCAAGCAGAGCCTAGGTGGGTTTGGGTATTATTGGCTCTATTATTGAGGTCGTCAGATGTGAGCTTCTTTGGAAGAGGTAAAGGTGCAGCATCTTGCGTCGTTTGTCTAACCCAATAGGTATAAGACGGCGTGGATTCGTTCTGTTTTTCTGTTGATACTGCTGCACCTCCCTCCATTATTATCAAAGAAAGATCCAAAGAATGAAATTAGATTAGATGCAGAGCGGAGAATGGGTCAAATGTAGTGCAGATGGGGACAAAGGCACCTCTGGCTTGACGTCGTCTCAACTTCAATTGCTTTAGCTGTTGATTGATATACTGGAGGCCTGAAAATAATCATCAAAGATAAAGCTATGTCATAGATATATCTAATACATGATACAATCTATACTTAAACAAAAGGATGATAAAAATGTCTTACCTCTAGAAGTGTTTTGCCTGTAAGATGCAAATGTATCAATTTGGTAATGACTTGGCATTATCAAATAATGGAAGGAAGTAAAAAAACTGAAATATTTGGTACAAAGAAGACCAGAAGAGTCCCACCTGTAGAAGGGATAGGTCTCGTAATATCTCAATATTGTCAGGATCAATCCTGAGGGCATTTCGATAGCATTTAATTACTTCTCGGTACTGTCTATCAGACCGGTATAGGAGACCATAAACATGCCAACAAACATGCCTCTTAAGGTCATTCTGCAAAGAGAGGAAGACAATTAATTCCAATACATCACAAATAAGAATCTAACCTAAAGCCCTTATCAAAATAAGGGAATCCAATCTAAAGCACTACATGCTTTTAATTCCAAAAATGAAAAAAAAAGAAGAAGAGGAAAACTACACCTTCAATCCAAGCCGGACAAGTTCATATGCTTCTGACTTCCGGTCCATACAATTCAATGTTAATCCTTTCATTGAAAATGTTTCTGGTAACCACAAAACAAAGTAAACAATAGCATCAGCATGCATCGTCAAAAGCCACATTGATGATAATGTCAGTGTTATCAAGGCGAAAAGCGTGAAAAAATGCTCATGTGTCTATCGGGACTTTTAACAGCAAAGCACAATTAATATGTGGGCTTTAGTTCTAAAAAATGCAATGAAGAAAAAGTAGGAACATACATGTAAATGCAATAAAAAAACAACTTCATACATACTGATTGTCCTTAACAATTAACATATCTCTTTTCCATGTATTTATATTTTTAGTATTCCTCTATTAACGATACAACTTATTTCAATGGGGATATACCTTAATACCTTTCCTACACCGGAAGCACGGCCTAAGTTAGGGGGAAGCACCTACCCTAGTCCTACCCACGCCGACATGTAGCATTTCGCTGACCTTGCGTCTAATTATTAGATGCGATAAGTGGTATACATAATTACATATAAAGGAAAGATGACGCTGAAGCATGTTTAAAGCCCGTTGGTGAGTAAATGTGCAGAGGGAATATATAAGTTCAAACGAACACTACATGATTGATGGGGAAAGTTGAGATTGTGTAAGCCTATGGTGAAGGATTATTGATTTATGAATATGTGTTGCAGGAACGTAGACCTACAGAAAAAGTGGTAATGCAGCAGACTTTTGCAACTCGGGAAATACAGAAATGGAAAATAATACTCACTGGAAGGCCTGTCGAGGATCCGAGTTTGTTGTACTATCGACCTCCGCACCGTAGAAGAGATTGATTATTCCTCTTAGTGTTGAAATAAAAATACGAGCAACAACAAAGAGTATTCCCTTCGATCCGCCTTACATCATTGTGTAGATTAAGAGTTTTCAAAAAAGCTTCGTGTTCATCCTTTGTCTTGAGTAGTTAGAAGTCATTTCGGAATTTGTTTCGTTGGTGAAATAACCCGTGAAATCGAGATGGACAAACCACTACATCAAGTGAAGTAGTTTAGCAAAGGGAAAATAGGAGGAAAAAGGAAAAGAAGCAAGAACAAACAGACAACATAACTTTTAAATAAAAATGAATTAGAGAAACAAGTTTTAGAGACACGTTGAAGTTGACAAAGGTTCTCCAGCTTACGATTCTTCAACCTACGGATGGTGAATCGTGTGGTACTGCCAGTGAATGAGACTTACAGCAGAACATGTTAAACTTTACCTATTCAGATGGCCAAGTCAATTAATAGCATTTCATAACAACAAATAGGATATGAATTTGCATAACAAAATTCTTGAGAAGTAACTATTGAACAATTGTAGGCTAGGATGCTTGTTGACTCATCATTTTTTGATAGCAACAAAAAATTACAATGGAAAGTTTGATGAAATTAACTATATCAAAGTCAATTGTTACCTTACCTATGAGAAGGCTCTCTGAATAATTTCATCATACACTATATTATATGTTGAATGATCATCATTACTGTCTGCAGTAGGGGGACAAATTAGTATTTTGACATATTTTGAACTTTTTGCTCTTGATAAAGCCACATATAATTGACCATGCGAAAAAACAGGTTCTCGTAGGTAAATTCCAACAAAATCTAGCGTTTGACCTTGAGCTTTATTTATAGTCATAGCAAAACACAATCGCACAGGAAACTGTGTCCTTTTAAATTGTAGAGGAATTTTCTCATCTTGTGATGTCAGTAATGGAATTCTTGGAATAAATACATGTGTATTTTTGAAGTCACCACTTTCAATTTTAGCACTTATGACATGTGTTTTAAGGTCGCAACATGTTAATCGTGTGCCATTACATAACCTTCGGAAGGATTCAAATTTCGTAACAACATAACTGGGCAATTCTCTTTTAAAGTTAACTTATAAGGAGGTAAGCTAGGAGGGTGTAAAGTATGTAAAAAGTCTTCAAATTGGGTTTGATCATTTGGTTCAACAGTTTCATCTACTGCAACATATGTTCTAGCTCTTTTTGGAAATTTTCTGATTAGCATATCATTTATTTCATTTACAAAATCATTTTTTGTTGTTAAAATAACACGAGAAGATATTGCAGATGAATCAGAAGAAAATGTACATAAATCAGTGTTGACACCCAATTTTGACCCTCCACAATAATAAATTAATCATTGAGCTTCTCCAATTCTCAGATGATTTAAAATTCTTAGTTTTATAAAAATTTCAAGAAAATAAAATAAATATAGTTTGCAAGTTATCTTAAATAGTTTCGTCATTTTTTACACATATAATTTTTAAATAATATATATGTTTTATATATTATATATATAATTAATGTATTTCATGAATATTCAAAAATCGTCTCAAAAAAATTTTATATTTTATTTGTGATGGTTATAATTTTGAATTAATGAGTTTCAGGAAATTCAAAATACTTTCAAGTTATTCTATTTTTTTTTTTTAAAAAAAAAGAAGAGAGTAATTTTGTCATTTTAAATAATAAATATGTATATTTTTACAATCACGTTATTTTATAATATTTGAAAAATCATCACAAAAGATTTTACAATTTAGTTAAATATTTTATTCATTTAGTTTAAGTTATAGTTATAATTTCGAGTTATTAGTTTATAATTGAGTTAATTATTTTATTTTGTTGAGATTAAGAAGCTCATTAGTTAATTATATTAATTCATCTTATTTAATTACTAGCCGAATTAACTAAAAGAATTCAATGTGGCTAGATTGTAATTCATTCGCCTAGCCCTTTTATTGCTATTTTAGCAATTTATTTCCTCACCCAACTCAATTTTGCAAGACCAATTTTGGGCCTTTCCCTTAAATCAATTCAAGCCCAAAAAGAATAATAATACATTCAACCCATTCAAACCCAACTCCCTTTATTTCTCCAATCCATTCCTTCTTGTTTTCCTCCAAGAAACCCACCAAAACAACCCCGACCCGGCCCGTTTCGCTAAAAAGAACCCAAGAACGTTAATGATTCCAGAAATTGTACAAAGAACAACAACATCTTCACGCTAGCAGTACAGACAGCCATTAATGCTCAACGACGGCAGCCTCCCAAATAGCCGGATCAAGCAAAGAAGAATCAAGATCGCCCAAAGAAGCGGTTCCAAAAGAACCAAGCACGCATTTCCGTCCTTGAGGGGTTGGTAAAGTATGTCGTCCCAATTTAGTGAAAAAAAATCAGATTTCAAATTTTGAACGGTAAGCATTTCACTGGAATTCCCTCCCAATTTCTACCCTAGTTCCCATTCTATAAAGGCGGCCATTAGGATTTTGAAGAGTGGGATTGATTTTTTTTTGGCTTCAAAAACGAAATAAAAGACAGTGAGAAAAGAGAAGAAGAACGGAAAAGTTACAAAACATAGATAGGTAAAAGATTTAGGTCGATAACATCCCTGTAGCTGGGTCTGCTGGTTTGGAAATCAATTTTCCGCCGGAATCTCATCGTGGTGGTATTAGAGCTCGCTCCACCCGCTTGCCTCATCTCGGGCTCACGCCGGAAAGAGGTAATGCCTCTTCCCTCACTTACGTTATATTTCTATTCCAATAATGATGTGATAAAGCTATTTTTTTTTTCTTGATGAATTTCTTTAGCTTTCTTTTGTTCTTCTTTGTTATGAATGATGTTATATCTGCTCTTTTATATTGAGACTTATCTGCTTAGACTTATTTGTTTTGGTTGGAGGGTTCTTTGAATACTCACCAGTGTTAATGTCTTTACCTGATTTCTGGTGTTCTGGTCCCATATCTCGTGGTCTATATTTTCGCAGATCATTTTTGGTTTCAAATTTTCTCTGGGCAGTGATCTGATATGTTTCAAATTTAGCCATTTGTGAGCGATTATTTAGATGTCATCTCCGTGTGAGTTTATTTTCATTTGAAGTGTGGTGTGACAAGAAATGATTTGGGGGTCTGCTAACTTCTTTGTTTACAATAATCTCAGCATGTTGGCCTTTTAAGTACTTTCATGTTATCATTCGTTAATTCCTTCTTGACATCACATGGTTGTTGCTCGAAACGAGCTTCGTAACGCAGCAAGTGATCAATTTTGGTCATGGATCCTCCCTTCAATAGAGCTAATTCTTACTTGAATTTTTGATAGATGTTTAAATTCCAATGTTAGTAGTTGGCTTCATGTTAATTAAATGCTACTATGGTTACAGTAAAACATGATATTGTTTGTCATTCACCTTGTCCTGTTTCGACTTGGTTGTTCTGATGCATAAGTTTTCTGTTTATGTGCGTACATGTTATGCCTTGATTGTTTTCTTTTTCTTCTCCACAAATGATATTTGCTAACTTACTTGTTTTATTAGTCTTTTATGCACTCATGTGTTTTAGCTCAAGGTAGAGTCAAGTGTTCCTTCACCTCTCCATTTAGATTATTCGAAGCGTTCTTCCCGGATTTATGTTGTCGGGATCCTAAATCACTCGTTTTTTTCCTATCACTGGTAGTGATAAATTAGTTCTAGCTCCAAGTTCATATTTAGTCTTGTGAAATTTTATTCTAATTTGGATAATGGGTGGGGATGTTACTGATGGTTTTTGCATTTTGTTAGTTCTCCTCTCGTAATTTTGGAGCTCACTAATTTCGTTTCGTCATATCACATGTTATAATTTTTCAACATGCTTCCATTTCCTTTGTTCCTGTCTCGTTTTCATTTTTTCTTTTTTAATGACAGTCCATTACTAATTGGTCTTCTTGAAACCTGAAAGTTGTCGGAATGCTCTTTTGGTTATAATATTAATCATCTGTAAAGCTCATGGCATGATAGGCTAATTAGTCAATTTATTTACTATTAGGAGTTATATTTTAATGCATTTATATGGGATAATGGCGTGAATGTCCATTACTTTATTTGTCAGCATGATTTGAGTACATTAGTTTTTTTTTTCCCGTGAATTTGTCCTTTTTTTTTATTTTATTTATTCAAATTTTCAGCATTTAGCTTGATTGAGTTCATCTATCTATATTGCTCTAAGATTCGATGTGATAGATTGTCTTAGATATGTTATTATTTTCGTTATTTCGAGGCTCTAATCCTTTACTCTTATTCTCGTTGCATGTAAACTCTGCCCGGGTCCTCACGGACTTTATCCTAGCACTTTTGTTTGGGCCATGAAGGCCCAATTCTATTTTATCCAAGTCGTCCGGCCATAGCAATCGAAGAAAAGGTCCCCCAAAAATTTGACGCACAGGGTCGGAAGCTAACATGAGATTATACACACTAGCATACACCTAGTGTGTACGAAAAATGAGAAATGGGCTTAAAAAGGCCCACTCTTCTCAAAGAAGTTGTATTTTGTTATTTTGGGTCTAAGCCCTTGTCATTTTACTTACTATTACTTGTTAGTTCCTAGGACAGGTGGAGGAATTGGGCTTAAGGTCTAAAAGAAAGATATTCATTTCATGTTAGACTAGGACAGTACGGGTGACTCAAATGGGCCGAAAGTCCAAAACGAAAGTGGGCCCAAATACTGGCCTAGGCGGACAGAAAAACCAAATTTGGGCCCAAATCTCTTTCTCTCCCCTCTTTGTTGTGTTTATGTGCTTGTGTTAATATTTGCCGCTAATCTTAAGGTTGAAAAGTTCAAATCCTCGAAAGACGCTAACTTCGTTTTAACAATTTAACTAAATCAATCATCTTCAAAAGACTTAAAAGAAATTTTTGAGAAAGTAGCTCACTTAGATAATATCTAAATATTTCCCCTTTTCCCTTTTTAAAATAAGTTTTAACTATGAAATAGTTCAATTTTACAAGTCAAGCTAAGTTAAATTTATTTTAGCCAAGTAAATTAGTTGTTGGATAACCGCATTAGCGGATATTCTAGGTGCCTTAAAAACCTTCCTAGAATATTAATAGGAACCTCGAGCCCCCTTTATAGTTTTCAATAGATTTACTGTTTCAGTCTTTTGAAAACAACAGTTTTCTTGATTTTTCTTAAAAAATTAGGTGGCGACTCTAAACCAGTCTTAAATATATTTTCCAAATAAAACAGAATGGCGACTCTGCTGGGGATTTAATTAGGTTCTAACCATAAGATTTGACTTATTTGATTAATTGTTATTAATTGTTGAAATTATTTATTTGTGCTTAACGTGTTTTAACTATTATAACTGTCATTGCATTCATGGCATCTTCTTATTATATGTATAGTATATTAAGGACGGTTTCGCATAATCGCAAATTCTTTGACTTTTTTATATTCAACCCTTTTTCGAAAGGATCGGCAATTTATTGGTACGTCATGCGTCCAATGGTTGTCGTGAATTTCATTTAACCTAAGTTGTCCACTGGGTTCCCGGTCTTTCAAAGCCACTCTTAGTCAACTAGCGTAGAGCGAAACCAAATCCCAATTTTTAGCGCATTTCAAACTAGGTCGACCCAACACCCAAGGCGTGTTGGGCCCATTAGAAGCCCACCTTGTGTCTATTTGACCCATTTTGGTCAATAAAAAGACAATCATACTTATGTGTTTTAATTGAAGGATGTATATGTCATTTTTAAACAAATCAATTATCAAGTGGGGTGGGGGTTAACTTACCTTTGTTTGTTTTCTTGTAGGATGAATCCGACATATAAACCATTGAGGACCCGAATGGTGACCATACCTAATCCTTACCTCCAAGTTTGGTGGAAATTCATGAACAAGGAAGATAAGAAGATAGTTCAAAAGACACATAGGCCATCTCCCGTCATTAATGGAAATGGTGGCTTACCCCGATTTAATAGGCACAATGGTGAGATTTTGGGACGGTGATAACATGGTATTTTCGGTTTGGAGAAGTAGAGTTGACTCCGACTATCGATGAAATTCTTGCAAGTTATGAGAGTGTCGGCATGTGCAACAAGAGGAAACGTCAACCCGATATCGATCTTCTTTTTTCCCAAAATATGGGATTTTACCGAAATCAAAGAAAAATTATCACTTGTCAAAGCTGAATGGATGGATAGGCTTCCTGGGTCAAATATTCCACTTCGAAAGTTGTATTATCGATTTGGACGCGCGAGAGCTTACGAGAAATTCAAAGAAGAGTTTGTATCGGAAGAAAAATGGAAGGAAACACGCCCCCTCGCTTTTGCGATATGCCTACTTGGACAATGGTGTTTCCCCAAGGACCAAGCTACACCATTCATCCAAGTGTAGTAATGGTCACTCATGCTATTTTTTACGGAGTAGACTACGGATCGCAAGAAAATACTACGCTTTGGCTCCTATGATCCTTGCCGACATTTATAGGGCATTGACAGATGTAAAAGTGGCACACGTTTCTTTCAAGGGTGCAACCTAATACTTCAATGGTGGATGATGAGACACTTGATCAAAACTCATAATCCAACGAACTGCATCCCTTGAAAGACCGAACAGCTCGAAAGTCACGATTGGTGGGTGCAACGCAATCATTTCAACAGACTCGGAGGCCAAGAATTTTGGTACCCGAGACTTCGTGGTTTAAGAGAAGAAAATGTGCAATGGTCGATCCAATGCTTGGTAGTAACAAATCAAATTGTGATCCGAAGTGGAAAGGCCCCGTACTTGATATTCGCCGGGTTGAGAGGAACTCGACCGTATGCTCCTTCTCGAGTACTTAGACGCCTAGGAGGGAAACAAGAGCTCCCTCAAATCGAAGACATGACAAGATTTGTGACGGATCATGAAATGGAGAGGTCGCTTTTACTAAAAAGATGCTTCAATTATGGAAGACTAGAAGGGTATTGGGTGAGCCGGTTCCAAACAGATTCCGTCCCGAATGTTCTAAGGATTACAAAGAATGGTTAAAGAAAAGCCTCGCCGAAACTATCGAACCCGGTCCAAACGTTCCCCATATTATTGTGATGTTGGAGCCAAACATCACCCGACTTCATCAACTCCAAGAGAAGTTTGATAGGAATGAGTTAGAGCATCAACGTCGACACTCGAAGATGCCGTGGTCATAGCTCGCTTGAAACAAGAGTTACAAAGGGCCGACAATGCATGTCAAAATTAGATGATAGCATGGAGCAAAGCATTCGCCTGGCCGAAAGGTTCAAACACCAAGAAGGAGCTCGGTTGGCTAGAGATCACCTATGGGCAAACAGATATGCTATGTGGGAAGAGGTTAGCATCGCCAAGAGGACCAGACTTGGTGAAGGATCAGGATGAGCTTGAAGTTTGTTTTTATCCCCTGCGCGGGATTGCTTTATTTGTACTTTGCTTTGTAATTTGCTTTTCGAACTTGTTTTCCAAATTTTCATGTTTGTCAAACATTTTGAATGTTATTAATGAAATATTTTGGGGATAATGAATTGGCTTAAAAAGACATATACATCCTTCAATTCGGTAGGCCTACCCTTGGCATAAAAGGGTCACATGCATGTTTAGGGACGCGATATTTATTTGATTTACTTGTGTGCTTTAACCGTTTATGTGGTACGTTGCTTTGAATAAGGACATATTTAGCCCACTCCTTTTCAAAACTTCCAAAATTCCTACAATATCAAATACAAGTCACTACCAAAATGTTCGACCAAAATTCCATGAGTCTTGAGTTTCTCAGCTAGAAATAAAATCCTGATACCAAATCCTAAAATATTACTCTATCATCTCAGGAAAGGTGAAATTGCCGCTAAGATGGAAAAAGGCAAAGGCATCAACATAGAGCTAACCGAGGAGGATTTGAGGATGAAATTGCAGCGGCTCAAACAGGAGATCCAAGAAACCAGAGAAAGGAGAATGGAAGTAGAGTTTGCCACTGCGGTCGCACGAGTAGCAAATGCGACACTAGACGCAGAGTTGGCGGCAAAGATGACGAAATGTGATGTGGTAGATGAGGAGATAACTGTTGTGTAAGAAACGCGATGCCTTAAAAAATATGGCCCCGACGCCTCGTAAGCCACATGGAAAGCATTATTGCTTTAACCAAGGGACCACCAACAATGGTCCTGAAGACACTCACATTGTAGCTACTGAAGAAGATACTGGAGAGGAAATTGTTTATAGGCCTCCTCTACATGTACGGTGGAAAGAAGAGAATGAGGAAACTGCCCCCGAAGCATATGAGGTTACCCCCGTGGCTAATACGGCAATCGTAGAGGAAGAAGCTTTGATGAAGGCACCATCTATCTTTAAGACGCTTTATTTTCTGTTTTTCACTTTCCTTGTAATCACCAGAAATGAATGAATGAAAATGAAAATTTTCTTTGTATTCGAACTACGTAGGGCCTGAATTCTCCTTGGGGAGATACGTAGGCAGCCTTTGAAGGCCCGGCCCCTATCTTTTTCAAATTTTCTTTCCCCACTCTTTCATTCTGTGAGGAAACATTGAGTTCAGATCAACAAATGCCAAAAGATGCAACAAGAAGACCTTAGCTCAACGCAATTTAGCCTTACTGAGTCACTAGCCCCAAAATAAAGCGAGCAAATTCCTGCTTGTTCAAAAAAAAAAAAAAAAAAAAAACAGTCCTTATTACTCGTGGGTTAACGTGTCCTCAAACAAAGCAACTTTACGTGTTTATCTGCTTTCTATGTGATATCTTGCATTATTCAACCAGACCTAATACTGACAGATCTGCCTTTGAGTTGTTTTTCTCTACAGGTAGTTAGAACTGATCTGTGTTGATATACTGGCCGATCATCCTTATTTCACTGAGATCTAAAGGTCCCGCAGATTCCTTCCCTGGTCAAAGTTCACAAAAGGGAAAAACAACAATGGGCGATAACAACGAAGAAACCAGCCTCACTGATGTCGTGGTAGCTCAGCCCGCCCTTGCTGATCAGAATGAACTGATCCTACAGTTGATGCAACAAATTGCTGAGATGAGGGTCGAGATGCAGAGAAAACAAGATTTGCCTCCTCCGATTTTTGCTGTCAACACTCAACCAGACGGAAGGCCTCCAGCTCAAATTCCTCCTTCTAACGCGGAACAAGCTCAGAACCTGCCCTCAGCTCCCGCTCATAATCCCTCCATCATTGACCTTACCACCCAAAACCCTCATTACGCGTCAGCCTCTTACCAAACACCACCCCCTCCTCAAAATACCAACCTCCAAGCACCACTCCCTCCCCCTAATGCAAACCACCAAACGGGCCTACCCCCCCACAGCCAAAACGCTAATAATCCACGCACTTCCCTCCCTCACCAAAACCAGTACACCAACCCCCAGACTTTCCCACAAAACTACCAAGCCACTCAAAATGCCCAAAGTCCCTCCATTGCTCCACCCCTACCTCAGAAAGCCACTTTCCAAATTCCGATTACCAACGAGCATGATGTCCATGGTTCTGAGCTCGATCATTATGAGGAGCGAGAAAGAGAGTGGAGGTCAAAGGAAGAGGCCGCCAAACTGGATATGAAGGAAGAGATTCGAAAGGCCATGAAAGAGTTGCAAAGTGTATTCCTGAAGTTCTTTGGTTTGAGTTACGAGGATCTATGTATTCATCCGAATTTGGACCTCCGGAAGGGTTCAAGGTGCCAAAGTTCGACGTCTTCGGAGGAATAGGGAACCCCTAGCGCACCCGAGGGCCTACCGTGACCAACTAGTAGGAGTTGGAAGAGATGAAGCTTTACCGATGCGCTTTTAGCCGAAGTCCGAGTGGAGAGGCTCGGGAATGGTTTACATCTCATGAAACGAGACAGGTGGCCTAGCCGGAATGCTCGGCTAAGGACTTTATAGAACGATTTGCCTATAATGTGGAGATTGTTCCCGATCGTTATTCCCTAGAAAAGATGAAGCGAGAAATCAAATGAGAATTATAGAGAGTTTGCATACGAGATGGAGAAAGGATGCGGCTAGAGTTAGACCTCCCATGTCGAAAAGGAAATTGTTGAAGTGTTTGTGCGGGTGCAAGAGCCCGAATATTACGACAGTAATCATGTTGCTCGTTGGAGCAAAATTTGCTGAGATAGTCAAGGTAGGTGAGACTATTGCCTCGCCCGGATCTTCGGGCATGTTGAAGAAGAAAAGAGAGGATGTGTCCTCTATCTCTTATGAGGGGAAGAAGACCCCAAGGAAATCCTTATCATACCAAGGTCGTTCTCGACCTTCGCAGAGTTTATTCCCGGCATGTTATGCACAGGCTGATTACCAAGATACCCCTCATCCCAATTACCAAAATACCCCTCCTTCCAGTTATCAAAATACTCCTTCTCCTAGCTACCAAACTCCCCCTACTATCTACCAAACTCCCCCTCCAGTTTACCAGACTCCCTCTCATCATTACCGAAACGTCGCCTCCAACTGTGCCAATATTCAAACAAATTACCAAACGCCTCCCACAATGTACCAAACCCCAGCTCCACTTTACCAAAATATCCCCTCGAACTACCAAGCTCCACAACCAAACTACCAAACCAACTCATATCCCAGTTATCAAGCCCCCGTCCGAACACTCCAAATTATCGTCGATGCCTCCCCTCGGCAAGGCAATTACGATCCCCCGTCCTAGATTTGAGAAGAAGTCTGCGAGAATTTTTACTCCGCTTATTGAAAGCCGAACAAAGTTGTTCGAGCGATTAACCGCGGCAGATATATTCATCCAAATGGGGCCCAAGCCGGTTGACACCGGTTCAAAGTTTTACAAACTCGATCGAAGGTGCGCGTATCACTCCAAATGTTGTTGGACATGATATCGAAGACTCGCATCAACCCGAAGCATAAGATCCAAGACCCGATTGACCGTAACGTGGTCTCTCTTCGCACGGCCGCACCCAATGTCAATAGTAATCCTTTGCCAAATCATGGAGGCGCTACTATCAATATAATAGAGACAGATGATGACGGTGCGTGACCAAGACAATAGTTCCAATTGTTTCGATGAGTTGGAAAAGGCCGTGGCCTCGTTGAGCATTAGGGAGAAGAAAGAGTTTGTGATTCGACACCCGAGAAGGCCGTTGCCTTGGTGCCGAGAGAAACTCTTGCCCGACCAAAGTTTGTGATTGAAACGGTCTGTAACTCAAGGCATGACCAGATCCGGCAGGTGCTACACCGGAAGAATTGGCCCAAGGAGGGGGGCGTAAAAGATCGACTAAAAGGCCGATTGGTGATTAGTAAAGCCGAAGAGTTTCGGAGGAGAATGCAGCCGAAAGATTATTCAATTGTAAAACATTTGGAGAAGACACCGGCTCCAGATCTCTGTGTGGGCCTTATTGATGAGTTCGCAGCTACATAGGCAAGCGCTCGATGAGGGCTTTGGATGATACTTACGTGCTGTGGGTACTAACGGTGACAATTTAGCAGCCATGATAAAACCGGGTCATCCGAGGACACCAAATCAATTTTTGTGAAGAAGAGTTACCCTTTGAAGGGAGGATGCACAACAAAGCTCTGCACGTCACCTGTATGTGTCGAGACAAGATAATTAATCGCGTCTTGGTCGATGACGGATCCGGTCTTAATATTTTCCCACTTTCGACTTTGAGGCAGTTGAAATTCGACTTGGGAAAGCTTCACCAGAACCAAGTCAATGTGAGGGCCTTTGATGGAGTGCAAAGAGACACATTGGGTGCATTAAACTTAGACATTCAGGTGGGTCCCGCGGATTTTAATGTGGAGTTCCAGGTGTTAGATATCAACACCGCTTATAACTTGCTTCTTGGAAGACCGTTTATTCATATGGCTGGGGCCGTGTCTTCTACTCTTCACCAACTAATGAAATTTGTTTGGAAGGACCAGAATTGGTCATTTACGGTGAAGGGAGCCATTCCAATGGGTATGCGCCGATCGTTGATGATGTCTCTCGAGGTTGTGATTTCTACACGGTGGAGCCGGTAAATGCCACCGGTGATGATTTGACTCGCAACCTCCTATGCCCTCCGTTTACAAGATGATTGCTACCGTCATGCCCGCAGTGGTTTCGAACCGGGTTTTGGGTTGGGGAAACATCTTTCAAGGAATCGTCGAGCCTATCCAAATTCCCGCCAAAGGAGCAAAGTTTGGTTTGGGATATGTCCCAACCCGGATGACGGAGCGAGAGATGAAGAGCAAGAGTGTTGATCAAACATTGGTAAGGCCAATTCCTCATTTGTACCAGTCATTTCCAAGACGAGAAAATGTTAATGATGGTGGTCTGGGGAAGGAATGGGGGCCTTTTTGAGGAGATTGATGCGGTCATTGAGGAAGAGGTCGGACATCGGGCATCCGTGATGCGTAACCCGAGGAGCGATTGCGTAACCGGACCCCCACACCACTCCTGGTTTCCCGCTCATGTGGGTAGAAAGGATATGCATTTTGTATGTGTTTAAAATCGGTGGTAGACCGGAAGAGGCCCGAGACCCTCCCGTTATGCAGTTTTATTTGTTTGAAGTTTTTAAATTTACCCGTGATGTTAAAAAAGGCAAAATGGCTCTAGGCCATGGCCAAAGTTTGCACTCATTTTTACAATTAGGATGAAAGCCTCTTTTTATCAAAATTAGTTATTGATTTATCGTTTATTTTTACTAACTTTGCTCGTTTATGATTTCAAGAATATTAATTTAAAAACCCGCCAATGTCATGTCATGTCATGAGTTGAACGAACAAAATCAGGGCGGTGATGATGAATGTGATGTGTATGAAGATGAAAATGAGGTACCCAAACATGTTGTCGAAGAGTTTCAACAATTCGAGAATCAACACAAGCCAAATTTGGAAGAAACTCAAATTGTGAATCTCGGAGATGAAGAATGTGTTAAGGAAGTAAGAATCGGCGTCCATCCGATCGAAGCTCAAAGAAGAGACTTGGTTCATTTGCTTAGAGAATACATCGATATATTTGCACGGTCTTATGAAGATATGCCGGGCCGAGCACGAATATAGTGTCCCACAAGTTGCCAATTAATCCAGAATTCTACCCAATAAAACAAAAGACTCGAAAGTTTAAGCCTGAGTTGAGTTTGAAGATCAAGGAGGAGATTACCAAACAGATCGAGTCTCAAGTGGTAGAAGTGACGCAATATCCCACTTGGCTAGCTAATGTTGTCCAGTGGCCAAAAAAGATGGGAAGATCAGAATTTGTGTCGATTACAGAGATCTCAATAAAGCTAGCCCGAAAGATAATTTTCCATTGCCAAACATTCACATTCTCATTGATAATCGTGCTAAGCATGAGATGCAATCATTCGTGGATTGTTATGCGGGTTATCACCAGATCCCGATGGATGAAGAAGATGCAGAAAAGACTGACTTTCATCACACCCGGGGTGTATATCATTATCGGGTGATGCCTTTTGGTCTCAAGAATGCCGGCGCTACTTATATGAGGGCCATGACAACCATTTTTCATGATATGATTCATAAGGAGATCGAGGTGTATGTAGATGATGTTATAATCAAGTCCCGCGAGAGTTTAGATCACTTGACTCACTTGAAGAAGTTCTTTGATCACTTGCGCCGATACAATTTGAAGCTAAATCCCGCCAAGTGTGCTTTTGGAGTGCCAGGTGGCAAGTTGTTGGGATTTATAGTCGGCGGGAGGGGCATTGAGCTCGACCCTTCTAAGATCAAGACGATTCAAGAATTACCTCCTCCAAAGACCAAGAAAGAGGTGATGAGTTTTTAGGAAGGTTAAACTACATCGGTCGGTTTATAGCTCAATCCACCGTGGTGTGTGAGCCTATCTTTAAGTTATTGAAAAAAGATGCTTTGACCAAGTGGACCGGAGAATGTCAAACCGCTTTTGATGCCATCAAGAATTATTTGTCCAATCCCGGTGTTGGTCCCTCCGCGAGAAGTAAGTCCGTTATTGCTATATCTGTCGGTCTCGGATAATGCATTGGGATGCGTGCTTAGTCAACATGACGAAACTGGGAAAAGAGAGCGAGTCATTTATTACTTGAGCAAAAAATTCACTCCATATGAGGCTCGCTACACTCTCTTGGAGAGAACATGCTGCGCTTTGACTTGGACCGCTCAAAAATTGAGACATTATTTATCTTCTTACACCACATACCTTATTTCCAGGATGGACCCGTTGAAGTATATTTTCCAGAAAGCGATGCCGACCGGGAAGTTGGCTAAATGGCAAATGCTTTTGAGTGAGTTTGACATTGTGTACGTGACTCAGAAGGCGATAAAGGCACAAGCATTGGCTGATCATCTTGCAGAGAATCCAGTTGATGAAGAGTATGAACCTCTCAAGACTTATTTTCCCTGATGAAATAGCATTTGTGGGTGAGGATATTTTTGAGGCGTACCCTGGTTGGAGAGTGTTTTTTGATGGAGCGGCGAATTATCAAGGGAAAGGAATCGGAGCAGTCTTAGTGTCAGAAACCGGTCAACACTATCCTATGGCGGCTAAACTCCGATTTGAATGCACAAACAACATGGCTGAGTATGAAGCTTGCATCCTCGGTCTGAAGATGGCAATTGATATGAATGTTCACGAATTGTTGGTTATCGGAGATTCGATTTGCCGATTCATCAGTTCAAGGAGAATGGGCCGTAAAGAACCCAAAGATCACACCGTACGTGCGGTATATATAGAAATTGTGCAAAAGATTTCACAAGATTGAGTTTAGACACACTCCCGGGGACGCAGAATGAGTTGGCTGATGCTCTTGCCACCATTGCCTCGATGATTAAACATCCAGATACAAGTTATATTGATCCAGTGGATATAGAGGTAAAAGAGCGGCCTGTCCATTGTTCGCATGTCGAAGCTGAACCAGATGGTTTACCTTGGTATTTTGACATCAAGAAGTATTTAGAGGACGGGACTTATCCTGAGAATGCAACGTTTAACCAGCGAGGAAGATCCTTCGAGCCGGTATTTTTGGATGACTATGGAGCACGATTGTTGCAAGTTTGTGCGTAGTGTCATAAATGTCAAGTGCACGGTGATTTGATTCGTGTCTCGCCTCATGAGCTCAATGCTATGAGTTTACCTTGGCCATTTGCAGCTCGGGGCATGGATGTCATTGATCCAATAGAGCCAACCGCCTCTAACGGACACAGATTCATTTTGGTTGCCATTGGCTACTTCACCAAATGGGTGGAAAGACTTCGTACAAGTCGGTAACCAAGAAAGTGGTAGCCGATTTCGTTCGCAACAATTTGATATGTAGGTTTGGAGTACTGAATCCATCATTACCGATAATGGAGCGAATCTCAATAGTCACTTGATGAGAGATATATGTGAACAATTCAAGATTACTCATCGAAACTTAACTGCCTATCGTCCCCAAATGAATGGAGCTGTAGAAGCCGCCAACAAGAACATCAAGAAGATTTTGAGGAAAATGATTGATAATCGCAGAGGGTGGCACGAGATGTTGCCATATGCTTTGTTGGGTTACCGAACGACCGTCGAACATCGGTTGGAGCTACTCCATATTTGCTTGTATATGGAACGTAGGCGATTATACCGCAGAGGTTGAAATACCTTCATTGAGAATAATCCAAGAAGCGGAATTGAGTGACGCTGAATAGGTTCGTAAGCGGATTGATCAGTTAACCTTGATTGATGAGAAGAGAATGGTTGCTGTTTGTCATGGCCAATTGTATCGACAAAGAATGATTCGAGCTTTTCACAAAAAAGTAAGAGCCAAAATGTTTGAAGTTGGTCAGTTGGTTCTTAAACGTATTTTTCCTCACCAGGATGAATATAAAGGGAAATTTGCACCAAATTGGCAAGGACCCTACATGGTTCGCAAAGTGTTATCTGGAGGTGCTTTAGTCCTGTCGAAGATGGATGGCACCGAATGGCCGAAACCGATCAACTCGAGATCTTTGTCAAGAGATACTACGTGTGAAGCTTCCGTTTTGTATTCCTATTAGTTTCTTGTAATCGTTCTATTTGTTTGTAATTTCTTTATTTAAAATCTATCCCTATGTAATGAACTACGCCCGATCCGAATTCTTAAGAATGAGATACGTAGGCGGCCTATGTCGGCCTCGGTCACTCTTTTATCCCCTTTTAATATTTCACTCGTAATGAACTACGTTTGACCTGAATTCTCAAGAATGAGATACGTAGGCGGCCTATGTCAGCCTTGGTCGATTTATTTGTAATTTTTATTATTTTGTCAACCCTCGAGGGGGGAACTACGTTTGACCTGATTCCTGCCTCAACGGGATATGTAGGCGCCACAAGGGCTCGATCATATTTCCCATAAGATTTCTATTTTTTCTTTACGCTAGAAACTGGGACATAATTTTTTAGGAGAACTCAAAAATTCTCAAGAAGAAGATCTCTCCAACATAGTTGAGGCTGAAGTTACTTTGAGATTTGTAATCGGGAAAGAATTTTGAGGGGATCTCAAAATTTCGTGATTTACTCACCAACGATTCGAGATAAGTCAAGACAAGCACTGGGACAGAAATTTTTGAGGATGATCTCAAAAATTTCAATAAGGTTTATCGGTAGTTTAGAGAAACTTTGAATACTTCCCAACGAGTAATCAGATAGATCTCGAGATATCACTCCAAAGGTGTTCATTAAGCTTGACGTGACATGACATTTGACAGTGACTTTTTCCAAACATTACTTTTGAAAAACTATTTTCCTTATAAGCTTTTCCTTCATGTTTTAATTATTTTGCATAAAAATATTTTGTCTTATCTATCAAGAAGCGGGAGATCGGAGAAATCAACTGCCCCCCCAAATTGACAATTTTTCTGTGGATGCAGGAAATATCTTATGCTTCTTATACCAAGAATTGAGAATATGAGTAGCATTACTTTATTCAAATTCTCAGCAAGGCAAAATTCATAATGAACACGCAACTATGTCCGGAGATGGGACAAATGAAAACCTTGAAGAGAAAAATATTATTATTTTTCAGCAACTAAAGATACCTGGAAGATATTTATTTGCATTATATTATCAGATATGATAATATCCTTACACTGAAGGTTATTTATATTGTATTGTCGAATAAGACGATACCACTACTCGGAGAGTCATTTATATCGTATTGTCAAACGAGATGATACCACTACTCCGAGGTTCATTTTTATTTATATTGTCGAATGAGACGATACTGCTACCCGGAGAGTCATTTATATCGTATTGTCAAATGAGATGATACCACTGCTCCGAGGGTCATGTTTATTGTATTGTCGATTCAGACGATACCGCCATCCAAAAGATACCCAGAAGATCACATATGTTGGTCAGTGAAGCGTTATCTTCATTTGGTATCAGGGAGGCATTATCAAAAGAAAACATGCATCGCGAGAAAAGGTTCATTCATAGCAAGAGAAAGAAATCATGCATCGCGGAGAAATCATACATAAAAAAAAAAAAAAAAAAAAAAAAAAAAAAAAAAAAAGTCATGCATCGCAAAAAAGTCATGCATCGCGAAGAAGTCATGCATAGCATGAGAAAGAAGTCCTGCATTACAGAGAAGTCATGCAATGCAGGAGAAAGAAGTCATGCATAGCAAGAGAAAGAAATCATGCATCGCAGAGAAATCATGCATCGCGAAAAGTCATGCATCGCGGAGAAATCATGCATAGCAAGAGAAAGAAGTCCTGCATTATAGAGAAGTCATGCATCGCAGGAGAAAGGAGTCATGCATAGCAAGAGAAAGAAATCATGTATCGCGAGAAAAGAGATACATGCATTGCAAGAGAAAATTCATGCATCTCGAGAAAAGATTCATGTATCGCAAGAACAAAAAAAAAAAAAAAAAAATTTCATCCATAGCAAGAGAAAGAAATCATGCATTGCAAGAGGAGAGTCATGCATCGCGAGAAAAGAGATTCGTGCATTGCAAGAGAAAATTTATGCATCGCGAGAAAAGAGATACATGCATTGCAAGAGAAAATTCATGCATCTCGAGAAAAGATTCATGTATCGCAAGAAAAAATAAAATAAAAATTTCATGCATAGCAAGAGAAAGAAATCATGCATTGCAAGAGGAAAGTCATGCATCGCGAGAAAAGAGATTCATGCATTGCAAGAGAAAATTTATGCATCGCGAGGAAAGAGATTCATGCATTGCAAGAAAAAAGATTCATGCATCGCGAGAAAAGGGATTCATGCATGGCAAGAGAAGATTCATGCATCGCGGGAAAGGAATTTATGCATCGCAAGAGAAAAATTTACCCATCACAAGAAAAGTCAACATCAATTGCATCATAATCTTTGGAAAAACAACGAAATCAACAGAACCATCAACATATTACATCCGCCTATTTTGTTACTTTGACATCAAAGGAAGAGTACATTGAAGATTATATTGCAAATACGAGACACAAACTTTATTTGCTTTACGTCGAACTCGATGGAGTTGACATCAAATATTCAAGGAGAGCAATTAAGTGTTAACACGGTAAAGACACTGTCTCGCTTTGGAATCACATTTTTATGCTAATGAGCTTTATCTTAGTCTTTGTCGAGAGCATCCGAAAGGATGAATTCTCCAAAAACAAACCACAGGTGCGGACGACATCAAAAAGGATGCAGCACAATGTGGAACTTTTTTCTTAGCAGCGAACTGGGACATAGTCCAAAGAGGAGTGCCAAACTCTTAGGACGCGAGCAGAGGAGCGACTTCCACCACAATCAAACCACACCCCTATCAGAAGGCATGTGGGTTTATCTTTAGGTTTGTCGGTTTCAGTTTCACATCCGAAAAATTTCGATCTCTACCGAAAGTAGCTTTTCAATCCGGGTGACAATGCACCGAGAGCTTTGGGAATTATGTCCGTGTAAATTCTTAATTATGGGTGTGAAGCGCGCCACATTCGTGACTAAGAGGTTACAAGCCTCCTTTTCATACTCGATTTATTTTGTCACTCTTCCTGAACCAAAGGTGATCATGCATAATAGATCTCCTTTTCAACCGATTGAGTCGAACTACAAGCAGCCTGATTTCCTAGGTTGAGGAATATGTAGGCAGGATCAATGTTGAAAACTCGGTTGTATTCAATTTTCACTCTCAAATCCTATTCCCGAGCATCCCGATCTCTTCATAATTCGGTATCATGATGACTTTTGAGTTCTTTCAAATCATGCATCAAATCAAGCGTATCAAACTACAAGTGGCCTGAATTCTCATATAGCTTAAGATATATAGGAAACGCACTTCCAGGGTTCGACCGTAATTCCTAAAAGTTCGTACCAAACCCTTTTCCCAGAAGATGAAGATGTGGTCGACCAAAATTGGATTTGTCAATTTCATTTGCCTCGGATCTCTTTCATCAATCCAAGTCAAACGAGGGACAGTTGTTGACACCCAATTTTGACCCTCCACAATAATAAATTAATCATTGAGCTTCTCCAATTCTCAGGTGATTTAAAATTCTTAGTTTTATAAAAATTTCAAGAAAATAAAATAAATATAGTTTGCAAGTTATCTTAAATAGTTTCGTCATTTTTTACACATATAATTTTTAAATAATATATATGTTTTATATATTATATATATAATTAATGTATTTCATGAATATTCAAAAATCGTCTCAAAAAATTTTTATATTTTATTTGTGATGGTTATAATTTTGAATTAATGAGTTTCAGGAAATTCAAAATACTTTCAAGTTATTCTATTTTTTTTTTAAAAAAAAGAAGAGAGTAATTTTGTCATTTTAAATAATAAATATGTATATTTTTACAATCACGTTATTTTATAATATTTGAAAAATCATCACAAAAGATTTTACAATTTAGTTAAATATTTTATTCATTTAGTTTAAGTTATAGTTATAATTTCGAGTTATTAGTTTATAATTGAGTTAATTATTTTATTTTGTTGAGATTAAGAAGCTCATTAGTTAATTATATTAATTCATCTTATTTAATTACTAGCCGAATTAACTAAAAGAATTCAATGTGGCTAGATTGTAATTCATTCGCCTAGCCCTTTTATTGCTATTTTAGCAATTTATTTCCTCACCCAACTCAATTTTGCAAGACCAATTTTGGGCCTTTCCCTTAAATCAATTCAGCCCAAAAAGAATAATAATACATTCAACCCATTCAAACCCAACTCCCTTCCTTGAGGGGTTGCGAGATGGAGACACGTTGCACCCCAAGGACGATGAATCAATCCTAGGCGTCCATCTAACCCTTTCCTCTTCCGGAAGGGGTTGAATTTGCAGGTAAAGTATGTCGTCCCAATTTAGTGAAAAAAAATCGGATTTCAAATTTTGAACGGTAAGCATTTCACTGGAATTCCCTCCCAATTTCTACCCTAGTTCCCATTCTATAAAGGCGGCCATTAGGATTTTGAAGAGGGGGATTTTTTTTTTTTTTTGGCTTCAAAAACGAAATAAAAGACAGTGAGAAAAGAGAAGAAGAACGGAAAAGTTACAAAACATAGATAGGTAAAAGATTTAGGTCGATAACATCCCTGTAGCTGGGTCTGCTGGTTTGGAAATCAATTTTCCGCCGGAATCTCATCGTGGTGGTATTAGAGCTCGCTCCAATTCGCTTGCCTCATCTCAGCTCTCTGCCCGGAAAGAGGTAATGCCTCTTCCCTCACTTACGTTATATTTCTATTCCAATAATGATGTGATAAAGCTATTTTTTTTTTCTTGATGAATTTCTTTAGCTTTCTTTTGTTCTTCTTTGTTATGAATGATGTTATATCTGCTCTTTTATATTGAGACTTATCTGCTTAGACTTATTTGTTTTGGTTGGAGGGTTCTTTGAATACTCACCCGGTGTTAATGTCTTTACCTCATTTCTGGTGTTCTGGTCCCATATCTCGTGGTCTATATTTTCGCAGATCATTTTTGGTTTCAAATTTTCTCTGGGCAGTGATCTGATATGTTTCAAATTTAGCCATTTGTGAGCGATTATTTAGATGTCATCTCCGTGTGGAGTTTATTTTCATTTGAAGTGTGGTGTGACAAGAAATGATTTGGGGGTCTGCTAACTTCTTTGTTTACAATAATCTCAGCATGTTGGCCTTTTAAGTACTTTCATGTTATCATTCGTTAATTCCTTCTTGACATCACATGGTTGTTGCTCGAAACGAGCTTCGTAACGCAGCAAGTGATCAATTTTGGTCATGGATCCTCCCTTCAATAGAGCTAATTCTTACTTGAATTTTTGATAGATGTTTAAATTCCAATGTTAGTAGTTGGCTTCATGTTAATTAAATGCTACTATGGTTACAGTAAAACATGATATTGTTTGTCATTCACCTTGTCCTGTTTCGACTTGGTTGTTCTGATGCATAAGTTTTCTGTTTATGTGCGTACATGTTATGCCTTGATTGTTTTCTTTTTCTTCTCCACAAATGATATTTGCTAACTTACTTGTTTTATTAGTCTTTTATGCACTCATGTGTTTTAGCTCAAGGTAGAGTCAAGTGTTCCTTCACCTCTCCATTTAGATTATTCGAAGCGTTCTTCCCGGATTTATGTTGTCGGGATCCTAAATCACTCGTTACTGATGGTTTTTGCATTTTGTTAGTTCTCCTCTCGTAATTTTGGAGCTCACTAATTTCATTTCGTCATATCACATGTTATAATTTTTCAACATGCTTCCATTTCCTTTGTTGCTGTCTCGTTTTCATTTTTTCTTTTTTAATGACAGTCCATTACTAATTGGTCTTCTTGAAACCTGAAAGTTGTCGGAATGCTCTTTTGGTTATAAGTTTAACCAGAGCTAACCGTGAGAGCATGAGACGCTAATTAGTCAATTTATTTACTATTAGGAGTTATATTTTAATGCATTTATATGGGATAATGGCGTGAATGTCCATTACTTTATTTGTCAGCATGATTTGAGTACATTAGTTTTTTTTTTCCGTGAATTTGTCCTTTTTTTTTATTTTTTTTATTCAAATTTTCAGCATTTAGCTTGATTGAGTTCATTTATCTATATTGCTCTAAGATTCGATGTGATAGATTGTCTTAGATATGTTATTATTTTCGTTATTTCGAGGCTCTAATCCTTTACTCTTATTCTCGTTGCATGTAAACTCTGCCCGGGTCCTCACGGACTTTATCCTAGCACTTTTGTTTGGGCCATGAAGGCCCAATTCTATTTTATCCAAGTCGTCCGGCCATAGCAATCGAAGAAAAGGTCCCCCAAAAATTTGACGCACAGGGTCGGAAGCTAACATGAGATTATACACACTAGCATACACCTAGTGTGTACGAAAAATGAGAAATGGGCTTAAAAAGGCCCACTCTTCTCAAAGAAGTTGTATTTTGTTATTTTGGGTCTAAGCCTTTGTCATTTTACTTACTATTACTTGTTAGTTCCTAGGACAGGTGGAGGAATTGGGCTTAAGGTCTAAAAGAAAGATATTCATTTCATGTTAGACTAGGACAGGTACGGGTGACTCAAATGGGCCGAAAGTCCAAAACGAAAGTGGGCCCAAATACTGGCCTAGGCGGACAGAAAAACCAAATTTGGGCCCAAATCTCTTTCTCTCCCCTCTTTGTTGTGTTTATGTGCTTGTGTTAATATTTGCCGCTAATCTTAAGGTTGAAAAGTTCAAATCCTCGAAAGACGCTAACTTCGTTTTAACAATTTAACTAAATCAATCATCTTCAAAAGACTTAAAAGAAATTTTTGAGAAAGTAGCTCACTTAGATAATATCTAAATATTTCCCCTTTTCCCTTTTTAAAATAAGTTTTAACTATGAAATAGTTCAATTTTACAAGTCAAGCTAAGTTAAATTTATTTTAGCCAAGTAAATTAGTTGTTGGATAACCGCATTAGCGGATATTCTAGGTGCCTTAAAAACCTTCCTAGAATATTAATAGGAACCTCGAGCCCCCTTTATAGTTTTCAATAGATTTACTGTTTCAGTCTTTTGAAAACAACAGTTTTCTTGATTTTTCTTAAAAAATTAGGTGGCGACTCTAAACCAGTCTTAAATATATTTTCCAAATAAAACAATGAGGTGTGAGTTGGTGTGGATGGGACGAAGATGAAGTGTGTTGGAGGACACCAATATAAAGTGTCAGTATATCACTTGTGAAATTTATTTTTCCCACTTTCACTCAGAAAGTCATTTTACTTATTTATAAAAAAAACTTATTTTCTAGGAGAAAAAAAAATATTTATCAATTTTTTTATACTATCCCAAACATAAGAAAATTAGAAACATTGCCGATCACACCCTATATATATATATATATATAGAGAGAGAGAGAGAGAGAGAGGAGAAAACATTGCCGATCACACCCTATATATATATATATAAGAGAGAGAGAGAGAGAGAGGAGAAAACATTGCCGATCACACCCTATATATATATATATATATAGAGAGAGAGAGAGAGAGAGAAGAGAAAACATTGCCGATTGCCGATCACACCATATATATATATATATATATATATATATATATATATATATAGAGAGAGAGAGAGAGAGAGAGAGAGAAAGAGAGAGAGAGAGAGAGAGAAGAGAAAACATTGCCGATCACACCCTATATATATATATATATATATATATATATATATATATATAGAGAGAGAGAGAGAGAGAGAGAGAGAGAGAGAGAGAGAAAGAGAGAGAGAGACATATACACTAAATTGAGAAGAATTAAAATGAACAAGGAATATAACATTGAAAAAACTAAATGAACAAACTTAACAAGATATGGAAATTGAGTATTCTAATTTGAATTAGAATACTCAGACAAGAGTTCATCCAATAGTTCACTTCCCAAATCTTCAAATATAAATACAATATTATTATTATTATTATTATTATTATTATCTTCTCCATGATTTACCTTTTGTTTCTTTTTTCTTGAAATATTACTACTACTTCTCCTTTTGTGTTTCTCCTTTAAGGCTGCTGCTGGTGACAATCCATTCTTGAAGAAATTGCAATTTTCTGTTTCTTCTAACATTTTGCTAACTCTTTCAACTGGAAAATTTAGACAAGTTGTTGGACCTCTCATTGACAAAGCAACTTGATCATAAGCCAACGCGGCTTCTTCAGCGCTATTGAATGTTCCAAGCCAAACCCTAATTCCATTCCGAGTTGAATCCCTAATTTCAGCCGCAAATTTTCCCCATGGCCTTGCTCTAACGCCTATATAGTGTTTCGTCTCCTTCTCAGGTCGTTCTGGATAGAAGTCATTTTCCTTATTAGAAGAATAAGTATCACTTGAGGAAGTATCTTCAAGTGATATTGATAATTCCACTGAATTTGAACTTTGTTTCTCATCTTGAATCTTCAAAACCATTTTTTTTTCTTTGATATCTTTCTTAATTGAGATATAAACAATAATGTATATTAAAGAATATATGAGTTGGAAAAACTATATATATGTGTAATGGAAGAATTAAATTAAGAAGAAAATTATGTAATAATGGAAGAAGCAATTATTGGATTAAACAAGAGAGCAAGTTGTGTTACAAGTGGGCAAAAAGTACAACTATTATAATTGTAGATTTGAAAAGCTTTTAGGGGTATGTTGTCCACAAGCACGATCATGAAAATGATTTGCAATTGGTCCATTAGATTTAATTGAAAAAAAACAATTTTTTTTAATATATATTTGTACTCGAGCATACACCTTTTTTATGCAGATCAATAGTCCAACTTTAAAAAAAAATGAAATTGGAAATAATATAATATATTGTAACTTTGTCAAAATATTTTGACTTAATTATCTATAATAGCATGAAACAAAAGAATGGTGCATACATTGCGGGGCGACAATTTTAATGGTTTAATCATATAGTTTTATATCCAACATAAATTTTTAACGTAGAAATTCTAGAACAAATTCAATATGGCTATTAAACTAGTTTGAAAACATTAGCGGTTTGATTATGTTTGATAAAAGTAAAAAGCTATAGACATTAATGAAATTTGTGTTAACGTTTATAGCATTGTTTAATTTGTAGGGTTTTCAAGAGGCTCTCCCTCTATGGTTTCCCTCTTTATATATACAAGGTGATTCTTTTCATCTGTTTTGACCTTGATGGATAAAGTTACGTGCTTGATATCTATTGTTGGTGGGAGGTGACATGTATCACGTGGAATTAGTTAAGGTATGTGGAAGTTGGCCTGGACACCACGATCACTAAAAATATTGTATTATCCTGACAACTTACATGAGCTCACATTATTATTCATATATTTATCTTTTTCATTCCACTTTCACTATTTTTATTCTTTTATTATTGAATTTTCTGAAATCTCCCAAACTTCAAACCTAATTTTGCATTAATGTAATTAAAATTCATTATTCTCTGTTTATAAAAAGATCAAATTTGTCTTTTGGTGTCTTCTTCAAATTTCAAGCACTGTGATAAGTATACATTATTTCAATATCATTAATTATATTCACTTATCAAATTCAGCGCAACACTATTTCGATATCATTATATCAACTTTTTGAGTTATATTTTATTATTCTAAGGCGAAATGGTGCGGTAGACCCTTCTACTTGTATCCGTTTGTAGTATGAACCCTTTTTCTTACACCTTTGTCATACGGACCCTTAAACTCAATAAAACGCAATTTAACAAACCTCTCTGACCATTGACCATGCTTATGTGGCATTAGGATGTCTGAGTTGGCAAAAGTGTATAACTACGCGCCTATTAAGGCGAGTGAGGAGCATTTTTACTTAAAAAAATATTAAAAATTATAAAAAATAATTTTTTAAATATTTTTAAACCATTAATTAAAAAACTCCTTCTTCTTCACCCATTACACCTCCTTTTCGACCATATTCATCCCCGCCCAACCTCCTTGAGTCAACTAATTCACCGATGGAGGGAGACAACGACGCTAGTGGTGCGATCGCTAGGACACCATTGATACATAGTGGAGTGAGAGAGGCGCGCGGCTGGTCAACGGAGAGGAAAACGAGGTGGGTGAGGGTGTGAGGATCTATTCATGGCGGCGAATGGTCGTGATGTGTGGCGGAGATGAAGGCGAGGCAAATGAAGGAATATGAGTGGTTTCGCGGCAACAATGGCGACGACGACGACGATTTGGGCCATGAAACAATGGGAAGGGGAGAAACAATAATGGGTAGATTTCGACGAGTTTCACGGCAGAGGTTGGTGTGAAATTGTATTTGTAAGCAATTTGGGGTGTGAAAATAGTAGTCGGTGTTGGATTACGAAAAGTTTGGCCAGATCTGGTTGTGCGGTGGCTTAGGTTGTTACTGTGTAGATTGGAGGAGGAAAGAAAAATAGTGATGGTGTGGGGCAGAGATGAAGACGGGTGAGGGAGAAAGCATATGTGATTTCATCGGCAAAAATGGCACGACGCCGGCGATGGCTTTCTTTTGGTCGTGAAATAGGGAGAATTAGAAATGCCAATAATAAATTAAAATGTTATTATTTTACATTTTATTAAATAATTTTGGTTAATAATTTTTAAAATTAGTTATGAAATAATTATGATGTGGCATTAATATATCTGATGTGGATATGACATGTCAATTATATAAAGGAGAGTGAGCTACAAACATGGTTGGAGGGGCTTAAAAGTCTCATTTTAATTGAGTTTAAGGGTCCAGATAACAAAAGTGTAAGTAGAAGGGTTCAAAATACAAACTGATACAAGTATAAGGGTCCACCAGACCACTTCGCCTTATTCTAACTTTATATTATATTTTTCATTGAAAATTTACATTGTTTACATTCTTATTTCATAAAGTATGCGTACATCTCACCTTTATCAAATACCACTTGTAGGAGTATACTGAGTATGTTATTAACTTATTATTATTCTATTTTTATATATCAATTAAGAAAAAAATAATTAAGATTTTTTTATAAAATTTAACTTTAGGCCCAAATTTATTGCCGTATGTCAATCGATTGGAAGTCAAAATATTATGAAATGTTTTTGAAAAACTAAAATCATACTTTCATGGGAAATTTGTGAATAGCACGTTCTACATTAAATAGAGGTATTTTAATATTTTTTAGGTAGAAAAGGAACAAGAAAATTGAGTTCTCAAAATGGAAAGTAGCAAAATAATAATATTATTACACGATCCTCAATATATAAGATCATTAATTAAGTAAATTCTTAAAAGAGTAAAATTAATAAATAAATTGCTCCACCCAACTTATTAAATATGTGATAATATTATCTGTTGAAATTGTCTTGTCATAATAATCTATCTTTATATTGGAAGTTTGTACATTATATTGTCTACCAAAATTTAGTGCGGTGACATTGCCATTACATTGAAGTGACCCTTCTCCTTCCCATGTCCCAAAGTTTCTAATTGATCGACAAAACAACAAAAACAACTTTAACGGTAATAAAAAAACACATTAATAAAAAGTACTAAAATCTTTATCAGCATTAGTTAAGTGCCATTAGATTAAATATCGCTAAAGGCTTTAGGAACATATATAGAGACTGTTAATTGCCGCTAAAAATATATATGTTTAACAGCAATTAAGCTATTGCCATTAATTAATTGCTGCTAAAGATCATTATTGATGTAGTGCGATTAAAAATAATTATCATTACTACTTAAATATTAGGCTTAAGCTTCAAATATTGTAGAAGGAAAGAAAATACTTTTTTTATATATATATAGAGAGAGACTGTCCATCGCGAGTTTGAATCTTCATAGTATCAAATTTTCATATTATTTTAATTTCTCGCTAAAGTGACCTTCCCCTTCATTTTCAAAAGTTCTGATTTTGAGTTAGGTTCGATGTGATAAATTATTTATGTCAATATTACTTCAAAAAAATCTGCATACTCACTGTATTCATTAATAATGTTATGAATAATTTAAATATTGGTACTTGAATATTTAATATTACAGTTGAAACAGTTTATTGTTGTTATGAAACGGATATTTCAACAATATACATATAGTTTTATGTCCTATAATAATTAAATTCTCATATAAAAAATCTACGTTAATTAGTAGTAAATAATAAGTCAAGTGTGCTTATATTTCTAGTTCCGTTATGACTTTTTGACATTTTAATTATTATTTTGTTTCTTTCATTATCTACCAAAAGTAAGCAAATAATTTAATAATATTAATTATTTACAAGGAAATATATTGGGGGGCCTCACATCTGGGATTTGTCGTTTTCCGTCGGCTGATACCCCACTTAGAATAAAAAAATAAATAAGTTAAAATTAGTTTATTTTTTCCTGGCATTTTAAATTAATTTTTTTAATATATTGAGGGATCAAGGAAGGAAAAAGGAGCAAAAGGGACAATTATAGAAGTTATAATATTTGTACGTATTTAGTAGAAATTTTTAATACACATATATAATTTGAACTAATTAAAGTCAATGGAATTATGTTATGTAAAAAGAGTAAATATTATTTCTTTAGGTTTCAAAGTGTAGGAGAGAGAACATACCAGCAAGGGTTGTTAACTTGTTATATTAAATTTCCTCTTATTTAATTAAAGATTTTAAATTTAGGTTCTATATATGAAAAACAAAATCAGTAATCATTTTTAATGAATTCTTCGATAACTATTCTAATATATAAGCATACATTTCATCATTTAAAATTTAAACAAGCGTATGTTTCATGATTTTTAATTTAAACAAGCACACGTTTCATGGTTTTGAAATTAAATATATTATATGAGCTAGTCATTTTTTGTCATATATTTGATGTTGGAAATATATTGAAAAATAGTTATTTTTTATGCAGGAATACTACAACAGTATTATAGATTTTGAATTTAAGCAAACGACAAATCAAAGATAATAGTACAATACTTTATAATTTTTTTATTAGATATTTTCCTAGTAACTTTTGAATTTATATCTATTTAACTACAACTTCAACAGTAACTATATTTGAATTTTATCCAATTTAAAAGCATGTGGGATGTGTCTGATATTTGACTTGAGGTAGACCCCTTGCTAGAAAATATTTTCCATAGACTATAATTATGCCGGAAATTACCCAAACTTTTTCTTTTGGGGTATCTACAAAGTTTCCCTCTTGAGCCAAAACATTTAACATGAGGCACATGTTTTTTTCAATGAAAAAAAGTTTCTTCCACCATTTATAAATCAATTTTGTGCTTCAAAGAAAAGTTTCTTCCAAGAGTAATTGATTACTCCAATGTTCTTTAAGAAAAAATTATATGATATATGTATAAAAATATTATTATTATTATTATTATAAATCATTTTAAAAATATAAATATATAATAGAATTTTAAATATTCTTGACAAATTTTCTAGATTTACCATAATACTATCATTCAGCTGTCAACGCACCTCCACCGCCACACAATTCCCATCGGACCTTCCTACTTACCCCTTTAAAATTCACCTACCCCGAATAAGATATATGTGAAAGAGACTATACACTTTATATAAATAATATATATCAATTATTCACCTTATATGGATTGCATGCAAATGCATTATACGTCATATATATATATATATATATATATATATATATATATATATATAAATAAATTATATTTGTACCCATTGTATCCATTATAATTTTTTACGCTCATTTTCCTGTGTGATTTGTGTATAATAAATGTATAATCAGCATATATTTAATGTATAATGTATACACACTATTATACATATATTACACAGTATTATGCAATATCCTAACTGAAAATGGATGACAAACGAAGCAAGCGTCAACCATTGGTAATAAATTGTAAATATTTTGGGCACAAAGTGTATTTCATATCAAATGCTATAAAGTTAGGCTACTAAAATTTGTGGCAACCATACCTTGTTATTTTTCCTTTTAAAGAGAGCCCAAATTACTAATTATTATAGGCATAATTACGTAACTAAGTAAACATTTACTAGTGAATTACTTAACACAACACAGTTAGAATTACAATTAATTAAGATTTGCAGCTAGTGTTTCATTCGGATAGCTATGGAATGTTCGGGGCTCACTCCCTCAATTTGTATCCAACTACAACTCCTCTCTCTCTTGCCTTTCTTCCCTTTTATATAAATTATTACTATACTCTCATCTTACACCTTACTAATTTTTCTCCTAAACTTACTCAACCATATCAATTTTTCAAATTTCAAAGATATCATTTCTCCCTCGTAATCGTACTTCCCCAATTTCAAAAGATTCATTGTTTATTACATTTTAGTCTATTGTGTAATAAGTTACCAAATTGAGAATCTTATGAGAAAATGTGCGACTACGATATAAACATATGTAAGTTATTAGAAAAATCAAACAATAGCTTGATATATTATATCTAAGGTTGAAAAATATATAAGCAAATATTAGATCTGAATCTACTATTATTGCGGAGAATAATTTCTCATGGGTTATATTTTGCACAAAATTCACATAAGGGCAAAATCTAAATGATAATCTATTTGCTTAAATCAATGTAGTAACAAATAAGGAAAAAAAAAGAAATAAATAACCGTTTATCAAAACTCATTGATTTGGAGGAAGAAGACATGATTATTTTATGACTTCTTTCCATCAAAAGTTTAAGAAGCCTGCAAAGTTAATAACACACTATGGGTAGTAACTTGAGAGCTAATAGAGATAGGCCCTTACCCCAGAAATCAATATCAAGAAAAATATTACCCTTGAAGATCTCTCTCAACAGAAGTTGATGATTTTATATTTCAAACGTTTGAGTACATTCTTCCATACTGGAAGTTGAACATGGCCAAAAGTTTGGAAAACAGGTGCGTGACATGCATTTGTGTGTGGGATGTAAAGAAGGAGAATACCCCTAAGAAGTATGAAGGTGTAAGTGCATGAGATTGATTGTTTATTACACTTTAAAACAATTCAGAGGTAATATGTGTGTCGCTGGAATTTCGCCTATAGTTGAGGCCTGAGGGTACATAGTCATTCTCCCTAATAAATAAGAAAAAATGACATAAATAGTTATCCACCAAAATATTAACCCGCAATATGTAATTTTTAAAATTTTTTAAAAAAAATTTGGCTAATCACTTGCCATTTATATATATATATATATATATATATATATATATATATATATATATATATATATAAAATCGCTTATAAATGGACTCTAGGCCTAAAGTTGAGAAATCAGTTTGAACAAGAAAAAGAAAGATTTGTTTCTCTCTGTTTCCCGCTAAAATTCCAATTCTTGATCGTCAATGGCTAATGAAAAACAGCCATTGATTATTTGTAGCAAGAAGACATTCTATTTCGATTTCATGCCATCAAAAGCTGAAAAAGAAGCGTGCAAAGTCAACAACACACTATTGGGTTTGAAAATGAATAGGGCGTCATGCGGAAGCTTACAATTATAAATAATATGATAGATAAATTAGACGACACATAAAATTATACTAAACGACATAATATTATTATATGATATGACCAATTGGCCTACATAATTAAAAACTAATAAAAAACATAAAAACTGTAGAGAGAAAATCACCCTATAACCAAAACTCTCTAAATGTCTACATTGTGGATCCTATTGTGTTATGCTATGAGATTTAGGAATCTTCAATTTATAGATCTTTAAACTTTTCCTCTAAGGAAAGAATAAACCAAATATGGAAGAAAATTATATTTTCCTTTTAGAAAAAAAATTCAAGCGTTCATAGTAATACTTTGACTTTTCTTTAAGGAAAAAAAAATAAAATTCAAATAAGAAAAGAAAATCAGAGCAAAACCCTAATACAAACCACGGGTAAGGACTCGAGAGCTAATAGAGATAGGCCCTGCCACAATATTCAATCCGAATTACATGAGTCCCATCGTGAAACAGATTATCCCGGAAGATATCACTCAAGGAAGACTGGGGATTTCATCTTTTGAGAAGATTGAATACATTCTTACATACTGGAATTTGGACAAGGTTTAAAGTTTGGTGAATGGGTACGTGGAGCGTGTTCCTGTGCTGAATGTAATGGAGAATAAGAAGTATATATGAAGGTGAAACTGTTACCTTTAGGAAGCTGCCTAATCATGAGTATTATCTAACTATCGTGGAAGTGTTCAATGATCACGGATTGTGTGTTGGTGACGAAATTGTGTTATTTTGGGATCCTAGATATCCAACGTTTCTTTTCATTTTACTTTCTAAAGTTGGTGATTCAACAAGTAGGCATGTACTGATCGATTAGTGGCTCGTAGAAATTCAAGTTTTATGTTCAAATTCTGTAAATGATTCAACAATTGGAATATGAATATATGATGATTCTTTTCTCTAATTTAATCTGTTATCCGATAACTAAGAGATGTGTTTCAATTCATCCGTTCACTCCCTATGAAAGATCTTGTGTTTCAATGCTTGATTATACAATCTTGAATGCCTGTAATTTAGTGCCTGAATAATGAACAAAGAACTGATAATTCAAACTGTTTCTCGAAAATCAGGACCATAAAATCTTGTAGTGTCGTTCTTGAAAGGTCTTACAACAAGCACATTCTTTCACAATTCGTATATTTATTTTGATACAACCTCTTCTGCATTTTTATTTGAATTTGCTGATATCATTGATCGTCTTCACACCTCTAGTTTGCTGATCTGAGAACAATGTAGTTGAGGCCTGCGGGGTTTTGTGAGCACCCATTAGTTTAGGTATGAAATTTTGCAAAACGATAATAGTTTAGGGGGGTTTTGATACAAGCATTCACTCCATCCTCATTGAGTATTTGTTTCAGACTTGTAATTTGATTGAAAATGTTTTGCAACAACTTTTTCTCATCGTGTTATTGGTCGACTGTGCGCCAAGCACGGACATTGAAATAATCAACAACTGACTTATCATTAAATACTCTGTATGCCAAAGTAGTGTTTCCCAGCCCTGACATGCCAACTATGGAAATGACATACCTCATCTGGTCCACTGGTGAGCTTACTAATTATCCATTCTGTCTCCTCCTCAAACCGTACAATTATCTCACCAATGGATGATGACTTGTTAATTTCAATAAGACCTTGTTTTTGGGAATCGTCGCCAGTACCTCTTCTTTGATAAGCTTGATCTTTTCTATGGTATGCGGAAGCAAGAAGATAAGCTGAAAGAAACTATGATCTCTGACAAGAATTAAATAATGACATGTTCTGGCTCATATGCCACACCTATAACACGAGTCCAAAGATCTTATTAACTCTAGACCTTCTTTCACCAACACAATTTCTTCCTTCATCAAATCAACTGAGTAAGCATTGGAGTTGAGCAAGTCCTTTAAGTGTATTTCTAGCATTTGTCATCGTAGTTCTCCACATCCACCTTACAAAATATGCACCGTAACATCAAAGAGACAGTGTCCATTTTGCTTTCTCTGGGCTAGTGATTGGACGAAATGCATTAATTTGGGAGTATGCTTTTGATGCAGCAAGAACTGAAGATGTATGATTATCGATGTGTTCTGTTTCCACATAAATGTTGCTTGTTTCATTGTTTGCTGTAACTGAAGATTACAGTTCAACACAAGAGTCACAAGCTTGATATTTTCATTTCCAAGACACATTCACACAGAAATGTAAAACCATTCTTACAAGTTCTCAACAGGAAGGTAATTTTAGTTGTTAGCCGGTTTTGCATTCCTCTTCTATTACATTTATTATGAAACTATACAAATAATAGCTAGGTAATTGGAAGATATTTCCATAATTCCTTTGCTGAATTTACAAGGCAATTGGTAGATACGTCACAACAACTTCTGATGTAGATACAGTTAAACCTCATGGGAGAATGAGGAAAGGAACATGATAGTATAAGATTTTTTGGTTCCGTCTGTTAGGGTTTTGCCCTGATTTTCTTACCATAATTTAAGATTTATTTTTTCTTAAAGAAAAGACAAAACATTACCATAAATGTTTTTACTTTTCCTGCAAGGAAAATATAATATTCTTTTATATTTGATTTATTCTTTCCTTTTAGAAAAAGGTTTTGGAGTAGCTAGTTCTTTTCTAGTAGGAGAGATTTTAGGACTCTATAAATATAGGTTTGTTTCTTCTAACACAAAACAATAGTATCCACAATGTAGTCGTTTAAGAGTCTTATTTATGGAGAGATTTATTCTCTCTGAAGTTTCAATGTTTTTCTTTATATTAGTTTTGATATAATAATATTTTGATTTTTAGTATAAGTTTTTGTTATCTGATTTATCAACTATATGATTTGCAAATTGTAAGTTTCCGCATGACGCCTAATCACCCTTCAGAACCCAACACCGTAATCCATTGCTCAGTTGCTAGATTATCAGTGTCTTTTAGAACATGACAAATGTAATTCAGTGAGAAATCATAAACTACTAGTCCTGAATGAAAATCAAGAATGTATAGTATATAAGATATCAACATGCAAATGTGTTCAATGGACAAGATGATGCACGTTATCTATTAGCAACTTTTTTACATTTCAGAGAGATTTCATTAAATGTTAAAAGTGCAACTACCTTATCTGCAAATGTGTTCAATGTACAAGATCATGCAAGTTATCTATTACTCCCTCCGTCCCATTTTATGTGAGGTAGTTTGACTCGGCACGAAGTTTAAAAATGAAAGGAAGACTTTTAAAATTTGTAGTCCAAAATGAATGATACAAATTTGTGTGGCTGTAAATCATTTCATTAAGGATAAAATAGACATTTTATAGTTAAATTGTTACTTAATATAGAAATATGTCATTCTTTTTGGGACTGACCAATAAGGAAAGTAAGTCACATAAATTGGGACAGAGGAAATAATAGCTTCTTTACATTTCAGAGAGATTTCATTAAATGTTAAAACTGCAACTACCTTATCTTTGCTGTCGCATCATTTCTCTGCATGAAGATCATATCAAGTGGCGGCTCAAGCTAATTAGTGGGCTAAAGCCAAAAATAAATTGGAGGTCTAAATTTTATTTATTTTTTTATATCTGAGATTCAAAGTTATTTCTTTCTTTTTAATAAAAAAACTTTATTTTTTATGGTCTTAAACTATATATATATATATATATATATATTTAATCTTGTGGTCTTAATTCTTAAACATATCATGTGGAAGTTAAATATAAAAAATGATCAATAAAAAAGAAACATTCGTTAATGTTTCGAAACAAAGTAAAAAAAGACAAATAAATTAAAAAATATAGTATATTTTTTTTTGTTAAAAAAAAACTTATAGTAATTTTATTATTACTAAAAAATTAGGCCCTTCAATTTTGGGGGCCTAAGGTGTATGCCTCATTTTCAAAGGCATTGAGCCACCCCGATCATATGATGTTATGAAATAAAAGAAAAACTTAAATAATTTTAGCTTTATTTTTATTGACCAAAGTCGTGGAGCTTTCCTCATATATTTCCATCAATATGCGGATGTATTATATAAACTGGAGGTACCTTATCCAGAGCTTCCATCAGAGACGATACAAATCGGAGCATGTTATGAATCTTTAGGGAATGATCGATTCACATGGCGATATATAAATTCAGCTTGACTTTCAACCCATCCACAACAGAGTAGTACTAGTTTATGCACATTGAAATTTGTAGGGCCATGAGATAGTTTCTTCTCAATATAAAGTTTTGCTGAGAGCAACAGCTTCAGCATGACTTGATAAAATAAAAAATTAGAGAGAATGAAAAAATAAGAAAAGGAAAGCAAAACAACAGTTTACATGCCTTAAAGTTTCTCCGTCAGAATAACACCGTCTGATGTAGTACTACACAGAAATGCAGTGTGTTAGTGGAAAAGCCAAAATTTGCTAAGAACCTTAAAGAAACAAATTTTTCAAATTGTAGTTTAATTTATCCATGCTCAGCGCAACAACTTGTCTAGTCAATGTTATATGTCTATACTAAACTTGATTACATACCTATTCGAGCAAAGTCTAGGAGAGTAGATGAGCGGACACGTACTTTAACACCTAGATAGGAGAACCCTTACCTCCCGACTTCAAACTGGGAATGCAAAATTTAACAAAAAATATAGTGTGATACCTTAAAATAACCAGAATTAATCCCAAAATCTGTTTCAATAGAAAAGTTTTAAAAACTGACTGAAAACCTCCCTAGGAGCTAGTCTAAATTGTTCTCTTTGTATTGATTCTTGCATTGATTCAAATAGAAGAGTACATAACTATTTATAAATAATTAAGGAGGATAAAATATATTATTTTCCTTGTAGATACTAAACTAAAAGGAAACTAAATATTTTGCAATTAATGTAAACCCTAGACTTGAAAGGAAATTAAATACTATAGAATATTTTTAGACTAAAAACAAAAAAGTAAAAAGATTCTACCAAATTTCAACATAAATTAAAGAATAAGAACAATATGAAAACAAACACAACTCCCACTATAAGAAAGAGAGGAGTAGAAGCTGCCGGAGATCACCATCTCTTCACCTATGAAACATCATCCTGCAACCAGACTATTCCAAGTGACATAGCAAGAGTAGTATCAGTACAAAAAACATATACGGGTAGACATCATCGACAACCTAAACCCACCACATAATATCATGTAAATAATGAGAAGAAGTAATACAATTGATGGTCCTCTTTTCCATTGCAAAAGAAAATAATTAAAAAAAGAAAATAAGAAGATTTTTTGGTTGAATGAGGCTGAGCAACTTAGAGAGGAACACTAGTGTAATTTATAGTAGGTGCACTAGTCTATTTGTCATATGTATTGTCACATTAGTTAATATTTTCATACTACGAGTCTATTTGTCACGTGTATTATCACATTATTTAATATTTTCATACTATTAGTCTATCTGTCATGAATATTATCACATTTATTTAGTATTTTTCATATCATGTGAATCTATTACTAGATTTATATATATAACTAGTGTCTGGACACATGTGTCCATGTCGCGCAATACATATTTTTAAATATAATATATATAATAACATAAAAAAGTATTTGGGTATAATGACTAACATGCACTACCCAGAGGAAGGTTGATAACCCACAAGAAAAGGAGACGAAAAGTGAGGTTCACGAACACCCTGAGAGGAGACATGGAGGCGGAAATGAAGGAGAGTAACATTTTAGGAAACCTTACCTGAGGGTCTTTTAATAGTAGAGTACAATGGGGCAATGGGCTGGGCTAGACTTTGGTTTTTGTTTGAATTTTGATTTTGTTGGATACATTTATGTCCTTTTTTGTAAAGAATTATTTATGAATAAAGGGCTATGGCCAATACTAGATAAAAAATATAGTCGAACCTTAAAAGTTGAATTAGCTATTATTTATTAGTTAGTTATGTACGTGTATAATGAGTTAATGTTTTAGCGTTATTAGGTACAAACATGTATTATTATCGTATGATACCTTGGTTCTTCAATGCTGAATCTAAGGCTTTGAAGATTATACTATTTGTTTCCTTTGAAATCTAGAACTAACTATTCGGAGCAATTGTATCTAGCAATCATACCAAACTTGGACAAGAAATTATTGTTTCTATGATTATCAAAAAAGACCTATGTGAAAACTCCATGTTAGTTGAGGGGCATATTAGGAGCATCTACAGTGTTCCGGTAGGCTTTGAGAAGCGGAAGAAATTGTTGGAATTTTTTGTTAGAGTCTTGAAAGCTAGGATGTATTCTTGCAAGGTTCGTTGAGCTTCTCCATGTGACTGGCATCATTAATATTTTAGTTTCATACGATTAGGTGGAGTGACCCAGATGTGGCTCTTGAATTGTGTATAGATTTACAACAATTTGCCACATGAGAGATGTTGTTTAGATATTGATTCATTCTCTCAGCAGCTTGCTTTGTTTACTCTGCATGTTTTCGCAGCATAAGCTAAACCATCTTCATCATCAAAGGAAACAAATCTAGTTTCCTCCCATATTTTGTTAGTATGAACTCTTGAAATATCAATATTTTTTTTTTGATATCCATAATAGTTAAGTCCACATCTTAATGAGGGAACAAGAGCAAACACTTCATCAACGGATTCCAAATGAATGACAAGAATGTTCCACGTGACACAAGATAAAATAATATTTTGGTATATTCCATATATCTTTAGTTTTTAGCTCCTCTTAGACAACAAATTTTGTGTCTGGTAAGTTCTCCAACACGTGCCAAAGGTCATGTTTTGTGCCTTGCAATGATGATAGTACCGATTGAATAAACTCATTATTCATCATGGATATGAGGTTGTATTTATTCTCTTCAGATACGATTCATCACAATCTTATTATAATATTTTAAAAATAATCATACTAATTAGCATGGAATACATGTGTTTGAAAACTAGTTAGATAAAAATCATGAAGCTGGAGAATTAATCAAACACAAATCATCTAAAGAGAAAGCGACTATCGATCATATATGACATAATTCTATTTGGATAATTATCGGTGTAGAAACCCTAAAGTTTTTTTTTTTTGGGAAAAGACACGCTTCAAGAATATCCAATTTTCCGTGGGATATTCTTCCCACAGGTTTCAAGTAAAGCCGAACCTCCCTTGCTTGTACTTAGTCCTATTGAGAGTTTTTTATGTTTATTATCATTATCATCATCATCATCATATATCATATCATCATGTATTACTATAAGTGGGAACAAAAAAAGTTAAAAGTTGAATTGCGGTTTTACCCCTACTATAAATTAAAATGTTATAAAACACTTAACTATTTAATTTAAATATTAAATTGTTTCATTTTAATTAACATGTTAATGACTTTTGCACTTCCTTAGATTAATTCATAATTAAAATATCAAATTTAATAATACTTATCATCTATAATCTATATGTATATAATAAGAAATTAATAATAATATGATATCATATTATACTAAAAGTGGAAAGAATGTTAGGCAAAAGTTAGATTACCATTTTGTCCCTATATCAAATATAAATACTATTATCATCTAATAAACTGTTAATTAAATATTAAGTAGTAAATTTTAATTACTACAAGGGAGAGTTTCACATTAAGCCAATATCAAATTTATCAAATTCTTTCGGTTACAATTTATTTATGCCGTATGGTGAATTAATATTAAATTGTTATAAGTAATTATTATCAAGAAGACAAAAAGTCTCCTAATTATATTGTTCAATGAATTAATATTAAATTGTTCTAAATAATTATTATCAAGAAGACGAAAAGACTCCTAATTATATTGTTCAGTGAATTACATGTGAAGACCAAATGTTACATAATTAAGTAGGAAATTGATGAGCCTCTTATTTTTTTTCCTTTCATTTCCTATCACCTAAGGTTTTCCTATTTAAAGTCACCTAGAAAGGGAAATGAATTTACAAATCTCATTTCTGATCTTCTAAATTAAGATCCATTTTCTTATCTTTGGTATATCATTTGTTTCTTCGTTTTTTGATTTCCTTTTTGTCATAATCATAGACCACAGAAGAAAAGTTGTCATCGATCTTTGTTGAACTGTTAAGGGCAATAACATTATTGTTGTATTTGGATCGAAGACATTATGATTGATTGATTAATTGTAAAGAATGTTTGGAAGAAAATAATACTTTTTTTTATCATGTTGTATGAATTACAACAAAATAATAAATTATTTGTACTATTTATGTAAAGTGCTTATAGTGATGACCATTTGTAAGTGATTTTTGTATTAGTTTTAAATGTTCTTTTATAATGTATTCTTTTCTTATTCCTTTTTAGTTAAATATGTTCTCTGCTTATATAAAGAAATTTGTGTCTAGATTACAATTAAATAGATATTACTTATTTAGACTTTATATAATTATTGGCGTGGAACATGTACAATGTTATATTTCTTATTTTCAAATGAAAATAAAAATTATCTCAATGAAAGATTAGATATTTGATGATATGCCAGATCATTTGTATTTTACATGGATAATATGAAATATTTGGCAGATATGTTGAATGACTATACATGCATTTATAATTAGTTCATCTCATGAATTAGTATATTGCCTCTTTAATTAATAATAAAGAGATCTAAAAGCATAAAGTTCATTATCAATGATCCATATAAAATTAGATAGCTATTTTAATTTTCAAACAAACACTCTTACTCTAACAATTATCTGTGTGACACTAACTGGTAAATTTTTTTTCTATAAGATGTCTAAGGACTTATGTGGAGCACGATTGTCATATACTATAAGTTTATAGTAATGAGTACACTTGGCTATACGCGCGATGCGTGTACCCATAAACTAGTTAATAATAAACCACTAGATCACTATCTAGTAGTATAAATTTGCTTTAAAAAAATAAAAACAAAATAAAATAATAAATAAATAAATTTTCCGTGGGAAGAAGTATTTTAGGAGAGAAGAAGAAGAAAAATACGTTTGCCAATATAGAGAGATATAAAAGGAAAAACTTTAAATATCAAGATCTGGCTAGTTAGGTAGCCCAATAATTATTAAAAGAGCCCCTTTTTCAATAATTATTAAAAGACCCTTTTTGTCATCAAGAATTATAATTTTACTATTATAAATAGAATGTTACTGCCTCTTTTTTTTTTTTGACATAACTCTATTTGGATAGTTATCTAAAGGAGAAATGTAGAAAGAGATATAAAAGGAAAAACTTTAAATATAAAAATCTGGCTAACTAGGTAATCCAATAATTATTAAAAGTCCTTTTTTTTCAATAAAATAAAATAAAATATTAGCCAAATTTCTATGTTCCTGCTCAAGGTTGGAATAAAAATTAAAACCTAATTTTACTGTTATAAATAAAGTGTTACAACCTCTCTTTTAGTCAACTATCCTTCCAACAAGTTCTTCAATGTCTGATCAAAAGCCTTTCCTTACCCTTAAGAAGACATTCTTCTACAATTTTTTCCCATCAAAAGCTGAAGAAAAAGCTTGCAAACTTAACAACACCACATGTAGTGACTCGAAAACTAATTAAGATAAGAGACATGTACCCTTCCCCGAAAATCGATTTGAAAAACCCCCGACAGATCAAGAAAAAGATTACCCATGAACATTATTGTAGGAAAGCTAATGATTCTATTTTTCGAGATGATTGAGTACATTCTTCGATACTGGACGTTTGATGTTGCCAAAAGTTTGGAGAACGGGTTCAGTGTGCCTGTTGACATGTGGGATGTTACAGAGGAGAATATCCCTAAGAAGTATGAAGGTGGAAGTGTTTGCTTAGGGAAACTATACAATGATGACTTTTATCTTTTGTGCTTCAAATTCTTCAACCGCCGCGGATTAAGCGTTGGTGATGAAATTGGAATTTATTGGGATCCTAGATCTTCAAGTTTAATGTTCAATTACTTACTAAGGTTCGTGCTTAGTGAAATGTCCAAGAGTTTAGGACTAAAAACAACATACCTTAGTCTTTTTGTTAGTATTTCTCTTTCGTATAATTGTAATAGATGAATATTGAAGCATTTGCATTATGGAGTATGATGATTCTTCAAATTCCCCTTTTAGTACATGTGTTTTCATTCCTTGTTCAATTTTGCAAAGCAGTAATTTCTTCACTGATCGATGTATTTCATCACAATCTTATCATAATATTTTAAAAATAATCATACTAAGTAGCATGGAATACATGTGTTCAAAAACTAGTTAGATAAAAATCATGAAGCTGGAGAATTGATGAAACACAAATCATCTAAAGCGACAATCGATCATATTTGACATAACTCTATTTGGATAATTATCAAAAAGAGAGATGTAGAAAGAGATATAAAAGGAAAAACTTTAAATATAAAAACCTAGCTAATAAGGTAACTCAATAATTATTAAAAGACTCTTTTTTTGTAAAAAATAAATAAATCAGCCAGATTTCTATGTTTCCCCCTCAAAGTTGGAATAAAAATTAAAACCTAATTTTACTTTTATAAATAGAGTGTAATTGCATCTCTTTGCTTTGCCTTAAGAATACATTCTTTTACAATTTCTTTCCATCTAAATCTGAAGAAGATGCTTGCAAACTTAACAACACTCCACATGTAGTGAATCGTGAACTAATTGAGATAAGAGACATATATCCTCCTTCGAAAATCGATTTGGAAAACCCCTGACAGATAAAAAAAAGATTACTCATGATGATATCGCGTTAAGAAAGTTGGTGATTCTATTTTTTGAGACTTTTGAGTACATTCTTCGAAACTAGACGTTGGATGCAGCCAAAAAATTGGAGAATGGGTACGGTGTGCCTATTGATGTGTGGGATGTAACGGAGGAGAATGTCCTAAGAAGTATCAAGGTGGAAGCGTTTGCTTAAGGAAGTTGTACAATGATGACTTTTCTCTTTCGTGCATTGAATTGTTCAACGATCGCGGATTTAGAGATTGTGATGAAATTGGGATCCTAGATCTTCAAGTTTGATGTTCAACTTACTTTCTCCAATTTGTGCTTAGTGAAATGTCAAAGAATTTAGGACAAAAAACAACATACCATAGTTTTTTTGTTACCTCATTAGGATTGGTAAGGTAAGATCTAGCCCCCTTGCTTGTACTTATCTCTATTGTGATTTTTTTAATTTCTAATAAAAGGCTGATAGACACTTTGTCTAGTAGTAAATTTGCCAAAAAAATACAATTGTAATAGCTGAAGATTGGAATATTTGCACTATGCCATTTCACAAAGTAGTATTAGTTTTGTCCACTAATTTATTTCTCCTCTAAGTTGCAAACAAGAATGGATACCTCTCTGATAAGTATCTCCAACATGTGGGGATACATCTAGTGTTCAATTAGACAATAGGTATCAACTTCTATGTACGTGAGGCGATAGGGATAAAGCTTGCTCTTCCACGAAACAATATATAGTTAAGAGGTCCAAATCTGAAATGCCATGTAAAATCTACTGTGTTACATCTATGCAGATTTTGCATTTCTTCTAATTTATACTGCTTCTTAGATGATTATTAGAGGAAATGCAAAATCTGCTTAGCGGTTTTAGATTTTGACCTTTTAACCATTGTGCAGTATTCATGGAAGAAAAAACTTTGACCCTATCGCATCACATACATAGAAGTCGATATCTGCCATCTAATTGAACAATAGATGTATCCCCGCCCCTGTTTTGGAATTTTGACCTCTTGACCATCAAGCTATCCATTCATGGAAAAACTTATGTTTCTTTTCCCTCACATACCTAACAATTGATACGGGATAGAATATTTAGTGTCGCCAAGGCCAGATGATTTTGAATAGCGTACTTCATAATGCAAATGGTCCAATCTTCAGCTACTACAACTATATGAAAGAGAAATACTAACAAAAAAACTATGGTATGTTGTTTTTGGTCCTAAATTCTTGTACCTTTCACTATGAGCAAACCTGAGAAAGTAATTTGAACATTAAACTTGAAGATGTAGGATCCCAATAAAGTCCAATTCATCACCAACGCTTAATCCACGATTGTTGAACAATTTGATGCAAGAAAGATAAAAGTCATAATTGTACAATTTCCTTAAGCAAACACTTCCACCTTCATACTTCTTAGGAATATTTTCCTCTGTAACATCCCATACATCAACAGGCACATCACACCCGTTCTCCAAAATTTTGGCCGCATCCAACGTCAAGTATAGAAGAATGTACTCAAACATCTCAAAAAATTGAATCACCAACTTTCCTACAATAACCTCATCACGAGTAATCTTTTTCTTGATCTGCCAGGAGTTTTCCGAATTGATTTTTTAGGGAGGGTATATGTCCCGTATCTCAATTAGTTCTTGAGTCAGTACATATGAAGTGTTGTTAAGTTTGTGAGTTTCTTCTTCATCTTTTGTTGGAAATAAATTGTAAAATAATGTCTTCTTAAGGCTATGCAAAGACTTTTGATCAGACATTGAAGAAATTGTTGGAAGGATACACGAAAAAAAGAGGCAGTCACACTTTATTTATAACAGTAAAATTAGGTTTTAATTTCTATTCCAATAATAGATCAAATAATTGGTAATAATTTATTACTTTTTTTTTCCAAAAAAGGTCTTTTAATAATTCTTGGGTTACCTAATTAGCCAAATTTGTATATTTAAAAATTTTCCTTTTATATTTCTCTATATATTGACAAATGTATTTTTCTTCTTCTTCTTCTTCTTCTCTCCTTAAATATTTATTCCCACGGAAAATTGGATTTTCTTGAAGCATTTGTTTTTAAAAAAAACTTTAGATAAATATCCAAATAGAATTATGTCATCTACGATCGATAGTTGCTTTAGATGATTTGTGTTTGCTAAAATCTCCAGCCTAATGATTTTTATCTAACTAGTTTTCGAAGACATGTATTCCATGCTAGTTAGTATCGAGGCTCCCTTGGAATCAATAATGGTTATCGGGTGCCGGTCACATCCAGGGTATAGACTCGGGGTCATCATACTACTTTTGAGATAATGACCTATTATGATCCCATTTTGCACACGAACTGTCATGACCCGAGCCTACACCCTGGATGTGGTCGACACTCGAGAACCATTGCTGGCCCTCAAGCGAACCCTCATACTGGCTGACTACAATCGGAAGACTAACTCAAGCATACATAAGCATCAAATTGAAAGAAACATTTAAAAATAGTTTACTGAATCTCAAAACTTTGTTGAATTTACTAAGTATGAAACATAAATTTTAAATAAAATATCTAAAACTGAAAGACTCTCCAAAACTTCCTATCTATGAAGCCTCTACTATACAAAGATGAGTGCCGGGACAAGACACACGACTCCTCAAGGGAACTACAACTAACAACTTATAAAAATGGAGTCCTCTAGAAACAAGGACATCTTACTCAAAAGCTGACGAGCAATGATGTGATCTTAACGGACTTATCCTAAGAACATGTATTTGCATCATTACAAGATGCAGGTCAAATGACATCAGTACATTTAATGTACGAGTATGAAACATAGCTGAATAATAAATAACTGAATGAGAGGACTGCAATAGATATAAATATATACTCAACTGAATGTAAAGAAATAAATGAGTGAAATCATTAAAATTTTACAAAATACTTACTCATCTCTAGACTGAACATATTAAATGATATAATAAAAATACATTTTTAACTATATTTGGAAGATTCTCTAATCGACAACCATCACTATGAGATACGTGATGATACAACATCTCGTCCATGTTGCCAGAACTGTCCTATACCCTGTCGGGGACACCTCAACTAAGGGGATCCACTATGCTTTTCCTGAAGACACTTAAGATTCATCTAAAAAGTATGATCCTCTACCCATGTTGGCATACATGGTTTATGAGGAATGTGAGTTGTTTGAACTCCTCCCCATATCGGTGCTTAATACTACTCCCAATAATATATACTCATGCTCAATGTTTAAAAACATACTCTTCCTATGGTTTGAGATAATTGCTCAAACTATGCTCTTAAAAAAGGTAACTGCTCTTGAAATATCTTTGAACTCATAACTCATTTAGAAATCAAAGTTTCTCTTTTATCAATGTAAAAATTGTTACCTTTGGGAATACTTAGTTCCCTTATACTCTTACTCAATTCATACTTGAAAACTCTTTCTCAAAAATATATCAAAATCATATTGTGATATGATCACTGATGACTCGGGAAGTCATACGACATAAACATTGATGGTATATCTTGATACCATACTACTTAAACATTGATGTCATACTAATCATGTTTTAGAAACTCTTTCTCAAAACTCATCTTTACTTCCTAAAAAACACAGTTTAAAACTCAAGTGTTGACTGCAAAAAGCTTCTCAATAAATATAACTCATTTCATAGGGTTCATGCGGAATTATGGACATGAACAACTCAACTCAATGATCTCAATAACAATATATAAAAACTCAATACTCAGAACTCAACGATACTACTCATTACAAGAATACTCAATTTATAGTGTTCAAGCTGAAATATAAACATGAACGAATCAACTCAAGAATCTTAATGCATAACATATAGAAATTCAATTGTTAGGAATAGAATTTCAAAAAGAATCAAGAACTCAAGAACTCAAAATCAACTCATCTCAAGAATACTCAAATCTAGGGGATAGAAACCTAAATTACTATTTTACTAATTTGAAAGTAGATGTAGGGTGTGAGGTTGAACTAGTCCAACACTATGATAGTATTATATACCTGAAAGAACAAAGTTCTTGAAGAATCTTGAATAAGAACTTGATTAGAAGCCTTGAAACCCTAGCTTGAAGGTAAATAATCAAGAAAACAATCAAGAAGAATTATGATTTTCATTAGTGACTCCTAATTGTATGGAGGAATTTGAGTTGAAAAGAATGGAATTCTTGGAGAAAAACATACCTTGAAGAAGAATCTTGAAAAAGATTGAAAGAATCTTGAATGGAGTCTTCTACTTTGATTTTCCTTAGGCTTTGAGAGAGAAGAGAATGATGAATTAAGGGATGAAAATATGATTGTTTGGGGTCTTTAGTTAGTCAATAAATTTGTTTAGGGTATTCTTAGAGGTGAAAAGACAAAAAGACCCTTTTATTCAAAACTAGGATTATTGCGAAATTGGTGGCGTTGGAAAGAAAATTCAAATACCTTTAATTTGATTGGTTATGGGCCATGTAACTATTTATATTCTAAGAGATATGGTCGTTTGAAGTTGACCCAAAGAAAATCTTACATATAAACTTAATCGATAAGGAAACTTTCAACTCAACTTTGTGCTAGGAGTTTCTAATGATCTTGATTGATATCCAAAATCATTCCCCCACTAAAGAATTTAACCTTACACATATGGTCAACTTAAGAATCACCCGATACGACCTTACATATAAATGAAAAATAATTAGGGTCTTAAGTTAGAAATTTTTGGGGTGTTACAATATCTCCCCTTGTGATCATTCGTTCTCTAATGACGGCTAAACTGAGAATGGAAATGGGTTACTCTTACTATCTTTCTGACTTCTGAATTTGCCTACTAACATAGGCGGAACTGATTCCTACTAAGAGTTTGGAACTATCTATGACACATAAGAACGATACGAGTTTGAACATAGTCTCACTTCATCTGAATCCATTTGATATAAGGCAAGGATATCTAGGCACATGGTAAGAATATGAGCACTATATCTGGAGTGATATTATTGGTAGCTTTGAAACTTAGAAATACTTCTCATCTATGCTCTTCTTTCCTATTACCATACCTTATTGGCTGCAACCAGAAGGGTATATCACTACTCTTACCAAGGTCTGAGTCTAACTGTATACTCTTACTATATTCAAGACTAACTTAAAATCACAAAGTACTTAACATAAATTGATTATTCAAATTTAAATTACAAGATTCGGGTTCCATACTTCTATAGGAAATCTCATCCCAAGAATACTTCTCCTTATATATAGCTACCTTCAACCAACCTTGAGCCAATATCAAGGAACATCTAATATATTATGCATTTGTCCACATGTTAACAACACCACATTCAAGCCTTAATACTATAATCACTCCATGGACTCCTCCTAACCAATCCTTCTAAGAATTTTTCATCATCTCTAGCAACTGAAATTTCACGCATTACTACCAGGAAATGACTAATTGCTCTCATTTAACTATTACTCATGGTAAAAACCCATCCCCTTCTTCCTCCACATTTATAACCTTAGATGGAAGAATAAGACCACCACTACCATAATAAGAAACATAAACCCTCTCCTTCTATCATTACTCAACTACTATCGACAACATCTCTATCAAAATTGAAAAGGATCATTGAAAGATATTTAGGGTGAAAGATCATAAGCATGATTCATTTGAGAAATATGATGTAAGAATATGAATGATGTAACATTATGTTACTAGCCTTCGATAGTAAATCATGAATTCACGAGATTGAGCATATTATGAGGCATGAGTACTTATATGAATAGGTTCATATCATGGGGTTGATATCTATAACTTTATAGAGTAAGATTGAGATCAATGGGCTGAAGGCTTTACCCCTCATTCTGGAAATTGAGCAGAGATGTGAATATCTCTGAAGTGTATGAGCATAGGTTATGAACACAATTTTTATATAAGAGACATTATCATGATGTTGAAATGACTGAACTTTGAGGAATACACTAGAGTATGAATGGATTGATGTACCTCTAAAACTCAATCGAAAAACATCACTATCTCACCCTCAACACTTGACTTGGTTTCTCATCTTATCATCTCCTTAGGTCTAAAGCTAACACTTGAAAACTATGGATCTATTCCCTTATCTCTAAACTAGTCTACATTCCCTTTAATACTCAAGAAAGGCTTTTCTCATGGATACGAAACTCTCTATAAATAGGTAATAAGACTCCTTCTAGGACCTCTTTCTTAGATTCTTCTATTAACCTCTTCTCATTGGCTTATAAGGCCACTTCATTTAACTGTTAAGGAGAAAAAAAATAATGCTGACCTCAGCCTATTCCACATTAACAACTCAAATATAATATCCAGGCACACATGGAAAATCATTAACTTAATTGGAACCTCGTCTGATTACATACAATCTAGGTACACCTCTTAATGCTGTTGTTACTCTTATGACTTAGCCACACTTCACTACCCTTATCTAAAAGTTACGATCTCTCACTTGTACCACTCGTATTCATTACAACTAACATCTCAATTCCTCACCTACTCCATGTCAAGTCTACCAGATCAGATCTCAAAACTAACATCATCACCCTCATGTTTCCATTCTTTTGATCACGACACTCATCTCAAATTCAAGCTTAATGTCTACTACTAAACCCGAATATCAATGTGATTGCTTGCTTACTATACTAACTTACAACTACTAGATAAAATTAAGAAACACTTGCCTACTAAAACCTCATGACAAGTAGTAAATCCTTACTTCTCAATCTTCATACTTACAATTTACCGCCACACTTCCTTTCAAGTACTATTTACCCATTCACCATACATTGCCTAATTAGTTCTGTAACCCTCTGAATATTATGGTCTCTGCCTAAAAAATCATAAGCCTATCTTAGATCTATCACCTCATGAATACTCTGCTCTTCTATTCAACACCTATACTTGGTCTTCACTAACACAATATCACCTTGACAAAACTTCTCTCCAATTAAATTACACTGTAACTTATCCTAACTTGTAACTCTTACTCTACCTCATATTATGAAATCTACACAAACTCATCCTTTCTTAGTCTACCCATAAGGGTAAACTCCTAATTAATAACTTACTGGGTGCATGACTACAATAACATAATTTACCTCATCACTATCTCTCTTTCATAGATGACTAAACCTCTGCATGCATTTTTCTAACTCTGGGCACTTTTACTGCTACTCCTTACAATATCATAACTCATACTATCTTTCGGGTAAAAAATACAACCCAAGCATTCTAATACATACTCTTCTCTTAAAGGTCTTATCTGAATAAGGTTTAGAGGAGAAAGTTTGGGAGTACATCTCGCTTTAGCTCGAACGCACAATTCATATAGATAAGAGTGTATTTTTTCGAATATGAAACCTTAAGTTCACTGACGAGCTTCTGTCTATGCCCTATACAGTTTCATGACTTTCTGAAGACTTTTGCTCAGACTAACTCATCGATAAGGATCTGAGATTTTCTTTTCAACTACCTTAAGCACAAGGGGTGGTCGAATGAATTTGATAAATGTGCAAGTTTGAATAAGTTTCTTATGAATTGGTTCTGTTGCACGATGTATAATATGAAGGAAGGGAAACTTTTCTTAAAAGTATGAAACATAAGTTTTAAATAAAATATCTAAAACTGAAAGTCTCTTTAAAGCTGTCTACCTATGAAGCCTCTACTATACAAAGAATAGTATCGGGACAAGACACACGACTCTTCAAAGAAAGTACTGCTAACAGCTAATAAAAATGGAGTCATCCAGAAGCAAGATAGTCTTACTCAAAAGCTAACGAGCAATTAAAGTAATCTGAACAGACTCTTGTTGAGGATCCTAAGAACTTGTATCGGCATCATTAAAAGATGCAGGTCGAATGACATCAGTACATAGAATGTAAGAGTATGTAATATAGTTGAATAACAAATAATTGAATGAGAGGACTGCAATAGATATAGAAATATACTCAACTAAATGTAAAGAAATAAATGAGTGAAATCATTAAAACTTTACAAAACACTTACTCATCTCTGAACTCATCATATTAAGTGATATAATAAAAATACACTTTTAACTCTATTTGAGAGATTCTCTAACCGACAACCATCACTATGAGCTATGTGATGATACATGGTCTCACCCACACTGCCAGAACTATCCTATACCTTGTTGGGGGTATAGAACACCTCAACTAAGTGGATCCACTAAGTTCTACCTGAACGCATCTAGGATTCATCTAAAAAGTATGATCATGTACCTATGTTGGCATACATGGTTTATGAGGAATGTGATTTGTCTGAACTCATCCTCATATTGGTGCTCAATACTACTCCAAATAATATATACTCATGCTCAATGTTTAAAAACATACTCTTCCTCTGGTTTGAGATAATTTTTCAAACTATCCACTTAAAAGAGGTAACTGCTTTTGAAATATCTTTGAACTCTTAACTCATTTAGAAATCAAAGTTTCTCTTTTATTAATGTAAAAACTGATACCTTTTGGAATACTTAGCTCCTTTATACTCTTACTCAATTTATACTTGAAAACTCTTTCTAAAAATATATCTAAATCATATTGTAATATGATCATTGATGACTTGGGAAGTCATACTGCATAAACATTGATGGTATATCTTAATACCATACTGCTTAAATATTGATGACATACTCGATTGTCATACTAATCATGTTTTAGAAACTCTTTCTCAAAACTCATCTTTACTTCCTCAAAAACTCAGTTTAAAACTCAAGCGTTGACTTTAAAAAGCTTCTCAAGATTTATAACTCATTTAATAAGGTTCATACAAAATTATTATCACGACCCAAGGGTACACCCTACACGTAACATGGCGTACTTGACCCCGAAGGGGTCTCATACAAGCCCTTAGCATATCATAAGATAATAGAAAAGTATGTAAATTTAAAAATCTTTATCCATACAATCGAAGTCATTATCATAAAAGCAAGCGGAAGTCTTTTCTACACATTTGTCTCAAACTATTTATTAAAACTCTTGAATACAAATTGTTGGGATGCAACCAATATAAAAGTCTAAAACATAAAGAAATGACATAAAGGAAAATAGTGGGTTTGTCCTCGAAGCTATGAGGACTCACCAAATCTTCAACTCTTCTTGCTCCTTAGAAATCTAGCCTCCAAAGGAACTCAATCTCCAAAACCCTACATTTGATTAGAATGTAGGCAAAGTATGCATTAGTACAAAATGTACCAAATATGATAGCTAGCACAACATCATAAGAGCATCTCAAAATGGTTAGTCAACATAAGACATTAGCATAAGAGATAATAACATAGTCATAGCATAATCTCCAACATAAGCCTCATATAATCATAAGTCAACATAAGACATAGTAAATGATCATAGGAGATACTTTATGAAACATTAATTATAAGCATAAGAGACAATATCGTAATCATAAGTAAGGTCTCCAATCATAAGCATCATATAAGCCTCACTAACTCTTAGACATTCATAGCATAAAAGAACTATTCTCAAGTAAACTCAAAGTACACTTGTGCAAGGCAAGAATAGCATCCCATTATACCATCCAAGCTAAGTTTCCCTTTTTTGGTCATCTTAATCATAGCCTATATGCATGGCCAAGTATTAAGCTTTCTTACCATAAGGAACCATACTCCTAAGTAACCTCAATGCACACTTATGCAATGTATGAAAAGCATTCCATAATACTCTTCACACTAAGCATAACCTTGAAGTCATCATAGTCATATTTACCCTACTTTGGTCTAATTATTAGCTTACTTCATGTAGGCAAGGGAACTATTACCTTTAGTCAATCATATCATGTCAAGGAAGGCAACTATAGCACAATCCTATCTAAGCATTCATGATATAAGAGAAAACATCTCATGAGTCACCTTAAGGCAAGCTTGTTCCATGTATGAACAAGACCCTATAATCCTACTCATGCTAAGCTAAACACTCTAGGTTCATCATCTCTTAACATCATAAAGACATAGGTAATCACCTCTTAGTCATGCATAAATTTGGAGAGGTATCTAAAACTACAATCCAAACTAGTCATGCTCATGTTCACAAGTGCAATGGGAATCACCTCAAAGCATACATGTTTAGTTCATCATGAAGGACAACGGGAGTCACCTCAAGCCACACATATCATGGAATCATAAAGACAAAGGTGAATACCTCTACTCATGCAAGCAATGAATCATATGTATTCTCCTCCATGTTCATTAATAGTGGAATATATGTATTAGCCTCCATATTCATTAATAGTGGAATATATGTATTCGCCTCCATATTCATTTTAATGTGATATAGGTATTTGCCTCCATATCCATTTTAATGTGTAATGTAGGTATTCACCTCCACATCATCACATAAGGATCATAGGTAATCACCTCCATGAACAACATAAAGGCTAATGGGTAATCATCGCTTGCCTTGGGAGTCACACATATATAAAGGGTGATCACCTCACACTCCCCATGCTTGATTAATTAGGAGTAAGGGAAGTCACCGCACATTCCTATCATGTAAAGGTCTTTTGGGGTAATCACCAAAACCTCATCACATTTCATACTCTTTGGACTTAGATTTATTTTAGGTGAGAATAGCCTTTCAACCTAGAATCATTCTATGTGAGAGAACCTTTTATATCATATCATGTTCATGCCTAATACCATATCTAGAATTCTACATTAGACATGGATACTAACATAACTCAAGTGATTCTATCACTTTGTGCACTTAAGCACTCATAATGTAGATTAGGTAGGTATAGGCCTTTTACCACAATTCTATATTTTAATCTTCTAATCTCATATATAGACTTTATTCTCAAAGCCTTAACCTTCATAGTTCATCATATTGGATTTTAGCTTCAAACCCTAGTGATCAACTTTCATTACTACAAGCCTTACATTCAAGATTTACTTCTTGCAACCTTCATTCATACCTAGATTTCAAGGTATTTTAGTCATATTCTTCATTACTAGGTGATTCTAGTCACAATTGATCATAAACGTTCAATTCCAACTTTACAAGTCAAGATCAATCATATTCAATAAGGTCTAGTTCAATTTATGATTATATGATCCTAACCTTGAACAATTACTACACATGGCATTGATTTTAGAAGATCAATTATGAACCTTCAATTTCACCTCTAATGGCATAAACCCACAAAATAGCAAATTCATCAAATAAACTAGGGTTTACCATATAAATTACATGAATTCATCATAATATCATAATTCAATGCTAATACAATCATAATTAGGTATTATCCACTAGATTTGAATCATACCTAAACCCTACCCACAGTGTAAAGGAAAACCCTAGCTAGAATTGGGTTGTTGACTTCACAATTGTGGAAAATCTAGGGGGATCTATGGTTGGAAGAACCCATATATGATTAAGCTAAACATACCTCCACTCAAAGCCCTAAAACCAACTCGAATCAATGGAGGAAATCTGCCTCTCTTCCTTCTTTTCTTCTTCTTCTTCTTCTGCTTCTTTGCTTCTAGAGAGAGAAATATTTGAGAGGAAGTGGGTTCTTTAGATGAATGAGCTAATGACTTAGTTTAGGGTTTTATTTGGTATTTATAGGTGGCTAAATAACTAACTAACCGACCTCCCTTAACCCTTAATTAATTAATGACTTAACCCCTAGGCACCTCACTTAAAACTAAAACATGAAAACTGCCATGACCTACAACTCCACCACCTACAGATCGTGGGTGGAGTCACAAAGCATATTGGCTAGTTATGAGTGGGTACTGGAGCTAAGGATTTGCAGGAAAACTCAGGCCTTGACCCACGACCCCAACCCACGGGGCGTGGGTCCACCTACTGCCAGTAGGTGCCAAACGTAGGTGGGCTATTTTTTAATAGCTTTTAGGGTTGCTTTGAGGTCCCCTTTAAGGAACCCTTGGTCCTTGAAGGGGCCGTACCTTGACGTCCTAACCCTAAAACCCCTATTCTAAGTACAAGAATCATTTTTACTAGTTTAACCCTCATACGAAACTCCAAAACTCCCATACAAGGCTCCAGAACTCTCTAGTTCAACTTACTAGTTTTCGGGGCATTACAATTATAGACATGAACAACTGAACTCAAGGATCTCAATAACAATATATAAAAACTCAATACTCAGAACTCAAGAACTCAGAACTCAACGATACTACTCATCTCAAGAATACTAATCAACTCAAGAATCTTAATGCATAACATATAACAGTTCAATACTTAGGAATGTATTTTTAAAAAGAATTAGGAACTCAAGAACTCAAAATCAACTTATCTCAAGAATACTCAAATCTAGGGATAGAAACCTAAATTACTCTTTTACTTAATTTGAAAGTAGATGTACGGCGTGAGGACGAACTAGTCCAGCACTACAATAGCCTTACATACCTGAAAGAACAAGGTTCTTGAAAAATCTTGAATAAGAACTTGATTAGAAGCCTTGAAACCCTAGCTTGAAGGTAAAAAATTAAGAAAATATTTCAAGAAGAATTATGATTTTCATTAGTGATTCATAATTTTATGGAGGAATTTGAGTTGAAAATAATGGAATTCTTGGAGAAAGACTTACCTTGAAGAAGAATCTTGAAAAATATTGAAAGAATCTTGAATAGAGTCTTCTACTTTGATTTTTCCTTAGCATTTTGCCTTAGGGTTTGGGAGAGAAGATAATGATGAATTAAGAAATGAAAATCTGATTGTTTTGGGTCGTTAATGGTCAAAAAATCCATCCAAGGTTTCTTAGTGGTAAAAAGACAAAAACGACCCTTTTTAATATTTTTCCGTTAGCTAATTCGTCATTGCACTGTATCAGGTTACTAAAATGGTCATAACTTTTTACTCAAAACTCGGATTATTGCGAAATTGGTGGAGTAGGAAAAAAAATTCAAATACATTTAATTTGATAGGTTATACACCACGTTACTCTTTATATTCTAAGAGATATGATCGTTTGAAGTTGATCCAAAGAGAATCTTACATTTAAACTTAATCGGTAAGGAAACTTTCAATTCAACTTTGTGCTAGGAGTTTGTAGTGACCTTAATTGATATCCAAAATCATCAATTTAAGAATCACCCGATACGACCTTACATGTAAATGAAGATTAATTCTGATACGGGCTTAGAATTTTTTGGGGGTGTTACACGAACTCACTAGTAGAAGGTATGAGGCAAAATGTGAAGGAGAAGAATATAAAGAACATATTGCATCAGAAGTAAACTACCTCCTCTTGATCTTCCTCCTAAAATTTGGGTATTGGAGAAAATCCCTCTTCAGGTAAGGATATCCAATCTTGGAAAATAGATCTACCTAGGTGATAATACCATGTTTGATTCCAGGTTATACACCACCTTCCCTTGATTGTTACCCTTGTAGTCCGATCCTTGCGCATAGCAGGAGTTTAGTGCACTAGACTTCCCTTTTATGTTCTTATTATTACCTTTACGTATGATCGTTCATATAACGTTTTTCATCCCAATAGTTAGTAGATTATTTGTTTCTATCGGAATCTAGAACTAACTATTCATAGCAATTGTATCATACTTGGACAAGAACTGATCGTTTATATGATTATAAATAATACCTGTCTTTTCTATGTGAAAACTACATATTAATTGAGGGGCGTATGTAGGAGCATCAACTCAAAATTATTGAAATTCTACGGTATCGAAAGCCAAGATACATTCTTGCAAGACTTTTTAAACTTCTTCATATGATAGACATCACAAAAATATTTCAATTTCAACACCGAGGTGGAGTGTCACAATCCAAAAGTCTAGGTCATGATGACACACACCCCGAAACCCCAAAATTAGTGTGTAAGCATAAAAATTAACACGTACAAGACTCACTAGGGAAAGTCAGGCCACAACCGAAAAGAAAATAACAAGAAGTTCCCAATACCTAGTGGCATAAGTATAAAGAACATCTAATACATTTCTAGAATCTGAAATATATCTCAAGTCTTCGAAAAGAAATTAAAGAATGTAAATGATAGATGGAGACCAATGATGATCAGGAAAGCATGATCTGACAACATCTCTGAATGAGAAGAAATTGCTAGCTCAGATCAATCGCTACGAGGATCACCCTGACTATGATTTGCATAGAAAAGATAACAAAAGTAGGGGTGAGTACAATCTACATGTACTCAGTAGGTTAGACCGACTGAGTATAAGCAACTAATGAGACTTAAGAAATAAACTATGGAACACTTCCACCTGCACATGATGAAATGATGTGGTGTAACCAAGGTTGTCGCACAACAGGTTGTATACACCTTGTTGAGCTTTAGCTTCCAGACAAGGACTTATGAGGGGCACGCAATCCATATACCAATCCCATAATCTCATCAATTGCTACCTAGCTCGTGGTCATAAATGTAAGTAAGGTGTCACATTTTCTTTATCAAAAATAGTATTTCTCCACTTTCTCATATTCCATGAACAATGATATGCTGAATGAGGATGAATGCATCACAACACATACAACACAAAGGTATAATCAAGTCATCACAGATTTTTAATAGTATAAAGTTCCCAAACTCATAAATCACGAAACATATCCTCAAATGATAGGAATAGTGGAGAAAACTGTTCGAAATCAATGTTTACCACTTAAAAAAATTTATTTCATTTTAAGATGTTTCAAAAATCAACTCAAGCCCCTAACTCGGGCATCTCAATGTCAATATAAAGATAAGTCACACAGCCCCTTACTTGGGCAATTACTCAAATATTACATGGTTTCAAAAACAATTAAGGATATCACACAATCCTTCACATTGGCTAAGCAACACAAATAGTCATCACATGAACTAGACAAGAAGTTCAACACTTACCAACCTCTAAAATTCACACTACAATTCATTTCATAGTTGACTTCCTAAGAATGATCAATTTGCTCTTCTTAGTCTAAACGAAGAATAGCCAAACTTACCTGAAGGACGAAACTTCACCCGAACAACTCTATTGGAGCACTACCTCAAGTCTCAACCACATGATCACCAAAATGATCCTCAACTATGAAGAATGGACAGAGTTCATTAAAAGGAGCCTAATGATACCCATATTGATAAAATTAGAAACAAAGGCTAAAATAGTCTAAAAATCACTCCGAAAATCGAAAGGGTAAATTCACATTTTTAGTTGAAAATCAAGTTCAATAAACCAAGAGGAGTTTGTGGTTGAAAAACCCATTAAAAACTAGCAAAAATCGAGCTCCAAATCAAGAATTTACTACTTTTCCAATTTTGGGTGGAAAACCCCCAAAACCCACATTGAAATGAAGATTTAAAAGAGTTTTCAGAAGATAAAATTTTAAGGAATTGATAAAGAATAGTTAAAGGCACTTCCAAGCAAATCTCCTCAAGAAACCCCTCAAAAATCTCCTCCCATAAGCTCCCAAACGAGTGAAAAATAGGATGAATTCCCAAATATACACTGCCAGGTCTAAAAAATGAGGTTCGCGAATGCGAGACATGCACTGCGAACGTGGTCCACTAGGCGGCTAAGGCTTGCGAATACGGGGGAAGTTATGCGATTGCGAAGCACTATTCACCCATGGACGTACCTCAAACCCCTCACAAACGTAGTGCTCCAGCTTCCCACTATGCATGAACGCGCTAGGGGACCCGCGAACACAGTCCCCTTGCACCAGACACCTTAAAACAGAAAAACCAAAGATCAAAGTCTCTGATCGAACCCTCGAAAATCATTCAAATTCCGATAAAAATAGACTAGACATGCTACCCTACTAAATTTGACACTCCAGACTCAATGGAATCATTGGATTTCCAAAAATAGGTCAATTAATGGAATTACCCTCCCGGACCACTCTTAAGGCTTAAAACTTAATTTTTACCCAAACACCCAAAACTCAACCTTAGGCCTCGAAAACCTTATCAACCACCTAACTAGTTCAAACTCGACGTTCTAGACACGATAAAACTGACGAAATTCCCAATTTTTCGTGGGAAGAAATATTTAAGAAGAGAAGAAGAAAAAAAACATTTGCCAATATAGAGAGATATATAAAAGAAAAAAACTTTAAAAATAAAAATCTGGCTAATTAGGTAACTCAATAATTATTAAAAGACCCTTTTTGGAATAAAAATTAAGGCTGTCAAAAAATAGAGAGAAATATTAAAGGAAAAAATTTAAATATAAAAATCTGGCTAATTAGGTAACTAAATAATTATTAAAAGACCCTTTTTGGAATAAAATTTAAGGCTGTCAACAAAAAAATCACCCAAAATTCTATGTTCCCGCTCAATGTTGGAATAAAAATTGAAACCTAATTTTACTGTTATAAATAGAGTGTTACTGCCTCTTGTTTTTTAAAGTTTATTCTTCTAAGAATTTCTTCAATGTCTGATCAAAAGCCTTTGCTTAGCCTTAAAAAGACATTCTTTTACAATTTCTTTCCATCAAAAGCTGAAGAAGAAACTTGCAAACTTAACAACACTCCACATGTCGTGACTCGAGAACTAATTGAGATAAGAGACACATACCCTCCCCCGAAAATCGATTTGGAAAACCCCTGGAAAATCAAGAAAAAGATTACCCGTGACAAGGTTATGTAGGAAAGCTGGTGATTCCATTTTTTCGAGACGTTTGAGTACATTCTTCGATACTGGATGTTGGATGCGGCCAAAAGTTTAGAGAATTGGTGTGATGTGCATGTTGACGTGAGGGATGTTGCGGAGGAGAATATCCCTAATAAGTATGAAGTTGGAAGTGTTTTCTTAAGGAAATTGCACAATGATGACTTTTATCTTTCGTGCATCAAATTGTTCAACAATCGCAGATTAAGCGTTTGTGATGAAATTGGTCTTTATTGGGATCCTTAATCTTCAAGTTTAATATTCAAATTACTTTCTCAAGTTCACGCTTAGTGAAAGGTACAAGAATTTAGGACCAAAAACAACATACCATAGTCATTTTGTTAGAATTTCTCTTTCATATAGTTGTAATAGCTGAAGATTGGAACATTTGCATTATGGAGTATGATGATTCTTCAAATTCCCTATTTAGTTTGTGCAATCCCCATTAAGGACATGTGTTTTTGTTCCTTGTTATTATAATGCTCTTTTAATTTAGATGTGCAATTTTGCAAATCAATAATTTCTCTACTTATTGATTTCTCCTCTTAAGTTGCAAAGAAGAATGGATACCTCCCTGATAAGTTCTCTAAGACACGCCAAAAGGTCATGTTATGTGCACCGATAGTATTGAGAGAAAAATATCAGGATTGTTCATATAAAGTTTTTCATCCCAACAGTTAGTAGATTATTTGTTTCCATCGGAATCTAGAACTAATTATTCAGAGCAATTGTATCTAACATCTATATCTAAAATTGACAATATCATTAATATTAGTGGGTTAGGTTGTTAGTTTGTTACATATGATATATTCAAGTCTTTGTTTCTATATTCAACAGTTTCTAAAAAACCTAGTTAATAACTAGGGAAAAAAAGATAAAAGAAGAAAGGAAGCATCAGTTGCTGGCTGTTCAATTGTTGGGCATAACCTTCTGGACAAATTAAATACCTACATTTAGCGTAAATGACGACTGTAAATAAACTGCCTTAGAATATCATCTTCTGGCAATCAAAATTCTTATTTGGACGATATAAGTTCAAAACTGAAAGGGAAAAAGGATAAATCTACTTTTGAACTATCGTAAATGGTATCTAAATACCCTTCGTTATACTTTTAGGCACTGATGTCCTTACCGTCCAAATTTTGGGGCGTATATACTATTTCTATTAACGGTGGGACACGTGTCACAATCTTAAACACCTACATGATATTTATTTATTTTTTATCCATAGTTAAAAGACTCACCCAAATTAATTTAAAAACCCATCCAATTAACATAATACCCACACCCAAATTATAACCCTAAATCCCTAAACACTTCATGAAATCGAAATCATAAGTCTCCTTTCCTTCTCACTATTTGTTAAACACTTCATGGGATCGAAATAAATCTGGTTTCATCCCATATTTTGTTAGTATTAACATATATAGAAGGTTCTTTAAGAAATTAATTATAGATTTTTGGTAAAAAGGTCTGAAATATATCCGAACTTTGATCGAAATTGCTGTAACGATATCGAACTTAGGAAATGACCTTTTACCCCTGCACTATTTAATAGTGTATTTTAAAGGTATATATGTGCCCACATGGACATCATAAATATTGCATAATTATAAATAGTAACGTGTCCACGTGAGTACATATATACCTTTAAAATACACTATTAAATAGTGCAGGGAGGTAAAAGGTCCTCCATAAAGTTTGGTATTGTAACAACAATTTTGGCCAAAGTTAGAGTATTTTTCAGACCCTTTTACCTAGCTTTTATAGTCTTGTCTAGTAAAACTTAAAACTCAATTAATAGCAGCAGTTGGAACTGAGTTAAATTAAAGCAAACACTAGAAGAGACAATTACAACAATAAATTCTCCTTTTCTTTTCAAAATATCAATAGCTTCACAATCCATCAGAAATGTTGTATTTTCAAGAAGTTCTAAATTTAATTCAAGAGATTCTTAGAATGAAGCTATTTGATTTACCCACATCAGCATGATTGCGTTGACGGTCGTTTGATTTCAATTCAAGAAATTTATCAATTATTTTTTTTTTCTATATTTTTGGAGACATAGGAATATGGTTTTCCACTTGGTGAATTGAGCAGAACACAAACATCTTATCCAGTTAGAGTTGAAAGCTCATGTGCTTTCTTGGAAAGGGTTTTTTCCTTTGCGAGAAAGTAGCAGCGCACACTTCCTTTGATTCAATCAAATTCATTTCAATCTTTTGCTTACTCCAGCTAGTCCTCATTTCTATTGGAAAAAATAGTAATTAAAGAAGAAAATATGAAGATGTTTTGGCTGAATAAGCCCGGGCAACTTCGAGAAGAACACCGGGGTAATTTATAGTAGGTGCACGAGTCTATTTTTCACGTGTACTCTTACATTATTTAATGTTTTTATATTATGAATCTATTTGTCATATTTATTGTCACATTTTTTAATATTTTCATATTATGAGTCTAACTGTCATGAGTATGTCACATTCAATCATATCATGTGAATCAATTACTGGATTTACATATATAATGTTATTTCAAAAGGAGAGCCTTGAAAAAACATAAAGTTATCTATGTGTGACATGTAGGTCACTGGTTCGGGCCATGTAAGCAGTCACTAATGCTTGCACTAGGGTAGGCTATTTTCATCACACCCTTGGGAGTTTGGCCCATCCCCGGGCCTCACTAACAAAAAATGCTTTGTGCATTGAACTACAATTGTTTTTTATATAATGTTAATTCTATACTATGAATGAAAAGGAAATATTCCAAATAACTAGTTTGATTTTTCTATTACAGGTACATTTTCTTCTAATATGATTCAAGAAAAAAATCTCAACAACTCCACCTCAATAGAATCTCATAACATGATTTTACATCTCTAACTAACGCACCTCTGTTTCAAGTTGTTTGTCAAACTTTCCCTTTTAGTCTGTTTAAAAAAGACCTAGCACAACTAGGCTCAAGGTTACACTTAATCTAATGGATAAGCTTCCAAATTATATAAGGCTGCAGTTTGTGGATGAAAAATCTGATAAGTTGATCGAGGTTTTCTAGGATATTGTATATGATTATTTACCTTTGTATCATAATAATTGTTAGCACCAAGGTCATGATAAAGATAGTTGTTCTTTGATCTCGAAAAAAAATAAAAATAACAAACAAAATGATGATACTATTGAAGTTACTTAATTAAAGGTACTAGCAATATTTAAAAATACCAAGGTGATGTGAAGGAATTATTAAATAAAAAAAAGAAGGGTTTTAGGTGTTGATCAAAGTAAAGCTGCTGCTTTAGATTGACAATTGGTTGCTACCACTTCTGAGCAAAATCATGCAAACACAATGAATGTTGATACAAGTAATATTTGTCATTGGGTGTAAAATCACATCACATTAGGTAATAAGTCACAACTTAGGTTATACATAAGTTGGGCTAAATAGAAGGTAAATAAAGTTTATGGGTTAGCTTGAGAAATGGAGAAGAAGAGAAAAATAATTTTTTTTTGCCAAATACACAATCCTTTCCTACACTATTGATGAGTGTATTAGGAGCATCAACAGTGTTTCAGTAGGTTTTGAGAAGCGGAAGAAATTGTTGGAATTCTATGAAAGAGTCTCGAAAGCCAAGATGCATTATTGCAAGGCTTGTTGAGCTTCTCCATGTGACTTGCATCGCAAAAATATTTCAGTTTCATACGAGTAGGTGGAGTGACCCAGATGTGCCTCTTGGATTTTGTATAGATATTGATTCATTCACACAACAATTTGCTGCAGGAGAGATGTTGCAAGATCACTAGTGACTTAGATCGCTACCTGCTTCTTTACGATGATAGTGCAGCAAACCTCTGAAGAATATACCAAGTTCCTCACAGGGATATATGTAACACCTTAGACAATCTTACATCGATAAAATATATGAGAAATGAAAGGAATATAAGGAAGCAAATTTATCCATGTTGATGCGTTTTAAAGTCTCTAAAATTGACAATTTTATTATTATTAGTGGGTCAGGTTGTTTGTTTATTACACACTATATATTCAAGTTTGAAATTCAGATGCGACATTTTATCCATCAAAATTATCTTTAATCAGTAATGTGATACTTTCGTCAAACTAAAATGACTAAGAAAATTTGATAGAGATGTATAAACTTGAGACAAGACTGATTTTGTAAACATCTGACTGAAAGTTTTTGCATTTGCACAAGAATTAGGCTACATTCATTCAAGTCTTTGTTTCCATTTTTCTACAAAAGAAAGGTAAAAGAAAAAAGGCAATTGTTGGGCATGGCCTTTAGAGACGGATGCATAACCTCTGGACAAATACCTGCATTTAGTGTATGAAAAACATTTGTACCTTACAATAAGATATGAAACAAAAGCAATATGCGAATAGAACACTTTACTCTGTGGGGAGTTTCTTTGACCGACAACCATCACTATGAGCCTAGCGATGATACAACGTTTCACCCATGTTGCAAAGGTCATCCTATACTTTGTCGGGGTATAGGATTCTAACTATAATTGTGGATCCATCCCATAAGCCTTATTGAGGTAGTGAGGAGTCATCCAAATAGTTGGTATGATCCTATCCTACGCCGACTACGTAGTTTTATTGGACTTTGACTTAAAAATAAACTTTTGCCCAATTCAGTGCTCGATACTACTCCCAAAACAAACCATATCAATTATGTCGAATCACCCTTTACAAAGAAAGAGACTATTAATTTACTTTTACTTTCACTTTTCTTTATCGAAAAACTTTTCAGAAAATCAATTATACTCTTTCTCTTTTCAACTGTCAAATAGTACATATGAAACCATTCATATTCTTTCTTTAGAAACTCTTTTTTGTATGCATTTAAAACGTATACTTATGGACTTACCTATTAGGTCCAAAATCAATGTATAAGAAATCTCACATGATTTCGTTTATAAACAAATAGGGTTCATGTGATACAAAACATGAACAACAATTTAGAATTCAATTTTTTTTACATAATAGAAGTCAAAATCTCAACTGTTAAGGAATTTGAACTCAGAATAAGAAACACAACTAAATTCAAATTTCAAGAAAATGACGATAGAACTCTAAACATAACGTTTCACTGACTGAATTAAGATGTAGGGCATTAGAACAAGCTAGTCCAACGCTATGAATAGTCTTACATACCTTGAAGAACAAAGTTCTTGAAGAAGTTTGGAGAATAACTTGATTGGAAGCCTTGAAACTGTAGCTTTTGTCTTCCTCGCGATTTTCTTTTTGAGTTAGGGAGTTAAGAGCGTAAAATAAAACAAAATTGAGTGTTTGGTGGAATATATTCCTCTAATTGAACTTAAAACAACATGGCTTGGGATTGGAAAAAATGGGAAAATACAAAAGAAACCCCACTTTAAGTTGTCGAAAACCTTCCACGGGGCCATCCACAGTGTGTGGTTTGAACTACGGACCATAGATCCTATCCATGGAATTCATATTAAATTTTAAGGATAAAAGGTTCATTCTACGTGACCAAACTATGACCCATAGAGGTTTCCACGACCCGTATCTGGGTCCGTAGGAACAAGACCCCAAACTACGACTCGTAAAAGGGTTCTATAAGTCACTGACTTAGAAAACTCTGATGTGGTAATCTATGGTAAAATAGTCATATCATTTACTCTAAACTCGAAATGAGGAAAACTTGGCAGAGTTGGAAAAATGACTCAATTTTATTGGTCATGGGCCACCTAATTCATCATGTGCAAAGAGATATGATCGTTTAAAGTTGACCTAAGTAGAACTTTACATCAAAACTAAATCGGTAAGGAAACTTACAATTTAACTTTGTGCTAGAGGATTCTTGTGACCTTAATTCATATGAAAATTCATTCCCATACCAAATAATAAACCTTAACACCTAAGAAAAATTTAAGAATCACCCGATACAACCTTATACAAAAATGAAGAACGATTTGGGCCTTAGATTAGAAATTTTTGGGACGTTACACTCTTCTTGAGTTATTTATGCTTCCCTTCTAAGTTTGGCTAGTTCAACATAAGTTAAACCATCTTCATCATCGAAGGAAATAATTCTAGATCGCTCCCATATTTTGTTAGTGTAACACCCCGTATTTGAAACAGACCAAAAATGCATATTTTGAGAAGTTGCAGATGCAACCCATGGTTGCCATCCACGAACCGTAGGTCAGACCACGACCGATGTTATTGGTCTGTGGTTGAGTACTGCAACCCCTCCCTAACCCAACTAAAAAAATCGGCTAAGTCTCGACCCACGGACAAACCCACAGTCCGTAGATCAGACTACTGTCTGTGGTTTGTGTCCGTGGATCGAGGCCCTCTTTACCCAGCCTTTGACGCAAACGACGGTCGACCATCACGGACTGTTGTTCTATCTATGGTCCATATCTAACCGTAAGTGAGGGTCAGCTACCAGTTAGAGGAAAATTGTTGATTTGGATCAACTTCAAATGGTCATAACTCTTAGCACAAAAGGAATTATGTGTCCCATAATCTATGATATGATAAATAGTTGAATCCTCTTTCCAACGCTTTGCTAAAATCCGACCCCCGAGTAAAAAGTTATGCTCGTTTTAGTGTAGCCCTGTCGGGCAAACTTGACCTACGACTCCAATCTATGGACCGTAGATTGGCCTATGGCCCATAGGTTCTGTCCGTCGATCACTTCGACAGCAGTTAAGTCAGGGGTCTTTTGGTCTTTTCCTATTTTGTTGGACCCCTAAGCTACAACGTTTAGACCCTAAATTATAAGGGTTTAGTCAGTTTAAGCCTAGAAACATAACTAGAACTTACCTAGTCAAATCATTAATCAAAACTTAGAAAAATTAGAGCATAAGAGGAAAAGAGAAGTCAAGAACCCTAGTTCAAGAACGCAACAAGGTTCTATCAGTTCCATTCCTGAAATCTAAAGATTTCTCCGTGGAATTCGTCACTAGGTATGAGGAATTTCACTAGTGGGTTCCTTTCACCCATTAGGTCTCTAGTTTTCAGTCAGTTTCTTGATTCCCTTATTATGACTAGACCTAGGGTTTCTTGAATGTTAGAGTTATTGGGTTCTTAGCTATTAGAATGATCCAAATTAGATCAATATGTTAATATTTAGTTTATTGCATGAATTCAGAACCCTAGCTATGTATTTCTTAAGTTCTTGAATTACACATGCTATGTCAGATATTTCAGTTATTCAGTTATATATGCCTCAGTTATTAATGTATCAATATCAGTTTAATTATTGCATTCTCAGTTTGCATGTTCAGTTCGAGCTATCCAGTAACTTACAGAAATTCAGTCATAATGTGTTAATTACTTAATCCATTGGGAGTAGCATAATACCGAGTTGGACTAGGGTTCAGTGTACCCAAATAGTCCAAGAACTACTAGCCATGTAGGTTGTAAGTCCCCTAAGTGGGCATCATTTCAGTGATCACGCCAACATGCCTCTATACCTCTGGCAGGGTATATTGGGTCCTCTCGATTAGGTGTATACATCGGACTCTACATTTAGCTCATGTGGTTTTATTGTCGGTTATTAGTAGCTCCCACAATTCAGTCAGATTCTATTGCATTGACCATGTATCATTATATCCAGTATTTAGTTTCAACATGTTATAAAGTTGTCACTGCATTCAGTTAACTCAGCATTCAGTATCTATATCATGTTCATAATATATCATTGCTTATTTGATTTGTTCAGTTATATGTTATTTCAGCTTTACTCTATCCTGCATGCTCAGTACCTTTCAAGTACTGACGCATACATGCGCTACATCTTCTCGTGATGTAGGTTCAGGTTCTCAGCATCCAAATCACGCTTAGATCAGTTCTCGATCTCCAGTTCAACAAAATCAGTGGTGAGTCCTCATTCTCCAAGGAGAATAGTCATGAGTTTCTTTTTAGTATTTTTAGTCCTTTAGTTTTAGTTTTTGCTAGACTTAATTGGGGCATGTCCCAGCATTTCTTGTTAGTTAGACTCTATTTTCAGACATAGATAGATTCAGCTTAGTAATGAATTAATATCTTCTTTGTATTAAACTCATCAGTTTTCATATATCTCAGTTATAGTATATGTGTATTCCCCATCTTTTCATTTTTTTTATGATTATAGCTTCCACACAATTTCTATTATTCAGTTTATATTTAGTATGTTCATGATCATGCCATCAAGGTTAGCTTGGGATCACTTGTGGTCCTAGGTCCCGTGTCTACGTCTCGAGGGTAGCTCGGGGTGTGACAAACTTGGTATACACATCTACATGAACATCATACAAGTAGTGTCTCCAAATCTTGAGTGCAAACACCATTGCTGCAAGCTCGAGGTCATGGGTCAGATAATTCTTCTCATGTACCTTAAGTTTTCTAGAAGCATAAGCTATAACCTTACCTAGCTGCATCAACACACAACCTAGGCCGACTCTGGATACATCACAATAGATCACATAACCATCTGAACCCTCTGGTAGAGTTAAGACAGGAGCTGTAGTCAACCTAGTTTTCAATTCTGCGAAGCTTTTCTCATAATCATCTGACCATTGAAACTTGACCATCTTCTGAGTCAACCTAGTCAATGGTGAGGCTATGGGCGAAAATCCTTCCACGAACCTCCTGTAATAACTCGCTTGACTGAAGAAACTTCTGATATCTGTATTAGAGGTAGGTCTAGGTCATTGTTTCACTACTTCTATCTTCTGGGAATCTACTCGAATTCCTTCACTAGACACAATATCCCCAAGGAAAGCAACTGATTATAACCAAAACTTGCACTTGTTAAATTTTGAAAATAATTGACGATCTTTGAGAGTTTGCAGAACAACTCTCAAATGACTCACATGTTCTTCCTCATTCCTAGAGTAAATGAGGATATCATCAATAAATACGATAACGAACACGTCCAAGTACTGCTTGAATACTCTGTTCATCAAATCCATGAAAGCTGCAGGAGCATTGGTTAGTCCAAATGACATAACTACAAATTCATAATGACCATATCGAGTTCTGAAGGCTGTCTTCAAAATGTCACTATCTTTGACTCTAAGCTGATGATAACCTGATCTGAGGTCTATCTTTGAGAAATAACTAGCACCATGAAGTTGGTCGAACAAGTCATCAATCCTGGGGATGGAATACTTATTCTTGATTGTGGCCTTGTTCAAATGCCTATGGCCAATGCACATTTTGAGAGAACCATCTTTCTTCTTTATGAACAACATTGGTGAACCCCATGGCGAAATACTAGGTCTGATGAAGCCCTTATCTAGAAGATCTTTCAACTGCTCTTTCAATTCCTTAAGCTCAGTTGGAGCCATTCTATAAGGAGGAATAGAGATAGGATGGGTATCTGGAAGGAGATCAATTCCAAAGTCGATTTCCTTTCGAGAGGAACTCCAGGAAAATCATCTGGAAACACTCTGGAAACTCATTTCAGAAGGGTTTTGGTACTCAGGTTAACCTTAACACAATATTTCATCCACAGACGAATGGTTAGGTAGAGCGTACCATTTAAACCTTAGAGGACATGTTGTGAGCTTGTGTGATCGACTTCAAGGGTAGTTGGGATGATCACCTTCCTCTTATTGAGTTTGCCTACAACAATAGTTACCATTTCAGCATTCAGATGGCCCCTTATGAGTCATTGTATGGGCATAGATATAGATCTCCAATTGGTTGGTTTGAAGTAGGTGAAGCAGCCTTGATAGGACCAGATTCAGTCCATGATGCTATGGAGAAAGTGCAACTCATTAGAGATAGACTTAAGACTGACCAGAGTCGCCAGAAGTCTTATGCAAATGTAAGGAGAAGGGAACTAGAGTTTCAAGTTGATGATTGGGGTTTCCTGAAGGTGTCACCTATGAAGGGGGTGATGAGGTTTGGCAAGAAAGGGAAGCTCAGTCCCAGTTATGTAGGCCCTTATCGGATCTTGAAAATGATTGGTAAAGTGGCTTATGAGTTAAAGTTACTAGCAGATTTAGCAGCAGTGCATCTAGTCTTTCACATATCACTTTTGAAGAAATGTGTGGGTGATCCAACATCCGTAGTGCCATTAGAGACTGTGACTGTAAAAGATAGCCTTTCCTATGAGGATGTACCAGTTAAGATTCTTGATCGTCTAGTTAGAAGGTTGAGAAACAAAGAAGTCGCTTCAGTCAAGGTTTGGTAGAAGAGTCAATCCATAGAGGGAGCTACTTGGGAAGCAGAATCGGCCATGAAAACCAAGTATCCTTACCTCTTCCTTCCGATTCCACTGTATCTTAAGGTAATAGTTCCTCTTCAGTTTTTCAGTCATTCATGTGTAGGTTCAGTCTTAGAATCATGTTCATTTAGTTTGTACTTGCATTTTCAACGTATTTGCATGTTCTTGGAACTCAGTTCAGTCAGAAATTTAGTTCTCAGTGATTAGTGGTAGGGATTGCAGCACTCTCCTTCCATTTCTGATAGTTTAGTCTTCATTCTAGGATGAATGATCCCAAGGGGGAGATAATGTAACACCCCATATTCGAAATAGACTAAAAATGCAGATTTTGAGAAGTTGCAGGTGCAACCCACAGTTGCCATCCACGGACCATAGGTCAAACCACGACCCGTGCTAGTGGTCCATGGTTTACCACGCAACCCCTCCCCAACCCAGTTCATAAAATCAACTAAGTCTCGACCCACAAACAGACCCACGGTCCGTAGATCAGAGGGATTGAGGCCCCTTTTACCCAGCCTTTGACGCAAACGATGGCCAACCAACACGAACCGTCGTTCGATCTATGGTCCGTAGGTCTGACTGTAGGTGAGGGTCAGCAACTAGTTAGAGGAAAATTGTTGATTTGGGTCAACTTCAAATGGCCATAACTCTTAGCACAAAAGAAATTATGTGTCCCATGACCTATGATATGATAGATAATTGAATCCTCTTTCCAACGCCACTGAGTGTGCTAAAATCTGACCTCTGAGTAAAATGTTATGCTCATTTTAGTGAAGCCCTGTCGGGCAGACTTGACCTACGACTCCAGTCTATGCACCGTAGATTGACCTACGGCTCGTAGGTCCCGTCTGTCAATCACTCTGATAGTAGTTAAGTCAGGGGTCTTTTGGTTTTTTCCTATTTTATTGGACCCCTAAGCTACGTCGTTTAGACCCTAAATTATGAGATTTTAGTCAATTTAAGCCTAGAAACATAACTAGAACTTACCTAAGTCAAATCATTAATCAAAACTTAGAAAAATTAGAGCGTAAGAGGAGAAAATAAGTCAAGAATCCTAGTTCAAGAAAGCAGCAAGGTTCCATCAGTTCCATTCTCGAAATCTAAAGATTTCTCCGTGAAATTCGTCACGAGGTATGGGGGATTTCACTAGTGGGTTCCTTTCACCCATTAGGTCGCTAGTTTTCAGTCAGTTTCTTGATTCCCTTATTATGACTAAACCTAGGGCTTCTTGAATGTTAGAATTATTGGGTTCTTAGCTGTTAGAATGATCCAAATCAGATTAGTATGTTAATATTTAGTTTATTGCATGAATTCCAGAACCCTAGCTATGTATTTCTTTAGTTCTTGAATTACACATGCTATGTCAGATATTTTAGTTATTCAGTTACAATGCCTCCGTTATTAATGCATCAATATCAGTTTAGTTATTGCATTCTCAGTTTGCATGTTCAGTTCGAGCTATCCAGTAACTTACAAAAATTTAGTCATAATGTGTTAATTACTTATTCCATTGGGAGTTGCATAATACCAAGTTGGACTAGGGTTCAGCGTACCCAAATAGTCCAAGAACTACTATCCACGTAGGTTGTAAGTCCCATCTGTGGGCATCATTTCAGTGATCACGCCATCATGCCTCTATACCTTTGGCAGGGTATATTAGGTCCTCTCGATGAGGCCTATACATCGGACTCCACATTTAGCTCATGTGGTTTTATTGTTGGTTATTAGTAGCTCCCATACTTCAGTCAGATGCTATTGCATTGACCATGTATCAGTATATCCAGTATTTAGTTTCTACATGTTATAAATTTTTCACTGCATTCAGTATCTATATCATGTTAAGATTATATCATTGCTTATTTGCATTGTTCAGTTATATGTTATTTCAGCTTTACTCTATCCTGCATACTCAGTACCTTTCAAGTACCGATGCATACGTGTGCTACATCTTCTCGTGATATAGGTTTAGGTTCTCAGTACCGAGATAACGCTTAGATCGGTTCTCGATCTCTAGTTCAGCAGAATCAGTGGTGAGTCCTCATTCTCCAAGGACAATAGTCATGAGTTTCTTTTTAGTATTTTTAGTCCTTTAGTTTCAATTTTTGCTAGACTTAGCTGGGGCCTGTCCTAGCATTTCTAGTCAGTTAGAGGCTATTTTCAGACATAGATAGATTAAGTTTAGTATTGAGATAATATCTTCTTTGTATTAAACTCATCAGTTTTTATATATCTCAGTTATAGTAAATGGGTATTCCCCATCTTTTCATTTTGTTTATGATTATAGCTTTCGCAACGTTTCTATTATTCAGTTTATATTTAGTATGCTCATGATCATGCCATCAGGGTTATCTTGGGATCACTTGTGGTCCTAGGTCCCGTGTCTGCGTCTCGGGGGTAGCTCAGGGCGTGACAAACTTGGTATACACATCTACATGAACATCATAGAAGTAGTGTCTCCAAATCTTGAGTGCAAACACCACTGCTGACAATTAGTATGAATTCTTGAAATGTCATTAAAAAAATCAATATCCATAATTGTAGAAACCACAACTCAAATGAGAGAATAAGAGCAAACACTTCATCAACAGATTCTAAACGAATAACAAAAATGTTCCATGCACATAACATGTTTTAAGACACAAGATCAAAAGATATTTTGATATATTCCACATATCTTTAGTTTTAGCTCCTGTTTGACAACAATTTTGGTGTCTTGTAAGTTCTCCAACACACGGCCAAAAAGGTCATGATTTGTGCCTTGCAATGACAATAATATCGGTTGAATAGGCTCATTATTCATCATGGATATGCTTGTTTTGATTCTCTTCAAATTTGATGTAATTCATCACAATCTTATTATAATATTTTAAATATAATTATATTAATTGGAGTGAAATACACGTGCACGTGTTCGAAAACAAGGATAAAAATCATGAAGCTAGAAAATTGATCAAACACATATCATCTAAAGAGACTATATCGTATATGGCATAACTCTATTTGGATAATTATCTAAAAACTTTTGGGAAAGGAAAAAGGGTCTAATATACTCCTCAACTTTGTTAGTTAGATCAGGTATACCCTTCGTTATTAAAGTGGCTCATAGATACCCTTACTGTTATATAAATGACTTACATATATCCCTGCCGTTACAAAAGGAGCTCACATAAACATTTCATCTAACGGAAGTGAAAAAATTAGTTTTATATTTATTTTTTTGACCTAATTTTTTAAAAAATAAATCATGTGGGGGTATATATGATTATTCTAGTAAAGTTCAAGTTGTATTTAAATATTTTTCATACACAAATTATTTTTTGACTATCATTATTTGAGTTTCTTAAGTTTTTTCTTTCATTCTTTAGAGTAAAGAGAAAAAAAATTATAACTAATTTTTTTGCGCCTATACTGTAATTTAGTTTTTGTATTTGTAAAAAAAAAAAATGGGGGCATCTATAATAAATTTTACAAGAAAATTTGTGAAACATAAATAAATTGGTCCATTAAAATAATAAATTTAAATTAGTCATTGAAAAATAAAAGTAAAAAGCATGTGAGGATGATCAAATATACCACATATGGATTATATTTTTTACAAAAAGATAATTAAAAATCAAATTAATTTTTTTTTCACTTCCGTTAGAGGAAAAGGGTATATGTGAGTCATTTGTATAATATTAGAGATATATATGAGTCACTTTCGTAATGAAGGGTATATCAGCTCTAAATAACAATGTTAAGGGGTATATCATACCCTTTTCACTTTGGGAAATAAACAGGCTTCAACAATATCCAATTTTCCGTGGGAAGAAATATTTAAGGAGAGAAGAAGAAAAAAAAATACATTTGCCAATATAGAGAGATATATAAAAGGAGAAACTTTAAATATAAAAATCTGGATAATTAGGTAACTCAATAATTATTAAAAGACCATTTTTGGAATAAAATTAATGGTGTAAAAAAATAGAGAGAAATATAAAAGGAAAAACTTTAAAAGAAAAAATCTGGCTAATTAGGTAACTCAATATTTATTAAAAAACCCTTTTTGGAATAAAAATTAAGGCTCAAGAAAAAAAAATATAACCCAGAACTCTATGTTCCCACTCAAGGTTCGAATAAAAATTAATACCTAATTTTACTGTTATAAATAGAGTGTTACTACCTCTTTTTTTTCAGTGTATCTTTCCAACAATTTCTTCAATGTCTAATCAAAACCCATTTCTTAGCCTTAAGAAGACATTCTTTTACAATTTCTTCCCATCAAAAGCTGAAGAAGAAGATTTCAAACTTAACAACACTCCACATGTAGTGACTCGAGAACTAATTGAGATAAGAGACATATACCCTCCCCCAAAAATTGATTTGAAAAACCCCTGGCAGATCAAGAAAAAGATTACCCATGACGAGGTTATTGTAGGAAAGCTGGTGATTCCATTTTTTGAGATATTTGAGTACATTCTTCGATACTGGACGTTGGATGCGGCCAAAAGTTTGGAGAATAGGTGCGATGTGCCTGCTGACATGTGGGATGTAACATAGGAGAATATCCCTAAGAAGTATGAAGGTGGAAGTGTTTTCTTAAGAAAATTGCACAATGATGACTTTTATCTTTCGTGCATTAAATTGTTCAACAGTCGCGGATTAAGCGTTGGTGATGAAATTGGACTTTATTGGGATCCTAGATCTTCAAGTTTAATGTTCAAATTACTTTCTCAAGTTCAGGCTTAGTGAAAGGTACAAGAATTTAGTACCAAAAACAACATACCATAATCATTTTGTTAGTATTTCTCTTTCATATAGTTGTAATAGCTGAAGATTGGAACATTTGCATTTTGGAGTGTGATGATTCTTCAATTTCCCAATTTAGTTTGAGCAATCCCCTTTTAGTACATGTATTTTCATTCCTTGTTATTATAATGCTCTTTTAATTTAGATGTGCAATTTTGTGAAGCAGTAATTTCTCCACTAATTGATTTCTCCTCTAAGTTGCAAACAAGAATGGATACCTCCCTGGTTAGTTCTCCAAGACACGCCAAAAGGTCATGTTTTGGTCACCGACAGTATTGAGCGAAAAGTATTAGGATCGTTCATATAAAGTTTTTTGTCCGAACAGTTAGTAGATTATTTGTTTCCATCATAATCTAGAACAACTATTCAGAGCAATTGTATCTAGCAACTATATCATACTTGGACAATAACTTATCATTTCTATGACTATAAATAAGACCTGTCTTGAAACAAACTCGATTCCCAACACAAACACTAATATGTATTATTTACTTGTTACAAAGTACAATGTATAATACGCACAACAAAGTAATAACGTACTAATTACAAATAGACTAACATAGAAGAAGATAACTAGAAGGAGATGAGACTAGAATAAAGAAAGGGGATGAGAGATGGCTGACAACCAAAGCCTCAACATAATTGCATAATCGTTCTTCTACCTTCTAGTCCTTTTTTAACAGAGATACTAATTGGGCCTGGATCCTAAATAAAAGTCTCTAATAGCTCATAGGCCCTTACCGAATCAGTTTGGTTCACAACAATACTCTCACCCTAAAAAAGAACCTTGTCCTCAAAGTTCGAGTAGAGACAAACTAACGAGGGAAATATAACATTCTTGTAAAACAATTTCTCAAAATAGTTCAACACCAAAACATATGTTTTGTGTGAACTCATGGCCATATGATAAAGTATAGAATGCAGTGGCACCTGTAGGTTCTCAACCATAATTTCTGGAGGCATGTAACAAGTTCCTAGAAGTGATGAAGAACCTGGAATAACAAGCATTTCCATATTGGCTCGAATCGGAGCATTGTTCAAATGAATTGATAGTGAGAAAGATTCAACAGTTCTAAAAACAATCCTGGGAACAATCATTTGTTCAGTCAAATTAAACGGCATAGAAACATTAGCGGAAGGGCAAAGAAGCTTCACCCATGTTTTCTCCAGATAACAAAGTGCTACGCACCACTCATTGTGCATACAAATAATGAATGACAAAGGACTCCATGGCGTTGAGCAATTTGTCTCATATGTTAATGCTACTTTGTAACAATAGTCACACTGATGGACATGGAGAAGAGTATGACATGTCCATGCAAGTTTACTATCATTCGCGAGGTCGTGTTTCGCAGCTTCATCTACATCTGCATTTGGAGCACTCATTAGAAGAACATCTACTATGTTGTTTTCTCGGCTTTTTACTGGTAGGACATGAAAATTCTTCTCAATGAGAAATCTTTTCGTAAACACTAGCTCAGTTGAAGCAAGGAGAAAGAAGGCAGAGTCATGTCGTTTGGAAGATCCAAGTACATAGTAGAAATATACAATGCTAATGTTTCTAAGGAATAAAGATTTATGGCTAGATTGTTGGTCATCATTCATACAAGAAGGTTTTTGCTCTCTGTCTTTCATATTTAAAGAACAACTAATCAAGTCTCGTGCAAGCACAAATTGAATAAAATATCCAAGAACGTTGCAGAACATATATGGTTGAATGAGTATTTTCTTAAAGTATTCCACATAAGCTTCTTGTTTAACATCAAAACTTGCATATAGGACTAGTAGGTGTACTTCCCCTGCAATGTAAAGACCCTTGGATGCATTACAACTATAGCCAATAGAGAGCCCAATGAACAAGGCTTGACCACCTGTAATTGTGAAATATGAACTCAAATGTTCTAATGGTACCAACATCAAGTCATGTGTTGTTGGGTGCAAACAAACCAAGAACGATTTGATCCTTCAATTGGTGGATCATTAGTGTCACCTTTATCTGCCGGCAGTAAAATGTCACTAATATCCACGCCATCAATATTATTTTCAATTATTTTACTAACATAAGAATTCACAAGCAAGTGACGTCCGGGATCCCACACTCTGTTTATACGCTTGACACAACTGCAAGTGGAAGGAATAGAATGCATCTCCTCCCAACGCTGAGTAAGCCTCATATGGTAAGCTTTTCCGAAGTATCCAACAATTAATTGATTCAAATGATTATCTAAAACTTTGTGACTATCAAACATGGCAAGGTCACAGGGAATAGTTACTGTAGAATTAGTATATAATGAAGGCTTATCCGCATTTGCAATAACAAATTCTATAGGTTCATCTTTGATGGTACCGATTTCCTCTTCATCATTTTTGTCTCCATTTTTAGCATCATCATTACAACCATTTATCACAGCAAGTTGGGAGACATAATTTACCAGATCATTAGAGGAAAGGGAAAGTTCAACAAGATTGTTGTATGTACCGAGAGGATTTGAATCTTCGTACCTATCAGACAATTCATCAAACACCTTGCGCACATTGGTATTGCTTTTGCATTCTGATTTCTCATAGTGCGGAAAAAATGAGTTGGTTATGTTGCTCCATTGTGGATGAACATATGTGTGGCCTGGAAAGAGTACATCTGACTCACCGAAACTCGACAAAATGTCCTCACAACCGTTTTGGTACTCAGCCACGTAGGTTACCTGCCTGAGATTGACGAATCTCCTTGCCGCAGATTCATATCCTTTCTGTTTAAATCGAATTCTCACTTTATCAGTGAAATGCGGTCAATTACTTAATTGATTATTCCTAAATAACCACTGGTACCATCGCAATGTTTCACCATCAAGGTAGTGCGATACCACGATAAATTTCCGGTATTCCTCAATTTTATAAAAATTGAAATAATGCTCCGCTTGGACTATCCAAGCCTCTGGATTCTTGCCTCAAAAATGCCATAATTTGGCGTCTATAATTGTGTTTAGGGTTCAAAAGAGACCCTATCCTTTTCCTTCAATACCGCCAACAACATTGAATGAAATTCACTGAGATCTTTAGAGATTAAATTATTTATTTCTTGGATTGAATCATCAACAAAAGCCTTGAGTACTTTTTGGTCCTCCATTAGAAAGACCTCTGGATGAAAGCACCAATGAAACAAACTCGATTCCCGACACAAACACTGATATATATTATTTACTGGTTACAAAGTACAACATGTAATACGCATAACAAAGTAATAGCATACTAATTACAGATAGACTAACATAGAAGATGATAACTAGAAGGGGATGAGACTAGAATAAAGAAAGGGGATGAGAGATAACTGACAACCAAAGCCTCAACATAATTGCATAACCGTTCTTCTACCTTCTAGTCCTTTTTAACAGAGATACTAATTGGGTTTGGATCCCAAATAAAAGTCTCTAACATAGGCCCTTACCGAATAAGCTTGGTTCACAACATGTCTTTTCTATGTGTAAAATACATATTAATTGAGGGGCTTATGTAGGAGCATCAACTCCAAATTGTTGGAATTCAAAGAAAGTATCAAAAGCCAAGAAACATTCTTGCAAAACTTGTTGAGCTTCTTCATGTGACAGACATCACAAAAATATTTCAGTTTCAACGCCTAGGTGGAGTGACCTAGATGTGCCTCTTGGATTGTTTATCAATATTGATTCATGTTGACGTTTTTTAAAGTCTTACATGCCTAAAACTAAAATTGACAATATCATTAATATTAGTGGGTTAGGTTGTTGGTTTGTTACATATTATATATTTAAGTCTTTGTTTCTATATTCAACAGTTTCTAAAAATCCTAGCTCATAACCTTTGGGCATGGCCTTTAGACAGATGCATAACCTTCTGGACAAATACATGCATTTAGCGTAAATAACGGCTATAAATAAACTGCCTTGAAAAGTTATCTTCTGTCGAAATTTTTATTTGCATGATATAAGATCAAAACTGAAAGGGAAAAATGATAAATATACCCCTGAACTATCGTAAATGGTATATAAATACCATTCGTTATACTTTTAGGACACTCATGTCCTTACCGTCCAAATTTTTGGGTATATATACCCTTTCTATTAACGGTGGAACACGTGTCACAATCTTAAGCACCTACTCGATATTTATTTAGTTTTTATCCATAATTAAAAGACTCACTCAAATTAATTTAAAAAACTCAGCCAATTAACATAATACCCACACCCAAATTATAACCCTAAATACCTAAATACTTCATGGGATCGAAATCATAAGTCTCCTTTCCTTCTCACGATTTGTTAAACACTTCATGGGATCAAAATAAATCTGGTTTCATCCCATATTTTGTTAGTATTAACATATATATATATATATATATATATATATATATATATATAAGGTTCTTTAAGAAATTAATTATAGCTTTTATCATCCTGTCTAGTAAAACTTAATACTCAATTAATAGCAGCAGTTGGAACTGAGTTAAATTAAAACAAACACTAGAAGAGATAATTACAACAATAAGTTCTCCTTTTCTTTTCAAAATATCAGTAGCTTCACAATCCATCAGACATGTTGTATTTCCCGGAAGTTCTGAATTTAAATCAAGAGATACTTAGAATGAAGCTATTTGATTTGTACACATCAGCATGATCGTGTTGACGATCGTTTGATTTCAATTCAAGAAATTTATCAATTATTTTTTTTCTATATTTTTGGAGACATAGGAATATGGTTTTCCACTTGGTGAAATGAGCAGAACACAAACATCTTATCCGGTTAGAGTTGAAAAAAGCTCATGTGCTTTCTTGAAAAGGGTTTTTTCCTTTTCGAGAAAGTAGCAGCGCACACTTCCTTTGATTCAATCAAATTCATTTCAATCTTTTGCTTACCTAAGCTAGTCCTCATTTCTATTGGAAAAAACAAATAATTAAAGAAGAAAATAAGAAGATGTTTTGGCTGAATAAGCCCGGGCAACTTCGAGAAGAACACTGAGGTAATTTATAGTAGGTGCACGAGTCTATTTTTCACGTGTATTGTCACATTATTTAATATTTTCATATTATGAATATATTTGTTATTTTTATTGTCACATTGTTTAATATTTTCATATTATGAGTCTATCTTTCATGAGTATTATCACATTTAATTAGTATTTTTCATATCATGTGAATCAATTACTAGATTTACATATATAATGTTATTTCAGAAGGAGAGCCTTGAAAAAACGTAAAGTTATCTATGTGTGACTTGTAGGTCATTGGTTTGAGCCATGTAAGCAGTCACTAATGCTTTCACTAGGGTAGGCTATTTACATCACACCCTTCAGAGTTTGGGAGCATTGAACTACAATTGTTTTTTATATAATGTTAATTCTATACTATGAATGAAAAGGAAATATGCCAAATAACTAGTTTAATTTTTCTTTTACATGTACATTTTCTTCTAATATGATTCAAGAAAAAAATCTCAACAACTCCACCTCAATAGAATCTTAGAACATGATTTTACACCTCTAACTAATACACCCTCTGTTTCAAGTTGTTTGTCAAACTTTTCCTTTTAGTCCGTTTAAAAAAGACCTAGCACAACTAGGCTCAAGGTTACACTTGATCGAATGGATAAGCTTCAAAATTGTATAAGGTTGTAGTTTGTGGATGAAAAATCTGGAAAGTTGATCGAGGTTTTATAGGATATTGTATATAATAATTTACCTTTGTACCGCAATAATTGTTAGCACCAAGGTCATGATAAAGATAGTTGTTCTTTGATCTCGAAAAAAAATCAAAATAACAAACAAAATGATGATACCATCGAAGGTACTTGATTAAAGTTACTGTCGATACTGAAAAATATCAAGGTGACGTGAAGGAATTATCAAATAAAAAAAGAAGGGTTTTAGGTGTCGATCAAAGTAAAGCTATCGTTTTAGATTGACAGTTAATTGGTTGCTACCACTTCTGAGCAAAATCATGCAAACGCAATGGATGTTGATACATGTAATATTTGTCTTTGGGTATAAAATCACATCAAATTAGGTAGGTTACAACATAGGTTATATATAAGTTGGTCTAAATAGAAGGTAAGTAAAGTTTATGGATTGGCTTGAGAAATGGAGAAGAAGAAGAGAAAAATAAAAAAAATGGCTAAACACACAAGCCTGTAATGTGCTATTTATGAGTGTATTAGGAGCATCAATAGTGTTTCGGTAGGTTTTGAGAAGCGAAAGAAATTGTTGGAATTCTATGAAAGAGTCTCAAAAGCCAGGATGCATTTTTGCAAGGCTTTTTGAGCTTCTCCAGGTGACTTGCATCACAAAAAATATTTCAGTTTCATATGACTAGGTGAAGTGACCCAAATGTGCCTCTTGGATGATGTATAGATATTGATTCATTCACACAACAATTTGTCGCAGGAGAGATTTTGCAAGATCACTAGTGACTTAGATTGCTACCTGCTTCTTTACGATGACGGTGGAGCAAACCACTGACGAAGATACCAAGTTCCTTACAGGGATATATGTAACACCTTAGACAATCTTACATCGATAAAATATATGATAAATGCAAGGAATATAAGGAAGAAAATAATTTATCCATGTTGACACGTTTTAAAGTCTCTAAAATTGACAATGTTATTATTATAGTGAGTCATGTTGTTTGTTTGTTGCACACTATATATTCAAGTTTGAAATTAAGATGCGACATTTTATCCATCAAAATTATCTTCAATCAGTAACACGATACTTTTGTCAAACTAAAATGACTAAGAAAATTGGATAGAGATGTATTAACTTAAGACAACTGATTTTGTAACAACATCTGAATGAAAGTTTGTGCATTTGCACAAGAATAAGGCTACATTCAATTCAAGTCTTTGTTTCCATTTTTCTGCAAAAGAAGGATAAAAGAAGAAAGGCAACTGCTGGGCCTTTAGAGACGGATGCATAACCTCTAGACAAATACTTGCATTTAGCGTAAATGAAGGTTGTAAGTAAACTGCCATAAAAAATCATCTTTTGCAGTCGAAATTCTTATTTACACTTTACAAGATCAAAATTAAAATGATTATATTACCATAGAATGCTCTTTGTCAAACCCCTAGCCTACACCCTGGACCTGGCCGACACTCGAGAACCATTATTGGTTCCCAAGAGAACCCTTGACTTGGCTAACTATAGACATGAGACTTAATATGATATGTGGAAACCTTAAATAGATGAACATTTAAATCATTTAAATAAAAGCTTTGAAACATTGTCTTGAAATACTCACCATAAATATGTTCCAATAAAATCATCTCGAGAAAAATATGAAAAACATCTAACTCTGCCTATCTATGAAACCTATATTGTTCAAGATAGGTGTCAGGAAAAGACCCAGGACACTTCAAATACTACTAAACATTATATAAAAATGGAGTCCTCCTAAATCAAGGAGCTCTCACCAAAAGCTATCAAGAAGTTTGAAGTGATCTCAACAGAGTGCCTATTGATGATCCTAAACACTTGTATTTGCATCATAAAAAGATGTAACTTAAATGACATCAATATATTGAATGTACGAGTATGTAATATGGCTAAATAAAACAATAACTAAATTAATGACTGAATAGCTATCAAGTAAAACAATATATGAACAAGTAGCGAAAACTATTTGTACTTTACAATAAGATGTGAATAAAAGCAATATGGGAATAAAATACTTTACTTTGTGGGGAGTTTCTTTAAACGACCACCATCACTATGAACCTAGTCATGATACAACGTTTCACCCACGTTGCAAGGGTCATCCTATACTTTGTCAGGATAGAGGATGCTAGCTATAACTGTGGATCCATCCAATAAGCCTTCTTGAGGTAGTGAGGAGTCACCCAAAAAGTCAGTACAATCCTATCCTACAGTGGCTACGTAGTTTTATGGGACTGAGTTAAAAATAAACTCTTACCCAGTTCAGTGCTCGATACTATTCCTAAAACAAACCATATCAATTATGTTCAATCATATTTATAGAGAAAGAAACTATTTCTTTGCTTTTACTTTCACTTTTCTCTACTGAAAACCGTTTCAGAAAATCAATTATACTCTTTCTCTTTCTCAACTATCAAATAGTACATATGAAACTATTCATATTGTTTCTTTAGAAACTTTTTTCAGTAACATGCATTTAAAACGTATACTTATGGACTTACCTATCAAGCCTAAAATCGATGTGTAAGAAATCTCATATAATTATCTTTATAAACATGACTTTTATAAACAAATAGGATTCATGTGATACAAAACATGAACAACAATTTAGAATTAATTCTTTTTACATAATAGAAGTCAAATCTCAACGGTTAAGGAATTGGAACTCAAAATAAGAAAACTGAATTTAGATTTCAAGAAAACTGCGATAGAACTCTAAACATAATGTTTCATTGACTAAATTGAGATGTAGGACATGAGGACAAACTAGTCCAACACTATGAATAGCCTGACATACCTGGAAGAACAAAGTTTTTGAAGAAGCTAAGTTTGAAGAATAAATTCATTGGAATCCTTGAAACCCTAGCTTTTGCCTTCCTCGCGATTTTCTTTCTGAGTTGGAGAGTTGAGAGCGTAAAATAAAAGAAAAATGAGAATTGGATGGAATATATTCCCCTAATTGAACTTAAAACATCATGACTTGAGATTAGGAAAAATGGGAAAATACAAAAGAAACCCCACTTGAAAAGCTGTTGAAAACCATCCACGGGGTCATCTACAGTGATGGTTTGATCTACGGACCGTAAATCCCATCCATGGAATTCATATTGAAGTTTTAAGGCTAAAAGATTCATTCTACGGGACCAAACTACAACTCATAGATGGGTCCGTAGGAATTTGACCCCAAACTACGACCCGTAAAAGGGTTTTGTAGTTCACTGACTCAAAAAACTTTATTGTGGTAGTCTCTGGTAAAATAGTCATAATGTAAACTCTTAACTCGAAATGAGGCAAACTTGGTGGAGTCCAAAAAAGGACTCAATTTGATTGGTCATGGGCCACCTAATTCATTATGCGCTAAGAGATATGGCCGTTTAAAGTTGACCTAACTAGAACTTTACATCAAAAGTTAATCGGTAAGGAAGCTTACAACTAAACTTTGTGCTAGAGGATTCTTGTGACCTTAATTCATATCAAAATTCATTCCCATACTAAATAATAGACCTTAACACCTAAGAAAAATTTAATAATCACCCGATACGACCTTATACGCAACTGAAGAACGGTTTGGGCATTAGCTTAGAAATTTTTGGGGGGTCACACTCTTCTTGAGTCATTTATGCTTCCCTTCTAAGTTTGGTTAGTTCAACATAAGTTAAACCATCTTCATCATCGAAGGAAACTAATCTAGTTCCCTCCCATCTTTTGTTAGCAGGAACTCTCGTAATGTCATTAAATAAATCAATATCCATAATAGTAGAAACCACAACTCAAATGAGAGAACAAGAGCAAACACTTCATCAATAGATTCTAAACGAATAACAAGAATGTCCCATGCACATAAAATGTTTAAACACAAGATCAAAAGATATTTTGATTTATTCCACATATCTTTAGTTTTTAGCTTCCGTTTCACAACATTTTTTGTGTCTGGTAAGTTCTCCAAAACACGGCCAAAAGGTCATGATTTGTGTCTTGTAATGACAATAAAATAGGTTGAATATGCTCATTATTCATCTTGGATATGAGCTTGTTTTTATTCTCTTCAAATTTGATGTAATTAATTACAATCTTATTATAATATTTTAAATATAACTATGTTAATTAGCATGAAATACTCGTGCACGTGTTTGAAAACTAGCAAAAAAATCATGAAGCTGGAAAATTAATCAAACAAAAATCATCTAAAGTGACTAAATCGTATATGGCATAACTCTAGTTCGATAATTATCTAAAGTTTTTTGGGAAAGGAAAAAGGGTCTGATATATTCCTCAACTTTTTTAGTTAGATCTGGTATAGCCCCCGTTATTAAAGTGGCTAATAGATACCCTTACTGTTATATAAATGACTTACATATATCCCTACCGTTACAAAAGGAGCTCAAATAAACACTTCATCTAACGGAAGTGAAAAAAATAGTTTTAAATTTATTTTTTTGACCTAAATTTTTTTTAAAAAATCACGTGGGGGTATATATGATTATTCTAGTAAAGTTCAAGTTGTATTTTAATATCTTTCATACATAAATTATTTTTGGACTTCTTTGATTATCATTATTTGAGTTTCTTAAGTTTTTTCTTTCATTCTTTAGTGCAAAGAAGAAAAAATTAAAACTAATTTTTTTGCGCCTATACTGTAATTTAGATTTTGTATCTGTAAAAAAAAATGGGGGCATCTATAATAAATTTTACAAGAAAATTAGTGAAACATAAATAAATTGATCCATTAAAATAATAAATTTAAATTAGTCATTGAAAAAATAAAAGTTAAAAAAAACATGTGAGGAAGATCAAATATACCACATATGGATTATATTTTTTACAAAAACAAAATTAAAAATCAAATTAATTTTTTTTCACTTCCGTTAGAGGGAAAGGGTATATGTGAGTCATTTGTATAACATTAGGGGTATCTATGAGTCACTTTCGTAATGAGGGGTATATCAACTCTAAATAACAATGTTAAGGTGTATATCATACCCTTTTCACTTCGGGAAATAAACAGGCTTCAACAATATCCAATTTTCTATAGATATATAAAAGGAGAAACTTTAAATATAAAAATCTGGCTAATTAGGTAACTCAATAATTATTAAAAGACCATTTTTTGGAATAAAAATTAATGCTGTAAAAAATTAGAGAGAAATATAAAAGGAAAAACTTTAAATATAAAAATCTGGTTAATTAGGTAACTCAATAATTATTAAAAGACTCCTTTTGGAATAAAAATTAAGGCAGTCAAGAAAAAAAATATCACCCAGAATTTTGTGTTCCCACTCAAGGTTGGAATAAAAATTAAAACCTAATTTTACTGTTATAAATAAAGTGTTACTGCCTCTTTTTTTTTCTAGTGTATCCTTCCAACATTTTCTTCAATGTCTAATCAAAGGCCTTTTCTTAGCCTTAAGAAGACATTCTTTTACAATTTCTTTCCTTCAAAAGCTCAAGAAGCTTGCAAACTTAACAACACTACACATGTAGTGACTTGAGAACTAATTGAGATAAGAGACATATACCCTTCCCCAAAAATCGATTTGAAAAATCCCTAGCAGATCAAGAAAAAGATTACCCATGACGAGGTTATTGTAGGAAAGCAGATGATTCCATTTTTTGAGATGTTTGAGTACATTCTTCGATACTGGACGTTGGATGCGGCCAAAATTTTGGAGAATGGGTGCGATGTGCCTGCTGACATATGGGATATAACAGAGGAGAATATCCCAAAGAAGTATGAAGGTGGAAGCGTTTTCTTAAGGAAATTGCACAATGGTGACTTTTATCTTTTGTGCATCAAATTGTTCAACAGTCACGGATTAAGCATTAGTGATGAAATTGGACTTTATTGGGATCCTAGATCTTCAAGTTTAATGTTCAAATTACTTTCTTAGGTTCGCGCTTCATGGAAGGTTCAAGAATTTAGGACCAAAAACAACATACCGTAGTCGTTTTGTTAGTATTTTTTCTTTCATATAGTTGTAATAGCTGAAAATTGGACCATTTGCATTATGGAGTATGATATTCTTCAAATTCCCAATTTAGTTTGCTCAATCCCCTTTTAGTACATGTGTTTTCATTGCTTGTTATTATAATGCAACGTTTCAAGTTGTATTTTAAACTTTTTCATACATAAATTATGTTTTGACTTCTTTGACTATCATTATTTGAGTTTCTTAGTTTTTTATTTCATTCTTTAGTGTAAAGAGAACTATTTTTTTTGCGGCTATACTGTAATTTAGTTTTTGTATTTGTAAAAAAAAAATGAGGGCATCTATAATAAATTTAACAAGTAAATTAGTGAAAATAAATAAATTGGCCCATTAAAATAATAAATTTAAATTAGTCATTGAAAAATAAAAGTAAAAAAAAAATGTGAGGAAGATCAAATATACCACATATGGATTATATTTTTTACAAAAAGATAATTAAAAATAAAATTAAAATTATTCTTCACTTCCGTTAGAGGAAAAGTGTATATGTGAGTCATTTGTATAACATTAGGGTTATATATGAGCCACTTTCATATCGAGGGGTATATCAGCTCTAAATAACAATGTTACGGGGTATATCAAACCCTTTTCCCTTTGGGAAATAAAAATGCTTCAAGATTATCCAATTTTCCGTGGGAAGAAATATTTGAGAGAAGAAGAAATAAATATATATTTGCCAATATAGAGAGATATAAAAAATGAAAAACTTTAAATAGAAAAATCTGGCTAATTAGGTAATTCAATAATTATTAAAAGACCCTTTCTGGAATAATAATTAAGGCTGTGAAAAAATAGAGAGAAATATAAAAGGAAAAACTTTAAATATAAAAGTCTGGCTAATTAGGTAACTCAATAATTATTAGAAGACCCTTTTGGGAAAAAAAATTAAGGCTGTCAAAAAAAAATCACCCAGAATTATGTGTTCCTGTTCAAGGTTGGAATAAAAATTAAAACCTAATTTTACTGTTATAAATAAAGTGTTACTACTCTTTTTTTTTTCCAGTGTATCCTTCCAACAATTTCTTCAATGTCTGATCCAAAGCCTTTTCTTAGTCTTAAGAAGACATTCTTTTACAAAAAAATTTCCATCAAAAGCAGAAGAAGAAGAAGCTTGCAAACTTAACAACACTCCACATGTAATAATACGAGAACTAATTGAGATAAGAGACATATACCCACCCCCCAAAATCGATTTGGAAAACCCATGGAAGATAAAGAAAAATATTACCCATGACGAGGTTATTGTAGGAAAGCTAATGATTCCATTTTTCGAGACGTTTGAGTACATTCTTCAATAATGGACGTTGGATGCAGCCAAAAGTTTTGTCAACGGGTGCGATGTCCCTGTTGGTGTTTGGGATGTGACAAAGGAGAATATCCCTAAGAAGTATGATGGTGGAAGTGTTTTCTTAAGGAAATTCCACAATGATGACTTTTATCTTTTGTGCATCAAATTGTTCAACAATCGCGGATTAAGTGTTGGTGATGAAATTGGACTTTATTGGGATCCTAGATCTTCAAATTTAATGTTCAAATTACTTTCTCAGGTTCACGCTTAGTGAAAGGTCCTAGAATTTAGGACCCAAAACAACATACCGTAGTCATTTTGCTAGTATTTCTCTTTCATATAATTGTAATAGTTGAAGATTGGAACATTTGCATTATGGAGTATGATGATTCTTCAAATTCTCAGTTTAGTTTGCGCAATCCCATTTTAGTACATATGTTTTCATTCCTTGTTATTATAATGTTCTTTTAATTTAGATGTGCAATTTTGCAAAACAAAAAATTCTCCACTAATTGATTTCTCCTCTAAATAACTGAATTGAAGAGGTTGAAACATGATACTCAACTGAATGTAAAGTGTAAGTAGAGATAAAATCATTTAAAAGGTTTACAAATAAAATGTTAACTCAATGAACTGTTCATATATAAATATGATAATGAAATTCTCTTCACTCTATTTAGGAGATTCTCTAACCAACAACACTATGAGATTCGTGATGATACATCGTCTCGTCCATGCTACCAGAACTGTCTTTTTACCTTGTCAGGGTATAGAACATACTCAACTCATGGATCCATATAATAGGCCTTCTTAGAGGCAATGAAGAGTCGCCTGAATGTCGCTACAATCCAATCCCACACTGGCTACGTGGTTTATGGGGAATGTGAGTTGTCTGAACACTTTCCCATACTTAAAACAGCCAGAGTGATCTATGGTTCCGACCTATGATCTATAGGAATTTCTATGGTCCGTACTAGTCAATCGTAGAATCATTTACTGGGCTCAACTTTTGGGAAACTTTCTACGGATCATAGGACTTTCTATGACCCGTAGGTCCTTCTCGTAGAACCTAAGTTTTGTCCAATTTTCTTTCATAAGTCTGGAACCCTTCTATGGGCACTTTCTACGGCTCGTAGATGTTTCTACGACTCAACACATTACTGGCACTTAGATTTTGCAAAACTGAACTTAGTTTCTACCAATGCCATTTATGACCCATAGGACCTTCTACGGACTGTAGATGGGTCTCGTAGGACTGATCCAAAAGTAAAATTTTCTAAAACTTTTTCCTTTCCGTTTTCCTAGGTGTTACGAACTTCTTCCTTTTGGCCCTCCTCCTAAAATTTGGGTATTGGAGTAAATCCTTCTTTATGTAAGGAAAACTAAATCACTTGGTTCTTCAATGCTAAATCTAAGGCTTCAAAGATTATTTGTTTCCTTCGGAATCTAGAACTAACTATTTGGAGCAATAGTATCTAGCAATCATACCATAGTTGGACAAGAACTTACTGTTTCTATGACTATCAAAAAAGACCTATATCTATTCTATGTGAAAACTCCATATTAGTTGAAGGGCGTATTAGGAGCATCAACAGCGTTTCGATAGGTTTTGAGAAGCTATAGAAATTGTTGAAATTCTATGAAAGAGTTGTTGAGTTTTAAAAGGTGTAAATGGAGAATGAAGAGTTGTTACTTTTATGAAGAGTTGTGACTTTAGTGAAAATTTGTGACTTTTATGAAGAGTTGTGGCTATTATGAAAGGTTGTGACCTTTTCGAAGGATTGTGACTTTTCCAAAGGGTTGTGATTTTTCTGATACGGCACAATAAGCATCTGTTCACACTACCCTTTGTTGTCTATAAAAAAGAGGAATTTCCTTTTATTTTAAAACAACCAATTTTATGGACTTCTTCTTCTACTACTAAATCTAGTATTCTAAGTGTCTTCTTCTACTACTAAATCTAGTATTCTAATGTATTTTGTTGCCGTTCAGTGGTTAGTTGACACCATGGTTTAGGTGCCAATACACCGGTGAGTAAGATTGTTCTATATTGGGAGGATATATTCCATTTACCCCGAATACTTGAGGGGTATAATTTTCTTAAGGAGACACTATGCATTCAGTGAGCTCGATTTTCTTCTTTGAGAAATATATTTTGTATATTATTTCTAATCTATTTCAGATTCTATTTTCTTTACTGGTTTTTAGTTTCTAGTTTTGAAAATATTCTTTAAACTTTGGTTTTTCTTGCCAAGTTCTTCAAAGTTATTGTTGTAAATATCTTAGAAATACAGGATGAACAACAATCTTAAGGAAATTATTATATTGTTGGTATTTTTTGTATTTTAATGATTGAGGGAAATAGATTAGGGAAGTATTTTTTGTGTTCTCTCTCTCTCTCTCTCTCTCTCTCTCTCTATATATATATATATATATATATATATATATATATATATATATATATATATTAGTATGTGTCTTTTTACGGATTCTTTCTAGCAAATTCTATATACAAAATATTAATATTTAATTACAATTTGATTTTTTTTCTATTGTCACACTTAAATATCAATTGCACTATGTTTTTCCTTCTTCATTTATTTATTTTTCTCCATTATTTACTTTAAATATTCTCCTTCGTAACTCTTATCTAATTACATATTCAATTGTTACTCTTAATTTTCATAACTCCTATGTTTTTTTATATTCATAACATCCACATAATTACCTATATAAATTCATTTTTTTTGTTTCATGGGATCTCTACTCAATGTTATCCTTTTCATCTATAGTTAAGAGTTAAAATAGTGAAACACGTATATCATTATTGTACTATTTTATTCATTATATAGTTTAACTCTATGGAAAAGACTCTTGAATTTTGATTGGTTGTCAGTGTTAGGGTTTTACCCTGATTTTATTTTCTTATTTGAAGTTTTATTTTTTTTCCTTAAAGAAAAGTCAAAGTATTACCATAATGCTTGAACTATTTCTAAAAGAAAAATATAATTTTCTTTCAGGTTTGGTTTATTCTTTCCTTAGACAAAAAGTTTGGAAATCTATAAATTGAGAATCACTATTCTCATAGCATAACAGAATAACATCCACAATGTAGACATTTAAGAGTTTAGTTTATGGGGAGATTTATTCTCTCAACAATTTTAATGTTTTTCTTTTATATTAGTTTTCATATAATAATATTATGTTTTTAGTATAAGTTTTTTGTCATCTAATTTATCAATCTCATTATTTGCAATTCTAAGATTCCGTATGACTCCGTAATCACTTTTGAACCTAACCAGACGGTGTCGACAAGAACTCAAAAGATTATTTATTGATTTTTTATTTCTTTTTCATCTATATTGTTATGATTAAAGCCTTAAGAATGATGTAATTATTGTCTAATTTTCTCTGTTTTTAATGTGTTTTCTCTCTATTAGACTTCTTTTAATTTATTTTACTATGAATTTTTAATTGTCGTAAGTTTGTATTTTAAACATTAAAAAAATCCCCCATTTGTTATTTGTTGTCACACTTTTAAAGATTTATTGTAAGTGTTACATTTTATTACTATTACACACATGTTTTAATTTAAAAAAAAATAATCGAATAAAGATTTGCATGGGAGACACATGCAACACACATGTCCAAAAACTAGTTATTTATATAGGGAGGAAAATAGTTTCTAAAAGTTAGTTCATGTTTATATTTATCATGAGTGTCTTTGGAAAAAGATCTGCAATCCATATGTTTTTTGAATGAATTTTTCTTGGTGGATAGTGTTGACTTTTAAATTCTTTAGCTTGTAGATTGAGATATACATATTTAGTTTGATAAGATATTATTTCAAACTATTGGGACATTTAAGTGATACAAAATGTTTTAGTTGGAAAGCTCTTTGAAAAGTAAAACATATCTTTGAGATTTTCTAATTCTGATTTTTGGAGACTAAAATCTCTTGATTTTCTACTCATTTGGTTTGAAGAATATGAAAACTTCACTGAATAAATCAGTGTTGTACTTTTGATTTTTGCAGATTAAAACCTCTTAGTTTTGTAGTCCATGTGATTTTGAAACTGATTTGAAGTCATAAAAGCTTCATCAGCATTCAAAGTTCATTTCGTTGACGATTTGAAGAATATAAAAACTTCATCATTAACTAGAAACAAGTTATATAAATGTAACGACCCATATGGTCGTTTTGAGTACTAGAGCTTTTTATTTTCATAAAATACTTTCTGATAGATTTTAAATAGGTATTTTGGACTATTCGTAACTACGATTATGAATTTAGTGGGGTAATTTTAATAATTAATTTAGTTGGTGATTAAAGAAGATAACATTAAAATTAGTAGAGGTTACTTTTACCACTTTTATAGTTAGTCTTATATAATAATTAGGGAATAAATATTATGTAGAAAGAATAAGGGTTTGAGGCGAGACAGCAATACCTGCGACATCTATCAAGAAGACCAATATCCAGGTAATTAGTATCAATTCTTCTATTGCGTTACATAAATTATAATGGATTAGAGTTGCAATTAGGCTTGTGCATGCGTTACAGATGGAAAGAATGTTAGAGTTATGTTGAAGTTGGGGACAAGGTCTGCACGTAATAATGACCTAATGATTACTAAGGAAACTGAGGTGAAATTGTTAGTATGTTTGAGGTTAATACATTAAAATATCATTATTAGGGTGCATTTTGTATTAGAGATTATCAGTAGATAAGGTAGTAGTTAATTGAACTGCCAGTGCCAATAGAAAAGGATATGATATGTAAAAATTGTTATTAATTAGTGGAAGAGAGATTATCATTAAATAATAGGTGACACTAAAATTGAGGATTACGAGCATATATCTATACATAAAAATTGATAAAGTAAAGTTGAAAATTAATTTTGCATTCACGTGATTCTTGATTGGAAAGTTCGGGATTAAAGTTATGCTAATTGCAGGAATTAAGACTTATCCTCAGGTTTGAACTTTAGGAAATTGATTATAGAATTAGGTGGGTTTTTGGATCTAGGTTAGACATAGAATAATATGAGTGTTTATAGACTCGCCAACTTACAAATTATGCACATATACTTTATAGATTGGAAAGGTTCAGTGGCATTGAGGAAGGGAAAAGCATCGGAGAAGTAGTTTGTTTGACTTCGGTTCTTCGGTGGAGGTAGGTTATGGTTTATTCTATTGATAGATAAACTCTTAATAGCGATTGATATGCATTGAATGATACTGTGAAGTTCTCTATGTACTTGATTGTGTGATTGTGTGGTTTGGTTTTGTGGTTTGTGATTGGTCTAAAATCCTGAGATCGTGAGATTTATAATCTGAAAACCTCTCTATCAAAGTGATTCCTTGAATAAAGAAGGCTTGATGTAATATTATTAATGAATTGAAAAGTGGTGATAATAAATGATAAATTAATAATATTATTGGATCGGAGTGTCACGTTCCGACACGGTATTTTTGGATCGAAGTGTCACGTTCCGACACAGTATCTTTGGATCGGAGTGTAATGTTCTGACACGGTATTTTTGGATTGGAGTGTCACATTCCGACACGGTATAATTGGATCAGAGTGTCACGTTTCTACACGGTATAATTGGATCGGAGTGTCACGTTCCGACACGGTAACATTAAAGGAAAAAGATATTGAATTAACTTAATGTACTCAATCTCAATGAACGCATTTTCCCCAAACAAGTGTGATGTGGAGGCATGAGTCCTCGTGTGTGTGCTTGATATTGTGATTGATTACGTAATTGCTCAACCTGTCACTTGTTCATGTTGTTGTTTCTTATCACCTGCTAAGTGCTATAGTTGACTTTATACTATTATTCATTGTATATTAGTTTCTATTTTGGGTTGGCCGATGATACCTACTCAGTACATGTTGCCTCGTACTGAGCCCTACTTGTATTTTTCTTTGTTTTCCTTTTGTGGAGTGCAGCGAGTGTATCAGTGACTTCGACTCACCCTCGCTCTGGCCAGTCTCCAGCACATCAGGTTCCAAGGTGAGCTATTCATTCCATCTCGTGTTGGATTCTCTTGGCCATGGCATGATGTCCTTAGTTTTCGGACATAAAATATTTTATTCATTTATTTTTGTGCCTTTAATACTCTTAGACCTAGTATTTGAAGATTAGATGTCCTTGATGTGATGACTTTCAGATTTTGGGGATAATATGTAATAGACTTTAGAGGTTTATTTGATTGGTTACTTTAATAAATTTTGGAGCTTCCGCGTTATTGTTGTTATTCGTAGTTGAATTATTGGTATATGTTGGGGTTTAGATTCCTTGGTCCGCCCACTTAAGAGGTTGACTGTGGGTGCCACTCATGACTCAATTTTGGGTCGTGACAATAAAGTTTCAGTCTTTATTGTTAGTATTCTAAATGCTAAGTGGTCTGTCTTGTTATGACAGAAGAAAAAAAAAAGACTAGTGAAATAAAGTTAGTGATTTTGTGCCTGCAATAGGTCCCTCTATGGAATGAACTTTGACATTTTGTAAAGATTGTCAAAGAAAATTGAAGCAATACAATTCTTTTGTAGAATATTATTTCCTAAAGAGGCTCCATGTTGTCAATGTCATTTGGTAGTACAAATTTAAAAGCAGGAAAAAATGTGGAAAATTATTTTCAAATACTTGAAAAATATATGTTAGACCCACAAAATTATATACAACTTTATGTGGACATGAATATTGGTGAAAAATCATATGTCATGTTTGTGTTGTAAAAGAAGCATTTGGGTCTTATGCTCTTATTGGACCCAATAATTCTACAACAACCAAAAATTACAGGTTAAGGAAAGGTTCTTTTGAAATGGACATCTCGCAAAGTGCTGACTCTAAACAATTTTTGTATCATACAAAATTGTAATAAAAATGTCCAAGTTTGTGTTGAATCTAAGTATGTTAAGCATTCTTATAAATTTGTTGAAAGGAATTTTAATCCCTTCAAGTTGATTCACACTGACATTTGTGATATAAAGTCAATACTATCTCATGGTGGGAAAGAGTATTTCATAACTTTTATTGATAATTGCACTAGATACGGTTATGTCTATTTGCTAAATAGTAAGCTAGGGATGAATCAATAGAAATATCTAGGCAGTATAAAACTGAAGTTGAAAATCAGTTGGATAAAAAGATAAAAATGATTAGAAGTGATAAAGATAGAGAATATGAATCTCCTTTTGTAGAAATATGTTTGGAAAATGAAATCATCCATCAAACTATTGCCTAAACCGAACTTTGAAGGAAATGTTGAGTGCCTTAATCCTTACAACAATAGAGAATAACGAAAGAAAATTGTTCATTCAGAAAGGAAGCAATAAAAAGTTGTGTCTATTCCATATGAGAGATGGAAAGGAAGAAAATCTAATTTGAAGTATTTCAAAGTTTGGGGGTGTCTAGCCAAAGTCTGAGTTTCTATCCCCAAAAGGATCAAAATAGGACATAAGATTGTGGATTGTCTTTTCATTGAATATGGTACAAATAGTAAAGCATGTCAATTTTCAGTTCATAAGTTCAAATATTCTAATATTCATGACAATATATTAATTGAATCAGTTAGTGATGAGTTCTTTGAACACATTTATTCGTATAAAACTAGAATTTTTCTTCTTGAAAATGAATATCATACATTCAAAGAAGTTATTTCTTTTGCGGACTCATCCTTTTGGAAAGAGCATGTCAATAGTGAGATTGATTCAATCTTAAGCAACCATATTGGAAGTTGATTGATTTTCCTCTGGGAAATAAACCTTTTGGGTTCAAAATTGATCTTCAAAAGGAAAATAAAAATCGATGAACGTTATCTCCTGTATTTAGATTAGCAAATCAGAAATAATAAAAGATGAAAAGAAAAATAAAAGAACTATCCGAGTCCATAGAACCCACTGTGTGTCCTTAAGAAATGTAATCCCCTCAAGTACCCGAGGTTGTAGATTAATTCCTCCCAAAATAAAATGAATTAACCATTAAAGAAGTAGCGGTACCTCAAACTTCAATAATTTCAACGAACTCAAAATGATAGCAACGAATCACACACAGAGACACGATTGATAGATTTTGTTTTGTAAGAAATGTATGCAAAAGAAGGAAGAATTCAATGCATAAAAATGTGAGGAAGCCTCTCTATTTATAGCCAACAAAGGGTAAAGGTCACAACTCTTTGGAAAGAAGACAGCCTTTCAGAAAGGTCACAACACTTTGGAAAAGGCACAACCTTTCGAACAGTCGCAACCCTTTAGAAAGGACACAACCTTTCAAAAGGGTCACAACCCTTTTATATAGTCGCAACCCTTCAAGAGAGTCGCAACCCTTCAGGAGAGTTACAACCCTTCATTTCCTATTCACACCTTTAAAACCCAACAATCCCCCACATGAATAGGGAATGACTATTATTAAAACATATGCATGAAAAACTATGTGATTCGTAAGTAAAGATTGATTGCATCTGGATAAGTGGGTTTCCCTTTGAACTTTTCGTGGTGAACATATGTCGGATATACTCGGTCAATCGGTAGATTTGATATCTTTGAACCATCGAGCTTCGGTGTATACCTAGACAACATAAGTCACACAATCAATCCTTGAATTGTTTTTAGTTCTCGTTGTTTTGTTCGTTTCAGCCATGAACACATCTTGGTTTATAAGTGCGTAGAGAACTGGCCTTATCTGATTCTCCTTTAAGTGACTTACACTTCAACCTTACATAGGTAATTTCTAAATGTGTTATCCCGTAGATACACCATTTGATATACCCTGTATCAAACTTAGAAACCATTAAAATGTCCTAATGCCTTTACCCTTGTTACTGAACATTGTCTTATCATGAGAATGGACCATAAAAAATATTTTGACAATGTTGAACCGTCATCAATGACTTTGTTTGATCTCCTTGAACCTAATTCTTGGGATCTCCAGTCTTCTAGGTAGAGTTACAGCCACAATGACTTGTCCTCGGCCATAGTCCCATTCCCTTTGATAATCTATCAACTCCCTCTCTAGTTAGGCCTTTCGTAAGTGGATTCGAGACATTATCCATTGACTTTACATAGTCAATTATGATAATTCCACTAGAGAGTAGTTCTCTAACGATATTATGTCTACGTCATATATGACGAGACTTTTCGTTTCATACTCCATGCCCTACCTATTGAAAACTAACTCTCACAATATAAGCATACCGAAGCTAAAAGTTTGGGCCAAAATTCTTTCAAGAAATTTCGGAGTCATTAAACTTTTTCATCGGCCTTATCTAGAGTGATAAACTCAGATTTCATAGTAAATCAAGCGATACTTTGGAAGATTTCCAAGAGACTACTCTTCCACCAAGTGTAAATACGTATCCACTCATGGATTTTACTTCATTTGACCTGGTGATTCAATTTGCATCACTATATTCTTCCAATACTATTGAATATTAGTTATAATGCAAAACAATAGTTTTTAAGTATGTTTTAAATACTCTAAAACTCTTTTCATTGTCATCCAATGAATTAGATTGAGATTACTCGTGAACTGACTCAATTTACTAATAGCACGTGCTATATCTAATCGCGTACACTTCATGGTATATATCATACTTCTCAATACACTAACATAATCCAATTGTGGGTCATTTTTGCCTTCATTCCTTTGAAGTACAAAACTCACATTTATTGGAGTCTTGACAATATTGCAAGCCAAATACTTGAACTTGTCAAGTACCTTTTCAATCACATCAGTAACTTCAATGTCTTTCATATTGAAGTTACTTTCTAGCATATGCTTAGTAGCATTTATGTCAGAAAAAGTCTCTTTTGATGATCAACAAAAAAACAAACAATGACCTTGTGATTTTAATGTAAAAACAATTATCACATTCATTAATCTTGAATTCATTTGTTAACATAGTTTGGTCAAACTTCGCATGTCATGATGTGGGCGCTTGTTTTTAGTCCACAAAGTGACTTAACAAGTTTAAAGACTTTTTTTTCTTTACCAGGAACCACAAAACCCTCGGGTTGTTCCATGTAAATTTCTTCCTCCAATTCTCCATCTTTAAAAAATTGTTTTCACATCCATTGTGACGAATTTGAAGGCCATATACTGCAACTAGCGCAATTAACATCTGAATTGATGTAATCCTAGTTAGTGGCTATTATGTGTCAAAATAATCAAGGCCTTCTTATTGTATAAGCCTATGACAACAAATCTTGCTTTGTATTTGTCAATAGTTTCATCAACTTTATTTTCCATTTGTAGATCCACTTTGAACACAAAGGTTTATTTCTTGGAGGAAGATCAACCAACTCTCAAATGTGGTTGTTCAAGATTGAATATATCTTACTATTGACAGCCTTTTTCCGAAGAGGATGAGTCCACATAAGACATATCTTTTTCGACTATATGAGACTCATTTTCAAGAAAAAATGTTACAAAATCAAACTCGAAGGAAGTAATTTGTCCATTGACATTTACTACGCCTCTGAATCTCTTTATTAAGTACATTTTTCTTTGGTTCTTTCCAAGGTCATTTAGACCCTTCACTTGACTATCCGATGGTTCGAACTTATGAACCATAAATCGACATACTTTACTATTTGTAGCATATCCAATAAACATATAATCCATAGTCTTAGGTCCTATTTTGACCCTTTAGGGAATAGTTCCCTCATTTCCAATTCTCTTATGGAATAGACTGTATTGGAAATTGTTAGATCGTTATCTTTCAAGAGTTATTGCTTGTATATACTTTAAGGGGTGACAAGCAATTCTCTATCAGGATACAACAAAGTGTAAACAAACAAAACTTCTTGTTGCTCCCTTCTTAACAAACAAAAGTTTTTCTTTTGTGGCTTCCTTTACTAACAAACAAAACTTTTTGTTTCTCTCTTTCTGAATAGACAAACTTTTTGTTGTTCTCTTTTTCTATAATGATACCAACCCACACAAATTTTGTGATAAACCTGAACTTATAAGTAGGACATTTAACATTTCCCTCAAAGTTCGGTTTTTTCCTATCAACAATTTCATTAGATTAAGGTGAATATGTGCAGTAATTTGATGGATGAATCCATTTTTCAAATATATTTCTGCAAAAGAAAATTTATTTTTGCATTCCTATCACTTCTAATCATGACAATGATTTTCAACTTCAGTTTTATATTATCTAGATGTTTCTATCGCTTCATTCTTACCATTCAACAAATAGACATAATAGTATCTAGTGCAGTTATCAATAAAATTTATGAAACACTTTTTCCCACCACGAGATGGTGTTGACTTCATATCACAAATGTCAATGTAAGTCAATTCTAAGGGATTAAAATTCCTTTCAACAAATTTATAAGTATGCTTACTTGACATTTTGATTTATTGCACCAGAAGTTAGGTAAAACTTCTAAATTGATCAGTTTTAGCAAGGTTTTGTAATTGACATGTTTCAAGTGTTCATGTCACAAACAATTTAATTCAAGCAAGTAAGAATAACCAGAAATACTGAGTTTGAAAAGACCTTCTATGAGGTAACTTTTTCTAACAAATATTTTGTTCTTTACTTTTTATAACTTTGTCAAATATAGATATTGTTTTAGAGTCAGCACCTTGTCAGATGTCCTTTTCAGAAGAACTTTTTCATAACATTCGATTTGTTATAGAATTACCCATGACAATAGTCTCACTGGTCCAATAAGGGCAATATGACCCAAATGTTTGTTTTACAATACAAACATAACATATCACTTTTCACCAATGTTCATGCCTATACAAATAAATTTATTTTAATAGACATATCTTTTCATGAAAAATCACAATATTTTAAGTGACATTTTTTCATCAGAGAATACAATTCTTTTGAACAAGTAATATAATTTTGTGGTTTTATACTAGTCATATCATATACTAGTAAAGAGAGACTCAACGACCACAATAACAAATATACTCAAAGTATTTCGTGGGTTTAACATAATACAAGAATGTCGTTAAATTTCATATCTTGTACTTTAAAATTTAAATTAGATAGTAAGTCTAATTTTGCCTTTATCACAAGTGAAGAACCCCCCACATTTTAATTATGTTCTCAAAAATATTTTTCAAGTATTTGAAATTATTTTCCACATATTTTTTTTCCATGCTTTCAAATTGTATGCCACCAAAATACACATTGGCAACACGAAGCCTTCTTTTGGAGATTTAATCCATAGAAACACTCATTGCAGGCAAAAAAAAACACTAATTTTATGTCACTAGTGTTTTTCCCTTTCTGTCACAATTAGACATATCACTTAGAATTTAGAATACTAACAATAAAGATTCAATCTTTATACAACTTGTTTCTAGTTTAATGATGAAGTTTTTATATTCTTCTAATCGTTAACCGAATGAAGCTTGATGAATTCTGATGAAGTTTTTATATTCTTCAAATCAATTTCACATTCAGACAGAGTAGTAAACCAAAAAGGTTTTAATCTCCAGAAACCTTAAATATAACATTGTTTCTAGCAAACGATGAAGATTTTACCTTTTTCAAGTCATTTAGCCTTAATATTCCTGACGAAGATTTTGTACTCTTCTGTCACGCCCCGAGCCTACACCCTGGGCGGGACTGTCACTTGAGAACCATTGTTGGCCCCAAGCGAACCCTTGGCCTAGCTTACTTACTCAGCAGAAGACTTAACTCAACTCAGATACATCTATGAAATAAACTGGAAAGTTATAAAGGAACATTCAACTAGCGATTAAGGCAAACTCAAGTCTCAACATAAGATAATGACAATGATAAGACTAAAGAACTAACATCTGACTGTCTATCTATGAAGCCTCTAAACAACTGAGATGGATGTCGGGACACGCCCACGACATCCTAATGAACTAACTAATACTGAAACCAACAAAAAGGAGTCCTCTGGAAACAAGGAGGCTCACCAACAAACTCTGGAGCTCAACTAGAATCAACGATGCGCTGGATGCTGATCTTGGTTACCTGCATCTGCATCATAAGAAGATGCAAGCCAATTGGCATCTGTACATTGAATATATGAGTATGCGAGTTGGAATGCTAAACATAACTTAAGCTTGAAGGGAACTGAAGAACTTACCTTAGTCAACTCAACTCAACATAACTGAACTCATTTAAATATAAAGCAGTTTAAAACAAGTGCAATATAAAGAGAAGTTGTTTAAAAACATGATGTCAACTTTGTGTGTATGCAAAGATACATATAACTCTAAATATATGTAAAAATGCAAATAAACCGTGTATATTAGAATACAATTACTTCTGTGGGAGTTTCTCTAACCGATATGAAGGAGAAAACGAGGTGATATATAAAGAACAAAAAGACAAATATATGCATGACATTTAATGTATTTTTGACTTAATTAAATTAATCCTTATTATTTTAGTTTAGTTTTTCTTTCGTCCTTGTAAATCTTTTATTTAATCAAAAATACCTTTTAAATTTTTAAAATATGACCAATAACATCCCTTTATATATTTTTTCGTCCTTCTCAAACTTCAATAAATTCAAGTTTAGATTTGATATATTTAAATATTCAAACTTCAAATTAGAGACTATTCAATTTATTTACTATCTAAACTTTACTTTGTTGGTTAAAGTTCAATTTTCAAACTTTATAACCCTTTCCTCTATTTCCCTTTCACTACCCAAAAAAAAAAAAATAGAAGAAAGAAACTCTTGAATTTGAGATGACTAAATTGTTCAACTTTGTAAACTTTAATTAACTTAAATATATATCCACACAATCATTTAAATTAAAACTGTTATCTCCTGTATTCAGATTAGCAAACCAGAAATAGTAAAAGATGAAAAGAAAAACACAAAAAACTATCCGAGTCCACAGAACCCACTGTGTGTCCTTACCCCTCAAGTACCCGAGGTTGCAGATTAATTCCTCCCAAGATAAAACGGATTAACCATTAAAGAAGTAGCGGTACCTCAAACTTCGATAATTTCAACGAACTCAAAATGACAGCAACGAATCACACACACAGACACGATCGATCGATTTTGTTTTGTAAGAAATGTATGCAAAAGAAGGGAAGAATTCGATACAGAAAAATGAGAGAAAACCTCTCTATTTATAGCCAACAAAGGGTAAAGGTCACAACCCTTTGGAAAGAAGACAACCTTTCAGAAAGGTCACAACACTTTGGAAAAGGCATAACCTTTCAAACGATCGCAATCCTTTAGAAAGGACACATCCTTTCATAAAGTTCACAACCCTTCAGCATGGTCACAACTCTTCAGGAGAGTCACAACCCTTCATTTCCTGTTCACGCCTTTAAAACTCAACAATCCCCCGCATGAATAGGGAATGACAATTGTAAAAACATATGGATGAAAAACTGTGTGATTTGTAATTAAGGATTGATTTCCTCTAGATAAGTGGGTTTCCATTTGAACTTTCTGTAGTGAACATATATCGAATATACTCAGTCAATCGGTATATTAGATATCTTTGAACCGTCGAGCTTTGGTGTATACCTAGACAACATAAGTCACACAATCAACCCATGAACTGTTTTTGGTTCTCATTGTTTTGTTCGTTTCAACCATGAACACGTCTCGGTTTATAAGTGCGTAGAGAACTGGCCTTATCGGATTCTCCTTGAAGCGACTTACACTTCACACTTACATAGGTGATTTCTAAATGTGTTATCCCATAAATACACCATTTGATATACCTTGTATCGAACTTAGAAATCATTAAAAAGTCCTAATGCCTTTATCCTTGTTACTGAACATTGTCTTATCATGAGAATGGACCATAAAAATATTTTGACAATGTTGAACCGTCATCAATGACTTTGTTTGATCTCCTTGAACCTAGATCTTGGGATCTACAGTCTTCTAGGTAGAGTTACCGCCACAATGACTTGTTTTTGGCCATAGTACCATTCCCTTTGATAATCTATCAACTCCCTCTCTAGTTAGGCCTTTTATAAGTGGATCTGACACATTATCATTTGACTTTACATAGTCAATTATGATAATTCCACTAGAGAGTAGTTCTCTAACGATATTATGTCTACGTCATATATGACAAGACTTTTCGTTATACATCATGCTCCATGCCCTACCTATTGCAAAGTAACTCTCACTGTGTATGCATACTGGAGCTAAAAGGTTTGGGCCAAAAATCTTTCAAGAAATTTTGGAGTCATTCAACTTCTTCACCGTTCTTATCTAGAGTGATAAACTCAGATTTCATAGTAGAGCGAGCGATACATCTTTGTTTGGAAGATTTCCAAGAGACTGCTCCTCCACCAAGAGTAAATACATATCCACTCGTGGATTTTACTTCATTTGACCTGGTGATTCAATTTGCATCACTATATTCTTTCAATACTGTTGAATATTAGTTATAATGCAAAGCAATAGTTTTTTTTTTAAGTATGTTTTAAATACTCCAAAACTCTTTTAATTGTCATCCAATAAGTTTGATTGAGATTACTTGTGAACCAACTTAGTTTATTAATAACATATGCTATATCTGATCGTGTACACTTCATGATATTTATCATACTTCTCAATACTTTAGCACAATCCAATTGTGAGTCACTTTTGCCTTCATTCTTTTGAAGTACAAATGTCACATTTATTGGAGTCTTGACAATATTGAAATCCAAATGCTTGAACTTGTCAAGTACATTTTCAATCATATCAGCAACTTCAATGTCTTTCATAACGAAGTTATTTCTAGCATATGCTTAGTAGCATTTGTGTTAGAAATGTCTTTTTTGACGATCACAATGTCATCAACATAAAAACAAATAATGACATTGTGATTTGGAGTGTCTTTAATGTAAAAACATTTATCACATTCATTAATCTTCAATTCATTTGCCAACATAATTTGGTCAAACTTCGCATGTCATTATTTGAGCGCTTGTTTTTAGTCCACAGAGTGACTTAACAAGTTTACAGACTTTCTTTTCTTTACCAGAACCACAAATCCCCTAGGTTGTTCTATGTAAATTTCTTCTTCCAATTTTTCATTTAAAATAAAAATGTTTTCACATCCAATTTGACGAATTTGAAGGCAATATTTCGCAACTAGCGCAATTAACATTTGAATTAATGTAATCCTAGTTAGTGCTATTATCTGTCAAATAAGGCTTTCTTATTGTCTAAAGCCTATCAACAAGTCTGTCTTTGTATTTGTCAATAGTTTCATCAACTTTCTTTTCCTTTTGTAAATCCACTTTGAATCCAAAAGTTTATTTCCTCGAGGAAGATCAACCAACTCTCAAGTATGGTTGCTCAAGATTGAATCTATCTTACTATTGATAAATTTTTCTCAAAGAGAATGAGTCCACAAAGGACATAACTTTTAGAATATATGAGATTCATTTTCAAGAAGAAATGTTACAAAATAAAATTCGTAGGAAGTAATTTGTCCATTGACATTTACTACGCCTCCAAATCTCTTTATTAAGTACATTCTCCTTTGGTTCTTTCCAAGGTCGTTTAGACCCTTCATTTGACTATCCAACAGTTTGGACTTATGAACCATAAATTGACATGCTTTACTATTTGTAGCATATCCAATGAACATACAATCCAAAGTCTTAGGTCCTATTTTGACCCGTTTGGGAATAGTTCCCTCATTTCCATTTCTCATATGAAATAGACTGTATTGGAAATTGTTTGATCACTATCTTTCAAGAGTTATTGCTTGTATAAACTTTAAGGGACGACAAACAATTCTTTATCAGGATATAACAAAGACTGAACAAACACAACTTTCTGTTGCTCCCTTTCTTAAAAAAAAATGTGTTTTTTTTAATTATTTGTTACTCTCTTTACTATCAAACAAAACTTTTTGTTTCTCTCTTTATGAAAAGACAAATTTTTTTGTTGTTCTCTTTTGCTATAATGATAGCACCCCCCCCACAAATTTTGTGGTAAACCTGAACTTATAAATAGGACATTCAACATTTCCTTCAAAGATCGGTTTTTTCCTGTTAACAATTTCATTAGATTGAGGTGAGAATGTGTAGTAATTTGATGGATGGTTCCATTTTCCAAATATATTTCTGCAAAAAAGATTCATATTCTCTACATCTACCACTTCTAATCATGACAATCTTTTTATCCAACTAATTTTCAACTTCAGTTTTATATTGACAATATATTTCTATTGCTTCATCCTTATCATTCAGAAAATTAACATAACAGTATCTAGTGCAATTGTCAATAAGGGCAATATGACCCAAATGTTTGTTTTACAACACAAACATAACATATCATTTTTCACCAATGTTCATGTCTATAAAAAAATAATTAATAGACATATCTTTTCATGAAAAATCACAATATTTTAAAGTGAAACTTTTTCATCAAATAATACAATTCTTTTCAATGAGTAATATAATTTTGTGGTTTCATACTATTCATATCATATACTAGTAAAGAGAGACTCAATGACCACAATATCAAATATACTCAAAGTATTTCGTGGGTTTAACATAATACAAGAATGTCGTTAAATTTCATATCTTGTACTTTAAAATTTAAATTAGATAGTAAGTCTAATTTTGTCTTTATTACAAGTAAAGAACCCCCCTACATTTTAAATATGTTCTCAAAAATATTTTTCAAATATTTCAAATTATTTTCCACATATTTTTTTCCCATGCTTACACATTGGCTACACGAAGCCTTCTTTTAGAGATTTAATCCATAGAAACACCCATTGCAGGCACAAAAACCACTAATTTTATGTCACTAGTGTTTTTTTTTCCCCTTTTTGTCACAACTAGACAAACCACTTAGTATGTAGAATACTAACAATAAAGATTCAATCTTTATACAATTTGTTTCTAGTTTAATGATGAAGTTTTTATATTCTTCTAATCGTTAACCGAATGAACCTTGAATTCTGATGAAGTTTTTATATTCTTCAAATCAGTTTCACATTCAGACAGAGTAGTAAACCAAAAAGGTTTTAATCTCCAGAAACCTTAAATAAAATATTGTTTCTAGCAAACGATGAAGATTTTACCTTTTTCAAGTCATTTAGCCTTAATATTTCTGACGAAGATTTTGTACTCTTCAAGTCAAAATATTCATTCAAACAGAGTATTTAACAAATTGGTGAAATTTCTATATTCTTCAAACCAATACACAATCTGATTTGTTCGTGAAGTTCTTATATTCTTCAAATCAAAGGAGAAAAAAAATCTCCAAAAGTCAAACACAATCAAATTTCACATGGAGTAGAAAACTACAAAAGTTTTATTTTTCCTCCTCTAAACAGAATACATATTAATAATAATAAAGATATATTCTGAGATCATCACATAATGATCATCTATCCTAACATTTATGAAATCTATTTCATAACTTATAAAGGATAGAAAAAGAAAATAATAATCAAGAAAAATAAAGATAGAGCCTGCTTTTTACTCTCATTTAATCATATTCTATCTGTCATCAATAATTCCATGCAAGTCACTTTTCTTGCTAATTTTTTTTCTTTACTTAGTTTTCATCATATTCCTATTTTCCTCAAGAAGACATTTAATTTCAACAAGAAACTAAACTCATGTTCAAATATTGTTAGGAGACAACATTTATTCATTTACTTCTTCTCATAGTTATATAAAACCAAGAATATAGAGAAAAAATTAAAGTGCTCATCTTAGCCTTTATGCACAAAATAACTTTTCTCATTGAAAAGAAAACTGAAGGGGTGTAATGCTTGAATGCATCTGCGAAGAAAATAAAAATAATCTTACCCATCCAAAGAAAACTTACTACAAAAAATATACTCAAACATATTAAAGTAGTACTAATTCATCCCAAATCTCTTTTATCATATGATAAAATAATTCTCTTTTTCTTATTTTTCTTTCCCCATAAAAAGAACACAGAAAATAGAAGTAATTTCCTTACCACAGAAAATACCAACATTAAATTTATTAAGCTTGTTATCTCTTGTATTCAAATTAGCAAACCAGAAATAATAAAAGATGAAAAGAAAAACACAAAGAACTATCCGATTCCCAGAACTCACTTGTGTCCTTAAGAAATTCAATCCCCTCAAGTACCCGAGGTTGCAGATTAATTCCTCCCAAGATAAAACGGATTAACCATTAAAGAAGTAGCGGTACCTCAAACTTCGATAATTTCAACGAACTCAAAATGACAGCAACGAATCACACACACAGACACGATCGATCAATTTTGTTTTGTAAGAAATGTATGCAAAAGAAGGGAAGAATTCGATACAGAAAAATGAGAGAAAACCTCTCTATTTATTGCCAACAAAGGGTAAAGATCACAACCCTTTGGAAAAAAGACAACCTTTCAGAAAGGTCACAACACTTTGGAAAAGGCATAACCTTTCAAACGGTCACAATACTTTAGAAAGGTCACAACCTTTCATAAAGTTTACAATCCTTCAGCATAGTCACAACTCTTCAGGAGAGTCACAACTCTTTATTTCCTGTTCACACCTTTAAAACCCAACAAAAACTAGATGAGATATATATATATATATAGAAGCTGCCTCAACACCCAACCAACCAAAATGAATTTCCATAATAGTAGAGTCCATACCTTAAAAGAGGGAAAAACAAATTAAAAGTGAAAGTTAGCAACCATGCAGAGTTGCATCCGTACAACAATGAAATATGAAAACATTTGTCACGCCCTGAGCTACCCTCGAGATGCGGACACGGGACCTAGGACCACAAGTGAAACGACCCCAAAAACGCCCAAAAATGTGCTTCGGAAACACCTATAATTGTAATTTCCATAGATCTCAAAATCTGTGCATAATTTTGGAAATTCGACTTCATATTATTATTCATGGGGTCAAATTGGGTGGGAGATGGGTCTAACCCAAATTTTAGAGCAATCGTATCAAAATTCAAAAATTGCAAAAAAAGCAATTTGGAGGGTCAACTTTAAAGTGGCATATCTCTTAACACACAAGGAACTGAAAGGACCATAACCTATCTAATTAAATCTCTGTGAGTTAGATTTTCAACGCACTTGGTTTCACCTCATTCCGAGTTAGGATGAAGGAGTTATGACCATTTTTGTAAAACCTGTCTGTGCAGATTTGCAATTTCCAGTGAGCTATTTTTTTTTTTTGCTCCTTAAGCCTCATTTTTTAGGATATGTCCAATACTTAGTCATTTTTAACTTCAAAACACTCAAAAACACTCTCTAAGGCCTCTCCAAAATTCCACCAAGATCCTCAACCAAATTCAAAGATCTCAAGCTCTAATTTCGGATTCAAGACTTAATCTCAAGCTTCAATTCTTCATTCCAATCTTCATCAAGGATTCTCCAAAGTTGAGATATGTGGGTTTGATTGTGGAAATCTTCCTTTCCACAAGTCCAACCATTTATCCTTTCTTACTACTTCAAGTTTATGGGTCCTTATGGTTATTTATGAACTCTTGAGTATGGAATTACTATTACACACCCTATTATGTTCTATTTTGCATATTATCATGAAATGGAATTATTATGTGATGTTTATGATTTTCATGCTTCCATGATCAAATTATGAAGGTGGATATATATATGTATGTTGTTGGTGGGCTGATTTATATGGATTTTGGAATTGGTTGGACTTAGTACTCTTGAAATACATGATTTTATTTACATGAACAGTAGCCCACCATGTGTTTAATAAAATGCCCATTTATAGAATTCTTAGGAAATGAAAGGTCCAATGTACGTCCTATGAGTCGGATGGTTATATAATTATTGAAATGATGATGAAATGGATACGTGTATATGATTTTCTCTATATAGTGTTGTGAGTTGACCAAGCCTAGCTCGGGGGGTTGTAGGCCCGGGTAACCGTATCGAGGAGTTGGTACCTTGGTTGCCTAGTACGGGGGGTAGTAGGCCCGTATAACCATATCGAGGGGTTTGTACCTTGGTCCCTAGCTTGGGGGGTGGTAGGCCCGGGTAACCACATTGAGGGGTTTGTACCTCTTTCGCCTCTCCAAGGGGGTGGTAGGCTTTGGAAATACTATATTGATGGTCACTCGCTACATATGTACTACACCCTACTAAATATGATTTTTATGTAAGCATCATTATATATATCATCTCATTAATATGCTATCTATAGGGTATGATTATGCATTTTGCCTATGATGTCCATCTATTATTGCATTGCATTGCATCCAATATACTTAGTACATTCAAACATACTAATGCATACTCTATGCCTACATGATGTTACCATGTAGGGACCAAAGCACCGCTTGACCATCCTCTTCCACGTGGCTAATATGATTTTCTATTGAGCTTATTAGTGAGTCCTCCATTCAGGGGACGTTGCTTATGATCTCTTGCTATGTCTTAGACTTTTCCTTTTTAACTATGTATTGACTATGAGGGTGAGCCCGGTAGTTTGTCTTGGCCCCCGCTAAGTACCCATGTTTAGAGATGGTGTTGGACAAGTTGTGTATTATGCTTGAGCTTGACTCATCTATGGTATTTATGTATTATTCTTTTTTTCTCTTGCTCCCTTAGTCCCGATTTCCCCTTGATTATGCTTATCGCTTATGGTCATTTTAATTGCTTCCGCGACCAAAGATGTGTAATGATATGCTATGAGGCTTGTTTGGGGTTTCTTCGGGTTCCCCATTCGCCAGTCACGTCTAGGCCCTAGGCTTGGGTCGTGACAACAAGTGATCCCAAGCTAACCCTGCTAGCATAATCATAAGCATACTAAAAAAAATAAACTGATGCGGAAGCTAAATCATAAATAAACTAAAGAGATGGAGAGTACCCATATACTATAACTAAGATATATGAAAACTAATAAGTTTAATAAAATGAAGTTATTAACTCAATACTAAGTTGAATCTAACTATGTATGAAATAAGCCTCTAAACTGACTAGAAATGTTGGGACATGCCCCAACTAGGTCTAACAAAATTGAAACTAAAAACTAAAAGCGATAAAGGTAAACATGTCACTAGTCCTCGAAGAATGAGGACTCACCACTGATGCTGCTGAACTAAAGATCGAGAATTGATCTACGTGTGATCTGGATGCTGAGAACCTGAACCTACATCACGAGAAGATATAGCGCACGATGAGCAATAATATAATCTGAGCATACTAAATATTGAGCTAACTAAATGCAATGACCAATTTATAACATGCTGAGACTGAATACTGAATATACTGGTCAATGGTCAATGCAATAGAATCTGACTGAACTATGGGAGCTACTAATAATCGACATAAAACCACATGAGCTAAATATGGAGTCTGATGTATATGCCCCATCGAAAGGACCCAATATACCCTGCCAGAGGTATAGAGGCATGCTGGCGTGATCACTAAACTGATGTTGCCCACAGAGGGGACTTACACCTACGTGGCTCGTAGTTCTGGGACTATATGGGTACGCTGAACCCTAGTCCAACTCGGTATTATGCTACTCCCAATGAATTAAGTGGTTAACTGGTTATGACTGAATTTCTTTAAATACTGGATAGCTCGAAACTGAATATGCAAACTGAGAATGCAATAATTAATTTGATAATGATGTATTTATAAAATGAGGCATGTAAAACTAAATACTGAAATATCAGACCTAGCATGTGTAATTCAAGAACTGAAGAAATACATAGCTAGGGTTCTGTAATTCATGCTATAAATTGAGCAATAACATGATAATCTGATTTGGAACATTTAAATAACTAATTCATGATGATCTGCTATATTTCTAGAAACTTTAGGTCTGTTCATAATCATGGAATCAAGAATCTGACTGAATTCTAGGGACCTAATGGGCGAAAGGAACCCACTAGTGAAATCCCATATACCTGGTGATGAATTCCATGGAGAAATCTTTTGATTTCGGGGCTGGAACTGAAGAAAACTTGTTGCGTTCTTGAACTAGGGTTCTTGACCTTTTTCTCCTATCTTGATTCTAATTTTCTAAGTTTTGATTAATGATTTTGACTAAGGTAAGTTCTAGTTATGTTTCTAGGCTTAAACTGACTAAAATCTCATGATTTAGGGTTTAAACGACGTACCTAAGGGGTTAAATGAAATAGGAAAAGACCAAAAGACCCCTGAATTAATTGCTGTCAGAGTGACTGACGAACGGGACTGACGGGCCATCATTCAATCGACGGTCCATCGAATGGAACCGTCGGTCGAGTCTGCCCAACAAGGCTTCACTAAAATAGACATAACTTTTTATTCGGAGATTGAAATTTAGCAAACTTGGTGGAGTTGGAAAGATAATTCAATTATCTATCATATCATAGGTAATGGGACACACAATTATTTTTGTGCTAAAAGTTATGACCATCTGAAGTTGATCCATCAACAATTTTCAGCTAACTGGCTGCTGCTCCTTATCTACGGTCAGACCTACAGACCGTGGATCGATTAATGGTTCATACTGGTCAATCGTCAATCAAGACTGAAGCTAGGCTTTTGGGGCATCAATCCACGGACATGAACTTCGGTCCGTGACTTGACCTACGGACCGTAAGTCAGGCCGTGGGTCAATATTTAGACAAATTTTCTGACTGAGTTCTGGGGAAGTTTTCTGTCACCAACCACGGACCTGGATGGACCGTGAGTCCATCTACGGTCCATGAATGGTATTGTGAGTGCCACCTGCAACATCATAAATCTGCAATCTAGTTTATTTTTGGATACAGGTTACATTATCTCCCCCTTGGGACCATTCGTCCTCGAATGAAGACTAAACTAGCTGAAATAGAGGGAGAGGGCTGCAATCCCTACCACTAAACACCGAGCGAATTTCGGCGAACTGAGTTCCAAGCACATGCAAATACGCTGAAAATGCAAGTACAAACTGAAGGAACATGATTCTAAGACTGAATTTATGCATGAATGACTGAAAAACTGAAGAGGAACTATTACCTCAAGCTTGAATGGAATCAGAAGGAAAGAGGTGAGGATACTTGGACTTCATGGCTGCTTCTGCTTCCTAAGTAGCTCCCTCTACTGACTGACTCTTCCACAAAACCTTGACTGAAGCGACTTCTTTATTTCTCAACCTTCTAACCTGACGATCAAGAATCTCAACTGGTAGATCCTCATAAGAAGGGCTATCTTTTACAGCCACAGTCTCTAATGACACTACGGATGCTGGATCACCCACACACTTCTTCAAAAGAGAAATGTGAAAGACTGGATGCACTGCTGCTAAATCTGTTGGCAAATCTAATTCATAAGCCACTTTACCAATCCTTTTTAAGATCCGGTAAAGGCCTACATATCTGGGACTAAGCTTCCCTTTCTTGCCAAATCTCATCACCCCCTTTATAGGTGACACTTTCAGGAAAACCCAATCATCAACTTGGAACTCTAGTTCCCTTCTTCTCACATCTGCATAAGATTTCTGGCGACTCTGGGCAGTCTTAAGTCTATCTCTAATGAGTTGCACTTTTTTCATAGCATCAAGGACCGAATATGGTCCTATCAAGGCTGCTTCACCTACTTCAAACCAACCAACTGGAGATCTACATCTACGCTCATATAATGCCTTATAAGGGGCCATCTGAATGTTGGAATGATAACTATTATTGTAGGCAAACTCAATAAGAGAAAGGTGATCATCCCAACTACCCTTGAAGTCAATCATAAAAGTTCTCAACATATCTTCTAAGGTCTGAATGGTACGCTCTGCTTGACCATCCATCTGCGGATGAAATGTTGTGCTAAGATTAACCTGAGTACCAAGACCTTTCTAAAATGACTTCCAGAAATGAGAGGTAAACTGAGGACCTCTATTTGAGATAATAGACAAAGGAACCCCATGCAACCTCACAATCTCATTAATGTAAAGCTTGGCATAATCCTCCGCCGAATCTGTAGTCTTGACTGCCAAAAAGCGAGAAGACTTAGTAACCCTATCAACAATCACCCAAATGGAGTCATGATGTCTGCGAGTACGAGGTAAACCTGTGATGAAGTCCAATGTTGATCACTTCCCACTTCCAAGTAGGAATGTCAATCTCTTAAGTCATACCTCTTGGTTTCTAATGTTCTACCTTGACTTGCTGGCAATTGGGGCACTTAGCCACAAAATTTGCTATATCTCTTTTCATATCATTCCACTAATAGACTTCCCACAGATCGCGGTACATCTTAGTGGCGCCTGGATGAATAGAATATCTAGAGTTATGGGCCTCTGCAAGAATATGTTGTCTCAACTCGCCCACATTAGGAACACATAATCGCCCCTGATAGCGAAGCACACCATCTCTCCCTTGGGAGAAAACCTCCACTCTCTGATTGTGGACTGCACCATTAAGCTCAAGCAAGATTGGATCACTATCTTTCTTTTCCTTGACCTCAATTACCAAAGAAGATTATGCCCCATTCTGAACCGTTACACCACCATCTGATATGCTTATAAGACGAACTCCTAGGCAAGCAAGTCTGTGAACATCCTTTGCTAGCTCTTTTCTTTCTTCCTCCACATGTGCTACACTACCCATATATAATATGTTAAGAGCATTTGCTACTACATTTGCCTTACTTGGATGGAAATGCACGCTCATATCATAATGTTTGAGGAACTCAAGCCGCCGTCTCTGGCAAAGATCCAACTCTTTATGGCCTTAAGGTAAGAGATAATCGACATATAGGCACTGAGCTACTACCCTTCTATTCTAAGACTGGCTTATTTGGAAATTGGAAATGAACAACCCGAATTCTACAATCGACTAAGGCATGACAGAACTAAAACCAATCCATGCCTAGAATGACATCGAAGTCTACCATTTCTAACTCTACAAGATCTGCTGAGGTGACTTTCTGAGAGACTTTGATAGGGCAATTTCTGTATACCCGTCTAGCTATAATTGAGTCACTGACTGGAGTAGAGACTGAGAAGGGTTCTGAGAGAGTTTCTGGATTGACATCTAAAATTACTGCTATAAAGGGAGTCATAAAAGATAAAGTAGCCCCTGAATATTCCCACTGAGTGTACCATATCTGAGCCACATATGTAAGCTGGTAGGATGCCAACTCAACTCTACCATTACCAGTCACTTGCATCACTCCAAAGATTTTTTTAACCTTGTCAATGAAGTTTTGTGGGTCTTCACCAACTTGTGACCCTAAAACTCAGGCGGATTCATCCTTATAAATATCTCAAACTTTAGCTGCCACTGATCCACATTTCTATTAGTAGGAATTGGGACATGTTGATTGTTCTAGGTGGTTATACTCTGAGCCAACATTTGAATGGCGTTCCTGAACTCTGCATTCAACACTTCTTGATCAGGTACTGGAGGAGTTGCGTTTGCGTTCCTGGCATAAGCTCTGTGAAGAGGCATGATCTTAAGCGCATAACGATGGATTACAAAAGAGATCATACCAACGCACGATAAGAATATCAAGAAAGTGAAGCTTTTCTAAAACACTTCATAGTCTCTCCCTCTCATTAGATGTGGTGCACTTCACACCCATGAAAAGGACTTTACTTAATGCGGCTTTTTAGACATCGTAGGACTCTTAAACCTAATGCTCTGATACCAAGTTTGTCACTCCCCGAGCTACCCCTGAGACGCGGACACAGGACCTAGGACCACAAGTGATCCCAACCTAACCCTGTTGGCATGATCATAAATCATAAATAAACTGAAGAGATGGAGAATACCCATTTACTATAACTGAGATATATGAAAACTAATAAGTTTAATACAATGAAGTTATTAACTCAATACTAAGCTGAATCTAACTATGTCTGAAATAAGCCTCTAAACTGACTAGAAATGTTGGGACATTCCCCAACTAGGTCTAACAAAACTGAAACTAAAAACTAAAAGCGATAAAGGTAAACATGTCACTAGTCCTCGAAGAACGAGGACTCACCACTGATACTGCTAAACTAAAGATCAGGAATCGATCTACGCGTGATCTGGATGCTAAGAACCTGAACCTACATCATGAGAAAATGTAGCGCACGTATGCGTCAGTATTTGAAAGGTACTGAGCATGCAGAATAGAGTAAAGCTGAAAAAACATATAATTGAACAAAGCATACTGAGCAATGATATAATCTGAACATGATATAGCTACTGAACATACTGAATATTGAGCTAACTAAATGCAATGACCAATTTATAACATGCTGAGATTGAATACTGAATATACTGATAAATGGTCAATGCAATAGAATCTGGCTGAACTGTGGGAGCTACTAATAACCGACATAAAACCACATGAGCTAAATGTGGAGTCCGATGTATACGCCCCATCAAGAGAACCCAATATACCCTGCCAGAGGTATAGAGGCATGCTGGCCTGAAATATCTGACCTAGCATGTGTAATTCAAGAACTGAAGAAATACATAGCTAGGGTTCTAAAATTCATGCTATAAACTGAGCAATAACATGATAATCTGATTTGGAACATTTAAATAACTAATTCATGATGATCTGCTATATTTCTAGAAACCTTAGGTCTGTTCATAATCATGGAATCAAGAATCTGACTGAATTCTAGGGACCTAATGGGCGAAAGGAACCCACTAGTGAAATCCCATATACCTGGTGATGAATTCCATGGAGAAATCTTTTGATTTCGGGGCTGGAACTGAAGAAAACTTGTTGCGTTCTTGAGCTAGGGTTCTTGACCTTTTTCTCCTATCTTGATTCTAATTTTCTAAGTTTTGATTAATGATTTTGACTAAGGTAAGTTCTAGTTATGTTTCTAGGCTTAAACTGACTAAAACCTCATGATTTAGGGTTTAAACGACGTACCTAAGGGGTTAAACGAAATAGGAAAAGACCAAAAGACCCCTGAATTAACTGTTGTCGGAGTGACTAACGGACGGGACTGACGGGCTGTCATTCAATCTACGGTCCGTTGATTGGAACCGTCGGTCGAGTTTGCCCGACAGGGCTTCACTAAAACGGGCATAACTTTTTAATCAGAGGTTGAAATTTAGCAAACTCTATGGCATTGGAAAGATAATTCAATTATCTTCCATATCATAGGTCATGGGACACACAATTATTTTTGTGCTAAAAGTTATGACCATCTGAAGTTGATCTATCAACAATTTTCAGCTAACTGGCTGCTGATCCTCATCTACAGTCAGACTTACAGACTGTGGATCGATTAACGGTCCGTGCTGGTCAACTGTCAATCGGGACTGAAGCTGGGCTTTTGGGACATTGATCCACGAACACGAACTACGGTCCATGACCTGACCTACGGACCGTAAGTCCGGCCGTGGGTCAACACTTAGACAAATTTTCTGACTGAGTTTTGAGGAAGTTTTCTGTCACCAACCACGGACTTGCAGAACGAACCGTGAGTCCATCTACGGTCCATGGATGATGTCATGAGTGCCACCTGCAACACTATAAATCTGCAATCTGGTCTATTTTTGAATACAGGGTGTTACAACATTGATGCACATCACATGTAAAGGATCAAAGTATTAACTACTTAAAATCTTCAATACCTCCCCATTTGATACGTCATGTTGTTTTAGAGGCCTGAACTGAGTTAAATGAAAACAAGCACTAGAAGATACAATTACAACAAGAATTTCTCCTTTTCCTTTCAAAATATCAGTAGCTTCACAATCCATTAGGCATGTTGTATTTCACGGAAGTTCTAAATTCAAATCAAGAGATTCTTAGAATGAAGCTATTTGATTTTCCCACACCAGTATGATCGTGTTGACAGTCATTTGATTTCAATTCAAGAAATTTATTAATTATTTTTTTTCTATATTTTTGGAGACATAGGAATATGGTTTTCAACTTGGTGAAAAGAGCACATTACAAACATCTTCTCCGATTATAGTTGAAAGCTTATCTGCTTTCTTGAAAATGGTTTTTCCTTTGCAAGAAAGTAGCAGTGCGCGCTTCCTTCGATTCAATCAAATCCATTTCAATCTTTTGCTTACCCCAGCTAGTCCTCTTTTCTATTGAAAAAACAAATAATTAAAAAAGAAAATAAGAAAATGTTTTTGCTGAATAAGCCTGGCCAACTTTGAGAAGAACACCGGGGTAATTTATATTAGGTGCACGAGTCTATTTGCCATGTGTATTGTAACATTATTTAATATCTTCATATTATGAATCTATTTGTCACGTTTATTGTCACATTGTTTAATATTTTCAAATTATGAGTCTATAGAGTATTGTCACATTTATTTAGCATTTTTCATATCATGTGGATCAATTACTAGATTTACATATATAATGTTATTTCGGAAGGAGAGCCTTGAAAAATGTAAAGTTATCTATGTGTGACCCGTAGGTCACTGGTTCAAGCCATGTAAGCAGGCACTAATGCTTGCACTAGGGTAGGCTATTTACATCACTCCCTTGGGAGTTTGGCCCTTCCCCGAGCCTCACTAACACAAAATGCTTTGTGCATTGAACTACAATTGTTTTTTTTATATAATATTAATTCTATACTATGAATGAAAAGGAAATATGCCAAAAAACTAGTTTAATTTTTATTTTACAGGTACATTTTCTTCTAATATGATTCAAGAAAAATATCTAAACAACACCACCTCAATAGAATCATAGAACATGATTTTACACCTCTAACTAACACACCCTCTATTTAAAGTTTTTTGTCAAACTTTCCTTTTTAGTTCGTTTAAAAGAGACCTAGCACAACTGGGCTCAAGGTTCTACTTGATCTAATGGATAAGCTTCCAAATTGTATAAGGCTGCAGTTTGTGGATGAAAATTTTGGTACGTTGATCGAGGTTTTCTAGGATATTTTATATGATAATTTACCTCTATATCACAATAATTGTTAGCAACAAGGTCATGATGAAGATAGTTGTTCTTTGATCTCTAAAAAAAATCAAAATAACAAATAAAATGATGATACCATTGAAGGTACTTAATTAAAGGTACTAGTGATATTGAAAAATATCAAGGTGATGTGAAGGAAATATTAAATTAAAAAAAGAAGAAGAGGGGTTTTAGGTGTCGATCAAAGTAAAGCTACTGCTTCAGATTGGAAAGTGGTTGTTGCCACTTCTGAGCAAAATCATGCAAACGCAATGGATGTTGATACATGTAATATTTGTCATTGGGTATAAAATTACATTAAATTAGGTAAGTCACAACTTAGGTTATATATAAGTTGGGCTAAAAAAAGGGTAAGTAAAGTTTATGGGTTTGCTTGAGAAATGGAAAGGAAGAAGAGAAAAAAAAAACCTAAATACATGAGCACTTCATGCGCTATTGATGAGTGTATTAGGAGCACCAATAGTGTTTCGGTAGGTTTTGAGAAGAAAAAGAAATTGTTGAAATTCTATGAAAGAGTCTCGAAAGGTAGGATGCATTCTTGCAAGGCTTGTTGAGCTTCTCCATGTGACTTGCATCGTAAAAATATTTCAGTTTCATACGACTAGGTGGAGTGACCCAGATGTGCCTCTCGGATTGTGTATAGATATTGATTCATTCACACAACAATTTGCCACAGGAGAGATGTTGCAAGATCACTAGTGACTTAGATTGCTACCTGCTTCTTACGATGATAGTGGAGCAAACCTCTGACAAAGATACCAAGTTCCTTACAAGGATATATGTAACACCTTAGAAAATCTTACATCGATAAAATATATGAGAAATGTAAGGAATATAAGAAAGCAAATTTATCCACGTTGATGCCTTTTAAAGTCTCTAAAATTGACAATTTTATTATTATTAGTGGGTCAGTTGTTTGTTTGTTACACACTATCTATTCAAGTTCGAAATTTCGGTGTGACATTTTGTCCATCAAAATTATCTTCAATCAGTAATGTGATACTTTCGTCAAACTAAAATAACTAAGAAAACTGGATAGAGATGTATTAACATAAGAGAAAACTGATTTTGTAACAACATCTGACTGAAAGTTTTTACATTTGCACAAGAATAAGGCTACATTCATTCAAGTTTGTTTCCATTTTTTCTGCAAAAGAAGGATAAAAGAAGAAAGGCAACTGTTGGGCATGACCTTTAGAGACACATGTATAACCTCTGGACAAATACCTGCATTTAGCGTAAATGACGGCTGTAAGTAAACTTCCACAAAAAATCTTCTTTTGCAGTCGAAATTATTATTTGCACAATACAAGATCAAAACTAAAATGATGATATTACCATAGAATATTTTTTGTCACACCCCGAGCCTACACCCTGAATGTAGCCGGCACTCGAGAACCATTGATGGTCCCCAAGAGAACCCTTGATGGTCCCCAAGAGAACCCTTGACCTTGCTAACTATAGACATGAGACTTAATATGATATGTGGAAGCCTTAAATAGATGAACATTTAAATCATTTAAATAAAATTTTTGAAACACTATCTTGAAATACTTACCATGAATATGTTCCAATAAAATCATTTGGAGAAAAATATGAAAAACATCTAACTTTTCCTAGACAAGACCCACGACACTTCAAATACTACTAAAAGAATATAAAAATGAAGTCCTCCGAAATCAAGGAGGTCTCACCAAAAGCTATCAAAAAGTGTGAAGTGATCTCAACAGTGTGCATGTTGATGATCCTAAACACCTATATCTACATCATAAAAATAGGCAACTTGAACAACATCAGTATATTGAATGTACGAGTATGTAATATGGTTGAATAAAATAATAACTGAATAGATATCAAGTAAATCAAATATGAACAAGAAGTGAAAACCATTTCAACTTTACAATAAGATATGAAATAAAAACAATATGGGAATAGAACACTTTACTCTGTGGGAAATTTCTTTAACCGACAACCATTACTATGAGCCTAGCGGTGATACAACGATTCACCCACGTTGCAAGGGTCATAGAATGCTAACTACAACTGTGAATCCATCCAATAAGCCTTCTTGAGGTAGTGAGGAGTCACCCAAAAAGTTGGTACGATCCTATCCTACATTCGCTACGTAGTTTTATGTAACTGAGTTAAAAATAGACTCTTACCCAATTCAGTGCTTGATACTACTCCCAAAACAAACCATGTCAATTATGTCCAATCACCCTTTACAAAGAAAGAGACTACTTCTTTACTTTGACTTTCACTTTTCTTTACTGAAAAACTTTTCAGAAAATCAATTAAACTCTTTCTCTTTCTTAACTATCAAATAGTACATATGAAACCATTCATATTCTTTCTTTAGAAACTCTTTTCAGTAACATGAATTTCAAACATATACTTATGGACTTACCTATCAAGTTCGAAATTGATGTATAAGATATCTCATATAACTATCTTTATAAACATGACTTTTATAAACAAATATGGTTCATGTGATACAAAACAGGAAAAACAATTAAGAATTCAATTTTTTTACATAATACAAGTCAAAATCTGAACGGTTAAGGAATTGGAACTTAGAATAAGAAACACAACTGAATTCAGATTTCAAGAAAATAGCAATAGATATCTAAACTTAACGTTTCACTGACTGAATTAAGATGTAGGGCGTGAGGACAAGCTAGTCCAACACTATGAATAGTTTTACATACCTAGAAGAACAAAGTTCTTGAAGAAGTTTGGAGAGTAACTTGATTGGAAGCCATGAAACCCTAGCTTTTGTCTTCCTCGCGGTTTTCTTTTTGAGTTGGGGAGTTGAGAGCGTAAAATAAAAGAAAACTGAGTATTTGGTGGAAAATATTCCCCTAATTGAACTTAAAACATCATGGTTTGGGATTAGACAAAATGGGAAAATATAAAAGAAACCCCACTTAAAAAGTTGTCGAAAACCTTCCTCAGGGCCATCTACAGTGTATGGTTTGATCTACGAACCATAGATCCCATCCATGGAATTCATATTGAAGTTTAAGGCTAAAAGATTCATTCTATGGGACCAAACTACAACTCATAGAGGTTTCTACAACCCGTAGATGGGTCCGTAGGAATTGGACTCCAAACTATAGCCTGTAAAAGGGTTTTGTAGTTCACTAACTCAGAAAACTCTGTTGTGGTAATCTCTAGTAAAATAGTCATAAAGTTTACTCTAAACTCGAAATGAGGCAAGCTTGGTGTAGTTGGGAAAAAGACTCAATTTGATTGGTCATGGGCCACCTAATTCATTATGTGCTAAGAGATATAATCGTTTGAAATTGACCTAAGTAGAACTTTACATCAAAACTTAATCGGTAAGGAAGCTTACAACTAAACTTTGTGCTAGAGGATTCGTGTGACCTTAATTCATATCAAAATTCATTCCCATACCAAATAATAGACCCTAAAACCTAAAAAAAATCTAAGTATCACCCTATACGACCTTATACAAAAATGAAAAATGGTTTGGGCCTTAGCTTAGAAATTTTTGGGACATTACACTTTTCTTAAGTCATTTATGCTTCCCTTCTAAGTTTGGCTAGTTCAACATAAGTTAAATTGTCTTCATCATCGAAGGAAACAAATCTAGTTCCCTCCCATCTTTTTTTAGTATGAACTCTTGGAATGTCATTAAAAACCAATATCCATAATAGTAGAAACCACAACTCAAATGAGAGAACAAGAGCAAACACTTCATCAACAGATTCTAAACGAATAAAAAGAATGTTCCATGCACATAACTTGTTTAAGACACAAGATCAAAAGATATTTTGATATATTCCACATATCTTTAGTTTTAGTTCCCGTTTGACAACATTTTTTGTGTCTAGTAAGTTCTCCAACACACGGCCAAAAGGTCATGATTCGTGCCTTGCAATGACAATAGTATCGGTTGAATAGGCTCATTATTCATCATGGATATGAGCTTGTTTTTATTCTCTTCAAATTTGATGTAATTCATCACAATCTTATTATAATATTTTAAATATAATTATATTAATTAGAATTAAATACATGTGCATGTGTTCGAAAACTGGGATAAAAATCATGAAGCTGGAAAATTAATCAAACACAAATCATCTAAAGTGACTATCATATATGGCATAACTCTATTTGGATAATTATCTAAAGTTTTTTGGGAAAGGGAAAAGGGTCTGATATATCCCTCAACTTTGTCATTTAGAGTTGGTATACCCCTCGTTATGAAAGTGGCTCATATATACCCTTACCGTTAAATAAATGACTTACATATAACCCTACCGTTACAAAAAGAGCTTGCATATACCCTTCATCTAACGGAAGTGAAAAATATTGGTTTTAAATTTATTTATTTGAATTAATTTTTTTTTAATCTTGTGGTGGTATATATGATCATTCTAGTAATGTTCAAGTTGTATTTTTATCTTTTTCATACATAAATTATTTTCTGACTTCTTTGATTATCATTATTTGAGTTTCTTAGTTTTTTCTTTCATTCTTTCGTGTAAATAAAAAAATTTAAAACTAAATTTTTTGTGGCTATACTGTAATTTAGTTTTTGTATTTGTAAAAAAGAAATGGGGGCATCTATAATAAATTTTACAAGAAAATTAGTGAAACATAAATAAATTGGCCCATTAAAATTATAAATTTAAATTAGTCATTGAAAAATAAAAGTAAAAAAAAAATGTGAGGAAGATCAAATATACCACATATGGATTATATTTTTTACAAAAAGATAATTAAAATTATTTTTTCACTTCCGTTAGAGGAAAAGGGTATATATGAGTCATTTGTATAACATTAGGGTTATATTTAAGCCACTTTCATAACGAGGGGTATATCAGCTCTAAATAACAATGTTAAGGGTATATCAGATCATTTTCCCTTTGGCAAATAAAAAGGCTTCAATAATATCCAATTTTTCGTGGGAAGAAATATTTAAGGAGAGAAAAAGGAAAAAAATACATTTGCCAATATAGAGAGATATATCAAAGGAAAAACTTTAAATATAAAAATTTGGCTAATTAGGTAACTCAATAATTATTAAAAGACCCTTTTTGGAATAAAAATTAAGATTGTCAAAAAATAGAGAAAAATATAAAAGGAAAAACTTTAAATATAAAAATCTGGCTAATTAGGTAACTAAAAAATTATTAAAAGACCCTTTTTGGAATAAAAATTAAGGTTGTCAAAAAAAATCACCCAGAATTCTATGTTCCCGCTCAAGGTTGGAATAAAAACTAAAACCTAATTTTACTGTTATAAATAGAGTGTCACTGCCTCTTTTTTTTCTGTGTAGCCTTCCAACAATTTCTTTAATGTCTGATCAAAAGCCATTGCTTAGCCTTAAGAAGACATTATTTTACAATTTCTTTCCATCAAAAGCTGAAGAAGAAGCTTGCAAACTTAACAACACTTCGTATGTAGTGACTCGAGAACTAATTGAGATAAGAGACATATACCCTCCCCCTAAAATCGATTTGAAAAACCCCTGGCAGATCAAGAAAAAGATTACCCGTGATGAGGTTATTGTAGGAAAGCTAATGATTCCCTTTTTTGATACGTTAGAGTACATTTTTCGATACTGGACGTTGGATGAGGCCAAAAGTTTGGTGAACGGGTGCGATGTTCCTGTTGGTGTGTGGGATGTAACGGAGGAGAATATCCCTAAGAAGTATGATGCTGGAAGTGTTTGCTTAAGGAAATTGTACAGTGATTACTTTTATCTTTCATGCATCAAATTGTTCAAAAGTCGTGGGTTAGGCATTAGTGATGAAATTGGACTTTATTGGGATCCTAGATCTTCAAGTTTAATGTTCAAATTACTTTATCAGGTTCATGCTTACTGAAAGGTCCAAGAATTTAGGAGAAAAAACAATATACCATAGTCGTTTTGTTAGTATTTTTCTTTCATATAGTTGTAATAGCTGAAGATTGGAACATTTGCATTATGGAGTATGATGATTCTTCCAACTCCCAATTTAGTTTGCGCAATCCCCTTTTCGTACATGTGTTTTCATTCCTTGTTATTATAATGCTCTTTTAATTTAGATGTGCAATTTTGCAAAACAATAATTTCTCCACTGATTGATTTCTCCTCTAAATAACTGAACTGAAGAGGTTGAAACAAGATACTCAATTGAATGTAAAGCATAAGTAGAGATAACATCACTTAAAAGCTTTACAAATAAAATTCTAACTCAATGAACTGTACTTATAAAATATGATAATGAAATTCTCTTCACTCTATATAGAAGATTCTCTAACCAACAATTATTACTATGAGCTTCGTGATGATACAACGTCTCGCCCATGCTACCAGAACTTTCTTATACCTTGTCACGGTATAGAACATACTCAACTCATGGATCCATATAATAGGCCTTCTTAGAGGCAATGAAAAGTCGCCCGAATGTCGGTACGATCCAATCCCACTTTGGCTACGTGGTTTATGGGGAATGTGAGTTGTCTGAACTTTTTTCATTACTTAAAACTGCCGGAGTGATCTACGGTTCTGACCTACGGTCTATAGGAATTTCTATGGTTCGTAATAGTCAACCGTAGAATCACTTACTGGGGCTCGACTTTTAGGCAATTTTCTACGGATCATAGGACTTTCTACGACCCGTAGGTTCTTTTCGTAGAACCTAATTTTTATCCAATTTTCCTTCATTAAGTTTGGAACCCTTCTACAGGTATTTCCTACAACTCGTAGAGGTTTCTATGACTTTTCTTGTCAATCCGTAGGACACATTACTCAGACTTAAATTTTCCAAAACTCAACTTAGTTTCTACCAATTCCATATACGACCATAGGACCTTCTACAAACCATAGATGGGTCACGTAGGACTAGTCCAGAAGTAAAATTTTCTGAAACTTTTTCCTTTCCATTTTCCTAGGTGTTACGAACTTCCTCATTTTGGCCTTCCTCCTAAAATGTTGGTATTGGAGTAAATCCTTATTCATGTAAGGAAAAATAAATCACTTGGTTCTTCAATGCTAAATCTAAGGTTCCGAAGATTATTTGTTTCTTTCAGAATTAGAACTAACTATTTGGAGCAATAGTATCTAGCAATCATACCATAGTTGGACAAGAACTTATTGTTTCTATGACTATCAAAAAAGACCAATATCTATTCTTTGGGAAAACTCCATATTAGTTGAGAGGCATATTTGTAATGACCCTCCTAGTCATTTCTGTGTCTTGCCTTTTTGTGTATCATTTAGAGCAATCCTGTAGTGACCCCAAGTCATTTATGACTTGTTGGGACCAACAGTTCGGTCACCTGGTCGTTTGTTTGGTTTTGGTGCGAGTTTTCGTGTTTTGGAGTTTATGAACCTTGAACGATCATTTTTTATTAAAATTTCAAGAAAATGACATCGAAATCCATTTCTGACGATTCCATCAGCTCCGAAAGGGTCATTTTAGGCTAGTAGCATGGTCGACATAACTCCTGAGATTTTCAGTGTGAGTTGGTGCGATTAGGCGTTTTAACTTTAAGTTTAAGCCTAAGTTTGACTTTGGTCAACATTCTGAGTAAATGCGCTCGAATGAGAATTTCATCAGCGCAATTAGCTCCGAAATGTCGAGTGTGGTCTGGATTGACCCTTGTTTTGTGTCCCGAGGTTTTTGATATCTTTTTGAGCCCTTTTGTGGGTTTTAACTTAAAATGGCTTTTGGAAGTGGGACCCACTTTTTATCAAGATGACCTCTGATGAAAATTTTGACTGCATTGTTGAGTCCGAAATATCAAATTTGGTATGGTTGCATATCTTGTTTGCGTGCGCGGGGTTCCGAAAGAGTTCGTACCACCCCGTTGGAGTTTTAATTTTGGGAAAAAATTGTAGCAAATCTGCTATTTAATGCAAACAAACAACAACGATTTCCAAACCTTAAAAACCTCATAACTCTCTCATCTCTAATCCGATTTAGGCAATTCGAAGTGCGGGAGCTTCATTTTTTTGGTGGCTTCACTATAGAGTATTCGGAAGTTGTTGGGTGTGCGTAGTTCGAGGTAATTTCGCGATTAACCTGACTGATGTACCCCTTTTTCGAGACTTTATTTTTGGTATTATTGTTTTGGTCATATCTCATTCATTTTAGCTCGGTTTTGAGTGATTCGAAGTCCCACATATTGAGAATTATCGTGGCTTCATCGTAGAGTGTTCAAAGAGTGTTGGGCACCATTAGATCCTTGTAGATTCAAGTTTAGATTGCTGTTGTTTTCTTTTTTTAGTTGATTTAAAGTGTGGTTTTCTTGTTTGTTGGGTTTTTACTGCGTTTTGAGCTCCAAATTGTGTTCCATTTTGGAACAAAAGTTTGGGGTGCTATTTAGGATGTCTTGACGGAGTCAAATTCGAACATATCAATATGGGTTCCACGATTCCCATTTTAACTCCAAAATTTGACTTGTCTCCGTTTGTTGTGATTTTGGTGTCTAAACGACCGTATTAACGCTGTGACTCTATTTTTGATAGAGGGGCAACGTTTCGAGACCATTTGAAAAGGGAAAGTTTCGGTAAACTGATTTGATGCGCGCGCGGTCCGCCTTAAGGTAGGCAACTGCTTTCTTTCTTTTAGATTGAGCTTAATTGTGTAAAAGCATGTCGATTGGAGTGAATTGGGGGTGGGTACCAATTTCCTACCTTACTTTGATTACATACCTCATGTTAGGATCGATTGGCCACATTTCGGGTATAGTATCATGTTAACCAATTTAGTAGAGTTGCATGCATATGTGCTAAATGTTATTGTATGCTTGTATGCCTTGTTCATCCTTAACCGTAAACATGATGTCCTTAGTCTAGGTTAGGCTAGCATTGCCTTAGACTTATGACCCGTGTGAGCTGGATAGCCTTGACTTTATGCCGACATCGTTCGGATGACTTAGCTCCTTGTAGACTGGAGTAGCAGGCTTGAGTCTGATAGTTTGAGCCTTAGATTAGGTGTTATCGCTGCTTGCTGCACTTCTGTATCTTCTCCCACTAGTTCTAACGCATTCTCGAAGGTTTGGTGCACCACTAGAGGCGTGGGATTGAGATAGTATAGGCTTGGAGCCTTTTCTGTGATTTCTTAGAGTGGACGGCTTTCCACGGTGGTTGTTGTTGGATTGGATCCTATTGGAGATACCATCACCCCCGGGGTCGTTCTTTCTAGCTGGCTGGGAACGTATCCCTGGCTGGGTAGACTCAGTGATAACGGCAATCGCCCCCGGGCTTTTCTTTCTAGCGGGCCGGGTGTCCCCAAAGTCGCTCTTTCTAGCTGGGCTGGGAGCTGACTGCATGGTAGGACAACTCGCGATATCTACCTCACTCACGGGTCCTTCTTTCTAGCTGGGCTAGGAGTGGACTGTTTGGTTGGGTGCCCCCTAGGATAACTCTTTCTAGCTGAGCTGGGAGTGCACTGTTGGCTGGGTGGAGTCTGATGGATTATCTTAGTTACTTTGGCTGGGAGCCCGATTTTCTTCTTTCTCAATAGACTTAGCTTTTCTATGTACCTGTCGGGCTTATGGGGTCCGTTCAAGTTTTATTTGAGCTTGCGCACGAGTGTACCTTCTGGTCCAGTTAGGTTTAGTTTAGTGTACTTAGTTTGTTTATGGTATGCTCGTGTGCTTTCGTTTCAATATCCGCTTTGACCTCTCTGTGTCTAGATTCTATCCTTTCTTATTGTTTTTATCCCTTTTTGCTCAGTCGGCCTATGATACCTACTGAGTACATGTTGTGTTAGTACTCATGCTACGCTCTGCATCTATTTCGTGATACAGGTCCCAGTACCAGTTACCAGCGGTGATTAGTTCCAGCCTTCTTTTGCAGCTGTGATTCGGAGACGAGGGTGAGCACTTGGCATTTTGGGTTTGTTCTGTCTCCTTCTTTTGTTTTAGCTAGTCCTATTTCTTTTGAGACATGCTATGTTGTGGTCCACTTTTGGGACTTGTACTCATTTTGTTAGTAGCTCTATACTAGTGACTTCCAGGTTCTGGGAGGGATTTCTATATATATTTATTTTGGGTTGCTTCCGTCTTGTTGTTCTTGTTTAGATTATTGTTTTCGCTAGTTTCTGCCCTTTCGCTCATTGCTTGATGTTTTGGGTTTCGGGTTGGCTTACCTACTGGTAAGGTATATAGTACGTGCCATCATGACTCGAGAAATCGGGTCGTGACAGTATTAGGAGCATCAACAGCGTTTCGATAGGTTTCGAGAAGCTATAGAAATTGTTGAAATTCTATGAAAGAGTTGTTAAGTTTTAAAAGGTGTGAATGGAAAATGAAGAGTTGTGATTTTTTTGAAAAGTTGTGACTTTTATGAAGAGTTGTGGCTTTTTTTATGAAAAGTTGTGGCTTTTATGAAATGTTGTGACCCTTTCGAAGGACTGTGACTTTTCCAAAGGGTTGTGACCTTTCTGATAAGGCACAATAAACATTTGTTCACACTACCCTTTGTTGTCTATAAATAGAGGAATTTCCTGTTATTTTTAAAACAACCAATCTTCTGGACTTCTTCTTCTACTACTAAAATCTAGTATTCTAAGTATCTTTTTCTACTACTAAATCTAGTATTCTAAGTGTATTTTACTGTCGTTGAGTGGTTCATTGACACCGTGGTTTAGGTGTCGATACACTGGTGAGTAAGATTTTTTTATCTTGGGAAGATATATTCCATTAACCTCGGGTACTTGAGAGGAATAATTTTATTAAGGACACACTATGCATTCTGTGGGCTCGATTTTCTTCTTTGAGAAAAATATTTTGTATATTATTTCTAATCTATTTCAGATTCTAGTTTCTTTATTGGTTTTAAGTTTCTAGTTTTGAAAATACTCTTTAAACTTTGTTTTTTCGTACCAAGTTCTTAAGTGATAAAAAATGTTTTAGTTGGAAAGTTCTTTGAAAAGAAAAACATATCTTTCAGATTTTCTAATTCTGATTTTTGGAGACTAAAATCTCTTGATTTTCTACTCCTTCGGTTTGAAGAATATGAAAACTTCATTGAATAAATTAGTGTTGTACTTTTGTTTTTATAGATTAAACCTCTTGGTTTTGTAGTGCGTTTGATTTTGTATAAAGTTTCATCATCATTCAAAATTCATTCAGTTGACGATTTGAAGAATATAAAATCTTCATCGTTAAGTAGAAACAAGTTGTATAAAGTTTAAGTCTTTATTGTTAGTTCTAAATACTAAGTGGTCTGTATAGTTATGACAGAAGAAAAAAAAAACTAGTGACATAAAGTTAGTGCTTTTGAGCCTGCAATAGGCGCCTCTATGGAATGAACTTTGACATTTTGTAAAGATTGTCAAAGGGAATTGAAGCAATACAATTCTTTTGTAGAATATTATTTCCTAAAGAGGCTCCATGCTGCCAATGGCCTTTGGTAGTATAAATTTGAAAGCAGGAAAAAAATGTAGAAAATTATTTTCAAATACTTGAAAAATATATGTTAAACCCACAAAATTATATACAACTTTATATGGACATGAATATTGGTGAAAAGTCAGTTGTCATGTTTGTGTTGTAAAAGAAGCATTTGGGTCTTATGCTCTTATTGTACCCGATAATTCTACAACAGCCAAAAATTAAAGGTTAAGGAAAGGTTCTTCTGAAATAGACACCTAGTAAAGTGTTGACTCTAAACAAATCACGCAAAATTGTAATAAAAATGTCAAGTTTGTGTTGAATCTAAGTATGCTAAGTATTCTTATAAATTTGTTAAAAGGAATTCTAATCCCTTAGAGTTGATTCACATTGACATTTGTGATATAAAGTCAACACCATCTCGTGGTGGGAAAAAACATTTCATAACTTTTATGAACGATTGTACTAGATACGATTATGTCGATTTGCTGAATGGTAAGCTAGGGATGAAGCAATAGAAATATCTAGGCAATATAAAGCTGAAGTTGAAAATCAGTTGAATAGAAAGATAAAAATGATTAGAAGTGATAGAGGTAGAGAATATGAATCTCCTTTTGCATAAATATGTTTGAAAAATGGAATCATCCATCAAACTATTATCGAAACAGAACTTTGAAGGAAATGTTGAGTGCCTTAAACCTTCCAACAAAAGGGAATAACAAAAAAAAAATTGTCCATTCAGATTGGAAGCAATAAAAATTTTGTCTATTCGGGATATAGTCTATTCCATATGAGAAATGGAAAGGAAGAAAATCCAACTTTAAGTATTTCTAAGTGTGGGGGTGTTTAGCCAAATTCAGAGTTTCTATCCCCAAAAGGATCAAAATAGGACCTAAGATTGTGGATTATGTTTTCATTGAATATGCTACAAATAGTAAAGCATGTCAATTTTTGGCTCATAAGTCCAAATATTTGGATATTCATGACAATATGTTAATTTAAGCAGATAGTGATGAGTTCTTTGAACACATCTATCTGTATAAAGCTAGACTTTTTCTTCTTGAAAATGAATCTCATACATTCAAAGAAGTTATTTCTTCTACGGACTCATCCTTTTGGAAAGAGGATGTTAATAGTGAGATTGATTCAATTTTAAGCAACCATATTGGAAATTGATTGATTTTCCTCTGGGAGATAAACCTTTTGGGTTCAAAGTGGATCTTCAAAAGAAATATGAAAGTCGATGAAGCCATTGAAAAATACAAAGCAAGATTTGTTGTCAAAGACTTCAAACAAAAAGAAGGTCTTGATTTTTTCGACACATACTCACTAGTAACTAGAATCACATTCATTCAGATGTTAATTGCATTATTAGCTGTGGTATATTCTTAAATGGAGAATTGGAGGAACAAATTTACATGGAATAACCTAAGTGTTTTGTGGCTCCTGGTAAAGAAAAGAAAGTGTGTGAACTTGTTAAGTCACTTTATGGACTAAAACAAGCACCCAAACAATGACATGCGAAATTTGACCAAACCATGTTGGCGAATGAATTTAAGAATGATGAAAGTGATAAATGTGTTTACATTAAAAGACACTCCAAATCACAAGGTCATTGTTTGTTTGTATGATGATGACATGTTGATCATCAGTAGAGACACTTACAATCTCATTATTTTGAAAAGGTTCTTGACAAGTTTAAATATTTGGATTTCTATACTGTCAAGACTCCAATAAATGTGAGCCTTGCACTTCAAAAGAGTGAAGGCAAAAATGACTCATAATTAGATTATGCTAGAGTATTGGAAAGTATAATGTATATCATCGAGTGTACGCGATCAGATATAGCATGTGCAGATGATGGATGTCATATGCGTATGTGTCAATATTATCATGAGAAGGTTGTGTTTTTAAACTGTTGTGTTAATTGTAAGTTCAACTTATACCTGCAAGTTTTATGTAGAAGAGATTTTCAGTTTTAGAACTTTTGAATAGTTTATTGATAAATACGTCTAATTTGTTTTCTCGCACTACCAGTGATGAAGAATATTTGGCAATCAAGAAAATGTATGTGTTTTCCATAGTGGATGGCTTTGTAGAGATAATCGAGTCGTTGATGGACATGATAAAGTTCATTGCAAACGAGCCCTCAACAGGCTTTTCTATGTTCAACAGCATACCTGCACTGTAGTGCCTTTGCACACAGCAGATTCAATTCAGAGGATTTTATCGTCATGGTCAGGTCAATGAAAGAGTGTGGATGATGAAAAATCTGAGACATTCTCTAGCTGTCGTGTCCGAAAAGCAACTGAGAAATGGATTTATAAGAAGACAAAGTTCAAGTTTTCGTATAGTGAGAGGAATGCTGATTATATTTCAAATGTTTTCAGGTCAACAAAAGAAAAAGCTAGTAGCTTCAAATGGCCTAGGATGGATTCCATAGAATATAAACCAGCCAAGAATGATGAGCCATCTGTGACCTGTTCTAATGATGACACGACGTTAGAAGGAGATGTCATCTCTTGCACCAGAGGTCAACAACGATAAAACATTGTTGTTCTCAATCCAAACTGATAACATGCTACAAGACGTCTGTGTGCAGGTAAATGAAAGAATGTCCCGAGATCGAATTTTGTCTTGAGAAGCAAAACTTGCAAGAGCGGTTAGGAGGGACCGACAATCATAATGCTAAACTTTGGAAGAGCGGTTTGAAGCAATTATTTTTGTTTGGACACAACTTTTTTTGTACCACGTTTGATGGATCTTTGTACTAGAACATGAAACATAGAAACGATAGATTATCAAACATGTTCAAAGGAGAAGGAAAGAGAAAGCTTCAATCTAACAATATAATAGTTGTGTTTAGCTTTTAAAATAATAAATAATTTGAGACAACTATTTTTAGAAACCACAACAAATAATTTGAGAAGGAGGGAGGGAGTAATTTATAGTATAACCAATTTCATTCTACAAGACTTGTTAACAAGAGTAAAGTGTGTGCCTGACAAATTTGAATCTTTTAGGACTATAATACAGAGGCAAAACAAAGACTGCAACCTCAATAGTTACTCTCCCAATGAACAATATAATGAAAGCTACATTTCCAGAAATGGCACTGGAAAATCGACGCTACTTAGATACAGTTGGTCACACATACAGTTATTGATGTTTTCACAAACATCCAACTTCTGCTTTCAAAACACAAACATACACATACAGTTAATCCAGCTTCTGCGATGAAAACACATACATACGTGTACAGTTGATCACACATACAAACACATACAAGGAGAATTAAATACAGTATCTGCGTGATTTCAGTTAGCATTAACAAAAATCTCACTGTATTTTACAAAAACATGGAAATCAATAGAACTAAATTAACATGGATGTATTCATCAAGTACATGTAACATCTATGTAATTTTGACCTTAAAACTATTGAACTGATTGAAGTAACTTGACAAGTTGTTGTTCAGTTATTGTTTAATGCTTTCAGATAGACTAAAGAGCCCGTCAACACAAATGTTTGTTCAATTGATCATTCTGAATACAACTTCAAGTTCACTTACACAATGAGGATAAGGATCTCTTTGCTTCCTCCTCATACGGATGAAAGTAAAAAGGTGTTGGCTGAAGATATCAGCAAAGATGGACGAAGAGGCAGAAAGTTCTCACTCGTCATGAGCAGTTAAGCAGAATGTTCAACCCTAATATGGAAGCAATCAAACAGCGGACTGAAGCTTTTATCATTCGAGAAATGCTTGGAAATAGACAAAGAAAATTAGAACCTGCACAAGTACTTGGCCTAACGCAACTGCTTAAGTACATCTGAGACAAAAAGATCTAAAATAAGTAAGAAATAAAGTGTTGCAACACATTCAATTCAATGGGCAACATATCAACAACAACATACACAATGTAACCCCATAAGTAGAGTCTGAAGAGGGTAGAATGTACGCAAACCTTACCCCTATCTCATAGAGATAGAGAGGTTGTTTCCAATAGACTCTTGGCTTAAGTAAAACATAAATAGCAATGTGTTGCAAGAGAATCAAATTTTTCAAATTGCTCTTTATCATTATTGACATGCACAATAGCAAAGTGCCTGCACACAATGAGCATAGCTAACCTGTTAAATCGAGTCTTCTTCTACTGAACGAGTTGTGAAATATGTACAGTGCCTGCACACAATGGGTAAAAGAGTTGATTTTCCAATCACCTACAAGACAGAGCATCAAGGTCGATAATCAGATCTATGTTAACTGTAATCGCACTATCATAAATCTAGGTGGTTTTTAAGATGAGCTATTAGAACACAATCATTCAAAAGTTATTATACTTCTCATTGACTATGCTTAAAAGATGCTTAAAAGCTGTAAGATTTAATAATTACATAGAAGAGCCAAGAAATACAAAGTTTCTGCTCCCACAGTATCATCTTTTACCAACCAGCATGATTTGTGCCAGAAGAGGAAGCACATGTACCCGAGCTACCATCAGCCAATATTATTCCTCCAACACTAAGATTCAGAGGGGTAGAAATAGAGCCAGTGACACCAACCCCAAATTTAGGGGTAGAAATAGAGCCAGTGACACCAACCCCAAATTTATCACCAATGGTTGAATTTAGATCAACAAAATTCCTCTTCAATTCCCAATTCATTTGTCTAACTCAAACCCGAACAGTAGTTTTACTCCCAATTTCAATTTACTTCCAAAATTCTAATTCTAACCCTAATTCCGGTTCAATACCAAAACAGTTTCATCCCATATCTATTCCCATGAATACAAGACAAGGTAGGCCAGGTAGTAAACAGTATTTGGATCCGGTATATCTAGTGGTTTTCTCGGGTATATTAATGAAGAACCATCAGCATTGGTTTCTTCAGCTTCTTCAGGTAAAGTTAGCAAAACCCGAGTGAAAAGTTCAGATTTTGCTAATAGAAATGTTGATTCTAAAGTGGTTAGAAGTAAGAATTCGAGAAGGGGAGTTGTTTCGGATGAGATTATTTGTTTAAATAAAGAGCCAACTTCTGAGGGTTTAGTTGTGTTAACAGCTGAATTTCCTTTTGACTTATTAACGGATGAGAAAATTGAAGTTGGGGTTGTTAGTGTAGTTGGCGAGATAGAACAATGTAACTATATTTTAATTAGGAATCACATTATTATAAAATGACGTGAAAATGTGTCGATTTTAGGTGACATAGGATATGTTTGGTAATGTTATACCTGAACGGTGTAGTGGGTTATTGGATTCTGCCTATAACTATGTGTTATCATACATGTATATTAGTTTTGGGGTGGCGTTGGCAATTAAGAACAAGATTGCAGCTGAGCCAAGTAAAGGCAGAGAGATTGTTATTGGGGCAGGTCTTGCGGGGTTGGCGGCTACAAGACAACTGATGTTATTTGGGTTTGAGGTTACTGTTTTGGAGGGACGAAAGCATGTAGGTGGAAGGGTGTATACAAAAAAGATGGAAGGAGGGAATAAGGTGGCAGCTGCTAATTTCGGAGGGAGTGTTTTGACAGGTACACTAGGGAATCCACTTGGTCTGTTGGGTCGACAGTTGTCGTATACACTTCATAAGGTGAGAGACCAACGTCCACTCTATCGTGCTGATGGAAAGCCCGTAGACGAGTATTTGGATAAAAAAGGTGGAGGCTGCTTACAATGAACTTTTGGACAAGGCAAGCAAGGTCAGGAAAGAATTGTCTCAGGTTGTTTCTCTTGGAGAGGAATTGGAGACTTTGCGAAAGGATTTTGGTGTTGCGATGGATGCTGAGGAGATGAGCTTGTTTAACTGGCATCTGGCAAATTTGGAATATGCAAATGCAGGTTTGCTTTCACAGCTTTCCTTAGCATTTTGGGACCAAGATGACCCCTATGATATGGGAGGGGATCATTGTTTCTTGTCTAGTGGAAATGGAAGATTAGTTCATGCTTTGGCTGAAAATGTGCCTATTATTATTTTTTAAATTGTCATGTCATTCGTTATGGTAGAAATAGTGTGAAGGTGACTACTCGGGGCCAATTATTTGAGGGAGATATGGCATTGTGCACCGTTCCTCTCGGAGTTTTGAAGAGTGGTTCTACCAGGTTCATTCTAAAGGGTGAAATTGTAATCCAACTTTGATGTTAGAAGCTTCTCACTTTTGATATAACTAGTTTCTCGTATTCCCATGAACAATGATATGTTGAATGAGGATGAATGCATCACAAGACATACAACAAAAAAGCATAATCAAGTCATCAAGGATTTTGAATAGTATAAAGTTCCCAAACTCACAAATCATGAAACATGTCCTCAAATTATAGGAATAGTGGAGAAAACCGTTTGAAATTAATCTTTACCACTTAGAAAAACATTTCTTTCATTTTAAGATGTTTCAAAAATCAACTCAAGCCCCTAACTCGGGCATCTCAATGTCAATTAAAAAGATACGACACACATCCCCTCACTTGGGCAATTACTCAAATATAACCAGTTTTCACCATCAATTAAATATATCACACAAGCCTTCACATTGGCTAAGCAACACAAATAGTCATCACATGAACTAGACAAGAAGTTCAACACTTACCAACCTCTAAAACTCATACTACAATTCATTTCACAGTTGACTTCCTAAGAATGATCACTTACTCTTCTTAGTCTAAAAGAGGAATAGCCAAACTTACCTCGAAGGTCGAAACTTCACCCGAACAACTCTATCGGAGCACTACCTTAAGTCTTAACCACACGATCACCAAAATAATCCTCAACTATAAAGAATTTTTAGAGTTCATCAAAAAGAGCCCAATGATACCTATATTGACAGGATTAGAAACTAGGGGTAAAATAGTCTATAAATCACCATGGAAATTGAAAGGCTAAAATCAAGTTTTTCATTGAAAATCAATTTCTACAAACCAAGAGGAGTTTGTGGTTGAAAAATCATTAAAAACAAGCAAGAGTCGAGTTCCAAATCAAGAATTTACTTATTTTCCAACTTTGGGAGAAAAACCCCAAAACCCAGATTGAAATTAAAATTTAAAAGAGTTTTCGGAAATATAAAACTTAAAGGAATTGATAAAGAATAGTTAAAGGCACTTACCCTAACAAATCTCCTCAAAAATCTCCTCCCATAAGCTCCCAAACGAGTGAAAAATGGGATGAATTCCCAAATATACACTGCCAAGTCTATAAAATGAAGTCCGCGAATGCTAGACAAGTGCCACGAACGCTGTCCACTATGCGGCTAAGGCTCATGAACACGAGGGAAGTTCTGTGATCGTAGAGCACTATTCACCCACGAACGTGCCTCAGACCTCTCACAAACGCAGTGCTCCATCTTCCCACTCTTTGTGAACGTTCTAGGGGACCCACAAATGCAGTCCCCTTGCACCAAACACCTTAAAACAGAAAATCCAAAGATCAAAGTCTCTTATCAAACCCTTGAAAATCAGTCAGAGTCCGATAAAAATAAACTAGACATGCTACTCCACTAAATTTGACACTCCGAACTCAATGGAATTGTCGAATTTTCGAAAAGAGGTCAAATCATGGAATTACCCTCCCAGACCACTCTTAAAGCTTAAAACTCAAATTTTCACCCAAATGCCCAAAACTCAACCTTAGGCCTCGAAAACCTTACCAACCACCTAACTAGCTCAAACTCAACTTTCCAGACGCGATGAAACAGACAGAATTCCCATCTGACGCTCGAAACTCAAACACTTCAGGGGATCGAAATCATAAGTCTCTTTTCCTTCTCACGATTTGTTAAACACTTCATGGGATCGAAATAAATCTAGTTTCATCCCATATTTTGTTAGTATTAACATATATAGAAGGTATTTTAAGAAATTAATTATAGTTTTTATCGTCTTGTCTAGTAAAACTTAAAACTCAATTAATAGCAGCGGTTGGAAGCTGCCTCAACACCCAAACAACCTCAACTCTCATTTGATTTCAATTCAAGAAATTTATCAATTATTTTTTTCTATAGTTTTGGAGACATAGGAATATGGTTTTTAACTTGGTGAGAAGAATAGATTACAAAGATCTTCTCCGGTTAGAGTTCAAAGCTCATCTGCTTTCTTGAAAATGGCTTTTTCCTTTGCGATAAAGTAGCCGTGTGCGCTTCCTTTGATTCAATAAAATCCAGTTCAAGATTTTGCTTACCTCAGCTAAATCTATTTTCTATTGGAAAAACAAATAATTAAAGAAGAAAATAAGAAGAAGTTTTGGCTGAATAAGCCTGGGCAACTTTGAGAAGAACACCAGGGTAATTTATATTAGGTGCATGAGTCTATTTGTCACGTGTATTGTCACATTATTTAATATCTTCATATTATGAATCTATTTGTCACGTTTATTGCCACATTGTTTAATATTTTCATATTATGAGTTTATCTGTCATAAGTATTGTCACATTTATTTATCATTTTTCATATCATGTGAATCAATTACTAGATTTACTTATATAATGTTATTTCCGATGGAGAACCTTGAAAAAAGGTAAAGTTATCTATGTGTGACCTGTAGGTCACTATTTTGAGCCATGTAAGCAGTCACTAATGCTTGAACTACGGTAAGCTATTTACATCACACCCATGGGAGTTTGCCCCTTCCCCGGGCCTCACTAACACAAAATTCTTTGTGCATTGAACTACAATTATTTTTCATATAATGTTAATTCTATACTATGAATGAAAAGGAAATATGTCAAATAACTAGTTTAATTTTTGTTTTACAAGTACATTTTCTTCTAATATGCATGATTCAAGAAAAAAATCTAAACAACTCCACCTCAATAGAATCTTAGAACATCATTTTACACCTCTAACTAATACACCCCCTTTGTTTAAAGTTGTTTGTCAAACTTTACTTTTTAATTCATTTAAAAAAGACCTGCACAAATAGGCTCAAGGTTATACTTGATCTAATGGATAAGCTTCCAAATTGTATATGGCTATAGTTTATAGATGAAAAATCTGGTAAGTTGATCGAGGTTTTCTAGGATATTGTATATGATAGGTTACCTTTATATCACAATAATTGTTAGCACCAAGGTCATGATGAAGATAGTTGTTCTTTGATCTCGAAAAAAAATCAAAACAACAAATAAAATGATGATACCATTGAAATATCAAATAAAAAAAAAGGTTTTAGGTGTAGATCAAAGTAAAGTTACTGCCTTAGATTGACAACTAGTTGCTGCCACTTCTGAGCAAAATCATGCAAACGCAATGGATGTTGATACCTATAATATTTGTCATTGGGTATAAAATTACATCAAATTAGGTAAGTCACAACTTAGGTTATATATAAGTTAGGCTAAAAAAAAGGTAAGTAAAGTTTATGGGTTGGCTTGAGAAATGGAGAAGAAAAAGAGAAAAATAAAACTAAATATACGAGCAGTTCATGCGTATTGATGAGTGTATTAGGAGCACCAATAGTGTTTCGGTAGGTTTAGAGAAGAGGAAGAAATTGTTGGAATTCTATGAAAGAGTCTCGAAAGCCAGGATGCTTCTTGCAAGGCTTGTTAAGCTTCTCCGTGTAACTTGCATTGCAAAAATATTTCAGTTTCATGCGACTAGGTGGAGTGACCCAAATGTGCCTCTTGGATTGTGTATAGATATTGATTCATTCACACAACAATTTGCCGCAGAGAGATGTTGCAAGATCACTAGTGACTTAGATCCCTACCTGCTTCTTTCCGATGATAGTGGAGCAAACCTCTGACAAAGATACCAAGTTCCTTACAGGGATATATGTAACACCGTAGACTATCTTACATCGATAAAATATATGAGAAAGGTAAGGAATATAAGGAAGCAAATTTATCCATGTTGACGCATTTTAAAGTCTCTAAAATTGACAATTTTATTATTATTAGTGGGTCAGTTCTTTGTTTGTTACACACTATATATTCAAGTTTTAAATTCGGATGCGACATTTTGTCCATCAAATCTATCTTCAATCAGTCAAGTGATACTTTCGTCAAAACTAAAATAGCTAAGAAAATTGGATAGAGATGTATTAACTTAAGACAAAACTGATTTTGTAACAACATTTGACTGAAAGTTTTTGCATTTGCACAAGAATAAGGCTACATTCATTCAGGTCTTTGTTTCCATTTTCATACAAAAGAAGGATAAAAGAAGAAAGGCAACTGTTGGGCATGACCTTTAGAGACGCATGCATCACCTTTGGAAAAATACCTACATTTAGTGTAAATGACGATTGTAAGTAAACTTCCATAAAAAAATCATCTTCTACCGTAGAAATTCTTATTTCCACAATACAAGATCAGAACTAAAATGACGATATTACCATAGAATGATTTTTGTCACGCTCCGATCCTACACCTAGGACGTGGCCGGCATTCGAGAACCATTAATGGTGCCCAAGAGAACTCATGGGCTGGCTAACTATAGACATGAGAGTTAACATGATATACGGAAGCCTTAAATAGATGAGCATTTAAATCATTTAAATAAAAGTTTTGAAAAACTATCCTAATATACTTACCATGAATATGTTCCAATAAAATCATCTGGAGAAAAATATGAAAAACATCTAACTCTACCTATCTATGAAACCTCTATTGTTCAAGATAGGTGTCGGGACAAGACCCATGACACCTCAAGTACTACTAAACAAAATATAAAAATGGAGTCCTCCGAAATCAAGGAGGTCTCACCAAAAGCTAACAAGATGTGTGATGTAATCTCAACAAAGTGCTTGTTGATGATCCTAAACACATGTATATGCATTATAAAAATATGCAACTAAGTGCTTGTTGATGATCCTAAACACATGTATATGCATCATAAAAATATGCAACTCGAATGACATCACTATATTAAATGTACGAGTATGTAATATGGCTGAATAAAATAATCACTGAATTAATGACCGAATAGATATCAAGTAAAACAATATATGAACAAGTAGTGAAAACCATTGGTACTTTACAATAAGAGATGAAATAAAAAAAAACATGGGAATAGAACACTTTACTCTGTGGGGAGTTTCTTTAACTGATAACCATCACGATGAGCCTAGCGGTGATACAACATTTCACCCATGTTTTAAGGGTCATCCTATACTTTTTCGGGGTATAGGATGCTAACTATAACTATGAATCCATCCCATAAGCCCTCTTGAGGTAGTGAGCAGTCATCTAAAAAGTCGATACTATCTTATCATATGTCTGCTACGTAGTTTTATGAGACTTTGAATTAAAAATAGACTATTATCCAATTCAGTTCTTGATACCACTCCCAAAACAAACCATATCAATTATGTTCAATCACCCTTTACAGAGAAAGAGACTATTTCTTTACTTTGACTTTCACATTTCTTTACTGAAAAACTTTTTCAGATAATCAATCATACTTTTTATCTTTCTCAACTGTCAAATAGTACATATGAAACAATTCATATTCTTTCTTTAGAAACTCTTTTAAGTAACATGCATTTAAAACGTAGACTTATGGACTTACCTATCAAGTCCGAAATCGATGTATAAGAAATCTCATATAATTATCTTTATAAACATGACTTTTATAAACAAATAGGGTTCATGTGATACAGAACATGAACAACAATTTAGAATTCAATTTTTTTACATAATAGAAGTCAAAATCTCAACGGATAAGGAATTAAAACTCAGAATAAGAAACACAATTGAATTCGGATTTCAAGAAAACTATGATAGAACTCTAAACATAACATTTCACTTACTAAATTGAGATGTAGGGCATGAGAAAAAATTAGTCCAACACTATGAATAGTATTACATACCTAGAAGAACAAAGTTGTTGGAGAAGTTTGAACAATAACTTGATTGGAAGCCTTGAAACCCTAACTTTTGTCTTCCTCACAGTTTTCTTTTTAAGTTGGGGAGTTGAGAGCGTAAAATAAAAGAAAACTGAGTATTTGGTAAAATATATTCCCCTAATTGAACTTAAAACTTCATGGCTTGAGATTAGGAAAATTGAAAAATACAAAAGAAACCCCACTTAAAAAGTTGGCCATCTACAGTTTATGGTTTGTTCGACGGACCGTAGATCCCATCCATGGAATTAATACGGAAGTATTAAAGCTAAAATGTTCGTTCTACTAGACCAAACTATGACCCGTAGATGGGTCCGTAGGAATTGGACCCCAAACTACGACCCGCAAAAATGGTTTTGTAGTTCACTAACTCAAAAAACTCAGTTATACTAGTCTCTGGAAAGATAGTCATAATGTTTACTCTGAACTCAAAATGAGGAAAACTTGGTGGAGTTGGAAAAATGAATCAATTTGATTGGTCATGGGCCACCTAATTCATTATGTGCTAAGAGATGTGATCTTTTGAAGTTGACCTAAGTAGAACTTTACATCAAAATTTAATTGGTAAGGAAGCTTACAACTCAACTTTGTGCTAGAGGATTCTTCTGACCTTAATTCATATTGTCACGACCCGAGCCTACACCCTGGATGTGGCCGGCACTTGAGAACCATTGTTGGTCCCTAAGCGAACCCTCATCCTAGCTAACTACAAGCAGAAGATTAACTCAAGCATACAAAACTTAAAAACTAAATAAAAATTCATTAAACTTAAATACAAAGCTTTAACTCAAAAGAAAACTCTGAATAATATAATATATTCAACTCACCCCAAAATAGGCAACTTAAGTCTTTAAAACATTTAACAAAATAAATGAACAAACTTTTAAAACTATATTGTCTATCTATAAAGCCTCTAAATGACAAAGATAAAAGTCGGGACAAGACCCACGACATCCTAACAACTGATATAATTGAAAGTAAAAGTGGAACCCTTCGCAAGCAAGGAAGCTTACCATAGCTAACTCGAACTCCATGTCGTATCAACGAAGCTCATGTTGATGACCCTGAATACCTGTATCTGCATCATGAAACGATACAGGCCAAATGGCTCAGTATGTGGAATGTACGAGCATGTAAGGAAATTCTAAAGCATAACATAAGCTTGAACTTGATAAAAAGGGAAGCATACTTACCTCTTCTCAAACTTACTCAACTCAGAAGTACTTAAGGATAAGATACTCAACTCGGTAATAAGGTTCTTAACTCAAGATACTCAACTCAAGATACTCAACTCGAAAGACTCAACTCATGATATTCAAGGATAAAGCAATACTAAAAGATGCAATATATATGGAAAGTTATAAAACTGTGGATAGCAACTCAATGTGTTGAAAAAAACAATAATACTCAATGTGTATATAAAAATACAATATAACTCTGTGGGAGTTTCTCTAACCGACAACCACCACTATGAGCCTAAGTGATGATACAACGTCTTGCCTACACTGCCAGAACTGTCCTATACTTTGTTGTCATATAGAACGCCTTAACTAAGTGGATCCACTAGTCTATGCTAAAAAGCACTAAGGAGTCATCTAAAAAGTATGATCATTTCTACCCATGATGGCTACATAGTTTATGGAGACTTGAGTTATTACGAACTCGCGTCCCCATATCGGAGCTCAATACTATTTCCAAAATATACTCAGCTCATATATTTTAAAAACAAAACCCTTTCTGTGATTTGAGATGATTACTCAAAAACTAGCTCAAAGGCCTCTCTTGGAAATTGATGTTTCCTTTCTTGTTCAAATGTGAAAATATTTCAACTCTTGGGAATACTTAGTTCTCATATAATATTTGAAGAAAATGAACTTTACTCTTACTTTTTATCCAACTCAAAGCTTAAGTCTTAAAACAAAGTTAAAACGTTTGTAAAAGACTTCTTAAAATATGGTTCATGTTGAATTATGGACGTGAACGACTCATTGCAAGGTTTTCAATAACCATAGATGAACTAAATACTTGGGACTCAAAAACTTCAATGATACTACTCATTTCAAGAATTCTCAACTTATAGGTGTCACGCCCCAAGCTTACACTCTGGATGTGGCCAGTACTCGAAGACCATTGCTAGCCCCAAGCGAACCCTTGGCATGGCTTTCTTAACTCAGCAGAAATCTAACTCAACAAAATAACTCCATGCCATGCAAGGACATAAAACAACTTAACTGATAAAATCTTACCCAAAAAGGCAACTCGAGTCTCAAAATAAAATATTTACATGTATATATAAATGAGAGACTCAATACTAACTGACTGACTGTCTATGAAGCCTCTATAACACTGAGATGGCTGTTGGGACAGACCTGCAACATCCTAATAAAGCAAAATTGAAGAAAAAAAATAACTAAGTCCTCTGGAATACAAAGAGGCTCACCACTGACTCTGGAGTGCTCAACTGGATCAACGGCGTGCTAAATGCTGATCCTGGGTACCTGCATCTGCATCATAATAAGATGCAAACCAACTGGCATCAGTACATTGAATGTACAAGTATGAGAGCTGGAAAGCTAAACAACAACTTAAGCTTGAAAGGAGTACAAAGGAACTCTTACCTTAGCTCTATTCAACTCATGAATAACCGAACTCAATATAAAGCAATAAGACACATGCAATATATAAAGCTTGTAAAACAGTGTAAATGGCTTAGTTCGTTAAGGATAAAATGATAACAAACTCAACTTTACTTATATAAAAGTAATATAACTTTTGTGGGAGATTCTTTAATCGACAACCACCACTATGAGCCCTAGTGATGATACAACATTTTACCTCACGTTGCCCAAGGACCATCCTATACCTTGCCGTGATATAGGACCTTACTTTACTTAGTAGATCCACTATCTTATCTTACGTGATCATCTAAAAAGTATGACCCGTTAAATCCCACGTTTGGCTATATGGTTCTTATGGAGAGTTGAGTTAATATGAACTCGCTTCCCCAATTCGGTGCTCAATACTACTCCCAAAAATACTTTGGCTCATAAGTGTTTTAAACACAAACTTCTTTCTTTTAGTTTGAGATAATTGCTCAAAACTTAGCCCAAAGGCTCTTTTGGAAATCATAGTTCCTTTCTTACTTCAAATGGAAAAAACATTTATATACTTCTTTGGGAATACTTAGTTCCCTAATAACTTTTGAGAAATGAACTCAACTCTATACTCTTTTCTCAACTTGAAACTATATACCATTTACTCAACTTGAAACTTGAGCCTTAAAATGAAGGTAAAATGTTCAATAAAGACTCTTGAAAAAACTTTAAAGACTTGCTTTTGAACTTTTAAACTTGACTCTAACTTCATTTGACTTGGATCCTAACTTTACTCGAATTGGATTATGAATTCAAGGTGTATGATCACACATTTATGAATGAGTTTGGGATGTTAAGATGTACCTTAAAGTATTGGAAACAACTATAAAACATAGGTACTTTACCAAGCAATGTGTATGAAAAAGTGGGGAATGAAAGGTAAAGGGAAGGATTGGCGTCCTTAGCGCTCTAAGAGGCGCGGGGTGCCAGCCCTCAAACTTCAGAGCGGCCTGTTGGGCATCCTTCCAAGCGTGCCACCCCAAGGGAAAAGTTCAGCGTCCCTTTTTGGGGTGCACTGGCTGGCGTGACACCCCAGCCCTTTTCCACCAAAAATCTGACTTTTTCCCTTGTTTCTTTCCAACTCTAAACCCTCTCAACCTCAAAGGTTCCAGCAGCAAACACTTAGAATCATAAATACCCTTAATATACAATAGATTCAACTCAAAATCACAATAGGAAACATGTACTAAACCAACAAGAAACTTCAACAACACAACTATAAGAATTCAACAACCACAACAAATCTTTCTCGGATTTAAAAATGAGTTTGGCGTGTGGGGAAAAGAACCAGCCCAACACTATGATCTCACATACCTTAATAGGGATCACCCCCGATGAAAACCACGATGATCTTGACGAAATCCTTGCTTCTTCTTCTCTTTCTCCTATTCTTTCTCTCTTCTCTCCAAAACCCTAACTCTCACTTTTAAAAAGGGAAAACCGATTTAAAATCAGTCTAAAACCTTAATATAACCAAAAGAAATGGTTAGGGAAAATACCAATTTACCCTTACAAATTTGGACTAAACTGCCCTATGCGGCTGGGCCAACAGCCCAACTTCCAAAGGGGATAACTCACTCATACGAACTCAGAATCGAGCAAACTCGGCGGCGTTGGAAAGATAATTCCAAGGGTTTTCCAAACATAACTGGAACTACACCTAAATCATCTTGAGATAGGAGTTATTACTATTCAAAGTTGACCAAAAACTTATTTTTTTTTTCCATACTCAGCAAATTTCTAGATTTTGAATTTTTCCAAAAATGACTAATTCCAATTTCAAGCTTCTTCATAGTTATTTCAAATTGCAATAGATCACAATATCTCCCCCTTGAGAACATTCATTCTTGAATGAGGTTACTCTTACTAGGCTAAGGGCGTAACATCAACTCCAACACCCAACAAGCAACCATGCAAACAACAACAACAACTACATGCTCACTATATATTAAAGAGCACTAAGAAAGAAATTAGTGCCTTGATCTGTATTTCCTCCAAATTTAAAGAGATATGAATATCTCTTCTTCATGTCCTCTTCGGCTTCCCAAGTAGCTTCCTCGACAAATTGGTTCCTCCAAAGGACCTTGAATGATGCTACATCTTTCATTCTCAACCTACGAACTTGGCGATCTAAAATTTGAACAGGAATCTCCTCATAAGTTAATCCATCCTTGATCCTAACACTTTCAGTTGGTAGGATCAATGAAGGATCGCCTATGCACTCTTCAACATGGAGATGTGAAAAATCGGTGAAAAATTGGATGAACCGCTGCTAGTTCTTGTGGTAGCTCCAACTCATAAGCTACATTGCCAACCCTCTTGTCTATGCGATAAGGTCCAATATACTGGGGACTAAGTTTCCCCTACTTACCAAACCTCTTAACCCCCTTCATGGGTGAAACTTTCAAATATACCCAATCATCTACTTCAAATTATAACGCTCTTCTCCTAACATCGGTGTAGGATTTTTGACGACTCTGTGTTGTCTTCAACCTCTCTTGAATCACTTTCACCTTCTCCATAGCTTGGTGAACTAAAGCTGGTCCTATCAACCCTGCTTCACCAACTTCAAACCATCCAATAGGAGATCTACATCTTCTCCCATAAAGAGCCTCATATGGAGCCATCTGGATGCTAGAGTGATAACTGTTATTGTAGGCAAACTCAATGAGAGGTAGGTGATCATCCCAACTCCCTTTGAAATCGATCACACAATCCCTCAACATATCTTCTAGAGTCTGAATAGTGCACTCTGCTTGCCCATCAGTCTGAGGATGAAAGGCAGTACTTAAGTTCACCTTTGAACCCAAGCCTTTCTGAAAAAGATTTCCAAAACTATGCGGTAAATTGTGCACCTCTATCTGAAATAATGGAGACTGGAACTCCATGAAGTCTCACTATCTCTTGAATATATATCCTAGCATAATATTATGTTGAATGGGTAGTCTTTACCGGTAGAAAATGGGCTGACTTTGTCATTTTGTTGACAATTACCCAAATAAAATCATGTTGTCTGTGAGACCTTGGCAACCCTATGATGAAATCTATATTGATCATCTCCCACTTCCATTCCAAAAGTTCTATCTTCTGAGCCAAACCACCGGGCCTTTGATGTTCAACTTTCACTTGATGGCAATTTGGACATTTAGCAACAAATTCAGCAATGCTTTTCTTCATGCTATTCCTCCAATAAACTTCTCTCAAGTAACGATACATCTTTGTGGAACCCAAATGAATGGAATATCTAGAGCTATGAGCTTCCTCCATAATCTTCTTTTGGAGTCCATCCACCATAGGTACACACAATCTACCTTGGTATCTCAATACACCATCTCCCCTTTGTTCCAAAACTAATACTTTTTGCTTCTGAAAATTTGCCTTCAATTCAAGCAACATGGGATCTTGATCTTGTTTCTCTTTCACCTCTAACACCAATGATGACTCAGCCCCGCTCGTCATCGCTATTCTTCCTTCTGCGGAATCTATAAGTCTGACTCCCAGGCGTGCCAATCTGTGCACATCTTTTGCTAACTCTATCTTTCCTTCTTCAATATGGACAGTGCTTCTCATAGACAACCTGCTTAAAGAATCAGCAACAACATTAGCCTTACCTGGGTGGTAAAGAATACTCAGGTCATAATCCTTGAGTAATTCTAACCACCTCCTCTGTCTGAGATTAAACTCTTTCTGAGTAAGCACATATTGAAGGCTCTTGTGATCAATGAATATATCAACATGCACACCATACAAGTAATGACGTCATATCTTCAAAGCAAATACTACAGCAGCCAACTCTAAATCATGGGTTGGGTAGTTCTTCTCATGAACTTTCAACTGTCTGGAAACATAAGCTATAACTTTGCCATTTTGCATTAAGACACAACTCAAGCCAACTCTAGATGCATCAGAATACACCACAAATCCTTGAGTACCTTCTGGTAAAGTCAAAACTGGAGCAGAAATCAATCTCTTTTTCAATTCTTGGAAGCTTTTCTCACAAGCTTCAAACCATTGAAATTTCACTGTCTTCTGAGTCAACTTGGTCAAAGGAGATGCAATACACGAAAACCCTTCTACAAACCTTCCATAATAGCAACCTAAACCCAAGAAACTCCTAATTTCAATTGGAGACGTAGGTCTAGGCCAATTTTGCATTGCTTTAATTTTTCGAGTATCAACTTTAATTCCATCACCAGACACAATGTGGCCTAGGAATGCCACAGACTCAAGCCAAAACTCACACTTAGAGAACTTGGCATACAACTCTTTATCTTTCAAAGTCTGAAGAACTATTTTGAGATGACTATCTTGATCTTCTTCATTTCTTGAATAGATTGGTATGTCATCAATGAAGACGATAATAAACATATCTAAATAAGGTTTGAAGACTCTATTCATCAGGTCCATGAAAACTGCCGATGCATTGGTCAAACCAAAAGACATGACCAAAAACTCATAATGACCATATCTGGTTCTGAAAGTTGTCTTTAGAATATCACATTCTCTTACTCTTAATTGATGATAGCCTGATCTGAGGTCAATTTTCAAAAAACAAGTGGCACCTAGAAGCTGATCAAAAAGATCATCAATCCGCAAAAAAAGATACTTATTCTTGATGAAAACCTTGTTCAACTGGCGGTAGTCTATACACATCCTGAGGGAGCCATCTTTCTTTCTCACAAATAAGACTGGAGCACCCCAAGGTGAGACACTCGGTCGAATAAAAACCTTTTCTAAGAGATCTTTCAACTGCTTTTCAACTCTTTCAACTCTGCTGCTGCCATTCTCTATGGCAGAATAGAGATAAGATGAGTACCTGGAATAAGGTCTATGCCAAAATCTATTTCTCTCTCAGGAGGAATTTCGGGTAGATCATCAGGAAAAACTTTTGGAAACTCTCTTACTATAGAAACTGACTGAAAATGAGGTATCTCAATACTAGAGTCATTAACTTGGACTAAGTGATAGACACAACCCTTCAAAACTAACTTTCTCACTTTAAGGTACAAAATGAAACGACCCTTAGGCACAACTGAACTGCTACTCCACTCTATGATCAGCTCATTCGAAAACTGGAACTTGACCACTCGAGTTCTACAGTCTAAGGATGCATAACAAGCATTAAGCCAATCCACACCTAAAATGACATCGAAATCTACCATGTCTAACTCAACTAAATCAGCCACGATGCTCTGTGATTGCTGGAAATGGGACAATCACGATAGACTCTTTCTGTTAAAATAGACTCCCTAACAGGTCTAGAAACACAAAAGGGTTCACAAAGCCTTTCAGGAAGAACATCAAACTTATTTGCAACGTAAGGAGTTACAAACGACAAACTTGCTCCTGGGTCTAACAAAGCATACACATCAAAAGAAAAGACCTTGATCATACCAATGACCACATTCGGAGAGTTCTCTTGCTCAAGACGACTAGTGAGTGCATAGAGACAGTTTACTCCTCCGCTCGTACTAGAAGTAGCTCTTCTAGGTGCCATCCAATTTGGGGGAGCATTTGATGAAGATTGGGCCTTACTGTCCAAATTTCCACTTTCTTCCATATTCTTGGGGCACTACTTCATGAAGTGACCCTCTTGCCCACACTTAAATCAACCTTTCTGGCCATCACGACATTTACCTGGGTGGGTTCTACCACACCTAACACATGCAGGAAACAAACTACCTCCTTGTGCCACACTACCTGAAGACTGTGCTGGTCTAGCCTTGAAGTCCTTTGAATTTTGGCCATTAAGTTCACCTCTGTATCTAGGTGCAGGTGCCTTAGCAGATGATGGAGCAGGTCCCTTTTGCCTTTGTTGGAAAGACGGACCGATCTTACCTTTCTTATTTCTGAACTCTTCCCTGTCCCTCAGCTTCTCTTCCTCAACCTGCTGCACATAAACCATCAACCTTGATATGTCCATGTCCCCAATAAGCATTGCATCTCTACCTTCTTTACTCGACAGACGAGATAGCCCAACAACAAACAAGCTCATTCTACTTCTCATGTCCGCGACCATCTCCGGAGCATAGCAAGATAATTGTGTGAACTTCAAACTGTACTCATGAACACTCAAAGAATCCTGCTTAAGTGTGAGGAACTCACGTACCTTGGCCTCTTTCAATTCTCAAGGAAAGAAACGCCCAAGAAAGCTTGCTCAAAACAGGCCCAATTCGCAGGTGGTGAATTCTTAACTCTGCCCCTTTTCCACTGGTCGAACTAAGTTCTAGCAACATCCTTCAATTGATACGCAGCTAGTTCAACCCGCTCAATATCTACCACATGCATCATCTCAAAAATCTTCTTCAATTTTTCAGTGAAGCTCTCTGGATCCTCAATAGTGCTCGAACCCATGAAACTTGGAGGATTCATCCTCAAGAACTCACGAATCCTAGAAGTGTCAACTCCTTCATGTCGAGCTCCCTTTTGCTGACCAATCTAATTAGTTATAGCTTGACTCAATATCCTAATTGCTTCTCTAAACTCAGCATTAGAAACTTCCCCTTGATGTTGTACTCCTGGGAATAAGGTAACTCTTGCTCCTCAACATAACGTCTAGGAAGACGCCCTCTGCCAACTCTTCGTAGAGGCATGACTATCTGAAACACGCGCAAGCATGAATTAGAAAGAAACTTTTTTAGAGATAAACTCTAACACACGAAATGAGTATGAAAGAAATGAGAAATCTTCATAAGTGTTGCAGCCTCCCAATTATGGATGTGGCGCGCTTCACACCGATAACTAGGACTTTACAGACATGGCTTCATAGACTCCCTAGGACTCTTGAATTTTGTGCTCTAATACCAAGTTTGTCACGCCCTGAGCCTACACCCTGGTCGTGGCTGGCACTCGAAGACCATTGTTGGCCCCAAGAGAACCCTTGACCTGGCTTTCTTAACTCAGCGAAAACCTAACTCAACAAAATAACTCCATGCCATGCAAGGACATAAAACAATTTAACTGATAAAATCTGGCCCAAAAAGGCAACTCGAGTCTCAAAATAGAATATTTACATGTATACATAGATGAGAGACTCAATATTAACTGACTGACTGTCTATGAAGCCTCTATAACAGTGAGATGGATATTGGGACAGACCCCACAACATCCTAATAAAGCAAAACTGAAGAAAACAAAATAACTAAGTCCTTCGAAATGCAAAGAGGCTCACCACTGACTCTGGAGTGCTCAGTTGGATCAACGGCGTGCTGAATGTTGATCCTAGGTACCTACGTCTGCATCATAATAAAATGCGGGCCAACTTGCACCAGTACATTAAATGTACGAGTATGAGAACTGGAAAGTTAAACAACAACTTAGGCTTAAAAGGAATACAAAGGAACTCTTACCTTAGCTCTGTTTAACTCATGAATAACCGAACTCAATATAAAGCAACAAGACATATGCAATATATAAATCTTGTAAAACAGTGTAAAAAACTTAGTTCATTAAGGATAAAACGATAACAAACTCAACTTTACTTATATAAAAGTAATATAACTTTCGTGGGAGATTCTTTAACCGACAACCACCCCTATGAGCACTAGTGATGATACAACATTTTACCTTACGTTGCCCAAGGACCATCCTATACCTTGTCGTGATATAGGACCTTACTTTACTTAGTGGATCCACTAGCTTATCTTACGTGATCATCTAAAGAGTATGACTCGTTAAATCCCATAATTGGCTATATGGTTCTTATGGAGAGTTGAGTTAATATGAACTCGCTTCCCCAATTCGGTGCTCAATACTACTACCAAAAATACTTTGGCTCATAAGTGTTTTAAACACAAACTTCTTTCTTTTAGTTTGAGATAATTGCTCAAAACTTAGCCCAAAGGCTCTTTTGGAAATCATAGTTCCTTTCTTACTTCAAATGAAAAAAACATTTATATACTTCTTTGGGAATACTTAGTTCCCTAATAACTTTTGAGAAATGAACTCAACTCTATACTCTTTTCTCAACTTGAAACTATATACCATTTACTCAACTTGAAACTTGAGCCTTAAAATGAAGGTAAAATGTTTAATAAAGACTCTTGAAAAAACTTTAAAGACTTGCTTCTAAACTTTTAAACTTGACTCTAACTTCACTTGACTTGGATCCTAACTTTACTCAAATTGGATTATGAATTCAAGGTGTATGATCACACATTTATGGATGAGTTTGGGATGTTAAGATGTACCTTAAAGTATTGGAAATAACTATAAAACATAGGTACTTTACCAAGCAATGTGTATGAAAAAGTGGGGAATGAAAGGTAAAGGGAAGGATTGGCGTCCTTAGCGCTCTAACAGGCGCGGGGCGCCAGCCCTCAAACTTCAGAGGGGCCTGTTGGGCATCCTTCCAAGCGTGCCACCCCAAGGGAAAAGTTCAGTGTCCCTTTTTGGGGTGCGCTGGCTGGCGCGACACCCCAGCCATTTTCCCCCAAAAATCCAACTTTTTCCCTTGTTTCTTTCCAACTCTAAATCCTCTCAACCTTAAAGGTTCCAGCAGCAAACACTTAGAATCTAAATACCCTTAATATACAATAGATTCAACTCAAAATCACAACCGGAAACATGAACTAAACCAACAAGAAACTTCAACAACACAACCACAAGAATTCAACAACCACAACAATTTTTTATCAAAATTAAAAATGAGTTTGGCGTGTGGGGGAACGAACCAGCCCAACACTATGATCTCACATACCTTAATAGGGATCACCCCCGATGAAAACCACGACGATCTTGACGAAATCCTTGCTTCTTCTTCTCTTTCTCCTCTTCTTTCTCTTTTTTCTCCAAAACCCTAACTCTCACTTTTAAAAAGGGAAAACTGATTTAAAATCAGTCTAAAACCTTAATATAACCAAAAGAAATGGTTAGGGAAAAGACCAATTGCCCTGCGCTGCTGCGCCAGCAGCCCATCTTCCAAAGGGTATAACTCACTCATACAAACTCAGAATCGAGCAAACTCGGCGGCGTTGGAAAGATCATTCCAAGGGCTTTCTAAACATAACTGGAACTACACCTAACTCATCCTGAGCTAGGAATTATTACCATTCAAAGTTGACCAAAAACTCATATATTTTTTCCATACTCAAGCAAATTTCTATATTTTGAATTTTTCCAAAAATGACTAATTCCAATTCCAAGCTTCCTTATAGTTATTTCAAATTGCAAGACATCACAATAGGGTTCACGTGGAATTATGAGCATGAACTACTCAACTCAAGGACTCAAAGATACTTTTCAACTCAAAACTATTCGACTTATAGGGTTCAAGCGAAATTATGAGCATGAACAATTCAACTCAAGGACCTCATGGGTAGCATGTAATAGTCCCATGATTATAAATACAATATCAAAGGGGATTAGGAACTCAATACTCATGACTTACAACTTCAAGATACTACTTATCTCAAAGGTACTCAACTGATGGAGTTCATGCGAAAGTTATGGGCATGAACGACTCGACTCAAGGGTCAAAATATCAATAAGGAACTTATGTATATGACTCTTCTCATTCTCATATTTAAATAACTAGGAAGAACTTAAGAATTGAAAATAGCCATTTTTGGAAAGAATATAAAAATCTGGAAATTGGTTAAGTATGTTAAGTTGAGTTTTTGGTCAACTTCAAATGACCATAAATCCTATATCAGGATGAGTTAGGTGTGGTTCCAGGTATAATAGGAAATATCTTGGAATAATCTTTTCAACGCCGCCAAGTTTGCACGATTCCGAGTTCGTATGAGTGAGTTATGCCCATTGGAAGTTGGGTTGTCCAAATAAGAAAAGTCTAAAACCGGAGTTTGGAAGGGTATTTTAGTTTTTTATTTTTGTTTTAATTATTTTTTAGGATTTTAATTGGGGTAAAATTAGATTTTAGTCAGTTTAGAAAAGTTGAAGTTCACGCTAGGGCTTGGAGAAAAGAGAAAAGAGAAAAGAGGAAAAAGGAGCAGAGAAATCAAGAATCGTCAAGAACGTTCGAGTTTGGTTGTGGATTTCGCCAAGGATTCAATCCTATGAGGTTTGTGAGATCACATAGCGTTGGTTTATTCACCCACGTGCCAATCATAATTCAATTCAACGAAGTTATATAGTTTTGAAAGTAAATCATATGAGTTCTTAATGATAATTCGATAGAAATCTTGTGGGTTCTTGTTGTTGAAGTTTCTTGAAATTAATTCATGTATTTAGGTGTGAATTCAAGTTAAATCTTGCATATATTGATGAATTAATTGTTTCTAACTGTTTGGGGAAAGAACCAAGTGAAAATAGGGGGTTTAGAGTTGAAAAATGAAGAAGAAAAGTCGGAGGCATCTGGACAGGGGCCTGGGTGTCGCCTCTCTCATAGCCCCAAGAAAAATTCTCTAATTTTTTGCCTCTAGGGCGTCACCCCTCTCAGATACCCAAGTAGGGGTCTCTGAACTTTGGGCTCTGGCACCCCATACCTCTGGAAGCGCCAAGGATGCCAGATGACCCCACTTTCCCTTTTTTTTTGTACTAGTTCCTTAGCAACGTACATATGTTTTCTAGTTGATTCCAACACTCTAAGGTATGTCTAACCATCATGAAATCATTCATAAACATGAGATCATGAACCTTGAATCCATAATTCAATTCAAGGAAAGTTAAGAGTTAAGTCTAGAAGTTAAGAAGCAAATCAAGAGAAGTTCTTAAAGCTTTCAAAAGTCTTTCGCAAACATTTTAACTTTGTTTTAAGACTTAAAGTTCAAGTTAAGTAAAGAGTAAAGATTGAAGTTCATTTCTTCAAAGAAGTATATGGGGACCAAGTATTCCCAAAGAGTTTAAAATGGTTTCACATTTGAGCAAGAAAGGGAACATCGATTCCAAGAGAGGTTTAAGCTAAGTTTTGAGTAATTATCTCAAACCAAAGAAAGAAGTTGTTTTAAAAACATATGAGCTAAGTACATTTTGGGAGTAGTATTGAGCACCGATATGGGGACGCGAGTTCAAAATAACTCAAGTATCCATAAACCATGTAACCATCATGGGTAGTAAAGGATCATACTTTTTAGATGATTAGTGGATCCACTTAGTTAAGGCTTTAAGCATAGACTAGTGGATCCACTTAGTTAAGGCGTTCTATATGATGACAAAGTATAGGACAGTTTTGTCAGCGTAGGCAAGATGTTGTATCACCACTTAGGCTCATAGCGGTGGTTGTCGGTTAGAGAAATTCCCACAGAACTATATTACTTTATTATACAAGTACAGTTGAGTTTGTTATTGCATTTCTTTAATGAACTAAGTTGCTTTTTACTGTTTTAAAAGCTTTCTATACATTGCATGTGTTTTATTGCTTTATATTGAGTTAAGTTCTTCAGGAGTTGAGTAAAGCCAAGGTAAGTGTTCATTTCAAATTCGTTTCAAGCATATGTTATGTTTAACATTCCAACTCGCATACTCGTACAAATAATATATTGATGCCAGTTGGCGTGCATTGTCTTATGATCTAGACACATGTAACTAGGATCTGCATCCAATGCCTCGTTGAGCACTCAGAGTTTGTTGGTGAGCCTTATTGCTTTTTTAAGGGCTCCATTTTACAATGCTTTCTAGTTTTCAGTTGTTAGCATGATCGGGGGTCCTGTCCTGACATTCCTTTTTGTTTTAGAGGCTTCATAGACATATAGTTATAGTTCTTAGTCATATTCATTTTAGTTGTACACATTTAGGACTTGAATTGCCATTTTGGCTAAGTTATTATCTCTTAAGTTATTGCATGAGTTACATTTCTCATGTTAAGTCTTCCGCTGAGTAAGTAAGTCAGGCCAAGGGTTCGCTTGGGATCATCAATGGTTCTCGAGTGCCAACCACGTCCAGGGTGTAGGCTCAGGGCATGACATCATACTTACTCAAAACTTAACTCAAATCGATGGTGGATCTCATAAGATTCACAATTGAACTCAAATGTTTCCTTCAACTCTACTCTTAACTCTCTCTTGAATGTGAATTATGAATTCAAGAGTTATGGTTTATGATATGAAAGATCTCATGATGACAAAGTAGACTCATGAATACATTCTCCTCATCCTCATATTCACTTGCTCGAGTCTTGAAACAAGTTACTAGAAGTTGTAGAAGACTCCACAAAAGGACTCAAAGGGACTTTCTTAGAATGCTCAAAAGAATTCTCAAAAAATTAACTCTTAACTCTACCTTGAATTTGATTTATGAATTCAAGGTTGTGATTTGTGATAGGAAAGATACCGGGATGTTTAGGAGTGTTTTTAGATAGTTAAACATGAGAAACGATCAAGAAATCATTGTTTGTAGGCACGTCCGCGACGCAGAGATGCATTTAAATATTTGGTCGCGAAATAAATTTTGAGGCAGAAATGTCTGTGACCACTCCACGACGCGAAGAAAAATTTTGTGAAATGGGGAGACAGGTCCGCGACGTGGACTACGTTACCAGATTCGCCCGACTTTTTCCTTTTTCATTTTCTAACCCCAATTCGCCTAAATTCGATTCTTTTCGCAATTCCTCTTTAGATTTAGATACCCAGCACAAGTACACAAGAGCCTACTCATATACCACTCTAAAATTGACACGATTTCACCAAGAACTCAACAATCTTATCTAAACTCAAGAACTATAGCCAATTTCGAGAACATAGTTCAAGAACATCATACTTTAAACTTTCTAGAACAAATTTAATGTTGAAATTAACATGATTGGCATGTGGGTGAAAAAAAACCCAACACTATGGAAGCTTACATACCTGAAAGAACTATCTTCTTGAAGAAGTTGAAGGAAAATCTTGGAAGAAGAACCCTAACCTTAGCATTTCTTGAATTCCTTGAGCGTAGAATTTTTGGAATGGATAAGAGGATTTGATTTATGAAAACTGATTTTTTTCTACACGTTTAGGGAAATTTAGATGACCTTCTAAGGATTTTTAGGATTAAAATACCCCTAAAGAAATAAATAAAATGATCTGGGAGTCGGAATAATTTTCACCAGGCAGTGAGGTTCGTATTGGCTCCGTAACGCGGAGGCATCGCGGAGCTGCTGCCAGGTTTGGGTGTCGTTAGTAAATCAATCATAACATTTTACTCAAAGCTCAAAATTTAGCAAATTCGGTGGTGTTGGAAAGAGGACTCGAAAACCTTTCATTTTTCCATCTCATGGAACACCTAACTCTTTATATTCTAAGAGATATGGTCGTTTGAAGTTGACCCAAATCTTAGAAGAACTTAGGAATGACTTGAATGAATTCTCTCTAGTTCTTTTTGGAACTCAAGGTGCTACATCTAGTGACCTTAACACTTGATAAATTTTTAATTCGTTGGTAAAATCTCACTCACTACGAAGAACGGTTCGAGTCTTAGTTCAAAAAAATTTTGGGGTGTTACACATATCAAAATTCATTCCCATACTAAATAATAGACCTTAACACCCGATATGCCTTATACGCAACTGAAGAACGGTTTGGGCCTTAGCTTAGAAATTTTTGTGGTGTTACACTCTTCTTGAGTCATTTATGCTTCCCTTCTAAGTTTGGCTAGTTCAGCATAAGTTAAACCATCTTCATCATCGCAGGAAACAAATCTAGTTCCCTCCCATCTTTTGTTAGTATGAACTCTTGAAATGTCATTAAAAAAAATCAATATCCATAATAGTAGAAACCACAACTCAAATGAGAGAACAAGAGCAAACACTTCATCAACAGATTCTAAACGAATGACAAGAATGGTCCATACACATAACATGTTTAAGACACAAGATCAAAAGATATTTTGATATATTCCACATATCTTTAGTTTTTAGCTCCTGTTTGACAACTATGTTTGTGTCTGGTAAGTTCTCCAACACACAGCCAAAAGGTCACGATTTGTGCCTTGCAATGACAATAATATCAGTTGAATAGGCTCATTCTTCATCATGGATATGAGCTTATATTTATTCTCTTCAAATTTGATGTAATTCATCACAATCTTACTATAACATTTTAAATATAATTATATTAATTAACATGAAATACACGTATACGTGTTCGAAAATTGGGATAAAAATCATGAAGCTGGAAAATTAATCAAACACAAATCATCTAAAGTGACTATACCGTATATGGCATAACTTAATTTGGATAATTATCTAAAGGTTTTTGGGAAAGGGAAAAGGGTCTAATATACCCCTCAACTGTGTCAATTAGAGTTGGTATATCCCTCGTTATGAAAGTGGCTCATATATACCCTTACCATTATATGAATGACTCACATATACCCCTACCGTTACAAAAGGAGCTCACATATACCCATCACCTAACATAAGTGAAAAAAATTAGTTTTAATTTTACTTTTTTGACTTTAATTTTTTTTTTTAAATAATGTGGGGGTATATATGATAATTCTAGTAAAGTTCAAGTTGTATTTTAAAAAAATTTCATACATAAATTATTTTTTTGACTTCTTTGATTATCATTATTTGAGTTTCTTAATTTTATCTTTCACTCTTTAGAGTAAAGAAAAAAAAATTAAAACTGATTTTTTTGCGACTACACTATAATTTAGTTTTATATTATTATTTTTAAATGGGGGCATCTATAGTAAATTTTACAAGAAAATTAGTGAAACATAAATAAATTAGCCCATTAAAATAATAAATTAAAATTAGTCATTGAAAAATAAAAGTAAAAAAAAAAACATGTGAGGAAGATCAAATATACCACATATGGTTATATTTTTTACAAAAAGATAATTAAAAATTATATTTATATTTTTCTCTTCCGTTAGAGGAAAGGGTATATATGTGAGTCATTTGTATAACATTAGGGGTATAAATGAGTCACTTTCATAATGAGGGGTATATCAGCTCTAAATAACAATGTTAAGGGGTATATCAGACCCTTTTCCCTATGGGAAATAAACAGGCTTTAACAATATCCAGTTTTCCGCGGGAAGAAATATTTAAGGAGAGAAGAAAAAAAAATGCATTTGCCAATATAGAGAGATATATAAAAGGAGAAACTTTAAATATAAAAATCTGGCTAATTAGGTAACTCAATAATTATTAAAAGACCTTTTTTGGAATAAAACTTAATGCTGTAAAAAAACTAGAGAGAAATATAAAAGGAAAAACTTTAAAAATAAAAATCTGGCTAATTAGGTAACTCAATAATTATTAAAAGACCATTTCTGGAATAAAAATTAAAGTTGTCAAGAAAAAACAAATATCACCCCGAATTCTATGTTCCCGCTCAAGGTTAGAATAAATTAAAACCTAATTTTACTGTTATAAATAGAGTGTTGTTGCCTCTCTTTTTTTCACTGTATCCTTCCAACAATTTCTTCAATGTCTGATCAAAAGTCTTTGCTTAGCCTTAAGAAGACATTCTTTTACAATTTCTTTCCATCAAAAGTTGAAGATGAAGCATGCAAACTTAACAACAATCCATATGTAGTGACTCGAGAACTAATTGAGATAAGAGACATATACCCTCCCCCAAAAATCAATTTGGAAAACCCCTGGCAGATCAAGAAAAAGATTACCCATGACGAGGTTATAGTAGGAAAGCTGGTGATTCCATTTTTTGAGACGTTTGAGTACATTCTTCGATACTAGACGTTGGATGCGGTCAAAAGTTTGGAGAATGGGTGTGATGTGCATGTTGACGTGTGGGATGTAACGGGGGAGAATACCCCTAAGAAGTATGAAGGTGGAAGTGTTTTCTTAAGGAAATTGCACAATGATGACTTTTATCTTTCGTGCATCAAATTGTTCAACAGTCGCGGATTAAGTGTTGGTGATGAAATTGGACTTTATTGGGATCCTAGATCTTCAAGTTTAATGTTCAAATTACTTTCTTAAGTCCGCGCTTAGTGAAAGGTCCAAGAATTAAGGACCAAAAACAGCATACCATAGTCTTTTAGTTAACTCATTAATTAGGATTGGTAAGGTAAGGTCTAACCCCCCCCCCCCCCCCTCACTTGTACTTATCTCTATTGAGATTTTTTTTTTATTTCTAATAAAAGGTCACTAGATACTGTAGTGGTAAATTTTCCCAAAAATAAAAATAAAAATATAGTTGTAATGGCTAAAGATTGGAATATTTGCTTCTTCAAATTCCCAATTTAGATTGCACAATCCCCTTTCTGTACATGTGTTTTCATTCCTTTTTTATTTAGATATGCCATTCGCAAAGCAATAATTGTTTTCTCCACTAATTTATTTCTTTTCTAAGTTGCAAACAAGAACGGATACCTCCCTAATTAGTATCTCCAACACGTAGGGATACATTTATTGTTCAATTAGACGATAGGTATCAACTTCTATGTACGTGAGGCAATAGGGACAAAGCTTGCTCTTCCACGAAACAATATATAGTTAAAAGGTCCAAATCTGAAATGTCAGGTAACATATATTGTGTTACATCTATGCAGTTTTTACATTTCTTCTAATTCATACTCCTTCCTAATTTATATACTTGTTCTTAGATTGATATGGATATGGAAAATTTACATTATTGAGGCATATGTAAGGAAAAATAAATCACTTGGTTCTTCAATGTTCTAAACGCCATGTAACATCTACTGCGTAGGGATGGCAATGGGGCGGGACGGATGCGGGGCGGGGTGGGTTTAAGGCTATGCGAGGTGGGTGGGGCAGGCTTAAGGTTGTGCGAGGCGGGTTGGAGTGTGTTTTGTAAAATTAATGCGGGGCGGGTTGCGGGTATATGTGATTTTTTGTGGGGTCAAACGTAATTTTAACTTTTTACATGTTGTAAAAGTGATAAAGAATTATTTATTAAGATTATTTCTTTAAACCTACTAAAATATTCAAGATAGTAAATAAAAATCATATATCATATATCATATATATATATATAAGAGAACCATGACTCCCTTTTAATTTATTTTATTTCAAAAACAAGTCTTCCCCTTTCATAAAAAGTTGTGACTTTTATGAAAAATTGTGACTTTTATGAAAAGTGAGACTTTTATGAAAAGTTGTTACTTTTATAAAGAGTTGCGACTTTAATGAAAAGTTGTGACTTTTATGAAAGGTTATGACCTTTCTGAAGGGCAGTAACTTTTCCAAAGAGTTGTGACCTTTCCGATAAGACACAATAAGCATTTGTTCACATTACCCTTTGTTATCTATAAATAGAGGAATTTACTCTCATTTTAACACAACGAATATTTTGAACTTCTTCTTGTTCTAGGCAATTAAATTTTTGTGTATTTTGTTCCTATTGAATGACTCACTGACACCATTGTTTTTGTATCAATACACTAGTGAATAGAATTGTTCTATCCTAAGCGAATCTATTCCTTTAATCCTCGGGTACTAGAGGGGAATGATTTCCTTAAGGGGACATTGTGCATTCAGTGAGCTCGATTTTTTCCATTTTGTTTCTTTCTATTGTTACAGATCCTGATATATTTTTTACAGTCATTAATTTATGCTTATATTATTAATTATTGCTTTTGAATACATGTTTTAAACTTTGTTCTTTATTTTTTGCAAAGTTATTGTTATAAGTATTTGTTAGTGCAGAATAAATAACAAACGTTAATTGAGTATTCAAGCAAGTTTTCTCTACTGAAATTGTTGAAGGTACAATAAAAAAAAAGCCCTTACAAATCTCTAATTTCTTGATCAACAACGTCATTCCTTCACATACAAGGATGAAATTTTGTGTTCTTTAGAAAATACTTTGAGAGTTAATAACTTTGCATCCCCATATTTTTTTGTTTTTATGTTGTTGTTATCTATTTTTACTAAATTTTATCAGTGGATATTATCAGTATTCTAAGGATTGAAAGTTGATTGAAGTGTTAGTCAATTTTTGGAGGTATGTTATTTCCAAACATTGAAACTTTTCTGGTTAGAATGATTTGTTATCATCATTGGATATCTCATAGTGTACTCCCTTTAATGTATGTTTTTTCTCGTTGTTGTGTTGTCTCCTTAAAATTGTATTGATTATTTTTCGTTTGGTATGTATATGATCTCATTTGGACAAAGTTTTCGTCATTTTAATGTTTTTCTTTTTTTCCTTATCATTCGGCTCTTCTAAATATTTTTGGTGTGAGTTATGACTATTTTCGGCAAGCTTAATTTGAAGAATATGAAACAAAACGTACTCTAAATAAAAGTAATATCTTAAGCTACAAAATACATGTGTGTTGTTCTTCATGTCCCAAGTCATTGTTGAGTGTTTGAGTTATCTCGATTAGACTCATTTTTAATCTTTTAATGTTCGAGAATATTTTTTTAACATGAGTCTAGAATCCAACATTTTGATCTAATTGTACTTTCATAATGCAACAATTATACCTACATATTTATGAAAAAGTCGTAAAGTTGCATGGATGAAGCATCTAGAAGGGCCTTCAGAGCTGTAATTTCATGAAGAATGAATTTCTAAAAGGGTCAACAATATCATTTTTCTGTTGTTTCAAATTTGTTTTTCTCCTTCTATAAATTTTGTTATAGTAACAGAGTAACAAAGTAACAATAACGAAATAGGGTGAATGTTTTACCTCAGAAAAGTAGATTGTCTCTAAAAAAAATTATTTATGTTATTGTGGTGTACATTTTTTAACGGTCTTAACTTATTTGTAACTAATATTGATTATCGAAAACTTTCACATAACTTTTTTTTTCCCAAGAAGTTATTCTAACCATAAAATTATCAAATTCTATATTTTTTATGTAAAAAAAATAGAAAAAGTGTTGTTTAATCGCTACATAAAAACATCACTCAATTTAACAAGACAATTATATCATCAAACATATATTATATAAATTATGTAAAAGATAAAAATGACTATATATCATGATATTTTTAATCATTCATTATAAATTTACAATTCTTGAGATATGTGATAATGTCAAATCATTTAATTTTTGTTGAAATGTTCTTAAAACCTATTAAAATTTACCTTTTTTTCATATAACAATCGATTATTGGAAAGGTTGTTCAAAAGCTTAGAAAGATTATTTATGCCCGCGCGAAGTGCGGGTAAATTACCTAGTGGTTCAATAAAAAATAATATAATTTCTTACATGTTTCTCAATTGACCTCTAAAAAAAAAATCAAGTCACTATCTATTTAATTAATACAACTTAATGAAAAATGAATTTACTTTTATGAATTTTATTTTTAGTACTAAACTTAACTAAAAAATGAAAATATTAAAAAATTATGTGGGGCGAGTTGAAAATGAAAAAAGTTGTTTTGCGAGGTGGCGCAGGGCGGATTAAAAATTTTGCGGGTTAAGTTCAACCCACCTTTCCTCCGTCCCGGACCACCCCATTGTCATCCCTACTATTGCGGAAGTAAATCAGAATAAGAGACCAATATAATTTCAACAACGTGGATAACATAATACTCTATCGTCCACTTTTAATTGTCAGGTATACTAAAAATAATTGTCCCAAATTTATTATCAATTTAAACAACAAAGAAACAATTAGTCGCTTTTTTCCATTTCTACCCTTAATAATTAACTACCACTTTCAAAAAGTACCAGCCATAATGATTGATAGTAGGGTTATATTAGTCAAATTGCACGTTTTATTAAATTTTTCTTAAAGAATGTGCATGACCTTATCCTAACAATTAAAAGTGGACGGACGGAGTATAACTTTGCATTCCAAGATGAGTAGAGTCCCTGTAGTTTCAGTCTCAGTACTACTTCCAGCAATCAATGCCAAGGCACATTTTATCAAACACATGGTCCACCTTTGAGTTGCCACCAGTTTCATAAGCAGAATCAAGGGTAGATAAGGCAGGAAAATGACTGAGAGGCAACATAACTGATTGTGAAAGTATAGGGATAGAATTAGCGCAGTCAAAATGAACCTGTGATGAATTAGATAGATGCCTCACCACATCATTGTTGGTTTGTTGTCAAAATCGCCGACCAAATGTACCCTTGAAATGCAATCCAAAAATAGCTTGTTGCAAAATAAGCTATTGAACCAGGCAAGAGCTTCACCACCAAGGTAGAATGAAGAAAGTGGAAGCCAGACGTTCGCATCGAATCCAAGGTATGTGAAGTACAACTCAGCCCAAAAAATCTAGCTCTCTGGGTTGCCATCGCCACTAAGTCTAGGTAGAAACATCGCGTTGTTGGAGTATGATCAATGAAAGCATCAATGTAACAAATCCAAATTCCTCACGATATTAATAAGAGAATTGGAATGTGATTACAACTTTAGAATCGTAATTGCAATACTCAAACAATTGATTTACAATGAAAATATTGAAATAACAAGTAACTAAGATCGAGATAAAAATTGGGATGAGAAGCTTACATTTTTCTTCAATGTGCATAAATCCTTCTTTCCAACTCATTTTCCCTTTTAACCAAATGCTCATTGGACCGGGATTCCAAATAAAATACTCCAATATTTTACTCGCCCCAATAATACCAACTAAACTAGTCTCCACCAATTCTAGTCCATAGACCCTTACATATCCAACTCGGTTCACAACAAACAACATATCGACACCACTTTTTTAGCATTTAGGAGTCATGAAACATGAATTTAAAATTTTCTCAGTTTTTCATGGTTATGAATTTCTGGAAATATCACTTGGCATATTTTTCGAGACCATCCATAATGATCTAGTGAACGATACCCATAGCCTCTAAACGATCCACACCACTTTTTTAGCTTATGGATATGATCACGTAACAGGAATTCAAAATTTTCTCAGGTTTTCATGTGTATTAGTTCATGAATTTTTTGAAATATCACTGAATGGATTATTTTGACCCCAATTTTTTGGAACTATTCGTAATGACCCAGTGAACACATTACCCCTACATAGGGAAGAATTGGTTTTCTACATCACTTGATCACAATTTTTAAAAAAAATTAAATCCTTTTTACGATAGATCTTCTTCATTTTTACATAGAAGAAATATCAAAAAAACGATTTATTCTATTAATTTTCTTAATGATCAAGAAATCTTAATCCCCCACCCCACACATAATTGTGCAGTTATGGGCTAATCAGATTTATATATAGGACACTAGGAGTCATCCGTGAGTTTTCACATGGAGCACTAATAGTCCCTCATGTTTGTAATATTGGTGCACTTTTGGTCATCCCCTAAACTTTTTTCTAGTTTTTAACATTAATCTTGTTCATAATATTATGTAAGGAATATCCCATCGTCTTATTACATATTTAATAAGAATAATAACTCTATGTGAGAGAAGGTGAGAAGAAGAACACTTTGTTCTGTTCGATATAAATATTATTGCAGCTAAACTAAAAACATTTTAACGTATGACATTGCAATACGATTTCTACCAAACAAAACCAGGAGTTTTTCTTCTCACAATCTCTCACATGGAGTTATTATTTCTACTAAATATATAAAATGACGACTAAACATTTCATACATAAATTATGAATAAAATCAATGTTAAAAAATAGGCAAAATTTTGAAGGAGGACCAAAACTACACCAATATTGCAAATATGAGGAACTATTAATGCTCCATGTGAAAACTCAAGGATGACTCTAAGTCTTAACACAAAGATGAAAGACTATTTTGGGCCTTTTCTCAACACTGGGCCTAAAATTGATTGAATTTCTATTTGAGAAAAAAAAATTGTCTCTGTTTCCCGCTAAAATTCTCTCCAAAATTTTGAATTCTTGATTGTGAAATGGCTAATCAACAACGGCAGCGATTGATTTCTTTGAAGAAGAAGACATTCTTTTTCAATTTCATTTCATCAAAAGCTGAAAAAGAAGCTAACAACACACCACGGAAAAGGACTCGAGAGCTATTAGAGACAGGCAATGTCACCACAATGTTCGATTTCATGCCATCAAAAGCTGAAGAAGAAACCTGTAAAGCAAACAACACACCACGAATTATTACTACATCAGGAGTACCATTAGCCATTGTGAACTCTCAAATGGAGAGCTATTGATTCCATTTTCTGTAATGCTTCTGAACATTTTTCCATACATGGATTTGGAGATAGCAAGAAGTTTTGTGAACGAGAACGAGGTGCGTGTTAAGTTGTGGGATGACACGGAGAACAATGTCCCTTCTGATGATGACTATCATCTATCGATTGTGACATTGATCAAAGATCGCAAATTGGTTATAGGTGATAAAATTGGGCTGTATTGGCATCCTTGGAATTCAACGTTTGTTTTCAGTTTGTTTTCTAAGGCTGGTGATTCAAGATTTAGGCTTATATCGATTGATTGATTGATTGATTAGGGGCATTGTAGAAATTGAGATATCTTCAAGTTTTATGTTCAAATTTTGTAAATGATTCAAGAATTTGTTTCGTATTGATTGAAATAGCTAAAGATTTGATTCTGAAATTGGGATATTTTCAGTATGAAGTATGATGATTCTTGAAGTTCCCAATTGGAATATATGATGATTCTTGATGTTCATAATTGGAATATATGATGATTCTTGAAGTTCGTAATTGAAAGGTCTTACAGCAAGCAGAGGCGTATGTACATGAAGGGGAGTGGGTTCACATGCACCCATCCTCCCCTTCCTAAACCCTATATAATATTACTATTTTTCTAATTATCTTTTTAAATTTGTATTGGTGAACCCAAGGTTAAAAAGAATACTCTAGTATATTGATAAGTATGTACAAATAGGGGGTGCATAACTTATAGATTTGTGGTTCAAATTTTTCTATCCACATTAATATTTTTAATTTTTAATTAATATAACAAAATGTGCCACTTTTCATAGATCTTTTTAATAATTTGTAAATAAAAAGAGGTTCAAATACCCATATTTTTAGGTTGCATTAGCTATGTCTAGACCTTAAGCTAGAAGTGTCAATAAAGTCAAATTATATTTTTTACTTTCTTTTTCTCCTTTCCTTCTTTAGACGTTTTTCTTATTTATTTTTTTTAACTTTTTCTTTTGACTTTTCAAAGCCCTAAACTAAAAGATAAAAAAGAGTAAAGACATCATATTGTTCTTCTTTTGGCTTCATTCCACTTTGTTGTTCATGGTGAAGTAGAAGTGAGATTTGAGAACAAGTAACAAGGTATGCTATCTAAAAATAAATAAATTATTTATTAATGTACTTCATTTGTTTTATATGTTTTTCTTGATTTATGAAGTGATGCCATTATTTGATTGCTTGAATAATTAAACTTATAAGAATTTCTTGATTTCTAAATAGTTATCTAATAATTGTGATTCTTTTATTAGTAAACTTGTTATTTGTGCTAACATTTTTAAAAATTATTTTGTTTTGATAAAATTGAATAGAAGTGTGAATATTTAATTTTGTAGGTAAAATAATTCTTACATTCAAATCATCAAATCACAAATGGATAAGTTTCTCATCAAGTTACCAAAGCCAAAAGATGGCCAACCAAGTTCTAGTTCGAATCAACCATTTGTGAGTTCACAAGTTGCTCCGGAAGTTCAAAGACATATAAATTCTTTTCCACTTTCAAATATGGATAATATGTTTGATTTTAAATCTCTTGAAGCAGATCCTAAAGATCGAATGCCTATTTCATCTTATGGTCCTAATATTCGAGATGTGGTAAGGAGGTATTACATTAAAAAAAATTCATGTCAACCTGTTGATCATATCTTCCCTAAAACTAAGTTTGGAGATAAAATGCGTCAATTTCGACCAACTTGGTTTAAGAGAAGATCTCAATGGTTGGAATATAGCATTAAAGCAGACGCGACATTTTGTTTGTGTTGTTATTTGTTCAAGAATGAACTTGAAAGTCGTGGAAATGTCGGAGATTCATTTACAAGAGCTGGTTTTTTAACTGTTGGAACAAAGCTTTAGAAAGATTCAAAAAACATGTTGGTAAGGTAAATAGTATCCATCATAAATGTTTCAATAGGATGCAAGATTTGATAAACCAACGACAATCGATCCAATCTTCTTTTGACAAGCAAAGTGAAAAGGCAAGAAGTGATTATCGGATGCGTTTAAATGCCTCAATTGATGTAGCAAGATTTCTCTTGACATCGGGATTTCCATTTTGTGGACATGATGAAAGTGAAGGTTCCGAATATAAGGGTGCTTTTCTTGAACTTTTGAAATGGTATGGGGATAGAAGTTTTGATGTGGGAAGAGTAATATTAGGTAATGCTCCACAAAATGATATGATAATTTGTCCGACAATTCAAAAAGATGGAGGCTTGTGCTAAAGAAGCAACTAAGGCTATCATTGAAGACTTGTACGGTTTTTATTTTGGAATATTAGTTGATGAATCAAATGATGTTTCTCATAAGGAGCAAATGGCTCTGATTTTGAGATATGTTAACAAAAGTGGAATGGTGATAGAGCGATTCTTGGGTATTGTCCACGTAAATGATACATCTTCTCAATTATTAAAAAAGGCAATTTATTCTTTGCTTTTGGATCACTCATTATGTACATCCAAAATACGTGGTCAAGGTTATGATGGGGCTAGTAATATGCAAGGGGAATAAATGATCTCAAGTCTTTGATTTTACAAGATACGTCATCTACATATTCTATTCACTGTTTTGCTCACCAATTGCAATTGGCACTTGTAGGTCTTTCCAAAAAGAATTAGGATGTGGATAATTTTTTTTATGTTCTTACTAATATTTTGAATACTATTGGAGCTTCATTTAAACGCAGAGATTCACTTCGACAACATCAAGAAGATAAGTTGGAAGAGTTGCTTAAATTTGGAGAAGTTCATACAGGGCAAGGTTTGAATCAAGAACGTGGCCTCCAATGACCGGGTGATACTCGGTTGGGGTCTCATTTTAAAACCTTGGAAAATTTCCTGATTCTTTTTTTTCAATTGTTAATGTGCTTAAGGATATGAAACGTGATTGTCCATATCATCTTGATAGATTTGCGGCGGAAAATCTTTTGAGCAAGATTCATGAATTTGAATTTGTCTTTATGTTGCACTTGATGTTTAAGGTGTTGCTATTGACGAATGAGTTGAATAAAGTTTTACAAAAGAAAGATCAAGATATCGTTAATGCTATGGGATTGCTTGATCTTTCAAAGAAACGATTGCAAATGATGAGACAGGATGAATGGGACTCTATGATGGATGAGGTTAGCTTATTTTGAGGTAAACATGGTATTTCAATTCCCAAAATGAATGAAGGCTACTCTAATGGGAAGTCAAAGCGTAAGAGGTTCAATATTTCATATTTGCATCAATTTCGTGTGGAAGTATTTTATGCCGTCATTGATTTGGCACTTCAAGAACTCAATAATCGTTTTGATGTGATGACTAGTGACTTCCTCCTCGGTATGGCTAGTTTGAGTCCGGTTGATTCATTTGCTAATTTTCACAAGGATAGGGTAATGAAACTAGTTGAGTACTATCCAAGTGAGTTTGGTGATAAAGAGCTTCGGGGACACAATTTTCAACTTGATGATTTTATTGTCTATGCTCAAAAGTGTGATAGAAAGTTTCTCAACTTGAAGGGAATCAAGGATCTTGCAAGAGTGATGATAGAGACAAAACTAGATCAAACTTGGTTACTTGTGTATCTACTTGTGAAGCTAACTTTGATTATTCATGTTGCTACCACAAGCGTGGAAAGAGCATTCTCATTAATGAAGTACATAAAGAATGATTTGCGTAATAGGATGGATGAAGATCTTTTGAATGGTTGTTTAGTTTGCTATATAGAGCGTAGTATATTTAAAAATGTAAGTAATTATGCCGTTATTGACTGTTTTCAAAATATGAAAACTCGTCGAGGACAATTGTAAGTGAATGATGTTTTTTGCTAATATATTACTATATAAAGATTGCTACTACCTACTTGCTCGTCAACTTGTTCTCACCATAAAATTTATATAAATGAATTAATTGTCTATTTTGAAGATAATGGTGCCCCCATGTTCTTGAGATCCTGGATACGCCTCTGACAACAAGCACATTTCTTTCTCAGTTTGTATGTTTCTTCTGCTATTTGTACTTGAATTTGCTGGTATCATCGATAGTCTTCACATCTCGATTTTGCTGATCTAAATTTGTTTTGTACTTGAATTTTAGTAACCAAACAGAAAATCCTGTTGAGTGTCAATTCATCCTAGATTTTTTCTACTAAGCAAGTTACTGCTTATACCTAAGATTGTGTGTACAATTGTATAGCAGAACCAAGTTATGATATATATTTGTATTTTTCTCCATTTGCGTCTTTTTTCATTCACATTGTGAGATATTTCATTGACACCGGGGGGACAAAGTACAATGAAGTATATGTTGCAGATTAAAGGTTCAACAGAACGACACAAAATTGCTATTAAAACGCGCAAAATATGTCTATAAATTTGAATATGTCAAGTTAAAAGACACATTTATGTATTATGTCTATAATAAATACTGATTCAACTAATTATATACACATTTCTAGTTCATATTATCTCACGCACGGGTTGAGCAAAAGGTAAACATAATTTTGGGGATCTTCATAACTCGATTGGCTAGCTATCACAATATGGCAGTTAATTTGATTCCTCCATATTTCTCATTCTCCTATCCACAACAACAAAAACAAAAGAAAAAGTAAACACGATTTTTTTTTTGTTACATCTAAAACTGTTAAATACTTTTAACATAAGAAAAATTATTAGTTTTGCGATAAAGGGGTTACAAAAAATGCCGTAGATAACGCGTCCGTTAATTTCTATTTTTGCTTAAATAATATTATTTTTTTAAAACAAATGTTATTTAGACCAAATTTCTCATCAAATTGAAGAACGCGTCTGTTTTGAGTAGTTCAGCCTATAAAATAGAAACCACGTAAATTAATTTGTTCAAATAATTATAATAATTTTCTCTCTCCTACTCATAGTTGGAAAAGAAATTAAATCCTAATTTGTTTAGGATTAGGAAATAGGTTTCCAATTTCTATTCAAAGTAGGTCTTGCACCCTTATAAATAGAGATGTTACTACCTATTTTCAATATATTAAATTTTTGGGGGAATTGTATTCTTCAGATAGTTTCTTCAATGGCTGATCATAAGTTTTTGACTAGCATTAAGAAGACATTCTTTCATGAATTCATCTCATCGAAAGCTGAAGAAGAAGCATGTCAAGTTAACAACACATCATGGGTAGTGACTCGAGAACTAGTGGAGATAAGAGACATATACTCTGCCCCAATAATCGATCTGGAAGATCCGTGGCAGATTAAGAAAAAGATTACCCATAACGAGGTCATTTTAGAAAAGTTGGTGATTCCATTTCTCGAAATGTTTGAGTACATTCTTAGATACTGGAAGTTAGACATGGCCAAAAGTTTGACGAACGAGTATGAGGTGTGTGTTAAGATGTGGGATATAACTGAGGAGAATGACCCTAAAAAGTATGAAGGTGAAAGTATTTGCTTTAGGAAGTTGTACAATGGTTATTCTCTATCGTGCATGAGATTGTTTAATCATCGCGGATTGAATGTTGGTGATGAAGCTGGGTTATATTGGGATCCTAGATCTTCAAGTATAATGTTTAAATTACTTTCTCAAAATTCGCACTCAAAAATTTAGAACCAAAAACAATATATCATAATCTTTTTATTAGTATTACTCTTTCATATAATTGTAATAGCTCAATGTTGAATAATATTTTTATTAGAATTACTCTTCATTTAATTGTCATTGAGTACTGTTGGAGTTGTGCATGATCATTTGGGCCAAATAAAGAAGTGAGTATATTTAACGAAGTTTAACATCAGAACATTTATTTTCTGCCAAGCAAATTTAAATTCAAGAACTCTTCTATTGCTTATATATACCTAAGTTGTGTGTGCAATAGTTATAGTATGTAAAGTTTAATCTTTATAATTATCATTATAATGGATAAAGTTTACCTATTTTAATACGCCAAACAATAGTTTTGTTACTCTAAAGTTATCAGAGTGCTTGTACTCACTGTTGTTAGTATTTAAAAAATACAAGCATACGCTAATAGATTATCACTTACTAATTTCATGATTTACTAGAACTGAAGATTATAGTTGCAACACAACAAGTCTCAAGTTTTAGAAGAATGCATGTGGCTTAACTAGCATTTGGATATATATTTTGACGATAGCTTTTGAAAATTTATCTTTAGATATATGTTTGGTCATGATTAGATTTCGAAAATTTATGATCAAACAAGAGTTAATTGATTTGGATCATTTTTTTACCCAAATCATAAATACCGGATATTAATTTTCATGTAGCTATTGTTGGTGGAAGGTAATACGAACATTCAGTGAAATTTAATTCACTGTGGTTATTAAAAAAAAAAATCCCTGAGACTTAAACGATGCCGTTTCAATACACACGGTATATATTGCTCTTACCTTTAGGGCTTATGATATTTTCCCCAAATTCTCAACTGAAACATCTTCTTCTTCATCATCTTCTCTAGGGTTTAACATCTTCTCAATTCTCCACAGAACCAGCCATGGCGCGTAACGAGGAGAAAGCTCAATCAATGTTAAACAGATTCATCACAATGAAAGAGGAAGAAAAGAAGAAACCCAAAGAACGCCGCCCTTATTTAGCCTCGGAGTGCCGTGATTTAGCTGAAGCGGATAAATGGAGGCAGCAAATCATGAGAGAAATCGGTCGAAAAGTAACTGAGATTCAAAATGAAGGACTTGGGGAACACCGATTGAGAGACCTGAATGATGAGATTAATAAGTTAATTAGAGAGAAAGTTCATTGGGAGAGGAGAATTATTGAACTTGGCGGACCGAATTATACCAAGTATTCAGCAAAGATGACGGATTTGGATGGAAATATTGTTGATGTACCGAATCCGGGTGGACGTGGTCCTGGGTACAGGTATTTTGGTGCTGCTAAAAAGTTGCCTGGTGTTAGGGAGCTGTTTGAGAAACCTCCTGAATTGCGAAAAAGAAGAACTAGGTATGTTTTAGTTACTTATATACATTGCTGATTGACTGATTTTGACCTCATTCATGCTTGAGTATGTTATCTGGTTTATATATATATATCACTATTTATGCTTGTTAAGTATGATGTTATGTTATATATCACTAGTAGCTTTTCCAGAATTAGTAGAAAAACTTGATAGGAATGTATTAAAAATTATTAATTTGTGTTTGTGATACAAACGAACCTAAAAGAGTAATCACTAGAGAGCTGGACTTTGAATTCTGTCTCTACTAATATTTAGGGATTACATCGATAGAAGAAGAAGAAGCAGATACATACCTGTATTTTTATTTGATGAAATACAAGCTCGCTGAAAAGCTTACATTTTTTTTTGATAAAGTAATAAATTTTATTAATCTAAAAAGCATGCTCATAAACAAAAAGCATACAAAAAAGAGATTTTGTTACACCCAACCTTCTATGCATAAAGGAATCTTGCACCATAAAGAAATAAGGGATAAAATACTACTCAACTGAAGAAAGTTCATAACTAACGGAAATGCTTACATATAGTGCTGGATTTTGAGTATCGACTTAGCTATCAAGGAAATCCACCTAGACCTTCTAACAGTTAAGGGAGATTGGAAGGCAGTGACAAGGAGACATGATCCTAAATTAAAGAGACATTGTTATTCTTCATTGGTTGCAATAGGGTGCAATGTTGTTGTTTGTCTTCATCAGTGACTGGAGCACACACATGAAATCAGATAAATGAATAGGATAGTCTGGAGATGGTTCTTTGGTTCATACAAATAGATTAGTGAAAGACTAAACACTACCAATGATTGGTTTACAATGGTTTTTGGTTTCCCATCACAAACATGTATTTGCTCAACAGATCTAACTAAGAGATGGTGCTTAGCCTAAAATTGCTTATTTATTTACTTTGGTTGATAAGTTTATTAATGTCATTGATATGTTTGACAACAGTGTTTTGACAGATTTCTAATAAATTCTTTTTTTCCCAATTGTAACTAAGCAATAACATTAAAGCTAGTGTTCAGTTTCAAAAAAAAAAAACATTAAAGCTAGCGTCCACTACTACAAAAAACTCAACCTAGATTGCTTCAATTGCATTCTCTATTCCTTAAATTTTCCCAGTTACTTCAAGTATGGTCTTTGTTTGGGAGGAAACAGAGAAAATGAGAGAAAGGGGAAGCAATGATAAACAGATGTTCTATGGGTTTTTTTTTTTTTGAGAGAAAAAAACTGATGTTCTATGGTTTTCAATAGGTTCTCTTTAGAATACAAAATAATATAGTAAGGATAAAACTATTGAACATGTCTTGGATAAGGATATGTTGCTCAGAGAACTTGGAAAGTCATTCATGATCCTTCGGGTATAGTGTATTATAGAATACCATTAGAAATTATCATGTTCAACTGGTGGGCTGTATCCTAAAAAACAAAAATCAATTCTTTTTCAAGCTACTACAATTTCTATCTTCTGGAAACAGATGTCTATAAGTATGGGAAAGGCAATATTTCCTTGGTCCGAAATTACTTGTTGAAGACATGATCGGAGCTTCATTGGATCTGGGAGGTACTTCTGAAGGGAAAGAGAGTGGGGGGTGGGGGGGAAGATGACAAGAAAGGATTGGTTGTCTTTTAATTTTTTGGGGGTAAAATACGGAAAAATCCCCATTACAAATAAGATTAGTAAGGATATTTAAGAGAAATAAAAAATGGGTACATTGTTAACCTACTTCAGCAATGTTATAGGTCAGCAAAACCCAACATGTATAGTATGTATATACATGTGTGTGTATATATGTACCTATAGGTGTATAATATGCATGTATAATATATATGATTATACATGTTATATGCACGCATGTTTGTTGATCTAGTAAAAGATTTCATTGATAATGACAAGGCCATAATGGCTGTAGACAAGAGGTATACCAAAAAAGAGAAACCTGAAAAATGTGGTTCTCTCCGAAAGACGCTCAATCCTCTATAAAAATTAGAACTACATGGGTGCACTAAAAGAAAATAAGGGATAGGACCTCCCCTTCAAAAACTCATATTTCTCTCTTTCTAAATGATCCACAAAAAAAGTTTTGCGCCTTCTTCCCCTAGCTAGCTTCACTCTTCCCGTTGAACATCAACGCCTTCATGAACTTTGGCATTGCCCAAGTAACACTAAACCATTTAAAGATCCACAATATCCTCATGACTAGTTTGCAATGTATCAAAATATGATCTACGTCCTCACCTGCCTCCTTACACAGGAAACGCCAACTTATGCAAACAACCTTCTTTTTTCTAAGATTCAACACCGACAGCAACACCTCTCTAGTTGCCAATCAGGTGAAGAAACACCCCTTCCTTGGCACCTTAAGGTGCCCAGACCGAATCATATGGAAAACTGGCCTCTGCCCTACCCAAAAGCTTCTCATAGAAGGACTTAACAGAGAAACCTTTGTTATTTTCCAAATCCCAACTCAAAGCATTGGGTTTGTCAACTGGCTCGCAATGCTTGTGAAGTAAAGTTAGCAGTCTCTGAAGCTCGGTCACCTCCCAATCTTATCTTGGAAATTCCCCTCCTGAACCTCAAATCCCGAAAAGTCCCATCCCTTTGCGTACCTCTAGCTCGCTGTATAGACAATTCCTCTTGTCAAGGTCCTATACAAAACCGGGAAATCATCTGTTAGCGCCAAACTCCTCACCTTTTTTGCCCACAAAAACTAAACCACCCCTTCATTGTGTTTCTCCACACACCACACCCGAAAGACAGTGGTCGCATTAGTTTTCCACCCCCTTTCATTACTCCATATTATCTGTTATCACTCTTCTCCATAAAACTTTTCCCTTTGTCCCAAATCTCCACAACCTTCAAGTTTTTAACCCCAATCCCTCCCCACCATTTAGGAGTTGTCATGGTCTCCTATTGAACTAAGTGGAACTTCTTTGCCTCATCCACCGCATCCCAAATAAAGTTTCTTTGTAATCTTTTCAACTTTCCTATAACAAGAGTAGGTGCATTGTATAGGGACATGCAATATGTAGGAATACTTGATAAAGTGCTCTTAATAAACACCTCCTTCCCTCCTTTTGACAAATACCTCTTCTTCCACCTTGCCAGCCTCTTCTCTACCCTCTGAATGGTTGGATTCCAAATGCCTTGATCTTTGATCGAGACCCCTAGAGGTAAACCCACGTAGGCAGTAGAGAGGGCCCCTACCCTGCAATGCAAAATTCGGGCAACCTATATATACATTATCTATGTATATATGAAATCACCTAATTCAAAAAATGTTTATATGAAATCACTTTTCATACCGACATAATTATGCTTTGTGATTTATTGCAACCACACCAAAATGGCTTGAATGGGGGTATTATGGACATTTCTTACGTGTAAAAAATATCTAATATACCTTTTGTGAAAAAGGTAAGTGTCACAGTTTCAAATTTGAATTTTGTTCTCTCATCAAAATTAACTCTATCCTATTTTCCAATTGCATTGATAACATAATCTGATGGAGAAAAAAAGTTACTTTTTGTAGCACTCCGTACATGAAAAACTAAGCAACTATGACCCCCTCTATTCTTTTTTCATTTAGGTGTATGCTATACAACATCCATTAATTTAGTTGGGAAAAGACATAACACCCTGTAGTTGTCCAAAAAATTCATTTACACACTAATACTTGATACTTTACGGGTGACCTACTACCTACCTCCCCATTCTTTTTCAAGATGAATTACTTGCCCCCAAAAATGGCACAACCAGATTCAAGTCAAGCACTGTTTTACATGCGCAGCCACATGTTTTTTCTACATTATCTTTTCTTCTTTTCCTACCTTTTAATTCTACTCTATTCCTCTCCATCATTGCCTTGCTGGAAAAGTCACAGCCGGCAAATCTCCATCTCCAATTTCAATAAACAAATTGAAACCCCAAGAACTCTGCCAGACAAAGTCTTATATTCATATATGAATTGGCATTCTCTGTGAAGAAGAGATTATAACCAAGTTCTAATGGTGTCTCACAGAGAGTATTTTGATTTGTAAATATTATTTTTTCTAGTTGTACTTTTAGGCCTAATGATGCTTTGTTTTTAGAATACCAGTTCTCAATGTTATTTTCTCGAATTTTAAAGAAACATTTACCATCTTGCATCAAATATAATAGTCAACTATGTCTCATTTTGCATAACATCTACAGAAATTTCAATTCTAGCATCAGAAGGCTTTATTAGTTATTCATACTTGATTCTAAGAAAAGGGTTATTAGTGAAATTAATTTGATAGTTGTGGTGGTCTGTTACTGAAATGGTGGGTGGCAATGGTTCCAGCATTTCACATTAGTGTTAGAGAAAAGTGTGATTATGGTGTAGAACAAAGATACAAATTTACCTTGAAGTTTCTAATTAAATATGACTTTTGTTTTTAAGGGAAAAGAAAAAATAAGGCAATCAGTTGTTGACATGTGGCAAAACAATTCTTTTAACATGGTCCAGATGCCATTCACACACCTTACTGAAGCTAAACCCACTGCCTTTGCCATGTGGCAATTAGGGTGGTGTTGGTACCACATAAAATAAGAACATGGAGGTCACCCATAAAGTATCAGTGTATAAATGACTTTTTTTGACAACTACGGGGTGTAACTTATGTATTTTTCCATTTTAGTTTATCTTAATACTTGCGGATAAAAGTGAAAGATTCAAATTTATTATGTTATGCATGAACATAAATAAAAAAGAGAAGCTACTATCAATGGATGTATAGCATGCACCTTGATGAAATGGATAAAGAGGAGCTGTTATTACTTAAGTTTTTTCCAATGTATGTGGCATGCCAGGAAAGATGAAAGAATTTCCCTCCATCAAAATATTATATTTCTTGGAGAAAAAAAAATCCTTAATGCATTGGGTACATATGACATAATTAATTCGATGAGAGAGAACCAAATTAAAATTTGGAATAGTGAAATCCTATTTTTTATGAAGGGCGTGATAGACATCTACACATAGAAAATGTCCATAATACCCCCATTTAGAATAGAGGACAGAATTCTTACGCTTTTCTGCGCTTTCTCTTTTGACTACCCTGATGATCCTTATGAATTAGATTCAATTGAACTTAATCAAACCCTGCTCTCCTTTGTTAAGGTGGAGAATTCACCAAGAAGTCTACTACTTCCTCATTAATGAAATCACATTCCATGAGCTAGGACTTTGTTTCATTGTCAAAGCAATTTCAGTCAAATTTTTTCTTTTCCCATCAAGTATGAGTTAAAATGTCTCAATTTCTCAACTAAAAAAATTCTGATTAATGGGGATTTTCATGTTAAAACCTGCTTTAGTGAGTGATTAACAATGTGGAATCTCCAATCAGTGTTATCAAAGGCGCACTTTAAGCACACTTAATCCCCGAAGCGAGGCTCAAAACGTGTTGAGCGCTTCGCCTCGCTTTATGTGCGCTTCGGTGTCGTCATCAAGGTTCTAAGGCAAGCTTTTCCTTGCCAATGAGCCTTTTATGAAGAAGTGAAACTAAATAATTGATATTTCACTTAACCATAAAAAAAATTCAATTTCTTTGGTCATATATTTGTCATTCATGTTTATAATTATTAGTTTTGGACTAAACATATATTTTGTATTCTTTTCTCCCTTTGCGCCTTTTTTCATTAAACCCCACGCTTTATTTGCGCTTTTCGCCTTTGATGACACTGTCTCCAATTTCAACATGAGATTGGATATGGCCTCATAAGGAAGTGAGAGGACAAGTATGTCCTCCTTTTGGAATCTAGTATTGGTCAATCTGAAGTTATCTGATGAACTACCTACTGCTGAAAATGTGTGGTTGTCAAAGTTCAGCCACCTTGGAAGGTGTATCTGGATGGTACTCTGCTACTTGAAGGTTTTGGTGTGGGTGTGGTTTCACTACTTTTCAAGGAGGGGGGTTTGCCATATTATACTTTAAATGCAACATTGCTTGAAAAATAATGCCAAATATCAAGCACTTCTTGTCTTTCCCAAACACCTCCAAAAATAAAAAAGAGCTTAAAAGCCAAAAACTGCTTGAAATAAACCAATCTAAACACCCTCTAAGTCTTCAGAAACTCAAAGTTTGTTGTCAGTTAGCTTCTTAGTAGCTTCAAAGTGAGAAAACTATGTTGTTTCCATGTTACAATTAGCTCAAAATTTATGGGCTTATGGCTTGATATGACATAACATAAGCATAAAATTAGTGTGATTAAAGGCAAAGGTTCGCTTAAGCCTTGAAGCTCAGTGAAGATGCATATTTAGTACACCAAGAAGCACATTTTGTCAATGTCTGAAGTAGAGAACAAAAAAGTTGACAGCAACCCCATCTGATGGTATTTCTTCCAGCCTGCTTACCGTTATCAAATAAGCAGGTCAGGAAGGGGAACCTTAGTGTAACTGGTAAAGTTGTTGCCATGTGACCAAGAACATGGGTTCAAGCCGTGGAAACAACCTCTTGCAAAAATGCAGGGTAAGCCTGTGTACAATAAACCTTTATGGTTCGGTCCTCCCCGAGCTTTAGTGCACCAGGCTGCCCTTTATAAAATTTCAGTTCAAGTTCATAAGCAGTGGTATTTGTTGCACTGAATATCATTTCCACTTAAAGATTGAATCCAATAATAGTCCTGCTATACCACTTACTTATCAAGTAGCACTTCTTCCTGCCCACTAGCCTTGTCACCAACTTTATGACTTGCTTCTTGCACTTACACTCTTATAGTCATTACAAACGTAATTCAAGTAAAAGAAAGTTCAGATTTTTTCTTAAGATATAATGTGTGTACAGATTGCAGTTAGTAGGTTGCAAGTGGTCTTATGACTTGAACTTTTTAAATATATGCAGAATGTGGATAGATTGTGAATTAACAGGTTGGAAGTTCTATGTATGAATGAAAATTTAGTTTATCAGAAATTTTGTAGCTTTATGCTGTTTATGCATGTATGATGTCATCTCAGAAATGGCAAGTCAGTATATTTTCTTCATGCTTGGGAAAATTAGATGTGTTTTCTTGTAACTGCAATGTAGCTAAAAGAAGATTTGTTGGACTCTTGTATGAAATGCTGTAAATATTACTTTGTCAATTTAATGTTTTTTGTGTGGATACGTTTTAGATTTCTTCTGCCTGGTATTTATTTGGGCAATTCTTATATTGATTTGTTTGTTGAAAATCTGTAGGTATGATATATACAAGAGGATTGATGCCAGCTACTATGGGTACAGAGATGAAGAGGACGGAATATTGGTAAAGTTGGAGGGTCCAGCAGAGAAAAAGATGCGAGCTGCAGCTGTGAAAGAATGGATGGAGATGGAAGAGATAAAGAGAGAAGCCAGGAAGGCGGTAAAAAGTGGGGAGGTAGTAGAGGTGGGTTTGGGATCAAAGATATTGTTCGAGGAGGAAGAGGATGTGATAGAGGAGGAGAGGATGGAAAGGGAGAGGGAGGAGAAGGACAGAGAAAAAGAATATGTGGTACATGTACCATTACCAGACGAGAAAGAGATTGAGAGGATGGTGGTGGAACATAAGAAGATGGAGCTTCTGAGCAAATATGCTAGTGAGGATTTAATGGAAGAGCAAATGGAAGCTAAAGCCATGCTTAACATTCAAAGGTAGGTAACGAAGCTATTACATAGGGCATATGTTTCTACTCGATGTAAAGAGGAGTTGTTGGCTTTTCTTCAAAGATGTTGCATTAATCCGACTGTGTTTAGCGTTGTTGTACTTCTTTTTGAGTGTAGCTAACTAACTAGCAACGAATAGAATGACCATCTTTCTGGCTTCGGTTCATGCTATAGTTCTCTCACATTCTGCTATAACATTGATTTTCCAACAATGTGATGAAGTGCATAGAATGTAGTTTAAGCATTTCACTATTCTGCGTGGTGAATCCTCGGTAAATTTAATTCGATTTTCAAGTGAGCTACTTGTTATGTTATTTACATTTTTTTTTACCAGTCATTATATGTGTTTTGTGCTACCTACCCTTTAATTCATAGTATTTTTTTAGTTCATTTAAAATTTGAATAAAAAGTAATCCTCCAAAGCAACGACTTTATATTATTATTGTTAGGTCGCATGTCCGCTGGCATCTGGCTACGTCAGTCTGCTTCCGTCTACGCCTCCTGATATTTCACTTAGCATTAGAAGACGGCATGGAAAACCTCAAATTGCGACACCATTATTGAGCGCAGGTTTTGCATTCAACAAGTTATTGATCGACCTAGTGGCGTTTCTCCTAGTCTATACCATCAGATATTGAATGCACGCAAAGGATCGAAAACAAACCATAGGATGACACCTATGAAGGTGGAAGATAATACATAAAATAATTGAGATGCATTCAAGTTGAATAACCACAATTTGAATTCACTAGTTCGTTCATGTCATCATAACCAAAGTCAACTTCACTTGGATCAAGATCAGTCAGTAACTCTTCCAAATGAACAGAAGGGACATATATTTCCCATCAACAATCAGTAACATAATGTGATTTCCAATGGTTGCTTTTATAAAAATTTCAACTTTTTTTTTTTCATTTTCAAAGCTCCAGAGTAATTAAATATCAATAAATATATCTACTGTGCACAATAATTACCAAAAAAAGATATATTTTTTTTATAGCTAGAGTAGTATAGTGGTCATCATATATTGCATTGATACATGCTTTATACAAATCAATTGAAAGGAAATTTTTCCCAAAAAAGACTTGACACAAGAAATTTAGCTTATGTGTATAGTTTTTTATAGGAAATATTAATCAATTTCATCTCACTGAAAATCTTGAATCCCAAAATTCAACCACCATTACAAGGGTCAAAGCCAAACAGGTTTGTCCCAAGAAACAAAGCCCAATTTGTCTATGTCATTGTATTGTCAAATCCCTTATTACCTGCTTCTTGGAATATAACACAAGTAAAGGTCACACAATTAATTAATAATGATGTGACTATCTCAAAAAAATAATTACTTATTTTAGTGATCTGAACTATTCTATAAATGTTATGGCCTAACTAATTTGGATTTGCGTCTGATAGGCTCGCTGAAGGGGAGTAAAGTGCACTTTACCAAGAGGGTTTTCATTCCTAGGCTTTGAATGTGATATCTTTGATCAAAGGAAGAATGATCTCAACCATTCTACCATTCGACTACAGCTCTAGGTGGTATGCGACCGCTTCAATAGTCAATAGTGCATGTTGAAAAGGTAGGACGAGCTACGTACATCAAAAGATGTATATATTAAATCTTGTACATATTTTAAGTGAAATTTCTAATTTCGCTACGATGAGAGGTGACAGAGTAGATGTTCAACTTGTTAGAGCCAATGGCTTTATGACAGTCCCATAATACTAAATTTGGGGTCTGAAAATGATCAAACAAAATCATAGAAGATGGACAAACTATTTTTGAACCCAGAAAAAGGATGTTGGAAACAATCCTAACTTAGCAACTTACTCCTATGCTCTTTGTAAAAAAAAAAAAAACAATAACATATCAGTATAATTTCATAAGTGAAGTCTGAAAAAAATAAAATGTACACAGATCTTACATATTATGTGATCTTTGTATAATAAAGAGGTTGTCAAATGTCAAAATTAAATTTCATTTACACAAAAAGTCAATAGTAATAAGTACTCAAATTTCAGCATATTTTAATTTACCTTTATTAGAGCCTTTCCTATTTTTTGCTAACATTTAATCCTTCCCCTTACAAAAAGTGACATAAATAAATATTGTGACAGATACCCAATTAATGAATATTTGAATTCACAGTCAAATACTCACGGCCTGCAAAACCAAAAGAACAAAAATAGGAAAAATAAAAATAAAAAATATTAAAAGGAAAAAAAAAAGTAGGGTTTATTTGGAGCAATTGTTCCTCTGGAAAGAATGGAAGTAAATAGGTCAGAAGAACAGCAACAAAACAACCATAAAAATTTCCTTTAAATTCCAAAAATAGTCTGACTTAAATTTATCAATTTTTTTATAAAATAAATAATATTTTTAAAAAGTTGCATGTAAAATATTTCAACCCTAGGTGAAATTTTTTGTTCAAATTATTGAAGTTTGTGATTATAACATAATTCCAATTTTCTCTCAACTTGAATTGAAAAAACAATAAATTAATTATTTTTTAAAATATATAGGGATAGTGCATTTTTGAATTTTGATACCTCCCGTTATTGATATATAAAAAAATTATTCTGATCCATGTGATATAGACTCGACACATTTAACCTTTAATTAATTGAAATATGTGGTTTTGGTCCCCTCTTTTTTTTTAGTAAATGTATTATATGGACTATTTGTAGAAGTATAGTACCATTAAATATGGAGCAACAATACCGACTTAACGTAACACATAAATAATCAAATGGTGAAACGGTAATAATGCTATAAATTTGTGATTATGATTAGGCAAAGGGATCAAAACTACACATTTCAATTTACTAATAACTGAAGGATTAAATGTAGGAATAACTATGTCCCTAAACACTTCAACCAATTAGTTTACAAAATACATACAAACGGTATAGATTATGTATATTTAGTGTATATACATAATCAGTATATATATTATGTATATTTCGATCACATTTGAAAATTCATGTTTAAATATTATAATTAATATTCTTAAAATGGTATAAAAGTGGCAAATGATTCAAGACAAATAGAATAATAATTCTACAAACAAATATATTTAAAACAGGTATAATGTACAGTATGCAGAGGTACATTATATAACATTATAACATATTGGCATTATGTGGAGACTATAGAGTAGTCATACAAAACATGGGTTCGCTTTAAATGCGAGGTTGACAATACATAACCTCCTTTAATTAATAAGATCGAGGACTACGATGAGATGAATATATTTTACTATTACTAATATTAATTAAAGATTTAAAATAATTATCAAATATCGAGTATAAAAAAAAAAAGTAGGACATATCCCTTCAATAACTCAATCTTCCCACTAATAGGGTCCTTACCCAAAGATGTGAAAAATCATTCATAAACCTTTCTACCCCCACCCCACCTCCCACGCCAAGAGAGGGTTGTTTTGTGGCACTTTCATTATTTGATTAGAAATTTATATTTTTTATTATCAGTATAGATATCAAGTAACCTTACCTATTAAAATATATAAATAGCTACACTAGTGAATTTCATTATAAATTGCAAGCTATAAAGTTTAAAGTTTTAAAAGACTTAATATCTAAGTTGATATGTATACCTATAATTTTGAATTTTAAAAACGTTCCTCAAACTCTACATTTTCTCATTTTGACACTTTTTATTGTGCAATTCAAAATATGTAATAAGCATCTCTGATCATCGACATGTAATAAGCTCTCAGAATATAAAAAATTTCGATAAAAAGCGTCTTCTTTTACTAATTACTTATAAGTTACACCCTCACCACCTCCACCCTCCTTCATAGATCTATTACCATCATTTAGAATTTATGCATTGTCATTATTTTATGATATATCTACTAGATATCAGATAATTCTATCTACTAAGATTTATATAGTTATATTAATGAATTTATACACTATGATCTACAAGTTATAAAAATTCCCAAGGCTTGATACTTAGATTCGACACATTTGATCGTCCTGAATTTTAAAATTGAACATCAAGCTCCCCACATTCTTATTTTGATACCTATGGTAATTGATCACAAAAAAATATTATAACTTCTATTAACTGTTTAATTACATATTGTCATATAAATTAAGACGGATGAAACAAATACCCATATGTATACATATTAGGTCATGACTTTTCTTTCATTTTTTACTTTTCATGTTCCCCTAGGTCTATCTAGGCTCTAAGTCACCATCAAGGGGAAGGGGACCATGTTGGATGTTGAAGGATGAAGGAAGCCACTAGATGTCAATAAATACAACTGCAACGAAACCACAATTCTATTCTCTCATCATAGTGCCATCATGACTAACAAAAGTAAAGTGAAGAAAAAGAAGCTTTAATTAGGACAGCCTTAATTTTTTCTCACCTTTTTTCCCTTCTTTAATTTCTTCATCCATTTTTGGATCATATTTAGATACATTATCTGCCACATGACATAATAAGTGATCAAACTCTTATAGAAGCATTAAACTCTTAATAAAAAGTCGAGAGAAGTGTTGAAAACACCCCTAAACTTGGCAAAAATTTAGGGGTGTATTTCATTCATGTTGCAAGACCAGAGGTGTATTTAAGTTCAGTTAGTCAAGTAAAATGGTGTTTTTATGTCAGTCAATAGTTTAAGGATGAAACTAATAATTCAGACCAAGTTTAAGGGTGTTTTCAATACTTCTCTCATTTCGATTATGGCAAGGTAATGAGTACTTTTTTAATCAAAAAATTTAGATTTGAGTTTTAAATATAAAATCATCTTTATTTAGGAAGCATATATTACACCTCAATATAAAATGGTATAGCATGGAAAATTTAATCGAATCTTAATACAAATACTAAAAAGAAATATGACTCACACAACTAATATTAATTATATGAGGTTTATATCCTTTTATTTACTCTTTATTACTTTACTTGTCAATTATGTGAGAAACATTATAAAGTTTTTGGTGAAAATGGGAAGAAGAAAAAGAGATGGAGAGGGAGAAGTTTAGAATGACTTTTTCTCTTTCTTTCACTTTGGCTTTTCCCTCTTTGTGTATTTATGATGTATGAGGTCAGTTTATGACTAAAAAAAGTATATATTCCTTCCGTTTCACAAAAAATGACCTAATTTGACTTGGCATAGAGTTTAAGAAAAATAAATAAGACTTTTGAATTTTATGATCTTAAATTAAAGTTCTGTCAAATGTACAAAATTGTCCTTTAATCTTGTGACCTTAACCATGCTACGTGGAAAGCTGAAATTAAAATGTTACCAAAAAAAGAAAGAGATCACTTTTTTTTTAAACAGACTAAAAAGGAAAGAAAATTATTTTTTTTTAAACGGAGGGAGTAGTAAGAGAAGTAAATATTTTTATATTTTTACTTTGACATTATAGTTTGGACTTTCAATCATAAAGCAATTGATTACAAAATGATATATATCCCCTCTCTCTCTCTTTCTTTCTCTCACATCCATCTTTTCTGCTTTGCCTGTAAAAAGATGTGTACCCTTCTGTCCCCTTGCATTTATTACCATCCATTTTCCTCACCCACCCACCCTACACCATATCACTACCCCTTCTCTTTTCACATCTCATATGTCAACTCAATCTTTCGGTATCTCCACTGAAATTCGATTATTTTAAATAGGGAAAAGGCTTAAAAATGCCCTTAACCTATTAGAAATGGTTCAAAAATGCCCTCCTTCCATCTAGTGGTTTAGAAATGTCCTTAACGTTTTTTTTAAGTTCAAAAATGCCCTTTAATTAACAGAAATATGACATGGAATTTTACTAAACACATGGCCAATTTTCATTGGTCCACAATTTGTTTATCAAATAAAAAGACCCACCCTACCCAAACCTAAACCCGTTTTCTGGCAATTTTTTTTTATTAAAACCAGATATTGCAGCTTGCCTTTTTGCTGAAACTCTGCATTAGTTTTTACCAAAATTGCAACTAGTGCTTGAGGAAATGCTAAAGCTACTGTTCCCTACCAATTCCTGGAGGGATAGCACTCAAGACATTGTTTAATTGATTTTCTTTACCGAAGATAGCAACCAATATACCATTATGATTTATTCCCATCAAAAATCTATTCATACAAAAAAAACTGATAATGTAGCTATACCACAGGTTCATTAATGAGTTGTCTATTGCTTCATCCTCCCAATCCTCGCCTCACTCATTCTTTCATTCCATATTCTGATATTATATAAATCTTAATTCTCCAATTTCGGAAATAAAAAAAAAAACACAATCACTCAAGGAATAAAAGATACAAAAGCAGGATTAGATTAATCAGAAACGGGTTTGGGTTTGGGTGGATCTTTTTATTTGATAAAAATAAAAAAAATTATGTGGACCAATGAAAATTGGCCACTTGTTTAATAGAATTCCATAACATATTTCTGTTAACTAAAGGGCATTTTTGAACTTAAAGAAAATGTTAAGGGCATTTCTAAACCACTAGGTGGAAGGAGGGCATTTTTGAACCATTTCTAATAGGTTAAGGGCATTTTTAAGCCTTTTCCCTTTTAAATATGTGCGATTTAGCAATTTATTTGGAAAAAACACTTCTTATCAAAAAAAAAAATCATATTTAAGATTTGAATTCTAGATCTCGGATTAAGAAAGGAACAATCTCGTCTGGTGCACCATATTCTTAGGTGATATTCATGTTCCTGTACACTTTCTAAAATGATACTTCATTCGTTTCAATTTATATGATCTAGTTTAATTTGATATAGAGTTTAAATAAGAAAGATATAAAAAAAAATTGAAACTTATGATCGAAAATAAGGCATACATGTTTATGTGATTGTAAATTATTTTATTGAGGGTAAAATAGGTATTTTAAAGTTATATTAATATTGTGCTAAATATATAAATTTATCATTTCTTAGACTCAATAACAAAAAAAAAGTGAGTCATATAAATTGAAATAAAGGAAGTAAGTGAGATGGAATGAGATCTCTTCATTATTATTAACTACAAAAATAAATTTTGAAATTATATTCTTTTATCAGAAATATTTCTATTTTTAGTAGTTTGAATTTTGAGAAACAAGAATATATTTTACAGGAAATGCTTTTCCTTTGTAAGTTTTGAATTTGAATTGATCAAGCTTAGTGAGTTTTAAATACTAAAAGGGAGATTTGGCGTAACTAATAAAATTAGAGTCGTGTGATCAGAAAGTTCACATGTTTAAATCATGGATATAATCTTTTGAGAAATACAAGATATAACTGCGTATATTAGATTTTTCTGGGCAATTTTTTTAAACACCGCACATGATAAAAGCTTAGTGTATATATATATATATATATATATATTCACGAGGAAAAATAATCCTTGAGAAAATTACAAAAATGGACTGTTATGTTTGGTGGTACATTTTGAAATAATCCTTTAAATATAATCGTGAGCAATTATGGTCCTTAAATTTTTTTAAAATGAGCACTTTCGATATACATCAATTCTTTTTTAAATAAGTCAAATATTTAACGAACTCAACTTTCAGAAACTGCAACAGTAAAAATTGCATTAGACATTATAAATCTACCAAAAATTACACCCAAAAAAATCATTTTACTATAGTTGTACAACAATAACTTATTTAAATATTTGATACATATTAAAGTCATTTTATATAAACTTAATGGATCAAAGTTGTACAATTATATTTAAGAGACTATTTTAAACCTACCATAAGATCATATTTATGCAACAAGATTTTAATTATTCTATTTTATTATAGTTATGATCTAACCTTGCGATATATCCATTTATTTTTTCAAAAAAAAAAAATATCTAATATTTGTTATATGGCTTAATAATCAATATAATGTGTTTCAGAATTCTACTTCTAGAGAGATAAAACATTCTTATTGAAATCGATTCTATTTTCAAATTGTAAATTTAACTTTAGTTAATAATAAAAGTGTTCTTACCAAGACAACCATAAACCTTTGATTGTTACTATTCCTTCATTCAACTCTATCAAAGAAATAAAAATAGAAGAAATAAGGAATTAGTACAAAAGAATGCAGCAAAAAATGACAAGCTTAAAAGAGTAGAGAAAATGATTTTAATATTTAATTTAATTTAATTTAATTTTTAATTTCTTTGTTCTTTCAGTCTCATATATTCTCTTCTCAGAAGGGATTTTTATTTTTGGTCGATATAATCCTTTTAATTCTTTCCAATTAATTCCACTAGGGGTGTTCGCGGTTCGGTTTGGATCGACTATTGGTTAAAACCAAAATCAAATTAATCTAGTCAGTTTTTTAAATATCTAAAACCAAACGAAAAAAATAACTGTCAGTTTGGTTCAATTTTTCTGGTTTTTTCAGTTTGAAAGTAATAAATTTTTTAGGACATACGTATCTTGATAGACACAAACACTTAGTACATGAGCAATCCACTAAAAAGCTATTGTTGGTTCAATTAATCAATTAAACAATACTAAAGTTATCATTACACAAACAAAGTGATTCAATTAAGAGAAGGTGTAACTATCCTATGAAAGGTATGGTAGGTAAAGACTAAAGTAACGAATTTTGATGGATCACTTGGACTTATGATTGTAATAGATGGGCTAAAATTTAAGTGTTGGACTTGAGAAAATGGTAAAGTTAAAGATTTAAGTTACTTAAAATTTAACAAAATATTTATATTTTGTTTATGAATAATATATAAATAATTATAAAATTTATATATATAATTTATCGGTTTGGTTTGGTTATTTTTACAGTTATTTTTTAATAAAATCAAAACCAAACCAAATAGTATCGATTTTTTAAAATTTAAAACCAAACCTAATCAAATCAAACCAAAAGTCGGTTTTTTTAATAGGCTTGATTCAAATTGTGGTTCGAATTAGTTTTTTAATCAGAACCATCAAGAGCCCTAAATCCCAGAATGTCCTAGTTTATCCCCACCCCATAAATTTAACCTTTTCAAAAAGTGTCCTCTCAATCTTATAAGGGAGTAGTTTAGCAGCTCCGTTTTATATTAGTTGTTTATTTTTTTTATTTTTTTAATACAAATAAAAATATAATTTTATTAATTTATTGTTTAAATTTCTTTTTGAGACTTTACAAACATGTTTATACTTTTAAAAAGAATTAATTGTAATAACTATTTCATTAGCGTAATTTATATATATGTGATTTATCAATGTCATGATGTCTTGGAATATTTTACTATTTTGTTTATGAACTATGATTTATTTATTTGGTAAGATTATATTATAATAGAAGAAATTTTGATAATTTTGACAATTTGTGGAGTTTTCATGTCTATATAAAAAAATTCAACTTTTAAAAATCTAGATTACACCTCAAAGTAAACGTCAATTCTAAATTAATTCAATTTCAAATCACTAGTTTTAAATCATGTTTCAATGGGGCCTAATTAGTTCCACAAAATTGGTACATTCTGAAGCCAATTTAGGTACGTAGCTAATTCTTCTTGATTTTACACTTGACCTAAATTATTCTTTCGGAGGAATGATAATTTGTTAATTATTTTTTTTCGGTTTTAAAGTGAGAAACTGGAAATAAAGAAACTATTTTGTTTTTTTTTGCTTATGCTTTTCCTTCACTCCTTTAGTCAACGTAAGAGATGAAATTCAAGATTTAAATTTTATCACGATTCTTATAGTGACCTCAAATTTATCTTACACGATAACATTAGAGTTTACCCACAAATATGTACATATAGATGTTTAGTGAATTTTTAGTATATATATATATATATATATTAGAGGCAAATTCTGAATTTAAAAGTTATCAATTCCTATATAAATCAAATTATTATCATATTATAATAATTGAATTTATAATCAAATATTTATAAATAATTTGTAAATTATATTGGGTAATTAATATATATTTGTTATGGATAAATAATAATGAATTTCATGAATCTATAATTTTTCTTCTAAATCCAACCTTATTATACGAAGTTTGAAACAAAAATTATTGAATTCGTATGAATACATAATCAACATTATAGATCTTTGAAGGCTGATGTTATTAATTATTTAATAATCCTCATTCATCATTATTAACTCAACATTATATTATTTATATCCACATTTTGCAAATCAAATAATAATAAATAAATGAATAAAATGCAGCTAAATTTGTCTCTATTTTATTTTTTTCATGAGACAAGAAACAAACACCTAACTGCAGTGATTGGAGCTTAATACTATTGGTTTATTTGTCTGAACATAAAAAACAGCAAAAAGAAATAATTGGAAGTTTCTTGAGTACAACTAAAACAAAACAACAAAAACTCCACGTGAAAATTCAAACTAATGTCTAGGGTTTTGAGACAACCTCTCAAATAATTATTTTCTACATCACAATTTAAGATTTTTAGTTTGACTGAATAAAAATTTAAGAAATAAATTAGAGAGATTTTTAAATTTTGTCATCTTAGATTTAAAAATATATGTAATTCTTTGAATCTAATGATATTAACTAGTCAGGTAGAATATTGAAATTGAAAAAGTTACTGAATATTTTTTTTATAAAAAAAATGCATTCTTTATACGACAAACCATAAATAAAAGCAAGATACTTAAATTGGAATGAGAGAAATATCAAAACATATTATAAATTGAGTAAAAAAGAGATATGTTTTTTTCTTTCGAAATTAATTATTTTGTATTCAGATTAACTTAATTTATCTCTTAAAATACGATAAATAAATTCTAAAATTATATGAGATAGTAAATTTGAGAGCATTATTGATTTGATGGTGTTTGTACAATAGTCAAAGCATAGAAGTACGTGCAGTGCAGAACGTCAATTACTCTTTTCTTACGATGGATTGTACAATTTTTTGAAGTTACTTTATTGTATTTACAATTATTAAATTATTATTTATGGTTATGAAAGAGTTTAATGTTTTTTTTTTCAAATATCTCAAAAATGTCACTAAACAATTTTTTTGAACAAAAAAATAATATTTTGGATCATATATCATAAATGTTTGAGAGAAGTATTGAAAACATCCTTAAACTAGGCATCATTTATTAGTTTCGATTCCGAACTTTTGACAACCTTAAAAACAACTATTTATTTGACTAACTGAACTTAAATACACATCCCATCTTGCAATATGAGTGAATTACACTCCTAAATTTTTGATAAGTTTCAACTCTCCTCAGTTGTTTATTAAGAGTCACATACTTCTACAAGAGTCTGAGACTACTTGCTATGTGGCAGATCGAAGATGTGTTTAAGTCTAGTTAGTCAAGTAAAAATGTGTTTTTAAGGTTGTTAATAATTTGAAACTAATAATTTGCGCTAAATTCAGAGGTGTTTTTTAATACTTAGATTCTAAATGTTTTGCTTATTTCAATCTAGAGACTAATTTTTTATACTTATCGATGAGGGTCTTTATTTTTGCTAATAAAAATAGTTCAAATTTTTATTCATGATTGTATATTTTATTGTATTTTATTTTTTTAAAAAAACAAAAGTCTCACTAATGGCCAAGCATTTTCAGTTTTCACATGATTATAATTCTTTCTTTATTAAAAAAATAATATGTGGGATTCTTTTAGAGATGTTGTTGACTTATAACAACCTTCTATGTCGTTATTATATTCTTTTTTGGAAAATCAGAAAGTTAGCACAAATTTTAAAAGCAACTTTAGTGTTTGTAGGACATAGTAATAATACCCAAAAAGTAAAGATTGTTTTTTTTCAATAAATAAATAAGAATAAGGTAATTATTTATGTCATCATTGAGTAAAAAATAGTTACTCAATTAAGTCAATTAATTCATTTATAAGATAAGATAATTATAAATTTACAATATTAAATTCTCTTTCAATATTATACTTCCTTATAATTTCCATATAAAGAATGTATAATGCTATGCAACTCTTTTATATGTTTTGTTTATCTCGATAATATTTTATTTATGACTAATATAAAATGGAGGTCATAAGTGTCTATAACATAAAATTAATTTTTGACCAAACAAGATTTTATTTTGATCATAGTTTGCTATTTTCTATATTTTATTCCTCCAAGCAAAAAAAGCAAAAAAGGAATAAAAACAGGGTAAAATAAAGAGTCTATGCTACAAGAAAGAAATGACACTTCTGCCATTATTATTTTTCAAAGTTACTTTATAGAAAGTTAGTACCAGTTTTACTTTTTATGGGAAAAATTTAAATTGTTTGAGTTATTAAAGATATATACTTACATCGTTAGGATGCTTGAAAAAATATTTATAAATAAGTCTTTTTAAATTATAATTTTTTTTACTTTTAAGACTATTAGATAAAAACAACATAAAAATTATAAATTTATCATCCTCACATTATATATGACTTTAAACTCTATTTATTTTTCTTATTCTTTTAATGTCACCTTAGTTGTGGTGAAATGAATAGTATCCTTATTCTTTACATGAGGTTTCAAATTCAAGTCCTTGGTATATTTTTTTGTTGTTAAAAGTAATTTTTTCTTGAATTTTATGCAACGTAAATATAAATTTATGAAGATCCTACGTGAATATTAAACACTTAATTAAAAAATTAATATAGCATGTAACAAAAGGGAGCGGAACACGGACCTTTCAAAAGCCCCTCATGGATTTTGGTAATCATAAAAGTTGATTTGCTTTTTTTTTTTTTCATTTTATGAATTTCATTAAACAATATATCTAGCGATTTTTTTAATTAAAAGTGAAAAAAAATCAGTAGGAGAATTTTTTTTTATAGGACTTCTATTCTACAAATAGTAAAATTTTACATATTCAGTGTCTACGCAAAACCGTACAAAATTATCTTATTAAGTAATAGTGATAATAATAATATATGTAAGGATATGTATCGTATTAGACGAGAAAATGACTAAAATGCTCTTTATGTTTGAGAGGTGATTTAATATAGTTTCTTAACAATTTTGATCCTTTAAATTTATCATAAATTAATAAAAATGATTCCTTAAATATGTATTTAATAATTTAGATTCTTTAAATCAAAAATAATATTTTTAGTGTCCGATCAAACTTACCGAATTCTATATGTTAAAATTTAAAGCATTTGAGACACTATAATATTTTTAGTGTCTGATCAAACTTTTCAAACTCTATATGTTAAAATTTAAGCATTTGAGACACTTTTTTTGTAGAAATGTGTGTGTGTGTGGGGGGGGGGGGGGGGTGTACGTTGTGGTAGCCAAGAAACAAGAGACAAGTGGGATAAAAACATAAAGGTGAAAATAAATAGGGACTAAATTTAGAGGGAATATAAATGTTGTTGGGATGTCCCATTGATAATTGTTTTTTATGCATAAATTTTTTATCTCCCATTGGTAATTGTTTTTTATTTTTATTTTTTACGCATAAATTAGGAAAAGAATAATAATAAGAAGTAGTAGTAGAAAAGAAAGTCAAAAGATGGGCCAGAATAATCGGAGAATTTCAATCTCCAATATATCCTTTCACTTTCTTATAATATTAATTAATCTTTACTTATATTATAGTAATTATATTTTATTTCTCTGATAATAATGAGTTTATTTTTAATTTGGCCATGCATGCATGCAAATATTGTAACGTAATGATGTGGTGAACTTTTAGTTATTTATTATTATTATTATTATTATTATTATTATTATTATTTTATAATAAGAATAATAATAATAATAATAATAATTAGATGGTGTATAAAAATAATAAGTCACGTGCACATGACAGCTCCCACCCCCCACAAAAAAGGGATCAGGGTTTTCTTTAATCTCCTTTGGAATTTGCATATCATCATTATATATATATATATATATATATATATAATGGTGCACCCTCAGTTCACTTTTTACTTCTTTACTTTAAATTTACATGTTGAAATAATAATGTGATATCAAGTGAAAATAAAAAACATAAAATTAAAATAATGGACAAATTAAGTATAAGTGAACAGAGACATTCTATTTATTTTTAGTGTAAGATCATAAGATTCAAAAATTTATTATTTACTACCAAAAGAAGTGTCTACATGAGGGGTATTTAACAAAGTTAGATTTATAATTAGTGGCAAAATCAGAATTTTATTAAAGAATTAAAAAGTATGAAGTAAACACATACAAAAAAAAATAAAAAATCAACATTTACTATATATACATAAAAGATAATTTAATCTTATATCTACACTATAATTTTCTATCATATAGAGTAAAGTTCGAACATCCTTTATTCCTCGACCCTACCTAGCTCCGCGGTTATTTATGACATCAATTTATCAACCAATGTCCTCAAAACTTTTCTGACAATGGAAATCATCATTACAACAATTATTGAAGTAAAATTCAAAGAAGAAACACATCAATTGGGAGCACGTGAGCAAAAGGCACTCAGCCAATCAAATACAGAGTTAAAAAAAAAAAAAAATCAAAAGAAATTCTTTTTTTTTTCTTCCAAAGTATTTTTGAAATTTTGACGAAGTTTAAATTATTTGTTTAATTATTAAAAAAAGAGTTTATAAAAGGGAAAATTGTATAAAATAGCAAATTATTAATTCAAATTAATGGTATAACCACAATTTGATTTAATTATAACCCGTAGCAAATAGTTGTCATACGTCTCTCTCCCTGAATTTCTCGCTCGCCACTCTCCATTTCTCGCTGCTAGTCTCTCCCTCGCCTATCTCACTTCATACAAACACAAATATATAAAATATTTTTTGTGTTTGTATAAAGCGAGAGAAAATTGTATATATACATATCTTTTCGTTCGTCTCTATCCCCAGAGAATCTCGCTCGCCGCTCTCACTCGCCTCTCTCACTTTTATACAAACACAAATGTATAAATTGCGTTTGTTTTTGTATAAAGCGAGAGAGAATTGTATATACAAATACAAATACATATATTTTCGTTCTATACACTTAAATTATACAAATACAAATCTTCCCCTGACTAGTTTTCTTTTGTCTTTCTCTCGCTTTATACAAACACAAATTATACAATTGATTATTATGTATATGTATACCGAAATATACATATTAATAAGCATAGCAAACATAAAGTTTGCTATGGAGCGCAATTATACAAACTATAGATATAACATACAAATATGATTTTTATGTTTGCTAAACCTAAAATTTACTCTATTACTAAATATAAATTATTATTTTTCAATATATATATATTTTTAAAAAATACTTTTCAATATAAATGAATCTTAAAAAATTGAACTTGCAATAATTAAAATAGAGGTTCATTTTTATAATTATTCAACGAAACATGAATTTCCAATTTAGTCCGGGAATTTCAACAAAATTTAATTTGCTCATTTAACTTTCAACTAATTAAAATAAATATCTTTATTTATTTTCTTGTAAATTTTCACAAACATAATTGTTGAACTGTCCCACTAAATATGTGTTATGTTAAATTGTGCATATTCGGAGAATGTAATTCTAAATATGATTAAAATATAACCTTTAATTTTGTATTTAGTAATTCAACATCAATATATATATATATAGTTAAAACTGCGACAAATAATTTGAGATAAAAGGAACAATTTTATGTTTTTCAACTTAGTCCTCAGTTCCCCACTGAATTAATTATATCAATAATTTTGATTTTTGACCCCTAAATTTTCAAGTTATTGCCGACATAACTTTAAATGAATACCAATTTGAAAAAGAGAGTTTGGTCAGAAATATTTGATGTAATTGACTTTAAGGAAAAGCAAAAGGTTTCTTTTTCATCTTTTTTTTTTTTCACATTTTAATTTGATTTGTTGAGAATCTCAAGTTTTTCTTTAAACAAATTTATTGTCCTTTTAAAACCTTTTGACATTTTTTTTTCTTGATATTTCCACATCATATTTATTGTCCAATTGCGATTAGTTAAAAACATTCTTCGAAAAAAAATGTTATATTATATCGATCGAATTTTAAAAAGTTTTTTTTGCCCCTTATCTTCTTGTTTATTTCCTTTATTTTCATGTTATATTTATATCGATCAAATTTTAAAAAGTTTTTTGCTCCTTATCTTCTTGTTTATTTCCTTTATTTTCATGTTATAGTTATATCGATTGAATTTAAAAAGTTGTTTCCCCCCCTTATCTTCTTGTTCATTTTTTTTTTTAATTTTCTGGTCGGATCGCCTGTTTATATATATATATATATATATATATATATATATTATTGTTCCATACTCTTTTCTTTCTAATAAATATTTCCTTCATTCCTATTTATGTGTCAACATTTTTTATTTCACGTGCATTAAAAAATTAAGTAAGTTTACTATTCTACCCTTATTTAAAAAATTTTGAACTCAACTTTTCAATCAATGAATATGAACTAATTTATTTTGATGAATTAATTTGACCCATGAACATGAATTATTCACTTAGTATTTCTATGTTAGTCAAATATATATTTTCAAGGCTAATAATTTACAAGGGTAAAATAGGAAGAGTATTGTAATTTATGCATTGATTTTATTATGAAATGACAAATATTATGAACCAACTATTTATAATAATAATGACATATACTCTAAAAAGGAACGGAGGGAGTATTTTTAAGTCAGTAAATAGAGAGGGTATAAATTATGAATATAGATGGATGTCATGGATAATAGAAACATTTTTCTTTGTTTTCGTGTTATCCTATAAAAATAACTTTAAAGTTATGAAAAGAGGAAATAGATGAAGAAAATGAATAAAATAAAATAAAATAATATTGCACATATCTTTTATGTGTAGTTTTTATATTTTTATATGTATAAAAATATAATTCTCTTGTAAAAAATTTAGTATTAGAAATAATTTATAAAGGATTACAAAATTGATTGACTCACTTTCCCAAAAGGTTTGTCACTTGATTTGATGACGTACCTTTTCTGAAACTGTGACGAAAAACACACGAAAAAATGTAAATTTTTGCCTAGTGAAGACATAATTTATGAGATATATATATATATATATATATATATATATATATATATATATATATATATATATATATATATATATTATATTTTGCGAAAAAAGTTATTAATTCTAAAAAATAAAAATTAAAGATCAACACAAACTAAGAACAAAAAGTATAAATGATGACCTGAGGAGTAATTATGATGAATGTATTGTTTCGATTTCTTATTAGATTATATATCTTCATTTTTATACACATAAAAAGTTGAAGTATGGGTGTAATTAGTATTAAATTAAATTAGGTAAATCACTATGATGAACATCAATTAGTAACTTGATAAAAGTGATAACTAACATGCGATCATATGTTTTCTACATTAATAAAAAAAAAAATTACAAAAAAATATAATATCAATGTAAATATATTTGTGACGCGCTCGTTGAAAGGCAAGCTGATGAAGGTGAGTCGAGCAAGATCAACAGTTTGCAGGCTTTTAGGCTGATAAATTTCTAAAAATAAGATACACATGGGATTAAACAAAGTAAAGAACTCTGTAAAGGTATAATTCAAGTTCACATGATACGCATACTTTTAGGAGTTGGTATGATGTAGCTTGAAACAAATTCGTGCGGACTCAAGTTCAAAGTAGACAATATATGTCATGAATGTGGATTGTGACAATTTATAACTTAATTCCTAATATCCTTTTACCAAGATTAATATTTTTAAAGCCCTAGTCCCCCCCCCCCCCTCCTTTTCTTTAACTCTAAAAATAGTGAACTCTTCCAAGAACATGATAATAATATGGTAGGAGGCAATGTCTTGTCACTTTTCCCTCAAAGGTAAATGCTTTTTTATAAGCTTGGAATTAATGCATGCATTCAATGTACTTAATTTTTCAAACTTCACTTGGTGAAAGTCACTTTCCATACAAAATGGACTTCATGTGTGTATTTTGGTAACAAGTGTTTTTGCTTATAATAAGCTCCATATATAGTGACATCTTTCTATGCATCTTTTTAAAGTTAGATGAACTTTAAACATTACCATTTATAAAATGTAGTCTTTTAAATTATGAATAAATTATCTATATATATATTGAGTATATAAAAGTTGTCATGGGAGGACTCGGGATATAAAAGTTATGAGTTATGAACTTGTCATTAATTAAATCTATAACTTATTTTAATTAGTTATTGAATTGTAATTAAATATTTATATATATTTAATGATTCTTTTAATATATATATAAAATCTAAACAAAAATTATTAAGTTCATATGAATCCTGAGTTTAATAAATATAACTTTGCCTTTATGTGTGATGGTACAAATATAAGGGTCAATATGACCATACATCACTTCAAAAGGAAAGTAATTTTCATGTGTGTATGTTATACTTTGAAGATTGAGCCTAAAATTTTGTTCCTTTTCATCTTGAGTTGTCACCATTACAAGACATTACACACTAGCACTAGTAGCTTAGTTTCACTTGTTTGTATGTATATATGGATATATTCTCATTTTGTGCCATACAAATTCTAACTTATTGAAAATTAGTGTAAAGTGTAATTTGCCTATTTTTTTTTTCTCTTTTTCAAAACTTAGGACATTATTTGGGGAGGAAATGAAATAATTTGTTTATCTTTTTGGATCGAAGATCTATCGTAAAATAAATCAAAGTGAAACTAGGTAGGGTTTGAACCTTCTTCTATGAAAGAATATACTACGTATTTATACATGATTATGTAGCATTACTTTTTTGTTAAAATGTTCCTAACATTCCCTACTTTAGCTGGGAGAAAATAAATAAAAGTGGTGGAGAATAAAAATGTATAGTAATTATATAATAGATAAGCAATAAAATAAATTAAGTATTATCACTATTCACTACTAGTAATAAAGATTTTTTTTCTTCGTGAATTAGAGATAAAATTTTATGCAACAGACCATGAATTATTTTTACTTGTTTTGCACTGAACCAACTCTCTGAAAAATTGCATCTATATATATACTTGCGCATTTTATTTTATTTTTACCTATTTTGATTTGATACGATATTTAAAAAAATAAAGAAATCTTTTGAATCTTGTGATTTTAAATTAATGATTAACCCTCTCTATAACAATAGTTGATCTTGATGTTCTTGTTGTCTCTTTGTTCTATCATTTAATTTGGACAATCAAAAGAGAGCTTCTATCGAGTTGTTACTATCACAATTTATTGGAGCAACAAAAGCAAATATTAAGTTGCTAATTTTTATTTTTTATTTTTTGTAATTTTAATTCTTAAACATGTTGGGTAAACAAAATTAAAATTAAAGAGTTATTTAAAAAAGATTCATTCTTTTTGAAATGCACAAAAAGAAAAATAGGTCAAACGAATGAAAACGGAAGATAGTATTTTTTAGGCCCTCAATTATCGATAAATTCTTTGCTTCTATGATGTCTAACTAAGTAAACTAAACTTTCAATTAATTAAATCATGCATTTTCAATCCATTATTTTTGTGAATATTCACAAATTTACAATAAGTATTAATTGCTCAACTATGTAGTTACTAATGCGGAATATACGTATTAAAGTTTATTGTTACTTTATATTTGATAATAATATAATTTAAAAATAATTAAATATAATATATCTTCTATATCTGAAGAGACGAAAACACACATTTTAACCAATTAAAAAATAATTATGTTGAATGACATATCACAAAAAGCAAAAGAAAAATTTACCAATAGATTAGAGACCAAAAATCTTATAAACGGGTAAGCTTGAAAAGATGATGATAATAATAATAATAATAATAATACTAATAATAATAACAATAATAATAATAATAATAATAATAATAATAATAATAATAATAATAATAATAATAATAATTAAAAAAAAAACTATATTAATAATAAAAAATATGATTGATTTTTGTCGTATTTTTTTTCTTTAAAATGTTTTATCACATGGGACCCTTTAAATCTCATGGTTCTGATCTGATAGGGAATGAGTATATAAAATTGTACAAAAATATTTTAAAATATAATAAAGTACTTGTAAGGTATTCCATATCCTTTTATGTTACATTCTTTTCAAAGTGAACCCCAATTATAAATGTAATGCATGTGGACAATTTTTCCTTTCAATATTGAACCAATTGTTTAATCAACTTCTTTTTAAAATATATTTTTTCTCCTTTTTTCATGTATCATGTATGTATAATAGAAATGTCCAAAAGTAGTATGATAATGACTTTCGAAAATTTTAATAGTTACTTTGCGTTTAATATAATCTAATTTCGAATTGAAAATGACATGTATAATTATAATTAAATTATAAGATACACTTTTTAGAAAAGCTTAAACATATCATTAACTAATAATTTATCTTATATCATCATTAAATTTTCACTATATATTATCAGGGACCTATTGTACGTAGGAAGAGATAATATACACTCCTTTCATCTCAATTAATGTAAATCTTTTGAATTTCGAGACTTAAATAAATCTTTCTTTGACTGTAATTTTTCATGTATTTTTAAAATACCTTTAATTATTAATTAATCTGTCTTATAATAGTTTTTATGTAGTTTTCAAATATGTGAATTTAAAAAAAAAAATTAAAGATGCCACATCCGAATTCATGCACAGTCAAAACTCAAAACTTATCTTGTTTGATCCTCAAAATTTGATTTGTGTCACATAAATTGAATTAGAAAGCATAGTTGATTTGGACTATTGAATGTCTTTAATATCTTAAATCAGATGCAAAAAATGTGTCACAAGTATCGTAAATTGTGATTGAATGTAAGAGACCAAACACCTTTTGACTAAAATACATTGAGATAAATAAAAATGAAATAAATAAAATCTAACTAACTAAAAGCAATATATCAATGTGTGGAGGCATATTTTGTTATTTGGGTATGCCTTTTTGGTGTGCGACTCTCATTTTGGGGCTCCAACTAATTGGTAGAAGGTCCATTAAAAGAAAAGGGAAAATTGTATAAAATAATAAATTATTAATTTAAATTAAATGTTATAGTTATAGTTTTATTTAATTGTAACTCGTAGTAAACAATTGTCATTTGTCTCTCTCCCTAGCGAATCTCGCTCGTCACTCTCCCTCGTCTCTCTCACTTTATACAAACACAAATGTATAAATTGTGTTTGTGTTTGTATAAAGCGAGAGAAAACTGCATATACAAATACATATATTTTCGTCCTATACACTTATAATTATACAAATACAGATATTTCCCTACCAGTTCTCTTTTGCCTTTCTCTCTTTATCGCTTTATACAAACACAAATTATACAAATTACAATGTATAATTTGTGTTGTATAAAGCGAGAGAGAGAGAGAGAGAGATTTGTTATAAAAATGTTTTATTTCAATTCAATTGTATACAAATTCAAATTTTATGCAGATATACAAATACAATCATTGATACATATACATAGTAGTTACATATATACAATTGAATTGAGAGGCTGCAAGCGATTTACACAAACAAGAGGCTGACAACGATTTATACAAATGAGAGGCTGCCAGCGATTTATACAAATATGATAGTCTATAGCAAGTCTATAGCAAACATAAGTTTGATAGTCTAAAGTTTGCTATGGAGTGCAATTATACAAATTAAACTATAGCTATAATATACAAATATGATTTTTATGTTTGCTAAACCTAAAATTTACTCAAAAGAAAAACGTTTTTATCATGTTTAAATATCTTTCTAAAGTTTGAACTTAAAACTTTTAGTTAAGGGGATAAAATTTATTTATTCCACCGCAACTTCATGGTCATGGAGGCATATTAAATGTACTTACAATGAATTTTTTTTTGGTTTTTCATCAGGTGTTCGGAATTCGTATTGAAGCTCTGACTAAACCTGGATCACACTGCAGGGCCCGTTCAGGAGTGAAGCTCCCAACAAGATTCTCTCCATACCCAAGGCTCGAACCCAAGACCACTGATTAAAAGGAGGGATACAACACAAAGACTTCTCAAGAAATCACACCTCTTAGTACTACTTTTTTCCAAATACGCTTAACTTCGAAGTTCTGAGGAGATCTGATGTTCTAGTGCTGATATGATCGAGTTAAAACTCAAAAATAAATTATTTTATAATGATTGATAATAGTGAAATTCCGACAGAAACTTCAAGTGTACATCATTCCATACTGTTTATGTAGGCAATACATTACCCAAAGCTTAAAATTCATAAAAGTTTGTCTTCAACAGTATTTCCAATGGAATATATTTTAGGGCAAAAGTTTTTTTCGAAAATAGGAGACCTAAAAATATAAAATTATATACCAAAGCATAGTACCAAAACATTAGCATTAAATGCTCCAGCCAAGCACCACCTATAGACTAATGTCATTTAGTGTAACATTGGACATAGTCACGTCACACTAAAACGAGTAGCTCGGTATATAATGTATTCCACGTTTACGTAGGATTTTAGAAAAAAGTTGTACTATCAGAAAAGGAATATCTTACACAATTGCCATAATGCATAGCATTAATAATTAATTCTACAGTTCGAACTATGACCTATAGATCACACAAATATAATTATATCATTGCTCATAAGTTCTTTTTTTATTTTTTGGTAAATAAAATAATTTTATTACCAAGTAGGAATTACAATGCATAAGAAAGAAAAAAAGGTGTCACACTAGGGAGTAAAAATGTCCATGAACATTTAATTGATAATTACTTACTAAATTGATACCTAACTTCATGATCAGTAGCAGAGCCATATAATTCGCAAGGGGATTGAAAATATAAAAAGTAAATATACGAATAAAGACGAAAGAAATTCAATATATATCATATATTTATAACAAATAATTTTGATCTAGTATATTTATAGTAAAAGAATTTTGACGAAGGGAATCCAAATGACCCCCTTTATGAAACATGATCACTCTTTTCGCCTATGATGATGATATAATAGGTTAAGTTATACTGATGATAAAAATACCTTTTTTAATTTATACAATGTAAATGCATCTATACATAATTAGTTTGATCCTATCCGAATATATCATCTTAGAATAAAAGAAAGTAAAATGATAATTATAAAGAAATGCTTTGATTTAGCCTAGGGTTTTGAAAACATTAATAGTTGTGTGTGGATATGATTCATATTTAGTGGTGTATGATCATGTGAAGGAAGACATATTAAAACCCAAGATGCCAGACAAAGTTGTTGAAAGATTAGAAGGGAATATTTGGGAGTATGAAATAATGGAATTAGAAGATAATATGTGTGTGTTTTAATTATTTTTAGGTTTGTGCACATGTTAACACCACATATATATTATTCTATTACTAGAGAACAAATACCCCTTTTTGTGGTTCTCACACTCTCCCTCTTACCTTTAATTTCTCAAGTCAATGCCTCACTTGTACTTTAATGTTCATATATATTATATTTATTTTCTTTATTGCATATGTCTAAGTTTGACCTAACTTATTAAACGAAATATAAGTTACATACATGGACAATAAAACTAATTATGACACTACACTACCAGTAAATTTTAATTTATGCTAGCTTAATTAGTAGGGTAGATTTTTATTTTTCCATGCTATTAATCTCATTTATTTATCATAGACTATAACTTATACTCTCGATATGCCAATTTATGTAGTGTTGTTCAATTAAACACGAATTTTAAAAATAAGGTTTAGACCGTTATATGGGGTAAAAACTTCCCCGACTCCCATCGTGTGCTTGTACACTGACTACTAGCAAATCAATGAGAAATTTATGTTATAGAACATAAATTTTTTTATTCATTTCTTACCGAATCAACTCACTGAAAAAATACACAATAAGAAACAAACTATATAAATTTACCATCTTAAGTGAGATAAATGCATGGGCAAATTAAGTGCACACCTAGTATTGTCATGTATCATCTGATATTGGTGTAAACACTCGATACAGACTATATATAAATTTTAATGTTGGGTAAAAAATGAAATAGAAACACATAAAAAGACAAGAAGTAGAAGCGTAGGCCGTAGAGAGTGGGAGAAAAAGAATCAAGGGGAGATGAGTGTCTCTTTCACTCTTCAACCATTTTTCACCCGTTCTCTACGGAGAGGAAATCAATCAAAAAGTGACCCTTCATCTTTTTCATTTTTTATTTACAATTTATTGTAATTGTCTTACTCTTTATTTTTTGTAATTATTTAATTTTAATTAATAAAAATCTCACATAAAATCACAAAATTTAAAGGGTATTTCAATATATAGTATACACGTAACAAATTTAAGATCATAAAATTCAAGAATTTATCAAATATTTCCTCTGTTTAAATTTGTTTATCTGGTTGTGACTGGACACGAAATTTAAGAAAATAAGGAAAAAATTTTGAATCTTAAACTAAAGATATGTAAAATGTACCAGAATCTGCTTTAATTTTGATGTTTCCAACATGTTGAAAAGTTAAATTAAAGAGTTGCTAAAAAAAGAAAGATTCATTTTTTTAAAACAAACTAAAAAAAAAATAAACAAATTAAAAACAAAAAATATTTATTTTTATGATTATAAATTTTATATTAATTTTAAAGAGTATATTTATAACGTAAGAAATTTGTTACCAATAATTTAGGTTGCTTTGTTTTATGTTATTTTTTTTACTATATAGAAGAAAGAGAGAGAAACTATTGAAAATGTGTTGTAGTGAATGAAGTTGTTTCTGTCTTAATCAAATGTTTTAGGTTTGAGATATGAATATGTAAAAATACTTGGTAGAGAGCGATTCCTTCTAAATGGGATCCTATATAGTGTAAATTTGAGTTAGTCGAATTCTAATACGAATACCGAACATCAGATTAAAATAAAAAGGACAAAACAAGAAAGAGAAAGAGAAAGGAGCCTTGTGTTCAAGTGTCATTTTCTAATAAACAGTACTTCTCGAGGAACACAAGTCTCCTATCCCTTTCTTCCTTTTTTCTCATTCCATAAAGCCTTTCTTGATTCCTTTCTTTCATTTATTACCAAAACAAATATTTTTTTTCCTATTGTTTTCACAAACACCATTATCCCTTCTTCTTCTTCTTCTTCTTCTTCCTTTTTCACAAACATGTCCACTTAAAAAGAAGATAAAAGATAAACTCATAATCTTTGCCCCTCACTTTTTCTTCACTTACACTTAGCTTTTTAACAATCTCTCTCCAACTCTTTTTCCACCTAAATCTATCATCAAGAATCAAACTTGAAGTTTGTTCATCTTTCTTTTTCCACATCTTGTGTATGTGCAACTTTTTACTTTTATATTTCATCAATTTGGGGTTTTTTGAGGTATTAAAGCCAAAAACATCATAAAAAAGAACAAATCTTGAATTTGTCATATCCAAGATGCCCTTAGAAGGGGTTTTTGTTCAACCAAACTCATCTTCATCAAAACAAATCCCTGATCTTTCTCTCCATATTAGCCCTCCAAATATTACTAATTCCTCAAACAAATCATCATCATCAACACGTACAACAACACATAATAGTCTGACGGAGCTTTCTTTAGCTCATCCAACTACTAATAATGAAGAAAATAGGAGTTTTTCAAGAAACCCTTTTCTCCAACAAAGCCAAAACATGAATAGTTGTTATATGATTAATCATCATCATCAACCACATGGGGTTTCTTTATTAGACCCTATAAAGGGTATTCCAATTTATCATCATCATCATCAAGATTCATTTTCTAATTTCTTGGAGAAAGATCCAAAGAGATTATCATCATTTGGATCCCTTTATTCAACACCTTATAATATTAATAATTTGGATCATTTATCATTTTTGAATAATTCATGTGGTACAAATGTTTCTTCTTCTCGGATACCTATTGTGCCTAATAGATTTCACAATCAACATAACCAATATTATAATGGAGTTGGATTAGGTGAAAATAGTTTGATGATGAGATCAAGATTTTTACCTAAATTTCCAACTAAAAGAAGCATGAATGCACCGCGAATGCGATGGACAACTTCACTTCATGCTAGATTTGTTCATGCTGTTGAGCTTCTTGGTGGACATGAAAGTAAACACTCTATCCGGCCCCTACTTTTAGTTTTTTTTTTTTTTTTTTTTTTTTTTACTTATATAATGCACTTGTTTGTGTACATGAAAGTAAAACTTCAATTCTTAAAATTAATTTTCATCTCCTAGTTTGAGTTATCTTGTAAAAATTTCATTTTTTTTTATGTTTTTTTGGTGGCCAATGGACATGAAAGTAAACCCCAAATCTATATCTTGATGTTTTTTTACAACTTCCTTTGATTTGATTTGATTTTTAGGGTACATTAGGTTTGATGAGAGAAGTGATGAGAACATTAATGATATTAATAGTTTCGAAAAAAAGATTCAGGATTTAAATTTGACAGATTCAATTTTTATTTTTATTTTTTACACTATTGTAACTCAATACATGACTTTTGCAATTTAGGTTCATATTCATCATCACATTTTAGTGCATTTAAAATTATTGTTGCTTAATAATATACTAAAAATTTCATATTTAATTCTAATGTTGAATTTTCTTGAATTTTTAATTAGGGGCTACTCCAAAATCAGTCTTGGAGCTAATGGATGTCAAAGATCTCACTCTAGCTCATGTCAAAAGTCATTTGCAGGTAAAATAAATAAATTACAAGAAAAAATGTAAAAGGAAAATTCAGTTTAATTAAATCTATTTTTCTTTTTCTTTTTTCTTGTGTGGGTGAATTGTTTCTGTGGCACAGTAATCGATGAAAAATGCAGTGAATGAATGACTGAATTAAAGAAAACAAGTCTGATAGTATAGCAGAGAGATAAAGAAAAAGAAAACAGGACAAAAGTAAGTCATCATTATTCAATAATAATAATAATACTACTACTAATACTTCTTGTTACCTTATCATAAACATTAACCTCGTGATTAATGAATTATGAAACATTTTGAGTCCACAATATTATTTTTTTCGTGATTTGAAGCAACCGTTAGTAAATAAAATATCTTTTAATATATAGTGTAATTTTACATCGTGCTCCTACGTAGCTTTACCCTCGTATATATCTATGTGTGAGTAGGGGTGAAGCTAAAATATGAGTTATGAGTTTAACTGTACTCAGTAATTTTAGTTTAAATTGTGTATTTGTCTTAAGTTTATTGAATATGTAGTTTTTGACGGGATACTTTCGAAAAATTAGAATTTTGAATTTATAAACTTCAAATCTTAGCTTCACCCGAGCGTGTGAGAGAGTGAGGAGATATATGGGGGTATAAATGGAATCATTTTGTATTTATTGAATTGTTGTTTAAAATTCTAAAATGCTTTTTTTCTAATGCAGATGTATCGCACTGTTAAAACCACTGACAAACCTGCAGCTTCCTCAGGTAATTAATTAATTCACTATATTCAAAAAGGAATTAATAACTATATTTATCGTTAAATAACTTAATAGCTAATCGTATTATTGATAACCCATCACTAACTCATTATTAAATAGGATTAGTAACAGATTTTTGCTAGCTCTTTTAATGATAGAAATTTTCTAAACCATCTCTCTATCCTATAAAGATTTAGACTTATCTACGTACGTTCACTTTATACTTGCGGAATCACACTAAATATATTATTATTATTGTTATGAATAAAATTTGTCTGTCGCTAATTTATTATCGGTAATTTATTAAGGGCAATCCGATGGATCAGGTGAAGAAGATCTGTTAGCTATAGACAGGATTTTGGATCAAAGAGGTCCATCAGATGGATGTGATGAACCTTCTACAACTCTTTGGAGCAACTCCTCTAGGTACAATTGACACATAAATTATATATAAATCTTTGAATAAATGATCATGCCTATTGATTTTCATGGCGTTTACGTTATATACACCGATGATATAAAAATAATTAGGTAACCAAGTTTTGATGAGGTAGTTACACATAAATCGTTATGATAAAATACTTCGACTCATTTTATTTGACATACTTCATTTTTTAGTCTGCCTCAAAAATAATTATATTTTGAAATAATGACTTCAAATTTTATTTACATATTGCTTATTGAATTTATATCACAAAATTTAAAAGTCTTTCTTTCTTTCTAAATTGCGTGTCCATGTCTATAAATTAGATCGAAGGGAGTAATTGATAACCTAATAATATGTTGTAGTATATATAAATGCTATAATAGGTTGAATTTAATGTCTATACACTTGAAGTATAAGAAATATTTTTACAATTAAGACACTTTAAAGGTATAGTTAAATGTAGCTCTGTTTAATATATATTTACGTCCACATAAAAATATGGACACAAATATATATTTTTAATATAGTAAACAAATAAAAATGGATGGAGATAAAAAAAAATTGGTCTCATGGGGAAAATATTTCTTTCACACGTACATTATTAACTTTTGAAGTAATGATGAATAAAATTGATAAACATATTTTCTTTTACTTTTTGCATGAATCTTTAGAAATGCAAACCCACGTACTTCATTTTCTAATTATTCTAAATATATTAGTATTATATACTTATATAAAGAGTTTCTTGTGGCAGCTTTTGCTTTTTTTTTTTCTTCTCTTTTTATTATATTTCTTTTTTCTTTTTTCACCTGAAGATTTTTCAACATATGTACGCCCTTTATTTTTTATTAAGGAAACATATATAATAGTACTACATAAATTAAAGTGTAGTATTTAATTACTGCAACAACTACTTTATCTTTTCTTTTTTCTCTTTCTTTGCATTTTGGAATTAATTAATTTAATTTTCTAATTAAATTTAATATAGACAAAACCCTTTTACTTTACTTTGTTGTTATTCTCTTCACGAGGAGACTTTAGCATATATGTCCAAAAAAAAAGACCTGTCTCTTGACTTAAGTTCTCTCCTTTTCTCAAAGTTATACATTTGTTTAATTAAAGTATTTATTTATGCATGCTGTTTCTATGGACGTGTGTTTGTCTCTTATGTGAATAATATATAGTTAATAATATCTATATGTAATATGTAATACTCCTTCTGTCTCAATTCATGTGACACATTTCAGATTTTGAGATTCAAACAAGTTTATCTTTGACCGTAAAGTTTTCCTATATCTTTTAAATATTTTGAATTATCAATTATTGAGACTTATAGTACTTACTATGTAGTTTACAAATATATAAATTTCATTTTTTTTAAATTGAAGATTTCATGAGCAAATCGTCAGTTAAACTTAAACAGTTTGACTCTCGAAAAGTGGAATGTGTCACATAAATTGGGACAGAGGTAGTATCTTTCTTGTTATTTGAAATGTAGCTTCTACGTACGTATTAGGAAAACTTGCTCTATAAATTGTCCTTTTCCTTTGATTACTTAATACTCTGACTTTAAATGCACATATAAATATCTTAATTTGTGTTACTGTATCAGTCGAACACTTTCATTTCAACCTTAATTATGTAAATAAGTAATGTTCTTCCATTCAATTCTTGAGAAAATAGGCATAAGGTAGGTATACATCTTATTGGTAGAGAACTTCCCACCCCCTGTGTCTTTGCAGACTCAGTCAAAAATAGATTTTAGCGGCAATAAATAGACACATTAATAAAGAGTGCTAAAGTCTAGCTTTACCGGCATTAGTTAAGTGTCATTAGATCCAGTGTTGCTAAAGGCTTTAGGGACATATACAAAGAGTGCTAATTGCCACTAAATATGTATTTAGTGACAATTAATCTATTGCCGTTAATTAATTACCGCTAAAGATCATTTTTGATGTAGTGTAAATGATATTAAGTCTACCTGCAACATGTGGTTTGCACACTGTTTTCCAGGAAACTAAGGCTTTCTTGGATGAGTTGGATTTTAATTTAGTCTTTTAATAGGTTGAACTTTAATTTTTCGCCTTCAAATGTTGGTCTTTATTTTCTGTCTTTTTAACAATATAATTTATGTCTAATAAGACATAAGTTCTTTAAATTTGAAGTCATGTTGGGACATAAATATAGGACATTATGATATATATAAGAAAATATAAACTTACATCCCGTGGAAACATTGTTTGTTATGAACGACAAAAAATAAAAACCATCATAAAATAAAGCTAAGACAAAATTGCAAATGACTCCATTATAATTTTATTTTTTTTGAAAGCTCTTGCACCATTAATAAAAAAATAAGTGTATTTAGACTTCTCTTACCCCATCTTCACCTGTAATTAGTCTAGTTCTAGGGTTTACTAGATTCAAATTCTTTTTAGTTCTCTACCCATTGTCATTTTTTTCCTTTGAAAAAAGAGTGTTGATGGTGAAGGAGAGAGAAATAACGGGACAAGCGAGACTTGCTCAAATGACTGAACACTTTTATCATTCATCGATAGATTGAGCATTTCAGTTAAGCTATATACTAAGAAATAAGAAGACTATTGATCCTCCCGAGGGGTAGGATGATAACGGGTTGAAGAGTAATGGGCTTGGAGTAGCGAAAAAGTACACTAATGGGCTGATTGTGAGATGAAAGAAGCCCAAAATCCCTTGATGTGCTTGATTCATTCTATTTTTAGATAAAGGATCTTATAATAATATAAATATTTCTCTTAAGAAGTATGCAAAAACTTTAAAAGTATATGTTATAGTATATAAAGTTTATTTTCTACTTAAATTTTCAGTAGTAGAGAAAGATTATCACAAGCTAACTTCAACGAATCAAATGGACTCATCAGATCATCATCTTTTCCATCTCAACAAAGATTTGGCCACCATATAGAGGTACTTCCCTCAATCTCTTCTCGTTTTTCCTAATAAACATATTGTTCAGATCAACTTACGTACATTTTGAATAACCCTATCTTTTAATGTAATACTAGTGTTTTCCTCATTTTACTTTGCATGGAAGTACTATCAAATGTTTAATTGATGTTATAGCCTCAAAATTATAATTTAAATTTCAGAAAATGTTCAATATTTAAAATAAAAAGGGAATTATAGTATTTTTGGTTCCCTGGTTATTTGGTTAATTATGATTTAATCCTTGTGATATCTAGCAAAACACATTATTTAGCCTTCAATCAATAGAAATGTGAATTGTAATTTTTTTTTTATTAATGACCCCTTATTTTTCTTCTTTTTTCTATGTTTTAATAATGAACTCGCCCCCCACTATATATGTGGAGAATTTATCCCCCTCTCCACTAGGAAAAAAAGGGACACCATTATAAGTAAAACATTTACAACTTCATTTTTCATTTTAACAAAAGGAAAAGAATTGCTATAGTTGAATTAGTTGACACTAGATTAGACCAACACAACTTACGTCTCAATTCCAAACAAGTTGATCAAGTTAGCTATTCGACCTAACTAAATCTATAACTAGACAATGTGGTCCGTCGCAATTATATTGCCTTCCATTTCAACATAAAAATCATGATATTAAGTGTACTAAATATGTGAAGAAATTATTGCAGGAATGTGAATATTCAAGAGCAATGAGCTATGTAGGTTGCAGTTTGGATCAGAAAAACCCTAGCTTGGAGTTCACATTAGGAAGATCAGATTGGGTAGAAAAGACCCATGACTAAAATTTGGGCATCAACACCTTCAACATATTAAATTTTATTTGGGTTTTTGGCTTGAAGCTGATTCTTCTAATTTTGTTATTTTTTGTAATTTGAGATGAAAGGTACGTGATATCAAGATTGAAATATTAAGAGCTACTACTACTAAAAAAAAAAAGAATTGGTTTTCTTTAGCTAGCATGGCTAAGTAAGTTCCCATGTAGCTTCAACTAAGTTATGACCTACCTATATATATATATACACAACCTAATTTTTTTTTTCTAGAGTTTTGTTAATTAGACTTTTTTTTCCTTGTTTAATTTGAGTTCTTGGGTTGTTTATGAGTATGTAATAATATAAAAGTTGTTGGAGTTTTTGGGTTGTCTGTGAGGCATAGAGTTTCTCTTGTATTAATGACTACTCTAGTGGAATGGTTTTATATGGTGCAATAGTAGAATGCTTTTTTTATGGTACAAGGACATTATTATTCAAAATATTAGCCTAGCATCAATTTATAAATTAAGTAATGGTGTATCAATATAATTAAGAAATGTAATGCCCAAGAAGCAAATTCTTAGTAAATATCTCAGGATCAGTTTCTTGCGAATTCATTGTTGGTCCATAATCCATTAATTAAATTAATTTCCCACCAATTTTTTTTTGATTATTTTATTTATATTTATAGTAATTAGAAGCAAAAATAAATTCATTAACATACAAAAAAATAAAAATAAAAATAAATCCACAAGGGACTTGGAGGAGTGTGAATGTTCTTTTTTGGAGGAATTTTCAAAACCGACTATAGTTTAGGCTTAATTATAAATTTATATATAGCTAAATTATGATTCTTAGCCGAGAGGTGAGAGAGGACGAATTCATATTATATTCATTGTATCAAGTGTATTTATTCCTTGTGTATTTGCTCTGTTTCTTTAGTGTGGGAATGATTTTGGATATTAATTAAGGTAACTAGAATCTCATAGCACAAAGTTGAATTGAAAGTTTCCTTATCTATTAAGTTTTGATGTACGATTCTCTTTGGGTCAACTTCAAACGACCATATCTCTTCTTAGAATATAAGAGTTACGTGACCCATAACCTATTAAATTAAAGGTCTTTGAATTATCTTTCCAATGCCACCAAGTTTGCATCATTCCGCGTTCGGAGTAGAGAGTTATGATCATTTTACTAAATAATGTAGTGCAGTTCCGTTTTAGCCGCGGGAGAATTCTAAATAAAGTAATTTTCTTCTCCTTATACCACTAGGAAAACCTTAAAAACAGATTTCTTAACTCCTATAAAGCCCTAAACAATCCTATTTCCATCTTTTAATCCATCATTCTCTTCTCTCTCAAACCCTAAGACAAAACCCTAAGGAAAAATCAAAGTAGAAGACTACATTCAAGATTCTTTCAATCTTTTTCAAGATTCTTTCCATCTTTTTCAAAATTCTTCTTCAAGGTAAGTTTTTCTCCAAGAATTCCATTCTTTCAAACTAAAATTTCTCCCTACAATTATGAATCACTAATGAAAATCATAAATCTTGGCAATAGAGATTTCAAGAAACTAATTCAAGAATCTCAAAAAAGGTTTTCTTGATTTTTTTTTACCTTCAAGCTAGGGTTTCAAGGCTTCTAATCAAGATCTTCTTCAAGATTCTTCAAGAACCTTGTTCTTCCAGGTATGTAAGGCTATCATAGTGTTGGACTAGTTCGTCCTCACGCCCTACATCTACTTTCAAATCAGTAAAAGAGAAATCTAGAATTCTACCCCTAGATTTGAGTATTCTTGAGATAAGTTGATTTTGAGTTCTTAAATTCCTGATTCTTTTGAAATTCTATTCCTAAGAATTGAGTTTCTATATTTTTATTGAGATCCTTGAGTTGATTTGTTCATGTCTATAATTCAGCATGAACCCTATTTTGAGTTATAAATCTTGAAAAGTTTTTCAAAGCCAACACTTGAGTTTTAAACTGAGTTTTTGAGGAAGTAAAGATGAGTTTTGAGAAAAAGTTTAAAGTTTCTATTTCATAAAGACTTAAGAGTTTCTAACGTTATTTTATTTATATATATATACCTATGTTAATTATTGGATTTGAAAGATAAGTTCATAAGTGCATGTTTTCAAGAAGGTAAACACGTCTCACGTTTTGAAAAGTATTTCAAGTAATGTAAGAAGTGATCCATTCTTTGTAATGGGTGAATTGAGCACAAAGTTATATTAATTATTTTGGGAGTAGTATCGAGCACCTAGTTATATTAGTCTTTTATGATTCGAAAGTCCCATAGAACTACGTAGCCAAAGTAGGATAGGATATCATTGATTCTTCATGCAACTCCTCACCGCCTCTGAGAAGACATATAGTTGGATCCATAGTCACGATATCATCCTATACCCTAGCAAAGTATAGGATGGCCCTGACAACGTGAGGCGAAACGTTGTATCATTGCTAGGCTCATGCTAATGGTTGTCAGTTAGAGAAACTCTCGACAAGTAAAGATTATTCTTTTCATGTTGCTTTTATTGCATATCCTATTGTAAAGCTTAAATAGTTTTCACTTCATGTTCATGTATTGATTCAGTTGAGTTGCTTTCGGTCATTCAGTTCAGTTATTTGTTTACTCAACTATAATACACACTCATACATTTCATGTTCTGATGTCATTCGACCTGCATCCTTTTATGAAGCAGATATAGGCGTTCATGATTATCAACGAGAACTTCGTTGAGATCACTCTACACTCCGGTTAGCTTTGGTGAGCCTCCTTGTATTCTAGAGGACTTCACAATTACTTTTCAGTTAGTAGTTTTGAGGTATCGTGGGTCTTGTCCTGACATCCTTTCTTAATAGTAGATGTTTCATAGATAGACAGTTTTGGAAAGTTTTTCAGTTTCAGATGTTTTATTTAAATTTATGATTCATACTCAGTATATTCAACAAAGTTTTGAGATTCAATAAATTGTTTTTAAACGTTTCTTTCAATTTAATGCTTATGTATGCTCAAGTTAGTCTTCCGCCTGTAGTCAGCCAGGATAAGGGTTCGCTTGGGGACCAGTAATGGTTCTTGAGTGTCGGCCACGTCCAGGGTGTAGGCTCGGGTCGTGACAACTTGACTTTTGATTAGGTATCGGTACATGTAAGGTTTCATTCTTGGAAGGCCAAATACCATAAAATTTGTGATAGAATTTTGTTTGTCAAGTCCCATTATGTTGAAAAAATTGTGAAATACAATTTTGTTGGTTGGGTGCGTCTTGCAACTACTTTTAATTCATGTGTGAAAATGGTGTGACAAAGAATAAAGAGAGTTTGCTAGTCTAATAATTTTTTTTGAAATATGTGACTGACAACTTGACTTGATATATTGTACATGTATGGCTTTCGATACTCTTTCATAGAATTTAATTACTACTCCCGTAAGTAATTGCTTGCAAATACGAAACACTCACACAATAAGCATCAAAGATCTTTTTACACCAATTAATTGATAGAAAATTAAAACAATTAGTTGTGAAACTATAGTACGACTTATCCAAATCAAATACTAAGAATTATCCAAATTTTTTATATGAAAAAATGAAGTTCTGGTTAGATATCTGTCACAATCCAATCCACCGGGCCGTGCGGGCACCTACTCTAACACCTAAGTTGGAGAACCCTCGATTCCTAAAACAATTTTAAGACATGCGGAGATTAAGAAAATTGAAGAACAATTAAGATTCATAAGATTTTTATGAAATAAGAGTTTTTGACAACAAATTAAGTTAAGACTTGTAAAGTAATTAACACCTCAGGGATATAGTCTAACTAGGTACAAGAGCTACTAAGAGTACAAGGTGTAACAAAATTATAAATGACGCAGCTCCCACCATGCGAAAGGAAAAATAGAAGTTGTTGGAGATTGCCTTCATCTTCACCTATGAAACATCACCGATACTGCAACTACACTATGCCAAAAAGGCATAGCAAGAATAATATTACTACAATCACACGTACTGGTAGACATCATCGGTCAACCTGATACCCACCGCATAATATAAGAAATCGACTAGCAAGAATCATGCAATAAGACTCTTCCTTCCTCCACCCTTATATTTTTCTGTCCTTACTATTCCGGATATTAATATCCTACTAGCACACTGGACTATAACCTTTTTATCTCTTAGAGGAGTTTGTATCAGGGCTTGTTAACCGTTTTAATACCCAACTATTAAAACTACGATATAACACCACCCCAATCCTCAATGACAATGCACATGACCCTCTTCTAAATAATAAATGATAACACTGAGACCATTGGTCCCACTCACCATACCACATCCCAGTTCGAGCCCGACCATTCACAGTTCATTCAATAAAGAATTATATCCAATTACCTTACGACACCGCAAAACCACATATATAAACATAATGTATAATCCAATTATCTTTCCAGGAAACATGTTCAGTTCCACATTATCAATAGCAAGTAGATCGAACAACTCAATGGTCCTCTCATGGAATCCACGCCCAAATTGTTAGTGTGTTGAAATGTGACACTCGATCCAATGTATGTATATGTGTTGGTACGTGACACCCGTTCCAATGCATGTTAGCTTGTCGAAACGTAACACTCGATCCAATGCATGTTAGTGTGTCGGTACGTGACACCCGATCTAATACATGTTAGTGTGTCGGTACGTGACACCCAATCCAATCATCACAATCACAATTACGATCACATCCATAACACACATACTTATAGCCATACAATCAAGTATTAAGTTCATGGCATGCAATTGTATATACTTAGTCTTTTCATGAGGTACGATCTACAAGATCCCTAATTCCATACATGTATGCATATCACGAAAACGTTAACAAGTTTATGTCATACCACAGGAAATCAACCATCACATAACCCTAGTTCACGGGATAAGGCTTTCTTCTAAGTATATGTCTAATGTAACACTTAGAAATACACATATAATCATCTATTTCGGTGTATGAAATCCTACACAAGAATTCTACTGCCAATTATCAATATACTACGCAGTGAAATATAGATTTATAACTATTCAATTAAATAACCTAGCCTACCTGGGTGCCAAGCAGTTGCAGAGGGAATTTAGCTTTAATTCTGGTTTTCGAGCATCGGGACTGTGGATTTGACCAAAAATTCGCAAGCTACCGACCTTCTTACGTTAGGAATCTTTTTCTCCTTCCTTTCCAAGCCTAGAGAAGCCTTTTGACGATTTTTGGGGTGATTCACGCCTCTTTTAGGTGTTTTGGGAAAAAGGAGAAAATAAGGTTTCGCATCATTTAAGTTCTGGTCCCGTCATTCCCTCTCTAGCGCGACATATCCCATTGAAGCGTCGCCGCCCTAGCGACATATGGCGGGATGATGGTCACAATTTTCCTGACATTTTTTCTTTCCTAATCAACGACGGTTTGGGTCGTTACAATAGATATCAGTATACCCCTCGTTTATCCTGGAACGACTAGCGAAGGGATAAACATGTTCCCTTCTCGGAGTACTTCTAAACTAACGCATTGGCCCATTACGGAACCACGAAGGATGATGGATTTTCAACTTTACGCACGAAGGGTTCTATACCCAAAGGACCGGTTAAGGAAATGAGGCAACGCATAGAGGAAGGAAACTGCATCCCACAACACAGCCTGCCCTGCCAGAGCGGCGAGTTCCCGCTGTGGTGGGGACACTCCCGTTGTAGCGGGGGATCAGAAATAGTTTAAGGGGGGAAAGGGGTATAGTTTCCCCATTTCCTGCTTCTCTAACTTAAAATCCCCAAAACTCTCTCAACCGCTTCGTCCCGAACATCGAAAACAAGGTAATGCTCTTTCTCTTTATTCTCTTTACTTGGTTGCATACTTAACTACAATTACATGATGCTAACTGATAGATTAGAAGGGCCTTAGATAGTTTTTCAAACTTTTGAAAGTGGGTTGATTGATTGGCAAGAAAAATGTAGCATCAATACTTCCCTTACATCCCCAACGTCTCCATAATGTTCTGCGCGTATGGATTTCATGAAAATACGATCGAAATGATACCAAAAGGGTGGGGGAAATTGAATAGTTTTCTTGGTGTAAAACTTGGATTTGGACATCATTTAGGGGTTATTTTGGTAAAATGTTAGTATATTTAAGTACTATGATACTTTATAGACTCTGATCTATTGAAATTATGTGAAAATGAGGTTTTCGGGATGAAGAGGCACCATGATCGCACCTGGAATTCTTCCTAGATGAATGCCACACTAGCGGTCTTTATCCCGCTGTGGCGGCCTCCTTCATCCCCCTCTGGCGAGATTTGGGCAGCTGTGGCGGGACTCAGTGGGGCAGTAGCCCCTTGCCACTTAAATCAGAAAACTTTTCCTTTTCTTAGCCAAACATTATCTAACCCTACTAGAGTTTTAACGTATACCCTTTATAACAATTGCAGGTTGATCTACTATGGATGCTTTTAGCGAGAAAAATCTACCCTTCGTCCAATTTCCCAATGCCACAAGTCGGAAGAGGTACCATGGCTATCGAAACACCAAGTTTTCTTGCTAGTGGGGTTTTATTTACTGAACCTAAAGGAGAAGGCGCCTGTCTTTTTTGCTCGGCTGATAGAGTTCGGATGGGCTCTACTGATAGAGGCTCCCCCTACTGCACACTCCACATGGGTGAGGGAGTTTTATGTCAACCTACCTACCGTTTACTAAGATGATCCCCACCCTACCATCCGCATCCAGGGAGTTGACATCCCCTTAAATAATCAATTTATTAATTATGTACTTGAGGCTCCCAACACGGGGTATGAGGCCAAATTGAGAGAAATGGAGTTGGGCTGGTTGAGGGATACGTTGGTGGAGCCTACGATCCGAGACATAATTTACTGGGCTACTATAAAGGACATCGCTAGCACTAACTGGTCACCGAATGCTAAGAGGTGGCTGCACTTGGTTACCAGGAGGATCCGCCTGTCGTGCAACCGTACCTTTACACGGGCTCTACAAATAGTTTACGCTATACAAGGGATTAAGCTTAACGTGGGCGCGCAGATAATCTCTGAGAGAAAGGTGTTCTACCAGGGCAACAAGAAGACGATTTTCCTATCGAAGTTGTTGACTGCAATATGCAAGAGGGCAGGGGTGCCACTTTTTGACACTGACTATATACTTCCTATGGATCCCCTTCCCCCCCACCTTCACCTTATTTTAGTTAGGCAGGGTTCTACCTCCAGGAGGAAGAGGAGAAAGACGGACAGGGCCAGCAGTAGTCAGTCGGCTGCAGAGGCGGATGATGATGGAGGGGACGATAGTGCAGGCAACGACACTTTTCCCACCCGATCTCAGCTTCCACTCTCAGGTGCACATGTGGAGGAGGACCTGGCGGCCATCCGGAGGCTACTGGGATGTTTTTTTGCTAGCATCACTCAGGTTCCACCCATCACTACTCTGAAGGTTAAGATGCTTAGCCGCGAATTGCATTAGGAAATAAGGAAGGGTCTGGAGAGGAATCGTCTGATGGTCCAGATATGGAAGACCTTGAGGGTCATCTTCTCTTGTGTTTCCCTCGGACAAGAGGTTTCCAGAGTCGAGAGAGGGGACCTCTAGCAGTTTACCTTTTTGGACGAGGTCGTGACTGGCCTGGTACCCCGGAGGACCTAGACTCTGATGATGTTACCTCCCAGTCCCAGGTATCCTGATTTGGTTTTTTGCCTCTCTTGGACTTGTATTTGAACAATACTTTATTTTATTTTTTCGCTTTCCTTACTTTTTGTTAGCACATGGATGTTGGTTTATGTTGCTTTTCAGGGTTAATATTAATTGTTAAGGTTTGATACCATATTGTTCTTATTGTTGAGCACTGATAGGGTTGTGAGAATTAACCCATGTACGATACGTGGTCTACATGTGTGACTAGGGTAAAGCAGGGGAGACAGGGTTGAGATTCTGTCTCTCCCTGTACCGCGCTGGCGGTCTCGCCCTGGCGGGAATAATCCCACCCCAGCGGCTCACACGAAACAGAACTTAGGCCAATAATTTTTCTGGGGCTTTCCTCGTTTCTAAAATTTTCCATTGATCCCCAGGCTATAACTAGGCATTTAGGATAACTCCCTTAATTAGGATGGTTGTGTATCCCAAGTAATTCTCACGGTTCACACTCCAGAACTTATTCTCATTAATTCAACACCACAAACACACACTTTCCCTAGATGTGCCCAAAAACTTACACGGTTATAGTCGGTCACAACACACGTCCAGATTTCATTTACAAATCATATCGTAGTTATCTATACCCTTGCACCTAAACCAGTGATGACTCTCTTTCTGACAATGAGTTCACAAAACTCAAGGAATTACGACTCGCATAGTTTCGAACATGCATTTAGGCTAACATATTGTACATATTGAAATCCAGCCAAGCAATACTGTGCACATAATCATATCATAACATCCAAGTAAATGTACCTTTCACACCAATAGTTATTTCAGACAACACTATACACACATTTATGGTTTCAAACTACAACTCACAAACAAGTCAAAATTATAAATTACTTCGGTCCATGGATTCATCCATTATTGATCATCCATGCATTTACACAATTCCTAGGGACAGATACCAATTGGAACCTTCTCAGTTCCAATTTACCTTATTTGTGTCCCTTCAGCCCTGACCACGACATCCGATTTACTTTGTTGAGATACCAATTGGAATCGGGAGGTACCAATTGAACTCAACTTATACCAAAAGCGACAACTCGCACGAAAGGAGAGAAAATGTGAAACACTTCCTAGAATGCTTCATAGCTTCCTGAAGATTAAATGTGGACGTCAACACACCAATTCGCAAGAGTCTAACCTACATTTGCTCTTGTACTGGGAAACTGGTAACATGGGCTCTAATGTCAATTTTTCATGACCCAACCCACAGGGCCATGCGGGCACCTACTCTAACACCTAAGTAGGAGAACCCTCGATTCTCAAAACAGTTTTAAGACATGCGAAAGATTAAGAAAACTGAAGAACAATTTAACATTCATAAGATTTTTATGAAACAAGAGTTTTTGACAACAAATTGAGTTAAGACTTTCAAAGTAATTAACACCCTAAGGATATAGCCTAAACAAGTACAAGAGCTACTAAGAGTACAAGGTGTAACAAAATTATAGATGACGCAACTCCCACCACGCTGAAGGAAAAATGGAAGCTGTTGAAGATTGCCTTCGTCTTCACCTATGAAACATTACTAATCCTGCTACCACTATGCCAAAAAGGCATAGCAAAAGTAGTATCAGTACAACCACACGTGCTAGTAGGCATCATTGGTCAACCCGATACCCACCGCATAATATAAGAAATCAACTAGCAAGAATCATGCAATAAGATTATTCCTTTCTCTACTTTTATATTTTCCTGTCCTTACCATTCCAGATATTAATATCCTACTAGCATAATAGACTATAACCCTTTTATCTCTTAGAGGAGTTTCTAAATTTATCCACTACCAACTCGACCAACCACTCACGACACGCCCTTACTTCATCCATGTCTCCACTCAACCTGCAACCCCATGGTACTTCTATCAAGGCTTGTTAACCATTTCAATACCCAACTATTAACACTAAGACATAACACCACCCCACTCTTCAACAACAATGCACATGACCCCCTTCCTAAATAACAAATGATAACACTGAGACCCTTGGTTCCCACTCGCCATACCACATCCCGATTGGGGCCCGACCATTCACAGTTCATTCATTAACGAATTATACCCAATTACCTTACGACACCGTGAAACCACATATTTAAACATAAAGTACAATCCAGCTATCTTTTCAAGAAACATGTTCAGTTCCACATTATCAATAGCAAGTAGATGCAACAACTCAATGTTCTTCTCATGGAACCCACACCCTAACTGTTAGTGTCCCGGAACGTGACACCTGATCCAATGCATGTATATGTGTCGGTACGTGACACCCGTTCCAATACATGTTGGTGTGCCGAAATGTGACACCCGATCCAATGCATGTTAGTGTGTCGGTATGTGACGCCCAATCCAATCATCACAATCACAATCACTATCACATCTATAACACACATACTTATAGCCATACAATCAAGTATTCGGTTTATGGTATGCGATTGCACATACTTAGTCTTTTCATGAGGTACGATCCATAACATCCCTAATTTCATACATGTATGTATATCACGAAAACCTTAACAACTTTATGTCACACCACAGAAAATCAAACCATCAAATAACCCTAGTTCACAGGATAGGGTTACCTCCTACAGTATACGTCTAATGTAACACTTAGAAATACACATCTAATCATCCCTTTCGGTGTATGAAAGCCTACGCATGAATTCTACCATCAATTACCAATATACTACGCAGTGAAAAACATATTTATAACTACTCAATCAAATAACCTAGCCTACCTGGGTGCCAAGTTGCTGTAGAGGAATTTTTGCTTCAATCCTAGTTTTCGAGCATCGAGACGGTAAGGGAAATCCTCTTGAATATTTAAAATTAAAATTGTGAGCATACTACTTGAAATCCTCCCGGTAAGAGTTGAACATTTTACAATGTGATTTCCTTTTTCATTGGTATTTCCTTCTAACTTAAAAATGTTTTTGTCTAACTTTAGAGTGAACAAGATGAGGTGCAACTCGAATCCTTAAGCACTCTAACTTCCAAGATTTCAAAGGTTCATCTCGATAGAAACTCTGACTTAGTTTTTTATTCATGCTATTCTATTTCCTTAGTAATTTGGATTTGAGGGTGGTGTGCGTCTTGTAACTACTTTTGATTCAATTGTGTAAAAATGGTGTGACAAAGAAAAAAGGAAGTTTGTTAGTCTAATAAAAAAAGGAAAAATTACTTATATACACACATTTACTTACCTTAATATTCATTTATCCCTACCTTTTTTTAAATTTCAAAAATTCCTTAATTCCCCCAATTCATAATATCTTCTGGATACATAAATATTCCACTCATATTTTTAGCCTACACTCATATTTCCCACTCCCCATTTCACTCCTTCATTTTATCCCTAAATTCTCTCCACTTCTTTAGCAGTTACAAATTTCAAATTCATTTTGATTGAAGTTCTTGCCTTTTCTGTTGTCGTTTCTTTTTATTTTGTCTTTTTCCTTCTTTTTCTTATTTTGGTTTAATAGTTTTGTTTTTCTATTATTTCCAAAGCAGTGTTGGGTTTGGTATTTGTATTTGGTTTCTTTATTTTTGGTTAATAAAACTCACCTCGTGTGATTGATTAAAAATAATAATATAATACTTGTAAATGTTTCATAATTTGAGTTGGTTATGGACTTTAACAACTAATCATTCATTGAAATTGATTAAGATTCTTGTATTACTATTATTTAATCTTCTCATTGTCTCATAATAATATTAGTTTCAATTTCACCAAAATTTCATACAGTCTAATATTTTTCTCTTTATTCTGGTGTTTTTCATAAACAAATTTCTTTAATGAATCGTGTTTGTTCATGTATCTAATTGATAACTTAATTCTTCTTTATTGTGATACATTTTAGATACACTTTATTTCAGCTTACGTACATTCTTCTTTCACAACCTTATTGTATCATATACATTATTATCAACTACAAAATGATACATTATGTAAGTTATACATATCTTTCAAGGCAAACAATACAATACTTATCAATTTAAACGAGATATATAGATAGTAATGCATCATGCACTAATTTTTTTAAATATGATACGTAAATTTGAATTTATACTAAATGTATCAATTACATAGCAATTACCACACGATAATGTATCGATCTCAAATCTAACATCTTATGGGCAACAATTACTTATTAAATGTATCTTAATATAAATACAATACTTATCAATTTAAACGAGATACATAAATAGTAATGTATCATGCACTAATTTTTTAGATATGATACGTAAATTTGAATTTATACTAAATGTATCAATTACATAGAAACTACCACACAATAATGTATCGATCTCAAATCTAGCATCTTATGGGCAACAATTATTTATTTAATGCATCTAGTATAAATATAATACTTATCAATTTAAACAAGATACATAAATAGTAAAATGCTACATAACAAAGATATTCATGATGTATCTTCTCACAATTTTGAATCAAAATTGAAAGGATCTTTAATAAACTAGGAGAAAAATTTTGAATCTCAAAATTTTCAACAATTTTGAATCAAAATTGAAAGGATCTTCGCTGAACTGAGAGAGAAGAAACAATCTTGAATCTTAAATTTTTTGATAATCTTGAATCAAATTTGAAAGGATCTTCGATGAACTTGAAGATTCAAAAGGATATCGTTTGTCCAACAACAATTTCATCACTTTTGTATCCTTCATAACTCATCTCGCTTACCCAAAATTTTGACAAAAGTTTTTGAAACAAATATTAAAGGTTTCTTCGTTGAACGGGGGGAGCAATTTGAAATTTTAAATTTCTTCTTCTATTAGGATTTGCCTCTGTATGATTGAGAGTAAGAAGAAACATAAGCGTAATTTATGGGATTTAATTAATTTTCAGATTTTATTCCTTTTTTAGTGCAACCGAAATATTTTTCTTGTATTAGAATTAATGTATCCTGATGGTGACTTATGTATCCGGAAGGTACAAATTTTAAGGAATTATTGTAATTAGAAAAAAATAGGGATATGATGTAATTTACACTTTACAATAAGGGATTTGTGAAAATTATACTAAAAAAATGAGATATGTGACTTATAACTTGACTTGATGTTGTACATGTTTGGCTTTCGATACTCTTTCATAGAATTCCAATAGTTTCTTTTGCCTCTCAAAAGACCCCTGACTACAAGAATGGAGTTGATGTTCTTACAAGTTGCATATCTAAATTATTAGGAAAGTACATTATTCTCATATTAAAAGCAGAGCTAGAGCCAGGATTTGATTTTGTGGGTTCTATATTTTAAAATAAAATAATAATCTCAAGCTAATGTAACAATCGTCAATATTACCTTAGATGTTGTTGTAAAAACTTAATTTATTAATATGAATATTTAAGTAATTTAATTTAAAGTTCTAAAATATTTTTGATATATATATAAAATTGAACAATTATATTATTCTATAATCTTCTGTATTATTTTAAGTAAAATTTAAATTATTAAATTCACCATTCATATTTTTAAATTTAATAGATTCAACATTGAGCCATCTGCCTTGAAGAGTTAAAATTTCGGAAAGCAAACAACAATTTAATTATTATAATCAGTTATCAAAATGAATGAAAACACAAGTACATAAAGAGGACTGCACTTGGGAACTTGAAGAATCATCATACTCCATTGTGCAACCAATCTTCAACTATTACAACTATATGAAAGAGTAATACTAACAAAAAGACTATGATATGTTGTTTTTGGTCCTAAATTATTGGACATTTCACTAAGCGCGAACCTGAGTAAGTAATTTGAACATTAAACTTGAAGATCTAGGATCTAATATAGCCCAGTTTCATCACCAACGCCCAATCTACTACCGTTGAATAATTCAATGCACAAAAGAGAATAGTAAAAGGGAGGTATTGAAGATTTCGATTTGTTTATACTTTGATCTTTTACATGTGATATGAAGCAATGTATTCATATTTCATTGATGTATTAATGCAACTCTGCATTATTGCCAACTTTCGTTTGGAATCTGTTGATCAAGTGTTTGCTCTTGTTCTAATGACATTTCAATAGTTCATCTTTCCAATTTGACAATTTCCCCTCGACAATGTCTTGTCTTAGTTAATACACATATTTGTCCAATTTTCTAAGTTATTATAATTTGAATATATAATGTGTAACAAACTAACAACCCAATTGCCTACTAATAATAATAATATTGTCAATTTTAGGTCTACGCTTGTATGACTTTAAAACATGTCAAGTTGAAAATGAAAAATTGTCCCCAAAAAACCATTCTTTTTAAACTTGAGTAAAATAGAAAGTAAGGCGCACAAATTAAAACAGAAGACGATGATCTCAACAAATTTAAGTAAAAAAGCAGAAGAGGTTGGAAATACATAGACCGAGAAAAATGTGCTTCCTGTAAGACCTTTCAAGAACGATACTACAAAATGTTTTAGTAGTTATTTTGGAAAAACAGTTTGAATTATCAATTGATTGTTCATTCTAATTCGCAAAAGATGAAATCACCAAATTTCATTGATTGAGTTCTTTATGGCTAATTTTTAAGGCATGCCTCAACCAGTGGCGGAGCTATAGTGTACCAAGGGTGTCCAATTGGACACCCTCCGCCGGAAAACTATACTGTATGTATAAGTAAAATGCTACTTGAATTGGTTAAATTTAATATTTTGGACACCCTTAACATAGTAAAAAGTTGTGGCACAGTGGTCTGAAGTTCTCCTGCTTACATTGCTAACGTGGGTTCGAATTCCAACAGTTACATTTTTAGTACATTTTTAGTAGAAATCTCCTATTAACGTGCTCCTTTAAGCTAATTAAATTACTTTCTAAATAATAGTTATTAAATTTGTTATTTTTGAAGTAATTCAGATATTATTCATCAAAACGATTTTTAATTAGAAATCTACATTTAGTAGCCAATTGAATTTTCAATGAATTGGGCTTTTTATTTCTTTTCATTTAAATTTGAAATAAAATTTAAATGTAATTATTTACCTTAAAGTTAATAAAAATATTCTAAACTATTAATAAAGCGAACAAAAGAACACCTCGTTTGATTCTGATTTCATTATTCATGTCTCATTATTGTTGTCATCACCAGAGATTAGTGAAAGCTTGAAACATAAAAATAATTTCATTTTAAGCTTAATCCCCGCCCCCACCCCTACCCCCAACCCCCCCCCTTTTTGCTTTGTTCGTTCAATTCACATTAAATTAAACACAAATATTAAAGCTAAATATTATGCAATTTGTTTTTTAAAATTTTGAAACATTTTCATAAAAAAAAGTAATATTAATTGTAACACCCCAGAAAACAAATTCGAACTAGGACTCGAATTGCTCTTTGTAGTGAGTGAGATTTTACTAAGGAATTTAAAATTTCTTATGTGTTAAGGTCACTAGATGTAACACCTTGAGTTCCAAAAAGAACTAAATTGGAAATAGCAAAATCTGAAATTTTGCAAGTTAGGCTTAATTTATGGATTTTGGGTCAACTTAAAACGACCATAACTCTCAGTACAGGATGAGTTAGGTGGGCTACAAGATAGCTAATGAAAGGTCTTTGGGTTATCTTACCAACGCCACCTAGTTTGCTAAATTTCGAGCTCTAAGTAAAAAGTTATGACTGATTTACTAACGACGCTCAAACCTGGCAGTAGCTCCGCGTTACGGAGTCAATACAGACCTCAATGCCTGCTGAAAAATTATTTCGACTCCCATCTCATTTTATTTATTTCTTTAGGGGTATTTTAGTCCTAAAATCCCTTAGGAAATCATCTAAATTGCCCTAAACATGTAGAAAAACCAGTTTTCATAAATCAAACCCCTCATCCACTCCAAAAATTCAACGCTCAAGGAATTCAAGAAACGTTAAGGCCAGGGTTCTTCTTCCAAGATTTTCCTTCAAGTTCTTCAAGAAGATTGTTCTTTCAGGTATGTAAGCTTCCATAGTGTTGGGTTTGTTCACCCACACACCAATCATGTTAATTTCAACGTTCTAGAAAGTTGAAGGTTTGATGTTCTTGATATGTGTTCTTGAATTTGCTTTCGTTCTTGAATTGGGCTGAGATTGAGGAGTTCTTGAGATTATTGCGTCGATTTATAGAGTTGTTTTGAGTTAGATTCTAGTATACATGTGCTGGGTATCTGTTGCGGCAAAATTGCACACGCATATTCTTGTTTTCAGAATAACTATCCTACTTTTACCATTTCAAAATAAATTTTGTTCCAAAGTTTTGGTAACAGAATTTTGCTGCGCTTTTTATTTTATTTTTTGAGATAATTACACGTTAGTGTAGCATATAAACTTATTTTAAATAGTTTAGTTAAAATAAAATTGGTGTTCACCTATTGTTATTGAAGCTCGAAGATTCAGAATTTGAAAAATTAGATTTTCGCAAATTAAGCTTTGTTTCAAGTTGATATTGTTATAAATGATTGATTACGTACTGAAGACTCTAAATCTGAATTTTCAGGTGATTTGACGTAGTTTATGAGACGTTTTTGGATGAGTCTGGTGTTCAGATTTAAGGAAGAAATTGGAATCGGCTTTTGGTATAATAGTGTTTACACGTTACGTGAATTTTAGATTTTTTTAGTAGGAATAATTTTACAAACTCATATAGATATTAGGGATAAGGGTCTGAAATATATTTAAACTTTGATTGAAATTATTGTTACGATATCAAACTTTGGAAAGAACCTTTTACCCCATGTACTATTTAATAGTGTATTTTAAAGACATATATGTGCCCACGTGGACATAAAAAATAAGCATAATTATAAATAGTAATGTGTCCACGTGGGCACATATATACCTTTAAAATACACTATTAAATAGTTCAGGGGGTAAAAAATACGGTATTAAATAGTCTAGGAGGTAATACGTCCTCATTAAAGTTTGGTATCATAACAACAATTTCGGCCAAAGTTGGGGTATTTTTCAGACCCTTTTCCCGTGAGTATAAAATATTTTTCAAAAGTTCTTTTTTAGTGTTTGATTGGTAAATGAAAAATATTTTGAAGAAAATATCTTTCATTTTACGCTAGAGAATAGAAAATACTTTTTAGAAAAATAATTTCTGACCTGTAAACCAATTCCAATAATCGATCTGAGATTTGAACCCGACACCCGAACAGGGACACGAACCCGATGAGAAATTCAAGATTCGACCCCAACATCTGACCCAGAAAATGATCCCGACTCTCGACTCAAGATTCAATGTCGACCCCGACACCTATACCAGGACACGACCCTGACGAACAAGCCAACTTATGGAATTACATTAGCTAGGAATGTTGTTGTTCTTGTTGTAAAGTAATCCCTTTGCCATAATTTATGTGGTTTGGATGGAATTTCAAGATTCAAACTTTTAAACTTTGACGTTGAATTCAAATATTAAATTTTAAAAATTTTCAAATAAAATTTATATATTTAAAAACTACATTTAAATAATAATAATAACAATATAAGGGGTCGCTTGGTACAAAGATTAATGAGTAGGGATTAGTAATGAAGGACTTATTTTTATCAAGTGTTTGATTCATTGCTACCACTTCATCTTGTATTTCGATTAAAACTCTACAAAAAGCTTCTTTTCAATTTTATAAATTGTTCAAAATATAAATAGTTAGACAATCACATATATATCAATAAATAATACATCCAATTAAGATCACAAACATTGTGGCGATATATTTACCTTTTCAATTAGTAAATGTTATACAACTCACATTTTGAATATTATATTTGATTTGTATTGGATTTATTTAGCAACAAACAATTCTCTCTAAATAATAAAATTTGTAAGCTAATTTATTTAAATAAATTTACTAGTACAAATACAAAACATAAAATCAAGTAAATAAACAAAATTGTTAAAATAATTAAGGATATTTTTGTCTTTACATAGATTAATTTCATTGTATTAAACCCTATGTATATCTAATACCACCAAATTGAAGATATTAGCAATACGTCCTATAATATCGAACGACCCTGTAGACCCAAATTCCTATCAAACACAATATTAAATAATACTATATATGATACATGAGCTATTTCTCCTAATCAATTCGCTCAAATGGTTAGACCAAAAAGCTCTCTCCCGGATATTCAATTAGCATATACGCACTTTGTATGAGAAAGAAATATAATACTCCCTCTATTCCTATTTACTTGTCCACTTTTTCTTTTATAATTATCCCTAATTACTCGTCAATTTTGACAAATCAAAAAAGGATAATTTTTTTTTATTATACCCTCAATTAATTACTTTGTAAAAGATAAAGCTTTTTGAAAAAATAAATTTTTAATTCATCCACTTCATAATTTATAAGTGTAAAATGTTAAACTCTCTATGTCAATAATTATTTTCTTAATAGGTGTGTCAATTCAAAAATGGACAAGTAATTAAAGATAGGAGTATAAACATAGTGATTGTCTAACGAGACACTATGTAATTCCTCCTCTACCCCAAGGTCATTTTCGCCATTTACTCACTCAAATCCAAAATAATCAAACACCTTTATGTACAATCAAAGTTTGACTGAAAAGTACACAAAAAACAATGTAGAAATGACGGATGACTTTGACCAGCCGATTTGAATTTTTTTATATATAGAACTCAATGAATTAAATATTATTTTAATCTAATTTTTTTTAAAAAAAATATTGTTATTTATATAACTTTCGTCACAATTTGAGTCCAATAAATAAATTGAAACAAAAATTGTATTGAGGGTATATTCTCAAAATAAAATCTGAAGAAGATAAAATATTTGTAAATCTTACTTCTATTTACGGTAAGAATTGAGATAAAAAGATAATTTTCAATAGACAAAATATTCATGTGTTCAAATTTATACGTTCTTTTTTATCTCTTTGATATGTAAACTTCATGTCATTTGAGTCAAGCTTGTTGCATAAAATTCGTTAATGCACTTTACATTTTTTGTGCAATTTGTAGGCTATTACACACTGGAAGATTCTCAATACGCATAAAATGCTCACCCGAATGACAAGTTATTACAGAGACTATAGCGACTACTAGGGTTAGGTATCAGTTGGTTCATTTAGGTTTTAAAGTTTATCGGTTCGACTTATAAACATATTAAACCATTATAATACTATTAAGATATTAACTTATTGGTTTATCGATTATTGATTGTTATTGGTTTAACCGTTAAGATTTGATATTTTTTTTATTGAAAATAACCTAGAAACAAGGTGACAAATCAAATGAACTCATACACTTAAGTTGATAGACAATAACAAGATAATTAAAAAAAAAAATCTAAACCGTCATTAAATTGCTTAACCAATAATCCATTATCGACAAACTAATAAATTTTTTTTGACTCGTATTATTAATTTCAATTCGATTTTGAACAACCTTAGAAGCTACGAATTATCTTGAGGTTCCAAAAATTACACACTTTATTTTTCAAAGTAGAATTTGTATATTTTATTTAAAATTAAAATTAATTTTTTCAAAAAGTTTGAATCTCGGAATTTAAATCGAAACGTATATGGCTATGTAGGAGTATACTCTGTTTTGGTCAGATCAATTTCATTTTCAATTTTTCTTCTCCTTTGTCTCTTTTTTGTTGAACGCAGAAAGGAGAGAATATATATATTTGTTATTTCTTCTCCTTCTGTATATCAATTTCTTGTTTGTTGTTCTTCGTCTTCTCTCTTTTTTTCAGAAACTTTTCGTTTCTGATTAAGAAGAGATACAGAGGAGAAGCAACAATTTTTAGGGTTTGAATAAATTGGAAGAAAAGGAAAGGAAAGAGATGAATGTGATGCGTCGCCTCAAGAGCATTGCTTCTGGACGATCTTCCGTTTCCGATCCTGTAATTTTCTCTCTCTGTTTTTCATCTCATATGCGAATTTATGGAATTTTTTGTTGTTTTTTTCTGTCTAAATATGATTTGTTTGCTTCGTTTTTTGTTGATTTGATTTGTGTAGCATGTTTTTTTCAATTTTTTATTTTATTTTAGGGCTTTTTGACTGGAGATGTTGCCTTGAATTGTTCTATATTATGCTTATTTGTACTTGATTAGCTTGTTAATGTGACCGATTAATACAGAGTTTGGTAAATCTAAAGGAAGTTGGTGTAATTTTATCATATTAGCTCTGCAATATGATTATTGTTATTTCTTTGTAAGATTAGGTTTTTTTTCGAAGTCTGCTCAAAATTATGTTTAAATGAATCATGAAATTGTTATTGTTCTCCTGATGTGATTTAAGTGCATTGTCGTCAAACAACAATATATCCAGTATAATCTCACTTTTTTTACTAATTTAATAGGGAGGGGATATTAGCCTAAAGAGACTGAAGATTGAGCAAAAAGTAGATCACAGGGTTGATATTGAAATTCAAATGGAAGAGCGATGTACTATAGCGCCAAAGGATGATGTGACTTCTACATCTGAGGGAAGTGATGCAAGTACATTGACTGTCGATACTAGGCAAGAAAAATCTGGAAAGAAGGAGCTTCCAAATGAAATGAGAATTAGAGAGAAAAACTCTTATGACCACGAGGATGACTTAAAGGTAACTTCTTATTTATATAGCACATCATGTTGCTTTATTGTTTATGGAGAATCCTTTTTTATGATATAATAAAATGTTATAGGATATGGAGCCTACTGTTGTTAGTGGTAATGGAACAGAAACAGGCCAGATAATTGTGACTACTCTGAGTGGTCGAAATGGACAGAAGAAACAGGTAAGTTTCATCTTCAGAATTGAACAGACTTAGATGTGATGTGGCTTGTGATTTGCTATGTATTTGGGTTTTATTCAATTAATAAATTTCATGTTATTGTCCCAGACACTGTCTTACATGGCTGAACGTGTGGTGGGTACGGGTTCATTTGGAGTTGTATTTCAGGTAAAATTGTGTTTGATTGGGTCAGTAGGAAGGATTAGGTGTTTATTTGAAAGCATTGAAGTCGTTTGGGCGGCTCTGCTTGACGTTTGCTCATTTCTTCTCTGTTTTTTTTTCCCTTAGGCTAAGTGCCTAGAAACAGGTGAATCTGTGGCCATAAAGAAGGTCTTGCAGGATAGGAGATACAAGAACAGGGAACTACAGATTATGCGCATGCTTGATCATCCTAATGCTGTTCACCTGAGACACTGTTTCTATTCTACTACTGAGAAGAATGAAGTTTACCTTAACCTTGTTCTGGAGTATGTGTCTGAAACTGTGTACCGAGTTTCAAGGCACTACAGCCGAGTGAACCATCACATGCCCATCATATATGTTCAATTGTACACATACCAGGTAAGCGTTTGGGTGATATTTTACTTTTATATGTAGGAACTTTGTGTAAATAAGATAATTTCGACACTTTTACAATATGTCATCTTGACTCTATTATGAATTATCTTGATTCTTCAGAAGTTATAACTTGATTTCTTTCTCATAATTATCATTACGCAGATATGTCGGGCTCTGAATTACATGCACAATGTAATTGGGGTATGTCACCGTGATATTAAACCTCAGAATCTTTTGGTAAGCTTGCTGGTTATGCTCCTTTGCTTCTAGGTGTTTGTAGCTCTTCTATTTCCTTGGTTATTTGAGACAATTGTTTTCCCTCTTCCTTCATTGCGATTGCTTCTGTTCTAACTATTTGTGGTATTATTGTTTTAATTATTGCTATAGGTTAATCCACACACTCATCAGTTAAAGATATGTGATTTTGGAAGTGCAAAGATGCTGGTATGTGGTGTTCTTTTGAGAACTACGTTTTCCTTGGTGTTTGCATCTACTCAGACTTTTGTCTTCTTGCCATAGGTGCCTGGGGAGCCCAATATAGCCTACATTTGTTCTAGGTATTATAGAGCGCCTGAATTGATCTTTGGGGCTACAGAGTACACAACTGCAATTGATATGTGGTCAGCTGGTTGCGTTTTCGCTGAGCTACTTTTGGGACAGGTGAGTCGACTTTGTGGTTCCTATCTTCTCACTCTTTCTGATATTAGCTGTAGAAAGTTGGTAATTTTTTCTTACAATTGCACATAGATGTGGTTTCTATGGTGCTTCTCTTTTTCTAAGGTAGATATGTAAGTGCTTGCACCTAAATGTTTCCCTACTGTAGTTGATTCTCTTTTTTGGTGGATCATGATATTATTATGGTATTTTTTTTTTTGTTGATATACTACTTCTCTATAAAAGTTTTAGAAAATCTTTTTTTCTGAGCATCATATTTCGAGTTACTGTGGCATAAACTAGTCTGATGCATTGAATGGTGCATTATGTGTAGCCTCTTTTCCCTGGAGAAAGTGGTGTTGATCAGCTGGTGGAGATAATCAAGGTATGCTATTATGGGACATCAGTTTTCATCCCCCATTTTTAAAGCAGTGCCAGTTGAGTTCATTACATTACTTATGATATTGATGTATTTAATCCATGCTAGATTTTGGGGACACCAACTAGAGAGGAAATTAGGTGCATGAATCCAAATTATACAGAGTTCAAGTTTCCTCAAATCAAAGCTCACCCGTGGCACAAGGTTTGTTACAAATTATCAAGTATAGTGTTTATTTATATCTTAGTTTCTTTTGTTTGTTCTCCTCGCTGAAGTTCTTTGACCCACTGTCCCTTCCAAGTGCACTCACTCATAGGCTGAGGTGCTGAATATTTTGCAGATATTTCAAAGAAAAATACCCCCTGAAGCAGTAGATCTGGTCTCAAGGTTGCTGCAGTATTCACCAACTCTCCGATGTACTGCTGTAAGTGAATGACTTAGCCTTTTCCTGCTGTTAGTATAAAGCTTGAAAGTAGTTAATGAGAAAACACACACGAACTACTTGTGGACAATCAATAAGTTTATGAAGCCTACTGAGAGGGTGACCATATTTCACCAGTAGTATGTTAGGAACATGCTTGTAGACTCCTTTTGGGGATTTGATATGATGAGGCATTTTGAATGAGTCATAATCTTTATATTCATTTTCAGTTGGAGGCATGTGCGCACCCTTTCTTTGATGATCTGAGGAAACCAAATGCTTGCTTGCCTAATGGACGACCTTTGCCACCTCTATTCAACTTCACACCTCAAGGTTGAGCTGAATGCCTTTTTTTTTCCTTCCTAACTTTATTGTTATAATTATTTCGCCCCGTCTGACTGTAGTAATCCTCATGCAGAACTTTCTGGTGCACGTACTGAATTGAGACAACGCCTTATTCCTGAGCACACGAGGAAGTGAATGGTGCAAATGAATTTTTTGAGAGGGGTCTATTTTCCATGTGATCAGCAGTGTTCTACAGCATCAAATGCAGCTATGTTCTAGGCCAGCCAAGGATGGTGACATGCAATGCAGAAAGAGTCATGTGCTAATATGATCAGAGTTAGAGTTCACACTATGAAATTCTTTTATTTATTAAGCTGATGTGTTAGTGTAGAATGCCCTAGGCAGTTCTAGATGAGTTCACATCTATCAATTTTTTTGTTTACAACAAACATCTAGTTTGTGGGCATTCAGAAGATCAGTAGGTTCTTCCAAACAGGATTACTAGTTGAAATAGGTTTATTTTTGTGTATATCAATTTGATTTGATTTCTTCCACTTGCCTTTAATAGGAATGCAAAATTCATTACTTTATGTATTCTCTAATGTCTCTTTGGAACTATATTTAAATAGTCTCAGTTACGATTCTCTGTCTGTCTAGATCTCAATATTGCATTTTCCATTTTGTGTTTGGACAAAAAAGGGGGTGTCACTAACAGGTTGAGGTGACAAAACTAGCTCATGAAAACAGGATTGGCCCAATCCTTAATTCATAAGAAATTCGGTTGATATGTAATTTAAATTACTATAAGATAAATTTTATTAAAACATCATTTTATTTTGTTCTGATAAAGGAAAAATAATTTTATTTTGTAAATGGAAAATTGTAAAAGAACATATAGAAATTAAAACACAAAACTTAGTGAAAATTGGACGGATTAGCGTAATACTATAACAGTTAGTAGTATAGAAGTATAAACAAAACAATGTTTAAAAAATGTGGGCCTTTTTACATAATAAAGGGGGAGAGCGCCAGGAGAACTTCAAGACACCATCAGTTTGGGGCGCGAGGCCAGCAGCTTGCTGCAGAGGAGATAAGAAAAGGCTCAGCAAAATGAATCTGGTAACTGAGGTCATGTCCTTGGTAAACTAAAACAACATCATGTCTTATCTAATCAAATTTCTTCAATACTTCTTCGGCTTACTTTTACATCTGTTGAAACTATCCATAGTCAACCTCTCACATCTCCGCATTGGGGTGTTTGTGCAATTACTCTACACATGTCCAGATCATCTCAATCTTATTTCTCGCATCTTATCTCTATCAAGGTCACTCCTACCCTATCTCGAATATCTTCATTTCTAATCTTATCTCTCTTAATATGCCCGCACATCTATCTTCATCTTCGTAACTTTCATCTTCTTGACATGAGATTTCTTGATTGACCAACACTTCACTTCATACAACATAGTTGGTCTTACCATCGCTTTGTATACCTTGTCTTTAAGTTTTGGTGACACATTTTACCACACATGACTCTAGATGTGAGCCTCAATTTCATCCACCTTGCATCTATACGATGTGTGACATCACCGTTAATCTCTCAATTTCATTGGATAATAAGCCCAAACATACTTAAAACTCTCTCTACTAATAACTTGTGTACCAAAAGCCCACTTCTATATCAACCTCATACATTACATCATTGTACTTAAAAAATAATAAGAACATTTTTTTTCACAATGATAATTTAAGAATTTAGCTCAAGTGTATAGATATAATTATGGAATATTTCATTTTTTTGGCAAAAAACTTATAACATATTTATATATGTAAAAGGGAAAAGGCTCAAATATGCCATCGAACTTTTAGAAAAAGCTCATTTATGCCATCCGTTAAAAGTTTGGCTCATCTATGCCATTACCGTTAACAAAAGGCTCATTCATGCCATTATTTTTTAACGGTGATTTGGCAAAACCATTTTTTACATGTGGCCAATTATAATTCGGCCACGTCATTATTTTTTTATAATAAAAAATCAATATTTTGAAAAAAATAATGACGTGGCCGAATTATAATTGGCCACGTGTAAAAAATGGTTTTGCAAAAAATGTTTGTTCAGAATTTTGATTTTTTATTATAAAAAAAAATAATGACGTAGCCGAATTATAATTGGCCACGTGTAAAAAATGATTTTGCCAAACCACCGTTAAAAAATAATGGCATGAATGAGCCTTTTCTTAAACGGTAATGGCATAAATGAGCCAAACTATTAACGAATGGCATAAATGAGCCTTTTCTAAAAGTTCGATGGCATATTTGAGCCTTTTCCCTATGTAAAATAGAAATTTAAGAAAAGAAATAATTATTTATTACTACAAGGAAAAGAAACAGAAGCGTGTTATTTGGCGGGTTTCACTTAGCGCAGCTACAAAATAGAATAGGTGTCTGTACTCTCAAGCGCGTGTGCACCAGAAATGCGTCATTTCACTTTCCTAACCCAAATTCAATATCACCATTTTGTCTGAAAATCAACCCTACCTGAAACAAACTTCAATTTCCCGTCGTTTTCTTCACACAAATTTTCCGGCGATGTCTACGGCAACAGCCGCCAATGATAACATACCTAACACCGACGTTAGCCGAAGTGACGGTGTCGGAATTGACACGACGCCGTTTCTCACTAGCCAGAATTCCAGGAACCGACGTTCGTTCCGTCGCCCTCCGAGCCTCAGAGGAGCTGCTGGATTTCTACGGCGTGCAAGTAGCCGCCGATTGATGCGTGAGCCGTCGATGCGAGTTAGAGAAGCCGCTGCTGAGCAAATCGAGGAGCGGCAGAGTGATTGGGCTTACTCAAAACCTATAGTGATAATAGATCTTTTATGGAACTTAGCTTTTGTTATTGTATCGATTTCTGTGCTTGTACTGAGCCGAAATGAGTCTCGTTCTATGCCGTTAAGGCTTTGGATTGTTGGATATGCTTTACAGAGTGTGCTTCATATGGTTTGTGTTTTCGTTGAGTATAGACGCCGACGGTCAAGGGAGTCCTCTGAAAATTTGAGTAGTTCTGAGCAGAGAAGCGGGAGTGCTAGTTGGAATACCGGAGTTGGGAACTTGAGTTCGGAGAGTGACGGAGGGGAGTCTGGTGATTATTCGCAGGAGAGGAGTCAAAACGAGGATGAAACTAGGTATTTTATGATCCCATTCAAATAACTATTGTTGCATTATAAAGCAAGTTAACATTTTAAACTGCATATATACCTGTTTAAACACTGTCACATGAGATGGAATGAGAATATTATCATTGTTGGTAATTCTCGCTTTTGTGGATGCTTGGTGAACAAGAAATTGCTTGACGTTGTTTCTAGTGTTGTGTAAGTTGGCTTAGGGTTACTAATTGAACTCTGAAGCTAGTTTCTGTAGAATGGCTGAAAGAGTGGTAGCCCTAAAAATACTTATAACTAGGGGCAGAGCTACAGTGTAACATGGGATTCAGGTGAACCCAGTAATGTTTACATCGACCCTATATTTGTACTAGAAACTCAAGAAACAAATACTCGTATAGTTTTTAACTAAGTTGCTCGGACTTGGGTGCGGTTGTACGATACGGATGCGGATCTAGAGGTCGGATCCTCTATGACCTAAACTTTAAGATTCGGGGATACGGATCCATGTGTGGATACGGGTGCACGGGGATTCATCTAAAAATAGAGTTATAAAACCTAAATTATGAGATATTATTTGGAAAACTCGAGGAGAAAATAATGATCAAGAGGAGAATCTTGGAAGGAGATAAAAGGAAGGGAGTGGCAATAGAAATTTATATATACAAGGTATTCCCTTATCTTCAATTTCACTTTAGAATCTGTTTTGATTACAGAAATCATTCCAAAATTTCTCCCTCGAATTTGGTCAAAGTATCCAAAATCGGCTGACCATATTGGGTACGGATCCCACACCAACATTGTATCGACATGGGTGCGGCACCGAAAGAGAAGAATCCGAGCAACTTAGGCTTTTAACATGTGAAACAACATACAAAAACAAGTATATAGTTCAGTGGTGTATTGGCGGACTGCAAAGCTTTTGTTTCCCCTAGGAGATATGTGGGTTCTAAACTTGGTACCTGTGCCTCATTTGTAGTTGTTTTCTTGCTATATATATGCTCTCTTTCCAAAAGAGAATATTCAGTACTCTCTCCTAGTTTCTCGTAGGTCTTTTTTTTCTTTCTATGTGCAGTTTTTTGAAAAAAAAAACAGCATAAAATTGATAATTAACCAAAAAAGTAAATTGTTGTATTGTGGTGCGGGTGCCAACAGTTATTTATCGTTTTTAAGATATGACAACTGTTGAGTGCAATTAAAATGATAGTACTTACATTTATATAGTGTTTAAGTAGTTTGTCATATTTAGTTTGTCATTTTTCAAAATAGATTAAATGTTAGTATTTGTTTTCTAGTTTGGGATTGTTATACATTAGATTGAGGTCATTGTCCTGTCTTAAAATTCAAAACCCATAAACCTAAAATCCTGGTTCGGCCTCTGCCTATAACTAAGGAATCGGAAGTTGGATGTGTACAATCTGGTTTTGGAAGGGCTTGGAATCTTTTGGGACAGCCATTTAGAGGCCACCGCGGAACTACTATAGGAAAGCCCGCCCCGGCTAGCTAACGTAGAAAGATATTTCCAGATAGCAGCTGTCTCTGTGTGAATCTTACTTCCCCTATGCAAAATAGAAGTTCGTCCAGCTGTCTTCTAGCTTCGACCAACCAGGATAATTCCTTACATAAAAGAAGGAAGTTTCAGGACTCTGACCACGTCATCATAAGAAAATACTGAAAAATCTTTCCAAGCTCAGAGAATTTGGGAAGGCGCGCTACAGCTAACATAACAGCCAGCTGAAAACTGTGTATTCAGATAAAGGCATCAATTGGTTTACTCTGCACTGTCTTTTGTCAAGATAGGATGCTGAGGTTATCATTTTACTAGAAATTAGGATAGCAAGAGTAGTGCAGAAAAATGACATCTGGATTATGGTTTTCTGATGACTGCAGATGTCTTTCTTAGATAGCTTGCTTGTTTCTTGTATGAATGTTGCTTTATCATAGGTAATCACTGCATAAATCTGCTGCGTCAATATTGGCCTATTTGGCTGGAGAGGCACTAGAGGCTCCATTTTGAGAAACAATCTTACAGGAACCTTTCCTAGTGGAATAGTGAGGCAGGGGAAGCTTTACTTCTAGAGACTTGATAATGGGAGACATGTTACCTAAACAGGAAAGTGTAGGTTCTGATCAATATCTCAGATTATAGATTATGCATAAGAGTTGATTTGGCTAATCAACTATATAGTGATATTAAATTAGCTAAGGCTATGTATTTTGGTGTGCTCAAATGAATTTAGTGCTAGTTTCTTTTCTTAATTTTGCATTGCTAAAGTGTGTGATCATATCATCTTAAGGCTTAAGGTGTTAAAGAGAGCACATTTTTATTCTTTTAACTATGTATTCAACACACCCTTCACATGTAAGCCTGATTGTTTTTCATGGTCAAGCATGTGGAAATTCTTTTTAAATAAGGAGTGGCGGTGAGACTCAAACTGAGGATCTCTGCCTGCTATGTTTGATACCATGTTAAAGTGTGTGCTCCTCTAAAAGATTAACCTGTTATAAAAAACACAGTTTTATTTGTTTAATTATGTCTCGAACATACATAAACCCATTTGGTGCTACGCAACAATCCCTATCACTATACTGTAACTCAAAAGTAAACTTACTTCAAAACTTCTCGGGTGCTGAAATGGACACCCGTGTCACTGATGGTCTAGTTTTACTGTCATATTTGAGAAATATCGTCCAGTAGGCTGCTGAACTTGGATAGTTGAACATGAATCTCAAAGTTATTCAAATTGATACCAAAACAACAACATACCCAGTGCAATCCCACAAGTGGGGATATTCAAACTGATGCCAATTGTGAAAAATGAAGGTTGTTCCTGATGCATGACTAAATGGTTGAAACGTAGCTTTTTTAAAAAAAAATTGTTTCGAGAAGAATAAAACTGCATATTTGTGCCTAATAATGTACCACTGATTCTTGTTTTATTGTTTCAGTGTTGCCAAGCATCTGGAGTCTGCAAACACCATGTTTTCTTTCATTTGGTGGATAATTGGGTTCTACTGGGTATCTGCTGGTGGCCAGACTATGCCCCGTGATGCACCTCAACTTTACTGGTTTATCTCAAAACTAGGCTCTAGCTGTGCTTCATTTTCTTATACTTCTACTTTATGTTAATTTAAATGGTATCTTTTGCAGGCTTTGTATCACATTTCTGGCATTTGATGTGTTTTTTGTTGTTATATGTGTTGCTGTGGCTTGTGTCATTGGAATTGCTGTTTGCTGCTGTCTCCCATGTATTATTGCAATCTTATATGCAGTGACAGATCAGGTAAATCTGTAAAACCTTTTGTCACTTCTATCAATTGTCATGATTCACATCAAACGCCATTCCTTTTGGTATGTAAGTCAAACTTATAAATATTTGTCTTCACTTTTGTATTTCCTTTCCCGAACTGCTTTGATATGCTTTTCCTTGAGCTGAGGGTCTATTGGAAACAACCTCTCTACCTCCCAAGGTAGGGGTAAGGTCTGCTTACACACTAGCACTGGGTGTGTTGTGGTTGTAACCTTATAAATATTTGTGGTTATGGGAAGGAAAAACAACTTCGATAATAGCTTTTAGGAGATTCCTGTGTTTATAGATAATGTTAGCTTGAGAATATTTGGAAACATATCAATGAATACTGTGTAATGTAATGTTCATAAAAAAAAAAAACAGATTCAGCAACACACACACATTGTTTATGCTTTTGGAGCAGCTGTTCTGTTTAATATGTTGTCTGAGTTAGAGCTCCTTGTTATACATGAACAAAGAAAAAAAAAGGCTTTCAATGTGCACAATGTATTGATTTTTGTCAATATGGTTCAAAGAATTGTTGCAAATTGTGTAAGATTATACATTTCTTTGGGTTATTTCATACATCCGAGTTTGTTTTAGAAACATAAAACGGAGGAAGGTAGTTGTGTAATCAGCATTGTTGGGGATTTTTCTCGCCCAGCCTTTTGTTAGACCTTTTAAGAAAAGATCTTTTATCTAGTACAATACCATCTCTGCTCTATATTACTGAAAGGAGACATTGATGTGCATTATTTATTCTAATAAGAGTCGAAGTAATAAAAAAGTTGTAGTCCGTATTTCTGCACCCTTGTACAATAAATGCGACTGGAATTTCAGCTCTTGCCTGAATTCCCCAAAGATTTGAACTGATGTCCTGTCATTGATTCCCCAACTTGAATCTTGTTCAATCCACAAACACGTGCAATTTCATCTCCAACTGAGACCACTCGACCGATCTTATCCACTTGTGAATCTAGTCAAATGAGATTTTAAAATAGGATGGAACCGCTGCTTTTCTTGCGCGGATCTTCTCTCTCACCTGGTAGTTCTCAATATCTGTCTCATAATTTACTTATCCCTTGAAACAGGAAGGTGCAACTAAGGAAGATGTTGAAAGACTGCCTAAGTACAAGTTTAAGAGACTAGGCAACTTTGAAAAAGAGAATGGTGATATCCAAGAATCATTTGGAGGAGTAATGGTTGAATGCGACACCGATACACCTACTGAGCATGTTCTTCCACCAGAAGATGCTGTATGTTTTATGAATTTTTCTCAGTCAGGAAGTTTTCATAAAGTATCACAAACTTTCCAAGTCTTAGAAGTTAAATTTGTTAGTTACATTTGCAGGAATGTTGCATTTGCCTTTGTTCCTATGAAGATGGAATCGAGCTGCGTGAGCTCCCATGTCATCACCATTTTCACGCAGCCTGCATAGACAAGTGGTTGTATATAAATGCGACCTGTCCTCTTTGCAAGTTCAACATACTCAAATATGGCAATCAAAGTGGCAGTGAAGAAGCATAAGCAAGCGCCGCCACTTATACATCTCACATTAAAGATCTTGATATAAGTTCTGGGATTCGATCGTCTCATCAACCGGGAAATGCTTCACCAGGTTCAGACTCAGACAGCCCAGAACATGCTTCTGCTCTCTTATCTTTTCAGTATATATGGCTGTTTACTTCTGTGCTCAATATAATATCAGTATAGGTGGCAGTATTTTACTTTTATATATACCTTGTGTTTGGTTTCTTCACAGTATGTCTTACAAGGGTATGTTGCATGAAAATAACCCAGATTTGGTTAACCCGCCCGTATTCTGATTTTCTTACATATATATACATAAAAAGGGTCAACTTTATTTTTAATATTGTTTATCCAACCTATATTTGATTGCAGGAAATATGGACGGGTTGAGTTGTAATCCATTTTTATTTGATTCGTTTTCGACTTGGTCAAACCCAACTAACCTGCCCATTTGCAACCACTATATGAAATCAAGTCATCTTTTACTGCCAGCAATATTCTGGAATTGCCTCGTTATAGAATATATCCTCTTAACAATTTCTGTTTCTCCAAATTGGTATACATGCTCTCGTAGTCAATCATTTTCTTACGTTGGTAGTATATGACTTTTTACTTTCGTCGAATATTCAAATAAAAAATGCAACAAATCTGTCATCTGTTACATATATTGTTGGTGGTGTCAACTTTGCGTTAATATTGCTATAATGAAAAATAATGTTGCATTTACGTTTTCATATTCATTAGTAAGATTACATTGGATATGTTCCCCTCATCTCCACCGCTCTTTGGTTATATTTTTATGTTTTAATATATTAATTGAGCTTAATTATTCATGTTTCACTAATTTGGATGTTTAATGGATGAATTAGGTACTATTTGGAGATAATATATATTTAAGAAATAAGCTTATCAAAAATGGAGTTTTTTGTGCGATGAAACGAGGGAGAGATTTTCTTCGTCACCAAGCAAAAGTAGGAAAAGGGCAAAATTGATCTACGACTTTTGTACCCCTCTATATAAGGGGTGACAAAATGGATAAAATTTACGATTATCAGCTTGACTTGACCTATTTTAAATGAATTGATTATCCAATCATTTAAAATTGGATTAACTCATATTATCCATCATAAAATATTGATAATCGATGAAATTCATAATTGCGCAGTTCTTAAAACACATGAGGATGTAGGTACACTTATTAAGGGTGTTTTGGTATAAAGAAAATTATTTTTGAAAAATAATTTCCAATTTTTTCATATTTGATTGAATTATATGTTTTTCAAAGTATTTTTTATTTTTTTCTCTAATTTAAGGAAAATGACTTTCCTACAAAAAGTAAGGAAAATATTTTTCAGAACTTTCATTAAACTTCACTATCTTAAAACAGGCCCCTCACTCTGACCTGACTCAAGGGCGGAGCTATAATGTGTTGAGGATGTCTAGATGGACACGTCTCATTGAAAAATTATACTCTGTAAATAGGTAAAATGTTATTCTACAACTTTACCAAGAACGAAAATGGTGAAATTTGAAAAAAAAAGTTCTTTTGATTCTATTTTATGTCTCATTGGTTATTATTACCGTCATCGCCAGAGGTCGGGAAAAACTTAAAACTTAAAAAAATTACTTAAAATTTTTTGGAGCATTCATTCAAAAAAAATTTATACTTGTGACTTGTCCCCCCCCCCCCCCTCTTCAAGCTGTCCTGACTACTGACTACACCTTTACCTCACCCCGAAATGGACCCAACTTTTGACCAAAACAATGATCCTAGAGTCTCCGACTTAGGATCCGTCTCTTGACCCCAATCTGGGACCCAACTCTGACCTGAGACCTGAATCTCAACCTTGCCCCAAGACCCAACTCCTCACCTCGAATCCTGACCCATACCTTAACCCGCGTCTTGATCCCGGCTTGACTCAGATATGATTTTAAAAATAAGATCACATATATTGCAAAACCTCTTAACCTATCTAATTGAGTATTTATTAAGTTGACTTCATCTAGGTGAGTAAAAAATGTGGTATGTACTCACATATGATTTTTATATTCACATAGTAAAAGACTATCTAAAGTAAAGTGTGGTATCATATGCGATTCAATAGTGAACCTTCATACCAACAAATATTTACACAAAATTTGGGGAAGTTATCACAAGACTCACTACACATTCATGTATGTAAATTTTATGGTGCTTATGTAACAAAATAAAGAAAAGTCACAACCCATAGGCCATAGTACCCCAAAGGTAAGTCATTCTACTAAACATTGATTTACACTGGAAACTAGTACATTCAGTAAATCATATGCTAAGACATAATGATATAAAATCCCAATGACTATCCTGATTTACACAAGTTCAACTATATGCCTACTGCCCAAAACATTTGATGCTTAAAGGGCATCATAAAGTTAAACCTAACAAAAAGAAAGAAAGAACGAAAGAAAGAGATGTAACTCAAGCATCAGAAAGTGTATGCTTCCCAGCCAGTTGAGGACTTCCAACTCTTCCTTTGGATAAGATTAATTCCGTAAAGCCATCACCACAATCCGTTTATGGCACCATCAACCGAGTAAACTGATAGATGTCAAAAGGCCAGCTCCACCGTGCTAATGCCTGGGAAATCCCAATTTCTTTCGATCAAACCTGAGGAAAGAGGTGGAAAAACAAAAAAAATGAAGCCTATAAAGAAGAGATTTAGGAGAAGATGAAATGTAACAAATGCTTGTGGCATTTTAACTTTAGCTTCTAATATAGTAGCTAACAAAAGGTAGTAACTCAACTCCACTGACAAGTTCAAAGTGCTTGAATCATACCACCTAAAATGGATTGGAAGATGAGGCTCAAAACCCCGGAAAAGTAGAATTATATCTAACTTGACATTTGTCTGTTGATGGAGTCTTAGTACACAAATGATCACCAGACATTTCGGCTGTTGGGAATCTTGGGAATGTAGTTTTGTCAGGTCAAAATGAGCAAAACCACCATAGATGGTTTTTTCAACAGTTCCCCGTACCTCTCAGGTATCCAGGTGTTCCTTTAAGCTCTAAAGATTATCTGTAAGACGGTGTGCATCCCTGATTGATAAGATGCTAGGGAGGATTACCACTTGGAATGCAAAATTCTTATCTTATGCACGCAGGTTGCAGTTGATTAAGACTTAATAGTGTCTTAATTAACATACAAACTTTGGTCCCAAATTTTCGTTCTGCCTGGGAAGAATATGCATCTGATTGAGACTGTCTGTAGAAGATTCCTATGGCCTGGTGCTACAAAATGTACAAAGAAGGCTTTGGTGACCTTGGATAAACTATGATTGCCCAAATCAGCTGGAGGATTAAATATTACTGATATACTGGTTTGGAACAAAGCTGCCATCTTGAAGCATTATTCAAATCTATGCAAGACGGAAGATAAACTATGGATACAATGGGTACACATCTTATGGAAAAGGAAAGCAATATGGGAGGTGACTATTAAGCGAGCATCATGGATATTGCCAAGAAATCATCATGGAGGGTACTTGGCTATCTAATGAATACCTACAGAACTTTGGGAAACACTCCATAAGGAAGATTTATAACAAGCTGAGAATGGAGGAAAATGGTTAGCAAAAATCAAGGCGGCCTTTTATCCTATATTTGGCAATACCAGGAAGGTTATACACAAGATATAGACTGATTAATGGGGTATGGGTAGACAGGTAGTAACTCAACATGTCCATTAGGTGAAAATGAAGATACACACATTTGTTCTTTAAATGCTCAATTTCATCTATCATCTATCAGAAGATATTCAGCCGGCAAGGTATAAGCAGAACTGCTATGGGGTGGACAGAGAAGCTGGACTGGGTAAGAACACATGCTTATGGTAGAAAGCACACAAACTGAAGTACAGAAAATGGCACAAACTGGAAGCCTATACTACATTTGGCAAGGGAGGAACCAAAAGGTACTCCAGAACAAGAGAAGATCTGATGTTGTTATGGTCAAAATGATAATTCGGGATGTACACTGTTGAGGTAGGTGGAAGCCAAGATTAGCCAAGCAACTGCAGAAAATGAATTTCTATCCACAAGGCAGATGTAGGTAGCCAAAGTGTGGTGCAAAGAGTTCCCTCTAATAAAATTTCATATTACAGAAGCAGTTCCCCTGACCCATATATAGTGCCCATACTGAAACCCACACACTTCACGAAAAGCCAAAAGACAACATTCCAGAAGCAAAATTCCAAAAAACATACAAATGAAGCCATTGATGTCTTTTTGGTAATCATAGTTAAATCCTCTCTTTTATGCATGCAAATTGGTAAAGAAGTAAAAATGAAGAAGTTGCTGTCTGTCATGTAATAGTATATCATCTCCTTTTCTCTAAATTTTAGACTTATCCCTCCACTGACATACAAGTCTCTAACTAGAATAGACCTAATGTAAAAGAACGACAACAACTAAGCCATAATCTCAACTAGTTGTTATCGCTTTTATTAATTATTTTCTCAATAATGTTCGGTTCTTAAGCAACTCTGCATTGATTCCAAGTGCAAAGGCTACTTTGTCCTTTGTTACACCTTCAGTCATAGTAGTGTTGCACCTACAAACTGGTGCATATGGAACTCTTAGGACCATAATTTGTCATTTGAAGCGGATGAAGTATTTTTTTTATCAAAAACATCTAAGAAAATAAAAGGACAAAGTTGCCCGATTTGACCTGGCCAGTCAGGACCATCCTAGTTTTCTACACTTTTTCTATATATTCTGAAGTCATATGTGGGACTCAGAAGAGAGAGAGAGAGAGAGAGAGAGAGAGAGGGTACAAACCCTTCACGAAAGGGACAATTCCTCATACTTCATTCATCCACAATGCTCCAAACCATCCTAAAATCACAAACAAGATTAGGCATGAACTAAAAGCATAAACTACTGATATAATTAGGTTTACAAGTTGTTTCAGAGATGAGAACTAGCACTTTGTTGCTGAGACTGTACCAGAATATCGAAAAGGCAAGAAGTATCACAAGGTATCCAAGCTTATACAACCGAACCCTCTTATCCCACGGAAGCTGATTGAAAATCTCAGTTACATCTACCAAGTGGCAGCGATCAGTATAGCTGATGAAGGGTGAAAATCAGTTGTCAGATTATATATTGAGATGAAAGAGTTAAGTAACAGTAAAAGGGACTGACAACTGCTGAATACCAGAAAAATAAGCAGTTTAGTTGTAGGAGACTAGGAGTCTTTGTTAAACATTAGTTGACATATTTTAGTTTTTTGAATTTTAAAATATGCAGATTTTTTGTTTTAAGTTGGCTATTTAAAGGTCTACTTAATATTGAGAAACATTTTTAATCATTCTTTGAATCATTCTTGTTGCACCATATTTTAAAAAATCAGCAGTGGTATCAAGAAACTCATTAGTCTAACGGGATCTGTGAGTTCATCTATAGAACCATTTTTTAATATCATTTTTAACAGCATACGCAATGTAATCCCACAAGTGAGGTTTGGGGAGGGTAGACTTGTACACTCCACAAATTTCAAATCATTTTTAACCAATATCAATTTTTAACCTATTCTTCAAACATGGCAAGCAGCAGTCTCTCTTTGAATACCACACAAATTTTCACTATGAAAACTATAAAATTTGATCAGTGAAATTGAAATCATATCTTGAAATCCATGATTCATGGAATATTGTGATGGAAGAAAAATTCTTGCAATGACTTTGTATATCCTATAATTTGTCCAGATTAAATCACTTCCAAAAGACCTTTCAGACCAGACAAGGTTATTGAGGGTGTTTTTTATGCACAAAACCAAAACAAGAGAAAAGGAAAGAAGAAGAAAGAGCCGTGTTACAAAAGTGTGCAAATTCAGTGAAGCTCAAAACAATCCTCAGCACAAACAATAGAAGTAGAAATTGAGGAACAACTTGTCTAAATTGCAGCAAATGAAGCAGAGGAGTGTTGAAAATTGCTTTTGTTTCTGCCATATTACCAGAAAATAAGTAGTTTAGTTGTAGGAGGAGGCTTTTGTTTAAATTCAAATTTAGTTAGATAAGATTACTTGAAATATTTTAGGTTTTTGAATTTTAAAATATGCAGAATTTCTGTTTTAAGTTGGCTATTTAAAGCCCTATGCTTAATATTGGGAGACATTTTTAATCCTTTCCTCAAACCATTTTTGTTGCACCATCTTTTAAAAAAACAACACATGCAACGACTTTCGACATGTTTCACTTATAGATAAATAGATGCTTACACTTTGATGTTATAATATAAGTATGGCAGACATATCAGAAACATCAACCAATGCCCTGTCACAAGATGTAGGAAGCACAATGCTCCTTGAAGAGCAAATTCTGGCATCACTACTCTGTTAATCCGAGATGCTGAATCATAAGGGTTGACATAATCATATTCAAGATCTGCCAAGCACATGAGCTGCAATAAATAATTGCAATTGTAATGTTCTCCAAGCCCAGATATTATGAATATAAGACAAGGAAGAAAAGAGAGAAGAAGTGCATAAACAAAACTGCTATGTAGACAATGCAATCTAAATACAATATGGTACATGCTGCATAGTAAGTTAGTAAATTTTACTAGTACATTCAACATTTGACATGCTTGTTCATCTTTCAGTGCGATTGATAAAAGGAAAAAGGACTAGAAGAGATAACAAATAATACCAGGTCATCAGTGGTGAAATGGTAAATCGAAGTGATATTTGTCTATTGAAACAAATGAATTCACCTCATGTTACTCTCTATTCAAATCATTTCAGGAGTAACAGTAACAGAGTCCTTAATCTAGATAGAAATTGGTTCATCCTAGTGAATTAACAGAAATCACTTCAAAGGATCTTTTGGAAGCTATGTAAGTAAAGATCCATGATACTTGAAATATAATAAAGCCAAAGTCTTGCTTCATTGCAAATCATTCCCTCAATTCCAAATCAGTTGGAGTTGCTATATGAATTGGCTGGGCCATTGCGCTCAATTAAGAAAAATCATCTAAATAATTCTCACGCTGATGGACACTACAACCCTCTTCTTTAATTGTGGCTTGGGACCAGCTATTCCATGCGAAACTCACATAGACAAAGTTCTATTGCTAATGTGAACTAAAAGATATGTTGCTCGGACTCTTCAAAAATGTCAACGGGTGCGTGTCGGATTCGCCAAATGTAGTGTATTTTTGGAGAATCCGACACGGTGAAGAGTCCGCGCAACTAAGTCTAAAACTATACATGTGAAACAGTTCATGTCTTAATGCCTAATTCCTTCAATATCAAACCAATTTACGTCTTTCACAGATTAGTCCAATATCATCAACCTTACTCACTCCCTTCAGCAACATTGAAATCTATCATTATAGCCAATAATTATACTTCTTTCGAAGAAAATTATACTTTCATCTGTTCATGCTATATCAATACATCAAGGAAATTCCCACCTTCACATTTCCCCTTTCACAAAGCCTCGATTCTTCATTTTCCCAATTTTCATTGCACAACACCCATTACAAAAAAAAAAAAAAAAAAAAAAAAAAAAAAAATTAATAACAGAACAACAAAAATTCTTGACAAACCATAACCCACGAAAAAGGAAGCACTATTACAACCTCAAAAGAACCTATAAGGATCAATTAAGGCTGGGGCAGAAGCAGGTTTGGAGTATCAAGTATAGCTGTTTCATTTAGAAAATGTGATTCGGGAGACTATACGTGGAGCTATTAGGATCAAGCGCTTACCATCATGCCAAAAGCTACCGCTGATAGCAAAAACACAACTTTATTTCTTAACTAAGTTCACCAAGCAAGCATCATATTCGATCATGACTTTGACCCAGGTCACCCAGCCCCTCGGCCCTACCATAGGCAGTATGTTGGCATTACCAACAGGTGCAATTCGGCATAAATTGATGCAGACACCTCAGAATTTGGTAATCTCGACTCCATTAACAACTACTTATGAATCATTTTTCAATTTACACCCGTTATCTCAAGTTTTAGATCGAACTACTCCATTCACACAAATAATTCACAGGAGAAAATTAAGTTATTTGTGCCCTCCAGATAGAGCACACTGCTAGTTTTCGGATACGACACATCCATCCTTGTCACTATGGACATATTTTGCCCAATTGACACATCTAAGCCCAGTAATTTCAATAGGGTGTTCAAATTAGTGCATAAAATTTCACTAAATTTGTAATAAAAATTGTAAATATGAACACATAACTAGATCAATAAAAAATTGAACCAATAAAGCTTAAATTCTGGAAACAGCTAAAAAATTGAGAGTTATACCTGGTATAGGATAGTACCAAGAACAGCTACGAGAAGGAAGAAGGAGAATAGCCATGAGAGTAGATCGCCCATGGCACTTTCTTCTTCTTCCTTCTCTTGTTCGTTTTTTTTTTTTTTTGCCCCTTTTTTTTCCTGGCGGCAGATTTGTGCTTCCTATACACAAGCTCGGCAAAATAGAAGTTGCGAACTTTACTCTTTTGTTAGAACATTGACCATTTCTTCTCCCACCTTATTTTCATCAATTCTGTCTTTGTAAAATTTTAAAAAAATATATTTTAAAAGTGAAAACAAAAGATATTTTTTGTGTTTGCCGTGAATATAAATTGGAGTTATTTTTAATTTTTTCGTGAGTAATTTTGAGTGGAAAAAGTGAATTTTTTTTTTTTTATTGTTTTCAAATTCTTGAAATATTTGAAATTCAACCTCAAGTTGATTTTTAAATTTTTAAGATAAACATCTCCATGTGTTCGATATTTTGATGATGCTTTCCATGAAAAAAAAAATTCCAGAAAAACTGAGTGAATTTTGTAATTTATTTGTTATGTCTCATACCTAGGTTGAAAAAAATAATTCTAAAAATATTTGTATACTCCCTCCGGTCACTTTTATATATTACATTTGGATTTGGTACATCCATTAAGAAAATAATAATTGATATGACTATTTTACAACATTATCCCTACTAATTACATATTAGTATTAGGTCTTAAAGATGTCATTTAACTTGGCTTCAGTTGAATCTATATATGTCCTTCAACTTTGACTGCACAAGTAGACGCTCAAACTTGTACAAAATTGAACTAGTGAACATGCGTCCTTTGTGGCAATTCGCATCCTACATGGGGTCTTTTACCACGTAGGAAGTGTGTGTCTACTTGTTCAACTTTATACAAGTTAAAGTGTCTACTTGTGCACACTCAAAAAATTGGAGGTTGAAGGACATAGATGTCAACTCAAGTCAAATTAAAATGCACATTTTTGTATTTTACCTTCTTTTTTTAGACCGCATTAAAAAGAATGCATCTTTCCTTCTTTTGGCAACTCTTTAACTCCATCTTTCTACGTGACATGTTTTAGACCACATTATTAAAGAACATTTTGGTACGTTACATATCTTTAATTAGTTGACCACAAGATTCAATAGTGACAAACAAATTAAAACGAAAGAAGTATAATGTTTCAACGAAGAGACCCAGGGATGTCAATTAGACAAGGGTTTCTCTGCCATAGAGTACAAACTAGAGTAAACCCTTCTGTTTGCAGCATTCAATTGCACCATCAAACATTTCTTCAAGTCCATACTTGTATTTGAATCCAGTGTCCAAAAGTTTCTTTGATGAAAGTCTAGGATGCTTAATCCCTCCAATCTCCCTCAATGAACTACAAACATGTATACATGATAAGTTAAATAACCTTCTTTTTTTCCTTTTAATGTCAAAAGAACAAATAGCAAAAGGAGCTAATGGGAACTCACTCGACGTTAGGTATTCGATATTCAGGATACCTAGCTGAGAGGAAGTTAAATAGCTCATCTGGTGTAACTTCAACAGCAGAGCAAATGTACCTTCCCTTTGCTTTACTATTCTCTAGAAGGAGTATGTGTGCATTGGCAACGTCATCTACATGCATGAATGGGGTAAGCGAGGGATACTTCATGCAGTTTTCCTGATTACCTGCGTAATTCAGGAGACGAAACAAAAAGAAATGCTTAATTTAGAGCAAGTTCACCACGACATTTGGAATATAACTATCTTAAGGAAAAGAATGAGTTAGATGAAATTAGAAGCTGGAAACGTCTTGCCAAGATCGAAAAAGAAAATGCTGAGTCCAACAAACTAGAGTTGGATATAGAGAAAACTGATAAAAGATGTTCTGAATATGTTACAACATGATCACATGAACCAAATCTTTAAGTTTAAGGGATCAGGACGTAAAGCAATCAAATCATCTATGAAGAAGCGTGTGATGATGCCTGTAGAGGAAGAAAGATGTGTACACAAACAATACGCACTTATGTCAGAGAAGAAAATAAAACAATGACACTGCTTCCAGCAAATGTATCGCGAAATGTACATACAACAACAAACATATGTATAACAGTAACTTACAGGGATTGAAGAGCAGAAGGGGCATACCGTATATCATTGCCATGGCTGGTCGTAATGGCTCTGGGAACTGAGGACTCAAGAAGGGACCATGTATCCAACTAGGTATAACGGTTACCAAATCTAATCCGTGCTTCTCAGCAAACTCAAGAGCAGCCTTTTCGGTTAAAGTCTTGCTAATCACATAAGAAGCTACAGATATAGGCTTTAAGGTTTTCATGATATGGATGTCAGACCACGAGCTCTCGTCTACTGTGTCTAAACCTTTATCATTAAACACAACTGCCGTTCTGCTGGAAGTGTAAACAACTCGTTTTACTGTTTTTGAATTGAGGCATACCCGTAAAATGACTAATGTTCCATCAACTGCTTTTCTTATCTTTTCCTCTTCAATTTCTTGGTCCCCGTAATTCATTGGATGAGTAACGTGAAATACTCCAACACATCCTTCAATAGCTGCACTAAAGCAGATATCCTGTTCCACCAGTTACACAAACCAAACCTTTGCTGTCATCCATTTCCATCTCTGATCTTTCACAGTTATTCCGTCCTCTTAATCTCGTCTCTATCAGCTATCTATTCATCAAATGAACCGTCCTTCATTCCCCTTTCATCATAAGGCGTGGTCTGACTCTGACTAGAATTTCCTGTATTTAGGTCCCTACTTCGCAGAATTTTGTAAACTATGCAACATTTTTCAAAGTTACCGGAAAAACAAAAGCACTTATTCTCAATCCGTCATTTAGTGGAAAACATGAAGAGTTAGTTAAAAACAATAATGTTCAATCCCAAACTAGTTGACACAAAATATTGAAAGGGAAATACAACTACAGTATAACTTTTCGTTCACATGGCTCAGTTGTATGAATGCATTGCAGCAACCAAATTCATCTTTCAGTTATCAAGAAAACAATACGATTTTATGACTTGTGTTTTTGGTAAATAGAGTTTGTCCGGTCCTGGTCATTGCAACCCCCTTCGTGAGGAGGCACCCCTTCTCCCGAAGTTACAGGGCTATTTTTCTGTATCAGGGGTCAAGTTTCAACCTCAAAACTAAATGCTCTTCCACCCAAGGGCATGGCCTAGTGATAATGAAACAGTTATAGACCTCGGTCCAAATCCTCGAGACAAAAAAAAACTAGATATTTTTTTTATAAGGTTAATGAGGCTGGAAGAACTGAACCAGGTTAAAAACACTAGATCATTTCTTCTCATCTAGCTAATTTTTAGTACGCAGAGTTACCCATTTTTCATAATGGTGGGAGTAAAGAAGCGGACGAACAACGAAGCTATAAGTAATGCAACCGTGAAACGATTTCCAGTGGCGGACGGGTGAGTAACGCGTAAGAACCTTCCCTTGGCACTAGTGAGGCGATAGCTTATCAAGGCGATGATTTATAGCTGATCCGAGAGAATGATCAGCCAAAATGAGTTTTGAATTTGCTATAGAACACATGACCTGTCTTTCTTTTTTCGAGAATGCTTTAATTTCAAATTTCTACCCGACATGTTTAAACCCACATTTTACATATTTTTGGCTTTAAGACCAAAAGATTCAAAAACATTTTATACTTTTTAAAACTTTGTCAAGTCAAAATCACATAAATAAATTGAAACAATAAGAGTAATATATAGTGAATTTCTAATATAAAGTGCAAACAAGATAACCCGATATTTATCAAAACAACCACCAAAGAGGAAAAGATGAATGTCTATTATTGACAATAAAATTACAAGCAAAATATATATTCCCTTTCCAATTGACTCATTTTTCCTGTTAGTCCCTTCCAAAAAATAACACATTTTTATATTTAATAACAATTTCGATAACCGTCCACAGCTTACTTTAGTCCACAAATTTCAAAATTATTTATTTTTAAAATTATATGTCAAATCAAACTACGTTACATAAATTGAAACAGAAAAAAAAGGGATATTGGAGAACCTGGAAATGTGGGATGGACAAGCACCGACGTTCAAGAGCAGAGCAGAGCAAATCCATTTTATCAATTATTGGAAACAGCTATAAAAAGATACGTATATAAATATTTGCCTTTTGTCTTTTTAGCACTAGTGATTTTGGTGACTTTGTAAAAGGGATAATTACGCTACATAACTCTTGGGCAAATTTAATTAAGCCTTTATGTCATGTCGAATTTGAGACACTTTAAAAACTTATGTAGATGATTTTTTTATTTTATTTTTTAAAAATAATTTTTTTTAATTTTGAAGAAGAATAGAAGAAGATGAAAGAGTAAATTAGTAGTGTGGAGTGTAAATTTATAAATATAGAGGAAAAAGAAATTGCAGTATAGGTGCATGTTGATTACGTGTGAGAATGTGAATTTGCATGTGTTGGTTGAGTGACATGATTTCATAGCTAATTGGCCTTTTAATTTTTGGGTGATATTATCAACAAAACTTCATTTTGTTTTACATAATTCGGTTAGTGGTATGGTTATAAATTATTTGGGAAGAAAAAAGTATATTTTCTATAATATCTATATATGTTTATATACTATTTATATATATATATATATATATAATAAAAAAACACATTTATACATTATTTATACAATATCAATATACATTTTTTTTTATATTTGTGTACTAAAATAAGTCGTGGATGGTTATCCAAACTGCACTTTTTCTCCGGGATGTATTTCTCACTTGATAAATAAAATTTTATTTACACTATTTATTGTAGTTGCCTCTCTACCTTTCTATTACGATATCTTGTCTTTTCTCGACACAAACTAGTATTATTTTCTCTCATCTCAGTTTTAAATTTGATTGTGATTTGTGACAAAGATAAATAATTAATGTCATTTCTACAATTTTTTACAAGAGTTTTAAGAAGGAATTCGAACAATTTAGTCTTAAACAACAGTCATAAATGTAGAAATTTGTGTTGCATTTCTATCCTTGCCACAATTTTCACTTTATGAACACCATGTACATATAAACATATGAGCATTTTCTGATCGATTAAACAAATTCAAATAGTTAAGAATAAAAAATCGATAATAAGTATTTTATTGATTTAATTATCAATTTATTATATTCATAAATTAAAAATCAATAAATCAAATTGATAATGTGTAAAATCGAACCGGCTGATATGCACCCCTATTAGGAATATATGTGAGTCACTTTTATAGTGAGTGTTGACCAATTTTAAATCACAAAGGTAAAGAGTATATCAAATTCAATATATTTGGAATCTTTGGCCAAACACCTACTTAGATGAAGGAGTAACTTTCATTGATTTTCTTTTTTCTTTTTTCTTTTTAACAATTGATTAGTAAATACTTTCTTCGTATTTTTATTCTTTGACAATTTATATATTATTTATATTGCGATTTTATAATTTCTTTCAAACAAATTACAGTCTATAGGTAATAATTTAATTTTTATCATTAAGATTCAATAATATATGAGGAACTATTAGAGTTTAGACTCAAGCTAATATTGTTGAGATAAATAATTTTTCAAAGATTATAGTAATTTATATCTACACAATTTTACAATTAGGATAAAATTTAAATAGTGATCTAATGAAGGGATATTACCGTAAATTGCTTTGAGGAAAAAAAAGAGTAGTATATAAAACCCCTAATTACCCGCAAATAATAATTTTAGGGTTTCGTTGCTGTAGCCGCCGCACATCCGAGCACCGCCGTCTGCCACCATGGGCCGTATGCACAGTCGAGGGTCCGTTCAATCTTTCTTCTCCCTTATTGTATTCAATTTGTTTCATTATTTCACTACATATTATACTGACTGATTTTGTATGTTAATTTCTCTGTGGTTCACAGTAAGGGTATTTCAGCTTCAGCACTTCCGTATAAGAGGACTCCACCGAGTTGGTTGAAAACATCTGCTCCCGATGTAAGCAATTGCTAGCTTCTGAAATCCTTGATTGAATCTGTTTTAAACTTATTTTGTGTTATCGAGGTTTATAAATCCTTATTATGCATTGTTTAATTCTATGGATAAGTAGTATTTGTGAAATGTGCATTTTTGTTAGTGGTGAACATGGTTCATGTCTCAGCACTTCACGTTTGATCTTCTCTTTGTTTTCAGTACAAAAAAAATCTTCTCTTTGTTTTCAGTACAAAAAAAATCTTCTCTTTGTTTTCAGTACAAAAAAAATCTTCTCTTTGTTTTCAGTACAAAAAAAATCTTCTCTTTGTTTTAACTTTTCTCATTTTTTTATCGTTCCTCGTTAGTTTCAGAAATACACCAGCTTAATTTTCTACTTTGTCTGAGTCAAGTGTCTTGTCTATACTGTTTTTCTTGCATTCTGTAAGTATTGTGAAATAGTATGTATATATTACTAAGTGGTTGCAATAGAATATGTGTACTGTTTCATGTCCAGGTCTTAAGGTTTCGAATTTTTTTAAGGACCTAGAAATCAGTCTGCAGCCTTGGAAAATTTCCATTTGGAGTGCCGCAGCTAATTCCAGTTATCTGACTTTATTGAATAGCTGAAAGCTTGGTATCAAAGATCTACCTTGAGGGTGTTCACCTCCATTTATCTTATATACTTACCCATTTCAACTTTGATTACCTTTCTTCTCATTTACTGCCCACTACTAGAAAACTCCACCTGCTAGCTTATCCAATCACTAAATTAAATATTTTAATATCAAGGGAAATGAAGGTATAAGAGGTTTCTTGCAAATTGTGTATATTCTGTAGCATGAGTGCCTAACCATGCAAAAGCAAGTTCGGTTTTTCCCTTTGCCTCTTTGAGCTATATTCCCGACAAATAATGGATGTATAGGCTGGTGCTGCTTCTACACTGCGTGTGTATGTAAGAACAGAAAAACTCTCTATTGGTAAATTAGGTGAAAATTTTCTCCGATCCTGTTTGAGCATTTTGATTCAATCCTTGTGGCTTGTGATAGAACTTGTTGGAGTTCGTCTTATCGAGAAACAGAGAAGTATCAAGCTAATACCAATAAATAATATGATAACTATTAATGGCACAACTGATCATTTCTTGACATTGAGTTCCCCTTTCTTTTTGTTAATCTAAAAGAATAATAGATGCACTTACTTTAACAATAAAAAAATTGCACTTTCTTGTGTTTCAGGTTGAGGATAATATATGCAAGTTTGCCAAGAAGGGTTTGACACCTTCTCAAATTGGTGTTATACTTCGTGATTCTCATGGGATTGCTCAGGTGAAGAGTGTAACTGGTAGCAAGATTCTCAGAATTTTGAAGGCTCATGGTACTCATTTGGCATGTTGAGTGATTAGTTGATACTCAAAATACTTATCTAACGGAAGTGATTGACTAACCTATTGTTTTCTTTATGCTAGGACTTGCTCCTGAGATTCCGGAGGATCTCTATCACCTTATCAAGAAGGCCGTTGCAATCCGGAAGCATCTTGAGAGAAACAGGAAAGACAAAGATTCCAAGTTTAGGTTGATTCTTGTTGAGAGCAGGATTCACCGACTTGCTCGTTACTATAAGAAAACCAAGAAGCTTCCCCCAGTCTGGAAGTAGTAAGTGCAGTCTCATATACATGCTTTAGTTTTGTGCTTTTGAGTCGCCATACTAAACCAGTCTAATCTTGTTTTTGCATAATAACGTGTTCAATGCATGTCAATGTTGGAATATGCTTGGTTGTTTTTGAATTTATTTTTGGATTACTTTCTAGCTGGTGACTGTTGTTTTATGAAAAAATTGAATACTCTTGCTCCCCTGGTGAATTCTTAGTTCACACAAGCTGCTGTATCCATTGCATTTCAGCTTTTACATGCTTAAATCATCATAATATAATTCCTGTGAGTTTGGTTCCTGCCAGATTGTGTATCTGTTATATTTAGAGTTCTGTGTCTGATAAAATAAGCCTGCGGAGTTCTCCACTTCTGTACTCCATGCTTTATTTAATTTAATTGGAAGGGTCTGAAAAAGATAGAAGGGCAGGCCCATTATCTACTGAGTTTTCAATGTTAGGCCACTAGCTCTTGGGTATTTCTTGGTTTTCTGCATTTTTGATGTTTCTTGCTTGCCAGCCACATCAATGTGCTGTTTCTGACTTTTTAAGGTTTATGTGGTTCATTAGTATAGGTTTAGTAAAACTGAAAGAATCATAGTCTTCATGTTTAGTAAGACAAACCTTGTTATAATTGACCCTCCAAATCTGCCTCTGCACTTTCTCATTACTGAGCAGTTTTTGCGTCTGCAATGAATTCTCTGCTGCGTTTTGATGGCATTATTTGCACAAAGCTTTAGACGATTTCAATTTGCAGTTATAAAAACGAGTCTTGCTCTGCCCTTACAAAAAGAAAAGGGACTCTTTATAGCAAATATGAAATTACCTGCACAAAGCAAACATTAGCCAGCTTACTTTCATCACTCTAGTAGCTCCAATTGATTTATGTGAAGTCAGCTTCAATGATTCATTGGCGCCTTGGATGATATAAGATCAACTAGCGGCTTGCTCTCCCCCCTTTTCCCTTCCTTTTTTGGGGATATGCGTTACTAATGTCTTCTTCTTTTGTTCTTTGCAGTGAATCTACCACCGCCAGTACTCTCGTGGCATAGAGAAGACTCTGCTTTTGCGGTCAAATTTTGCCTCCAAAGTTCAATATTAAGTCGGAACTGCCAGGGTGCTTAATTGAGAAAAAAAACTGTTAAGATATTGGTGATGATTTTGTTCTTTTTTGAGTTGGTATTTGATTCCCTTTTCTTTCTTTAGATGTTGTGATATATTCAAATCTTGGCTGCTTATGTTTAATAGTTGATCTTACCAAAGCTTTAAAATTGTTACGAATGTCTGCTGGGTTAGTTAATGATGAATTACCTTACTCCATATCTTATATTGGGTCTAGAGATATAGTCTGCTCTATGTTGATGCTGTATCATGGAAACAATTAAACCGCTTTTTGCTCGTGCTCCAAAAATTCTTAACTCTTGTTTGTATATTACTTTTTATTGGTGCTGGCAAACAGTGTTTATAAAAAATTGCAGAAAACGGTACTTTGTAAGAAAAGATAGCTGCCATAACAAGCTATGTAGACCAGCTATTAATGCCAATTATATAGCCAAAGAATGTAGATATTAAGCTAGTAAAGCAATGTAGATACTAAGCAACTCCAGGAAGGGCTGGCTAACCTTGTGTTTGGGTTTGCTATATGATATCATGGTTTTAATTTAGTGCCTGGACATGCAATTTGAGATTTATGATTTTAAATCATAGATGCTCCAAACAAAAAAACATGGTTGAGGGATTTCAAATGTAAAACTTTACTCAATAAGTTTATATTTTGAAAAAAAATAAAGGACTCATGCCTTGGTGTTGAGAGATTGTCCGTACCAATTATATTAAAGAACACTTTACTGTTATTGTTGACTAGTTGATTATTATAAAATTATGCATATCTGATGTTTGTAATTGCAAACATCTATTAAATATTAATAAAAGGAACATAGAAATGTATGATTTTTCAATGCAGAGTCTTCAGATGTTCTAATATTTTGTTTATGAATTATGGTTTGCTTATTTGATAATATTGTATATGAATTGGGAATTTTTTTATTAGTTTTCATAATTTGTGGGATTTTCATATTTATGAGAAAAATACCAACTTAAAAAAATTCCTAATTGCATTTTCAAACAAAACTCCAACTTCAAATTTATCTGATTCCATATCAAATGTCTAAACGGACCCTAAGATGAGGAATTGTAACTATATAACTCCCAACTTTCAGGTGTTTGATATGGCAAAGAGATAACACATGGTTAATAGCACCAAGTTGACAACACTGCAAGCATTTTGTCACAACTGCTATCAGCTAGCAATTGGCAGCACTTTGCCCAAAATCTTTAGCTAATGCCTAATATCAATTGGCAACCATTCCATGTGTTAAATAATTTCACTTTGAACTCAAAAGTGCAAGAATTTTGTCAATATCTTCTATCAGCTAGCAAATTGGCAGCACTTTATCCAAAACATAGCAACCATCCATGTACTAATAACTTAACTCAAACTCAAAAGTCCCCATGACACAAAATCCAAACTGCTATGAGCAACTCCCAAATGTCTGAGGAAAAACTAGCAAACACAGACAGCGATATACACACTCGTAAGACGAGTTCCTTCATTATTTTTGTGTTCAACAGCATCAGATATCTTTAAGAATATGCAAGTGTTTCTAGAATCAAACATGAAAAGTTATTTAAAAATGCACTAAATCCAGTTTTTCACCAAGAAGATTGCGTTTTATTTGAATTATTTCTCCAACAGTTTCCAGGATCATTCCCAGCAAGCATGCAACATTTCACATTTTCCAAATCTTAATGCACTAGTTTCAGAGGTAAAATTATAATATCTAGTTTCCAACAAATCATATTTGAACAGCCATGGACAAAAGCAGTAACTAAGATGAGAGAAACCCATGATTCAGAAGTCACAATTTTCATTTAATCCACACCCTGCTGCTACTTCTCCCTTTCCCCGGACATCACTGTGTTCAGAAGGGAAGAGGAGAAAAACAAAGGTTCCAAACATTTTAACCTTCCAAGAAGTGAAAGATGCGTAAGTTTGTATGATCCAGCAACATGCTTTTGTAGGAAAGTAGCGTTAACAAGATGGTGAAGGCTAAACTCCAGAAAGACGAGATCTTATCAAAAGATGCAACATTTTTATGGGTTATCACATGTGTCGAAGATTTTACATCTCATGTTAAGGATTGTAACAAGTCAAAGAAGTACTTATACAAACACTAGAAAGGCAGTGAGGATGAAAAGCAAACTGTCTCCATGATTCCTCTATCTAACTACTTCGCTGGGTGAACAGTAGGGTGCTGCAATAATTAAATGAAAAAGGGAAACAGAAAACCTAGAGTTGCCGGACCGAGGCTTTAACCTTTTTCTAACATCTTAGCAACCTGAAGATATTAGTAATCACTTCTCTCTTCTGGTACAAGAAGTAACTATTTGCTTACTTTGTGCATCTTGAGATTCGTATGCTCTATAGTCCCGCATCTTTTGCCATATATAACATTGCAGCTTCAAATGAATCCTTATACCCGCAACCCCACTTTTTTTTCTTCTCCACGAAACAAAAGTTCCAGAAAAACTAGAGAAAGGAAAGAACTGCACCAATCTATTACGGTGACCCTAATTTTTTTTATGAGTATTATTACAATGACCCTAAATAATCAACTTTTAATAGTATAACATGAGATGCATAATCTTATATTTAGAAATAGAAGGATCTAACTTCAGCAACTATGTACGAGGAATGATCACAGAGAAGAAATATCAGAAAGTTGTGGCAACATAAAAACACATAACAGGATCAACCAAAATCATCAACCTAGAGCACAATATCATCTTGATTAACAAGGAAATATTCAATTTAAAACGATATACAGAGTGAACCAAATATAGAACTATCTTGCTACGTTTATTAGAATCTGATAAAGATGATACATGATCACTGTCCATCAATCAGCAGCAGCTCTATCTGTCATGAATTCTACAATTATAAAACTACAACAATTACACTTCAAAAGTGGAAAAAGAAAGAAAAAAAGATGGCTTCTGTTTGCATCTGATACATAACAACTTGCCCAGCAAACACTGTCCATCCACCACAAATTCTTCGTCGTGGGATTGGATGTGCCCCTTATATATGGTATCATTAAGATATGGAGGGAAAAAAAACATGAGGGGGCAACAAGCTGGAGATACATGAAAATAATCATAAGAATCAAAGTGAAAAGAATTAATTGTCCTACCACTCGATTGAATCGAAATGTATCACTGCACGCTTTTCTTTCCATTACCATAGTAGCTTAGGTACCATCGAACAAATTTCTTCAATCCTGTCTGTAGATCTGTGGTAGGCTTATATCCAAACTCCTTCTGGGCCAAACTTATATTTGCATGAGTAAACTGCACATCTCCATTCCTTGGCAACTTCATAATCAATCTCTTAGCCTTTACCTTTAACAACTTCTCCAAAATGCTGACAAGATCAGATACTGGGACAGGAGAAGTGTTGCCCAAATTGAACACCCTCAATTGAGCAGGACCTTTCTTCTTCCCACCACTTCCGGTGCTCTTCTTAGCCGTGTCCAGTGCCCCCAAACAACCCTTCACTATGTCATCAATGTAGGTAAAATCCCTCGCGACTGTGCCATGATTAGCTGCCTCAAAGATTGGAATTGACTTTCCCTTCAAAATATCCCTTGTGAAAAAGAAGTAAGCCATATCTGGCCGCCCCCACGGTCCATAAACTGTGAAAAACCTCAATCCAGTTATCGAAAGCCCATATATATGATTATACGTATGAGCAATCTCCTCACCAGCCTTCTTAGTAGCAGCATATAAACTAGCAGGTTGGTCTGTCCTATCCCTCTCTGAAAAAGGTACCTTAGTATTCAATCCATATACAGAACTAGACGATGCCCACACAATAGAAGGTTGAGGATTAACACTTTTGCAAACCTCAAGCATATTAACAAGTCCAGCAATGTTACTATGCACATATGAGCTAGGATTTTCCATAGCATATCGCACACCGGCTTGTGCAGCCAAATGCATAACATGAGTAAATGCAACAATTTCAAAAAGTTTCTTCAAGAGGGTGACATCATTGATGTCTGCCTCAACAATGTACACCCCAGAGCGCTCTAATAGCTCTTGCCTCGCTCTTTTGAGCGAAGGATCATAATAATCATTGAAATTATCCAACCCCAACACGCCATTTCCGCGGCGTTTTAAGGCAGCTGATACATGTGTTCCTACAAAACCAGCTGCCCCAGTTACCAACACACACATACCATTACTTGACCTTGGTTTTGCTGAAGCCTTAATCTTTTTCTCCCAAGCTGGATCACCATAAGAGCTTGTTCTAAGAGATCTCCTGAAGAGATCTGAAGAAACATGAGAGGAAGATGATGGTGATCTGTAAAAGAATACAAAGATTAACCCCACAAAAACAAGTGACCAAAAAATGATCTTGGCTAAAGAAAATTGTAGCCTAAGCCTATTATAAGGTGATTTTTCAATCTTGAATTTTCCTGGGGTTGATGGAGTATTATCAATGTGCTTCATTTGTGACATTATTCTAACCAAATCTTGAAAATTTAAACAATACCCAAATCAAGAATCTCTCCAAATCTTTTTCCTCTGATTTTTCTTGACTAAAAACAATACTCAGGGTTAGGGTTTGAGAAATTTTCCTTTTTTTTCTCTGTATTTTTGCCCCAAATGAAAGAAAGATTGATTCTTGATAATGTAAATGGGGATAAGGAAAACAAGAAAAAGGGGTATGGGAAATTTTAGCACTTTATCTATAAGAATAAGAATCTTCTTGATTTCTTGAAAGGATTGGTTATTGTTCAAGATTACTTTGTGGGGTTTCTTGAAATGAAGTAAAGATTGGATTTTTATCAAGAAAATGGATGATTGGAGAAAGAGATTAAGAAGGGGGTGGACTAATTAGGGAGGGAGAAGAATGAGGTTTGAAGAATTTAAAAATGGAATAATGAAAGATTTGGAGTGGACTATTAGATGGGTAGGGGGAGATCAAGATTCAAGAACAAAGTCAAACAAAAAATGTAAAATTAATGAAAATGGATTAGTTTAAACTTTGATTAGAGATGTTTGTAATTGAAAGATTTATTTTAATTTTTTTTACCATTATTGAGGTTCTTGGAGGAGAAAGAGTTGGGGGAGATGGGAGGAGGGAGATTATTGTATTTGTTTGGTGGAGGATTAAAAAAAAATGAAACCTTAAATGTGAGGCATTTAAATATGTATGGAATTTCTTGATTTTGAAAAAAAAAAGATTAATTTTGAGGCCTTTAATTTACCTAAATTGTTTACTTATTTTGGAAAATTAAAGGATTAATTTTGAGGTCTTTATTTACATAGAGATTTGGTTACTTTAAATATGAGGAGAGTTTCTTGAATTTTGGGAAAATGGATAATTTAGAGGTGTTTATTTAGATGAAAGAAAAATTGTTTTTACTTTAAATATGGAGGAGTTCATTGATTTTGGGAAAAAGGAGATTTAAGGTTTTTAGTGAAATAAGGATGGTTTGTTGGAGATGAAGTGGACGAAATTTAGGGGCTAATTATGAGGGGCTCCTAATTAACACCTTATTGGTTGGTGAGAAAGATTTATAGGGATTTGATAAAGTTTGAATATCTACATTCCTTACTAATTTCAATTTTTTCATATTCTCTCCATCCACTTTTACTAAAATATTTATTTTATTTATTTAGTTAGTTTATATAATAATTAATGATGGTATAATAAGATTATCGTTTACTTTTTAAGAGGTGTGTTAAGTCAAATACGACGATAAAAAGATCATTCCAATTATTCGCAGTTCACAAATTTATTGAAAAAATTATATAAATCGATTCGATACGATTAGGTTTAATGGATTTTTCATATTCTTTTGACATCCCTACTTTTCGGAGTATTATGAACATAAAACTTCCATTTTGCTTTGTTTTTTGGTACGTATCTTTCTTGAATTTAAAGGAAATGAAAAGTAGCTTGATTACCATTAGAAAGGAAGATCATAGATAATTCTTATACTTAATATTTATGGCAAATCTCAAATGCTAGAATATTACTAAATAGTATGAACTTCTTGCAAATATATAGCTTTAAAAATGCTTTCTTTTTTCTCATATTTCCATTTTTATACAAGATTATGTCTTGTAAAGTTCAAATAAATCAAACAAGTACAAATCATGATATTCACTTATTCTTCATCTAACTCAAAATCATTTGTATTCTAATATTGCACGAAGGGTTGAGAAATATAAGTGCCTTAATGGAAAAATATTCCAAAATTTGTGCTCCAAATATGTTACACTGTGGTTTTCCTCTTTCCATTTATGAGATTTAGTTAAAAAATGATTTACTTCTTACTTTGTACGTCGAATCATAGCTATAAGCTTTTAAGGGAAAAGATACAAAAATATTTACCTCTGAATTATATGAAATATTTCAAATTTGTCTTCGCTAATAATTTTATACGATTTAACACTGTATTATCTTGGTACTTGTTTAAGACCATAGTGATATTCATTGTGAGGCTGATAATGTGGATATTTTTGAAGGCTACCTACAAGGTATATGGTAATCCACGATAGGATACAATATCAATGATATCGTGAGATTGGAGGACTTAAAGAAAGTATATGGAAGAAAGACTTCTAGAACATTAATATACTCAAATAAGTACTTTTATAATTGGGTCTCTGGAAATTGTGTTGTACGTTTGTCCCCTATTTTTGTATAAAATTTGTATAGTGGGTGAAAGAGTTATGATGCTTTTTAAACAGAAACAACTCATCGACAAAAAGTTAACTAAAATACATCCTCAAAAATTAATTAAAAAAAATGAAAACATTCAACCAAGGAGAATTCTTTTTGCCTTTGTATGACCTTACGAATGAATAGAAGTTACCTACGCAACTTTACATTGGAGAAACAAGATAAAGCATACAAAAGGAGATGAAAGTTACTCCCTCCGTTTATCTTTACTTGTTTATATTTAACCTGACACAATGAATAAAGTGGCAATTTTACTATGTCAATATTAATTACTCATATTAAGCCATCTCACTCGTTGAAATATAACTTTGAAATATCTAGTACGTAATAATAAGAGGGACGAAGCTACTGTATTACACGGGATTCGGACAAACCTAGTAGATTTTGCGTAAACCTTATATTCATACTAAAATATCAAATACAACAGTGTATAATCGTTGTCTGTGAACCCACAAGCAAAGAAAGGTAGATGGGCTCGGTGAACTCCGTCTGTCCAAGCATTATTATTTTTTTACTTAATTAATATGTTGTAACAAAAAAAGGTTCTACTCTATTCACTACTAAGAACCCACAAACATTAAATTTTGGCTCAACCTCTGAATAATAAGAATGAAATAGGTATAAAATAACAAATTATCTCTTGAAATTTTAAATTGAACAAATAAAAATAATTAATTTTTAATATAATGAACAAATAAAAATGGATAGAGGTTAGATATATCTCATTATAGGGGTGTACATGACCGGGTTGGTTCGGGCTTTTCAAATATCAAACCAAACCATTTGTGTCGGATTTTTAAATCTATAAACCAAACCAAACCAATAAAATTCGGGTTTTTCAACTTCAGATTTTTTCGGGTTTTTTGGATTTTCAGGTTTTTTCTGGAAAAGTATTCATACAAACATATAATTTACTTGTACTTCAAATATTTCTTTAGTCCTACCAAAATACAACTATCTAAAATGTTTCTTAAGAAAATAACACAATATTATATGAGTAATGATACTAAAATATCCAACAAAATATAATAATAATGAAATCGTGTAAAACAAATATTGCAAATTAACAAATCATAATGAAAATGATCATAATTTAAAAGTATTAAATCATGCTAAAATAAGTTTAATAAGTATTAGTTACATGACTAAATATTAAAGGAAATTAAAATTAGATTATGTATTTGAATAAACCAATGTAAAACCATAGAACAAATATTCAATATAATTGTCATTCTTAGTGTTGAATTGATTATTTTTTTTGCTTTAGTATTAATTTAATTTTGATTTAAGCTTTATTATAATTACCAATATCTGTGGACTATAATCTTTATTGAACCATTTAGAATTCTAAGTTTCAAACTTGAAATAATAATATATTAAAAGATAAAAACTATGAAAAAGTATAAGAAATATTTAAAAATTATAAGTAAATATTTTTATGTATAAAATAAAATTTTAACATTATATATATAATGTCGGATTGGTTTGGTCTCGGGTTGATTTTTTTTAGTTAAAACCAAACCAACCCAAATATAGTTGAGGTTTTTTTCCCAATACCCAACCAAGTCAAACCAACCACTAGTCTAATTTTTTTCTCGATTTGACTCGATTTGCGATTTGGTTCGATTTTCGATTCGGTTTTGTACACCCCTATATCTCAACATGCCTTTGTTCTCTATTTAGGCAAGAAACTTGAAGTTTGTGGTGTTGAGTTAATACTAAAGCCCTAAAAGGAGACAAAGTCATGTGAGGGTCACATTTAAGTTTTAGGTATTAAAGGAGAAACAAACTTGTAAGCAAGGCAAAAGATCCTACTTTTTAAGCAATGAACAAGAAACTACAAATACGAACGGACGATAAGACAATGCTGTTACCTACTAACCTTCTATACTCCGTGTACTCCATACCCTTCAATAAAATGTCAAAAAAATTCATCTAGACACAACAATTGAGGCCATAACTACTATCAGATTAACAAAATAAACCAGTGACTTAACCAGATCATTCACAAAATTCAATCAATAAAATTAGATAATAGAACTAGTACTCCTTACATTTGCTCATACAAGGAAAATTGTTAACTCTGTTATAGTATACATTCCTTCAAAGACAAAAAAAACAGCTAAACTTCAACAAATACACTGAACATCATCACATGGCAAATAATTAAACAAGTTAAAGTCATTGTGTTCAGATACCAGCTATAGCCTGTCTTGTTGTACAAGAACTAAATTCTTTCACATGTTTTTACTTACACTCTACAACATATTGAAGTGGCTTCAATGCTTGGAGTACTGCTGAAGGACATCAAAGTAGTTTGGGAAGGTTTTCCGCGTACAGCCAGGGTCATTGATGGTGACTGGAACATCTGCACAAGCAGCAAGAGAAAAGGTCATGGCCATCCTGTGATCGTCGTAAGTATCAATTTCGGTCACATTTAATTTCTCCGGTGGGGTGATTATGCAGTAGTCAGGTCCTTCTTCAACAGTTGCTCCCAACTACAATTTTCATGCAAAAAGGTAAGAGTAGGGGAAAAAAAAGAACGAAAATGGAAGGAAGTCGAGGATAATTTCTACAAGTTTACCTTCCTAAGTTCTGTGCATATGGCGATCATGCGTTCAGTTTCCTTGACTCTCCAACTAGCAACTGATAAGAGAGAAGAGAGCACAATAAAGAAAGATGGAAGAACAGGAAAAAGAGAAAGGAAACACCCTGAGAACATTATGGTCTGCTCAAATAAAAATGCTGCTTAAGGTTAATATTTAAGCCATTGCTTTATGAACTTAGCCAGCAAAACTATAATATAGATCTTTATCCGCATAAGCTCTTCATAGATGTGAACAATTGAACTTGTTTTAGGATCATGTACATTTAACAAAAGAATAATGTACATACCTATTTGCAATATAAAGACAATCAGACTTCAGCGACATATATATGTCGAGCCTTATTTAAAGCTTGCTGAACACGTAAACTACACACTTGGAGAGAAAACATTAGAAACTTCTCCATTTTGTGGAGGTTTCTTAAATTTCACTATCACAGAAAAAACACTATTTCTAGAGTCCAGATCTATACCTTGATGCATGTGCAATCAAATATCATGCATACGTAACAGGTCACCAACTAATTTATATTGAACTTACATCTGAGGTTTCCATATTAACATGTTGTTTTTTTGGTTGTAAAGAAGATGGTATAGAAGAAGTAGAACAGTTGGTAGATTTCCAAGGATCTATGTAATTATGGATTTAGCTTGTAACTTTTTGGAGGTAGCCAGCATACCCTTAATGCTGAAGAATACAACTTTAACTTTATCAAAAAAAAGAAGAAGAGGGTGAGCCCATCCTAATTTGATAGACTAATTACAAGAGACATACCAAAGATGGATGAGTTCACTTCTTTCTTCTTGCATTACCTAACTAACCCAGCCTCAGGAGATACATATTTCTAAAACCACTTTCGCTATAAACTAGTTATGTTTTATTTCCAGTGTACTCTTTTCTATAAACGAGAAACTCCCAAGGAACTGCCTGAAACTTGGTGGATATTTCTAGCTTATATTTTGTACTTAATTATGCAAGAAAATTATCGTAAGACTTTGGATATAGCAGCATAGTGCATCTGATCCCACTCACCTAATTAAATATGAATAAATAAAAAGAAAACTTCAAATTCGATCTGATTGTCAGAAAGCAAAGCTAGCCATACCGTCTCTTATAGCAGTGGGACCATCAGCAAAAAGTGCAACTACAGCAAGTGTCATGGCGACATCAGGCATTTTATTCAGGTTCACATCAATGGCACGCAAATGCTTCCTTCCAGAAGAACTCCTTGGAGGTCCTTTGACTGTGACGCTATTCTCTGTCCACGTAACTTCTGCTCCCATTTTCTCAAGAACCTCAGCAAATTTGACATCCCCCTTCATGAAGGCAAACATAAAGACACAAATAAGATATTTCAGCTATAACATTGAAAGTCATCTCAATGCTGTCCTCGATTTGTGTGCTACTGTAAAGTGTAAAGAATGTATCATACACATAATATTCATTAAGGACTAACAAAACCCAAACTTGTTGAAGGACAAGATGTGAGTATACATAAGCATGCTACCACAAAGTCAACACGGAAAGATCAAAGAGAAGTTCAGCATGCCAACCCCCTCCCCTGGCTCAAAATGGCATGAGAAATACCTGTAAACTGCTGGTCCCACAACCTTCAACAGTGATGGTTCCACCTGTGACAGCTGCACAAGCCAAGAAGTAACTAGCACTTGAAGCATCACCTTCCACATAAGCTTTTCCAGGAGACCTAATATTTCATCAATCTTTACGTCAGCTGTTTTTGGTGATAACTTTACAAGCCATTAGAATGACCAAAAACAAACTTACTTGTATTTCTGACCTCCTCGGACAGAAAACCTGTCCCAGCTACTATTGTGCTCCACAGATATACCAAATCGCTTCATCAACTTCAATGTCATTTCGACATAAGGTACAGATATTAGTTTGTCAATGATTTCAATCTCCACATCTCCTAAAGCCAGTGGAGCAGCCATAAGAAGAGCAGTCAAGTATTGGCTGCTAATGGATCCCGACAGCTTCACCTAAAAGATAGTCAAGAAAGAATAGCTAAAGCACAAACTTCTGCATTATAAGGGTATTCTATGCTACGGAAACAAAAAAGAAAGAAACTGACAAGTATTGAACCACAGATAACATAAGAATCAAGAGTCATCGTATCAACAACAACATACCCAATGTGATCCCACAAGTGGGGTGTACGCAGACCTTACCCCTGCTTTTGTGGGGTAGAGAGGTGGTTTCCAATAGAGGATTCATCGGTACATTCACAAAAGAAAAAAAAATAAAAATCTTCTTAAAAGAAGCTAACTAATGAACCAAGGGCAACATAAGAATCAGGATTCATGGACATGTTCGAGGCAAAATTAATAGTTCTTCTCTTTTGTAGCTGCAGCAAGTCCCTAAGGAAAAGCTAAATAGGAGAAACTTTGGCAGAACAAGTAACTCAAACAATTGGTAAAATTTTCCCTTTGTTTTAGGACTACTTAAGAGGACTGAAACATAAAGATGTGATGCAGGGAATGGCAGGCAAAAGAGACCATTCCAGAACACTGTAATAGCAATATACAATTCATTAAGTAATATTGTTGGTCCTACCCATACCAGTCCTTGAGGATTAGGGTTATTGCTTAGCTTCTTCCTTGTTTTAGGCAAGTTTTATTATTTGAATCATCATTGGTTTAGGATGTGTTTGACACCCTGTCCAATTTAGGTGTTTTTCTTTTGTTACACCGTGACTTTTATTGTAAAGGTTGAAATTTCACTATTTTATATTAAAGTTGTATATAGGGGAGATAGAGGTTACTTTCAAAGTATTTGAACCCTTTTTAATATAAAAATGTGTCTCTATAGTACCTTTTTATAGATTAGGGTAATACTTGAAATAATTAAGAAGAGTGACAGAAATAGGTTCCTCTACAAAGAAAGTGGACAAAATATTCCGACAACTATAAATAAGATAAGGACAACAGCTATTTAGAAATGTAAGAGAATTACGATTTGTCCTCAAAAAAGCTCTTGATTCACAAGAACAGTGGATCTTATAGAAGCAGCTAGCCACATTTCTTTGAGCTTCATACAATTTTGTAATCATTCAACTTACTATTGTTAAGGAATTTAGAGTTTGGAGTTTGAGTTCAATCATAGAACATAAGATTTCTTTGCTTTAATAACAGACCTCTATTGGTTTTCCTTGGCTTTACTACTGATTCTTCCTGCATTAAGATGCCTCATTTATAAGGATGCGGCCATGATAAAAACCAGGTAAACTGTAGTTTTCCTTAGATGAAGAGACGACCATTTGTTGCAAGACTTAAGTCTCCAGTAGTTGCACCAAAACATACAACAAGGAAAATGAGCTCTGGCCCCTTCTCTCTATTCTCATATGTAGACTCACCTCCAAGCTTATTTTCAATTGGAACCTAAGTTGGAAATGATCTCTTTGTCTACAAACATTTTGAATTCTGAATAGTAACCTCTAGGAATAGAATAGTTACGTTAAACCATATAGGAAAAAAGGTATGCCTAATGCACTGGAAATTTACAGTATTCAAAATTATGAGAAGCATATTTTGGCTTCCTAGCCTTTTTGACCAAGCTTTTGGGAGGCAAAAAGTGTTTTTTTTTCTTCCAAAAAGTTCTAATTTAAAAAAAATGAGGTGTTTGGCCAAGCTTTTGGAAGAAAATAAGTCCTTTCGGGGAGTAGCAGAAACTGTTTTTCAAAAGCTAAAACAAGTAGTTTTCCCCAAAAGCACTTTCGAGAAATTAAAAAACTTGGCCAAACACTAATTGCTGCTCAAAGTGTTTTTAAAATTTATTGGCCAAACACAAACTGCTTTTCACCAAAAGCACTATTTTGAAAAAACACCTAAGAAAATAAGTTGATTTCAGAAGCTTGGTCCAATAGGCTATAAGCAAGGATATTATTCAAATGTATTCTCGAAGTAGGTTAGACTATGCCAATTTCTTCCAGCCTTAGCTTACTTTAACTTTATAAGCAAAGTCTTCTCCGCTTCTGCAATCTAGTTACTTGTTCATATTACAGTTTTAAGACATTATTTATTTAAATTATAAATATGGCAGAATAGAACTTGTAATCCTCACCTTCCCTCCTGGAAGACCTCCCTTGCTGACAATTCGAACAGGAGGACATTTCGTACCAAGGAAACAATCAACCTCTGCACCAAGCTGCTTAAGACCATCAACCAAATCACTAATTGGTCTCTCTCTCATTCGAGGAACTCCATCAAGTACATACCTGTAACAAGAGAATGACCTAATAAACTTAGTAACATGGTAACATTGTTTTTAATCGATAAAACTGCCCGCCATAAAGAAGCATTGGAAAAGATGTTAAGACAATGTATGTACCATTGTATGCATCACACAAACTTTTCAAGATCCAGTAGATATCTAACTATTCATGCTCTCAAAACCTCACGTCGCTGACAATACCTTCCAGGAAATCAGATTTAGCAATCTATGTAGAAAATTTTAGTCAGAAATACCACAAATGCAATACCTGAAGAATATCAGAATAGCTTTAACAGCAATCAATCAATTTTGCTTCAATACCAAGCTAGTCAGGTCGGCTTATTGAATAATCTCTAATCATTTCGCTCTAGTTAGGCCAATTACATTTCAATAGTTTTGACTTCCACTTAAAAGAGTGAAATGGAATTAAGAAGGGATGCTATTAGACCTTGAATTTCCGCCAGCTACAGCAACTGCTGCTGTTAGTGGCCGCATCGCAGTTCCTGCATTTCCAAGGAAAAGTTGAATCTCTTCCTTGGACTCTTTACCAACAGGGAACAACCCACCACAACCTTCAACAACAGCTCGTTGGTTTCCACTGTCATCTTCTACTTGCAGTCCAAGTGTTTTTAAGGCACCAAGCATGTAATGAATATCATCACTACTTAGCAAATTGTCAACAACAGTTGTTCCCTGAAATTCAAATGCAAGTCACATTTAATGGCCACAAAAGATTGTTGATACATACAGCAAACATAATAAAGTAAAAGATTATTTACATACATTTCAATGTGACAATCATCTTTTGCAGAACTGTAAAGAATGAGAAGTGTGAACTTTCGCTGCTTAAAGGTGTTCGCACAGTTGATCATGGTTCAGACCTATTATGCTATAAAAGTCGTTCAAGCCGCCTTCAGCTTCGGAAGATATAATCCTAGTTGGTAAGAGGAGCACCTTATAACTCAACTAGGTGTTGCTAAAAACACCACTAACTCTCCTAGGGGGGGAAAGAAGAGAAAACTTCAATGTTGAAGAAATCACATGAAGCTAAGTGTTAAATGATAAACAATGACAAACTTTTATCATGAGTATGAAAAGTATTCCTTTCTTTTTTTCCCTTTTCATAATAAGCAGGCAAAACATACTATTTCGACCACATATTGGCTGTATAGGTATAGATTGTTTGCATACACATCCATTCTTGTTCAAATAACCACTCAATGCCCAAACCCACCCTAATACTATTTCAATCAGGTGACAAGGATATTTTATAATTTTGAAAGAACCACAAAGGGATGCTGGAGAAAGACTTAACATAAATCCACAACAACAGCTTCTTAGAAACCAAGGTGAACTACTGCAACCATAAGAAATATACATGCATTATGCAACACATTGGGGTCGTTTGGATATAAAGGAACCACGTATAGCTCTGAATACATAACCAACAAATACACCATCTGCATCTAACATGTTACAGGAATTATTAATCCCATTATAAACTTCCGCATAAGATAATATAGTGTTTGGTTTGTCCCTTAACCTATGCAACATTTGGTTGGTAGTGTTAAAGTATCCCATTACTTTATGCGGGATAAAAGGTGGAACAAAAATACTTGTATTAGCAATGCAAAGACTAAACTATATAAAGACAAAAAAATCCCTTTTAGAGTAATTAATCCATATATTACAATCTCTTCATTATTCATCACTATATAACAATCCCTCATTATTAATCCTTTGCATAAATAATCCCACCAAAACTAACATGTAAACCAAACAATCACTTAAAGAGCGGCCCAGTGCACTAAGCTCCCACTGTGTAAGGGGGTGTGAGAAAGGACCGAACCACAATCGTTTATTGTAGACAATCTTACCTGCATTTCTACAAGAGTTTGTTTCCATAGTTCAAACACGTCACATGACAACAACATTACCAATTTCGTCAATGCTCACCTTCAAAACCAACAACCACTAGCACCTTGTTTGGATTTATATTGTATTGTTAGTTTAAATACAATGTTTTGTTTTAATTATTACTTAAAGTTTATTGTATTGTATCGTTTAAATATATCGTTAGGTAACAACGAAAGTCCCATTTTACGTAACAACCAATTTATTGTGATCGCATTGTTACCTTTATATTTTTTTTGATAACTGAGAAATCCGTCTGTGACCCGCCCTTTTAGACCAATCACAACCTTCTAAACTCGGTGGATAATGGGCCCGCCCCTCTACCCTTCTCCACTTAAATACCGGGCTTCGCTTTGCATGGTGTGGGGCTTGAACCCGTGTTGTTACCTTTATATTTTCTTTTCATTTTATCTTTATTTATTATTTAATAATCATATTTAATCCTTTATCATATTTGTAGCTTACTTTTTTTTGTAGATCTATCATTCAAATTATTGATGTGACACATTATGTAATGACGGAGAAGGATACAATTTATCCAAACGTTGTATTCATTAAAACAATACAATGTAATACAATACAATATGATACATTATGAAACAATACGTAACAACCATCCAAACAAGGCGTAAATGCACTAATAATTGATTACTTACTTCAGATAGGGCAGCAAGAAGGAGAATACGATTGGATAGGGATTTAGAGCCAGGCAATTTGACAGTGCCTGATATTTCTTTGATGGGTTGCAGCACAATCTCAGAAGGTTTCTGGGTAGTAGCCACTGATGCTGAAATCCTAAAAGTTGAAGAATAAGACCTTGTTGTCAAAACTGAATCTTTATTCAAAACCCACAAAGATTTTGCTGATTTTTTCAGGTTTTTAGATCCAAAAGAAAGTGAAGGGGGAAATGTGGGAACTTGGGGTTTATGAGTCTTGGAATTGGGATAAAGGGTTTGTATCCCCTGTGTCATTTTGCTAATCTGTGCCATATTTTAGGCTCTTTCTGTGCGTCTGTCTTTGGTATTGAGAGCTGAAGTTTGAGTCTTTGCAAAAGATAACTTTTTATTACAGAAATTTGTTTTAAGGTGGAAGGTGATAAGTAGACTGAAAGGTAATGGGGTTTGTATGAGGTCCCTCCCAACAAATCTTTATCTGTAAATTTTTTGCTCTGTTGTCTGTTCTAAAGGGGAATAAGTGGCTGAAGATCAACACTTGGTTCTATTACAATTTACATATTTGTCTTGTTTGTACTTCTATTAAGGGGTGGATTTCCCGTGTTCGAATTGGATATGAAAATTTTGATTTTCGAATTGAAGAAATGATAATTCAAATCTTGGATTGGTTTTTTATGTTTGGTTTGAATTAATTAGTTTGGACATCTCGAATTTTTAAGCATTTACGATATATTATAGTAACAATTACCAGCCTCAATTTATTGAATGATTGATTTACTTTTTAAAAATGTATTACATTCTACCTTTAACAAATATTGAGATCACTTGTGCCATATATTAAGTTTTACTTACTCACAAGCATTTTTCATTTTTATCTGGACTAATAATCGCAAATGATATTGGATTAGTTGTGATTTTATGTCAATCTAAAGTTTGAAAGTTGTTGGACACTACCAGATCACCTACCAGCTCTCATTTGCTTTCATTAAGATTAAGATAATTAAATCTAAATACATATATAAATGATTAAGATATTATCTCTGATCATTACATAATTAAAATTGTTTGTTTTTCAATATTTGAACACCTAATTTATTTGTTCATAAACATAATAAGTATACCATTCAAATAAAAGAGCAATTAACTATAAAAAGATATGAATATAAATATAATACTACTTCTTATTATAAATAAAAGAGAATGAAACATTTATGTTTGCTAGTGATGGTGGAAGATAGTTTGTAGACATGGTGGTAATGATAGTTGTGATGGTGGATGTGATTGGTGTTTGTAGTTACTAGCGTGATAATGGTTGTGATGGTGAAGTTGGTTGGTGATAGTTAAATAATATGTGGTGGTTGACGATATGTTGATGGTAGTTGACATCAGTGTGGAGGTAGCCGGTAGTAGGGATTGATCGCATTGATGGTAATGGAGGTGGTGGTAATAGTGAATATAATTATAATGATGAATGTGATAGGTGGTAGCAATCAACAATAATAGTTGACGGTTATGATTATTGACAATATGATGATTGTGATGACAGAAATAGCTAGTGATTAATGAGGATAATGATAGTTGACAATGCTGGTGGTGATAGTGATGATGGTGACAACGGGTGATTGTGGATTCATGGTGAAATTTATTCATAAAAAAATGTATTTCATGATATTAAGATTTTGTTTAACTCAAACCAAATAAGTATTTAAATCTTAATATAAATAAAATTCACTTAATGACCTAAAGTTTAAACCATTCAAATTCCCGCTGCAAGAAAATGAAGCCCCAAGCCTTCTTCCCATAATAACTAATTTAATAGAAAATTATGATTTACAAAAAATTATACTCACATAAATATTATGATAAATAAGAATTTCAAATTCCAATTCTTAAATTTCATGTTTTTTTATAAGATAAAAATAAAAAGAACAACACTAGTAAAGATGTTTAGTGGGTTGGTGAGATGTGGATGATTAAAGTGGGTAGATAAAATCACTAAGATAAGATAAGTTAATGTACCAACTTTAGTCATCCAAACATTATTTTAATGTAATGGAACAATTAAAAATGGAGAATATGCTAAAGCTCCAAAACATTATTCTAAAAATAGAGTGGGACCATACTCAACAACCTGGTTGGACAAAAATTGACCTAACAAAGAGCCTATTACTTTCACATACTATTTGATTCAAAAAGTGGAAGGAGACACTGTGGATAGGAAGGATTAAAGCTAGACTTTCAACAATCAAGAACAACCAAAAGTTTCAACTACCACATAACTTTGGATGGAGACAAATCACCATCCTTCAACCCTTTGTCTATGGTAGGGCCACATAACTTTTTTATTCAAAACTCATTGTCTCGACTAATTTGGATTCATTTGATGTAATACTGATATACTAGAGCTCGTTTGGACATACGACACAAAATCATGATATGACTCAGATTAGTATGAAGTTGAAGTTTTAGTTTAGATATGCACTATGAATTTCTCATGTTGTATTTTTTTTTTTTCTCATAAACAGGAAAATCCCACAAGTTGTAGAAATTATCAAAAAAAATCCAACTCTTATACAAGCTTGCCAAATGAGCAAAAATTTATAAACAAAGTATAATATATTACCACATGTTTATACTAAAAAATACAACATTTATTGATTGAACTTTAATTCATATAAAAAGTAAAATTGAACCTAAGTTGTAATATACTACTCTTTAATATAATCCTCCGAGCTTAAAATTGAACATGAGTTGCTTAGAAAAGACTCATGTTAGCTTCACAAAATTAGATTTCCATATTTTTCTTCCATGGCTTAGAACCAAAAGCTAATAAAAGAGAAATACAATAATCCAATTCCTCATTAGCATATCAGTGATTAATATAAGAGAAGTTAAAATATCACCTATCGTTTGGTATCACAGGACTAGTTATCCTGGGATAACTTATCCCATCACTATGGTATAAATGGTGGGATAAGTTTATCCCAAACATGGCAACCAAACAAGAAACAAAATTTTTATCCCATCACTATTTATTTTTATCCCTCACACCAAACGAATGATAACTTCTCCCCCAGCCATTTAAAATTAAGCAGAAAAATGTGCAGAAACAGTCTATTTTAATGGTAGAACATATGTACTTTCATCAGTACCATTAAGGCAATACTTTGTAATGAATGTTGCCAAAAGATTATTTAGTCCAATTGCTTTGGAACAGATAGCCACAAAGTGATAACTATAGTAAAGACAAAGAAAGCCCCTTGTTTATCAGAAGACCTGAAATTCCAATTATAAATTGGACCTCATTATCACTCGACCAAACAAAAGTTACAAAACTCAAAGATATGTTTAAGTGTACATGGGTCAGGAGCATCCATAAAAGCCTATTTCTATCCTCATCTTGGGGTTCATTCTGGTTGCCCCGCTGCTCAAACTGAAGAAAATGACGAAGAAATTGTCTTTATTGAAAATATCAGAACTGCCGAGGCCACTTGGTATCGATTTCCACCATTATCTCCAACCTCAGAACCAAAACGAAAACAACTTTGGTAGACGCCAGCAACCAAGGGTAAGTAATAAGAGTCTAAGAAACTTGTTTAGCTGCAGCTATAACAGCCTCTGCTGTGATTCCAAACTCCTTGTATATTTTTCCAGCAGGGGCACTGGCACCGAATCTGTCAATTCCAATGGCCTTCCCCTTGGATCCGACGATCTTCTCCCACCCAAATGTGGTTCCAGCTTCAATGCTAACTCTAGCGGTAACAGCTGCTGGAAGGACACTTTCCTTGTACTCAGCTGATTGCTCATCGAAAAGCTCCCAAGAAACAAAGGAGACAACTCTCACGGCCTTTCCTTCCTTTCTGAGTTCATCAGCAGCCTTGACAGCAATTTCCAGCTCTGAGCCAGTACCAATCAAAATGACATCAGGCTTGTTGCCTGAAGAGTTGTCTGATATAGTGTAGCCACCTTTTGCTGTTCCTTCAATAGAAGTTCCAGCAAGCTGGGGCAACTTTTGCCGAGAAAGAGCCAGGATGGATGGTGTCTTACTCTTGAGGATGGCCACCCTGTAAGCACCAGCTGTTTCATTACCATCTGCTGGACGGAGCATCAGAACATTGGGCATTGCACGGAAACTTGCCAAGTGCTCAATGGGCTGATGTGTAGGTCCATCTTCTCCAAGCCCAATTGAATCGTGAGTCATAACATAGATAACGCGTGATTCAGCCAAAGCTGAAATTCTAATGGCTGCTCTCATGTAGTCAGTAAACACAAAGAAAGTAGCACAGTAGGGAATTAAGCCGGGGCTGTGGAGAGCAATTCCATTACAGATAGCTCCCATACCATGTTCACGAACACCAAATCTTATATTACGCTCCTCTGGGGTGCTCTTTTGGAAGTCACCAAACATTTTCATGAGGGTCATGTTTGATGAGGCAAGATCAGCACTACCACCAAGGAAACCAGGAAGAACCTTGGCAAGAGCATTCAAGTTTTGTTGGGACAAGTTTCTGGTGGCATCTGCTGGACTTTCAGGTGTGTAGGTCTGAGATTCAGAAAGCAAGCATAGTAATTAATCAGTATAGATTTATTTACATGTTCCAGAACTAGACGGGTATTTAGGAAGAATGATTTAATAGAAAAGCATGACCAAGGAATTGTGATGCAAAATAGTTGATTTGACTTATAGAATGTTGGGTAAAAATGAAACAAACTCTCGTCTATATAAGGAGGCAAAAATACATAAAACCACCCAAAAACTAAGAACTCAATATGAAGATAGTGCAAACCAAAAGCAGTTGAAGTCAGCTTTTCAATTGGAGAGAGAACGATAAAAATGACTACTTACAGGAAGAGCTTTCTCCCAGTCAGCAGGTAGTTCACCAGTGATGATGGATTTGAGGTCTGCAGCTTCCTCTGGGTACTTCTTCTCATATTCAGCAAACTTGGAATTCCATCCAGCTTCAAGAGCAGCACCCTCGGGAACATGACGGCTCCAATGGCTGCAAGAAGTAGCAAGTGCACCAATAGCTAGTAAGTTACCAATAATGTTCAAATGAATCTGGAAAACGAGAACGGAATAGTACCTCTTGACTTCTTCAGGGACATGGAAAGGCTCATAAGGCCATCCCAAGTTCTGCCTTGTGGCTTCTACTTCCTTAGCTCCAAGTGCGCTTCCGTGTACACTGTAACTGTTTGACTTGTTGGGCGAGCCAAAACCAATGGTTGTAGTCACCTGAAAGGAGAAAGGTTCAGTAAACCTAATGATAAACGATATGAACTGAATCTATGAAGGAATCTATAGTGACATTACAAATAATGAATTAATCATGCATCCTAACTGAGGGAAACAAAAAATAAAGGAAATGGGTTGCAAAAATGAAATGTAAAGTTATCAATAAGAAACAAGGGCAAAAAGATGCAACAAAGTATATACAATAACTCAACCATAATACTACTTTCCAGGATTACCTCCTAGTACCCAACATAAAGATGCTACGGGTAAAGTACCTTGATCAAAGTGGGTTTGTCTGTGACTGCTTTTGCTTCCTTAATGGCAGCACGAATCTCATCATAACCAGTGTTACCATTCTTCACCCAGATTACATGCCAACCAAGAGCCTCATAACGGGCAGCAACATCCTCAGTGAAAGCGATTTCTGTGTCACCATCGATTGAGATGTGGTTGTCATCATAGAAAGCAATCAACTTTCCGAGCCCCCAGTGTCCAGCAAGAGAAGCAGCTTCTTGTGAAATACCCTCCATCTGGCAACCATCACCAACAATACAATAGCTGCATGAACACCGATACCATTAGTCAAACAAACAGGCTGCATTAAATCCTAGAATTGTTTATTGCATTCAAAATAAAAAATAAAAAAGAGAGAGTGAGGAGACTCTCACGTGTAGTGGTCTACAATCTCAGTATCAGGCTTATTGAAACGAGCAGCCAAGTGCTTCTCTGAGAGGGCCAAGCCAACGGCATTGGCAATCCCTTGTCCAAGAGGCCCTAACCACAAGAAAATAAATATCATAATCAGCTATACAGCTCTCAACGAAAAGCTACCTACACATATATACATAATGCACCACCAGATAGAAATCTAATAAATGTAGACGGACATATAAAAAGTGCACTAACCAGTAGTGACTTCAACACCAGGTGTCTCAAAGTTCTCGGGGTGTCCAGGGGTTTTGCTTCCCCACTGACGGAAGCTCTTCAAGTCCTCTTCCTAGTCAAAATATAACAGTGAACATCATCAGCACAGTTTAAACAACACAACGGCAGATATTAACTCCAAATGTAATCTAAGTAAATTCTAAGTACAAACACACTTCAAAAAACAAAAGCTCATTAAGCGAAAAGACAGATAAAAATCATTAGTAACTGTCCAAAGTGTACCAAAAATCATGTTTCAGTTTTCAGTGCTGTATGGAGGAAATATTTTTCTGCAAATGAAATGGATATACCAGAAAGATGTGTCTTTGGTATGAAGGAAAATATTTTCCCTGGTTTACCCACTTAATTTCAAGTGAATCATTGATTGGTTAGTGAAAAATATCTTCTGAAAAAATATTTATCGCAAATTAGATAGTGCTTCAATGAATTCTTTTAGTATCAAATACTGATAACAGTGTGCAAGTATTGGTTGAGCAAGTGATATGAAGTATAAGAGCTAAAAATAGTTATAAAGGGAGAATGACCTGCACCCATTAGAGCACAAGCCATTTCCCCTTTTAGTGAAACATAATTCTCTGCAGAACTCAAAAAGATAAGAAGCTTTTAAAGATCCAATTCAGAAAAATAAAAACACAAAGCAGAAAATATATAGATCCACTCATGCATACACAAATTTAAGGGCAGAAAAGAGTTAAAAGACTTAAGGATTTTTACCCTGACAGAATCATAGCCAGCGAGGTGAAGCAAAGCATACTGAAGCATACATCCATGTCCGGCGGAGAGAACAAAGCGATCACGATTAAACCAATAAGGGTTCTTGGGGTTATACCTCATGATCTCATCGTACAATATATGACCCATAGGAGCACATCCCATAGGTAAACCCGGATGACCCGAATTCGCCTTTTCAACAGCATCAATAGCCAAAAATCTGATCGTATTTACAGATTTCTCAACAAGGGCATTATCAGTTTTCTCTAAAGTCTCTACAGCAGCTGAAGCGCGAATCGCTGAGTGTCTGCCGGAGGCGGCGGCGGAGGGAAGAATATGGCGGCGGAATGAGGTAGCAGTGGTGGATTTAAGACCGGAAAAAGTTGGAAGAGAGAGGGAAGAAGGGGAAAGCTGAGAGTTAGTGGAAGAAGAAGAGCCATGGCGCAAAACTGAACGAGAAAGGATAGCTTGAGAGAGAGTGAGAGAAGAAGAAGAAGCCATGGCTTTACACAAAGAGAGAAATGTGAGAAGATGAGTTGATGTAAATTAGGAAAATGAAATGTAGAGTGGCCTTTATATGGCTTTTGAGGTATTGGCTCCTTGTGGCTTTAAGAGATACTTAGGAAAAGGTGTCAATGTCATGCATCGATAATCGGTATATAAATATGTCATTTAATTTTGATTTATTTAATATAATAAAAATATAACTTTTTTTTATTTTTGATTATATGATATTAAAATTAGAGTAGAGCTTGATTTTATTCAGATTCACATTGCATAGGACCTAATTAAGAGGAAAGGGCTCTATATTAAGGATGTATATAAAGTTGAACAAGTAAACATATGCATCATACATGATATAATATGTGTCTTACATAATTTAATACAAATCAGTTTGACTATATTTCACGCAAATTATCATATAAATAAGTGTATTTACTTGTTCAACTTTCAACAATATAAAAATGGCTCATTTAATTACTTTTCCATCCTTAAACTAATCTTGTATGATTGCTTGTGATTGTTTAATGTAGGTGAAAGGGGAATTTCTTTATTTTGTGGTTTTTTTTGGACCATTTTTTTTAAATTTGGTTCTTTGTCGTTTCAAGTCAATTGACATAATGTTAATCGTCCAAATTTAATGATTTATTTTTCTTCTGAAACTTGAGAAGTTTGATAGAAGCGATTTAGTGAGAGTGATGAGATGAAAGCAATTTTCTGGAGAAAAAAAATCATGACCAAGAATGAAAGAGACATTTGAAAGGAATATATTGTTTATATTCTCTCATTTTTTTTCTACTTTATATTTTCTTTTTGTAGACAATGATCTTTAGCAAGTATTTTTTTTTTACTCTCCCCAAGAGGGCAAATTCGGACTCATAATCTTCGAATTGAAAGTGAGGGGTGTTTATCATCCAAATAATTTCCTCTCGTCATAAATCATTGTTCAGCTAAGAAACAACAAATTAAAAATATTTGTGGTCTCCACTATTTCTTTCTTTTTCTCTTTTTTTGTATTAATTAATAAAGATGTAGAATAGTAGCATAGTCTCAAAATTGGATTATGGCTATCAAAATAAAATAAAATAAAGAGGAAGAAAAAAATCAAGTAGAGAAACTTGGAGAAATATTAAGTCCAATAATAATAACATATGTAAGTGAAATATCACGAATTTGGAAATGGTAGAATATACAGCGATATTGTTAGATATTGATGGAGATAGAGATGTTATTTCTTATATATGTTTATCTCAAAAAAAAATGTAATCAAAGCAAAATGATATGTAAATAAATTAATAAGATAATCAAAACAATTACTAATAATAACAAAAGCTAATATAATATTATTAAATTAGGTGGGTGGAATTCAAGAATCCAACAACCAAATTAGGTTTGTTAACTTTGACACTTGACACCCTTCATACATAAAAAGTCCCTAAAAAATAGTTGGTAGAAGCTATGTTTTGGGTCAAAAAAATCATCTCACCTAACCATATAGCAAAATCCAACTGAAAAATAAACATATTTTTAGTGAAAAGAATTACTAAAAAATATTGTACCTACTGTTTTTGATGTGGAATTCTACGTCAGGCTTAAGATTTTTTTATTTTTTTTTAATATTGTTCTAGAGTTGTCAAATTTAGTTTAAAGAGAAAACAAATCCTTCTTCGTAGCATTGAAATCGAAAAATTTAGTAAGTGTATTATATATAGGGAGCTCTTTGGAACTTCATGGGAGCCATGGCTGAAGCTTTGAGCTTGCCGACACACCTGTAAAACAAATCAAAAGAATAAAATTGCAAAGGGATAAGATAAGGGGGTCTGATTTGATGTTTGTTGGTGATTGATTTGGATTTTGAGTGGTTGTTTTGTGATGGTTGTTTGGTGGCTGATGGTTCGTTGAGTAAGAAAAACAAATGGCGTTGTGGAGGTGGACTTATGGTGGTGATGGGTTGGTTGTTCTTCGCCGGAGAAGACAAAGAAGATTCTTGTAAACATTCAAATGAATGATTTCTCCAATGAGATTAGAGATAAAGTGGGTGGGATTTAGTGATAAAGAAGATATAATTATTAGAGAATTTTAATAATTAATTAGTGTAAAATAGAGTTAACAAAAAGAAAGTTAATTAATAAAGAAAATAAAACAAAAAGAATATAAAAAATTATAAAATTTGATGTGGCACTAACGTGGCAGCGAGTGTAATACACTACATATGTAATAAGTCATCACAATAGTTTAAACATATAACTGACTTTTAGAGACAAATTTAAGAGGCAATTTATGCCTTTTCCCTTTAATATACACGCCATTGCTTCTTTGAATGGAGAAAGAAACAAAAGAAGTTAATACCCTTATCTATTAAAAAAGATTCATACATTTCTTGCCCTTTTTTATTTTATATTTGAAGTTTATTTTGAATACATGAATAATCTATAAATAAATAAATTAAGAAAGGAACATTTGGTAGAATTAAACACGTGGAAAGATGATTAGAATTATACTATTATTAACAATATAAGGATTGCTTACAAATTAGTTATACAGATCGTCTCATAATTATATATATATTAGTTATATCAATTTTAAAATTATAAATTAAATATCATATTAATTATATAAATAAATAATTTATTCTTAAACTATGAAGTATAATTTTATTTATGCATAATTCTCAAAATTTAATATATGTATAACTTATCTCTAAATCGTTATAAACGCACGCAAGAGCAGATTGGTCATTTTTAGCAGGCGGCAATTACAAGGCCAAAAGACCAATTGGCACTAAAAATAGCAGCACCCAATACAACTTAACTTGGAGAAAAAAAAACACAAGAAAAATACAACTTAACTTGCTCTTCACCTAGTTATTATAACCACTCTTGTTTTTTTCTTTTTCTGTTGGCTTGTGCCTTATTTGACTTTTCACTAGATATTCGATATTAGTATTAAAATTTAATTATATTCAAAAAAATTATTCTGTAAGGTTCCTTTTTAGGATGAAACATTTTCTATCAAAAATTTATATTTTATGATGGCATTTAGGTCAAATTAGAATGGGTTAGGATATTTTAGTTGGCAAACTTAGGTGGTAGAATTAGTGTCATGTGGTGCCACGTTACTATGGTTAACTCTTAAAGATATTTGTGGTCACTTAAGATAATTGCAGGCGTATTTTTTTAGTCTCAAAGTATAATAGAGGATATAAATGGTCTATTTTGTTTAGTTCAAGGGTAATTTTGACCATTATTCGAAAAAATAATGATGAATTCCTTAGATGATTCAATAAAGCTTTTTGATTCAATTACTCTGTCTCCTTTTATTCCATTAATTATGAATTCTTCTTAAAGAATATTACTTAGTTTTGTATGTTTGAATTCAAAAGACAGATATATTATTAGACAATGAAAGTAAAAGCATACCAAGTCAGGATGGCCGAGTGGTCTAAGGCGCCAGACTCAAGTTCTGGTCTTCGTAAGAGGGCGTGGGTTCAAATCCCACTTCTGACATTATTTTATAAAATTGTTTTTTTGCCTCTTCCCATAAATAATTTCAGTTTATAGTTAAGGTTTACCCTGCCATTTTTTTCCGAGTAAATACATACAATACATCGAGTGTTTATACCAAACTAAAAAAGTTAACCGTAGTCACTAAAGATCAAAGTAAAGTGAGTTTAAAGTATATAATGTCTTCTAAGTTACTGATAATTGTTACTAGTATCATTTTAGCAAGTCTATTGATTATACTCTCTTTATTAGTTGCACTCATTAAAATTGTTTGGTAAGAAAGATAAGAGATAATTAATATCGAGATTAATTTTAGAAAGAGTTTATTCCACATTTAATTGAGATAAAATTGAGGGATAACTTATTCCGAAATTAGTTATCTCCACATTAAAGTGTTGTTTTTGTCCCTCAATATGGTAAGATAACAAACCTAGAAATTGAAATAATTAATCCCAAGGTAACTTGTTCCAAACCAAACCAAATGAGTAAGAGTTGCTCTCAGGTGAAATGAGAAACTTTAACGAGTAGAATCTTTTGTTAACTTGTATGTAAAATAAGATGCTACACAAATAATTTATTTTCTCATACAACAGAGACTCATGACTAAGCACAGTATTTACAAGATCATGTCACTTCATGTAAAGCTCAGTTTCTCACCCTGGAGAAAGATAGAAAGAAGTTCCATTCATTTATCTTTAAAATTTAAACCAAGAACTTACATCATCTTGACTCGTTTACAGTTTGAAACAGAGCTCCGAATCCCTCTGCCTGTTACAGAATATGCGGCTGCTGCTGATCGAACAGAAGGCGACTTGTCAATGTATGCATACCTTTCGTTACCATTCCAGTATAGAATCACCCGGTTAGTGCAAGCATGTGACCAGCTATCTCCTGTTTAGCAAGACTTAATAAGAAGCTAAAATAGGGACAATGCTTAATACAATAATATCACCATCTTCGTTTTCCTCAAACTTGTAAAAACCAGAACAATTTTCTTCAGGAATGTGGAGGGTTCGGAGCCAAAATCAGCAACATAGCAGGCATATAGTGTAACAAGTTATATCATTACAAAAGGAGGCTTTGTAATTACCTAATGCAAGAGTTAATTGATATTGACCTTCTGTATACTTGGTGGTGACTTGATTCAACAGGATAACCTACACAAATAAATCAATTCATATAATCGTAAGTAACACTGTCAAATCATGTACAGAAAGAAAATCACTTAGGTAACAAAGTTATCCTTACTGCCAAAGTATATTTCTTTGCAAGCTTCATCAGCTTTAAGGCTATTCCACCCAGTAGTCGGGTTCTAAGGGCCATGTCATCAAAATCTTGACGGAAATGGAATGTAATGCTATCAATTATAACCACCTTCACCTATTAAGCATAAAATTTAAGAGATTACATATTTTTGGTAATGAGGATGAATATTTAAAAAGAAAGAGTTACTCTACCCACATCTTTATGCTCTGAAATGAACTTTTCCAAGTAATTTACAACAGCAATTTGCTCTGTGTAACTACAAACGCGAAAATAGAATATATTCTCAAGGAAATCCTTTGGCTGCATGTTAACTTGACAAGCTTGTAAATCCCTCTTTAAAAATCCGTGATATTCGAGCATATCTTCCAAACAAGCTTCAGCAATTTGTAAAGCACGCTCCACCATGAAGCTTCCTTCTGTATCTACAAAGTGCATATAACGCTAAGTGCTTGGCTGATTTTAGAAAGAGACTAGCTATAATTGATGTAAGATGTGAAGAAAAAGACAACTCTATCAGCACGTACCTATATATACTGCCTTGCCTTGGAGACCGCCATAATCCATGGGAATTTGAACGTTCACTGCAAGTTGTATCCTGAATTTTGAAGCGTCTTAACCACTAGAAACAAAAATGAAGCTATTTCTAATACACAGGAAGTACATATGACAACGATTACCCAAGTTGCGTTTTACCAATTCCTGGCACCCCACCTGAAACAATCAGAAAATAATTTATCTTCACTTGACAAGAGCTGCAAACATGTCGTCTTAGAAATGCCAATAAGCAAGAGTGAACACCTTATGATATGTTAGTAATGGGCAAGCATATGTAGAGGTTAAAACACTAACCAATTTCAGTAACCTCTTTGCAACTTATACCCCCACCCAAGATGTCGTCCAACTCTGAACAGGATGTTGTGATACGTCCAAGCGATTTCTCCTCGTTTAGCATTTCCCAGGCACTCTGTGCTCCTATACCCAAGAAACACATAACTAAATATGCTTCCTATTTTGCCAAATAATCAAAGCAGAAAAAATGACACTACAAGCTACTGTCAACAAGTCACACTGAAACAAACTTAATCATTGAACAAATGACCTCATAATTGTAAATTACTGTAAGTATTACCTAGATGACTTCTAATGGACAAAACATCAAGTTTTCAAAAGGAGAGAGAATAGTAGTAATAACATACCATTGACAATAGAGTTAGTTCCATTAGATCTTTCTGATCCCCTCCTTTGTGATGCAACTCTCAAAATCTTGAGCGCCTCATTTTCTGAAATCTTTAGATCTATAACAGATAAAGTCAAAACAATGAAATATTCTACATATGCATAAAAACACTAATTAGGAATAACATTGGTGTCGCTCGTTACATAAAACTTAATCTGTTTTAGTGTCCATCACACTTAATCAAAAAATTATAACTGAAAGAAAATGAAAGTCATGCAAATTTAAGCTTCTCTTTGTTGTAGCTCCAAGCTTATTCTTTTCCTAATTCTCCTAAAAAATGAGTTCCCCTTACATCCAACGGCAGAGCTATAATGGTGGCTACGGGTTCAGCAGAATCCAGTAACTTTGTCTCAAACTTTGCATGTGTGTTAAAGGCATAATACATAAACCGACACTCCAACTGTCAAGTAATCCCTTCAACTTTGCATGTGTGTTAAAGGCATAATACATAAACCGACACTCAAACTTGGTCTCAACTGTCGAGTAATCCCTCCAACTTTGCATGCACATCTAGACACCTCCATCTGACAATAATACACTCCAACCCGTCCCCACTGTATTTCATGGACACCTAACACTGACATGAATTGGGTTCTTACAAGTGGAATTAGGGAGAATCTAGTTTTCATATGTTGAAATAATGTTTAATTTGATCACCAGTTAAGGTGCCGGACTCGGATTTTGAGCTCCAAGTTGATGCTTGAAAGGTTAATTGAACTAAGGAGAGGTGGAGCCAGGATTTTTAGTTTATGGCTTCTGGACCACAATTGGCGGGACTCTTCTGGAATCTGATAATTTCGTAATGATCAGCGAATTACAGCGTCGATAACTTGTTTTATGATTCGTATACATACAAGAAGATCAAGTAATATGTATCTTGATTCAGTTCCTTGATCTTTTTGATGCTTAGAATTCGAAATCTTTTGTTCTTTAATTTTAGCTTCAATGGCGGAGCTGAGAACAGTAGCTTTTGTTTTACAAAAATTGGAAAAATGTGAAATGAGGTTTGATTGAAAAAGAATTTCGAGAAAACTTCTAATTGTTTTCGAAAAACTGGAAAAATTAAAGATCATTTCATTATTTTTTGAAACAAACACCACCTTAATACTGGTTAGAAATGTGTTGATTGAAGAATTTGGGAATGGAGTCTGGAGATTGAACAAGTTGTAGGATGATGCTAGATTTCCTATAATACTGGAGTTAATCAGACGAATGAGTAAGACTGGACACAAACGGAAAGCAGAGTTGCGTAACAGTAAAGATTATTCAACAAAAAGCAATAGTTTTATTAGCACAAGTCTCATCTGGAACCAGATCTAAGACTCTCCTCCTCAAATGTCGAGATAACACAGTAAGCTTAATGCAACTACTTCGAAAATCTTCTGATTATCTGTTAGCAAAATTCAACAGTTATGACTCATGACTATAGGAATGCATTTATGCATATCTACTACAAATGTACTTGGACTTTTATAGGAGATTAATGCACAGGCAATGTATATAGATAACTAATGGTATAACAATATCTAGATACATTCTTATTTCGTAGATATGAATATCTCTATATATTAAATACATACACTTAGAAGAAACATACATCACAGATTTACATATTTGAATGTAGAGGAAGGATTAATAGTCTTTATTTATGGCGACTCTTTTACAGTCACAAAGAGACACTTTAGAAATTATATAAAGGGCTCTTGGTCCTTCTCTTAACTCAACCAAATTTGTACATCCCATGATTATATAACAAATTTAAAGTGAATTAGGAGAGTGAAGATCAAGACTGACTCTATATTGATGAAAACACCAATTCAATCCTATGCGATGAATGATCAAATAAACTCAAACAACGACTCAAGCCAAATAAACCAACAAATTTCCCCCAAAACTCCAATATTATAGGAAATCTAGCATCATCCTACAACTCATTCAATCTTCAGACTCCATTTCCAAATTCTTCAATCAACACATTTCTAACTAGTATTAAGGTGGTGTTTGTTTCAAAAAACGATGAAATGATCTTCAATATTTCCAGTTTTTCGAAAACAATTAGAACATTTCTCGAAATTCTTTTTTCAATCAAAACTCATTTCACTTTTTCCAATTTTGTAAAACAAAATCCACTGATCCCAGCTCCACCATCGGACTAAAGTTACAGAACAGAGGAGCAGTATATAAAATTTCGAATTCTAAGCACCAAAAAAGATCAAGGAACTGAATCAAAATACATATTACTTGGCCTTGTTGTGCGTATACGAATCAGAAAACAAGTTATCAACGCTATAATTCACCAGTCATTACAAAAGTTATCAGATTCCAGAAGAATCCTGACAATTGTGGTCCGAAAGCCATAAACTAAAAATCCTGGCTCCGCCTCTCCTTAATTAAGTTAACCTTTCCTAGTAAAAAGAATATCATATTTCCAGCAGAAGATTATTAAAACCTTTCAGGCATCATACAACTTGGAGCTCAAAATCTGAGTCCGGCACCTTAACTATCGATCAAATTAGACATTAATTCAACAAATGAAAACTAGATTCTCCCCAATTCCACTAGTAAGAGCCCAATTCAAAGCGCCTCTCTTTCTCTACATATATTTCACTACGCGAAAACAAATAAACTAGCTAACTTATAAACCGATTGCTAGTCAATTCAAAGACAGATTCAGAGCATTAATAGTAATAAATTTGACAGAGAGAAAAGTATACCGCGGGCAATATCGGAGTGAGAAACGGAAAAGAGAGAAGATATAGAAGTGTAGCCGCCGGAGATAAGCTTCGCTCTCAGCGACGCCGATATCGGAAGACTTGAAACTTCCATCACAATCTTTTCAGGGTTTTCCCGCTCAAAATTGGAGCTAATGACAAAATGGTCATGATTTATTCAAAGTAATTTCTTAAACATATTCTAGAAATTTTAATTTATTATTAAGTTAATAAAAAAAGATGTATTTTTGTTAAATATTTTAAATAAACTCTGTTTAGATTTGAATATTGTGGAAAAAGAAAGTTAATCAACAATATTGATAATAATGATATGGGAGTTGGAGTTTTAATAATGAATTAATTGACTCTTCAGTAGTGGCAAAATTTTTATTCAAATATAACGAATTTCTTGAATAAATGCTTGTGAATAGTAATTTTCAAGAGAATTATGAAATATTAATTAAAGTATTTAATAAGATTTATTTAAATGTCATGCACGATTAGGTTACTATGGATGGCAAGGATGCTTTGATTCATGCATTCGTCGAGAAGTTTATGATATTACTATATATAATAAGTGAGAATATCTATTACTTAACACATGACAAGTGTTGAATGATATGTATTTCATAGTGTTGTATATTCTTCTTTTATGGTTGTATCTTTAAAATTTATATTATTGGACAATTTAACACCATTAATTACCTACTACTTTATTAGCCAAAAAGTTTGACCTCATTTGGGCGCATTTATTATTTATATGTTTTCAATTTTCAATATATGTTGTCTATTTAATTCTTTTTTCCAACCTTTTATTTTAAACTTCTTGAAATTTAATTACCTATTTATTACTCTCTCTATGTACTTTTAATTGTTATGATTTCCTTTTTAGAGTCAAACTATAAGAAGTTTAACTAATATTTTACAATGTGTTTTTTCATCATATTCATAGGCAAAAAATTACAATTTATAGTACTTTTTGTATAGATTTTGCATATTTTTTTTTTTTAAATATCGAATTAATACAATCTGATTTAACTTTGAAAATTAGTCAAATGGACTTTCAAAAAGCACAACATGACAAATACAAGTGGACGGAGAGAGTATATTTTAGCTACAAAATATATTAGAGGTACAACTTTTTAAAAAAATTAATTTTTTATTGCATTGACTCTTGAAATCTTACCATTGTCATATGAAATTGAACAAATTATATATTATTAAAAGTTACATAAAAGATGCTATAAATCACAATAATTAGCAATTAATTTTTTTTTAAAATCATATAAGAAATTTGGTTGACTAATTGGAATAGAATAAGTAACATGTACTATTTGAAAATAACGTCAAAATTTCTAGAATTCACAATAAATTAACAACTGAAAATATTTATGATTATTCACGTGAATTGAAACATGAGTAACCTATATTATTCAAAACTAACACAAAAAATACTATAAATCACAACAATTTAATAACTTCAAATATATTTTTTTAAAAAAACATATCCATTTAAAAAAATCAAAAAAAAAATTAATATTTATTGGGCCCGTGATCTTCAAATTCACAAATTTATATCAACATAAATTAAAACTTAAAAAAAAAATTAATATTTATTTAAAAGCTATATAATACAATACGTTGACTCCAAATATATGTTTTATAGGAAAATGTATTTTGGATCGGTTTGTCACAAATAGAAAAATCTCAATCAAGGAAGCAACATATATCATTTACAAATGACTTAAAAAAGCATTAAAAATTACAATAATTACCAATTTAAAATATTTAAAATTTAAATATAATAGTTGTTTTGTAATTAGACTATTTTAAAGGGGAAAAAGGGAAATATTTAAATATTATTTAAGTGAACTATCTTACAAACTTTCTTTTCACTTGGGCCTATTATCGTTTCTTGGGTCAAGAGACCCCATCTTCGCCACCTGTCCTAAACTAACACGAAATAAAATATTATTTGGGCCTTAGGCCCAATTTTTTTTGTCCTAAATTTCTAACAACAATAATAATAGGACGACAAGGGCTTAGGCCCAAAATAACAAAATACAAGCTGAATTTTGGGGGGCCTTTCGGCCCATTTCCCTTTTTCGTATACACTAGATGTATACTAGTGTATACAATATTGTATTAGCTCCTAACACCTGTACATCGATTTTGAGGGATCTGTTTCTTCAAATTTGCTTATCGGCTGACTCGAGGGAATTTGAGCCTTTAATGGCTCTCCGAAATGCAAAGGGAATGATGAGTTCATAGTGAACTCGGACAAATTTCACATGCAAACACGAAAATGAGAATCAGTAAGTGAGAGTTATGAATAATATAAGAAAATTTATTATATTCTAATATATATTACACTATTATATTCTAATATTTATATACTACCGTATTCATACTACCATATTTTAATATTTATTATACTCCCATATTCTAAAAATAAAATTATGTACTACCGTATTTTATCGTTTATTGTACCACCATATTCCAAATGTATATACTACTGTGATTTATTAGCTATATACTACTATATTTTATTATTTATATACTACCATATTCTAAATTTATGTACTATCGTGATTTATTATTTATATACTACTATATTTTATTATTTATATACTACCATGATTTATTATTTATATGCTACTATATTTTATTATTTATACGATAAAAGATAATGTGTGCCACCAATGGCCTTAAATCTATACCCGAATGACGTTTCAATGCTCCAAGACCACTAAGCTATGGTCAAAATTTAAACAATTTTAATGCTCCAGTGATAAATGAATCAATACCTTATTTAAAATTTCCATAATACAATGACTAGACTATAGTCAACTAATTACTACATGTTTTGTGCAATCATCATGCAAGACAATAAGGCAAGGATAAGCATTAAAGAGCAAATATATCCTAACAAGGATGAGCAACAGAGAGCAAGTTGGTCAAAACATGCTTTTGATAAGGATCAATTTTACTAAGTTTTGGTGTAAAGAAGGAAAAGAGCAAACAAACATTAATTTGACACAATGACAAATGCAAATAAACTAATATTTCCCTCTCTTTTAAAACCAACAGGGACTCCAAACAAACGGAAAATATAAAAATAAAAATAAAAATAAAAATAAAACATCACATGCTCTCCTATGACTAAACAAAACGGTAAACAAGCTATGCAATACTAAAAAAAATAAAACCCAAATGCTTTAACATACGCTAATCATCATAGTAATATTTAGAAGGTAAGACATAAATTTTCATACAGGAATGAAAAAGAATTTTTAACGAGGGGAGGATAGGAGCAAGTGATGCTAATACAGAACATAACATTAACTCCACATCAAAACCAAATCATAATAATCTATTAAGAGCAGAGCATCACATTAATAAATCACCAACTCAACCGCTAATGAATCAGTCATTTAATGAGGTTTTTCGACATAAAAATCTATCTCTTTTAAAGTGGAATAAGAGATAAGGAAGATATTATAATGGAGGAGGTGTTACCTTATTATGTGCAGCGAAACAGGGACGGTGACGAGCGAACAACGACCTCCACTACACCGAGACCCGAACACGAACAACGGATCAGAACGTTTGGGCAGAGATATCAAACTCAAACACCAAACTAACGTGTTTCCTCTGTTTTCCTTAGAGTATTTAGTATAGATATCTGGCTATTTTTGCTTAAACTATAATGTGTATTTTTTTTGTTCTAAAATTTCCAACTAGAAAAAAAAAAATCCCCCCCTCCCCTAATGAACAACAAAACCACATATATAGAAGGAAGAATAGGGTTCGAAAATGGGGGGGAAAAGGGTCAAAATCGGATAGGCATGAGGCCCATCTCAATTCAAAATTTCAAAAAAAAATTCACCATTAGAGGCAAACATACTTTTGTGAGGTCTTCAACCCCATTCCGAAAGTGGAAATGGTGAGATCGATGGCTGGGATCGACTTACTCGTTCTTGGGCGCGACGTGGCTCCATCCTGAGGCCACAAGGACGGACTCACGATTCTTTGGCGAGTGCTTTTGGCTGCTTGTTGCGGCGGGAAGACGTTGTGGTGCACTGCTTTTACGTCTTGTTTGTTGGAATTTGATTAGGATTTGGCATTTGGGCCGGGTATGGGACCCGAAAAGTGGGTTGGGAATAAGTGATTTCTTTGAAATAATTGGAAATGGGCTAAAACAAATTGTTGTTGGGTCTGGGAATTGCAAGGAAATTGGAAAATAGTGGGCTGTTGGAGTTAATTTGGCCTGTTGGAAAATTTCCAGATAGGCCCAAAATTGGTCTTTTGATTGGGTTTAAAAGTTAGGTGTAGATTGACTTAGGAAATTAGCCAAATCGAGTCGGTTAGCAAATTCGGCTAAGATTGAAATAAAAATGAATCGATATGATTAATTAGTGAGCTTCTTAATCTCAACGAAATAAAATAATTAACTTAATTATAAACTAACTGTTTCAAAAATATAAACTATCTTATAACTAAACTAGTTAACCAAATATTTAAGTAAAACTAAATATCTTTTTGAGACAATTTTCGAATATTCATAAAATGTACTAATTATATACATAATTATATAAAACATATATATATATATATATATATATATATATATATATATATATATATATTATTTAAAAATCATAAAAATTAAAACTATTTAAGATAACTCGCAAACCTTTTTTTTTTTTTTTTATAAAATTAATTCTTCTAAATCGTTTTAAACTAGAGAAGCTCAAAAATTAATTTCTATCGTGGAGGGTCAAAATTAGGTGTCAACAACATATATTGGGACAGAAAAAATAACACATATCATTTTAAAATTACCAAAAAAGTATTATAAATAATAATAATTAACAACTTAAAATATAAAAGACATTTTAAAAGGGTTAATTTTGTAATTTTATCCATATCACATAAATTAGGACAAAGTGACCAGTAATGTACGCTATTTGAAAGTTACATAAAAATATCATAAATCACAATAATTAATAACTTAAAACATTTTTTTTAAAAATATGAAAATTTGGATGACTCTCCAAATTTCATTTGTGTCACATAAATTGAGACAACAAAAATAACATATATTGGGTCCATTTTAATTTATTTGTCTTATTTTTTATTTATTTTTATATTTAAAAATTGCGTAAAAATACTATAAATCATGATAATTGACAATATAAAATATGTTTTGAAAAAAATACAAAAATTTCCACTGATTCTTGAAGTGAATCTATCGTAAAAATACTATAAATCACGATAATTGACAACATAAAATATTTCAAAAATGTTGTATGTGGATAGTCTTATTATGCCTTAAATAGCGTCAAAGAAAGTACAGGTTTGTGATAAAAAAACTTATTCCTTTATTCATGCAAACAATCGCTTCAAAAACTCGATTATTAGGCCCAAAACATACCATTTATATTATTGCACGGGCCACATTATCTAGTAATAAGAATAGCTATGAAAAAAGTGATACAAGATAGGAAGCTCAGCTGTAGTGTGAAAGGTGCAGTAGATATAATTGAAGAAAAATATGAAGGCTACTCGGAATATGAATGTAGCTTGTGAAGATATTTAGAATATCTGCATATCTAAAGCAAGACGTGTTTGTACATATTTCTAGAAGTTTTAAGCTCATAACGTAGCTAAGTTTTCAACATCTTCGTTAATTTTTCTTGGGAACGAATATTTCCAAGTTAAATTGTAAATGTCGTATGATTCTTTAAACATATTTTATCGGTAATGAATTAACAAATGAATGTTTTGAAGAAAAAAAAACTTTAATAAAAAACATTAGAAAAATTCCATCAAATACTCAAAACAATAAGCTAGACACTAAACTAAACTTTAAATAAAATAGCAAATGTTGCACCAAACTCTTTAAAGAATAGACCAAAAATAATAAAAACACTTCTAATTTCTAAATGTGAATTTCTGCTGAATATGGCCATAAAGATTATATCATTTGAACACGTTTAATTAGAAAAACAAAAAAAAAGGGTCAAAATACCCTTAAACTATGTGAAATTGAACAAAAATGCCCTTAACGTAGCTGAATTTTTAAAGTACAAGATGGAAAACTACCAAATGCAGGAGGCACTAAAATATGATACAACATCAAAAAACACAGTTTCCCCCCACAGGCTCATTGCTCTTGAATTATGGTTCTTTCAAGCTTTCAGCTCACCAACTTTCGAATATGATTTTACATATTCGAATCATGATTCTAGGCAAACCACTTTATATAAATATCTACACGTTTGTGGATGTGCGTTGTAGAAAAGTCTTTGAGTTGTTTAAATTGCAGACTGTGACTCTTGCTTGATAGATGCCTTAATGAGAGAGGTTCGTAAGTGATGGATGCATCCGTGCTGTTCTCATTGAGCGAGCTTCACTTTTTCCTTCAGCATATTCCTCACCGAGAGGCCACCTTGGGCGCAAATCAAGCTGATCAAGGGAGCAATGGATCATAATTAAACATGGTAAGGAGAAGGGTGTGGGAAGGGGGCTTCAGGGAACAGGAAGTAGAACTACAGAAATTCAATAAAGCAGATCAGTTTAACATATAGGCATTTATTTTGATTGAATAACCGCATGACTTTTGGCAAACTTAACTTTCAAGGTACAAATCTATGGCTTGTCATACTTGATCAACGTAACTATAGGACATTATGGCCAGTTTTTAGTTAAGGGAAGAAAAAGACTAACCACGGCATCTTCTGGTTCATTTGCGGGAGGTGGAGGATCAAATCTGCCCAGACGGAAATGCTCAAGGCCAGTCCACGCAACCATTACACCTATTAGAACAGGTCAACATATTAGAGTGCAATGTCAAGCCATTTGCACTTTTGAGCTAAAAAATTATCCACGAGACAATCAACCTAGAGGCAGTGCATGCCAATTTACTTGACTTAGTAAGAGCTATGACCTTTCCTCTGAAACCTTGGAAACTTAAAAATTAAGAATCCAAAGTTCCTGTATGAAACTGAGGCAACATAAGAAGGAGAATTGTCTAACCATTGTCAGTACAAAGGCTTGGAGGGGGGCATACAAGTTTCAGCCCTTTCCTTTTCACAACCTCATCAAGCCGAGCTCTGACATACTTGTTAGATGCAACACCTCCAGACACTACCTGTGAAAGGTAAATTGGACAATTAGCATAATTGACATTAAGCTTACAGGATCATGTGAAACTAATACATTAGAATAAAGCCAAGGAGGAAGATATTAGTCATATAAAACTGCAGTAAACAGAAAACACTGACCAAATGATTTATAGAAGGCTCAATGTTCAAACCCCACTCGATTGCCCGTTCACACTTTTCCTCCAAATGTAATACCGCAACTCGCTGCATGAAGCATTCATTACAATGCAAATGAGTTTTAAGAATATGGAAGAGGTATAGGAAACAGATCCATTGAGTTGTCGACCAATACTTATTAATTATTAACAAATTATAACAAGATCAATCTTCTATAAAAGCTATATACCTGGAAGGAGGCAGCAATATCTGCCCGAGCCTGTCTCTCTTCATCAGAAGCTGAAGCAAGAGAAATTCCAGCATTGCTGCACACAACCTACAAAATGTAAATAGCTAGAAGGACGAGGACAATGACAACCAACTGATGTACATTGTTGTCCTAGTGATTCATTTAACCTTACGATCATAAGACAAAGCTAAAAGCTACTGTACTTTCTGGACCATATTTTACAGAACACTATTCTAAGGTAACATTGTAGAAAGAGGAAAAAACAAGAGCTTTGACCCAGAGGTTGTTTCCATATATGGGATAATTCACTGTTTACCTTATTGGGAATGGAAAACCAATTTCTATAATTCGAAAAGAACAAAAAGCAACGCAACGATCATGGTGGTAAAGTTTTAAGATGAAATGAAACGGAAAAACACTTTGCAGAGCTGATCAATAACTTTTTTCCCTAATAAATCACATACATTCTTTTTGCTTCAATTGCCAACCTCACTTGCGTCTTCAGACCAGCATATGAGAAGTTGCAATCCTTGTGTTGTTTCATAGGGACCTAAAATTCTTTCAAACTTTTAGTCAGTTGGGCAAACAATATCACTTCTAAAACTCTTTTATAGAGAAAACCCGGAGACGTATCGCATGTAAGTGCAAATGTCTCTAAAGTAACTTACCTTAAATTTGACAGACTTGGCATCTCCTTCTTGAGCTAGCTCCTCTACAGCAGGACCCCCGCTCCTCCTCAGATCAAGACCAAGCCATTTTGCTGTTTTGTCATATGCCTCACCAATTGCATCATCAATTGTTGTCCCAAGCTGTATGTAATCGCCAAGATCACGTGCAAGGATTAAAAGATTATGGCCTCCTAAAGAGCATATGAATAAAAGAAAATCCAGTATGTTAATGATATCTAATTCGCAGGAAAACACAACTGGTCAAATTGTTTTTCATTATGAAAACTGAATTTTATGTTGTTGAACTGAGAAACACATCCAATATTTAGCATACATTGGCTTAAAGGTTAAACAATTCATTTTTCTTAACCTTCTAGATAAGTCAGGTCCCTTAGGAAAAGAAACTAAAAGAAAAAGCACACACGAAGATCACAAATAATATACTTGAATTGAATCAACCACAAGATGTTTGATTGTATATATGAGAGATTTTCGTTTCACAGGATACAAACGAAGGACTCATAAGCATAACAATGAATATCATGAGCATCCGAACAAGCATATGAAAGACCTTTAGACACAAATTAAACTGCCAAAAGATGTCAGACTCTCTGGGTAGTGGGACGTTCAGTAACAAATCCAAGATCTTTTATATTTAAGTGATGTTCCAAGGTGAACTGATATAGATAACAACATAAGATGTCTGTGCAATAAGAATTAGCAAAATACTGTATAGCTTGGCCATATATCTCTAAAACACGGGAAAAGATAACCCAATATATTTTCAGTAAAAGTAAATAAAATAGACGTATAAAATTGTAGAAGGTAATCTAACCTGAGACAAGTAGAGCCATGAAAGGAAACTGCAGCTCTCTTTCTACTAGCCTGAAAAGAGAAAGCATTAGTTCCAGGTGGTACAGTACAGTGGTACATTGAGTTTACAAATATCTTGAAGCATACAGTCTTGATAGAAACTTCGACTTATCTGTAAGCATAAGATAGGCGGGCATTTTAGACACTTTGGCAACTTGCTGTAAGCTAATGTAAAAAGCAATGGTGGGTTTGAGGAGCATTCCATGGGCGACTACATTTTCTCCTATCAGCTTATTCATATTTGAAACTCCAAGGTCAATGAAATCATCTGTAATTACTACAGGGTTCCAGAAGAAGAAAAGAAAGGGGAAAAGTGAAGTAGAATTCAGACAAGATTACCACCTCATACCATGCAGCCAATATTTGTAATTGGTAAATCTTTGTTTCTCAAGGAGACAGATAAGTGCTCTAAAACAAGGTATCCCATGATATATTTAAGGTGACAAGACCTCTATAGCTACAAAGCAGACCATAGGTTATCATCTCACAAAAACTAATGGTGCCCCTAGAAATAGAACAAAGAAGACAAGAAAAAAAATTATCTGCTTATTCATATGATTCCCTGACAAAAGTTGGCAACCAAATAAATAGCAAAACAATCAAGAATAAGTAAAACATAAAAGTGTTACCGCAGAGGAGATAATTCATCTTACAAGATTATTTCAGCCAAAGTTTTTTCTTTATTTTATTGTAATTTGCAGTATTCTGGACAAAGTAATTGAAAGCTGGGAGATTCACAGTCTAACTAACCATGGAATTGGACAAATTCCCAACAAATTTTTAGCTGTATGCACTGATCTTATTCTACTGCTTGTTACTAGCATGAATACCTTAACCTTTACTCCATATTGCTACCTGGCAACCAGAGTGTGAGCTTCCATGTGATGGACACCAACAAGAGGTAAATTATGAGAACTGGCAACACTTCTTGCTTTCCGCACACCAACTACACATAAATTGAACAAATAAGGTACAAGGACTTACACAAGGTTCATTAGTTGTCACAAAATGCATCTGTGTCCCACACGAATATCCCCAATGTTTAATTTTTCAGATTCATAAGTAGTCTATGTTAGAAATTGACAAATATTAACGAATTAAGAACAATACTTCAGTCTAAAAAAGAATAGGCACATTAATTAGTGCGGGGAGGAGAAGAAAAAGAGAAAGAAAAAAAAATGATCAGCCCTCCCAAAGGAAAAAATAAAACAAACCAAAAGAAAGAAAGGCTACTAAAGCAAAGACTGAATAAAAACTTACTTCGCAAACAAAGGCTTAAACCAGGACCAATCGTGACAGCAACTGCAGTTAGATCCTTCTCAGTCAGATTAGCTTTATCTAGCGCTTCTTGTACCACCTGAAGGGAATAAGTACACATTGATCGCAGGAATACATAACAGAAATATGATGTGTCAATTCAAATTAACAAGCTAACAATCTTAAAAATGCGAGAAATGCAGAATTATGAGTCAAATTGTAACAAGAAGAGAACTTGAGGCAGGGTCCTTTGGAATGATATCCACATTTTCTCCTTGAGACAACAATGTGAAGCCTCAGAAAAACAAAACCGACAAGATATTTGAAAGTTTTCTATTATGGAATCATAGTCTGTTAATTATAATTATGATTAAGAGTATCTATTAACTGTACTCTAAAGGATATAGATCATCAATCAGTTGAATTCATTCTAATTCATTGAATTAATCCATGATATAAAATATCAGAAAAAGAAGGGAATTCACATTATTACTTATTTTCCTTGTTGGAAGAGACCCCGTTGATTTTCCAGTTCATTAGGGAGTGTTTTTTGGAGTACTGAATAATAGGAGTATCCTTTTTTGATCATTTCCCACGAAGTTGATAAACTTAGCCTTAGCAAAAGATGATCGAACAAGTCAAGCCACGAGAGGATATTTAAATCTAAAGCAAAAATAAGCCCAGACCAGAACTTCTCTCTTCTTTCCAGTTTATCATAATCAAATATGGGGGAAAAGGAGAAAAGTTCAGAGAGAGAGAGAGAGGCTTTCAAGTACAGGAGAGACCCCGAAGTAAGTTTTTTCAAAAGCTTTTATCATATTTTTCAGTACCTAACTACCCATATTAAGTTGAACATTTTGATTGTGTGCTGTCTTTGTTTGAGGCTCTGAGAAATGATTGTTGAGCAAATGAGCCTCTGATAGTTTCTCAGTGAGGGATAGGGTGGACTGTTTATCCAACTCGTGCGGACTTCTCTTGGATAGTGGTGGCAACATCTAAGAGAAGCTTTTCCTTGGGGCATTTAGTTGAGCATTAGGTAAAATTTAACAGAAGACATATTTCCTTAAAACAAAATTTGTTACTATGGTTTTTAATGAACACTTATCTGTTAAGTTCATGTCACTACTATGAAACATGTCTGGATCCTGGAGGAGATCCTTAAGAGGGACTAATTCCAGGGAATTTAATAATACTTTAAAATCCCTTACATGATATATCTAGGAAAACTGCAAAAATAATCAAAAGAGCCAATTCAAATTTCTGTTTTCTGGTGAAAAGTGAGGTAGAACAAAAGGGTCGAAAGGGAAGCTTATCTGCACAAACAGAAATACAGAACATTACTAAACAGGACATAAAATCATAATGCCCAAAGGAATTGTTCAATTGGTTTAGTGAAACATCTAGCATGTGAAATCAAACAAACTACTTGGTCAGAGTTCATTGACATTTTAAAACCTTGTAATGCTAATGTTTAGCAAGAAGTAAAGCACTTTGCAAATTGATGTATTTTCAATCGTCTTACTGAAAAAAAAGAAGTAACATGCAGGATCGTGGTATAACACCTAAAAGAGATGCGCACTTGATACTATCATAACACTTTCCACCAGTGACCAACAGTTTCCAAGTTCTTGAAACAAAGTACTTCAGGGTTGACAGCATATACCTGATCAATCACCAGCGCGTGTGCTTCCTCTGCCATCTTAGGAGCAACTCCTCCATATCGAGCAAGCAGTTCTGCCTTGATGATATATGGAACCTCAAGATTAGAAGAAAGACCACATAATGTGGGCACACAAAAATAGTATAATTTGGATAACTTCTCGAAGTTACTATTCTTTAGAGCATTGAGAAATTCCCTGAGTAATTGACATGAAGAAAGAACAGTGGTGTGAACAGATATGAAATTATGCAGCATAAGAATATAAAAGAACAACGCTTAGTATCACTTCACATATTATGTTGACTATGTGCCATCCATAGGAATGCATCAACCTCTAAGTGCCTTTCACTAACAAAACAGCCCCATTAATTATCTTCCTTCTGCTATTTGCGATGTACGCATGTATCACACTATCTGCCTGACTTCCTACATAAAGTTCCCGCCCAACTAATATTTTATGTGTTGATTTGTAGATCATATTCTAACTAAACAGAGTGTGCAGATCACACTACGCTTGCATTACAGTATTGATCTGTGAAGCCCAAGGTTAACCTGGCTGCATCACCAATAAACCACAGCTACCTGCACATCATTCTTGCTTAAACATTTATCACCCTTTCGGACTCAAGAAAAAAATTGTCTTAGGAGAGTTAGCTGATACTTCAATGTATTTGTGAAGCCTTATTTGATGCCACGGCAGTTCCAATAAAGACACAATCCTAGAAATATTGGCATTTGGCACATTGGCTAAGTTATTAGCTTTTCTGCTATAATTTCAACCAAAACATATTGGGATATCTTTTATTTTTACCTCTCTTTTTTTCCTCCCCACACCTCTCCTTCTAAATGAGATAAAAAGTCTGCTCCACATTTCCTTACAGAATGATGCTTAAATATGTTAATCTTTGAGATACTACTTTGCTATTGGATTTGCCTCTTATGTATAACTCGTAAGATTTTTCCACACTAGAACAAAAGCACCAAATACTTGTATGGGTCAAAATCGGTTTTGGCATCTAGTGTATCAGAAGGTGACACGTGGCAGTCAAGGTCCAGTCAAGTCTAGCTCAGCAGCGTTCAGGCCAGGCACTGCTGCACTCAGTAAGATGATGCTTGCCTAGCTCCGGAGCAATAAGTCTGGAGGTGGAATTCATCAGTCTCCGGAACAGAATAAAGCTTGTCAGTAACTGTTTCCTGAGAATTCAGGATTCTCTCCAACAGATGAGCGTGACAGTTTCAACTTTAAAATCATGTTCATTAATGAGGGGCAGAACAGACGCAAGACGTAACCCAGGGCTAGGTTATAAGTACTCCTTCCCTTCACTTGCAACCCATCGGATGCGTACTACAATAGCTCTATTGCACTTCGAATTGTAACTCAAACTCTCAAGCTCTTGCTTTCCCGGTGACATTGCCAGAAGATTACACCGGAAAACAGCTTAACAAGATTTATTCTCTTTCTCTTTTACTCGTCGTTTCATTGTTTACTATTTCCCTTATCACTTTAATTATACTCGTTAGCAAGTAATTTAGCACCAAAACCATAATGTTTGCTATGTTGCTCGGACTCTTCAAAAAAGTCAATGGGTGCGTGTTCGATTCTCCAAAAGTAGTATATTGTTGGAGAATCCGACACGGGTGCAGTATCGAAAGTGAAGAGTCTGCGCAACTTAGACTGTTTGGTCACTATAATGTCTGTGCCCTTGAACCACAAAAACAAATTCAATTGTTATCCTAAGTCATTGATTTAGGGGTAAACAATACTTGCATCTTTATATGTATAAAAAGGAAAATGAATAGAAATCGTGCAGACCAGCAACCAATGTGGAACATGACATTTGTCATTCTAGACAGACCCCAACTATTTACATAATGATGCAAAAACAAATGAGTAAACAAACCTTCAACTAAAACAATGTAATGCACACAAGATAATAAGTGCCCAATAGTTTATCAGTAGTCATTAATTTAACAGAACAAGATAATAATATAAACTAAATGATAATTCTCCAGACTTTCTATAACTACTTAAATGCATATAGAGTACCTGAGAAGAGATAACTTGGCTGAGAATTTCACCATTGCTATTAACCTACAAATGGATATCATTAAACTCAATAAAAGAAGAAACTTTGCACAGCCCCACAAACAGGGGTGGAGCTAGAAGCCAAGTTTGGCCGAACCTAATAGCTTTCTGTATTTGTATTAAGAAATTCACTAAACATGTAAAACAAAAATTAAAATTTATAACCAAGTTACTAATAGCTAATGTCGATATCCTGAAATTTAAAAAACCTATAGAGTTCAAACTTAGCTCCGCCACAAAAGTAATTTCAAAGAAACTAGCAAAGAAGTTACCACAGCGGCGGCAGTATCATCACAGCTCGTTTCAATGCCTAAAACAACCAAATTCTCATTTTCTCCCAGTATTTGATTCTGGGTTTGAACATTAGAAGCTGAAGTAGAACAATAAGCTGAAAATGATTTGAACAGTTGAGGCTTTACTGCTTTGTTATGCAATTGCAATTTGCTTGTCGCTTTGAATGTGAGGTGAATTGAGGGTCTCCATAGCAGCCTTAGACGAGAAATTGGTGAAGACAAATTGGGTAATAAGGAAACCATTTCCACAGAGTAGGATGAACTTCTAGCTAATGTTATACCATCCTTTTGGAACCAGAAAGACAACAAATTTTTTTCCTATTATACCATTCATTGAACTTGATTTATTTTGTCTTGTATCCATTGGTTGTTTGATTTCTCATTTCATTGAAGCATTTTTTTATAACAAAATATTTTGGTGGGAAATTTTTAAATTTTACAAAAAATTGTAAAAGTGTGTTGTTTCCCTCCATTTATTTCACTTGGAAGTGATTGTAATTTTGAAATGAAAAGTTGTCATAAGGGTAAAATTGTAACTTCCTTTGTGCTAAAAACCTGTGTGCCATTTCTAAAGTGGACAAGTAAAAAGGGACGGAGGGAGTATGTATGTGAAATTTAAAAAATTCCGATATCCTCGTTAGAACAATTTTCGGAATTACTTAAATTTGAGAACTTTGGTTAAGAAAAGAGTACATAATTTAATTTTAATTATACTAGACATATAATAAGTAAATAAATTTAAATTGAGAAAATGTTCAAATTTATTATTATGTAAAATGAAGACAATGATAAAAATGACCCTTTATATTTAATAATTAATTAATATAGTAGTTTTAAAATGTTCTTTAAAGTATTATTTTACATTTTTGATAGTTTGTTGAAATAAGCATTATTGCTTGTTGAACTGAGGAGAATCACAATTCCCCATTGATGAACACTTGAGCAAAACTGAAACTGAGGGATAAGAACAGAGAGGAATATACAATCTGTAATTTGGGAAAATGAAAATTAATTCATTCATGCTAAGTGTTCAACATTATATACATGATGAGAAAAAAATATCTAACACTAACTAATTAGATGCTCGAAATCAACTTCTAGAATGTTCATTTGATACACTTCTAACTAACTCTGACAGCTCAGCATATCCTACTAACTAACTCGCTCGGCTATTGTAATATCCTATTAACTTTATATTGTAATTACTTTAATACATAAAACTAAGTATAAAACTAAACCATATATCTTAATACCCCTCCTCAAGTTGGAGGTGAGTAACTCACAGCCAGCTTGTGCAGCAAAATAGAGTGTTGAGCACTAGGTAAAGGTTTTGTCAGAACATCAGCCAGTTGAGCTCCAGTTGGTATGTGGTGAAGTACAATGAGGCCTTCTTGTAGCTTTTCTCTGACAAAATGGCAATCCACCTCTATATGTTTTGTCCTCTCATGAAACACAGGGTTTCTTGCTATATGAACAGCTGCCTGACTATTATAGAAAACAGACACAGGCAAGTTACATGGTTGGTGTAATTCAGTCAGCAGTCTCTCCAGCCACACAAGTTCTCCCACTACCTTTCTAACAGCCCTATACTCTGCTTCTGCTGAGGACAATGAGATAGTTGTTTGTTTCTTGGACTTTCAACTGATGGGACTATCACCCATCAAGACAATGTAACCACTAACTAACTTTCTAGAATCAGGACAAGAAGCCTAGTCTGAATCACAATATGCAGTAACGCTACAATCTGTACTGTTGGATAGGAAAATTCCCAGCAAGGATCAGCCTTAAGGTATCTCAACACATGATATGCAGCTTTGAGGTGTGGTTCTCTAGGAGATTGGAGAAATTGACTAAGATGTTGGACACTGAAGGTGATATCTATCCTTGTATTGGTTAAAAAATTCAGCTTACCTACCAGCTTTCTGTAATGTGTAGGGTCTTTCAGTAGAGCACCCTTATTAGCCTTGAGCTTGACTGTGGATTCTAGGGGGGACATAGCTGGTTTATAGTCTGAACAATCAAACTCCTGCAACAAATCTGTGGTGAATTTTCTTTGAGAAATTAGAACTCCTGTATCTTTGTAAAGTATCTTCAATCCTAGGAAGTACTGAAGTCTTCCCTGGTCCTTTATCTTGAATTCATCATGAAGGAATGCCTTCAAGGAAGTGATTTCATGCTCATTAGTGTCTGTCAAGATCACATCATCTACATAAACAACAATAAAAACCAGAGAAGAACCAATCTTTCTGTAAAACAAAGAGTAGTCACTGTCTGAATGAGAATAGCCTCTTGAGCACAATACTTGAGCCAACTTGTCGTACCATTGTCTACTTGCTTGTTTTAAACCATATAAAGACTTCTTGAGTTTACAAACCAATCTTGTGTCTTGCACCATGAGACCTAGAGGTATGTCCATGTACACTTCCTAATATAAGTCTCCATGAAGAAAGGCATTATTTACATCCAACTGATACATATCCCACCCTTTCTTTACTACTAAGTTGATCAGTGTCCTAACAGTGGTCATTTTGACCACTGGTGAGAAGGTTTCATTATAGTCAATACCAGCCTGTTGAGTATATCCCTTCACAACCAATCTGGCCTTATGTCGCTCTATTGTCCCATCAGCTTTGTGCTTGATTTTATAAACCCACCTACAACCTATTACTTTCTTCCCCACAGACAGTTTAACTAAGTCCCAAGTGTGATTGGCATACAAGGCTTCAAATTCAGATGTCATTGCTACTTGCCAAGCAAGGTCAGACACTGCATCTTTATATGAAACTGGTTCCATGTCATGAAAAACATTTCTAACCTGCTATTGACTATCTTGGTTGAAACTTGTGAGTGAACAATGATTTTTAGGGGAAGAGTGGTGTGTTGAGGAAGGTAGGGAGTAGTCATATTCTTTCAAATAAGCAGGAACAACATGTGGTCTGCTGGATTTTCTGGTGTTTGGTAATTGGTTTTGATGAGTGGTGGTTTCTGGCAAAATATGAGTTCTTGATAATTGTTCATTTGATGGCTAATCAGCTAGTAGTGCTTCAGGTGGTGAGACAGGTGCAAGTGGTGAGGTAGGTTCAGGTAAGATGATATTTGAGGTGGTGCTATCATCCAAAACATCAGTATTGTCAAAAATATTATTATAATTATTAGTTGAGCTCAATACATTTGAAGCAGAGGTTAATTTCTTTAATACAGTGGAAAAACTTGTATCAGACTCAGAATCACAAGATGCAAAAGGAAAGACATTTTCATAAAAAACCACATCCCTAGAAATATGTATCTTCTTAGTACATATATCAAGGACTTTGTAACCTTTTGTGTTAAAAGGGTATCCAATAAAGATGTGAGGTGTGGATCTGGGGTCAAATTTTGCTTTATGAGTCTTTAGGGTAGGAAAGCATAAGCATCCAAAGGATTTGAGATGGGAATAGGTGGGGTGTGTGTTGTATAATGGCTCAAAGGGGGTTTTATCATAAAGAACTGAATTTGGGAGTCTATTGATCAAGTAGGTTGCTGTTAGAATACACTCTCCCCAATACTTGGTGGGAAGTTTGGACTGATATAAAAGGGCTCTGGCAACTTCAAGGAGATGTTTATGTTTTCTTTCAATCACACCATTTTGTTGTGGTGTGTATGGGCAGGATTTTTGATGTATTATTCCTTTGTTTTGGAGGTATTTATTTGTCTCATTATTGGTGAATTCTGTCCCATTATCAGTTCTAATTGACTTAGCAGTAGTGTTAAATTGGTTTTCCACAAGAGTTACAAAAGAGCTCATGACATGAAGTGTGCTAGTTTTGCAACTTAAAAGGTGAGTCCATGTTGATCTGCTAAAGTCATCAACTATGATAAAAAATACTTGTAATTGTCATGGGTTGAAACATGATAGGGTCCCACAAGTCCGTGTGAAGGAGATCAAAAGGTTTGGAGCTGGAGACAATGGTTTTTGTTGGGAATGGGAGTCTAGTCTGTCTGGCCATTGGACAAACAGTACACATGAAGGGTTGTTTGGACGAAAAGGTTATTGGGATGGAGGAAATCCTCTTCATTTTTATAAAAGGCACATGTCCCAATTTATTATGCCATAAGTGGTCAACACTATTTCCATGAGATATGCATGTTATGAAAGGATTGTTGGCAGTAGAAGCATAAGATGTAGCAGTAGGAACAGGAGAAATAATTTTATTATTTGAACAACATATGGATCTTACAGGTGTGTTGGTGTGTGCATGTGAGGTGCTTACATCAGAACTGAAATTCAGAAGATTACATGAACTCTTACAAGAAGAAACTGGATGAACAGAAAGACTAGTTAAACTAGAAGAAAAAAAAGGCATAGATGTAGCATTTCTTAGAGTAGTAGAAGTGTGATCAGGACAAGAGGTGTGGCATTTTGAGCATAGGAAATACAGTTCATTCCTTGCTCTACCAATCTCCAGAGGGCTCTTCAGTGAAGGGCCTTGCATCAAACAAGAAAATTTATTGAAACTAACAACTCCTTTGAGATGTGAAGCTAGACAATGGACTGATATTAAATTGAACTTGAAACTAGGCACAAACAATACTTTCCACAAAGTCAGTGATGGATTCAAGCATACATCACCAATCTCAGTCACCTTTACCTTGTAACCATTAGGTAGAGTAATTAGGAGTGGGTAAGGTAAGTGTCTTATATTTGTAAGTAAGGATTTGTTGAAGGTCATGTGGTGTGTGGCCCCTGAGTCTATAATCCAAGAGTCAACAGATAGTTTGAAACACTTACATGACAAATTACCAATATCAGAAATTGAAGAACAACATGCTAGAATACTTGCAAAGTTCACAGCTCCACCTGTGTTGTCATTCACAATCCTTGTTATAGTGTTACTTTCTTCTTGAATTTGAACATGTTGGAGAAGGTACACCAACTGATCAAACTGCTGTCTTGTTAGAAGTTGGCCTTGCCTTTTATAAACAGATCCTTCAGCACTCTCAACAGGACCTTTTCCTTTGTTCATTGTGTCCTCAGGGTAACCATGAGCAATAGTTGTTATGCCTGCATTCTTCCCTTTGGTAAACTTGAAATCCGGGGGAAATCCATGAAGTTTGTAGCACTTGTTCCTAGTGTGTCCAGGCTTCATGCAATAGTCACAAAATAGGTTGGATCTATTTAGAGGTCTATTGCCTCCATTATTCTTATATGATGAGACATAGTTTGTCCTGAAATTGGTGCTAGTGTTAGCAGCATTGACATGAAGGGATGTTGATTCCATGTTGAATTTGTTGTGGAGCTTAACTTCTCTTTGCCTCTTTTCTTGGACAAAAGTAGAAAATGCCTGAGCCATAGTAGGCAGTGGATTCATCATCAGGATACTTCCTCTCACTATTGTGAAAGCCTCATTTAACCCCATGAGGAACTGAATAAGCCTCCTGTCCTGTTCAGCCTTGTGCATTTTCACCTTTCCTCCACAAATGCATAAACAGGTGCACTGGCAACTTGTATCCAAAGTGCTCAGTTCCTCCCATAGCCTTTTGAGTTGAGTGTAATATCCAGTGACATCGAGGTTGCCTTGGCTAAGATCATTGATCTCACGTTGGAGTTGATACAGTTTTGCACCATTAGGCTTATCATACCTATCCTCTAGTTCCACCCAGAGTTCCCTAGCACTATTAATATATTGAAGATTATCCCCAATGTCCTTCGAAAGTGAGTTTAGAATCCATGAAGTGACCATATCGTCACATCTCTCCCATTAAGTGAGGAGTGCTGAATTTGGAGACGGCTCCAGGATCGATAGCTAGATCCATCAAAATCACTAGAATAATTGCAGATCCAGCACTTTCAAATAGATGCATATAAAAAACATTGTTCAAATCGATAGCAGTCTGGACTGGTGCTGGATTGTTGGCTTCTGGAGCTTGATTTTCATCCATTATGTGATGAATTTAGTGAAAAACAATGAGATGAAATGAAGAAAAACAAAAGAATGGAGATCGAAGCTGAAGAGTTGAGTTGAAAATTAAGAACTGAAGGCTATTGAGTACGGAAACAGAAGTAATCGAACCTTCACGGCTCTGATACCATGTTGAACTGAGGAGAATCACAGTTCCCCATTGACGAACACTTGAGCAAAAACTGAAACTGAGGGATAAGAATAGAGAGGAATATACAATCTGTAATTTGGGAAAATGAAAATTAATTCATTCATGCCAAGTGTTCAACATTATATACATGATGAGAAAAAATATCTAACACTAACTAATTAGATGCTCGAAATCAACTTCTAGAATGTTCTGTTGATACACTTCTAACTAACTCTGACAGCTCAGCATATCCTACTAACTAACTTTGACAGCTCAGCTATTGTAATTACTTTCCAGCTTATACATAAAACTAAGTATAAAACTAAACCATATATCTTAATATTGCTATCAAATATTTGTCAAATTCTAATTTTAAATTTAACTGAAACGAGAGTATATTGGTAAATGATAATTCACATTTATAAGTTCAAATTTTGAGGTTTATGTTATTTTTTATTGGTCATTTGAAGGGCAAATCATGCAATTAAATAATTTTTTAAATCTTAATATTTCCGAAGAAATCATGTTTTTCTTGTGGTGGAGTGATAAGTACTCCTTCATCCTTAACCAAAAAATCTCGAATTTGAATCCCCTTTGGTACGGAATCGCATTTGTTAGGGAGCGTTACGCAAATCCATTGTTTGTCATGATGTTGGTATGATTGATAGAAGATTGTTTTGTTCGGGTTTGAGCTCTAAGAATGAAAGAAACCATACTAGAGAGGATTTCGATTTAATAAGTCCTTTGTAATTCAATCTGTTGGCAATACCAATTGTACGATACACATCGGGAAAAGGTCAAATTTCCCCTTGCGCTATTTGAATTTTGAGCAACCTTGCCATCCATTTAACTCCTGGTCTAATATTACCCTGTCGTTTGAAGAAAAAAAAAAACTCATTTCATGTTGAAGCTCCGTTAATGGCAAGGGAAATCATGAGTCGATTTGCCAACGAGGGTATGGATAAATCAAAATCAAAATCAAACGAAAGGCAAAAGTTGCTAAATTTCATATAATACAAAAGATGAAGAATACATATGCCTCTTCTAATTCCTCTGTACAACAACAGTACACCCAGTGTAATCCTACAAAGTGGGGTCTGAAAAAAATAGATCGTTTACAGACCTTAACCAACCTCAGAGGTAGAGAGGTTATTCCCGATAGATCCTCTGCTCAAGAAAAACAGTCCAAAGCAGAACATTCTGAACTGTAAGTGCAGCAAAATAGGCTCAGAGAAGATAATATTCAGCAAAAACTAGTTAAACTTCAAGACCAGTGCAAAATGCATACTGAAACAACATCCAAACTCAGCAATCTCTAATAGCTTCAGTTTTATCTCTTCACTGGGAAGACACCAAAACAATAAAGAAACCACCAGCCACCAGCCCAGCTCACCCCCTCCCCAACAAACTAAAGTAAAACAATTAAGAAACCTCCATACTAAGCGTTTTACATACCATTTCATAGGACTTACCTGAAGCCCTGGAAACAGAAGTTCCAAGTGAGCAAATACACAAATTAGACTAACAACAACAACATAACAGAGAAATCCCATCGGTGTGGTGGGATCTCGGGAGGGTAGGGTGTACGCAGACCTTACCCCTACCTCATGGAGGTCGGCTTATACAAATCATTGAGACTAACTAGTCTCATACAAATTTAGAGTAAGTAGTAACAAATTGGTAGCACAACCAAAAAAACGCCCATACAAATCCTGGCCAGAAAGAGATACAATCATTGATGATAGGCTCTCAGCAGTAGCAGCATCTATCACTTTAATAAGAAAAACAATAACAAAACCCAACAAATTCAGTGATTTTACAAACATTTTATAGGACTGACCAGAAGCTCTGGAAACAGCAATTCTAAGCAAGCAAATACGCAAATTAGGCTAAATAGTAACCAGTTGCTGCAATAAGAAAAAGCATCCCTACAAATCCTGGCCAGCAATGGATAGCATCTTTGACGAACGTCCCTTTGAAGTAGCAGCACCTATCACTTTGACATGAATTGTTTGGATTATAGTACACAAAAAGGAGTTTGTTGACAAATGGAGCACATTCAATTGTGCAGTTTGAAGCAAAGAACTTGCACACCACTATACTCTCGTTGTTTACACAACTCTCTGCATCCAAAGCTAGTAATATAAACCTGAGCCTGAATGATTCTCCTTCCCAATTTTAAACACATGTATAATATTAACTCCTACCTTTGGCCTCATCTTGCTCAAAAAGGAATTGACTTTTCCGTGTAACATTGGCCAATTGAACAAGTAATGATTCTAAAATTGCCTCTCTCAACATGGAATATGTCAAAGTACGGGATTAAATGAATATGCCAACTTATGAAGCAACCATTTGCACATGCCATCCTTACAAACAAACTCATAAAAGACGCTGAGTGCCTCCAGTATAACTATATCCAGTATGTCTCTTTCTCATCCAAATTGCTGAAACTTGAAGATCCTATTGGCGGATGAATTACTTGCTCATACTGGAAATTGAAAAATCACACAGCTAGGATTCCTACTCAAAGCTTTCATAGGTTTACATAAGCATGCTCAATAAATATTAGACAACCATTTTCACCAGATACTAACATTGCAATTACAGAATATTTCCTTGTCATACAAAAACCAAAGTCGCTCCCCTTAAAAAGTGCATAGACAAATGTTCACGTATGCCTGGGTGTCATGCATCCCGTTGCCCCACATAATCTTATTAAAAAAGATATATGTGCTGACAAATGTATGATAAAAATGCACCCATGGGAGGACACTCGAAAGTACAACACTACTATACATTACCAGCCAGTTCGATAAAGCTGAATAAATTACTCACAGAGACACAGACCTAAAAAGTAAGCTTTGGCTTATAAGTGAGTACTCACAGTGGACACCATATAATTACAAATAATGCATGTTTTTGCTCTGATATTATCCACACAATTCATCACTTGGAAATGAATCTAATCAGAGAGTTAATATCCTATTCTATTGGGCAATTTTGATGGCATTGAGAATGATCAGAGAAGCAAAAAGGCAAATACTTAAACTGTCAAGCAATTCCTTCACTCAAAGTAGAAACAAACCATTGCTTTAGTTCTGCTTATGTTCCTTTACAATAAGATTGGCATTCAAAGTAAACCATGGATTATGCCTTTTATAAGTACCTCATGGTTCGTGCCTATTAAAAATGAATTGTAGATGGAGAAAGTAAGATCATGGTATTATAGCTAATCATCCTTTATGGATATGTGGAAAGGTAGAGAAACAAACACAATATTTCTTTTAAGAAAGGCGGTAATATCAAGATAATAACTACAGGCAATTCATGAGTCCAAAAAAATATATCACACAGGATAAGAATCTCCAATCTATGTGATTCTACATGCAGAAATAAGGCATTCAAGAAACAGTTGATCAAGCCCACAAACTATCAACGCCAAGGTCGCAGTCCATTGACGTGCCTAGAGAACAAGTGAACACTTATTTAAAGCAAACAGACAGTTCTATAACTAGTAACTATGCTAACTAATGAAAGAATTCATTGAACTGTTGAAATCACTGTCCATTTTGACATTAAAAGAGTTGCATACAATTCGATTGTGTAATATCCTGTACTACTCCCACCACCTCATCTCACCTCCCTAACTAAAAGTAACCAAATAAAAAGAAAAACAACCAAGAAAAAAAAACATAAAAGCAGTGCTTTACATACATTGCATAGGACTAACAGAACCCATGGAAACAGAACTTCTATTCAAGCAAATACACAAATTAGACTAACTAGTGACCACTTACTAGCGAGTAGGGACAATAACAAAAAACATCCATACCAATCCAGGCACGCGAGAACACCAACTTCTGCAACAATATCAAATGGCTTATGCCTCAGCAATAGCAGCGCCATCACTTTGACAAGAATTTTTTGAATTCTGGTACCAAAGAAGGTTAGCTGTCAAATGGAGCACTCTAAATCTCTTGGTGTAAGTCAGAGGAAACAAAGCACACGATAAGGCAAAGTGACTTGCAGACGACTGTACTGATCTCTTTGTTTTACCCTATTCCATGCCTTTTAAGCCAGTTAGATAAACCTGTGTCTGAATGATTGTACTCCCAATTTTAAACCCAGGCACCACAGTAAATCCCACCTTTGGCTTCGTCTTGCTCAAAGGGAGTTGAATTTTCCTTGTAACATCTTCCGTGTAGACCATCGAGAAGTCCACCCCTCTCTCAACTTGGAATATCTCAACTACAGGATTAAATGAGTATGCCAACTTATGAAGCAGCCATATTGTACTAGCCATCCTTACAAACAACTCATAAAACACACTTAACGACTTCCATGAATCCACTATGACTTCTTTCCCATCCAAATCCCTGAAAATTGATGATTCTATTGTAGGATGAATTATCTGCTCATACTTCTTATCACAATATCTTGAAAATGCACAACTAGGATTCTTACTCAAAGTCTCCTTTGGATTACATGAAACATGCTCAAGTAATTGTTTCAAATAATCATTCTCATCAGATATTGATCCATCAGACAACATTTCTTCATCACACAAACCAAAGTCTTCCAGATCAAACCCCTTAAACATACCTAAACAAATATATGACAGAAATGCATATTTATGGTGTTCTTTTTCTGCATAATTAACATCAGAATACACCGAATTAGCTGCTTTCTCCAAATCCCAACTTGCCCTTTTCATTAACTCCATCAATAACTTAGAAAATTTATTCACTGACTTAATCGAATCGCGTAGCATAGATTCAAAAACACGAACTGTACACAATACCTCCGTAGTACTACTATTCGACTTTTCATTTTCTACCCCTAATTTTTTTGACAAACTCAAATTAGAATCTTGAATTTTGTCCACTTTCTTCCTCAAAATTGAAACTTCTTCATCTTTCGACTCCATATAAGACAGTAATTGATTTACCATAGTCTCCAAAACTCTGAGCTTGCTCTGATGCTCCTGTACCTGAAATTCCAGCTCTGACCCCATAAGAACATCAATATTACAACTTGGGTTTCGCCTGAAATCCTTATACAAACTCTTCATCTCAGTCAATTTCTGAAGAACAGTCACCAAAGCTTTATCCGCCGATTCAATGGCTTTTTCGTCAAAGGGTACATGAGCTGTTTGTAACTGAAGATACGAAGCTTCAAACGACGAAATTGTAGCGAAGAGTGAAGAAATCAGGGATTTACTGAAATGGGTATTTGCTAAATGAGGAAATTTACAGAAATCAGGCTTGATTACAACTACTTTTTGGTCAGGTATGAATTCTTCAGCAGAATCAAGAAGAGTGAAAACATCAGTGTCGGTGTTCTCGTCGTCGGCGATGGAATTGTTGTTCTCATCATCAGCGAAGAGTTCGAAGGTTTTGGTTCTAACAACATGAGCGAATTTGTGAAACATTTCAGAAATTTGTGGGGGTTTTGCTGTTCCTTCCATTTCTAGCATCTCTAAGAAGACATATAGATAAAAGGTATCTTACAGTTTACAGAAAGAAGGTGAAATTCTTGGCTTGTGCTTGAGATTTGATAGGAGAAAGATGGAAGTGCAGAGTGTGAATGGGTGTCTTAGAAGGAAGGTATGTATGTGAAAGCTTCTTTCTCTGTTAATGGTGGAGTGAGCTTGTGAGACTTTTCTACATCATTACATCTTTTTCCATTTATGCCCCCACCCCCTAATTTAGAGTAATTCTTTTTTTTTTTTAATATAGGTATTGAGAACATTTTGAACTCGATCTAAATTATTAGTTTCCTTCTCGAATTATTGACAGTCTTAAAAAAATATTTCTACTTGACTAACTAAATTTAAATTTAGTTTTAGGGTTGAGTTAGGCCCAAGATAAATCTTTACATTGTATTAGACTTAGGCTCATTCCAATTCTTTGTTCACAGATGTAGGGCCCCCATATTGTATTGTTCATGCTCTAGTTAGTGAGGTATGGGGGTCCAGGAGAGTGTTAAGAAGTCTCACATCGAAAAATGGATGGGAAGTTGGTCTCTTTATATAGACTTAAACAATTCTCTCCTCATAAGCTAAATTTTGGGTTGAGTTAGGCACCGATCCACCACATGCATGACATAAGCAAGTGGTTTCAAATTCTTATAGAAGCATGAGACTCTTAATAAAAAGCCGAGAGAAAGTGCTGAAAACACCCCTAAACTTGACTAAACTTGACGAGAATTTAAGGATGTATCTCACTCATGTTACAAGACCGGGGGTGTACATAGTTAGTCAAGTAAATAGGATGTTTTAAGGCTGACGATAGTTTGAGGATGTTTACGGATGTTTTCAATATTTTTTTTTAATTCTTCACTTTTCCGCTTTGGGTTTTCCACGAAAAATGAATTCTTAAAAAATAATTGAGTCTCTCAATTGTTTTCTAGTGTTTGACAAATAAGCAAGAAAATACTATCCTTAAACACTTACAATATGTTATATATCTAGCAAAATGTTATGAAGGTCGATAGAAATGAGGAGTGGGGGTTGTGGAATGACGGGGTGGGATAATCAAGGGTGAGGGCTGGATGAGTTGGAGAATATAATAAATTTGAAAGGTCATGCAACTTGTTTTTTCTATTTTCATTAGGGAAGTCCCTATTTACAAGGAACTTGTTGGATCAACCAAATATAAATAAATTGCATTTCTAATGCCACGAAGTAATTAACTTACCTTGAAAAGAGTGTTTTCTTCGAATGAGGTTCTATCTGTCACGTATTTAAATTAATCAAGATTCAATATTAAATATTAAATATCAAATATCAAATATCAAATAAAAAATTGAAAAATTATAATATATCATAGTGTTTTCTTTTGGGTCCCTAGGAGGGAGTATGATTAACGGTAATAAAGAGGGATGGCTACGGTGACAGAGGAGTCATGGTGTTTCACACTCACAGCCAGTGGCCGACCGAAAAAACAATTAAAAAATTTACAATACGAAATTGACTGAAACTTAATCATTAGGATTCCATTTTGTTATTTTTCTCATAATTATTTTCTACTCTTTCTTTCTGACAATTTGTACCATTTGAGTATTTTTAATATATTTTTAAATATTTAAAATTTTATTTTAAAGTAATTTAAGTTTGAAAATTAGTCAAATTAACTCTTAAAAAAATGCAATATAACAACTAAATGGGGGAGTATTTATTTTGGTATGATAAATTTTTTGTATCTTATTTGGTTGTTATGTTTGGGATAACTTATCTCACCATTTATATCATAGTAATGAGATAAGTTATCTCATATACATAATGAGATAAGTTATCTCATATAGGATAGCTAACTCTAGGATAACTAATCTTGGGATAACTTGTTCCCAACCAAACGACCCCTAGTGAATAATTTTTCTGATCAATATTTTATAGGCGTTTTGACTATGATTTAAATATTTTGTTTCATATGTTTTTTATAAAATTGAAGTTGAAAATATATTTATTTTTAGGGTTGCTTATTAGGCGGATATATAATTTCACTTTAACAATTTGGTTTATCGATTTTTAAATCTACTAATCCGCTAGTCAATCAATAAGATATCGATTGATTTGGTAATGGATTAATAATTATCGGACGGTTATTAGACAATGTATCAGCTAACCTCTATGGTACTTTTTTTTTTAAGAATTCACCTTACAAAAAGACGGTGAGCCAGTGATACGGAAAATACTATACTAAATACACTTAGGGGTCGTTTGGTTTGAAAATGAGTTATGATGGGATAAGTTATGTTGGGATTAGTTATGATGGGATAAGTTGTGCTGAGATTATTTCTTATTGAGTGTTTGGTTTGTTGTAGTCAAAATAATATATATTGATAAATTTTAAGAACAAGTTGTTTGTTTACAAAATTACCCTTCACTTTATTTAATGTTTTAAATTTTCTTTGCGAGCTTTAGTTATTTATTTTTTAAAATAAAACTTTTATTTTATTTAACATAAATATTTTTGTTTATGTATTCCCATGATAAGTACCATGTGTATTTAAAATATAACTTTTTTTATTTAGCTTAAAAATATAACTTTCCTCTTTAGTTTGTTAAAGAGAAGAAAATTTATGAGAAATCAAAATAAAATAAACATAAGAATTAGTCAAATAAAAATTATATTTATATAGTGTAATTTTTTAATAGAAAAATATTAATGATTATCATAAAAATAAGAAGTAGTAAATATTATTATACATGATATTAAAAATAATGTAAATATAAATAAATGTGAAAAATGATGTATAAAAAGAATTTAAAGGGATATATTTGTCATTTACCTATTTTATCCCGGGATTACTATACCACCCAATATGAGGGATAACTTATCCCGGTACTAATTCATGATCCTGGGATAAGTTATCCCAAGCTTTCCAACCAAGCAAGGAAATAAGGCTACTTAAAATTTATCTCAAAATTAACTTCCCTTATCCATTACACCAAACGACCATTAAATCTTAATACTTGTTATTGCCTCACAAAAAACAATGTTAAATATGCTTAACACTTACCTCACAAAGGCAAAAACACTTAACACTTTAAAATATTAAGTTATCACGAGAAATCATGGGTAAGACGATGCTCTTAACACACTTGATAGATGTCCTTTAAATGTTTTAAGACATGATCCATAAGTTGTTATCATGCATTGATAAATTGTTTTAGTATTATATATTCTTCATTAGTTTATACATCTTGGTTCTTAACGGATTAATGGTTTCGTCTTTATATCAATAAATCATTAATTATAAAATATTAATTCATTCACCAACCATATATCTAATAACTCAATATCAGTAAGTCAATTGCCTATAAATATGATGAGAAATAGGCAAAGCATGAGGCGTGATGCATGCAAAGTTGGAAAGAGTTGATTTGATGCCCACTTTTGAAAGGGATATTTTGGTATCTAGTAATCAACTTAGTGGCCTTCACATCCCTACTGCTTAAACAATCATAACAACTTTATTAATTATTAATGACTATGTTTCTTTGTTATTATTCTTTGCTCATATCTAAGGCCGGTCGCGATTCGATTATTTGTTAAAATCAAAATTTAAAAACTTTAAATTAAGGGTGTGGTTAATGGTAATGGGGTGAGGGCTATGAGTGAGGGTGGGAAGAAGATAATTACTAATATAGAATTCTATTTATGAAATTCGTTTTTTCTATTTTTATAGAGTAGTTCTCTATTCTATTGATTTCGATCAATAATAAAGAATAAACATAATTTAATTAGTTTGTCCCATTTGATGTGACACATTTTGATTTGATACAACATTTTAAAAAAGGAAAAAGGCTCAAATATGCCATCGAACTTTTAGAAAAAACTCATTTATGCCATCCGTTAAAAGTTTGGCTCATTTATGCCATTGCTGTTAAAGAAAAGGCTCATCCATGCCATTTTTTTTAACTCCGGTTTTGCAAAACCATTTTTTACACACCAAACAAGGTTTAACACTTTTCTATTGGTGTTTTTGGATCAAATGTACATTTTTTGCTTTTACATCCTTAAGAACACCAAGAACACATAAAGAACATTAACAATTCCCAAATTTCAAACTTATTCAATTCTTCATGAATCGCCTCAAATTTCAAGAGTAGTTTCGCTCCGAGCTAGATACCAAAACTCAATTTCTTTTGAGCTCGAATTCAACCTAACTCAACAAGACCCAATTGAAATTTCTTCAAAGTTTTAAAACTTGAACATTCTTTAATGGTAGATTCTCCAAAACTTCAAATCATTTGAAATTTTGAACATAAACTCAAAAAACACTAGTCAACAAAGATCTAATGTTAAAAACAAGAATCAAAGCAAATTTTGAAATTTTGGGACTGATTTTCGTTTTTTGAATATATTTTTTAAATATGGGTGAATTTTTTGAACTCTGCAAATGATTTTGGAATTTTTGTTTTTTTAAAAAAGAAATTAATGGTGTAGCCGAAATTTGAGATGATTTCGTGAAGAATTGAAGAAGTGAATTTTGGAGTTGTTTATGTTCTTCATGTGTTCTTGGTGTTTTTAAAGAAAAACAAGCAAAAAGTATACATTTGATCCAAAAATTCCAATTAAAAAGTGTTAAACCATGTTTGGGGTATAAAGAAATGGTTTTGCAAAACCAGAGTTAAAAAATGGCATGGATGAGCCTTTTCTTTAACAGCAATGGCATATATGAGCCAAACTTTTAACGGATGGCATAAATGAGTCTTTTCTAAAAGTTCGATGGCATATTTGAGCCTTTTCCCTTTAAAAAAAAGAATGACTTTTGAATTTTGTAGTCTAAAACAATTTTTAAATATTTGTGTGATTGAGGAATTTTAAAGTTGAATTGTTTATAATTATAGTAACGTCTTCGGGATGAACTAAAAAAAAAAGGGTACCAAATAAAATGGATAGAGAGAACATTTTTTTGGTCCGATTTAATCTCAGCTTTTCATAATATGATTTACATATTTAGCCACCGCGTATAAATAACTTGAAATCATAAATTTTCATATATGAATAAATAATTTGAGATCACCATAGCCAATAGTTTTTTTTTCCATCTACATAATACTAGTGTAATATAAAATAAGACATCATATCACTTACAAAATATCTATCACAAATGTGTCATTCTTTCACATTTATCGCGATCCTCGAACTTCACTCTTTCAATACTTAATGAAATATTAGTTAGTTTTAGTGATCTTTCTTAATTGATGATCAAATCTTGTTGAAATTAACAATTTGTTGCATGGTGAAATTTTAATATGTTGAAAAGAAACGCATCAATAGTCTTGGGATTTGGTAGGTGGTGATGGGATTTTCGTGTTTGGTAAAGTTTGGTGGTATGGAGTTAGACAAGTTCAATCATGTGATATTATCCCATTTGTCTTTTGGAGTTAGTAGGATTTTTGAAAAATTCAGTTATTATGTGAGGGTCCAAGATAAAAACTTATTTGAATATTGTATTATTCGTATCAAATCAATAAATATAAAATTAGTAGTGTGTATGCATATTCAATCATCTAACCATGATTAAGCGATGTGTATTTTTATTATTTGTAGCTCCTAAAGTTAAATTCATTGATTTATTATCACTAGACTCATTCATTCATTAGTACTAGTATTTAGCAGTGGCGAAACCAGGATTTTCAATAAGGGGGTTCAAAATCTGAAAAAATAGACACATGAAGTAGCCGGAGAGGGTTTGACATCTACTATATATACCTAAAAAGTTATTTTAACCATGTATATATTATATAATTTTCCGTCGAAGGGGGTTCATCGAACCCCTAATAAAAAGGTGGCTCCGCCACTGGTATTTAGTATTTAGTAAAAAAGCTAGTACGCTCAAATGCAAAGGATAGATTTAAACCTCCATAAAAAATGGAGAATTTCTATAAGTCAATGTTTCATAACATAAACAAGTGCGCCTGATCAAACATACGACAACTTATTCATTTTCGGGCCTTGTACACACCGCCTCCTATCACACTATAAAAATTGGTCATGTACGAAGTCGTTACCTTTATCACAATGAGAGGGATATCAATTATCAAAGGTAAACCACAATACATCTCCATCATCATTCTCTTCCCGGACTGATTAATTAGGTTAAGAATAAGACAATTCAATTAAAGAGAACATTAAAAATACATCGAGAGCTAGTTATGTTTTGATTTAATTAATTAGTCAAAATTCAAATAATAATGGATGGCATTATTAGGAGAGTTTGGTTAGAGTAGTTCTAATTAAGGCAAACTCCAAAAGCTATTGGATGGCATTATTGGGAGAGGTTGGTTTTATATATTATATATATATATTCAAGTCAAACTCCAAAGCCTATGGGACCAATTTCAAAAATTGTAGGAGCAAATAAAAAATATTTAAGTAGTTTTGATCCTTGTTATGAAACATAGTGATAGTTTGTGTATTTATAAAATTTAGGAAATAATTTATAGAACGAAATATTTTGTGTTTTTATGGTAATTCTTGTATTTTAAAAAATATATGTGCATCATTATCAGAAACACCCAGCTCCAACAAAATATCACTTGTATGTCATTGTATTTTATGATGAGATACACTTAAACTTCAGGCTTAAAATAAAAAAGATACATGCATTGGGTGTATTGGCTACCAAATCCAACCTCTTACTACATATTGTATTTTTTAAAAAAAGTATCACTATTTCGAGTAAATATTGAAACTATTTTTATTGGGTCGAGTAATTTTTTCAAATAAAATCAAGGCAATAACTCCTTCCTTCTAACTATGTAAGTTGTAGTAGAATCATTTAGATTTTAGTTTGATTTTTGGATTGATACGTTTAAGGTAAATGTGATTCTTCACATGTATGTGTTTTTTTTTTTAGAAAAATAAAATACATATATAAAGTAGAATCTACTCCACGAAGATATTACTTCCTCCGTCCTATTTTACGTGACATTCTTCCCTTTTTAGTCCATCCCAAACAAACGAAATAATTTAACTTTAAAATTTTATTTTTACCTTAATGAATTTGTTTTTTTTTTAAACTCCAGGATAATCTATAGCCGCTACAATCTCTGCCACAATGTCTACCCTTCAAATGAGCACTTTGTGCACACCAGATAAGTCACTCACTGTGTAATAACCTGCAAACCACACATAAGATGTAAACCACATTAGGCAAGCTCTATGAGAAAAACTTGACTCAGAAGATATTGAGGGGGGATCGATCCCCAGTTATCTGTGTGAATGAACACCCTTCAAACCAATTAAGTCATTCCAAAGAACCTTAATAGAATGATTTATAATCATATAAATATCTAAAAATATAAATAAAAAATACCCTTTTCATAAAAATTAACTTTTTTCAAAAGAATATTGTATCAAATTAAAGGGCACCTAATAAAATAGGACAGAGGAAAGACTTAAAAACTGGAAACATATAACTATTACTCCACAAAGATTCTGTGACATATGGTTATATTTTTTTATAAAGAAAATAATAGTGTTTATCTATTGTCGTTATATAATAAAAAGGCAACTATAATGTTTATAGGTATATTATTAAAAAGGAAATAATGGTGTTTTCTGGTTGTTTTCACGTGGATTACTGGACACTTTTAAGATATTGATTGATTTCTAATTGGTTAAGTTTCTAAGTGCTTTATTTTAAAGTAAGCCCAAGTCAACAGGATAATATATCTCTCATCTCATCTTAATCATATCATTGTCAGTAAGATAAAAATAAAATAAAATATCCTCCAAGCTGTTACTTTAGCATACAAATAAATTTGCATTTATGGATCGTTTGGTTCAAACACAAATATATTAAGATTAAATATTGTAACATCTCGTATATTTGTGCTATGACTTGATCATATAAATAACTCAATTGAAATCACGAGAACATAATCACTTGAATGAACTAATTAAGAAATTATGTTGAAGCACGATGTCATTGTGTAAGTATGAAAATGTCAAGGAATAAAAATAAACTTGTATTTATGAATATGACTCTTTTTTTTCGAAAGGGAAGAACTTTATGATTTTCTATGACAAGCTGAACATATTCATCATTTTGAGTTCAAGGGCTAAATGATATCATGTTAGGAACAATAGTAGTATTGATAACAGAGAAGACATTTGTTGTCCAATATTGAATAATGGATCCATGAAATTGTGAAACTAATATATTGTGAAATACAAATACAGAGAAGGAAGGGGACGAGAGAGGGAGAGAGACGAGCAATAGAGGAAAGAGGCGAGAAAGAGAGTTTGTATATCTCAGTTACATGCGAATTACACCTTGAATAGAGTGTATCTGAAATAATTACAGGTAATCCGACTTGTGTATATCTAAGATAAATATATATATATATATATATATATATATATAATCCGACTTGTGTATATCTAAGATAAATATATATGAACCGTCATATACATGTCTACAGAACAATTAATTGGCAAGAAATATAATTTCAAAAACTGCTTTTCAGTTGTAATTATCACCAATAATAGTATGCTTTATGTTGTTTACCCTTAATTAATTAGTGGAACAACTTTAATTTTTAGAACAACAATTGTACTGGGCTTCATGAATCTTGGCCCATGTAACTAAATCCAAATGGACCTCTAGAAAATAACAAAGAAAACCTATCAACAATTGAGCATTGGCCCAAGGAGGTTATCAATATGGAGCAGAATTAAAAAACAAAGAAAACCTATCAATATGCGCGATTCGATCAAATTTATTATCAATATGGTTAGAATAGACAATATATATATATATATATATATATATATATATATACACGATTCGGCCAAATTTACTATAAGACTATAAGACGATAAGAGATCACTCACTGGACATATACGTGCTGAATATTTTAGTTGAGGAATAGTGTTGAGTACAAAAGTCTATGTCACAGTGGATAGAATGAAATAGCGCATTCAATATATATATATATATATACACACATTATTTATTGGGTGGTCTTATATATTTTTTATTATAATAAATAAAAGTACCCAACTATGCACGTATTGTGCATAGCCTATTGGTCAGATAAATCGTTATCTATTTAAACTTCATTATGAATTAGTGTTTGATTTTCTTTATCTTGATATAAGATTGGAGCAAAATTAATATTATTCGAAGATATATGAGCTCTTTTTCACAAGTACATGAAAATGTCACATTCTTACCCATGTTAATCCTAAGACATTTGACTAAATGTAATTAAATTATTTAAGTTATATTGTTAAAAGTAAAAAAACAATATTGAAATCATGCATGTTGGGCACGCCTATCTTACAAAATTTGGTGACACTCAATCAAAGGAATGCTGATTTGAGTAGTCATTAGAATGAATACGCCACTATCTCAATATGAAAAAAATAAATTTGGAAGGTGCAGCCATTTTGATGTATATATGTGTCGTCGTAGTAGATTTACTCATTTTACTTCTAAGTTGTCTCATCTTTTATTTTTTACTCGGTCATTATTTATATAAAGGCTCGATTAATATAGATTTGCACAATATATCTAGAATTCGAACATGGTATGCTTAGAAAAATGGAATCCTATTCCTCCCATCTCAATCCTAGGTGCAAGGGTGCTACCTTAGGCGAAGGGTGGTTCGGTCTGCACTCTTTATCAAAAAATTATATGGTGTACAGAGGATAAATTAGTAATTAATATGAGTGTATATTTAATTTTGCTCATTCTTAACACAACTGAAAAGAAAATTTGCACACCCTTTGTCAAGTTCCTGGCTCCATCAATGCCTCGGTGGTGCCTCTTTTAATTTCCATTGTCTTGCTTTTGTTTCTCGTGGTGTTTGATATCTGTATTTGGGGGGGGGGGGTGATTAATCTGAATTTACGTTATGTAACACTTATTAAGGAAGAAACACTTTTTATCATGATTTTTTTAATACCTAAAATTTTAATTCGAGATCTCTAATTTAGAATGGAAGAATCTTATTCATTTCACCTCAATCTTCATTGGTGTCTCTCTTTCCGTTGTCTTCTTTTATTTTATGCAGTATTTGATATTTCTATTAGGGTCAAGTTAATTTGAATTTACATTATGTAAAGCTTACTAAGGAAGAAACATTGTTCATTAAAAGTTTTTTTTTTTTTTCATATTTAGACTTCAAATCAAAGACGACTTTTGATTTAAAACATCGCAATCTTTGGTTATGTTTCTTTCTTTCCATTGTGTTTTCACTTTACTATGCTTGTAGTAAGAGAAAAGTTTGATCAAATTGTAGAAAGATACATGCATTGATTTGAAAGGCATTTAAGCTCAAGAAACTAAAGTTGAAAGTTAATGAAATTCAATTTATAATTCATAGGCTAGGTTTCGCTTAAAACGTAGTGAGATCTTAGAATATAATTGGAAATGGTTCGGTTAAAGTCCATAGGCTAGAGGGGAAAAAAAAAGTACTCATGTGATTGCTGGGTAGGAAGATATTTATTCATATATTAAAATTAGTACCTATATGATATAGCACCTTAAATATGGTACTATTTTGATTATTATCTTATAATCCCACATAAGTATGTGAATTTATATATTATTTTATATAAAATAAAAATAAAATAATTATACATAGATAATTTTTGTATTACTAAGTCTTTACCGATCAGTAAAAATATCCTCTAAGTGCTCAAGTGAACCTATAATAAGAGGAAAAAGAGTCTTAATTTTTGAAATATAAGCAAATATATCGTCTTCTTCATCCTTTTCTTCCTCCTCTATCTATCCAACATTTTATATTACTAGATTTCTTATATCCATTGATTTTAGGTTTGAATTGGTTTCGATTCATTTTACATGAAACACTAAGTTCATGATTGCTGAAAAATTGAAAATAATGACAAATCAACTATGTTATTGCAAATTGAATCTATTAGATTGATTGATGTTTGACAAATTGATAGTTGCAATTTATTTTTTATAATATAAAATTTATGCATCAAATTTTAATTTATTTGAAGTAAATTTGAAGTGTCAAATCGTTTATTTAATTATTATAGTTTGAACAACAAATTAGTAGTTAAGTAACTATACTACAATATGTCATATTCTATAGTAATGTAAGAAATCAAATTCAAAGAACAATACTATAGTATTAAATTCTTTCCATATTTTAGCTCCTTACCTAGTTTGACTTAAATTTTATGTAGATTGAAACTTTCTTCTTTTAGTTTTTCACCCGGTGTTTAGTATCCGTATTAGAGTCTATAAAATCTAGATTCACATTGGATAACAACACATTTGGGAGTAGCGCCTTGTTATTAAAGATTTTTTCATACCCAGAATTCAAATTCGAAGATTGAAACTTACTTTGCCCAACAACTTTTTAAAACTGATCCTTTTAGCAGTTTTTTTCCCAATGACTTTATAATATAAAAACTTTACTAAACATGTTTGAATTTTTTGCAAAAGGGCGGAATGACCTGGGAGGCCCTTGTACTTGGCTTCGTTTGTCATTTAAACCCTTCTACTCATCACTTTGTCAAATAAACCTTTAAATCCAGTGAAACTCTATTTTTTCAACCCCCTCTGACCATTGACCGGGCGTATCCCAAATGGTTCAAAAATGCCCTCAACTTTTTTTAAGGTTTAAAATTGCCTTTTTTTAACGGTTAGCTGACATGGCAAATGCTGAGTCATTAAATTAGACAAATGGCTTCATCTTATTGGTCCACCTATTTTTTAAAAATCCAGCCCAACGACCCGACCCATCTATGCTACAAAAACTCAAACCCACCCACAAACCCATTTACACATTAACCTAACATATCCTTGAACTCCATTTTAGCATGATTCTCAGTCTTTTTTTGTAGCAGCCGCCGAGGATAGAGGTTTAGGGTTGTAAATCACAACACCTTCAATTTGTTCTTCAGTTGACTAAGGTAATGTTTTGCTCTTTTACATTACAGAGTATTTGAGTATATGTTAAAAATCATGTATTTTGAATCTTTTTATGCTTTGTTTATATTGTGTTAGTTGCAGTGGCCCATGTCCCTTTTCTTTTATTTGTCTCCATCTTCATTAATTTAGAGTTTTTAACTGCTAGTGGGGGTCCATGTCTTTTCTCGATGATATGCTTTATTTATACATATTATATTTTATATTTTATTTCACTGAGTATTGTCTGATGTGGGCTCTTTTTTTTTTTTGTTATGTTGCATATTGACTCGATTCAAGAATGGTTGAACATGTTGATTTGATTTTTAATTATGGGGGACAATGGTTTTGAACACCACAACTCGTATACCATAAAAATTTGATTCACGTATAGAGAGGTTATGAAGTTGACTTGCTGTCTTACATTGATGTATGCCGAGAATTTAAAGAAAAATGAACTTTTAGTGAAGTACGATAGCTTCTATTTACAGCCTCATCTAGTGGTTTCTATGTGATCGAAGGGGAAGAAGGCTTCAGAATTTATTATCTGACAATTTCAAGGTAGTGAACTTTTTTGCAGTAGATAACTATGAAGAGGAGCTTGGGTTAGTTCCAAACATCATTCATTACCATAAATGTGACAATGTTATAGAAGTTGGAACAAATTGTGATAGTAGTGAGGAAGAGGAAAATGGTGAAACTGTGTCTAGCGAACACGATAGTGAAGAGTTGGAGAGTTATAAAAAGCAAAAAGAACTTGATATCAATGAAAAGTTAGACAAGTACAAGGCTTTGGAGTATGGTATGACCTTTAGCAATCTCAAGGAAGCTAAACAAGTTATAGACTTCTATGCTGTTGCAGATAAGAGGGATATTAGAGTAAAGAAAAGCGACAAAGGTAGAGTTATTTATTGTTGTGTTCTTGATTGTCCCTTTCGATGCTCGATTTACAAGGATGGGAGAGATCAAGACCGTAAATCAAGAACACACATGTTATGAGACTTCTGAGAACAGGAGAGCTAAAGCTCGGATTTTATCTCAATATTTTATGAAAAAAGTTCAGAATAATCCTGCATTAAAGATTAAAGACATGAAGGAGCACTTGGATTCTGTTTTAGATCTTGATGTGAATGAGTCAAAATTGAAGAGAGTAAAGCGGCTTGTCTTAGACAAATTAGATGGTAGTTATGCGGATGATTATAACAAGTTGGAGGCATACGCACAAGAATTGAGGATGAGTAATCCAGGAACTGATGTAGTGATCAATTTGTCAAGAGATGCTATGGAAGAAGGCAAAAAAAGATTTTTAAGGCTGTATATATGCTTTCAGGCATTAAAGGAGGTTTGCGACCTTTTATAGGGCTAGATGGCACCTTTTTAAAAGGAAAAAGTAAGGGAATAATGTTGGTCGCAATGGGACAAGATTCGAGTAACCATTTCTATCCACTTGCTTGGGCCGTAGTAGATAAAGAAACTAAAAGAACTTGGAACTGGTTTCTAGAGCTGCTGAAACATTCTTTGGATTTAAAGTCGGGTGAAAATATCACTTTTATATCAGATATGCAAAAGGTATCTTTACTTTAAGTTCATTTCATCTTTTCTTAGCTAGTCTTCATGTACATTATTCTGCAACTAATCTGAATTTATGTTTTTGAAGGGTGTATTGAATGATGTTACTAATGTATGCCCACAAGCAAATCATCGATGGTGTGTTAGGCATATTGAAGCTAATTAGAGCAAAAATTACAGAAATGAGGAGTTGAAAAAGCTTCTTTGGTGGTGTGCTTGGAGTACATATGAAGAGGAGTTCAAAGATCAACTGACAAAAATGGGTGAGTTAAATAAGAAGGCTGTTAAGTCCTTGGTGAGATATCCACCAGAAAAATGGTGTAGAGCATATTTTGACACCAAATGCAAAAATTTCATGGTTGACAACAACTTCACGGAGTCCTTCAACTCATGGATTGTAGAGGCCAGACAAAAACCAATCTTAAAGATGCTTGAAGAAATAAGGGTGAAGTTTAGAAAATCTTTACCTTTTTAAATTCCATAATATTTGATATGAACAAGTGTTAATTCTTTTAGATTTATGTATTAAGCTATTGGAATAAGTTCTAACTTGAAGAGGAAAAAGTGTTTTAAGCTACTGAAAAAGTTTTTAACTTGAGTTATAACAAGTGTTAAAAGTGTTATCATTTTGATTCCAGTAGCGTTTGTGATGAAAAATTAATCCATTTGATCGCGCTTTTAATCTACTTTAAATCAAACTGCTAGTTTAGAGTAATAATTAGAATTTTAGATATTTGTTTTAAGGTGTTTTAAATTTTTGTTTTTTCAGTTCGTGCAACATTACCTAGTTCATTTTGTTGTTTTCGATTATTGTTGTATAGGTAATGAACATGTTAATGAAGCATGAGGCTGAAGTTAAAAGTTGGAAGAATGAATTTTCACCACATGCAATGCATCTCTTTAATGACTACAGGGTCATTGCCCAACGATGTAAGGTTGAGTTTAATGGGGGCTGTGGATATGAAGTGACCGAGGGTGTGGATAGGCATACAATCAATATATAACTTAAAAGATGCTCATGCAGAGTATGGGACTTATCTGGAATACCATGTCCTCATGCCATCAAAGCATTTATCCATACAAAAATTGACCCTATTCCTGAAATACACTGGTGGTATTCTAAGGAAGCGTATTTGATGGTATAAGCACAAGATCAAACCTGTTAGAAGTGATTTTTTTTGGAAGATGGAGTCGCACCATGCCATGGAGCCTCCTACTTTAGCTAAGATGGTTGGTAGACCAAAGATGAAGAGAACAAGAGAGAATGATGAGGCTAAAAATAGGCAGGGGGTTTGGTCAGCTTCTAGAAAAGGAATGCTAATAACTTGTGGTTATTGTGGTGAACCAAATCATAACAGAAGAAAATGTCCATTGATAACAATCGTAACTTCATAAATGTGTTCCCCTTTTGTATCTAACGATCATTATTTTTTTTTTCTTTATGCAGCTCAATGATAAATACAAGGACGTCTTCCAAGATGAAGAAAACTCTTAAGAATCTCATAATGTACCCTTGACAGAATCAGAAAACACTCAAGAAAGTGTATGTTTCTTCATTCCTGTTCCTGGTTCAAGTCAGATCTCTAGCCAGACCTCTATTGTAGCAGGGCATGATTCAGACCCTACTTTATATCCTAAAGTGGTGTCTGAAAGTAATTTTAGACTTCATGAAAGACTGAAGAAGATAAATACTGGGACAAGAAAGATAACTTTCCAGGGAGATCACGATGGTATATCAATACCGACCAACCTTCCATATTCACCAAAAAAAGTAACTTGGAAAGGGAAAGAAGCAATGACTTCAAACCAGTTACAAGCTACAAAGGAGAGAAAAATTGGCAAACTTAAGCCTATAGGGGGCAAGGGGATGTAGGATTTGTTTTGTATTTACTGTCTCAAGTGTTATGTAAGGAGAAAATGAAACAATAACTCAAAACAATTAGTGTTTTTGCTGATTTTTGTACTCTTAATGGTTGTTACACAACTATCGTAATGACTCCAAACAACTAGTCCTTTTGCTAATTTTTGTACTCTTAATAGTTGTTAGACAACAATCGTAATGACTCCAAAGCGTTACCTTTCTAATATCAATATTATTTAATTGTGACAGTTGTAAATTTGGTTTAGTTGTGTGTATTGTTGAGTTGGTTTACTTGTCAAAAGTTTATTTTAGTATTATTGTGTTATATGGTTGAAAGTTGCGGAGAACTTAAACAATTAGGCAGCCATCACTTTGTTCTTTGTTCTTCTTGTAATTCTCCTTTTATGGCTGCTCGGTGATAGAAGGTGCATCAGTCAGCTAATAATACATCACGTAAGCCATATAACGTTGATCAAAACTTTGAGGCTCCATTGGTGATAGTATGATTCAAGAACGAATCTGTCAGCATTAGATGAAATCAAGATTTTACCAATGAAGCAACTCTTTCTCTGTCAAAGTTTAAGCTATTATAAAAGCTTGCAATGTAAAGATGAACATTATTCAACAAAACTATACAGTTAATCTTTTCACCCCAAAAATATTTGTTTAACAACAGTCTGCCTATTACTCACAGTTCTATCGAATTCTAGCATGAATCATCTTTTCACATCTTCTTTTGTAGGTTTACATCCATAACGATCTTGTTCTAAATGCTTCAAGAAGATGGAGAGGCTCTTCGACATGGTTGTAACTTATTTCCCCTTTTTGTTCATATTCACCGAAAAGGGTGAAATTCAAGAACATCTTGAGCAATTCATCTCCTTCATCTTTGTCATATCGTAAGTTGATCAAGAGCTTCATTATCCAAAATGAGATTTGATTCTCAAGCAAAAACATACCACGAACTATTGTTGATAACGCCAACATTTTAGTTTTCTTCTTCTTGATATTTTGCGTATTGTGGTTGCGAACTAATACCCTTTAAAGATTTACTTATGCATAACTTTTCGGTAATTGCTAGCTTTTTGAATGCACTATTTCTTAGAGTTACTGTATGAATTTTAATCCTAAGAATGTCCAGGATGGTTTAAAATCCGAAGTTTCAAGATAGTTTCTTGCCAAGCAAATTGAATTCAAGAACTTGCTTACAACAGAACTAAGAAAACCTGCAAAAATTCACGTTATAATCAAGTTTGTATAGCAGCCATGTGCAAAAACATCAGCTTGACAAATCTTGATGTAGTTCTTCCATCTTTTTCTTCCTGCAATTAACTAGAGAATGGAGAACATATGAATTGAAGGAGAAGAAAGAAGAGAACTAGAGCTAGTGGAAACAAAAGACCCAAAAATGATCGGGTCAAATTTTTTGAAATGGGTTTTTAGATTAAGTGGGCCATATATTTTGAAATGGGTAAAGAAAATCCATGTCACATTTGCCATGTCAGCCGACTGTTAAAAAAGGGCAATTTTAAACCTTAAAAAAACGTTAAGGGCATTTTTAAACCAAAAGGTGAAAGGAGGGCATTTTTGAACCATTTGGAATACGTTAAGGGTATTTTTAACCCTTTTCCCTTTTAGCACTTTTTTCTTTCCAATGACTTTATAATATAAAAACTTTAGTGCAACAAATCATATGTATATTATACTAAACGTGTTTGAATTTTTTGCAAAAGGGCGGAATGACCTGGGAGGCCCCTGTACTTGGCTTCGTTTGTCAGTTAAACCCTTCTACTCATCACTTTGTCAAATAAACCCTTAAACCCAATGAAACTCTATTTTTTCAACCCCCTCTAACCATTGACCGGGCGTATGTGGCACTGAAATGACTTAATTGAACAAATACCCCACGCGTTTTGAAGCAAGTGAATACAATATTTTTATTTTAAAATTATCAAAATTATAAGACAAAACAATAATAATATTTTAAAAATAATAATATAGAAAACCTGTTCTTCTTCAATCCACTCCACTTCATCCCACCCCCACCCCACCCCACCTTTTTTCTTCTTCTTCAATCTCATCCCCCATCCACCCCCACCCTCCCCACCCCTACTCCTTTTCTCTTGTTCTTCTTCGACGTACACATTATCACAATAAAATCATCAAATAAAAAATGGGAAAAGGGCCTGATTTACCCCTCAACTTTATGATTTGGAGCTGATATACCCTCCGTTTAAAAAATGGCTCATATATGCCCTTGCCGTTATAAAAATGGCCCATATATGCCCTTTTATTTAATGAGACCAATATTTAATAAATTAAAAATTCATTTTTTATGCTTTAATTTGAGAAAATGCCACGTGGCTCTTAAAATACCCCACCCAATAACTTTTCACCGACCCGACCCAATTGAAAACAAGAAAACCCCACCCACTTAAATAAACTTTAACCCATTTCATTCTATGGTCTCCTCTCTCCACGCTCAACAAGAAAAAAAATCAAAAACTTGTTAGGTTTCGGTGAGCTCTAAATTGGTGTCAATCAGTCTCAATAACGTTCAAAATCTTATGTAAGTTTCGATTACTTTCTTCCCTTTTCTTTTAAGGACCTTTGGTGTTAGAATTATAGGGTAAATTTGTTCTTGATATTCTTTGCTTGAAGTGATATTCTTATGTGTTTTATTTTGTCCATTTAATGATGCAGGAAATGGACATTGAATTGGTTAAATTGTTTCTGCCGATAGGTGTAGATGTTGATTTGCGAAGTGATGTTGATGTTGGAACACCATTTATATGTGTTGTAGACCACAGCCAGGAAGATGCTATTAAGGTTTTGTTAAAACAGCATGCTAATTTTGATGCTCAAATAGGAGATGATAATATGTGTCCTCTGCTAGTAGTTGCGGCGTAATTCTTTTCGTTGTGTGGTAAAGGCAGGGGATACTATCAGTGGTAATTACATGCTAATACATCTTGCAGCTACAAGGGAAAATCGAGGGTCTGCTGAAGTTTTATTGGCCATCATACCACAGATTCGTGAGTGTTCGTGAACAATTTGTGGACGGAGTCATTGCGTTTATGAAATCTTAAAATTCGAAAGAAAAGTTTGAAGTTATTTTACATTCGGTTGCTTAGTTGGGTTCTTTTCTTCACTCACTGAGGCAAAAAGTTTGTAAATTTTGGAAATATAGTAGTACTTTGTAGGATCATATCTTTTCTGGGAATTTAAATGCTAGATTCCAAGGCCATATTATGCGACTAAACTTTTTCATCTCATTTGCAGTTTTGTGACTTATGTGTAATTAACTTTTGGTTCATTGTATTGATTTAAGACAACTTTTGATTCACCTTATTTGGTCTTGTGTAGTGATTTTGTTAACTTTTGTATTATTTAGTAATGAAAGAGAATCAAAAGCTCGAGGTAAAATGATAGAGAATCATCAATGACTCATTGACATTCCACGTTGAATCATCTGTGAGCTATCTACTAGTTCAAAGAAGTTCGTGAACAATGCTAATTTTAGTCGTAATGTAAACAACGCTACCAATCAAAGCACATAAATTTACTCTCTCGCACAAAATACAATTAACAATAATTACACCAGATGCAGTAGAATATAATTCTCAATTTTTATAAAATTATCGTACACAAGTTACCAAAGAAAAAGAAGATTAACCTTCCGGTGGTTAAACCAACCACAAATATCTACTATATGGTTAGCAACAAAAGAAATTGTTTGGATTTACATCATATAATACTATCCAAAATAACCACCTAATGTCAAAAAATGATCAACCACACAACGACTTCTAAACTAGATCATCATCAGTATCCACGGGCCATTTGCCCTTCATTGCCATTTGCTTCACTTTTTTCTTCTTTACTTGACTTGTAACCGATCGATCGTGACTGCTTTCTTGCCCTTCCAAGTAGTCTTCTTTGGTGAATATGGTAGATCCGGAAGGGTTGAGATTCCTCTTGCATCCCCTTTAAAAACAATCTTCCCCTTTCTATTCCTTCAAATATTCGACACCTCTTTTCCATCCTTGTTTCTGTCTCGTAAATTACCATTGGTCGCAATCTTTGGATCTTCTTCATTCCCGATCTCGGGACCATAAGCGATCATTGTTGTGTCCGAAATTGTTGGGGTGAAGTTTCTGTCTCATACTCTACAGTGGCACTACATGTAGAGTTTTTTCCTGCTCGACTCCTCGACTTTTGACTCGCTTGCTTTCTTATTTCTTTCATGTGAACTTTCACTGTCTTCATGGTCCTTCAACCCAAAAAAATTGTTGTGATTGACAAAAACGAACACTTTTTAACTAAAAGAAAAACTAAGAGAGATTACCTTATAACATCCCTTAGCATTGTGATTAAAATCACCACACCCGTTGCATCTCATTAGAGTTCCTTTTCTTGACCGCTTCCATGCCCCCTTTCTCAAACTTGCCTCATCGGTTTCTCTATTTCTTTTCATCTTGGAGTGCCAACAAGTTTTACCATTTCCGGAGGTTCCATTGCTTGAGCGGGGTCGATTTTCCAGGTGAGAACCCCTGGCGGTTGCAACTTATGCTTGTATGTTAACAAATAAGCCTCTTTTTCTGTACCAGTAATGAACCTCTTCCAATGGTTCGTTTTTTTATGCAAAAGTGCCTTGATGGCATGGTGACATGGTATTCCACCCAAGTCCCATAATCTACAAGTGCATTTCTTCAACTCCAAATTCTTTGTATGTGTGTCCGTGTCTCCATCTTTCACTTCATAACCATAATCTCCATTGAACTCAATTTGTACAATTGGTAGCCATTAATCGATAGTCATTGTACAATTTCATAGCCGTTGGACTGATATCATTTTGCCATTTTCTGCCCATTTTTTTCATTTTTCACCAACATATTCATCACATTCACTCTAATTTCCTCCAGCATTTTAATAATTGGTTTTTGTCTAGCTTCAAGTATCCAACTGTTAAAAGACTCGGTGAAGTTATTGTCTACCATTAGATTCTTACATTGAGTATCAAAATATGCCCTACACCATTTAATTACAGGAAAATGAAGAAGATCACTAGCTGAATCTTCATCCACCTTTCCTAACACCTTCAAAGTGTCTTTGAATTCTTCTTCATAGGTACTCCATGCACACCACCACATCAATTTTTTCTCTTCACCACTCCGCCATTTCTTGCACCAGTTAGATTCTATATGCCTCACACAAAACCTATGGTGTGCTTCTGGAACAACATTAGCTACAGCATCCAATAGGCCCTAAAAATTGAAAAGAAAAAAATGACAGTAAGAAAAAAGATAAAGAAAAGGCAATAAGAAAAAAAAAATTTAAAGCTACCTTTTGCATATCAGACATAAATGTCACAATTTCACCATTTTTCAGCTCCAACGAAATCCTCAACAACTGAATAAACCATGTCCATGTTCCTGTGTTTTCCTTTTCCACCACCGCCCAAGCTATTGGGTAAAAATGATTCATTGAGTCTTGCCCAAAAAGCTACTAATAGTTGCCCCTTACATTTTCCTTTGAGAAATGTTCCATCTAAACCAATTATAGGTCTCAAACTTTTCCATCCATCCTTCAAAGCCTTGAAGCAAATGTACATTCTCAAAAACCTTCTTATGCCTTGTTTAAGTGCATCTTTAGAGATATTAATTACCACATCAGATCCTGGATTTGATTGTCTAAGTTCTTGACCATAAGCTTCAAGCCTATTGTAGTCATCTTTGAAAGCGCCTTCCAACTTATGAAGAGCCATTGTTTTGGCTCTTTTTAGTTTGGATCTTGAGACATTCAACTTGAATTTTTTTCAAGAATTCCTCTCATGTCTTTGATAGGGTATTTTGGATTGTTTTGAACTTCACCCTTAAAATAAAGCCCCAAGCTATGATAAGTTGGCAATGGATTAACAAAACAATCACCACAAGTATGCTTAGGGTTCAATGTTTTAACCTCAAAAGGTGCCGCTTAACCATCCTTAGATATGAGAAGAGTAAAGGGACAACCATCATAACACTCATACCTAATTCTTTTTGTATCACTTTTTTTGTTTTCAACTTCTTTTTTTTTGTTAGCCATAGCATAAAAGCTAACAACCTGCCTAGCTTCTTGAATAGTCTTAAAGGTCATACCCATTTCTAATTCCTTAAACTTTTCAAGTCCATCACTCACAACTCTCTCTTTTTCATGTTCATAACGTTGAAGCACTTCAAAGATTATATTCAACAATTTCACAGTTGTTGCTCATTTCATAAAGAGTTTCATCCTCCATATCACTATAATCACAATCCGTAGCAGCTTCAACATCCACAGAATATGATTCAGTATGATATATGATATTTGTGGCGAAAAACTCAATTCATGAGCATCTATAGCATAAAAATTTATTACCTTGAAATCTTTGGAAAATAAGTATTGAAGAGTCTTAATTCCATCATTATCTTCAATTACATAATAAGTACCAGATGGACCAGTGACCAACAATTGTTGAACTTCCTTGAATCCAAATTTGGATGTAAAAGCTTCACATAAATCATCATAACAAACTAAACAAGTATTATAATACCAGGTGTGCTGAAATTTTATACTGTATCCCAGCTTTGGGGAAATTACCCAATTACCCCCATAGTTGAAAACAATATCCACTTCTTCAATCATCCTTTAAAATGACACCTGCAACAAGCAAATAAATTAGACATAGGGACCACCTTAGCATTTAACACCAACCAACTGAAAAATGAATTTTAAAATACTAAAGAGACAATAACTATTTGGGGACCAACGAAGATTCCATCTTTCCACACAAAGAGATAAACTCATGTATTAAAGTAAGAAAATAAACCTTCCATGGACAGAATGTCAAGGGAAAAAAAGCACATAGATAAACTCAGTTACACTTTTCTCACATTTTATCCTATATTTTGAACACCAAAGATCCTAAAAAGTAAAGAGAAGAAAGTAATCGAAACTTACCTAAGGTTTTGAACAATATTGAGACTGATTGACGCCAGTTTAGAGCTCACTAAAACCCTAACAAGTTTTTAATTTTTTTTCTTGTTGAGCGTGGAGAGTGGAGACCATAGAATGAAATGGGTTAAAATTTATTTAAGTGGGTGGGGTTTTCTTGTTTTCAATTGGGTCGGGTCGGTGAAAAGTTATTGGGTGGGGTATTTTAAGAGCCACGTGGCATTTTCTCAAATTAAAGCATAAAAAAATGAATTTTTAATTTATTAAATATTGGTCTGTTAAATAAAAGGGCATATATGGGCCATTTTTATAACGGCAAGGGCATATATGAGCCATTTTTTAAACGGAGGGTATATCAGCTCCAAATCATAAAGTTGAGGGGTAAATCAGGCCCTTTTCCCATAAAAAATTGAAAAAAGTTTTTGCAAGAAAATATATCATTCATCATTTTTATAAATTTAATTCTTTAAGATATATTACTTGAATTTACATATAAATATATTTTTTTCAATTTGAAGTTTTCTTGATATCTCTTTTTATCAAATCAAAATAAATAAAACCCTAAATTATGTACAAGAATTAATTATAATCTATCACATTTTATGATTGAAGAAATTTTTGAGCGAAAACTATGAAAAAAAGATGAAAATGGTGATTTTTATAATTGGGATGAAAATGGTAGAAGGTGGGAATAAAGAGAATGAAGTGGGAAGGGGTGAAATGAGTAAGAGAGAGAGAGAGAAAATTGTATTTTTTTTAAATATTATTTCTTTTTAAATATTTAATTTTTGATGTGTCATCGGAAAAATAATAATAATAATAATAATAATGTGTCATTAAAAAATGACGTGATATTTTATGTGTAAAATGAGTGTACTACACGCACACCCATCGGATGAGAAAGGGGTCTAAAATATTGTGTTTGAATGGATTGAAGGGTTTAGTTGATAAAGTCGTAAGTACAGAGATTCAATTGACAAATCGAGTCAAGTACAAGTGCGTTTCAGGTCATTCCGTCTTTGCAAAAGATTAAAAAATAAAGTTGATAGTAATTGGCTGCAGTTTTTTTTTTTCTTTTTCAAAACTCTGTTTTTTCAGCTCAATAATCTCCTCCCATGGAGGAGTCCCGGAAAGTAGCATTAATCGGAGCCGGCGCATCCGGTCTTGTGACGGCGCGTGAGCTACAAAGAGAAGGTCACCGAGTTGTAGTGTTCGAGAAATCGAACCAACTGGGTGGTCTATGGGTTTACAATCCTCGAGTTGAGACCGATCTACTCAGTCTCGATCCATACAGAGAAATTATTCATAGCAGTCTTTACAAATCTCTTCGAACAAATCTTCCTCGACAACTTATGAGTTTCAGCGATTACTCTTTCGAAAATGGGAACCGATTGAACTTTCCTGAGCACGAAGAAGTATTGAAGTTTTTGAATGAGTTCGCTAAGGATTTTGGGATCAATGAGTTGATCAGATTCAACACGGAGGTAGTACGAGTTGCGCCGGTTGAATTTGGGGATAATCGTTGGGTTGTTGAGTCGAAATCGGAGGAGTTAAGTTCAGAAGAGGTGTTTGATTCTGTAGTGATTTGTAATGGTCACTATACAACACCCAGAGTTGCAAGTATTCCAGGTAATATTTGTCACCTTCTACGGTAATAAATATGAAATAATTCTATCCACTAATAATTCTATACATTAATAATAAGATAAATAAAAAGATATCACTTAATAAAGAGTCGTGTGTTGAAAATACTTTAAATTTAGTGAGAATTTAGGAATGTATTTCAATTGTGTTGCAAGATTAAGAGTGTATTTAAGTTTAAATTGTCAAAATAAAAAAAAGTTTTTAAGACGGTCAATAATTCAGAGATGAAACTAATAATCCTAATTTAAAAGTATTTTTAATATTTCTCTCTTTTAAGTTTTCTACTGTTGCAAAAAAGCTATAAATGAAGCACAAATAAAAACTTAATTAGACAAAAGTATCTTTATTAAACAATCTCTCAATAATTTTACCTGTATGTCTCTCAAATATAAATACAATCTTCTTCTTCTCTTCCTTTTTTAGCCAATTATATATATATATATAAATAAATAGTTTTCTTTTAACATTTGAATATGAGAATATTATATACTTTCAAAATAACTGACTGAGTGCAACCTTTAAAGTGCGAAGAGAATTATAAAGTTTTAGGTTTGAGCCTTTATAAAAGTAAAAAAAATACAATATGATATTTTTTCATTTGTCAAAGTCTTGGTGCACAAAATTACTTAGTACCTTTTGCCAGTGGGAGACAATATGTACATGGCGGACATCACATCAAGACGGAGCCAGGATTAGGAGTTTGGGTTCACAAGTTAATATACATTTATATTTATTTAACTTTCTAATACAAATATAGGGTCTGCAGAAAAGCTACTGGGTCATCCGAACCCATTAACCCCCACTTAGCTCGGCCCCTGTCAGTCTGTCACCACGTTCCTTAAAAGTAATAAATAGTGAAAACAAATTAGGATGGTAAGACAATATGTACATGGCTTGTATTTTAAACTAATTCTTGTTAGTTAATATCCAAAGGTATACACAACTGGCCTGGAAAACAAATACATAGCCACAATTATCGAGTTCCTGAGCCATTTAAGGATCAGGCAAGACCTTTATACACTTTCTGCATTTTCGCTTCTTAAAGTTACATACAACAAGTCTATGCTTCCACTTGTAAATCATTATTTGTGTATTCAGATTGTAGTAGTGATCGGAGATGGACCTAGTGGGCTTGATATTTGCCGAGACATAGCCACTGTAGCCAAGCAAGTTCATCTTTCAACAAGATCTTCTGAAATTGAAGTTTCGAAATTGGACAATTATGAAAATCTATGGAACCATTCAAAGGTATATAATTGTTTTAGATGTTGTTGATTATGATATAGAAAGGGTGCTGATTTTGGAACTTCTTATTGCAGATTGATCATGTTGATGAAAGTGGTGAAGTGACTTTCTTGGATGGATCTTCTATTTATGCTGATATCATTCTCTACTGCACAGGGTTTAGTTCAAATCTTGAGTCTTTTTGTTTTTCTAAAAAATCGTATGATCATCTCGTCTAAAAGATTTAAGTTGTTAAAGTTAAATAGATCACCCTTTCATTTATATCTTCAACACGCCCCCCCACATGTGGACTTGATCTAATCTTTGCGGGCTAAAGTTGTGGAAGTTTCCTGTTAATGTGTGGCAGTTAGACACAAAACCAGGACTTCTATCTATTCTGATATCATGTTGAATTGTATGATTTTATCTAAAAGCTTCATGATGTGTTGACATTATTTTCTTGCGCAGATACAAGTATGATTTCCCATTTCTTGAAACCAATGGAATAGTAAGTGTAGATGACGAGGGGCGTGTTGTTGGACCACTATACAAGCATGTCTTTCCTCCAAAGCTTTCTCCCTTCCTCTCCTTTGTTAGTATACCTTATCAGGTCAGCTAAATTGTATGAAAAAATATTATGGAAAACATTTTCTCGATGTTTGATTGGAGAGTGAAAATAACATAAGCAAACTGGATCATGCTTGACAACATATTTTAGTTTTTACTGATTAGAGTAGTGAATATGCAATGAACCCCCTTCATTGAAAGATTATGCTATGTAGATAGGGGAAAATGTTTTTTTTTTGTTGCATATGTATAAGTTTTTGGATCTTCTTGGCATAAGAACCTTTTTTTCCGAATCCTCTTTACTTGAATTTCTGGCTCCATCACTACGCTTTTACATTGTATTATGCTCTTGAATTTTTTTAGCTATTGTGAGAAATGACAATGTAGACTTTTTCATGTGATGATCAGGGAATAGTCTTTCTAATGTTTGAATTACAAGCCAAATGGATTGCACAAGTTTTGTCTGGAAAGGTGCTTTTACCATCTGAAGAGGAGATGTTAGCTGATGTTCAGGATCATAATAGGCAACTTGAGGAAGCCGGCATCCCAAAACGTCATACTCATCGCCTTCACCCTCATGAGGTTATTCCGATAACTAATTTATTTTTCAAGATTCATTTCTCTATGACTCGGGCAAAAACCTGTTCATCACTCATTATTTCGTTGCTTTTTGCTTGTTTTACAAAATTCCCATGACATTATTAGAAAAATTCTTGAATATAAAACTTCACTCAATTCCAGCTACAAAAGAAGTATAGTTGAGAAGGATTTGTATGTCCTCTTGTCAAAGATCCTAAAACACTTTCTAAAAACTCAATGAAGGAGAGCCTTGATCGTTATGATCCTATTGCAAGATATGAGACTCGAGTCCCACATCGATTTAATTAATGGGGAGCTGATGTGGGGTTTATGCATCCTTTGACTCTCCCATCTTAATAGCTAGTTTCTAGGCTACCTAGATTGTATCAACGATATCAGAACCACCCACCAACCGTCATGCCATGGATCGTGACATTGATATTCCGGTGTTGGCCTTAGACTAGAAACTTGTTTAGTGCAAAATGGTTGAGGACATAGTGTGGTTTGTTATTATCCTATTGCAAGGTGTCAGACTTGAGTCCCACATTGATTTAATAGGGAGCTTATGTGGGACTTATATAGCCTTGGGCTCTCCCACCTCAATGACTAGCTTTTGGGTGTGTGGTTCTCCCTAGATTGTATCATTGCATAACAATACTAAGAACTGTTATCATGTGACTAGAAGGTCACGTGTTCAAGTCGTGAAACAACCTCTTGCAGAAACACAAGCTAAAACTGCAACTAGACCATAATGTGATATGACCCTTCCCTAAAACTCATGCATAGCAAGAGCTTCATATTCGAGTTTTCTTTCTTTTTTTCTAAATGTGAATGTTTTACCTATAAAGTTAGTGATAGGCTATAATTACATGAATTTGTTGGCAGATGGAGTACATGGACCGGATAGCAGCTCAAATAGGAATGCCATCACTTGACGCCGGCCTAAAGGAAATGTATTGGAGTATTTACAAATGTGCTCGTGAAGTAGGGTATGCTAAATATAGGGATTTGTGGGTCTTTGAGAATTTTGATCAATTGTCTTTGTAGTTGTCAAAAAATTAGTGATTTATGATATGTAACATCATTTCTATTCCTTTTATGTTTTACAACATTCATTTAGAAGATGAACTAAGTTTATATATGGATTTATTTATAAAAATATTCTAATATTGATATGAAGATGCCGAATGTTAACATTTTCTTAAATAAACTTTATAATATAATCATATAATGAGTTAAATTTTGAAATTGTCAATAAAACAATATTTATAATTATATTTATCAACTAAACGCACAACGCGTGAATATGTATACTAATATTAATAATTTTATTGTATTATGATTCAACTTAAAAGAAAATAATATTAGAGAAGATTTACTTTTTTGTTCTTGAGATTTACTAATAAAAGTAGGAGAAATACTTGTATTTATGTAACGATCGGTTCCCGTCGTTATAGAAAAGCCAATGGGAAAAAATTTAGGGTCAGGAAATTTTTTGGTAGTAACTTGGAATTTTCTAACCTAGTCCAGATTGGAACGAAATCGAAGTCAGTGAGGTCTAGGGAAATTTGGTAACAATTGGGAGTTCTAATTATGATTTTGATCACATGACTAGATAGCTAAGACGTTAAGGACCCCGTACGACTTAACAAAATTGAATTTGGGCGAGTAGAACTCCCGAAGCTAATCTTAGTGTGAACATGTATTTTTTGAGTGTCATGGGATGAAGGTGTGTTGTGAAATGGGGTTTAAAACTCTTAATTTAGCTCTCTGTTTCCGTGCAAGCCGCTAGGGAGGGATTATTACCCCCAGGGCGGGGATCGCTGTAGTGGGATGAGGTCCGCTGTGGCGGGACAGCCGCGATTTAAGTCAGAAATAAACCCCAAAAATGTTTTATTCTGCACTTTTTGACTTTGAGAGCTAAGGAACGATCCTAGGGGTTTTCTTGACAGTTTTCCACCATTCTTGAGGCTAAAGGTAAGGTTTTCACTTCTCGAATCCATTTTTCAATCCATAGAACTTGGTTTCTTGGGTGATTATTGTTGGGGAAGGTTTTTTGGAACTGTTTGGATGGTGGGAAAAACCCTAATTTGGGAAATGGGATCTTGGGTTAGCCTAGGATTGATAATGTTTATTATAATCCGGATAATTAGGTCTCGTTTATTGATTTTTGCATTAATTGTATGTTTTTAGACCACGAACAAGCATGAAGAATCCGGAAAGGAAAGATTCAAGTGCCTTGGGGATTCAAGCTTGGATTTGAGGTAGGTGATGATTGTGATTTCATGTTGGTGTGATATATGTTTGTAATTGCTCATTATAATGCATGTATGTATGCGAATGTTGCATTATTGATCACCCTAATCGTAAATGAGGATAATTGAATAATTGTATGTCATGAATCACCTCTTGTTGTATGATTGTGAGAATATACATTGTGATTGTGATTGTGGTTTGTTGAATGAATCGGGTGTTACGTTTCGACACACTAACTTGAATCGGTTGCCACATTCCGGCATAAATATGAGATCAGTTGCCATGTTTTAACATAAATATGGGATTAGTTGCCACATTTCGGCATAAATATTGGATGGGGTACCACGAACCGGTACACTAACAATGTGAGTTTGCGTTCCATGAGAGGACCATTGAATTGGGTTCCGTGAAAAGACAATTGAATTGTGTTATGTATCTACTTGTGTTGATTACGTTCATATCTAATGGTGATTGAGGTTGAAAGATTGTTTGTTGCTTTAAAAATAATAACCAATGTGTATTATTGAGAACGTGGAATGCTACTTTGATCCTGAAAAGATGACTAATATTGTATATGTTTGGTATATGCCTGTTTTATAATGCTGTGGTTACTTGCATGTGGTTCACTTATTAGGATAGCCGCGTGATTCTACCAATACATTGTGATTGTGTACTGATACTGCACTTGCTCTTTCTTTGTTGAGTACAGGGCATCTTCAGGCGGCTATTGATAGACCTCAGTTAGGTGGCTATTGAGTGTGACCAGATTCAAGGGTGAGCCAGTTCTTTCAGGCTGCCATGGATCTCTCTTGTTTAAGTCCACTCTCTTTGGACTCAGACTTTTTGTTTAAGGTGTTTTGTTTAGTTTTGGGTTGTACCCAGTGGCGGAGGCAAGATTTCCATCGAAGAGGTTCAAAAAGATAAGTAAGCACACTATTAGTATCCATATAAGCGGGGCGGGTTAAATATCAATGGGTCGGATTAGATATAAGCAACTAAAAAAATTCAACTCTACCTCAACACAAACAATAAAATCGAGTAATTATATGTTTGACATAACATTAAAATAAGTATGAGAGAATGTATTTTTTTAAACTATAAGTATGGGTCTTGTCTCTGTCATTGTTGTATACAAACGTTATTTAATTTTTGAAACTAAGGAATACTTCTAAATCCGATCATATTGTAGCAATAAAATTTGCGTTGAGAAAATAATTATCAAGATTGAAAAATATCGCGACAATTGTATTTATTTATAAATTTTAAATGATTACTCTTATTTATTTAATCTTACTTATAATTATATTATTCCTTAATCAAATATAAATTAAACGTTTGACTTAAAATGAGTATGAGAGAATGTATTTTTAATTTTAATTATGACAACAACGTTATAAGTTTTACTTAATTTTATAAAAATGGAAAATAAATTTATTTTTAATATCTAATAAAATAGTATAAATCTCAATAGGTTTTCAAACAAAACAAAATTTTCATTTATTTAGAAAATTAAATGAAAATCGACTGAAATATGAGGGAAAAACGCTGTTACAGGGAGTCGAACCCGCGACCCAGTACTTATATTGCGAATTCTTGAACCCCCTTTACCACTGAACCAAGCCCTTAACTTATGTTCAGGGGGTTCATCACTTGGTATATACATATAAATCGAAAAATTGATCCTATATATATTGTGTAATTTTTCCAACGAAGGGGGTTCGGATCCCCCTTGGATCCATGTAGATCCGCCCCTGGCTGCACCCTTGTTTTTAGACTTGTCGTTAGTAGAGTTTTGGTACAATGACTTTCAGGTTCTAGGGGTTGTTCTTCCACATTAGTTTTGGTTAAGTTATTTGTTTAAACCTTTGGAGTTTATGGAAATTCCGTATTTTTATTGTCATTTAAACTTGCTTCCGTATTTTTAAATGCCTAGTTTTTTGTTAAAGTTGTGTAGTTGGGGTTGTAGTAGTGGTTCTCCCACAGGAGGGTTAGTGTAGGTGCCAATCACGACAGTCTAGGTCGTGATAATTTATAAGCCTATAAATTTAAAAAGACAAAGACAAAAGAATAAAAAGTAAAAATTAAAGTGCAAGTAAAAGATCAAGAGAACCACCAAAGGATAGGGGTGTGCAAAAATCGAACCGGAAAAAGTGTTATTGGTTTATCACTTTATTGTTATTGGGTTATTGGGTTAACAGTTATTTAATGGTTTTACAAAAAAAATTATTGGGTTATCGGTTCGTTATTGATTTTTTAATATTGGGTTATTGGATTAACCGATAACCCATTAAGAATATAATAGTTTACTATTTTATTTTTTTAGTTATATATATATATATATCTATATATATTTATAATATTTATATATTAAACAAAAAATATTAATATTATTAGTAGTATATAAGACTAAAAATATAAAAACCCTACACAATAATTAACACTACTTAACAATTAACTTTCCTCTCTACTTTTAGTTATTTAACCTTTACGTTCTACTTTTTAGTATTACTTATTTATTTTAGTTAGTTTATAATTGACTAATATTAGCTTTTTCATTATTGTAAATATCTGCAATTTGATTAACAGAATTCAGATTGTGTTTTTTTTTAAAAAAAAACAATAATGTAAGAACTTCATTTAGTTGAGTCTTTTCTTTACATATGATTTACCATAAGCATGGACTCATTTGCTATTGTTTTGACTCTTGTCTATGATTTGGTTTTATTTGATTCTCTTTGTTGCATAAAGGGGACCTCGTTTTATATATTATGGTGATTGAAAGTTGACCAAGACTTTGTTGTGATGACCAAAATGCAACAAGTTGGTCCATGTTGTCCCGTTTGTGATGATTATTTCGATGTATGCATATTGCGTCAAATTATTGGATAACTAATATATTTGTTTTGAAAGCATTTTCTTATTGGTTAAACCAAAAATCGGACCATTAAAGACCTAAAATCGATAAAAAATATCTTATTAGTTTGGTTATTGGTTTAGCATATTTAAAAATCGAAAACTAATAAATCGAACCGATAATACTTAAAATCGAACCGAACTGACTGATACACACCCTTTCCAAAGGATGAGGTGCACCTGATGGAACTGACCAGAGGTAAATTAAGAGAAAATCGTAATATATATATATATATATATATATATATATATATATATATATATATATATATATATATATATGTTCAAGCAACAATACTACTCCCTTTGTTTCTATTTATCTCTCACTATTTTAGATTTCACGTCCCTTAAGAAATTATGTAAGTTTACCATTATACTCTTATTTAGTACTCCCTTTGTCCCTAATTACTTGTCTACTTTTCTTTTTTTAGTTGTTCCTAATTACTTGTTCATTTGACAAATAAAAAAAGGACTATTTTTTTACCTATTATACAATCAATTAATTACTTTGAAAAAGGTAGAACCTCTTAAAAATCTTGAATTTTTAATTCACCTACTTCATAATTAATAGGGTAAAATGATAAATTCATTATGTCAATTATTGTTTTCTTAATAGGTGTGTTAATTTAAAAGTGAACAAATAATTAGGGACAGAGGGAGTATTCTATTGAAGTTAAGTTTTCAATAAATGTACATAAATTAATTTATTTTTATCAATTATTGACCAATGAACATAAATTAATCATTTAGTTTTTCTATATTGATCAAACTTATATTTTCAAGGCTAATAACTCTCAAGATGTGAAAAATACTACTATTTATGCATTAATTTTGTGAAATGACAAAAATTTTCTCTGTCCAACAATACTTGTCCACTATTGACTTTGTACATGTCTATAAATAGAAGGGTGACTTTACTATATCACCATTTAAATATAATAAATATAATGTCTTAAAAAATATAACAGAGAAATGACTATAATTAATGATAAAGATAAATTAAGATTTAAGTATAAAATTATCTATTAATCTTATGAAGTGTGTTGAACATTTGAAAAACATAAGATATGAGTTGGCGCTGAGCATGAAAGTAAGTTAAAAAAATGGTTAGACAACTGTATACACAAGGATATATTAGTTTTCTAAAAATTGACAATTTAGTTCGTCTTTATAATATAAAAAAACTCGGTGCAAAACTGTGTTTTTCCAGCTCAATAGTCTCCTCCCATGGCGGAGTCGCGGAGAGTGGCAGTGATCGGAGCCGGGCCATCGGGTCTTGTGACGGCGCGTGAGCTACAAAGAGAAGGCCACCGAGTTGTAGTATTCGAGAAATCGAACCAACTGGGTGGTCTATGGGCTTACAATCCCCGAGTTGAGACTGATTTACTCAGTCTCGATCCAAACAGAGAAATTGTTCATAGCAGTCTTTACAAATCTCTTCGAACAAATCTTCCTCGACAACTCATGAGTTTCAGCGATTACTCTTTCGGTTGTGCAGAAAATGTGAACCGATTGAACTTTCCTGAGCACGAAGAAGTATTGAAGTTTTTGAATGAGTTCGCTAACGATTTTGGGATCAATGAGTTGATCCGATTCAATACGGAGGTAGTACGAGTTGCGCCGGTTGAATTCGGGGGAAATCGTTGGCTTGTTGAGTCGAAATCGGAGGAGTTAAGTTCAGAAGAAGTGTTTGATTCTGTAGTGATTTGTAATGGTCACTATACAGTACCCAGAGTTGCAAATATTCCAGGTAGTATTTGTCACCTTCTGTGGTAATAAATTTTCTTTCATTTGTGTAAGTTTTAATGGACAGATTTACACATTTTGCTGGTGGGAGATGGCAGATACTTTGGCCATACACCACCATAGAAAAAATAGTGAAAACAAATTAGGATGGTAAGAGTTGAACAGAAAACAATTTTACCTTGCTGCACTCACAAGTCACAACATGGTGATCAAAGAAATGAGAATGATTGGATTTTATTTTGAACTAATTGTTGTTAGTTAATATCCAAAGGTATAAAAAATTGGCCTGGAAAACAAATACATAGCCACAATTATCGAGTTCCTGAGCCATTTAAGGATCAGGCAAGACCTTTATACACTTTCTGTGTTTTTTACTTCTTAAAGTTACATACAACAAGTCTATGCTTCCACTTGTAAATTGATTTTTGTATTCAGACTGTAGTAGTAATTGGAGATGGATCGAGTGGGCTTGATATTTGCCGAGACATAGCGACTGTAGCCAAGCAAGTTCATCTTTCAACAAGATCTTCTGAAATTGAAGTTTCGAAATTGGACAATTATGAAAATCTATGGAACCATTCAAAGCCATGTAATTGTTTTAAATGTTGTTGATTATGATAAAGAAAGGGAGCTGATTTTGGAACTTCTTATTGCAGATTGATCATGTTGATGAAAGTGGTGAAGTGACTTTCTTGGATGGATCTTCTATTCATGTTGATATCATTCTCCATTGCACAGGGTTTAGTTCAAATCTTGAGTCTTTTTGTTTTCACAAAAATCGTGTGATCATCTCATCTAAAGAATTTAAGCTGTTAGAGATCACCCTTTTACTTATATCTTCAACACGCCCTGATTTAATCTTGTGGGCTAAGCTCGTGGAAGTTTTTTTGTTAATGTGTGGTAGTGAGACACACAAACCGAAGGACTTCTATCTATTATGATATCATGTTGAATTGTTATAGAGAACATACTTGTATTTACTTAGTGACGTCTTTAACATTATTTTCTTGCACATACAGATACAAGTATGATTTCCCATTTCTTGAAACCAATGGAATAGTAAGTGTAGATGACGAGGGCCGTGCTGTTGGACCACTATATAAGCATGTCTTTCCTCCAAAGCTTTCTCCCTGCCTCTCCTTTGTTGGTATACCTTCTCAGGTCAGCTACATTTGTAGGACTTGCATATATATAAGTTGTTTGGATCTTTTTGGCATACAAACTTTCTTTTTTGTGAATCCCCCTTACTGAATTTCTGGCTCCACCACTGCTCTTTAACATTGTTAGTATGCTCTTGAAAATTTTAAAGCTATTGTGAGAAATGACAATGTAGACTTTTCACTGTGATGATCAGGGAATAATCTTTCTTGGGTCTGAATTACAAGCCAAATGGATTGCACAAGTTTTGTCTGGAAAGGTGCTTTTACCTTCAGAGGATGATATGTTAGCTGATGTTGAGGATAATAACAAGCAACTTGAGGAAGCCGGCATCCCAAAACGTCACACTCATCGCCTTCACCCTCACGTGGTTAATCCGATAACTAATTTATTTTTCAAGATTTGTTTCAGTATGACTCATGCAAAACCTGTTCGATCATCACTCGTTATTTTGTTGCTTTTTTCTTCTTTTTCAAAAAACTTCACTCAATTATAGCTACAAAATAAGTATAGTTACGTTGAGAATGATTTGTATGTCCTCATGTTAAAAATCCTAAAACACTTAATAGAACTTAATGAAAGAGAGCCTTGACTGTTATGATCCTACTCCAAGATATGAGACTTGAGTCCACATCGATTTAATGGGGAGCTGATGTGGGGCTTATGCATCCTTGGACTCTCCCATCTCAATAGCTAGTTTCTAGGCTCCCTAGATTGTATCAATGATATTAGAGTCACCCACCAGCCGTCATGCCTTGGATTGTGATTCTGGCATTGCAGTATTGTCCTCAAACATATTCGTTGAGGACGACTGATGCAGAGCATAGCGTGGTTTGTTATTATCCTATTGCAAGGTATGAGACTTGAGTCCCACATCGATTTATATCGCCTTGGGCTCTCCCACCTCAATAACTAGCTTTTGAGAGTGTGGTTCTCCCTAGATTGTATCATTGCATAACAATGCTAAGAATTGTTATCATGTGACTAGGAGGTCACATGTTCAAATCGTGAAAACAACCTCTTGCAGAAATACAAGCTTAAACTGCAAGTAGACCATATTGTGATACGACCCTTCCCTAGACTCGTGCATAGCAAGAGCTTCATATTCGAGTTTTTTTCTTTCTTAATTACATGAATTTATTGACAGATGGAGTACATGGACTGGATAGCAGCTCAAATGGGAATGCCATCACTTGACGCTGGCCTAAAGGAAATGTATTGGAGTATTTACAAATGTGCTGGTGAAGTAGGGTATGCTAGATATAGGGATTTGTGGGTCTTTGACAATTTGGCTAAATTGTCTTTGTAGTTATAAAAAATTAGTGATTTTTGATATGTAATATCATTTCTATTCATTTTATGTTTTATAACATTCATTATCTAATTATTCCAAACATTAATAATAATATTGTATCACAAACCATTTCTCTACCTCCACGAGATAGTGGTAGGGCTGGCAGGGGGACCGGGTCGTTCTGCCCCAACCTGCGACCGGTTCGAGAACCGTGCCACCCAACCCGGTCCAGTCTATTCCCGCGGGTTGGGGGGACTACGGGTTAGGGGACCGGTTAGGGGCCGGTTCACCCTTTGGTGTAACAACTCATTTGATCGTTTTGAGTATTAGAGTTTTTTATTGCATAAAAGACTCTTTCGATATATTTTAAATGAGTACTTTGGACTATTCGTAACTATAATTATAAAATTTATGGGGTAAGTTTAATAATTTATTTAATTGGTGGTTAAAGAAAATAACATTAGATTTAGTAGTGGGTGACTTTTACCATTATTTTTATAATTAGTCAGATATATTAATTAGGGTATTAAACAATCTGCAGAGAAAAAGAAAGAAAAAGAGAATGGAGGGCTTACCCGGACGGCGACACAAAGAGCAACTGTCGATTTCTCGTATTGGTACGCTCTTTTATAAATTGTTAACACGTTAATTCTAATGGAAATTGCGACTTCTGCAATATCATATAGTGAACTTTGCTAATGATTATATTACTATTTTATATACATATATATGTTGTTATGTGCTAAGATTTAGTGCAGTAGTGTGTACTAATAAGGTGGATTGGGGGGACAATGTTTGAGTGGGAAATTAATGGGAATGAGAGAATTGAAAAATAATGAATCATGTACGTTGCATGCTTAGTAAAAGGATTATGTGTGGTGTCGGTTTGGGAGGAAAAGAATTAACAATTGAATTGATATTATGTTAGAATGACTACTTCAAAAGAAGACAAGTTTGAGTTGGCAAATCGTAATACATTAATAGCCCGTAGAGATGCTAATAATTGGCATTGATTAGTCGGTCATTGGAAATTATATTTTAAGGAACAAAAGTATTATCTGCTCATGGGTTGAACAATTAAAGTAGATTGCTTCGGTTCCAGTGGTGTGTTAAGCAGTAGTTCGGCTTTAATTATTTTATTTAGTTATCATCTTATAAATTAAGTTTTGATATATTGGTATGGATAATTAAATATTAGGTTTATCAGGTGAGTCTTTGGATTTAGGCTAGACATAGAATAATATATAAGTGTTCATAGACTCGTTAACTTACAAATTTACTTGATAGATTGGTCTGGTTCGGAGGCATTGAAGAAAGGAAAAGTAATGGAGAAGTAGCTTGCTTGACTTCGGTTCTTCGGTGGAGGTAGGTTATGATTTATTCTATTTGATAGATAGACTCTTAATAGTGATCGATATGCATTGAATGATATTGTGAAGTTCTCTATGTACTTGATTGTGTGATTATGTAGCTTGGTTGTGTGGTTTGTGATTGGTCTGAAATCCTGAGACCGTGAAATTTATAATCTTGAACCCTCTCTATCGAAGTGATGCCTTGAATAAAGAAGGCTTGATGAAATATTGTTAATGAATTGAAAAGTGATGATAATATATGATAAATTAATGATATTATTGGATCGGAGTGTCACATTCTAACAAGATATAATTGGATCGGAGTGTCACTTTTCGACACAGTGTAATGGATCGGAGTGTCATGTTCCGACACGGTATAATTGGATCGGAGTGTCACGTTCCGACACAGTTTGATTGGATCAGAGTGTCACGTTCCGACACAGTTTGATTGGATCGGAGTGTCACGTTCCTACACAGTAACATTAAAGGAAAAAGATATTGAATTAACTTAATGTACTCAATCTCAAAGAACTTAATTCCCAAATTAGTTTGGTTTGGAGGCATGAGTCCTCATGTGTGATCTTGATATTGTTGACTGATTGCGTACTTACTTTAGTGTTGTTGACACTGGTTCATGTGTTTGTTGCTTGCCACCTTCTAAGTGTCATAGTTGCTTTTATACTATTATTCATTACATATTAATTTCTATTTTGGGTTGGCCGATGATATCTACTCAGTACATGTTGCTCTGTACTGAACCCTACTTGTGTTTTTCTTTGTTTTCTTTTCTGTGGACTGCAACGAGTGTATCAATGACATCGACTTGCCCTCAGCTCTAGACAGTCTCCAGAACATCAGGTTTCAGGTGAGCTATTCATTTCAGCTCGTGTGGGATTCTCTTGGTCATGGCATGATGTCCTTAGTTTTCGGACATAAACTATTTTATTCATTTATTTTGGTGTCTTTAATACTCTTAGACTTTGTATTTAAAGATTAGATGTCCTTGATGTGATAACTTTCAGATTTTGGGAATAATAAGTGTTAGACTTTAGAAGTTTATTTGATTGGTTACTTTAAAAAGTTTTGAGCTTCCGCATTATTGTTGTTATTCGTAGTTGAATTATTGATATATGTTGGGGTTTGGATTCCTTGGTTCGCCCACTCAGGAGGTTAAGTGTGGGTGCCACTCACGACTCATTTTGGGTCGTGACATTTGGTCCCGATCGACCCAGCCCAGCTGAACCGGCCGGTTTTCGCGGGATCCCCTTTGTTTTTTTTTAATTGTTTGAATTGAACACCCTCTACTACCCCCTACCCTCCCTACTTTTAATAATTCAATTTAAACTCTCAAGTTATCATAAATATACTTTAACCCATTTTTAATATTATAAATACCCCTTTATTTCTTATTATTTCTTACAAAATCATATATTCTCTCATCTATTTCTATATCCTCTCAATCTTAAGTCTTAATTTCTTATTCCATTTAAGTCTCATATTATTATAATACATATATTTCAATTCTAAATTTTCATATTATATCATAATATATATAATTCTCATATTTTCTATCAAGTATTAGAGTTCCAAATTACAAGTTACAACAAACTACAAGCTTCAAGAATCGGTTTAGCGTCTGCTATTAACGCAAACGTTTGGTACATTTATTTCATAATATTTATATTTTATTTTTCGTCTTTAATTTTTGTGTTATTATTATTTTTATATTACACTTTACATATAATTAAATATGAGTTCTAGCAAAAGAGATACCAGTAAAGGAAAAGAGAAAGAACCAAGTGTCATTAGTAAATTATTTAATTTTAATAAAAAAAGTAGTAAGAAAAAAAATAAGAGTAAATGTGGTGGTACTTTTTCTAAATCAATATCTAGAATTAGTTTTAATACAAATGATTCTACTTATGTTGATGATACTTCTTATGATATTGATTCAAATGTTCAACTCGATCATGAAAGTTTAGAACGACATTATAGTGATATTAATCCTAATCTTGATGAATATTCAGGTGAAGAAGTTGAAGTTGATCCGGGAGAAGAAGATTTAGAAGATACACCTACTAGTCCGGTGGCAGAAGTTCCAACTGAAACTATAAATTCAACGGAGTAAAATTGTGGACGCCCACCCCTTATACCTCCTACAAGGGAGAATGTGATGTATCAATGCCCTAAAATTTCTGTTGTGTGGCAATTTATGACTTTAGATAAGGAAAACTCTATTGTCATTTGTAATACGTGTAAGCAACCTTTTAAACATAGACAAGATGGGGGTCAAGGTGGGACGGGGGGCTTAAATAGACATTTGTTATCTTGTGTGCCGATTGAATATAAAGAAGCTAAAGCATTAACCGATAGGAAAAAAGGAATTTCAGTTAATGATTTTGGTATTAATGTTAATGAATAGGTAGGGGATTCTAACATGGTTCAAGGAACATTAGATCCTTCTAACCCCGGTGGTCCACTAACACAACGTAAATATAATAAGGAAAGAGATCACGAAAATTTAGCTAAAATGGTTTTTGTTTGTGGTTTGCCTTATAGTTTTCCTTCACATCCCGGTTTTATTGAATATATTCAACAAGCTTATAATCCTTCTTTTAGAGGTTTTTCAAGAAATACTATTAAAACTGATGTTTTTGTATATCAAGGTAAACATTGTCAATATCTTCGTTGTTTGTTTAGGATATTAGATTGTAGAGTGTCTATAACTTCGAACATGGATCGTAGTGTTAAGGGACATGATTATTTAACTATTACAGTACATTGGATTGATCATAATTGGAATTTGCAAAAAAGAATCTTAAGTTATAAAGAATGTGTAGAGAAAAACTGGTGCATATTTAGCTTCAAATATTTTGAGTGTTTTAGATTATTACATGCTTATAGATAAAGTAATGTATGTCGCATTAGATAATGCATCTAATAATACAAACGCTGCTAGTATGTTAAAAGTTAGATTATGTCCAATTGATGGTAATACTTTTTATGTTAGATGTGTTGCACATGTATTAAATTTAGTTGTACAAGATTGTATTTCACTATTTGATTGTGGTTGTATGAAAATTGAATATGTTGTTGCCTGGATTTTTTATGCTCATAGAGCTGCTAGAATTAGGGAATTTAATGAGTGTTGTGTACTATGTGATTTGCCACCAAGAAAAATTTCAAGACATATTAAAATTAACAAGGTGGAATTCTTTTTACGAAATGCTTTCAGTTGCTTATGAATATAATAGACCCGTACAAATGGTGTTTAATGCTCATAATACTGACCCATTAGATGGAATTTGTGAAGAAGATTGGGAAGAAACTAATGAACTATTAGAATTTTTATGGCTTTTTTATGATGCTACAACCAGTATTAATAAATATTTGTGCTATTTCAATTCAATTTTCTAAATACAAAAAAATTGAAAAATTTAGAGTTGCAATTGAAGGTATGATTGACAAATTTTAAAAATATTTTTTTTTCTATTTCTCCAATTTATTTAACTGCTACTTTACTTCATCCTGACTATAAATTACGAGGTGTGCAGGGACTTATTGACACTTTTTATGATACTTTAGAAATTTTACCAGAAGAAATTCCAACTTGTGAAATGTGTAAGTCTAGCATTAAAGTAGAAGCAAAAATTTTGTATGAAAAATATAGAACTACAGGAAATACTCAAGGAGAAATTGGTCAAACTTCTAATCCTCAGGGTAAAGCTCGAATTTCAAGTTATATGCGAGGTTTTCTTGGTCTTAATTCTACTAACCGTGATGATTTTGAAGAATATCTTAATCAATCTTTAGAAACAGTGGAAGACAAAGATGGCAATAAAGATTTATTAGCATGGTGGAGGAGGCAGAGCATTGCATTTCCAATTTTGAGCAAAATGATTCGTGATGTTCTAGGTATTCAAGCTTCATCAGTTGCATCGGAGGCTGCTTTTAGTGTGGCAAAGTTTCAAATTGGCGATCATAAACATTCATTGGCGGAAGAAAGTTTGGAAACATCAGTTTTATTTAGATACTGGGTCAACGCCGAGAGGAGGAATTATAATTTGCCAAAGTTAAGTTCTAGACAAAAAGCTTGGGTTAAAGCGATAATTGAATCTAGTGACGATGAATTAGAGTCACAAGACTTTCTAACAAGTTTGCCAACACCGGAGGATGTCACCATCGATATGATTCGACAATTAGAATTGGATTTTAAAGGAGAACACAGATATTAGATTACATCCGAGAACTAATTGAAACAGAACCCTTCCTAGAAGGTGGCTGCATAAGTTAGTTACTCATCTAATATTTGTAACAAATATTAGTTTTACATATGAGAACTTATTGAAACAGAACCCTTCCTAGAAGGTGGCTGCGTAGATTAGTTACTCCACTAATATTTGTAAATTGTAACTTCTAAGTTCTAAGTTGCAATTAGATTTTATTGAATATAGTTGAATGCTTTAGTCAAGTCTTTTTTATACAACTATTGTCTTGCATTTTAATTTTAATATATATACATATTTACATATATACTAAACTAACTTTAAAATACTTAATTTAAAAATCGAAATTTGACATTTGAAATTTCAAGTTTAAATTACTTTAAAATATTTAAAATACAAATTTGAATTTCTCAAATTTGAAATTTGAAATTTGAAATTTGAAATTTGAAATTTGAAATTTGAAATTTGAAATTTGAAATTTGAAATTGAAATTTGAAATTTAAAGTTTGAAATTTGAAATTTGAAAACTTAAGCATTATTTATTAGCTAAAAATGTTATTCAATAACATATAATTTCAATACAAATAACTAAAAATGTGATTCAATAACATATAATTTCAATACAAATAAATAAGTAATAAAAAATAAAAAATTCCACACGTCCCGTCCCGCCAAACCCCGTCCCATCCCGTATATATAGTGGGATGGGATGGGACGTATTTTTGTCCCCCCAATCCCGATCCTGGCCAAATCCCGCCAGCGCCGTCCCCCGTCCCTTCCCATCCCCCTTCGTCCCGTCCCCCAGTCCCATCCCTATCCCCTTGCCAGTCCTAGGTAGTGGTAAAACCTGCATACATTTTACCATTTCCAAATCCTATTTTTTGAGATTTCACGGGGTATGTTATTATTTTTGTAATAGTAATATTGTATTATGATTTAACTTTAAAGAAAAGAAAATAATATTAGAGGAGACTTGCTTTTTGTTCTTGAGATCTACCGATAAAAAGTAGGATAAATGCCTATATTTATGGGCCTATAAATTTAAAAAGAAAAAGAGAATAGAAGTAAAAACTAAAGTGCAAGTAAAAGATCTAAGAGAAAATTGAACTATGTATTAGTTCAAGCAACTATACTTTTAAATTGGATCCATATTTTAGCTTTTTACATAGATTAAAACTTACTTTCCATCTCTTCCCTCAACAACTTTTTAAAACTCATCCTTTCACCAATCTTTATTCTAATTTTATTGATCAGTTGTGTGTGTGATATCCTTGAACAAAGAACAAGTAGTATAAGAGAGGTTTTGATTTTAAAAAAAAGATCTCAAACTAATTTTATATTAATTGAGTATCTAAAAAAACCGTAAGTTCTGAGTTATCGCTAAGCATAAAAATCGGAGAGGAAGTAGTTGGACAACTATAAACACAATGCTACATTGATATTCAACTTCTTGAAATTGGCAATTCAGTTTGACTTTATAATATAACTTGGTGCAACAAATCACAAATCATATCTATATTACATTAAAGGGATAATATATAAATATAATTTTTAACTTAGCTTCAATTGATATTTATACTTTCTAATTTTGAATATACATAAATAAATACTTAAATTTGTATAAAATTAAACAAGTGGACACTTTCATCATATGTGACGTCCTACACGACAATTTTCTATCCTATGTATGTATATCTACTTATTAAATTTTATATAAATTTAATTAATTACATGTGCACACATAAAATTAAAGGACACATAAAATAATTAAAAATACATATTTATGTATTATGACGGTAACTTTTTCCCAAACTTAAAAACTAAAGTGGCTAGTAGGTAGTAATTGGCTGCCGCTTCTTTTCAAATTCTGTTTTTTCAGCTCAATAGTCTCCTCCCATGGCGGAGTCCCGGAAAGTAGCAGTAATCGGAGCCGGCGCATCCGGTCTTGTGACGGCGTGTGAGCTACGAAGAGAAGGTCACCGAGTTGTAGTGTTCGAGAAATCGAACCAACTGGGTGGTCTATGGGTTTACAATCCTCGAGTTGAGACCGATATACTCAGTCTCGATCCAAACAGAGAAATTATTCATAGCAGTCTTTACAAATCTCTTCGAACAAATCTTCCTGGACAACTCATGAGTTTCAGCGATTACTCTTTCGATTGTGCAGAAAATGGGAACCGACTGAACTTTCCTGAGCACGAAGAAGTATTGAAGGTTTTGAATGAGTTCGCTAAGGATTTTGGGATCAATGAGTTAATCCGATTCAACACGGAGGTAGTACGAGTTGCGCCGGTTGAATTTGGGGGAAATCGTTGGGTTGTTGAGTCGAAATCGGAGGAGTTAAGTTCAGAAGAGGTGTTTGATTCTGTAGTGATTTGTAATGGTCACTACACAGTTGACAGTACCCAGAGTTGCAAATATTCCAGGTAATATTCGTCACCTTCTATTGGCGATAAATATGAGAAATACGATAAATGAAAAGAAATCACTTACTCTCTGCCTTCCTTTTTAGTTGTTAAGAGTTTCTCTTTTGAGAGTCAAAACTATATAAATATTAACAAACTTTTTAAGACGTATTTTTCATCATATTGATATGAAATTTGACGGGATGGCGTAAAAATAAAAAACTAAAGGATGAAGTAGATTTTTAGAAAATGTTTTGCTTAATTTTGGAAGGAAAGTCATTTTTCTTAAATTTAAGGAAAATGAGTTGATTGGAAAACATTTTCCAAGCATTTAAGCTAACCAAATATGGAAAAATTGGATAACATTTTCCAGAAAATATTTTCCTCCATACCAAACACACCCATAGTTTTTGAATATCTAAAATTTTGTTTTAAAATATCGAACTAATGTAATTTAATTTAGCTTTAAAAATTAGTCAAATTGACTTTCAAAAAGCGCAACGTAACAACTAAAAAACTAAAAAAGAATGAAGGGATTAATATTTTTATCTCTGTTCAACCTATTTCATTGAAAGCTCTTAATTATACTACTCCTTATAGCATCATGTTTACTTCTCCGGAAACTTAATTTGATAAAAGTGCCTCTTAAGATAAGCTATTTTAGAATTTTGGCCAAACATGTACTCTTAGGCGAGATAAATAAAATTTGACTTACATTATAAAAATTACTCCCTCCGTTTCACAAAGAATGGTCTAGTTTGTCTTGGCACGGAGTTTAAGAAAATAAAGAATACTTTTGAATCTTGTGATCCTAAATTAAAGTTATGTCAAATGTACAAAATTGCCCTTTAATCTTGTGGCCTTAAACATACCACGTGGAAAGCTGAAATTAAAATGTTACCAAAAAAAGAAAGAGGTCAGTTTTTTTTTAAACTGACCAAAAAGGAAATGAGGTCAGTCTTTTTGAAACGGAGGGAGTATTCTTTTAACGTTTAGATATGAAGAGATTGTCGATTTCAAAATATATAACGAGTGTGACCTAGTGGTCAACAAATCCTTGCGAAAGTAGATAATAAAATGTTATATTCTTTCATTTGTGTAAGTTTTAATGGACATAGTTACACACAGTGGCGGACCCAAGATTTTCACGAAGTGGGTTCAAGATATAAAAAATAAAACTAAAATGTGGCAACAGGGATTCGAACTTGGGCTGGCTGGGAAAATTGAACCCTTTTCACCACTCTGCCAAGAGTCACACTTGTGTTTGTGGGTTCAAAAGTTAATATATACATATAAAATTTTAAAAACTGATCAAATATATATATATATATATATATATATATATATATATATATATATATATATATACGGTGTTATTTTTCAACGAAGTGGGTTCATATGAACCCACTTGACCCTCTGTAGGTCCGCCCCTGGTTACACATTTTGCTGGTGGGAGATGGCAGATACTTGGCCATAAACCACCATAGAAAAAATAGTGAAAATAAATTAGGATGGTAAGAGTTAAACAGAAAACAATTTTACCTTGCTGCACTCACAAGTCACCACATGGTGATCAAAGAAATGAGAATGATTGGATTTTATTTTGAACTAATTCTTGATAGTTAATATCCAAAGGTATAAACAATTGGCCTGGAAAACAAATACATAGCCACAATTATCGAGTTCCCGAGCCATTTAAGGATCAGGCAAGACCTTTATACACTTTCTGTGTTTTCACTTCTTAAAGTTTCATACAACAAATCTATGTGTCCACTTGTAAATCATTATTTTTGTACTTAGATTGAAGTAGTAATTGGAGATGGACCAAGTGGGCTTGATATTTGCCTAGAGATAGCGACTGTAGCCAAGCAAGTTCATCTTTCAACAAGATCTTCTGAAATTGAAGTTTCGAAATTGGACATTTATGAAAATCTATGGAATCATTCAAAGGTATGTAATTGTTTTAGATGTTGTTGATTATGATATAGAAAGGGTGCTGATTTTGGAACTTCTTATTGCAGATTGATAATGTTGATGAAAGTGGTGAAGTGACTTTCTTGGATGGATCTTCTATTCATGCTGATATCATTCTCCACTGCACAGGGTTTAGTTCAAATCTTGAGTCTTTTTGTTTTCTCAAAAATCGCGTGATCATCTCATCTAAACAAATTTAAGCTGCCAAAGTTAAAAATCACCCTTTCATTTATATCTTCACCACGCCCCCTCACATGTGGACTTGATCTAATCTTTGCGGGCTAAAGTTGTGGAAGTTTTCTGTTAATGTGTGGCAGTGAGACACAAAACTAGGGCTTCTATCTATTCTGATATCATGTTGAATTGTATGATCATCTTATCTAAAAGCTTAGTGATGTGTGTTTACATTATTTTCTTGCGCAGATACAAGTATGACTTCCCATTTCTCGAAACCAATGGAATAGTAAGTGTAGATGACAAGGGCCGTGTTGTTGGACCACTATACAAGCATGTCTTTCCTCCAAAGCTTTCTCCCTGCCTCTCCTTTGTTGGTATACCTTATCAGGTCAGCTAAATTGTACAAAAGAATATTATGGAAAACATTTTCTCAATGTTTGATTGGAGAGTGAAAATAACATAAGCAAACTGGATCATGCTTGACAACATATTTAGTTTTTATTGATTAGAGTCCCCTTCATTGAAAGATTACGCTATGTAGATAGGGGAATATGTTTTTTTTGTGTTGCATAAGAACCTTTTTTTTGGAATCCTCTTTACTTGAATTTCTGGCTCCGTCACTATGCGTTTACATTGTATTATGCTCTTGAATTTTTTTTAGCTATTGTGAGAAATGACTATGTAGACTTTTCCATGTGATGATCAGGGAATAGTCTTTCTAATGTTTGAATTACAAGCCAAATGGATTGCACAAGTTTTGTCTGGAAAGGTGTTTTTATCTGAAGAGGAGATGTTAGCTGATGTTGAGGATCATAATAGGCAACTTGAGGAAGCCGACACCCCAAAACGTCACACCCATCGCCTTCACCCTCAGGTTATTCCGATAACTTATTTATTTTTCAAGATTCATTTCAGCATGACTCGGGCAAAAACTTGTTCATCACTCGTTATTTAGTTCCTTTTTTCTTCTTTTTCAAAATTCCCATACCATTATTAGAAAAATTCTTGAATATAATACTTTGCTCAATTCCAGCTACAAATGAAGTATAGTTGAGAAGGATTTGTATGTCCTCTTGTTAAAGATCCTAAAACACTTTCTAAAACTCAATGAAGGAGAGCCTTGACTGTTATGATCCTACTCCAAGATATGAGACTTGAGTCCCACATCAATTTAATGGGGAGCTGATGTGGGGCTTATGCATCCTTGGACTCTCCCATCTCAATAGCTAGTTTCTAGGCTACGTAGATTGTATCAACGATATCAGATTCACCTACCACCCGTCATGCCTTGGATTGTGATGCCAGTATTGCAGTGTTGTCCTCAAACATATTCGTTGAGGATGACTGATGCAGAGCATAGCGTGGTTTGTTGTTATCCTATTGCAAGGTATGAGACTTGAGTCCCACATTGATTTATATAGCCTTGGGATCTCCCACCTCAATAACTAGCTTTTGGGGGCGTGGTTCTCCCTAGATTGTATCATTGCATAACAGTGCTAAGACTTGTTATCATGTGACTGGGAGGTCATGTGATCAAGTCATGAAAACAACCTCTTGCAGAAATACAAGCTAAAACTGCAAGTAGACCATAATGTGATACGACTCTTTCCTAGAATTCGTGCATAGCAAGAGCTTCATATTCGAGTTTTTTTCTTTCTTAATTACATGAATTTGTTGACAGATGGAGTACATGGACTGGATAGCAGCTCAAATGGGAATACCATCAGTTGACGCCGGCCTAAAGGAAATGTATTGGAGTATTTACAGATGTGCTGGTGAAGTAGGGTATGCTAACTATAGGGATTTGTGGGTCTTTGACAATTTGGCTAAATTGTCTTTGTAGTTATCAAAAATTAGTGATTTTTTATACGTAATATCATTCCTATTCATTTTCTGTTTTGTAACATTCATTATATAATTATTCCAAACATTAATAATAATACTGTATCACAAACCTTCTCTCTACCTCCACGAGGTAGTGATAAGGCCTGCATACACTTTACCCTTTCCAAACCCTATTTTCTGAGATTTCACAGGATATGTTATTGTTTTTGTAATAATAATATTGTATTCTGATTTAACTTTAAAGAAAAGAAAATAATGCTATTAGATGAGACTTGCTTTTTTGTTCTTGAGATCTACCGATAAAAAATAGGATAAATGCCTATTTTTATGGGCCTATAAATTTAAAAATAAAAAGTGAAAAGAAGTAAAAACTAAAGTGCAAGTAAAAGATCAAGAGAAAATTGCACTATATATTAGTTCAAGCAACTATACTTTTAAATTGGATCCATATTTTAGCTTTTTACATGGATTAAAACTTACTTTCCATCTCTTCCCCCAACAACTTTTTAAAACTCATCCTTTCACCAATCTTTATTCTAATTTTATTGATCAGTAGTGTGTGTGATATCCTTGAACAAAGAACAAGTAGTATAAGAGAGGTTTTGATTAAAAAAAAAAGATCTCAAACTAATTTTATATTAATTGAGTATCTAAAAATACCATAAGATCTGAGTTATCGGAGAGGAAGTAGTTGGACAACTATAAACACGATGCTATATTGATATTCAACTTCTTGAAATTGGCAATTCAGTGTGACTTTATAATATAACTTGGTGCAACAAATCACAAATCATATCTATATTAAAGGGATAATACATAAATATGATTTTTAACTTAACTTCAACTGATATTTACGCTTTCTAATTTTGAATGTGCACAAATAAATATTTAAATTTGTATAAAATTGAACAAGTAGACACTTTCATCCTACACGACAATTTTCTGTCCTATGTGCGTCCCAGGGGCGGACCTACGTTGTAGGTTTTGGATGCTTGAGCACCCACTAATCTCAACACGTAATGTATAAAGTTATACATAAAATATTTAAAAATTAATATATTAAACAGTTGAGCACCCACAAACACTAAAGTGCTTTAGCCGCTTTGGTTCTGAAGCTGAATATACAACGCTCAGCACCCGAGATAACGAGAGTTCGAATCTCAGGGGAAGCAATTCTTTTTAGGTTTGTTACTTAACTCCTTTCATATATTACTAAACATTTTCTCTTCTTTTTTCTTCTTTTCAATCTTCGCCCATTTTTCCACTAACATTTCAATCTTAACTTCTTCTTTTTTAGTTTATTTTTTCACTTTTTGAATTTCCTATATCTCATTTATTACAACAAAATACTTAAGTTTTTAAAAATTCCCGAGTGTAAATATTTGTAGTTGTCAACATGCAATGATATGATACAATTATTCAATATCTTCAAAATATGAAAGTTTGTCGAGAATCGTACTACTAGAAGCTTTTTTTTTTTAAAAAAAAAAATTATATTAATTGTAGTTCGCTCGGTAACTTATGACTAAAAGTCTTATTTCTAATAATAAGCCTTTTATTTTCACGATAATTAAAATAATTATACATTTATATTAAAAAGTGAGCATCCATGATCTTAAAATCCTGGATCCGCCACTGGTGCGTCCTACATGAATTATATGACGTAGAACATGTATATCTACTTATTAAATTTCATACAAATTTAAGTAATTAGTTATGCACATTCAAAATTAAAAAACAAATAAAATAAGTTGGACATATTTGTATTTATGTATTATGGCGGTAACTTTTCCCCAAACTTAAAAACAAGAAGTGGCTAGTAAGTAGTAATTGGCTGCCGCTTCTTTTCAAATTCTGTTTTTTCAGCTCAATAGTCTCCTCCCATGGCGGAGTCCCGGAAAGTAGCAGTAATCGGAGCCGGCGCATTCGGTCTTGTGACGGCGTGTGAGCTACGAAGAGAAGGTTACCGAGTTGTAGTGTTCGAGAAATCGAACCAACTGGGTGGTCTATGGGTTTACAATCCTCGAGTTGAGACCGATCTACTCAGTCTCGATCCAAACAGAGAAATTATTCATAGCAGTCTTTACAAATCTCTTCGAACAAATCTTCCTGGACAACTCATGAGTTTCAGCGATTACTCTTTCGATTGTGCAGAAAATGGGAACCGACTGAACTTTCCTGAGCACGAAGAAGTATTGAAGGTTTTGAATGAGTTCGCTAAGGATTTTGGGATCAATGAGTTAATCCGATTCAACACGGAGGTAGTACGAGTTGCACCGGTTGAATTTGGGGGAAATTGTTGGATCGTTGAGTCGAAATCGGAGGAGTTGAGTTCAGAAGAGGTGTTTGATTCTGTGGTGATTTGTAATGGTCACTATACAACACCCAGAATTGCAAATATTCCAGGCAAGTAATCTATTTTTTTTGTTTTGACAAATAGTAAAAATAAAAGGACATTAACTATACATTTATCATTCAAATAAGTGATGAGTTACATTATGTAATGATAGAGAACAATATAATCTATCAATACATAATAATCATTAAAATAATATAATATATTATGAATCAATGCCTAACAATCATCCAAACAAAGTGCTAACTAGCGTTTGGTCATAAATTTCTAAATATTTTTGGCAAATATTATTTCGGTGAAATTTCACCATGTATTTGACCAAAGTATTTGGGAAATATATTTCATTTTTTTAGAAAAATATGATTTATATTCATAAGTTTTAAAAATCATCAAAACTAATCATAAGTTTGTATTACAAGTCAGTTGAATTTTCGTTACAATAAATAACAAATAGTGTCCATGACACTGGAACAATGCGGTAGTTTGGAGTGAATGCAACAAATATCATTTCGTACATTGTAAAGTAGACAAAACATATGATTTTGTTACCCTGAGCCGATTGTTCATCATTTTCATCAACAATCATATCATCACTGAATATTTCATCACTATTTTGGTTTCACGTAAAAAATTATGTAATACAATGTAAACAACTATTATAGAGGGTATTTTTGTGAAAGATAAAAAATTGGTGTAAAATTTCATTTTTTAAAAGATCCCAAATGAGATTTGACCCAAATACTAAAAAAATTAGTATTTGTTTATTTGAGATATTTGCCAAATAATGACAAATTCTATGGACAAACACTATTTGCCCAATTTAAATATTTGGGAAATTATGGCCAAACGGGTCCTTTGTGTAATCTCATGATTTGGGGAAGTTGGTGTGTGCAACCTTACCCCTACTTTGAAAAGATAAAAAGACAATTTTCGATAAATTATCAACTCAAATATGTTAGAAATGAAAGTATCTACTACAAATAAAAAGTAAAAAAAGTTTTGGTCCACAAATTTTGGTTTCACCAACTTTTGACACAAAGATATGGAGAAAAACTCCAAAATAGTCCATTATTTTTTTAGTTAAGACTCAAAGTCATTTTTGAATTTTTACATGGAACAGTAATAGTCTCTCATGTTTGTAATATTGGTGCACTTTTGATTCTTCCCAAATTTTTGTCTATTTTTCAATATTAGTTTAACCACAATTTAAGTATGGAATGTTCAATCGTCTTTTTATATATTTATTATTTAATATAAATTATATGAGAAAGTGATAAGAGGAACACTTTGTTTTGTTAGGTAAAAATATTATTGCAGGACGTAACAGGTACCTGCCCACTGCCCAGTACCATCTTCATGAAAACAAAAATAGTAAAAACATATTAGGATGGCAAGAGTTAAATAAAAACATAAAGTTTCAAGTTCAAATATTTGGGAAGACAGAAATTCGGTATTTATGCTGATGCAAATTAATAGGTATTCGTGAAATTTATCGAGGTGTGCACAAATTGATCTAGACACCATGATTGTCGCGCGGGGGAGTTAAAACAAAAACAATTTTACCTTATTGCACTCTCAATACGGTGAATGTAATGGGAGTTATTGGTTATCTTTTGAACTAATTCTTGTTAGTTAATATCTAAAAGGTATAAACAATTGGCCTGGTAAACAAATACATAGCCACAATTATCGAGTTCCTGAGCCATTTAAGGATCAGGTAAGACCTTTATACTTATTTTTTTTTTTTCATTTTTAGTTCTTAAAGTTTCATACATAATTTTGTGCTTCATATGCTACAAAAATTTCTTGTTAACTGATTTGTATTCAGATTGTAGTTGTAATTGGAGATGGACCAAGTGGACATGATATTTCCAGAGATATTGCTACTGTAGCCAAGCAAGTTCATCTCACAACAGGATCTTCTGAAATTGAAGTTTCAAAACTGGACAATTATGCAAATCTATGGAACCAAGAAAAGGTAATAATTGTTTAAATGTTGTTGACTATGCATGGGAAGATAGTAGGGGTGTCAAATGCTGAATTTAGATGGATTAAAATGAGTCGAGTCAATTGACCTATTCAAATGTGTAGGAGCTAATATGAAACTTTTTTGGCAGATTGATCATGTTGATGAAAATGGTGAAGTGACTTTCATAGATGGATCATCTATTCATGTTGATATCATTCTCCACTGTACAGGGGTTAGTTCAAATCTCAATTCTTTTTTGTTGCATTTACTTAATGAAATACTCATTTTTTCATTTTGAAAAAAAAAACTACATTTTTCGAATTTCACAATGAAATATGGTCAAACACGCAAAATTAATGTTATTTTTTTCTTCACAAATACAAGTATGATTTCCCATTTCTTGAAACCAATGGAATAGTAAGTGTAGATGATGAGAGCCGTGCTGTTGGACCACTATACAAACATGTCTTTCCTCCAAAGCTTTCTCCATGCCTCTCCTTTGTTGGTATACCTTATCAGGTCAGCTACACTTGTATGACAAACATCATATTCTCTGTGTTGGTCGTTTGGTTTGAGGTATAAGGTATAATAATATCAAGGTTATTTTATTCTGATTATTTTATTTTGCGTTTGGTTGGAGGTATTAGTGTAAAGATGGATCTTGGGCCTAACTGATCAACCCCAAAACCAGGGGAGGATTGTCCATTGTTCAAGTTCATATATTCTCATTTTGTTAGTCGTTTGGTGTGAGGTATAAGGTATAATAATATCAGGATTATTTTATTCTGCGTTTGGTTGGAGGTAATAGTGTAGACCAAATTCCCATCCCTTTTCAATGTGAGAACTCTTAACACTCCCCCACACACCCAGACCTCGTTAACTAGCACGTGGACACTATGATATCATGTGAGAACTCTTAGCACTCCCCCGCACACCCAAACCTCGTTAACTAGCGCGTGGACACTATGATATCATTTACCGGAGCGCGGATACTATGATATGGGGGCGATGGGCCGGACTCTGATACCATGTATAGATGGATCTTGAGTCTAACTCAATCCCAAAAGCTAGTTTATGAGGAGAGGATTGTCCAAGTCCATATAAGGAGATCAAATTCCCATCCCTTTTCCGAAGTGGTTACTCTTAACAATTAGGCAGGAAATTATTTATCCCATCATTTATGCCTTAGTGATAAAATAAGTTATCTCATATACACAGTGGAATAACTTATCTCAGGATAACTTGTTCCCAACCAAACAAGTGGTTTTATTTGGCATGACAAGTGATTTCTTAACCTCTGTAACATTGTATTATATGCTCTTGAATAATTTAAGGTATTGCTAGGACATGATAAATGTAGACTTTTCAGGCAATTGTGTTTCTCATGTTTGAATTACAAGCCAAATGGATTGCACAAGTTTTATCTGGAAAAGTGCTTTTACCAACAGAGGAGGAGATGTTGGCTGATGTTGAGGATCATAACAGGCAACTTGAGGAAGCCGGCATCCCAAAACGCCACACACATCGTCTTCACCCTACCGAGTTTTGTCCTATAACTATCTTTGAGGCTAATATTAGAATTTGTGACGATATAAGCAAACATTAGTAGATACAAGTACGCTATAATTTCAACGTGACAAGATGATTTTATCATTATACTGAATAATATTCAATGACCATATGCGAAATTAAGAATGACATGAATTTGTTGGCAGATAGAGTACATTGATTGGTTAGCAGCTCGAGTGGAAATGCCACCAATTGATGCTGGCCTAACTGAAATGTATTGGAGTATTTACAAATTTGTTGGTCAAGTTGGGTGGAGTGGCTATAGGGATTTGTGGAACTTCTAAAAATTTGATTTTTTTTCCATCCGGAACCCACATTGGAGCTCCGACTAAATTCGGATCACGCTCTGCAAGGCCTATTTGGAGGTGACGCTCCCAACAGTAATCAAATTTGTAATCTCTGATACTTGAGTAATATCATATCTATTCCTTTTATATTTTACTACATTCATTATTATAATTCTTCCAAGTGCTTTTTCTTTTTTGTATAATAATCATCTGGTTTTTGGTACTAAATGCCTGTGTATTAGAGGATAAGCACTATGTATTAGATATTTCTCCATTTTCGAGACTTGAATTCAAGATATTTAATGAAGGATTGAATATTTCATTCATTCCACTACATTTCGGGGTGATCTTCCAAATATATTTGCTATATAACAATTAATCATAAAGCAAAAAGGGGTTAATATATGCATATTTTTTAATCTACACCCTATCCTTTTGTCTTTAACGATTAATACCCTAATTTATTCATTTCTTTGCAAAATCATAAGATAGTTCAAATTCATAAGGGGCATAATAGGAATTGAAATTTATTGATTAATTAAAACAAAGAAGGGTCGAAAGATGATTGATTATGATGAAGAATATTTCATTTTGACAGTGACTAGAAATGAATTTCATGATATCAGACCTTTAGGGGGTTTGTATGCTCTTTTGTTTTCCTAAAAAGTTATACGGAAATCTATGTATTATTTTATGCTAGATAGAACGTGAAATAAGAATGCAAATTTTAATTAATACATGAATTATAATTTCAAACTGACCAAACTACCCACCTAATGTAAGAGATCTTTTATTTTGGTGAAAAACTAAACAAACAAATTAAATTATACCTCATGTACTTATATGCAATACATAAAACAAAATATTCAACAAGAAATAATCTCTGCATTCTAAAATCCATGCAAAACAAATCTCCTCATGACTAATTCCTGCATAACTTGTTTTCAAACCAAACGACCTCTAAAGGTTATCTCGAGGCCTGGCAACCAAAAAAGGGACTCAAATCAACAATAATTACAACTAACATTTAATCCCTTAATATGAACTCTGCATCAATAGTTCAATAATCTCATACAATTTTTCACTGTAAACAGCAAAAGGTTCCTCTGATAGGTGTCTGCACTTGAGGAGAACTTGAATGTTGCCAGGCAATGGTAATATGCTGAAAGAAGTTCTCACATGAAGTTGTTTAAAAAACTACCTGAGGATCGCTAGCAATTCAGTGAGGCCTCAACAGAAGGATCACACGGTGATGACCAATTCGAGTTTCACTTATACGACCAAGGTGTCGGAGGAGCTGCCAATGCCAAATTACATTAGTGTCAAGAAGCATGAAGCTGATATATTGAGTGATTAGTTTTTGAGCCTCAAGCATGTACAGTTGGTGGTGCAGGATAAATGATTTGAGAAGGAAAGTAGAGGTGCTAAATGCTAATAGCTTAGTTACTTGAGCTGCTCGTATTAGAATTTGACAGAGAGAGGGGTTTAAGATTGGTGGTCACGTTTCAACGCGAAGCTGCTATAGTTCTAAGGCATGGAAGGCATTGTCAAGAGAATGAATCAACCAGCATGAATCAACTAAAAGTAGTTACAGTCAAGTTTTTCAAAACATAAAAAGATGACAATATAAAAAAATCTATTGTTCGAGATTATCTTTTGAAGCATGAATCAGCAAAGATTTTAAAAGCAATCCTACATCCATTCTGTCAAATGTGAAGTAGCAAAAGAATACTTGAAATAGAAAAAAGTGTTAAGAGATCGACTTCTTGATGAAAACCTTTACATGTCAAGGTACAAGCATTGTACCCTGACATGTAAATGTAACTGAATAAAAACGTAAAAGCTAACCGTCCTTTTAGAAAAATGAGAAGGAAAAATGATGCGAGTCAAAATGCAAATACACTAAAGTTTCACTAAGTTGTGTGAACTACAAAGTAGAATTTATTTTCAAGTTACAGTCATTAGTCAACATGTAATTTTTGCCTTCACATAAAGAACAACTCACAGTTAGTATTGCTTTTCCTGTATTGTCAAGTTTCAGTGAAGGCCCTCTGATGTCAGTTTCAAGAAAGAAATGCTTTCCTTTAACCATTTCTGTTGCTGCAATATCTCTTAATTCCTGAAAAACATGAGCAGCTTTATGCTGTTTAAACACGTCATATTTAATCAACAAAGGTTTCACTTCCTGATAGGAATGTATCACAAGGAACACAATATACAATAAGCCAGACTGATCAAATATAGCCCACAAGTAGCTAATAATTCAATAACACATCATGCGCGAAAGTACAAAGGAAGATTCCATGAAGGATATAAGGCTGAAGGGAGCCCTTTAAATTATGTCTTGTGGGCAAATGTATAGAACAATTAATCAAGCAAATCAGAGGAAGCTAAACTTGGCATAGACAGGAATACATGATGGTCTCAAGGACAAGATTGAGACTAAGACACCTCATCCCTACAGTAGTTAGGTCTCAAGACTTGGATTATTTGTACAAATCCCAAGGGTGCCACATACATTTTTTGTCACAATAAGATGCAACTAATTCCTAAATGGATGCCACATATAAATTCTATCACTAACTTCATCCCTAAGCGGCTTCAGGATTCCAGAGGTGTCCTTGCAAGGAAATCCATACAACTGTAGGAATTGGGTTAATAGAATGCTAACACCCTCCAAAGTTGCCAATTTCAAAAAAGAAAAAGAAAAAAAGAATGCTTACACCCTCTTTTCCAAAGTTATTCCTTATGTAACGATAGAGACCAAAAGAAAAAGAACCCTATCCAGATCAGAATGCCCAAAGAACCGGCTCTGTATTATAAATTGAAAATTTGATAGGTAAGGACAGCCTTAGAATTTTGCAAATAATATGGACAAATTTGGCAAGTAGAATTATCCCAAAAAAGAAGGGTCCATCTTTCAATATGTGATTTGTGGATATTTTGTGGAAGAAATCACATTTCTAGTTGAAAATAGAACTACAAACTGGTGAGGTTTAAATCTGCAGATTTAATTTGAAAGGACAAAGTTCCAATCTCTACTGGATTTGTGGTATCCAAATTTCGTTATGAGAAAGTTGAATCAAATAGACAAGATTCAGTTCACTTACCATTGCTCTCTCCACAAGATTTTCTTTGAGCTTCAGAAGGAAAAAAATAGGTATCAGCACTGGGGTGATATCAAGTTTCAAGTAAAATTTGTAACCAGATTTGACAAAAATGCAACCTTTTTACGAGGGGCTGTGAGAAGCTGGGAAGTTGCTTCAGCATAAGTAGCCATGTCATTTATTGCTGCATTGACCTTTTCCAAAGTGATCCGCTGTTTCATATACCTGCAATTTGCATCTCTTATTGTCAGCAAATATATGAGATAGAGTTTTATGATGCATAAGCAGTAAAAGAAATCAGCATCTCTTTAACATCAGGAAACTTATGGTATCTCTTTCTGGGAGGAGGTTAGAGTGTTGGCGATCACATTGCTGTATAAAGAAGTGCTACCTTATGAGAAGTTAGAAAGAACTTACGGTGGTACAGAATTCAGTTCATCGGAGCTAATGTAGAAAAGTGGCGGGGAGACGCGACCTTTTTTCTCCTGAAATTAACAAAATATAGGGTGAGATCATAGCATGGCTATTTTGGTTGAAGCTGACCCGAACATTGAACAACTGAATCATTCAGTAAATGCCTTTCATATTGGATGAAGAATGATAAACTGCATCCTTTGATCACTATTATATTAAAATTGAGGAGCATAATCTGTGACAACTTGGGATTCCTTTTCTTTGCCCTCACAGACCTCATTGGAAGGTCCTAGAAACAATTAATTCATTGAGTGAGTAAAACACATTCCCGATCCTAGAATGATTTGATTTTCCAGTATTCTGGCTAATTAGAAGTAAAAAAAGTGAATCGCACTCTCTATGCAGTCAGATATCCCACTTAGGGCCTTCCTGTTATTTGACTGGACTAAGTATGAATCTTACCCTTTAAGCAATCTGATACCACACTTGTCTATTTATCAAGCTACAGAGACATAAAGACGTGACTTGCATTTTCAGGACAGAAGAAATCATGTGATATGTAGAGAGTTAGAGAATCAAGGAGAGTTTGTCACCTTGGGTGCAGGCTCCTCAAGTTGCAGAGAAACAAAACTATCCTCAACACTGGGCGCTAGATTTAAACTATAAAAAACAAATTCATAGTCAGAAAGAACAAATCTTCTTAAGGAGTAAGGACCGCATGTTAGTAAAGATATTTCATTACATAGTACAGAATGTTACCATTTAGTAGCATCATCAGTTGTTTTAATCACTCTATCAGGAACATATGATGGAACAACAGAAGATAAATTTTGCAATTTCTTTTGCTGCCGCAGTGACGCTTCTATTAGCTTCTGCAGCCAAAAATACAGCCGAAGAAGCAATGAGTTATTGCATCTACAATACTTGTTTACAGTTTAGATCTAGTGCAGAACAATACCACACTTGATTTTCCAAAAACAAGCTGGACCATAAACACAGAGGAATGTGCACCCTATAACAAATATATTAACCCTACAGTAAGATTCATGAAACACAGATCAAATGTTTGAATTTTCGTAAAATGTGCTAATTGGATTCTAGACATTCATAACTAGGACAAGAACATATTTTTGACCTTTTGTTTTTTCAGAAAGAACAAATAGTAGAAATCAATTGACAGTCCCCATAATAATAGAAAGGGGAACACCTCCAAGGTATTGAATTTTCTGGATTTGGAAATGGATAGCATGCCTAAGATAATCCTTGCTTAAATCAAATTGGCAATACAGACTCAGGCTCAGAGAGAGACAAAGAGAAATACCTTGGCTTTGGGGATGGCTTCAGTTTCTTCACGCATCCTGATTTTTATTTTGTGGAGCTGAAGCTCCAACACCTTCAATGCAGAGTCAATAGCTGACAAATCTGAAACGCTGCTTGCAGGGTACACTATTCCCATTGCACAAAAATTGATCATCAGCAATAAGTAGCTTTGAAAATCTTTAGAACAAAAAGTTGAGCAGATAATTTACTGTTTCGAGCTATGACAAGCTGTTGAATCTCCGATATCCGAGTGTTGAATGAGGATACCAAAGAATCAAGTGACGATCCCACATCCTTGATGTCCATTTCCCCCTCTTTCCCTCTTACCCTGACAAACAACTCTTGGGGAAAAAAGAAAAAATAAAGTTCCTTAAAAACAATCGTAGTCTAAGTTCCTGCTTTACACATCTTCATCCATGACCAACCTTATATAGCCAGTACTTCCACTATAGTGTTACAGGGCTATTAAGAGTCACACAACATACATTACTATCTAAAATCAAGACACGCCTCAAAAACTAGGGACTAATGGGCATTGGCCGCTTGTCTTTGACATGCACTATATTTATATACATGAAACTAGTATTAATATGCAAATAGATTGACCAAGCACCCATTATGTGATTAGTAGCAATTCAGTACTCTATATTAAACACATATAAGAGCCCATGACTAAGAAATTCTGGGTCAACCAATGCTAGACACTGTAGAAATGCAAGTAAGCCACTTGTTTTCCAAATCAATACAGCCAAAGTCATGAGAGAAAATTAACATTGCTCTTGGCATTCTTTTTTTCTATAATCATATTGTTCGTATCATCTTTTGTGCACCTCAACTAATATATCTTTCAACTCCCACCAGTATCAGGTAACTTAGTCCACCAAGGCCAGAACAGTCGGTAAAAACCACATTTAACATTTAACACACAATAATTAACATTTAACTTTAGTAGAACTAAGGAAATGCTACAGGTAGGTTTCTTATATACAGCTTCAAATTACAAACCATAAAAATTTCAGAGCATTCCACTAAAAATTCATACAAAAATTAACAGTCAGTTCACAAATTAAAGCAGTAAACACTAAAAAAGTATTTCAACAACACGATCCAGTCACGGATTTTAACGAATTTCTGTAATTCTACCACAAATTATGCTTTTAAATATAGAAAACAACAACAATTTTTTTCATAGAGAAACTGTAAAATTGCTACACAAATCTGAAAATTTGTACAAATCTGTGAAATTAGTTGAATAAAGTTCACAATAAAGTTAACCGGAGAAGATCAAATACCTTCGCTTTACCGGCGATAGGAATTGAGGAGAGTGACCGGAGCAGAATGGGGAAAAGCGCGCTTTTCTTCCTAAATTTTTTAAATTGAAGATAGATTTTAAAATAGTCTATTTAAATAGGGCAAATTACAAAAATCACATACTTTTAAAGTAAAATTACAATCTATTCCTTAAAAATTTATAGTTACAGAAATTCCTCAAAATGGATACAATAATATAAGCGTTGATACATTAATCTGATGCGCGAGATACATTAATCGTTAAGTAAGATACATTACATTTTATACATAATACACTAATCTGATGTATATTTTATACATGGTACACTATCTGATGCGCAAGATACACTAATCTGATGTACATTTTATACATGATACACTATCTGATGTGCGAGATACACTAATCTGATGCGCAAAAATGAGGGATTTTGGAGATTTGTAAAACCTATAGGAGATAATGATAATAAATAAACTAAAAGGTGGATTTATGCAATTTTTCCATTTAAGTATGTACTAATCAATTATGATATTTTAGATTTGTCAAAATTAATATTTTTAATTTCTATCAAAATATTAGATATATATATATATATATAAAAGTGTTTAACAAATAAAAATAATATATACCGTATAACTTGAGACATCACGCATAAAATTAGAACTTACGATAATTTTCATTATGTTGTTATGTTATTACACAGTGTTTTAAAAGGTGGGGACGTGAGACGAGACATTTTACTTAGTATAGGGCGAGGCGTAAACCTCGAGACATGGGGTGTAAGCCCTATGGATCTTTAAATTTTTAATTTACAATATAATATGATAATCTAATAAAACAAAATTATAAAAATACATCAATAGTTTGAAATAATTATAAACAATTATAAACATGATTAAGGAAACTCATAGAAAATAAAACTTCTAACATGACTATACAAGTATAAATAATCTAATATCTTAACTTCCTAGTAATAAAAGAATCATTGTTTCTAGAAATTTTTTTATCATACTATACAATTTACTCCCCTAAAAGAAAATAATCAATGAACTTACTAGTATTATAGTAAAAACATCACTCCTTCATGAATAAAAATAAAATTACTTTCGAATAGCTAAATAAAATATGATAATTTTGAGACATATGACAAAACTAGGGGTGTTCATGGTTTGGATAAAAATCGATCCAAACCGAAAAACCAAATCAAACTGATTAAATGAACCGATTTAATTTGAGTTTTGGTTTGGTTTGGTTTTAGATTGTTAAGAACCGATAGTCATTGGTTTGGTTATGATTTTGTTCGAAAAAATCGAACAAATAACCGAACCGAACCAACAAGTTATATACATAAATTTTATTATTATACATACATAATATATTATATTCATAAACAATTTTAAAGATTTTATATATGTTTCATCAAAATTTATTTATAATTTACTTATGAAAGAAAAAATATCCAAGGCAAGAACATTTTTCTTATTGGTTTCGTGTATATGAGTGTCTATGGAAATTCATTATGAGACTGAAAATGTCATTGTCTCTTCCTTTTATGATAAAATAGCGAATTTTGAAGTTTTATTCAGTAAATTCAATGATTCAAAGTTCTGTAATGTCAGTCATTCTAACTATTTTTTGTTTGAATGGATTGTGGTCACTTTTTTCACGTTTTGAATGAATTGTTTCTTTTATTTTTATGTATGGTTAATAATCGAACCAAACCAAACCAAAACCGAAAACAACCAAACCGATAAATGTATATTATATTTGGCTTGATTTGGTTTTGATAATTTTAAAATCGATTAAGTTGGTTTGGTTTTGGTTTTGACCAATAACCGACCCAAACCAACCCGTGAACACCCCTAGACAAAACCATGAATACCAATGATAAGTGAAAAAGTAAAATTTCGCTACGTATTTTTAAAAGAATTGTTACGTAATATATAATCACCTTTACAGTTTTACCAAATAGTAAATATGTGAGACTACACTTGTTGTTTGAGTTACTCTCAATCTTCTTATCTCTATAGATTAAAAAATTATTACGTATCATTCATTTATTCAAGAATTATGAGGGTCAACAATGCTAATTAAAAATTTTAATGCATAATTTGTGTAAGATCTGTTAGGCGAGTCCCGAGCGTAGGGCGTTGGTCGTGCTTCGGGCGTACAGTCGGGTGCTTAGGGCGTAAATCTTGCAGAACTAAATCCCACACTTGAGTCTCGGGGCGTTTTGTTAGAGCCCCGCCCCAAGGCGAGCCCCGAGGTGAGTCCCAGAAGAGTTTTTTAAAAATTGTTATTAACTATGATTAACTTAACTGAGTTGGATGTATACATCTAATAGCGAACATGTTGCCGTTGTAACAGGAGTGAAATCAATTAAGGAAAAATTGCGAAAAATTGCATTATTTTTACATGATTTAAATTTAAAAAATAATTTAAATACTCTTGTCGTCACTAATGATTTAAATTATTTTAAAACAAAGTATTGAGAACAAGGATATTTCGAGGCAAATTACAAATGAATAGCATTTTATTCATTTCACATAGTTTAATGGTATTTTTTTTTACCTTTTTTCCTTTTAAAAATAAATCTCCCCGTTAGCTCCTGTTAGTTCAGCAGGGACTAAAGTCGCACAAGTTATTTAACGGAAGGTTAGATATATTTAGTCAACTAGTATTAGGAGTAAAAATGGAATAAGCGAATAACTCACAGCTAAAAATTGCTATTTTGCCTTAATTATATATTTAGTCAACTAGTATTAGGAGTAAAAATGGAATAAGCGAATAACTCACAGCTAAAAATTGCTATTTTGCCTTAATTATATATATATATATATAAATGTTGAACTTTTTTAACTTCTTTGTGTATTTACTTTTTATTTTGTACTTCTTGATAAAAAAAAATTAATTCCGCCACTCCGCGATCTGATAAGCTTCAAAAAAGTTTTAAAAATGAATAAAATTGGAGTCATTGCTCCAAACTCATTAGTGGGATCATTTGTTCTTCTGGTGTGTGTATATATATATAATTATGGTGCTAAAAAATGGTTAGGACATAAATAGATGAGCTCATAATTAAATTCATGCTCAATTTCTGTTATATGTATAATAAGTTCAATATACATTCGATATAAGAGTTCGCTTGAATGGTCTTAAAAAAGTAAATTTTAAGTCAATTAAGTCAAAAAAAAAAAAAAAAAGTAGGGGAGCCCTACTTTGTTTTTAACTCTTTTTAAGTCCTTTCAAATTTATTTTAAGTTATTTTTAACATTGTCAAACACTCCCAAAAGCTTAAAATGATGTAAAAGTAAGTTTGATCAATTTTTAAATCAATCCAAACAGACTCTAAGACATTTTCAAGGTATTTAGCTATTTATAGGGTTACAATGCGTAGGCGGTGACTCCCTAGACTTATATGCGAGATCTAAATTAAAATGTTACAAAGTCATTACCGATGATCGAAGTTAGTTCTTACGCTGAAGATGCACATAAATTTTTCATCATCAAAATGGGATAATTTATTGAGATGAGCTGCAATTAACTTTGATGATTTACAAACAACTACAAAATGTAGTTTCCTCCAAATTTAGAACGTACATAGTACAACAAAGTCTACGCGATAAAATAAAAAAGAAAACATATAAGAAACACTCCAAATAAAATAAAGTCTTATCAAGTCAACAAATTCAATATATAATAAAACCATTAATTATCTTATTTCAACCGTTGGGAAGTTACACATTGAAGGGGTGAACTTTGCCACCTTTACCTCCAAATTAACCACATAGAACGTCAAAGTTCGATAAAAAAAAAAAAAAAAGAAACACATAAGCAACACTTGAAATTTAGAGATTACATTTTTAAATCTCATTTTTGTGCGAAATCTTAATTGGTTTTTCTGCAATTTTTGCGGATTTGACCATTTGAGCCGGTAAGTGGGCTAAGATTACCCATTTTCACCATGGCATTAGCAAAATCAGTGAAGAAAGTGGCTGAATTGGAGCTATAAGTGTTAACTATAGAGTCTGTTGAGCCTCCACTAGAGAGTTGTTGGTCAGAATGAAGAAGACCCTTTTGAATTCGCAAATTCTTATAGTAAACATTGTCAAATGTGGTTGGGCTTGTGGTGTCTAATGGAGAGATATTATTGTCACTTCCACTTTGTGGACAGTTCGATTTAAGTGATGTTGCAAATGTAGCATTTATATCAGTTTCGTTGTAGAGACGATCGCGGAAAGTAGTGCACCTCGCTTGCCCTATTGTGTGAGAACCTGCACAATCCAAATATATTTCGATTTAGCGTATTTTCTATGAGTCTCGTGAACTAATAAAAAAAAATTCTATTTTGATGTATTTTTTATGTAAAAAATAGACCTGATAGAGCGACCATTTCTCTGGAATTGAAACCTTTGTTAGAAAAGGAAGAAATAAGACCGCTAAGATTCAAAGTTGGTGCAGGAATGTCACTATTTGCGGTACTCAAACTTGCAGTTGTTGAGTCTCTTCTTCCAACTCCAAGTAATACAGTCCAACTAGGCCCACCAAGCTAACAAATCATCAATAATATAATTAGTTTCAAAAAACTAATACAATATAATATATAATTTGTGTAATTCCTGTATTGAAGTTAGTAAACCAGAAATAAAAAAGATGAAAAGAAAAACATGAACAATCCGAGTCCACAGAAATCACTGTGTGTCCTTAAGGAATTTAATCCCCTCAATGTACCCGAGGTTATGGATTACTTCCTCCCAAGATAAAACGGATTAACCTATTACAGAAATAGTGGTACCTCAAATTTCTACAACTTCAGCGAACTCAATATGCAGTAACGAATCACACAAAGACTCAACTTTGTTTATAAGAAAAATATGAATGCGAGAGGGAGAGAAAATCGGTGGTTAAAAGCGAGAGGAAGTCTCTCTATTTATAGCCTTTAAAGGGTAAAGGTCACAACCCTTTGGAAAGAAGACAACCTTTCAGAAAGGTCATAACACTTTGGAAAAGGCATAACCTTTCAAATGGTCACAATCCTTTAGAAATGACACAACCTTTCATAAAGTTCACAACCCTTCGGCATGGTCACAACTCTTCAAGAGAGTCACAACCCTTCATTTCCTGTTCACACCTTTAAAACCCAACAATCCCCCACATGAATAGGGAATGACTATTGTTAAAACATATGTATGAAACACTGTGTGATCCGTAAGTAAGAGTTAATTGCATCTGGATAAGTAGGTTTTCCTTTGAACTTTCCATAGTGAACATATATCGGATATACTCGTTCAATCGGTAGATTTGATATCTTTGAACCGTCGAGCTTTGGTGTATACCTAGACAACATAAGTCACACAATCAACCCTTTAACTGTTTTTGGTTCTCATTGTTTTGTTCGTTTCAGCCATGAACACTTCTTGGTTTATAAATGCGTAGAGAACTGACCTTATCGGATTCTCCTTGAAGCGGCTTACACTTCACACTTACATAGGTGATTTCTAAATGTGTTATCTCGTAGATACACCATTTGATATACCCTGTATCAAACTTAGAAATCATTAAAAGACTTAATATCTTTATCCTTGTTCTTGAACATTGTCCCATCATGAGAATGGACTTTTAAAGTTTATTTTGACAATGTTGAACCGTCATCAATGACTTTGTTTGATCTCCTTGAACCTAGATCTTGGGATCTCCAGTCTTCTAGGTAGAGTTACCGCCACGATGACTTGTACTCGGCCATAGTCCCATTCCTGTTGATGATCTCTCAACTCCCTCTCTAGTTAGGCCTTTTGTAAGTGGATCCGACACATTATCCTTTGACTTTACATAGTCAATTGTGATAATTCCACTAGAGAGTAGTTGTCTAACAGTGTTATGTCTTCATCGTATGTGACGAGACTTACCGTTGTACATAACGCTTCCAGCTCTTCCTATTGCAGCTTGACTATCACAATGTATGCATATAGGAGCCATTGGTTTGGGCCAAAATGGAATATCTTTCAAGAAATTCCGAAGCCATTCAGCCTCTTCACCGGCCTTATCTAAGGCTATGAACTCAGATTCCATTGTAGAGCGAGCTATACATGTTTGTTTGGATGATTTCCAAGATATTGCTCCTCCACCAATAGTGAAAACATATCCACTTGTGGACTTAGTTTCATTTGACCCAGTAATCCAATTTGCATCACTATATCCTTCAACAACTGCTGGATACTTATTGTAATGCAAAGCAAAGTTTTGTGTGTATTCTAGATACCCCAAAACTCGTTTCATTGCCATCCAATGATTTTGGTTGGGATTACTTGTGTATCGACTCAATTTACTTATAGCACAAGCTATGTCTGGTCTTGTACAATTCATGATGTACATTAGACTTTCCAACACTCTGGCATAATTCAATTGAGACTGACTTTCACCTTTATTTTTAGCAAGATCAAGGTTCACATCAATTGGTGTTTTTACACTTTTGAAGTTTAAGTGCTTGTATTTTTCAAGTACCTTTTGGATATAATGAGATTGAGACAATGCTAGACCTTGAGGAGTTTTGTGAATCTTAATTCCCAATATCAAATCGGCAACTCCTAGATCTTTCATATCGAACTTACTAGCAAGCATGCGTTTAGTAGCATTTATGTTAGCAATGTCGTTACTCATTATTAGCATATCATCCACATATAAACATACAATAACAACTTTGTTTGGAGTGTCTTTAATGTAAACACATTTATCACACTCGTTAATTTTAAATCCATTTGACAACATGGTTTGGTCAAACTTTGCATGCCATTGTTTAGGTGCTTGTTTTAGTCCATAAAGTGACTTAATAAGTTTGCACACCTTCTTCTCTTTACCGGGAACCACAAAACCCTCGGGTTGTTCCATGTAAATTTCTTCCTCCAAATCTCCATTTAAGAAATTTGTTTTTACATCCATTTGATGAATTTTCAGATCCAAAGGAAGTAGACGTCCTTTGACGTTTACTACGCCTTAGTATCTCTTTATTAGGTACATTCTCCTTTGGTTCTTCTCGAGGTCGTTTAGACCCTTCACTCGACAACTCACGTCTAGTTTTATACAGATAGATATTTTTAAAGAATTCAGCATTATCTGATTCAATTACCGTATTATCATGTATATCCGAATGTCGTATTTATGAACCAAAAATCGACATGCTTTACTATTTGTAGCATATCCAATGAAAACACAATCCACAAAAGGAAATTCATACTCTCCACCTCTATCACATCTTATCATTTTTATCTAACTGATTTTCAACTTCAGTTTTGTATTGCCTAAATGCATCTATTGCTTCATCCTTACTATTCAACAAATAGACATAGCAATATCTAGTGCAATCGTCAATAAAAGTTATAAAATACTTTTTCCCACCATGAGTTGGTGTTGACTTCATATCACAAATGTCAGTGTGAATTAATTCTAAGGGATTTGGAATTCCTTTCGATAGATTTATAAGAATGCTTAGCATACTTAGATTCAACACAAACTTGACATTTTGATTTATTGCACTCAAAGTTAGGCAATACGTTTAAGTTGATCAATTTACGCAAGGTTTTATAATTGACATGTCCTAAACGTTCATGCCATAAACAATTTGACTCAACCAAATAAGAAGAAGCTTGAACTTTATTATTATCAACAACAATTACATTCAAGTTGAAAAGACCCTCATCGAGGTAGCCTTTTCCTAAAAACACTTCATTCTTACTAATTACAACTTTGTCAGAAACAAGAACACACTTAAATCCATTCTTGATCATAAGGCCAATAGAAACCAAGTTCTTTCTCATTTCTGGAACATGACAAACGTTGTTCAGAGTCACCACCTTGCCAGAGGTCATCTTTAGAATTACCTTGCCATGGCCTTCAACCTTTGATGTTGCCGAATTTCCCATGTATACGGTTTCATCCGGTGCAGCAGGGACATATGTGGCAAAGGCTTCTCGAACAGTACAAATATGTGTAGTGGCTCCCGAATCAAGCCACCATTGCTTGAGATTTCCAACAAAATTGCATTCAGTCAACATAGCACATAGGTTGTCAATATCCCTATTTATGTCAACCATATTGGCTTGATCTTTCTTCTTTTCCTTCTTGGGAGCACGACATTCTGTAGCCCTGTGACCAACTTTCCCACGTTGAAGCAGGTTTCCTTTGAATTTCTTCTTAGGAGGATTGCTTTTTGGGCCAGATGTTTTCTTTCTTTTCTTTGACTTTGTGGGATCTTCTTCAACAAGATTTGCTCCTAATATTGTTGAATTTCCACGTGACTTCTTTTCAGCTGACCTTGTTGTCTTCTTCGATCCTCAAACGAACAATCAAGTCTTCGAGAGTCATCTCCTTTCGCTTGTGTTTCAAATAATTTTTGAAGTCTTTCCACAAAGGAGGCGGTTTCTCGATCATTGCTGCTACTTGAAATGTCTCGTTTATGACCATACCTTCAATGGACAATTTAAAGTCAATAACCCATTCAATAATTTTATCAATAAAACTATTGAATTTGATCATACCTTCCGCTGGGAGATCATGCATAATGACTTGTAATTCTTGAACTTGAGAGATGACAGTCTTTTTGTCAACCATTTTAAAATCCAAAAATTTTGCAGCAATAAACTTTTTAGGCCTCGCATCTTCGGTTTTGTATTTTTTCTCAAGAGCATACCAAAGTTCTTTAGAGGTTTTACAAACACTGAATACGTTATATAAGACATCTTCCAATCCATTAAGTATGTAATTCTTGCAGAGGAAATCAGAATGTTTCCATGCCTCAGTCACAACAAATATCTCACTGTCAGGAGTTCCTTCTTTTAACACAGGAACATCTTCATTAATAAAACGTTGTAGACTGAAGGTAGTCAGATAGAAGAACATCTTCTGCTGCCAACGTTTGAAGTCTATACCGGTGAACTTGCACGGTTTCTCTGAATTAGCCATTGTTGTTGCAACTGGTGTTCGACTTGACGAAGCACCATTGTTAACAGAAATATTTTGTTGTTTTGTATCAGTTGTCATTTTTTCTGTCACAAATAGACAGATAATTTAGTATTTAAAATACTAACAAATAAAGACAAAATCTTTATACCACTTGTTTCTAGTTTAACGATGAAGTTTTTATATTCTTCTAATCATTAACCGAATGAATCTTATATACTGATGAAGTTTTTTATATTCTTCGAATCAGTACAATGTTCAAACAGAGTAGAAAACCAAAAAGTTTTTAATCTCCAGAAACCTCAAATACAGAAAAATATATTAAATTCCTTAAGCTTGTAATTCCTGTATTGAAGTTAGTAAACCAGAAACAAAAAAGATGAAAAGAAAAACATGAACAATTCGAGTCCACAGAAACCACTGTGTGTCCTTAAGGAATTTAATCCCCTCAATGTACCCGAGGTTATGGATTACTTCCTCCCAAGATAAAACGGATTAACCTATTACATAAATAGTGGTACCTTAAATTTCTGCAACTTCAGCGAACTCAATATGCAGTAACGAATCACACAAAGACTCAACTTTGTTTATAAGAAAAATATGAATGCAGAGGGAGAGAAAATCAGTGGTTAAAACTGAGAGGAAGTCTCTCTATTTATAGCCTTTAAAGGGTAAAGGTCGCAACCCTTTGGAAAGAAGACAACCTTTCAGAAAGATCATAACACTTTGGAAAAGGCATAACCTTTCAAATGGTCACAATCCTTTAGAAAGGACACAACCTTTCATAAAGTTCACAACCCTTCGGCATGGTCACAACTCTTCAGGAGAGTCACAACCCTTCATTTCCTGTTCACACCTTTAAAACCCAACAATTTGTATATATATATCAAAACTTTGACTAATGCCCTGCTTTTTATAAAGGTCAACTTGCTTTCTTTTCCTTTTCCTAACCAACAAGTTTATTAGTTAAAAAATATATTTGCACATGCTTAATAGCTTCCTTGAAATATCCATCAACTACATATGGGATGTTCGTTACAATTATTTTATTGTAAGGCATGTCACATGTGGTTATAGCTTAGGAAAACCAATTTTTTTTATTTTCATAGATTCATGTTCAGTTAAATTAATAAACATAAAAAAATGAAACAAAAAGGATAATTATTTTAATTGTTAACTTACTTTAACAACAGAGTCTCTAGCTGCGACAGCTAAAATATCAGCACAAGATACGATACCGGCACATGATGATTCAACTTGAGTTTTAATAGTATCAATCACATCAAATCCCCTTATGGATCCACTATTTGGATTAGCAGTCTTCTCTCCGGTGAAACTTGATGTATCATCTAATAGCACAGATGCATCACAACCCTACATATTCAATACTAATTAATACTTGTTTGACTTTCAAAAATCGAAAATACTACTAAAATTGAGACAGAGTATGGAAAATTAGTAAGATAACTTGCATTAACAAAGCAATCGTGGAAATGAAGACGAAGCAAGGAAGCCCCCATACGAGACTCCGTAGCGATATCAGAATTCACAGCTGTTTTAATTACGGAGAGAACATTTGGGCATGATGAATTGTAGAAATTGGAAGTCAATTGAGCTGAGCTCATTCCAATTAGAACAAAAGGGACTATAATTAGAACTAGTAAAAAAGGTATGTTGGCCATGACAAAGAAATTATTAGAAGTAAAAAGGAAGAAATTAAGAAGAAAAGATATTGTCTAAGTTTATTGCTTAGCACTGCTTAATGTGGAATATGGTTCTTAATTCTTCCCATATTTATAGTAGAAGAGTGTGCCCAATTGTCAACCATTTTACCTTTTTTTAAAAATTATTATTTCTTATTTCCATTTTCTTTATAGAGTTTTGAAAAAAAAATTTACTTAACTTATTCAAACTTTACAGCATTACCAAACAGACCATATTTTTCTAAGGCTTGTAGGCCAATAGCAGCTAGATTTTTTTTATTTTTTTTTTCTGTTTAAGTGGTTTTGCCCAATCTATTATTCGAAAGAAAAGGAAATGGCTTGGCTATCTCACCTAATCAAGCCAGAAAAATAGATTAGATATCAATTATATAAAATAAATGAGTTGAAAAAAGAAGAAATACTTAAGCTGATTCCTTTGGTCATAAATTTTGAAAGCATTTTTTTAAGAATTTTTTTGGCAAATATGAATTTGAGTAGAAAATGTGTCCTGTTTTTGAGAAATTTCAGAATCTGCTAAAATCTTATTCTTGGGCCAAAATATAGTTGTCGATCTTTTAAAATATAATTAAAACATATCCCAAACTTTTATATTTTATATAAAAAAAAAGAAAGAAGAAGAGTATTTATGACCTTAACTGATCCCTATTTAGTATTTATCCATTTTGATAATTTGATATGGAAATGCATGCTTGTTATGAAGAGATTGTTTGTAGAATATGAGAAGATTATATCAAAGAATAGTTAATTAAGTACTACTGCTATTATCAGTATTTATTTCTTGCACTGATGGATCATCGTAATTAATTATAATTTGATGAATTGTAGTAGCTATATAATTGTGTTATAAATAGTTTTCTTTAAAGTGATGTTATAATTTTAGAATAATATAATATCTAGTTCATTATAAAAATGTAATTTTGTGTCAAGCTTATAGTATTTTGATGATTTTTAGAACTTATGTGTATTATTCATGTTTCATGTTTTTCAAAAACAAAGTAAAATATGTTTCCAAAAATTATAGTCAAACACATTTTGAGACTTCATTAGTTCAAACTTCACCTAAATCAGATTTTTCAAAACTATTAAGGAATATATGGTCAAACACTAGCTAAACATTCCCTTTGCCCCAAAACATCTGTCTTCATTCGTCACTCACCTCAACTACCATTGCCATCACCTACGTACCAATTGTATTTTTTGCCATCAACGATGGTGACATTCGATGGGTTCAAGTCATTGGACAAGAAGCTACTATTGAAGTACATGAAAACTACTTATTTGGTTTCAATTTTATATCGAAATTGAAAGTCAAGAGGGAGTGAATTGAAATTTTTTCCGAGTCGACTGCTTTCTGAAGGAAGTCGACTAACCTGCATATTAGTTACACAGATAAAATATGAAGCAAACAGATGAGAATAAATGAGATAGATATTTTATACTGATTTAGATTACTAGTGTGGTGCCTAGTCCAATTTCCTTGGATTACAAGAGTTTCCTTTAGAGTTTTTTAGGAACTTGGTTGAACACAATTTTGAAACTAAAACCTATCTGATATGCAAATCAAATGTTCTATCCTGACACACTTTTACCTGTATAATCTACCCTCAGAATCTCTCTTTTCTTTTTCAATGTACACTCTAGGGAATATAAAGCTTTATGAAATATAAAAAAAGACAACAATACAAGTTCCAGTGAAGTGTGTGATCTTCACCTAATGCTGAGGATGTTTTATATATTCTTTTAGTGATTTGCTCTTGTAAGGTATATCAAAAAGTGTTTCATTCAATCAAGAATTTGTATTGATTCCTTGGTTGAGGATGATTTTTAATTCGTGTTCATATCAATATGTCCATGTTCAATAGGCTTCTTCATTCTTCAATGAGATATCCTTACAACCTTTGTATCTTGATAGATACAGTTCATGTTTTCCTGCAACAGAGGGAGACTTGTCATTATACAAATTTGCTTTAAAGCTAACAATCGGTCGATTAACTGATAATCCGTCTATAATCGATGGGTAACCGTGAAGTCGAATTGAGTCAATCAATATCTTATTGGTTTATTAGGGTTTTAATACATAAAAGTTGAAAATTGATAAGTCAAATGGTTAAGTGTAAAAATCGAACCAAGCCATCTAATAAGCGTGTACATCCCTACTGTTGATATTTGTAGTCTAGAATAAATCTTAGACATTTGTATAGCTATAAATTACTTTATTAGGGGTAAGAATATATATTTAAAGTTATTCTAATTATAGAAAGCGATATTCTTTTTGGAACATGTTAAAGGAGAATATTGTGTCACATCAATAGGGAGTAGTCAAGTAGTATATAGAGTTCTTTTCTTTTCTAATTATTAATTAAATTATTTTGATTTATAAAAAAAATTAAAAATTAAAGTGTGTAATAGTATATACATGAGTTTTTTTTTTCCTTTCTTGGTCGTGTGAAACCAATAACATTGGAGAATCTTTAATTTGTTTGGTCAGTTGGAATAATATTAAATATACATAGTCTAATCAACTAAGCATTTATTTCTTGGGAAACCTAGTCTTTTTCATCCGAGTTTAAATTTTGTACAATATATTAAAAAAAATTACATCAAGAAATTAAATTCACATAGAATAATTGGTAAATTTTTGTTTTAAAAAATTGATATGGTAATCTTAAAAATGAACAAATAACCTGCTACACTCAGTTAAAATTAACCTATATAAAAATATATATCTTATTAATGCATATAAATTAAATTATATATTTTAATAGAGAAAAAGAGAAGAAGATTCTATTATGACTTTTTCATGTCAATTGTAGGTTTAAACAATTAGTATGATTAAATTAAGCCGCGTAATTAATCATTTGGTGAATCATTTTTTTCTACTTTTGAGTTGTCTTAATGGTAAAATTCCTTATTATTCTTGCATTTCTAGATTGCAAAAACGGATATATTTTCAGAGGCTATTTGACTATAAGATTATTTTTAATTATATAATAATGTAACTTGTAAATATTCAATTAATTTTACATTTTCTTTGTAAAAGTTATTCATCCAAACTATTCATTAATTTCTAACTTAGGCAGTTGACACATATTTTTGGCCTAAAGTCAAACTTTGATATACAATATAGCTCCAATAAGTATGGACTATATATATGGCTTAAGCTAGCGTTTGGTCACAAATTTTCAAGTATTTTTAACTACTCATTTTTAGATGAAGTTTTTGCATATGTTTGGCCATAGATTTTGAAAGAAGTATTTAACTTTTTCAAAAAATATGATTTATACCAATAAGTTCTAAAAATTATTAAAATTACTCATAAGTTTATATAATCATTTTATAATGAAAACGTTCTGTTACAAAATAATCTTATAACATAATTGATGACAATCAACAACAACAAAAATAATAAAATGGGCAAGAGAAGTACAATAATCACATACTCAAACGTGTCATTAATATATGATTTAAGATAAATTATAACTCATTAAAGCAAAATTTCTTTTTAATGGAGTTGGTTGTAAATAGATATTAATTGGAATTAATAAATAATGGTTGTTTCATAAAATATAAAAAGTTTGGGGTAGTTTTAAATTTTTTAAAATTAACACATATTAGAACGACCCAAATTATATTTTTTTTAGAACTTAGAGATATTTACCAAATATATTTGCCATTAATGACAAGTTATATGATCAAACACTAATTGTCAAGTTTTTCTCAAATATATTTGTGGCGAAACAACACCTAAGTATTTAATGGGTTTTCACATAAATCCAAGAAAAAAAAAACATATTTCTCAGACCTTTTGGTCCTTTTTCTTGTTATTATTTTTCCCCAGAAAAATAAATGAATGGAGAGTACCTACAGAGATCTGATTTTTTTTCTTCCAATGGAAAAACATTCTAATAGCAAAACAACAAAAAGAGATATTTAATAATGCATGTAGGATCATAGATAAGAAAATTACTAAAACGGATTTAAAAAAAAAGATAAGAGTGGTTAATCAATCAAAGTCAATTAATACGGAAGAATATTTGTATTCGAATTATGGCGGAAACAAGCTGGACTATTGTATTATTTCATCAAGACTATGAAAGGGAGTGGTTTACATTTTATGAAATATTAATAATTTTATAAAGGCCATGCACTAATTAGGGTTAGATAAATATATTTGACTTAATCAACCTTTATTTTTTACGTTAATTGCATGCACATGAGTTGATTAAATGTTACACATTAATCAATCAAAGAAATCGAAACCTCTGCTTTCAAAATTCAAAAGTTGGACATTTTAATTTGTCAATTATAGATTTTCTTTCAATCAAAATATAGCCAACGTTTGTTTTGTATTCATTCTCTTTGAATTACTACAAAAAAATATTATGAAATTAGCTACGGAATTTATCGTTATTCTTAGTTAATATATCAGTAAAAAGTTTTTAACCAATTGATTTTTTTTTATAATCCATCACTAATCCATAGTTAAATAGTTTAATTTAACAAGTTCCAAAAAAAATTCTTTCTTTATAAACTCCGTACTTAATTAGTCAAACTCTGAATGTTGACTAAATGACAATGAATTGGATATTGTCTATTTATCACATTTAACCTATCTAACATTTTGGTGTTATATCATGTAGCAAATATCTCAATGCACATAAAAATTTAGTGGAGTCATCAAAATGTAAAATTAAGAACCAAAATTTATACTTCAAGATGAACTTAAATAGAGCGACATGTGAACTCCAGCACTCAACTCAGTTGTGAGCTGGAGGGTGTGTTCTTGGCTGTAAGTAGTCCAAGTTATACTCCGCCTCCCTTTTCATATTCTTATTTGACACTTCTACTTCTAGATCCGACCCCGATGGAATGGAAACCCTAGCCATACTTGAATTGATCTCCACATTCTGCAAGAAAAACACCCAAAAAATTCAATTTTAGATTTCAAAATTTCTACCAAGATATACATCATATACTCTTATAGTACTAGGATTTAAGTTATATATATACTGAACAATCCAAGAAATTTAGATGTTACATGTAATGATAGGTTAATTATCATATTTACAGCTAGGTTACTAACTAGTGTATGTTTATCATAGACATTTACTTGTAACTATCTTATAATTAAGTGATTTGATTAATGTAACTACTTTTATACCGTTAGTTCATAGAATTTAAATTCTAAAATTAAAAAAGTATTAAGTTATATTACAAACATTATTTTTTTTCATAAAACAATCTTCTATAATACTTCATAATATATTGATAGTATTAAAAAATCATTATTTTGTCCATGCATATGGCATAAAGATATAAACAACAACAACTGCAACAACAAACAACATACTCAATGAAATCTCACAAGTGGGGTCTGAGAGGGTAGAATGTATCAGATTTTACCACTACCTCGTAGAGATAGAGAGACGTTTCCAAAAGACTCTTGATCGGCTCAAGTGCAGCAAATCCAATATAAGGAAGAAGGAGACGGTGAAGGAAATATAACAGGTAACAAGGAGACAGTAAAAAAAATATAATAGGTAATAAGGGGACAATGTAAAGTCTATCGGAAGAGAGCAAAACCACATGCAACATAATGTAATAATTTTGAACATAAAGATATAAATTAGATAATAAATTTGAAATTAATATATAGAAATAGAAGAATTTACCTTATTGAGGAGACCAAGTGACCGTGCATTACATGCATGGAATAGAAGGAAAATTATAAGAAGAGAGGATATAGTTATCATTGACATTTGAGAAAAATTGTACATTAATTGTTCTTCTTAAATATATTTGTTTTTAAAAAAAATTTGGATCAAGATGTAACATATAAATACTACTTTAAAGAGTAGATATAACTAGCTTTAAATGGTGATTTTAGAAGGATATAAAGGTTTGATTAGAACAATAACATGCAAATCATGTATGTAATCAAGTAGGAAATAAGAAGCAAAATAAGAAATATTGAGTCTCAAAGGCATGAAGATATTCAAAGCAAGGGCATGATATATATATATATATATATATATAAAATACTTTTTTGAATTTTGAAAATATTTGAAGATTGTTGATTTATTTAAGTGTTGAACTATAGACGGGTCATGATGGTTAAGGAAACAAGAAAAACAAGAAAGCAAGTGCCTGTCCATTTTTGTTGGTTTTACTTGGCTTATGCCTCCTGGTTTCTCGCCTTTTTACCTTGAAAATCTTACCAAATTATTTCACTTCGTTCACCTTTATTTATTCATTTTTTATTTTACACGCCTCAATAATTAATATGAGTATTTTACTACAATATTCATATGTATAGTTTTAGCTTCTTAGGTCTTGGAAAATAGAAAATAAGTAGTGATTAATGTTGAGGATGATAAATAAAAAAAGAAGAAGAGGAAACTTACATAAATTCTACTAGTTTAATTAGAAGATAATTACTTAGATACACTCTAGTTTGCAATATTACGTATTTTACCAGATTTTGGTGTCTCCAGATATGTCCAGAATTCATGTATCTCGAATACAAGAGGTCAAAATTAGGTGTAATTTGTTCTAGATACATTGTATCCAAGTGGATTCGCATGATTCAGGATACATAACAGATCTTGCTCGCATCCCTCGTCTCTCTCTCATCTCGCTCGCCACTCTCCCATGTATCTGGAAGTGAACCACTCTAGATACATACAAATACATGTATCTAGTGTGATTCATATATATCTGGGATACATACTATGATACGAATCTCGCTCGCCTCTCTCCAATTTTTGTGTATCTGATAACAAAAATACATGTACCTAAGTGTATTATCTTCAATATATAGTAGGAAATTCTTAATTAATGACAAGATATGTAATATTTTGAAAATATAGGTAATAACAGTATATATGGTAGTGAAGTATATCTAATTATGTAATCTTTCAAAAAAAAATATTTTTTCTTGATTTGTTAAAAGTGAAATTATATTTTTAGAATAATGAACCAGTAATAATGAACGGAGTGAATAGTATAAGCTAGTAAAACTATTTCACACTTACATGTTGTTTGGTGTGAGGTATAATGTATACTAATTTTAAAATAAAATGTAAGATTATTTTATCTATACATTTGGTTGGAGGTATTAGGTAGTCCTTGAATTATTTATACCACAATTTATATCATAATGATGAGATAAGTTATCCCATTTACATAATGAAATAACTTATTCCAAAATAATTTGTTTCGAAATAATTAATTTTAAAACGACTTATTCCCATCCAAACGATCCTATGGTAATGTCAAAAAGTGAGACACCTTTTTATATTGACTAGGCACCAAACATGTCTCCCTATAGTTGCTTATATTTGTTTCCTAGTTGTCTCTACTTGCATGCTACCTTCATTAACAGAATAATCAACCAAATAATATTTTAATTTTTTTTCATGCTTTTGATATCATAGAAGATGGTGGAAACCAGTTTTATATGTCTATAATAAAAACAAAACATTAACCTAATTATTTATACTTCGAAAATTGTACCCATGATATTGGTCTAAGCAATTACTTGAGATCTATTTTGACCTCGAGATTTTATTTTGTTCTACTACTACTTATTCACACATTCGTTAATCGAAAAATAATCACATGTTTATGAAAGTTCACTTTGTACTTGTTTACTGAATTGATAGGCTTTGAATTTATACAAGCACATTCTTTTTTGACAATTTCCACAAAATATAAATATATAGGATCTAATAGGATAATAATTAGGTGGAGTATAAAAAAATATAATGTATTCAAGTCTAAATACTCATTTTTAATGTGTATATTATTGCTGCTAAAAGGTGTTTTTTATTATAGTGTTTTCTTAGCCTCAATAAGATAAGTCAGTCTTATCACTTGAATGAGTTGCATTATTTGTGTCCTCCATATTAGATAGTTGGTGAGTTTAAATTTCATATTAGGCAATGAGATGATGAAAGGAGGATGTTGAAAATGAGTTGGAGGCCATCTGTTTGTGTTTGATAGAAAAAGAAATTAAGAAAAAATTGAAAATGGAAATAGCTTTTTTTTTTACTTAAAGACATCGTCTCTACTGATTATTTATGTGCAAAAAGTTACATATTTGAGTTTGGTATACCAAACTTTGTAAATGACCATCAAGATGAGACTAGTCTACCCTACTCGATGCTTTTATACAAAATTCAAGGAGGTTCATAAGCTATTTGGGTATATTTGGTATGTTTGACTCGAAAAGATGGTAAATTCCATCTATCCATGTTAATAAGCCCCCTAATGTGATTTGGAAGCTCAACAAAAGAGTTGAACACTTGGGTTCCCGCAATAGTATGACCCAAGTTTGCCAATCTATCAGCAGGTTGATTAGTTTCTCTATAACTATGATTGATCTCGAACCCATGTTCTTCAACTAAATTCTGAATTTCTTCTATGAAATTGAGAATTCTCCAAGGAATTTTCCATAATCTGTTTATGCATTTAGCTAACAGTAAAAAGTATGTTTCGCCCAAGGCAGTTCTAAAGCTATTATGTGCACACCATTTGAGTCCAAAAAGCATGACTGATGCTTCTGCCATGTTGCTTGTACCAATCAAGTCCTACTGCTGCATTTTCAAATCTCCTATTAATGACCTGCAAAAGAAAGGATGGTATGTTAGTTTTCGTTCTATAGAATGAGGGGTTCATATTATTGAATTTTTTGTTGCATATGGCCATCCATAATTCCCAATATACGATCAATGGTAATATCATTGTAATGAATTTAGCAATGATGTTAGGTGTCTTATAGTTCCACCAATTTAGGAGGAGCATCTTCAAACTCATATTCATATGTTCAATCCCAAGAGGGTCCGCAAAATATTTCCAGATTCTCCTAGCATGCTCTCCTTTGCTAAATAGGTGATCAGTGTCTTCCATCTCAGTAATAGTGCTGTTTGTATTACAACAGTGGCATGAAGTGTCCACCTGAATTCCAAACCTAGCTACTCTCTCTTCGGTGGATAGTTTATCTTTTATCATTCTCTAAGTCAGGAAGGACATTTTGAATAGAATGTCTTTGTGCCAAATATAGTTGACAAATTATTCGTGGTCCTTTCTTGTCTCAGCATATTCCATGCAGAGCTGATTGAGAAGAGGCCTGCATTATCTAGGGATCAAATGGCTCTGTCATTCTTATGTTCAACAGTCCTGATATTGATGTCAATGATCTTATAAGCCTTGGTCTCCTCATTTAACTGAAGTTGCAGAATGTTCCAGTTCCAAGTTCCATTACTAAGGACCTCCTTAATTGTAATTTGGCTATAGTGGTCGTTGTTAGGAGTTAATTACCAAAGAGGTACCAATCTAGACCAATTGTCAAATAAAAAAGAAACGTCTCCCTTACCAACTTTCCAGATGATATTGCATTAGACCTCTTCCTTGATTTCAACAAGTATTTTCCAACTCTGAGTTTGCCCCCTTTTTCCATTGAATTGTGCTGGGGTGGTCAAAGTTAAAGTACTTAGCTTTCATAAATTGCTTCCATAAGGAGTTAGTCGTCCTCAAGTTCCACCATTGTTTTTCTTGGAAAGTTTGACAGGTGTCTATAAGACTTCTAAAATTAGTCCCGCCCTCACTGTATGGGTAGCAAAGGTTTTTCCAGGAGACCCAATGGTACTTTCCTCTCGATTCTTGACCAGACCAAAAGAATCTAGTAATGTATTTTTCAATAAGTTCTATAGTACCCATTAAAGGATTAGTGGTTGACAGTAGATGGACCAGAAAAACCAACAAAAAATGTTTCATCAATATAACTCTTCCTCCCATTGAAAGAAGTTTTGTATATCATCCCCTAATTTTATTGATTATTTTATTAACCATGTCAGAATAGTGAGAAATCTTTTTCTTCCCTGTGAATAGAGGACATCCCAAATATTTGATAGGAAATTGTTCATGGTTCATCCTAGTGATTCGCTTGATCCTATTGATAGTAATAGTGTTGGTGTTGGCAGACACCGTAAAATAACTTTTGTCTTTGTTTATGAGCTGTCCGGAGACAGCTTCATATGTTTTCAGAACTCTCAAAATCACTTCCAGAGGTCATTTACTACCATTGTAGAACAGGATGGTATTGTCTGCAAATGATAGATGGTTGATTTGAGACCTATTAGAGTTCATGTGAAAACCTTTGTATATATATTTAGATCCTTTAACATTTTCAATAGGAGTTTTGTAGCTATGACAAAAAAGAGAGGGGAATACAAGATCTACTTGTCTCGGGCCTCTTTCAGACTTAAAGAAGCCTTGCCTACCCCCATTCACTGTGACTTAGTACAAATTGTTGGAAATGTAGTTGTTTATAATGTGAAACCACCAATATGAGAAACCAAACTTTTTAATCTTTTGACGAAGGACGTACCAAGTATTTCCATATATCTCCTCCTCCGAGCATTCTTGCACAATTTTAAGAAAGTTAGTATGTTCTATCCATAAATTTAAGAAATTTAAAATATTTATATGAGTGTTGTCTTCATTGCTCATTTTGACCAATATTGGGGCATGGTCAGAGCAAGTTCTAGACAAGTGTGTAACAACAATGTTATTGATACTGTCAAACTAAGTAGTGTTGTAAAATATTATGTCTAATCTTTGCCAGATAGTAGTAGGTGGATCTATATTGTCACACCAAGTACAGTTAGAGCTTGTGTATCCTACATCTTGAAGTCCGCACTCATTGAGACATACTATAAACTTTATGCTTTCTTCTAATCTGTGACTTCTACCACCTTTTTTTTTCATTAGAGATAATAACATTGAAATCTCTAATGACACCCCAAGGTGTAACGACCTGTTCCCGTCGTTATAGAAAAGCCAACGTGGGAAAAATTGGGATCGGAAAAAACTTTTTCGTAGTATTTAGATTTTTCCAACCTAGTTCAGATTTGGATGAAATTAGAGTCTTTAAGGTGTAGGAAAATCTGGTAACAATCGGGTAAATCATTTTGGATTTTGATTACATAAGGTGTTAGATAACTCATTAAGAAATCTGTACGACTTTACGGAATTAAATCAGGGCGAGTAGAACTCCTGCAATCGATCTTAGCGTAAATGGTATTTTCTGAGCGTCGGGGGTTAAAGGTGTGTTGTGAAATGAGGATTTTGGAATTCTTGAAATTGCTCTCTGTCTCGCGAATGCCGCTTTGGCGAGGGTTTTTACCGCCCTGACGTTGTCGCTGTGGCAGGGTGATGGCTGTTGTGGCGGGCAGGATGCGAATTAAATTTGTTAATAAACCCCTAAAAGACCTCATTATGCACTTTTCGACTTTTTAAGCTAAGGAACGACCCCCATGCGACTCCTACTCGTTTTTCACTATTCTTGAGGCTAAATGTAAGCTTTTTACTCTTCGAATCCATTTTTTTATCCGTAGAACATAATAGAATGGGTAAATATTGATGGATGAGGGTTTTGTTATAGATTCTATGGTGGAAACAACCCTAAATTGGATAATTGAGATCATAAGTTTGATCTAGGGTTCATAGAATTGTTAGTAATTCAGGTAATTAGTGATTGTTTATTGATTCTCGTATTATATTGATTGTTTGTGAATCAAGAACAAACAAAACGAATTCAGTAAGGGAAGGATCAAGTTTCTTAGGGTTTCAAGCTTGTTTCGATGTAGGTGACAGTTATGATGCTATATTTGTGTGATGTATGTTTGTTCTTGCTTCATTATGATACTTGTATATGTATGAATGTTGCAATGTTGATCACACTTATTGTAAATGAGATAGATGAAATATCATTGCCATGAAATCATGACTAAAATGTATGATCTTGATGATGTACTTGTGATTGCGATTGTGGTGTGTGAGTGGGATCGGTTGCCACGTTCCGGCATAACTAACTTGGATCGAATTGCCACATTTCGGCAACAATATGTAATTGGTTGCCGCGTTTTGACAAAAATATGAGATCGATTGCCACGTTCTGGCATGCTAACTTTTTGAGTTTGGGTTCCATGAAAGGACCAATGATATGATATAAAATGTGAAAGCTGGTGGTTGTTCATAAATGTTGATGATGTTGTATATGTTGATATATATATATGTGGTTACAATGTTGTTTGACTTGTTTATGTTGCACTAGTGGGATAGCCGCGTAATCCTATCAGTACACTGTGGTTGTGTACTGATTCTGCACTTGCTCTTATTTTTGTTGAGTACAGGGCATCTTCAAACGGCTACTAACAAGCCTCACTTAGAAGATCTGTGATCGTTACTTCGAATTCAAGGGTGAGCCAATTCTTTCGGGCTGCTATGGGATTCTCCTTCATCTATGTCCACCATTTTCAGACTTAGACATTTGTTTAGTTAGCTCATTAGTTTGGGGTGTATCCCTTCTTGTTTAGACTTGGATAATTTGTTTAGATGTTTTGGTATTTTGACTTTCAGGTTCTAGGTTAATTCTTCCGCATTTGTTTAGTTTATTGTTGAACTTATGTTAGAGTTTATGGGAACTCTATTGTCTTTCCTTAGTAATTTACTTATATGCCTTAGTTTGTAGATTATTTGCTTGGTTTGGTTTGTAGTAGTGGTTCTCCCATCGGAGTGTTAGTGTGGGTGTCAATCACAATGGTTTGGGTCGTGACAAAGTTGGTATCCGAGCCTAGGTTCGTTGATCTCGATGTACCAAAATGAGTCTAGCTAATAGAGTCTCGCGAAACGGTGCAGGGACGCCTTTACTTTTCTTCGAGAGGCTATAGGACTTTAGGAAATCTCTCTATTGTTCTTTTGTTTCCTTTCGTGTTATGACTTGATTCCAATTGATATCTGTCGATTCAAATTGGTATCTAACCTCATTCACTTTTCTATCCGTAGATGGTTAATACCAGTGTTAGGCCCGTAGTTCCTGTCAATGTTCCAGCTGAGAAATCTGCAGCGAGAGGTTGCGGTCGAGTTAGAAGTAGAGGAAGAGCTAGGGATAGATGCCGTGGGAGAGTAGCGCCTGCTGTGAATGAGGTACCGATTGATAATGCTCATATGAATGAGAACCCTCATACACATCATGAAGAGATTGAGGAGGAAAATGTGGAGGTTGAGAATGTTGAGGAGCTTGGACAAGAGGAAAATGTGCAAGCTGAGACTACATGTATTCCTCCCATCGATTCGGTGTTGGCTCAACAGATCATGTCATTTTTTAAGAGATTGGCTGGTCCGAGAATATTTCCATCTATTTAAGCAACTCAAGCTCCCGTTAATCTCTATGTTTCTAGCACTGTGTCCAAGACGGGTGGAATGAGAGGTAATGATGCTTTCTTCCGTCCTTTATTAGGTTCTGTTATGACGAGAAATAAGCATGATATATTGACTAAGTTTCTGAAGCTTAAACCTCCTATGTTTTTGGGTTCTGAGACTGAAGATGCTTATGAGTTTATCTTAGATTGTTATGAAAGGTTGCATAAATTGGGTAATGTTCACCAACATAGGGTTGATTTTGTGTCCTTCCAACTTCAAGGTAAGGCTAAGCAGTGGTGGAAAGCTTATATGGAGTAAAAATCTTCTACTTTACCTCCACTTACTTTGACCCAATTTCATGTTCTGTTTCTAGAAAAGTATGTGCCTAGGACTTTGAGGGATCACAAGAAGGATGAGTTTATGGCTTTAGAGCAAGGTGGTATGTCTATAGCTACTTATGAGGCCAAGTTCCATGCTTTATCCAGATATGCTATGCATTTTGTTACTACTGAGGAGGAGAGGATCCAGTTATTTATTAGAGGTTTGAATTCTGAGTTGCAGGTATTATCTGTTTATATGACTTCTGCAGGGAGGAGTTTTAATGAAGTGACAGACTATGTTAAGAAAGTGGAGAGGGTGAGGCGTGACAGTCAAGCTAAGGTATGGGCAAAAAGGGCCAAGAACTCGGGTAACTTTCAAGGTTCTTATTCCAAAGGGTCCGAACGACCAACACTTGCAGCCAAGCCAATTCAGTCTGTTATGCCCGCCTCGACATGTAACTACTCAGGAACTCTATCTCATAATTTCCAAGATAGTTAGATTGTCGCTCCTTCGACGGGCAATAGACCATCTTTTGATCGCACTTGCTATAATTGTGGAGAACCTGAGCATATGAGGAGAGATTTTCCCCATCCACGTGTGTTGGAGTCCGCATAACAGCCTTCTAAAGCAGTTGTACCCACAGGAAATGGTAATAATGGTAGAGGACATCCATAAGGTGGGCGATGAGGTAATCAGTGAGGCTCTGAAGGTAGAGGAAATGGTAACGGAGGTAGGAGTAACGTGCAACCAGGCAAGGAAATGGCTCATCAAGATGATATGGCTCAATGTTTTGCTTTTTCGGGCAAGTATGAGGCGGAGGCGTCTGATACGGTGATCACAGGTACTATTCTTATCTGTGACCGGATGGCTAATGTGTTGTTTGATCCGGGTTCTACTTATTCATATATATCTGTGAGATTTGCCTCCGATTTTGAGATGATTTGTGATATTCTTGATGCCCTTATTCGTGTTTCTACCCCAGTTGGAGAGTCAGTCATAGTTATCCATATCTATCGTGCTTGTCCTATTTTACTTATGGAATTTCAGACTTGGGCTGATTTGGTGATTTTGTATATGATTGACTTTGATATAATCTTAGGCATGACTTGGTTATTCCCCTACTATGTTGTGCTTAATTGTAATACTAAGTCTGTAACTCTATAAATTCTGGAAAGGGAAAAATTAGAGTGGGTAAGGGTGTACAAGCCTAAGCAAGCTAAGATTATATCCTCCATTTGGGCTAGTAAACTAGTGTAGCAGGGTTGTTTGGCTTATTTGGTTCATGTTAGGGATGTTGAGATTGAGGTTCCATCCATTGGGTCTATTTCTGTGGTGTCTGAATTTAGTGAACTGTTTCCTAATGACTTGTCTGGTATGCCTCCGAATAGAGATATAGATTTTTGCATTGATTTAGAGCCTGATACTCGTCCCATTTCCATCCCTCCATATCGCAAGGCTCCGACAGAATTAAGAGAGCTTAAGGCTCAAATCCAAGAGCTTTTTGACAAGAGATTTATTCGTCCTAGTGCTTCCCCATGGGGTGCTCCGATTTTGTTTATTAAAAAGAAGGATAGTAGCATGAGAATGTGTACAGATTACCGGTAATTAAATAGAGTCACTATTCAAAATAAGTATCCTTTGCCTCGAATATATGATCTTTTTGATCAATTGCAAGGTGCATCAGTCTTCTCTAAGATTGATTTGAGATTCTGATGAGAGATTAAAATGAGAAAGTTTAGACAAGTTTTAATGTGAATTTTGCAATTTTTGGTATACTTTTCATGTATATAAGGTGGTCAATTCAAGTTTTGAACATGATTAGTGAAAAGGGGTAAATGAAAGAAAAATGAGCAAACATTGGAGTAGCAATTTTTTTTAGCGCCCGTCGGCGCGCCAGTGTGAATTTTGAGCTGCATACTTGTTCTCCGCACGCCATTCGCGCGTCCAAGTGCCTGCATAGCGCGCTTGCGTGGAGTTGCGGTGTGAAAACATAAAAGTAAGGGTGTATTTGGAATTTGAGAAAGAAGAAACCCTATGCTATATGATGCTGGAGCTTTCCCCAAGGAAAAAGAGATTAAAAAGGCAGGAGCAGAAAGAAAGACGCCAGAGAGAGGAAGGAGAAGACGCGATACACTATTCGAATCCAAAACGGAAGTTGGGATTCAAAAGTTGATGGCTATGTTTTCTTTTTCTCTTTTGTTCTTAGTAAACTTATTCTCATCCATGGAGTAGATTCTTAGAGGGTATATGACAAACATGTTGTATTGATGAATTTGTTGGGATTTTGATTTTCATTCTTATGCTTGAACTTGTTATGGAAATTTGAATTATATTGCAACCTGGTTCATTATTTTATTTAATTGAAAGAGAAATATCTTGGTGAATATTGTTGCATAGTTTGGTTGGATTGAATCAATATATTTTCTCTGAAGTAATAGAAAGAGCTTCTTGATAATGATTGATTAAATCTAAAGGAAGAATAGCCGAAGGACGTTACTTCCTTAAGAACAATCATTAACATGTTTTTGCATATTAGAATCACGTGGGTATAATTGGTTTATTCTTTAACTTGAGATTTAATCGGAAGAAAAATCTAAGGCTTAAAGGATACTCCAATAAGCTATCGAATTCGAGAGAATCGATAGAACTTTAGATGTGGTTAATGAATGAATCAAATCCTAACTATCATTATGCACTTGTTAGTCTTGTACCCTATTTTTTATTAGTGATATTAATCTTCATAGTTTACCAATTGATTTAAATTATCATTTAGTCTATAAAAGTGGTTCATAACCACAATCAACTTTTTTTTTTGTTTGATCACCTGAATAATAATTAGCAAGATTTGATTGAACTATTATTTTTATCAATTCCTGTGAAATCGATCTTTATACTATACTATTTTTAACTAGCGAAGCAACAAACTTATAGTTTATTTATGCTCGTCAAATTTTGGCGCGGCATGTCATTTGCCTGTTGAAATTGAGCACAAGGCATATTGGGCTATAAAATTACTTAATCTTGATCTAAGTCTTGCAGGAGAGAATAGGTGCATACAGATGAATGAATTTGAGGAGTTCCGGCGAGATGCTTATGAAGAATGTAAGTCCATATGGTGCAATTGAAATCTTCAATGCACAAGGAACTAAAAGCTTCAAGGTTAATGGGCACCGTTTAAAGCAATATGTGGTTGGAGGATTTGAAAAATAATCTTCTAACATTATCATTGAATAACCCAGATTGGGCTACCTGGGTCTTGCCGCGACGTTAAATCAGACGCTTATTGGGAGGCAACCCAACATAAAAAAGAAAAAGGTCGTTTGCGCGCCCGCGCAAATTCCATTCAAAACGCGTGACCAGCGCGCCACAACAGACGAGGTCACTGCCTCGCCGCGCAACCGCGAGAAACCAGGCCCAAACGCGCGAACAGCGCGCGGGTTTCAGCGAGCGTGCTGTCTCGCCGCACGACCGCGTGTGTCGTTCCTTTAATCGCGTGATCAGCGCGCTGGCGTCCCACCAGGTAAGTTTAATTTTTCTGTTTAAAAAAAAAAAATTAAAAAAATTAAAAAAATAAATAAACCTTGTTCTTTTATTTTCTTTGTGAGTTTATATCTTCTTCCTTCTTTTCTTTTTCTCTTTTAACTTCTTTTATTTCTTTCTTTTCAAGAACAACCCTAACCCCAAATTCTTTCTCATTCTTCTCTAAAAGTGCTACGGTAGGAGCATTTTTCATATTCTCATTCATTCATCAAGAATTCAAGGTATGTATTTCACTATTTTTTTTATTTTATGATGATCTTGCCTAAGATAGTATGAAAGAAAATGGTGTAATTAGGTTTATTATTATATATATATATTTTTGTCTTTTCATTTTTATAATAGTGTTTGATGATCCAACATGTGATAAAAATGTCAATTGCATAATCTACTTGATTGTTGGATAGTTATTTGCACCATTGTGTTTCCAATTGAAGTAAAAACATGATGCACACAAGGTGTTTGATAAAATCCTCAATGGGAACAATGAAAAAGAATTTAAGCAAGAGAGGGAATGAAAAAGGGAGTAACCCACCTTTTGTGATTTTAGGTGCACATTGCTAGAATTTGAATGCAAGATTTCTATACTAAGTGAATTATTTTCTTCTTGGCAGGATACTCAACCTTATGGAGAATCAATGAAAGAGAAGAAAATTGGGGGTTGTTCCAAGTAAAAGAGGAAGTTCCTCAACACAAAAGGGTTCAACTTCTTTAAAGGAAAAAGAACCGCCACCTTTGAAATCATATGATGCCACCAAATTTATTTCTTGGGAAGCTCAACAACGATTTAAGGTGAAATCATTCAAAAAAGCCATTGTAGAAAAAAGAGTTGAGCAAGGTTCGTTGATAGGCGATTGTCAGCAGGTTTATCAAGAGATTGTGCGGCGCAAATGGGAAGTTCTTTTTGAGTAGCCTGAGGAGGCTAATATGACAGTTGTGATGGAATTCTATGCAAACTTGCCGGAGCATGAGTATCATGTGTGCATGGTACAGGGGAAGACGCTGAATTTTGCACAAGAAGCCATTGAAAATGCCTATAACTTCCCAGAATTTGGTAGTACAACGGAGGATGAATATCTTACAACATACATGAAGGAGCCTTACAAATGGGACATGTTCATTGAAGTTATTTGTACGTCTGGACAGCCAGTTCATTGGTTGAAGGAGAATTACAAATTCCACTCCAGGAGCTTGAACATTGAGGCTAAGTGTTGGTTTCATATTATCACCAGTCGTATCTTTCCCTCCACCAAACTACTGAGGTACATGGTTTTAGAGCTGCACTTATTTTTTGTTTGATGACCAAACTGCGTATCCTGCCCGGCCTATTGATTGTAGAAGAGATGTTAGATAAAGCCACTTCTCCCAAGTATGGTTATTTTTTTCCATCTCTTATCACAAAGCTATGTAGACTCTCTAGTGTTAAATTCAAGAAGTCCGATATTACTCTAATGGCTGGTCCGAAGTTCAGAGCGGATAAAATGACAATAAAAAAAGCAACACGACAGCCCGCAAATACTGAAGAAGTAGACAACGATGATGTTGATGATGTGGAAGAGTTGCCCGATCATGTAGCACCACCTACCTAAAGCACTCAGGATTCAATGGGGAGGTCATGGGAGGAGCGATTTCACTCTCGGGAAACTTATGTAGATGCACTACACTCTTCGATGGATGATATGCATAAGAAGATGGACGAGCTTACTGTCAACACAGGAAAATCGGATAGAAAGATCATGGCTTGGTTACGCGCACTTGGCCGAACATGCACAATGGATCCCAATACTATTTTCGATACTGATTGAAGAAACGGACAGGAAAGTTTCCTTTACTCTTGCAGTTTCTTTATGCCATGGGGACATGTCATAACTTAAATGTGGGGGTGAAGCAATAAAAAAAAAGAAGTTTTTCTTCTTAGGATAGCTTCTTTGTTGTTATGGGTTTCTTGTCTGATTCTTTTACCATAGTCGTATTTATTTTGAATCAGACAATTTTTTTTTTCTAGGATAGGAGTCATAGCATAGTTGTTTAATAAGTGTTAGAGGTAGAAATTGATGGATTCCTATCTAGAGGTTGTGTTGCTTAGTGTATTGAAATTTGCATACTTGTTGGCATGAGAAGTTGAGGCATAATCAATCCTTGAATATTGTGTGGTGAGATGATTTTGATGTGTACTCATGTTTGAAAGAATCTAGAACTTGGCATGGTAGGTTTTTGAGGCGAAATCTCAGGACTTTTGAGGAAGAATATGATTGTAGGCTTTCTTTGGTTAACCCAATTCTAGCCTAAATTCACCAACCTTGGTTGATAAGTATCCCTAATCAACAAATTTGAGCCTTATAATAATCTATTTTCTTTGATTAGCCAATACATCCTTTTAGTCTAATTCCCCGAGTGTCACTCTCTTAATTGGAAGAATAAACAAGTGTAGAGAAGTGATATATATATATATATAAAAGGGGTGAAAAGGAGAGAAGGACAATGAAAGTGTTGGATGTGTCTACAAACTTAAAAAAAAAAGAAAAAAAAAAAGAGAGGGGAAAATGACTTTCCACAACCAACCTTGCCACAAATTATACCTGTACAAGTCCTACATGATTCTAACTTGACAAGTCCTACATTAGTGGAGAATTACTCAATTGCCAAGCCTATGGTATTCTGTAAAAACATGATGTATTTCTTTGTGAGTGGGAGTGAAATGAGAGTTTTTTTTTATGATGCATGAACATAAGTCCTATGATTAAATGACATCTTCTTGTTGTGAGGAAGTTCTTGGATTGATTTTTGTTTCAATTTCAGTGTCACTAGTAGTCATTTAACGATGAACATTGCATGCACCAATAGAGAGGGTTGAAGTCAATTACTATTTCTAGTGAGTTTTTGTCAAGGTCTAAAGGGGGTCAAGTATGTTCAAAATTGCTCGAGACGAGCAACAACTCAAGTGTGGGGGTATTTGATGGGAGATTAAAATGAGAAAGTTTAGACAAGTTTTAATGTGAATTTTGCAATTTTTGGTATATTTTTCATGTATATAAGGTGGTCAATTCAAGTTTTGAACATGATTAGTGAAAAAGGGGTAAATGAAAGAAAAATGAGCAAAAATTGGAGTAGCAGTTTTTTTTAGCGCCCATCGGCGCGCCAGCGTGAATTTTGAGTTGCATACTTGTTCTCCGCGCGCCATTCGCGCGTCCAAGTGCCTGCATAGCGCGCTTGCGTGGAGTTGTAGCATGAAAACATAAAAGTAATGGTGTATTTGGAATTTGAGAAAGAAGAAACCCTATGCTATATGATGCTGGAGCTTTCCCCAAGGAAAAGGAGATTAAAAAGACAGAAGCAGAAAGAAAGACGCCAGAGAGAGGAAGGAGAAGACGCGGTACACTATTCGAATCCAAAACGGAAGTTGGGATTCAAAAGTTGATGGCTATGTTTTCTTTTTCTCTTTTGTTCTTAGTAAACTTATTCTCATCCATGGAGTAGATTCTTAGAGGGTATATGACAAACATGTTGTATTGATGAATTTGTTGGGATTTTGATTTTCATTCTTATGCTTGAACTTGTTATGGAAATTTGAATTATATTGCAACCTGGTTCATATTTTATTTAATTGAAAGAGAAATATCTTGGTGAATATTGTTGCATAGTTTGATTGGATTGAATCAATATATTTTCTCTGAAGTAATCGAAAGAGCTTCTTGATAATTATTGATTAAATCTAAAGGAAGAATAGCCGAAGGACGTTACTTCCTTAAGAACAATCATTAACATGTTTTTGCATATTAGAATCACGTGGGTATAATTGGTTTATTCTTTAACTTGAGATTTACTCGGAAGAAAAATCTAAGGCTTAAAGGATACTCCAATAAGCTATAGAATTTGAGAGAATCGATAGAACTTTAAATGTGGTTAATGAATGAATTAAATCCTAACTATCATTATGCACTTGTTAGTCTTGTACCCGATTTTTTATTAGTGATATTAATCTTCATAGTTTACCAATTGATTTAAATTATCATTTAGTTTATAAAAGTGGTTCATAACCACAATCAACTCTTTTTTTGTTTGATCACCTGAATAATAATTAGCAAGATTTGATTGAATTATTATTTTTATCAATCCCTATGGAATCGATCTTTATACTATACTATTTTTGACTAGCGAAGCAACAAACTTATAGTTTGTTTGTGTTCGTCAGATTCGGTTACCATAAATTGAAAATTAGGCCTGAGGATATACCCAAGACGACGTTTAGAACTCATTATGGGCACTATGAATTTTTGGTTATGTCTTTTGGTTTGACCAATGCGCCTGCAGCGTTCATGAGTTTGATGAATGGGGTGTTCAAACCATTTCTTGATTCGTTCGCTATAGTGTTCATTGATGATATTTTGGTTTATTTGAAAAGTGAGGAAGAGCATGCCGACCATTTTTGTATTGTTTTGGGCGTTCTTGGGAAGCAAAAACTATATGCTAAGTTTTCTAAGTGCAAATTTTGGTTGACTTCGATAGCATTTTTGGGACATGTAGTTTCAAAAAGAAGGTGTAATGGTAGATCCTCAAAAGATTGAAGCGGTTAAGAATTGGGTTAGACCTAACTCTGTGACGGAAGTTAGGAGTTTTGTGGGACTCGCTAGCTATTATCATTGATTTGTTAAGAATTTTGCTCTATTTCCACTCACTTGACTAATTTGACCAAAAAGGAGATACTATTTGAATGGAATGAAAAGTGTGAAGAGAGCTTTCAAAAGCTTAAGACTCTGTTGACTACCGCGCCCATTCTAGCATTACCGGTTGAATGCAAAGATTTTATTATTTATTGTGATGCTTCACATTCTGGTTTGGGTGTTGTGCTGATGCAAGATAAAAATGTTATAGCTTATGCCTCGAGTTAATTGATAGTGAATGAGAGGAATTATCTAACGCATGATTTAGAGTTGGCAGCGGTAGTGTTTGCTCTTAAGATATGGCAGCACTACCTCTATGGTGTTAAGTGTTAAGTGTTTACTGATCATCGTAGGGAGCATAACTCACTTTTAGTACAACCTTTCATCCACATAGGGATGGACAATCGGAGAGGACTATTCAAGTATTGGAAGACATGTTGAGAGCACATGTGATTGATTTTAGAGGGGATTGGGATAAGTTCTTACCTTTGTGTGATTTTTTTAATAATAATAGTTATCACTCCAGCATATACATGACACCATTTGAGGCATACTATGGGAGGGGATGTAGATCACCCATAGGTTAGTTTGAGGCTGGAGATGTGAAACCATTGAGGATTGACTTAGTGAATGAGACTCAAGATAGGGTTAGGAGTATTAAAGCTAAGCTTCTAGCAGCCCAGAGTAGACAAAAGAAGTATGCGGATCATAAGGTGAGAGACATGACATTTCAAACCGGTGAAAATGTTCTTTTTAAGGTATCACCCATGAAAGGTGTAGCGAACCTAAAAATTGATAGGTGAAACTAGAGCCTAACGTAAGAATCTTAAAAGTTTTAGCATAGATTGGAGTTATGAAATTTTCCAAAAATTTGACCAAGTATAAGTTCAAGAGAAGGTTCAAGGAAGACGAAAGGCAAAACTGCCCTTCGAAGCTCCCTTGGACTTTGCCTCAGTTTTATTTGGTAAGTCCATGTGGGCAAGGGACGTTTTCGTAAATATTATTATTTTAGTTAAATTAAGAAGTGGGTATATTTTATATTATTTCTAAATAGCAATATAAGGTATTAAAACATTTAAAAAGGTATTTTTTTTTAATTCATTCTTAAAAAAATAATCAAAAGCCCTCTTTCAAAAAAGGTTCTCTCTAGAACCCCATGGAAGCTCAAGGTGAAAGAAGGAGCTAGAGTTGATGGTGGCTACTGATTTCTTCTTCAATTTCGTTTGGTTCTTGATGATTAAGGTATGGGGATCCTTTATCCTTGATTTCTCTTCCATTCAAGGAGCCAAATCAAAGTGTTTTGAAAGTTCTTCAAAAACTCAATAAAGTCCTTATTTTGGTTCTAGCATGGGTTCTTGCATTAAATGATTTTTAATGATGATTTATGTTATTATTGATGTTTATTGATGGTTTTAAGAAAGAAAAGTCCATGAACCCATGTCTTTCCAAGTTTCCTAAATTTGGCTTATGAAATGGGTTGAATGATAATGGAAATATGCTTAGGTTGAGTTGAATAGTGGATTTCTATTAGTATTTATGTTTATCTATTGAGAATTGTTGAAGAATTGAGGAATGGTGATTGTGGCTTTGGAAAATGGTAAGTTGACCTAACTTCATTGTTAATGTAGAATTGATATAGAATTGTGATAAATTGATGTGTGATCCACTTATGGTGGAGGTGCCTACTTATTTAATGTATTATGATTATGACCTTGAAGGTATTATATGAGGAATTTAAGTGTTGACATGATATCATATATATGAATGTGATGCAAAGGATTTGGATGAGAATCTAATGAAGTAAAGGTAATCATGTTGTGAATATAAATGTGTACATGTGATCCCATGGTGATCTTGAATAAAGTATTATTATATTGTGACTAAAAGTATGTTCTCTCTTAACACTTATGAATAAAGATGATGGAATGTTAAGTGTCTTGTATTGTTGAATGTCATCTCTTGACTTGGTAGACTTAGGTGCTCTTCTTGATAAATGAAAAACTATGTTGAAAATAAATTGATAGGCTATGGCATTCCTTTCATATGTAAGTGATGAACTCTATTTCAGAGTTGGGTAGTGTTGGGTTATTTATTCATATCTTGTTCTCTAGAACTTCGTTTACAATGAGTAAATATGATTTAGAAAGCTAACTCGTATACCTACAACTCTTATGTTTATGTAAAATGCTAATTTAACTGTTATGGATATGAAATGTGGGATGCAACATAGAGCAAGTTCTGCCCAGATTTCGGAAATTAAAATCCTTCATGATCAGCTGTAGTGTTTTAAATATATCTTTCTGTACAAAATATATTTTGCGGTTATTCTTGTTTATTTTCAAACTTTAGAGATGTACCTACATCTTCCATGAAGGTTATAAAGTTTAGTTTTGCTGTTTTCCTTTTCAAATCTATCTTGCGACTTGAGGTACCAGGCTGGACAGAGTCTCTGTTTTGGGAGTATAGTTGTATTTGTACATGCTAGGCTTACTTGTGATGATGATCCTATTTTACGTCAACATTACTGAGCTTATGAAAGTTAAAAAAGTTATTTAATTATATTTTTAAGGTTGTGTATACTCGTAAACAAGTTGAGGACTTTTAAACGGTTGTTGGTCTACGGTTTGAACTCGTAAAGTTATGTTGGACTGTTTCTTTGCTAAAGCACTGAGATTTGTGTATAAACTTGTACTTGCACTCTTTAAACTGCTTGAATATTTGAAAGTTGATCTTGGTACCTTGGTTACCTCTTGTCACTTTGCATTGTCGTGTTGGTATCATTTAAGGCGTTAAAGACGCTTGTGTAACTCGCCCACTTGTACGGATTGTTTGATCACTTGGAACTCTTGTTGGGACCTTGTTCTTCTTGTGGCTATGACTTTGTCAATCTTGACATGCCTCTTGATAAAGATAATTTGTCATCTTGACTCTGGATTTTTAGTCCGTCTTATGAATGGAAGTTGTCCATTTTAAGTATGAATTAGAAAGCCATTTTTAATATGGTTCTTGGTTCTCTTGGTTATTGTGCTTTAACCCTTCTTGATACAGGGCGCTAGCCTTTCTTAATACTTGTTTGTGCTTGGTGTGACGACATAATGTATATATTGGGCGAGCCTTGTTTTTGAATCTCTTGGAAATTTGTTCTATGAGCATTCTTGACACTTGGATCTTTAAGTGTACGTAAAACTTGATGCCCTTAATGTGAACTCTAGTTACTTCATAGGTTCTACACCGTGTAGGTAGTAGTATGAGATGTTATCTACACATGGAACGAGTAGCCTTTGAAGGTGCTAAAGTGAGTTTTCTAAGTCTATATGACTAAAGTGTGAAGTCCCCTAAATGCATGAATGTGTCCTAATGTGACTTTTAAAGAAGAATATTGACTTATTGTCTAAATGATTTGTTGAATGAATAGCTTATGTTAATGAAGTAAGTTACTTGGTATGTTACCATAAAGCATGATGGTTCTTGTCTATAGTTGCCTTGAGGAACACTTAGGTGTGTATGAAGAGGTTGTATGGGCGACCATTTCATATCTCACTCAAGTGTGTCTTAGGGTAACTTTAGATAAGGGTCCTTGGATGATGAAATGAGTTACGTGGTGAAAATGTTGAGTATGTCTATAATGTGGTTAATGTCTTATATGTTGGTTATGTTCTATAATATGTCTAATATGTCAATGTTCATGAAGTTTTACTAAAATGGCATAAGGCATGACTTTCAACCAAATGTCCTTTTTAGCATGTTTTTGCATGGTTTCTATACTTAGTACTTAATTGTGCTAACCCTTTCTTTCCCTTTTGACTAAATTGTAGGGATTTGGAAATGTTGATATTCCATGGTTGATGGATAGGTTTCTAAGATGTTTGAAGATGAAGACTTGGTGAGTCCTGATAGATTCGAAGACAATAACCAACATGTTCCTTGTTGTCTTGTAGTTTTGTTATAGTTTTGAGTGGGCTTAGTCCCAATGTTTAATTCAAGTATTAGATGGTTTTGAGACATCTTGGATAAAGTCTAGAAAGTCTTCCGCTTGCTATTTAATGAAAGTATCTTCGTGTGTGAAGAAAGTTTTAAATTCTCCTTTTTTTTAAGTAACGTATTCAATGAATGATCCATGAGGCTTGTATTTGACCTCTTTGAGGTTGAATACGCTGGTTACGACTAGGGGTTGTTCTCGGGTCGTGACAAAAGGGGTGATGAGATTTGGGTAAGAAAGGTAAGCTAAGCCCTAGATACATTAGCCTGTTTGAGATTCTTGAATGTGTGGGACTAGTAGCGTATAAATTGGCTTTACCTCATAATATATCGGGTGTTCATCCGGTATTTCATGTGTCTATGTTGAAGAGGTATCATGGCGACGAAGATTATATCATTAAGTGGGAATTAATTGTGTTAGACAAAGACCTCCAATATAAGGAAGAACCGATTGAAATTCTTGATCATGATGTGCGTAAGTTGAGGACCAATGAGATCAAGTCTGTGAAGTTTCAATGGAAGGATCGTCGAGTTGAAAAAGCTACTTGAGAAATCGAGAGAAACATGCGAGACAAGTATCTCCAAGTGTTTGTCGAATCAGGTACTACTTCGTTCTTTCCTTAGCCTACTTTTCTTAAGTTTTGTCACTCGGGGAAGAGTGATGGGTAAATTGATATCCATTATAACGACATGTTTTCGTCGTTATAGAAAAGCCAACGGGGGAAAAATTGGGACCGAAAAAGCTTTTTCATAGTATTTGAATTTTCCCAACCTAGTCCAGATTTGGACGAAATCAGAGTCTTTAAGGTATAGGGAAATCTGGTAACAATCGGGTAAATCATTTAAGATTTTGTTTACATGAGGTGCTAGATAACTCGTTAAGGAATCGTACGACTTTACATAATTGAATTTGGGCAAGTAGAACTCACGAAATAGATCTTAGCATAAAGCGTATTTTCTGAGCGTCGAGGGTTAGAGGTGTGTTGTGAAATGGGGATTTTGGAATTCTTGAAGTTGTTCTCTGTCTCGTGAATGCTGCTTTGGCAGGTTTTTGCCGCCCTGGTGTCGCTGTTATGGCGGGCATGACACGAATTAAAGCCGTTAATAAATCCTAAACGACCTTATTTTGCACTTTTCAACCTTTTGAGCTAAGGAACGATCTCCAGGCAACTCTTACTCGTTTTTCACCATTCTTGAGGCTAAAGGTAAGCTTTTCACTCCCCGAATCCATTTGTCGATTCGTAGAACGTAATAAAATGGGTAAATATTGATAGGGGAGGGTTTTGTTATAGATTCTATGGTGGAAACAACCCTAAATTGAATAATTAGGATCATAGGTTTGATCTAGGGTTCATAGAATTATTAGTAACTCGGGTAATTAGTGATTGTTTATTGATTCCCGTATTATATTGATTGTTTGTAGACCAAGAACAAGCGGAATGAATTTGAAAAGGCAAGAATCAAGTTTCTTAGGGTTTCAAGCTTGTTTGGAGGTAGGTGATAGTTGTGATTTTATGTTTGTGTGATGTATGCTTGTTCTTGCTTCATTATGATACTTGTATATGTATGGATGTTGCAATGTTGATCACACTTGTTGTAAATGAGATAAATGAAATATCATTGCCATGAAATCGTGACTTAAATGTATGATCTGATGATGTACTTGTGATTGTGATTGTGGTGTGTGAGTGAGATCGGTTGCCACGTTCCGGCATAACTAATTTAGATCGGATTGCCACATTTTGGCATAAATATGGGATTGGTTGCCACGTTTTGGCATAAATATGGAATCGATTTCCACGTTTTTGCATGCTAACTTTTTGAGTTTAGGTTCCATGAGAGGACCAATGATATGATATAAAATGTGAAAGCTGGTGGTTGTTCATAAATGTTGATAATGTTGTATGTGTTGATATATATGCATGTGGTTATAATGTTGTTTGACTTGTTTATGTTGCACTAGTGGGATAACTGTGTGATCCTACTAGTACACTGTAGTTGTGTACTGATTCTGCACTTGCTTTTATTTTTGTTGAGTACATGGCATCTTTAAGCGGCTACTGACAGACCTCACTTAGAAGATTTGGGATCGTTGGTTCAAATTCAAGGGTGAGACAATTCTTTCGGGCTGCCATGGGATTCTCCTTCATCTATGTCCATTATTTTCGGAGTTAGACATTTGTTTAGTTAGCTCATTAGTTTGGGGTGTATCCCTTCTTATTTAGACTTGGACCATTTGTTTAGATGTTTTGGTACATTGACTTTCAGGTTCTAGGTTAATTCTGCCGCATTTGTTTAGTTTATTGTTGAACTTATGTTAGAGTTTATGGGAACTCTATTGTCTCTCCTTAGTAATTGACTTATATGCCTTAGTTTTTAGATTTTTTGCTTGGTTTGGGTTGTAGTAGTGGTTCTCCCATCGGAGTGTTAGTGTGGTGCCAATCACGACGGTCTAGGTTGTGACACAAGGTCCCTGAATTTTGTCAACCATGTCCTTTTAAGTCATGTCATACGTCTCTTCTTAGTCCTTCATTACATTTTGCAGACACCACTATTAGATGAATAGGTGAGCTATTGGCGTGAGTACAACTAAGAAGGACACATTGCTCTTTATCCGAGATGATATTGACATCTACCTCATAATTTCAGAGTATCCATATTTTGTTGTTGCAGTTGTGGAAGCCATGTTGCATATTTAACTTCCTTTTGTACTTATCAAGTTTCCTATTATCCACCATAGGTTCTTGTAGTAGTAGCAAGAGAATTTGAATTTGATGTTTAATAGTATGGAGTTTTTCCCAGGATCCTTCTGATCTTATCCCTCTTAGGGAAACAGTAGGGTGTGGTTTTTCTTTGATCCCTATGCCTATTGTATTTGTGCTGATATGTTGCCTAGGTTCACCTCCAGGGTTCTGAAGGTTCCTTGATGACAAATTGTTGAAAAAAGTTATACTTTGTTGAATCGGGTTATTGGGTAAGTATACTGTATCATGATATTCAACGTAGCGTTTCCTCCAATTCTATCATCATTAGAATGAGTAGAGTCTTCATTCCTGCAAATTATAGTAAGATCAGTTTCCATATTATTGATGTTGTGGAAGTAATCCTCAAATTCTTCATCGTTTTCTTCATTCCTATCAGGAGTTTCATTGTTGTAATTGTGTAATGACTGTTGTTGTTGTTGTTGTTCTTTTAGGCAAAGATCCAAGTTTTCACTTCTCCTTCCTCAATGTTTTTCATTTCGAGTATAACCCCATTTATTAGGTTGATAGGGGTCCAACTAGTATCTTGAGTCATTTCATGTTTCCTCGATATGACATTGTTCACTTTTGTTTCACCATCCAAGATCACATCATCAGGAATGGATATTTTCTTGAGAAATTTTCTTTTGTTATTGACTATCCCCTTGGAATTTTTATTTCCACGCCAATAAGTTTTGAGGTCTCTTCTTGGAGTTCTTTGTCCTCACTATTTTAACTTGGATGTTTCTTGCTTCTGGTTCTCTTTATCTTCATAGCCTGATGATGTTTTTTAGCTTTATCTCTTGTTTTTTTTCTTTCAAATTCTCCTCGGACCTTGTCCCATCTTGTATTCCTTGATGGTGGTTGATTTTTTGTGTTTTGTACCTGGGTTGTATCTTGCAGGTTTCGGTTTGAGGTAGTTAACATTTCTTCATCCTCATTGTCTTCTTGTAATGCATTGAAAGTATTAGTATGCTCCTTTCTAGTAGCTTTTCATGTGAGTTGGATGTCCCTGTTTGTTCTCCTTCCGTGTTATCTTCTTGTTTGTTTTTCGTTTGACCTTTGGCCTTTGTGTTTCCCCTTCCTTTCCTTCCTTCCACATTTAGCCATCCCTCCCTATTGTTGCTCTGATTAATACAGTTCGGTTCATTTTGCTGAGTATCACTCATAACTGTGTTATTTTCAAGATTTTGATTACGAGATGACTCTCCATTCTCTTTAATATGTTGTTGCTTGTTTCTTTCTATTTGCCCTTTTGGATGTAACTGATTACATTTCTCCACATAGTGATCCTTAACCTTGCAGTGGGAACAATAACCTGGTAGCTCCTCATACTCGATTTTCTGCTCAAAAGTAACCATTTTTCCATGTTGAATCCTTATTTCTACCTGAACTTCGTGGATAACAGGTTTATCCAAGTCGATTTCAACCCTTAGCTTAGCAGTTGTCGGCCTTGTTTTGGATGTAGTGGCTTTGTCCATGACTAGTGGTGTTCCTATGGGGCTTACTATTTGACATAGAGCGTCCCATTCATAGTAATACCATGGGAAATCAGGTAGGTTGATCCAAACTTGAGCTAAGGTTGATTTTGCATTGGGTTTAAATTAGTTGTCCATTTCAGAATTTTCATGGATATACCATTACTAAGTTTAATATCAACCCTCGAGTCTACATTGTTAAAATCTTCCTCATTGTCTACATCTATGAATACATGAAATTTGTCGCTTAGCTCTTTTTTTTGACATTACTCTTAAGAGTAACAACTTTATTAAAATCAGCTCTAATTTTATCAATTGCAGGCCTACCTCTTGTGAATTTTTCGACTACCGTCCATCGACAAGTTTCTGCCTGTAACTCGTGTTCTTTATTTGTGAATATTACCACCGTTTTACCATCGATCACTTCATGAGCTCTTGGTGGTAACCTTACTTTAAGCTTTGGGCGATTCCCAATTTTGACTCTCATTGCTCCAGCATAAGACTATTTTTGGGTCTAATTGGCAGATTCATCAATTTCCATGTCATTTTTCTTCTGGAAAGTAGGGATCTCAGCATTTGATTTGTTCCCAACAAACTTTGGATCTGAGGGATTTGGGAGTTGAGGAAGAGGGGGTTCAAAGATGTCGATGGAGAGGCTCATGGAGCAAGATTTGGGGGAGACCCATTAGGGCTTTTAGAAAAACTAGCCATTGTAGGGGATTTTTTATCAGAATTTAGTGAGAAGTTGGAGCTTCTCTCTTTGTTAAATGGAAATAGCTTTAGAGAAGCTCTGATACCATGTATAGTTACACAATTTTAATGTCGAGAAACTTGTGATTGTATTGATAGATTGAATGAAACAATGGTTGTATAATTTTATACAGACGAATACATCAGTAGTTTGATATTAAAGTAATTCTAGACACAAGATATAACTCTCTATAACTAGTAAAGTAATTATCATGCTTGATCATTATCTAATCATGATCATCATTAACAATAACTAGAGACGTAACCACCGAGTTGAAAGTTACTACGAGGCGTTATTATCTTTAATTAATTAATATAAGCATGCAAATTTTTATCTTCAAATCATAAACACGTCAATTACTAGGTATTAAATTTGACCTGAAATTCTCTAAAAATATAAGAAATCAACTAAGATGTAACTATAAAAATAACAAAAATAAAATAAAATTTGAACAAATGTTAGAATGAAAATTAAACTCTGGTGAGCATGCTAAAAAGTCAAGTTGTGTACCCCAAATCAACAAGTGCAACTATTTTACCTTTGTTGCTAGGATGTCAATCAAAAAAATAAAATAAACAAGTAATCCCCTACCATGGGCGGGTAGTCTTCTTATGGATACATTCGTCGAACAAAAGAAATACATCAAGTCTGAAATATCTAATTTTATTTGAAAAAAAAGACCGATTAAGTAAATTACAGCTAGAATGTTGATAAATATACTAATATAATCCCTATGCGGGTTTACTATGTACGATTTAAAAAAAAAATCAAAATTGGATATCTTAATAAAAGTTTTCTACATATAAAGAATAACATGTGATTGGGTATTTTCGTCATATAAAGAATAACATGTGGTTGGGTATTTTCGTCATATAAAGAATAACATGTAATTGTGTATTTTCGTATAGATTAGAGTTGTCAATATGGGTTGGTCCATTCCATCTGGTCTAACCCATACATGCTTAGAAATTTGATAGGCCAGGTTGCGCTAGCCCATTTTTGTGTGAGCTAGAAAATGGTCGGCCCAGCCCACAAATATGTGGGCTACGGGCATTATCGGGTTAGCTCTCTTTTCTTAAAAGTATATTTTTTTATAATTTTTAAAATTAAATTATAATTTAAAAATATTATAATAAATATCGACAAGACAATATTATATGGTGTTAGTGTTAATCAAATCCGCAAATAAAATTATCTTTATAATATTTATTAAGTTTGATTTCAAATAAAAGCATAAATGGCTAAATAGAAATATTAACCTAATTGTTTTCCAATGATCATAATAAAACACAAAAATTATGACAATATTCCATAGGCTACGACTTATGTAGTGATTCCCTAGAAATTTTAGGGAGTTTTTATTTTATGCAGTACATATTTTATAAACATAATTTGTATTTAAATTGTAATATTTCAAACTTTAAGCAGATTTTAAGTTTAGACTCTTGTTATTTTTAAAACTCTATTTTATTTGTATTTTTTAATTAATTTTTATTTGACCCACGGGCCGGCCCTATCCATATTTCTCAAACCCCACAAATCGACAGACTTATTCAGGTTGGGCTAAAAAATTATTTTAAAGGGGCTCCAAAAATCATAGTTCAGCCCTATCAAATCACGGGTTAGATCAGATCCAATGAACCTAGCCCATATTGACGGTTCTACTATAAATGCAAGCCACATGGATGTAAATCCTAAACATTAAGAAACAAAAAAAAAGGTTATCTTTTTTGAAACTTTTTGAATTAAACTATCATGAGATTTGTATATGGCTATAAAAACATGTTACTAATGATAAAATAAATTTTTTAAGGCTTAGTTAGATCCCACTCACTATTTATTTTATTAGGAGAAATATGCAAGAGTCATAGAGTATGAATACCCCTTTAGATACCAGTATTTTTTTCCAACATGTATATGTAATTATATACATCAAGTTGCTGGTCCACCTAACCTATAATAATTTGATAATATCACAAAAGACTATGTGAATTGTTTTATGCAATTTGTCATTTTCTTTTTGTGAAATTAATGAAGAATTTATATATAATATGATAAAGCTGGAAATTTTAAAAACAACCATTGGTTATATTTTGATTGAAAGCAAATCTTATAATTGACAGAAGATGAATACAATGGCAAATGTCCAACTTTAATTTTGAAAGTTGAGGCATTAATTTCTTGATTGATTAATATGTAATATTTAATCAACTATGGATACTTTTAATGTCAAAAATAGAGGCTAATTAATTACTTTTTAGGCTGTGTGTTACCTATTGTTTTTTTTTTTAAAGTTTAAGTCAAATATCTTACACTAATTAGTGCATGGCCTTTTCATAATCTCTTATGAAATTATACAATAGTGCAACTTGTTTCGACCAAAGTTTGAATCATAAATATTATATTGTTAAATTAAATTGACTTTGATCAACCAAAGCATAAAAGGTAATCTTTTAAGATATTAATGCTGTTTAATTTCCCCAACGACTCCATCTTAATTTTTCCTTCATGCATTATTGGCACCTTCTAGTTATACTTTCGGTGATCGTTTGGTAGATAGGATAAAGATAATAATTTTGGGATAAGAGTTAGAATTAATTTTATCACATGTTGAGTATTTGAATTATTAGTTAATCATGAGATTACTTTATCTCATTATTTATATTATAATGATAAGATTAATATTTCATATAAATGATGGAAATAAGAAAAAAAAAATTAAAAAGAAAGTCATGTTCCTATGAGTTATGACTTCCAAAACACCCCAAAACTTATTATTTAAAAAAAAAAGAAGGAAAATGACTTTTTTCATACATGTATTTTGTGCGCTAAGGTATTACATTTGAAGTCAAGTGTTGGATACTGATTTTTTTTTAAAAAAAAAAGATGTCTGAAAATATTTTTCTTTATACCAAACACTCCCTCTAACATGTTTTTTACTATTTCAACAATCTTAATTTATGATCATCATGCTGCTATAAGAATGTTTTTTTTTTCCTCTGGATTTTGGAATAAATGAAAAAAGGTTCTCTCAATACTAGAAAACATATAATAAGCCACATAATTTATTAGTAACCTCTAGTTAATCTTTTACAGAATAGTTTCTAGCTAATTGGATTTTCATACAATTTACCACTAATCTGTAGCTAAGTAGAATCAACATGAGATTTTTGTTGTTTAACCATGGAATTTTGTATGTCGCTAATTCCTTATTTTCTTGTAATAATTTTAGCTACTCTCAATTCAAAAAAAAAAATTCTAGAAAAAAAAAACCAAAAGTCTGAGAAATATATATGATCTATACGTTTATGAGGAATAACCTTAAAATTATAATTACTGTATATTTCATAATTATTCGGAGTTGTATATCAAGGGCGGACCTATCTAATGAATCGATACCGAGTTTATTAGAATCCAATACTTTCGATGTGAAGTATATATTTATATGTAAAAGTTCACTTCAATTGCAAAAATGATTAGATATGAACTCGTAACTTCAAAAATATAATTAATTAATGTTAAAATCCTTATAAACCAAACCAATTTATAAAATTTAGATCTTAAATCTGCTTCGTTTGTCAAGGCTATTAGACTTTGTGCTGCATGCATGAGGATGAGGGCCATGTAGTAAGTGTCAACTGCCTAAATGTAAAACTCATTGAATATTTACAAGTTATAATATTATAATTAAACAATAGCCTTATAGTCGTGAATAAGGCACTTGCTTTTTGAGAAACTGAGTTGACCAATATTAATATTATACCATATTTCTTTCATTTTTATTAGTCGCATTTTGCTTTTTAGAATCAATTTGATTAGTTTTTAGAGTTAGGTTGAATTAAATTAATTTAATATTTTAAATTATAAATTTAGATATTCAAAAATTATAAGAAAAAAATTCATAAGTTGCAAATTTTTCTTATACTGATACGATGAAAAAATACATTTTAAAATATAGTCAAAGTTCATGTAATTTAATACTCTAGAGAAGTGAAACGTGACAAGTAAAAGTGAATTGAAGAAAGTATATCCATTTGCAATCTAAAATGCAAGAAAAAAGGAATTTTAGCATTAACACAATTGATCAGAAGTTTGAAAATTTTGATTCACCAAATGACAAATTAATTACGCGATTTAATTTAGTCTTAAGACTTGATTGACATGTAAAAGTCATACAAAATCTTCTCTTTTCTCTATTACTCTCTCTGTACATTTTTAGTTTTTAGTTTTCATAATTTCTTTTTTTTAGAGTCAAACGATACAAATTTTGATTAACATTTTATGATGTATTTTTTCATCATATTGATATGTAAAAATTGAAATTTAAAGTACTTTTCGTATAGTTTTTTATTATCTAATTTTTTTTGTTTAAAATATCAAATTAATATAATTTAATTTAACTTTAAAAATTAGTCAAATTAACTTTCAAAAAGCGCAACATGACAACTAAAAATGGTCGAAGGAAGTAAATATGTCATTCCTCTTAAGAAACAGTACATATATTAAGTGTTTGTTTTACTAAATTATTTTTGTAAATGATACTTTAAAAATCTAAATTTGAATGGTTGGTTAGTAATAAAGATAAAATCGAAAAGGATGATAATTATTCTTCTCCCAAATTGTTGAAGTGATCAAGTAAAAGAGAATTAATTTTTTAAAATCTACTTGATAAGTAAATGGGATAATTATATATGGTGTGATTTTTCCTTAATTAATTAGGTCCTATATATGTAGTCCCAATTGACCAATTAAATAAATTAAAGATTCTCCAATTTTAATGGTTTCATACGACCTTTCGGTGGGTTGGGTTAAGATCCACAACCCACTAAGTCTACACATCATACCCAAAAAAGTATATTCTCAATATTTGAGAAGGTTCTCTAAAGTGCATAATTTGTTGGTTGAATCGGTATGATAATCATTCTTTGTAATAATATTTCACTAACAATATTTATATTATATTTTTTATAGTAAGATTTTAAGTTAATACATATTTATTAAGAAAAACAAGAACATAATTTAAATCATATTTTTCACTAATGCATTTTGGCTGAATCCCAATTTATCTTCTAAAAATGTAATACTTTATTAAAGGGCAAATATGAAAAAATTCCAAACATGTATTTTGATTCTTGAACTTTGAACAATGAAAAAAGGAACTTAATATGGATAGAGGGAGTATGATTTTTCCGCTCATTTTCATTAAACCAGCTCATCAGAAAAGCACTTGGAGAAAAACAAATTTTCATTAAAATTGTGGAAAGCTTACTATTTTTTCATATGAAAACACAATTATCTTTTGTTTTCTCACTTATTTATTCAAAATATTTATAAGAATAATCACTTATCATTTTTTAGTGAGACATATCAATGAAAAATAATATGTTAATAGTGGGTTGAAAACAAATGACAAGAAACTAATATGTAATATGCACTTTTATCACAAGCTATTAAAAATCAATAACCTATAAGTTGTCAAAATTTGAAATTTAAAGAGTGAATTTTCCACCAAACTCGTAGCTTGTTTTAATATTTATTAAATTTTATAATTAAATATAATAAATATCTTAATATAAATAAAAAATCTATTTATTTTTTTACTAAATTCTTTTGAAATCATATCCAACTAAGGATGACAATGAAATGGTGTGAGGTGGGTATGAGACGGGTTTCACTTAATCCATAAAATTTTAACTCGCCCCTCCCCACCCCGCCTCACATAACATTTTTTTATAATTTCAATCCGCCCTACCTGCATAAATCCATCCCACTCCGAAGTTTTCATTCGGAAAAGGAAACATTATTAAGGTATACATTAAAAATTGTAAAGTGAATCTTATTGTATTTATTAAATTTTTTAAAGTTATATGCTCTCTGTTGATTAATTAATTATTTTTTTATTAAAACTAATTACTTTTTTTAATCCACTTATAGCAAATGAATTCCATTAGCCTACTGGTGGGGATGTTTTATATTTCTATGAATTGATATATTCGTAAATAGTAGAATATCTATAAACGTGGGTCTATAAATTTTCAAAAATCAAAATTGAATTTTTTCGTCTCTCGAAGAATTTAAATTTGTACAACAAAAAGAAATATCCGCAATCCGTCCGCCCCGCATTAATTTTGAAAGAAATATTTCAATCCATTCTGCATCTGTGTAGCTTAAAACCCGCCCTTTCCACCTCGCATAGCTTAAAATTCGCCTCAAGCCCCATCTGCTCTGTCCCGTTGCCATCCCTACACCTAACTAATATTATAGCTCCGTCCAAGACACATGGACTTGGTATCACTGGCTGCAATTGGCCTTATATGCACCAGTCTTAGAAAAATATGCTGTGTCTGATTTTTAATTATTTTTAAAACTCTTAAAAGAAAATGGAATTAAGAAATACTAAAATAATTAAGGTAAACTTTGACAACTTGGGACACTCTTCTGCTTCCTACTACTATAAATATGTGAAGAATTAAGTACAATATTCCACATTAAGCAGTGCTAAGCAATAAACTTAGACAATATCTTTTCTTCTTAATTCTTCATTTTTATTGCTAATAACTTCTTTGTCATGGCTAACATATCATTTTTACTAGTACTAGTTATAGTCCCTTTTGTTCTAATTGGAATGAGCTCAGCTCAATTGACTTCCAATTTCTACAATTCATCATGTCCAAATATTCTTTCCATAATCAAAACAGCTGTCAATTCTGCTATCGCTAAGGAGTCTCGCATGGGGGCCTCTCTGCTTCGTCTTCATTTTCACGATTGCTTTGTCAATGTAAGTTGTCTTACTTAGTCCTCACATGCACAGAGGCAAAATCAAAATTTCTTAATTTTATGAGAGGTCTTGATAAATTATTTAAACATATGGTATAATTTTTCAATACAAACATAAGATTTGAACTCAAACTACTGAATCAATCTAATTTATAACTATCATTCTGGCGTTGCCCCTGTAAGCATGAGTAACACTCTCGTGCGTCCAAGGGTGGAGCTAGAGTATAGACAACGAATTCGACCAATCGAACTCACTAACTTTGGTTATAACTTTATGTACAAATTATTATTTTAAAACCTAATAATTTAAAAGAACTACTTCAAATTTATAAGCTTCAAATTCTGTTTCTGCCTCTATAAGTGTCGTGCAAATAAATTTTCCACATGACAAATTATTTTACGTATTTGAATGTACATGCAGGGTTGTGATGCATCTGTGTTATTAGATGATACATCAAGTTTCACGGGAGAAAAGACGGCTAATCCAAATAGTGGATCTTTAAGGGGATTCAATGTGATTGATACTATCAAAACTCAAGTTGAATCATCATGTGCTGGTATTGTATCTTGTGCTGATATTTTGGCTGTCGCAGCCAGAGACTCTGTCGTTAAAGTAAGCTAACAATTTAAATATAGGCACATGTAACATGCCTTACAATAAAATACCAACTAGTAACAAACATCCTATTTAGTTTATATTTAACTAATAGTTTGTTAGGAAAAGGAAAAAGAAAACATGTTGACCTTTATAGAAAGCTGGACATTAGTCCTAGTTTGAATATACAAATTAAATAATTGGATGTTGTGCTTATAGAGTGTAAAGTAGTTGTTTAAACTAATTATATTATATTGTTTATGATTTATCAGCTTGGTGGACCTAGTTGGACTGTATTACTTGGAAGAAGAGACTCAACAACTGCAAGTTTGAGTACTGCAAATAGTGATATTCCTGCACCAACTTTGAATCTAAGCGCTCTTATTTCTTCCTTCTCTAATAAAGGTTTCAATGCTAGAGAAATGGTCGCTCTCTCAGGTTTATTTTTTACATAAAAATACATTATACATTTTTTTTTTTAATCAATTCACGAGACTCATAGAAAATACGCTAAATTGAAATATCTTTGAATTTGACAGGTTCTCACACAATAGGGCAAGCAAGGTGCACTACTTTTCGCGATCGTCTCTACAACGAAACTGATATAAATGCTTCATTCGTAACATCGGTTAAATCGAATTGTCCACAAAGTGGAAGTGACGATAATATCTCTCCATTAGACACCACAAGCCCAAATACATTTGACAATATTTACTATAAGAATTTACGAATTCAAAAGGGTCTTCTTCATTCTGACCAACAGCTTTTTAGTGGAGGCTCAACAGACTCTATAGTTAACACTTATAGTTCAAATTCAGCCACTTTCTTCGCTGATTTCGCTAAAGCCATGGTGAAAATGGGTAATCTTAGCCCACTTACTGGCACCAATGGCCAAATCCGTAAAAATTGCAGGAAGACCAATTAAGGTTTCATATAAAAACGAGATTCTAAAATTTAATCTCGAGATTTCAAGTGTTTCTTATATATGTATTTCCTTTTTGTTTAATCGTGAACTTTGATGTTCTGTGTTGTTAATTTGGAGGTAAAGGTGGTCCCCTCCGATGTGTAACTTTCGAACTGTTGAAATAAGATCATCAACGGTTTAATGTTTTGAATTTGTTGACTTGATACAACTTTATTTTATTTAGGGGGTGTGTCTTATATGTTTTCGTTTTTGTTTTATTGCGTAGACTTTGATGTACTATGTATGTTGATTTACAGGCAATTGTTCACTCTAATACACCATTGATGAACTCTACAGAGATATTTAGAAAAAAGAAATGAAGAGATATTATTTCAACACAATGAAGAAAATGCTTAACTGATTTTGTACAATAGAACACTATTTATTCCTAACCGACTTAACAACTTGCCTAAATCCCTTAACTACCCCTAACTAATTTTCGATATATTATCAAGTAATTCCTATTTCATTACTCCCCCTCAAGCTGGTGGGTGTAAACACATTCAACACACCAAGCTTACCTACTAAACATTCATGTTGCAATCTAGGCAGTCCCTTAGTTAGAATATCTGCAAGTTGTTCCTTAGAGCCCACATGTTCTGTCCTCATAATTCCTGGTTGAATTTTCTGTCTTATAAAATGGCAATCAATCTCAATATGCTTTGTTCTCTCATGGAACACTGGGTTAGCTGCTATTTGCAAAGCTGCCTTGCTATTACTGTATACCACAGTTGGTTGTTCCACTTCTCTTCCTAGTTCCTTTAATAGAGCAATTATCCATACTAGTTCTGAAACTGCATTAGCCATACTCATGTACTCAGCCTCTGTTGAACTTTTGGAGACCACATTTTGCTTCTTCGATTTCCAGGACAATAATGTCTCACCATGTTTAACTATAAATCCTGATACTGATCTTCTTGTATTTGAACATGCTACCCAGTCTGCATCACAATACACACTTAGATTGTTTGAGCTTTTGCTACTTAACAAAATTCCAAGTTTCGGTTCTCTTTTAACGTATCTCATCACTCTCAAAGCTGTTGCCCAGTGTGATTTCTTTGGATTTTGTAAGAATTGGCCGAGTGTTTGAACTGAGTAAGCAATATCTGGCCTTGTCATGGTCAAATACAACATCTTCCCCACTAACCTTTGATACGATTCTCTATCTTCAAAAGGTTCATCATCCCGCTCTCCTGTGACACAATCTAATTCTTGAGTTGTCAGTTTCATATTTGCTTTAAGAGGGGTCCAAGCTGGTTTAGCACCTCCTAACCCCAAGTCTGAAATAATCTCCAAAGCATACTTTCTCTGATTCATCAAAATACCTTTTGTTGATCTGCTAAATTATAAGAGCCAAGTTGCTTCCTGTTACTAACATATCATCAACATCTACAAAAATCACCACCATGTCTGAACCTTTCCTTTTAATGAACAATGAATGGTCTAAACTGCTCTGGATGAAACCAGACTCCAACAATGCCTCACTTAGCTTCAAGTTCCACTGCCTGCTTGCTTGTTTGAGCTCATAGAGGGATTTGACAAGTCTGCATACATGTCTAGACTACCCCTGACTGGCAAAACCCTTTGGCAGATACATGTATACTTCATCATGAAGATCACCTTGTAAGAAGGCATTATAAACATCCAACTGATGTACAGACCAATGGCTTTGAGCAGCTAAGGAAAGGATAGTCCGGACAGTTGCTATTATGAAAATGAAGTCTAGTATGTTTAGCAAAAGAACAGATTTCACAATCACTCAAAATTGTTTTACAATCATCAACAGTGTACCCTAACAGATTCTTTATAGATCCTATTGAAGCATGTGCAAGTCTTATATGCCATATCATAATATTTTTCTTGTCATCATGAGCATCAAAGCTTTTAACATTGTCATGAACTCTAGAGTTAGAGAAGTTTTGTTTGTTGAACCAGAAAATAAAGGCCATCATCCTCTTTACCAATCCCCTTCAGTTTCCCAGTTGAAAGGTCCTGGAATAAACAGAATCCAGGGTAGAATGACACAAAACAATTGAGTTCCTTTGTAACCTTTAATATACATAAAAGATTATAATGAAACTCCAGTACAAACAAAACATCATGTAACTCACCTGTTTTCGTGAGTTTACAACTACCAGTATGGGTTACCAAGGTCACACCTCCATTTGGTAAATGTACTTTTCTATTTTGTTCAGTCTTAATAGTATGCACATCATGCAATACATATAGACTAGAGATAATGTGATTAGTTGCTCCGTTATCTATGATCCATTTCAAACCTGTAGCTTTAGACATAGGAGTTTGGACCATACCTGACATGTTAGCCATTACATTAGCAGTAGAAACATTCCTATCAAACATCTTCATGATATGTCCATACTGATCAGTAGTCAATTGAGGTGCTCTTGGGAAATCATCAAGAACTAAATGATCCATGCCCTTACCTCTTACTCCTTCAACCTGAACATTGTAAGTATTGTTATTGTTTCCAGCTCCCTTCTTCTTGAATTTCCAATCAGGTCGATATCCATAGAGTTTGAAACAATTACCCTCCATATGTCCTTGCATGTGGCAGTAATCCACTTATGATCCCAATTTTTCTTCCCCTTATTATAGTATTATGATGTAGACTGTGATGTGTAATCCTTATGGTAATTTTGTGGAGTAGTTCCCCTGTTGTATTTATGAGGCATCCCCTTTCCTGCCATGAGAGCAGCCAGATATGTGCCCTTGCCACCTATGGAGGAAGATGTTATATATCTCTGACTCTCTCGTTCAATAAGCATAGCATAAACCTTATTGATATTAGGAGTAGGCTTAACCATTAAAATTTGACCGCGTGATTGGTCATAGTTCTCATTTAAACCCATTAGAAATTGCATCAACTTTTGTCTCTCCAAATGCATAGAAAACTCCTTAAAATTAGGACATTGACAGGGAGGTGGAATAATGCTAGCAAATTCATCCCATAAATTGCGTAGCTTAGAGAAATACGTAGGAATACAATCATTAACTTGTACAGTAGTAGCTATAGCTTTATGCAGTTGATAAATCCTCGAAGCATTTACCTTGTCAAATCGCTCCCGGAGATCTTCCCAGACTACTTTTGCACTGGTTGCATAAACTATGTTTGTGTGTAAACACTACAAAAAAATTAGTTTTTACCGACGGACGAAATTCGTCGCTAATCTATGATATTCCATCGCTAAACAGGATTAGCAACAGATTATTGACTATTACTATATCGCTCGTTGATAATCTCTTAGTGACAAAAAATGTGTTCCATCACAAATTTAGCGACAGACTAATCCGTCATTATATTTATAAATTCGTTGCTAATTTCACAATTCATTCCATCATTTTTTAATAAACTAGTGACAGACTTTTCGTCACTAATCCGTCGCAACGTATTTCATCGTTTGAGCCAGCACATTTGGCGCAAAACAAGTTCGTCGCTGGTCCTCCATATTTGTTGCTAATATTTTTCTTGTAACTTTGATTTATTTTGTTTTTAATATGCTGAGAGTATAATTCAAATTAAATTGCTAAATACCCCAAAAATAATAAAAATATAAAATAATATCATAAATGGTTCAAAATATATAGAATATCGAAATCTAATATTTTTGATTCAAAAGATCCAAAACAATATATCAACTGTTCTTAAAAAAATCTACATTCATCAAATATTGTTACTGCAGAATTTGTACTTTCCAAAAAAGCAGACAATAAAACAAAAAGGGATACGATTGTCACGTGAAACTAATCATCACCCTCGTCTTCATTAGTAGTAACTGAAGGAGGCAGTGAGTGTCACTGTTGATGGGTTGTCAATGGGAGTACTCCCTTCTTGTACCCTCTCCATAACAACGGGAAGAAAGTGATGAGTAAGTGCAGGAAACATTTGTTTTACAAACTCATCCATATTTGTTATTGGTGTTGATTGAGAAATTGAATGAAGTACTGATGATGAGGCAGAAAGTTTTTGCCCGTAGTAACTTTTGCTTCAGAACCAAGACCGTATATTCTTCTCTTCTTTTCTCCCCCGACAGCTTGATAAAATGCTTCACATTGATCAATATCAGCTTGAGACACTGTTTTTTTCCGCAATATTTCTTCATATTTTTCCTGTATTAAGTAGAGGAAAAATGAAAGCATTAAACATTGGGAATAAAATATATTTTGAAGGCAAATACAAAAACATGCATAGCCTTTTAAGCATTAGCATTAATGTACAAATTGGGACTTCAAATTTCACGCTATGAAATTTAACAAACTATGGGATCTAATATATTTCAATTGGATCAAGTGAGCATATTGGGAGAAATCATGAGGGCACTTAGTTGCTAATTATGGCAACAACTAGATAATCGAAGAACAAACCATCTATAAAGTGCAAGATCCTAATAGGAATGTGTTTTCCCTGCCTGCTATCAAGAAATAGATCAACAGCCCAATTTGGAGAACCATAATTCATTTAGTGTTCATAAACAGATGCATTATCCACAGAGAATGATCAACGTCATACGAACATACCAACATTTCATCGAAATAAAGAAACAAAATGAAGAATCAGACGACAGATCCTCATAAGTTTCATTTCATGTATATGAACCATATGATCCCCAACTAAGAAAACAACTCATTTCATACCTAAACAAAAGTAATACACACTATAGATATCAATATTTTCTGTTTTGATCTTTCACTGTTCAATTATTAGTATTCAACACAAATTGCTTAAACCTTTCAATTTCACTAAAGAATGGAGTTTTCAAAAGCTCCTTAGCAGTTGGCGTGTCGTTTGGATTCTCTCTACGACAAGAAATAACAATCTCCTCAAACTCCCGCGAAAACACCCTTTTTTTTGTTTAGCAAAATCCATCACTTTTTTGAGTATCTTATCCCTCTTGATCAGCATTTTTTTAAGTGATTTTGGAAATTTCTTCATAACTACATAAGAAGCTTCCACAAAATAATAATAGAATTTTTGGCCAAAAACATCCTTACATTATATGTATAATTTAAGATGCATCCTTGAACTATGTTTGTTAACAAAAAGCATCCTTAAAGTGTAAAAAATTTGGCAGTTTTCATCCTGCTGTTAAGCTCCGGCAAAAAACTAACAGCACCTACCCTTTAGCTGCAATTCACATGAATTTTTGATCCTAAAATCCCCAAATTACACAGAAAGAAGGTTGAGAAGAGAAAGCTAAACAAGAAAGGAAACCCCTTATACAGAATTGGAGGTACCACCTTGTTGAGAAGATACTATAAAGGGCATGGAATAGTTGGCATGCTTCCACGAATAGCTGGATAACTTCTACCTGAGGACTTGCCACGACCTCTTCCTCGAGCCATACCTATATACAAATATAATAGTGTTGTTAAACCAAATCAGAGAGAAACAACAAATTAAGCATAACGTATAATAATGAGAACTATTGCAGTAACATAATTAGAATGAAATAGTTATCACTAGTACAAAAGAAAGTTCAACTACCTTGAGTGAAATACTTTTCAATTAAGTGAAAGTGTGCTGAAGTATTAAAATTGCCGCTGACGTAAGCTTGCAGATAAACAGAAAGAACTGATGTCTGTAAGTACAAGAGTGTAATAGCTATCATTGACTTCTATCAGAAGAGATCATATAAATTAAGGAACAAATTATTTAAAGAACCATGGACTTCTATTAGAAGCTTAACACAAAGAATTAGTAGAAATCTATAGAAAATTTGAACACAACTACAAGATACTAGGGAACTGGAGAAACCTTTTGAAAGGCTGAAATGCTAAATATTATCAGATCATATGATTTTGATAAGGAATCTGGACCTGATGGTTACACTGTGCTCATCAAAGCAATATTGATATATAAACCATTTACATCAGAACTATCACATGATTAAGTCAAGTAATGCCATTCATTTAAGAAAATGATTTGTTGAGCTCAACAATTTAGAAATCGAAAAGGCACATAACACACTTCAGCTCAAGAATTAGTAGAGATTTGTTGAACACACATTGTTAAAAGTCGAGAGTTAATTGATTTTAATATGGTATATCTTGGATGAGTTGCCTAACATTTAGCATGACTTAGTCATAGAGTCATAGTTAAAGTCAGCTTGGATTTCTTAATCTTTATGCTAAGCAAACAAGCTCATCTACAATGTGGAGTGTGTATTGTCTTTTATAAATCTTCCTTTCGGGTAGATCAATCTTAGCACTGTTGGCAAGCTACAGAGTGGTCAAACTAAGACTGGGCGCCGGACCAGAACGGAATCACCGGACCGAAATGAATCGGTACCGGACCAGAACGGGATGGGTTGACCGGTACAGGGATGAATCGGACCGGAATTACCGGTATGGATACACGGTTCCGTCCCGTCCCACTATATACCGGGATGGAACCGGAATGGAACGGGATGGGATAAACGGAACGACACATCTAGCTATTTCAAAAAATGATTAAAAAAATTTAGTTATTTTAATTTTTTGAAATACAAAAATATTAATGTTTTTTTATTTTTCTAATTAATAGTTTTGAAATTTATAATGTAGTTTTACTTAAGTTTATTTTAAAAATATTTTTTTTAATTTCTACTTATTAAGTTTGCAAGTTAAGTTTAATAAAGTTTTTTAAAAAAAAATGTTTTTGAGCTTAGTTTTAAATATTTGAATCTTTTGAAGTAGGCTAGTTAAGTTTAATAAAGTTTTTTTAAAAAAAAAAAAAGTTTTTGAGCTTAAGTTTTCAAGATTTGAATCTTTTGAAGTTTATAAGTTATTACTTATTAATATGTTATAACTTATAAGTTATATTTATAACTTGTAATTTAAATAACTTAAGTTTGTAATTTTAAATAATTAAATAAAAATAAGGATAAAACAATGACACAAAGTCACAAATTAAAAAATATCAATCCAATATTTCAATTTATTTAAATTTGTATTACAAATTACAACTATTAGTAGAGTGCATAGTTTACGCAGCCACCTTCTAGGAAGGGTTCTATTTCAACTAAGCCTCAAATGAAATACTAATAGTTGAATAGTCTCGTAAATCCTTTCTCTAACTCAGCTATAGATTGACCGTAATCAACTACTGGTCTTGGTAAAGCTCGTTGACGATCTTGAAGTTCCATGTCATCGTCACTACCACATCCAATGGCTGAATCTATGAAAAGTTCAAATTGACTATCCAACTTTGGAAGTCCTTGATTTTCTCCAAAGCATTTATCCAATCTCTAAACAACACTGATATCTCCAAACTGTCTTTTGCTAACGAATATATGTGGTCTCCAATTTAAAATCTTGCCGTGCTGAAAGCTGCCTCCGAAGCAACTGATGATCCTTGAATTGCAAGCACGTCCTTCACCATCCTACTAAGTTTTAGAAATTGAGTTCCACGAGACCTCCACCAGTTCAATAATTGTGGTATACCTTCATCGTTTGTAATATTATCTGAACCCTGTTCAAGCTATTTAACAAATTCACATTTATTAGAAGAGTGTAGACCAAGTTTATGTTTCACTCTACCATGGGCACCTACTTGAGGCATAGACATTTGAAGATTTTCAACATTATCTAAGGAACAATATTTATCATACATTTCTTTAGCAAGTAATTTTATACTATTTTGACATGTTACCAAATCAGGTGTTTCTTCTGGTTTAGTATCTAAATTTTGATAAATGCATTCAACTAAAGCTTTTGCACCATATTCTTTATATTCGGGGTTGAAAATAATTGCAGTTAAATAAATTTGAGGGATAAAAAAAAAATATTTCTTAAATTTTGTAATCATAACTTCAATAGCACTGGTAAATAATTCATTTGTTTTATATTCAAAAAAGATATATGAAATCTCACATATATGTATTAAAATTTCAGAAATAGTAGAATAATACATTCCAGAAAATTTTTTAGTAGCATCATAAAACGATTTCAAAAATATTCTAAGTTCATTTACTTCATCCCAATCACTATCATTAAGTTTAAATTTACGATAAGCATTATGACTATTAAATTGCATAGTAATAGGCTCTTTATATGTATAAGCAACTTCAAGCATTTCATAAAAGGAATTCCATCTAGTTTTTACATGTTACGGAACTTTTCTAAACGAAAGTTTACATGCATTACAAAGCTCTTTAAATTGATTAATTCTACTATTACTATTCATATGAAAAATATAAAAACAAGCATTATCAACTTTATCACAACTATTTTCAAATAATTTCACACCGTCATTAACAACCAAATTTAATATATGCGTAGCACATCTAACATGAAAATCATATTTACTAATAGGACAAAGTCTAGGTTCTAGCATATTAATAACATTTAAATTAGCAGAAGCATTATCTAAAGTAATATTAATGACTTTATCACAAAGACCGAAAAAATCTAAAATTTCCAACACAGTAGTAGCAATATACATTCCAGTTTTTTTCTTTTGACAAATTTTATAACCAATAATTCTTTTTTGTAAATTCCAATTATAATCAGTCCAATGCGAAGTAACAGTTAAATAATCAAAACCATTAGGACTACGACCCATATCAGTGGTAATAGCAACTCTACAATCCATTATTTCAAAATAGGCACGCAAATATTGACAATGTTTTTCTTGAAATTCAAAAATATCTCTTTTTACCATGCTTCTTGATAAACCTTTAAAACTAGGATTATATGTATCACGAATATATACAATAAAACCCGGATATTCTCCAAAACTAAAAGGTAAACCACAAACAACGACCATTTTAGCAAAATTTTCACGATCACGATTCTTATTATAGGTTCGATGTGTAAGAGGCCACTTGGGTTCGAAGTATTTAATTCACCTTGAACCATGTTTGACCCTCTAGCCGATGTTTCAATGTTAGAATTTTCACAAACATCAACAAAAGATATATATGCAAACCACTCTTTACTATACTTATTAATCAAATGTTTTTTTAATCCCCCGTTGAACCTCCACTCCCACCAAATGTATATTTAAAATGTTGTTTACAAATATTACATCTACTAAAAGTTTTTTCTTCATTCAAATAACAAAATTTCCACACATGTGATTTTAAGACACGTTGTACCTTGGTCTTACCTCTAGTTGGAACAATAGGGGGATGACTAGTTCCAATCGAAGGATTGTCCTCCTGAGGTGAAACGTCAGTACTATTAAGGTCGGGACTAATCGGTGTATCATCTAAATCTTCTTCATCAATTTCTACTTCTTCATTTTCTTGATAATTACCATAATATCTTTCATAAACCTCTTCGGGAATTATAGGAGTATCCGAATTAATTTCTATAGGACCGGGACAAGAAAAACTAGTTTCATTCACATGAGTAAATTCATCAGTATTCATTCTAACAAGAGGAAAATTAGATTTAGAAGAACTAAAACCCTTCTTACTTTTTGTAAGCATACTTTTTACTCCGTGTACAATACCTTTTTTACCTCCACTTTTTTTAGAAGACTCCATGATAAAAAATTATAAATTATGAAATACGAAATTTAACAAGAACAAATAAAATATAACAAGAAATTACAAATAATAAATACAAAAAATAAATATAAGATTAGAGAGTGGAACGAAGTTATCAAACGCTTGTGTAAAGAACAAATGATTATAATCAAAAATTGAAAAATTGATGTCGAAACTTGAAATTTGAAGAAGATTCCTACTCCAAAATTCACCAAATGATTGTTGAAATATTCACAATTACAAAATAATATGATTGAAATTTGAAACTTGAATATTGAAAGTATGAAACTTTAAGAAAGATTGAGAATTGAGAGAAATTGATGATTCTTAATTGTTAAATACTGTAAATATATAAACTGCAAATCTGCAATTAAAAATATAAAAAGAGGGAGTATATATAGTTTTTAGAATTTGTGATTATATGTTAAAAACTTGGAATTGAAAAATATAGAATTATAGATTTATAGTCGTTGCTCATTGGAATTTGGAAATAAATTCGTTGAAAAAATGGGGGGCTAAGCTTGGCTGCTTGCCATTGGTTAGTAGGGAGTGGGACTAGTCAGAAGTGGGCAGGGTGCAGGCAGCAGAGGCAGGGGGCAGGCGCATGGTCAGCAGGCTTTTCAGCCTTTGCTGACCCCAATGAGGACTTTCAGCCGTTGGAAGTCAAATATATACATATATATAAATTAATCGAAACCGAAAAGAAATTGAAATAAATCGAGATATACCGATACCGGTACACCGGTATCAAATCGTGATACCGTTCCATGTACCGGCTCACGGTGTCCCGTTTCGTCCTAAATACTACCGGACCGAACGAACCGGAATGGTACCGGAACGGTACCGGGACAACCCGATCCGGTGCCCAGCCTTAGGTCAAACTAAGGAACCTTTCATGAATCCACCCTTGCTCTGCCCTATTAATTGTTTTTAAATATTAGCTATGTCCCGGCATGCCCTGCCCTACCCCGCACTGCCCCGTTTAGGTATTGCCCCGCCCTGCCCTGTTAAACCTTTACCCTGCCCTGCCCTGCCCTGCTCTTGACCTTTCCCATTCCAATCCCTAATAAAGTAGCATTATTTATTACCTGAAAAACTTATCCAACCAAAATTATAAACAGAAAAATTAAATCAACACATTTTTCTGGAGAAAGAAAAGCTACTATGGGGTTAAGGGAGAGGGAGAAAAAGAGTGATACCTTTTAGTGAAGCGAATCAGGTCGACAGCCACTAGTCACAAACAAAAAAAAAAGCTATCTACAGTATAGAATAAAACATAAATTAGTGTGCAATTTACTTCGCAAAAAAAAAAAAAAAGTAAATCAGTTTTGAAATAAGACATCAACACTAGGCACACTGCTGTAGAATTGGAGCTATTAGATTAAAGTAACACTTGGTTATAAATGTAAGAGAGTAACTACATTATGCAAATTTGTTTCTTGTAATATTGGTGTCATGAGGCACACTCTTAATGCAGAAAGAGCAGGCAGACTAAAACAAACTTATTTCTTGGTTAGCTCCAAAAGAAATGAAGTTTTCTTTCTTTTCGTGTTTAGTTATCCTATTATGCGCTCTAGCAGTAACAAACAGGTCGTCACTTACACATTGAAAATCAGAGGTGTCCCTGTCTCGAAATATCTTGCTAGTGCACTAAAAATAGACAGTAATAGTGTTGTTGCAGACATAAGTGGTGACACTAGTAAGTTTGAGTTAGTAGCAACTAAGGATGTTATATTAGATATTGAGAAATATCATAGAGGAAAGGGGGCAAATAGGGGTGGAAGTATTGCTCGTCAGCCACGTACTCAAACACTACACAAAATCATTAAGTTGTAATGCTAAAAGCAGCCCTCTATCTCAAATGTTTCAATTTTCATCAAGTCTCTAGAGAAGAAAACTGGAACCTCAAACACTGCACAAAATCATTGAATCTTTTCTTAAAAAATCCTATTTTCAGTACACCCAAACTTCTAAGCTCCTATTTTCAAAAAAATTCAACCTTTACTTCCCGAAAACTGGAACCTCACGAAACCCCATTTCCCCAAAACTGGAACCTCAAATACTGCACATAAATCAGGTTTGATTTTGCACAACAACTATTGTCCCAAAAACAAAATACAATACTAAACTAAACAATTAATTGATTGAACTAAAATAATACTTACTTGTTAATAGAAGATTTACTTTAAACTTTGAAGGCATATAGAGCTACTGAAGACAGGAAAAAAAGAGTTAAAAAGAGAGTTCATCCATTGAAGATGGAGAGATGAAGAAGAATGTGCTCACTTCATCGATCAGAGATGGAAAGGTTGAGCTCACTTCTCAGATGGGAGTTCTATTGGAGAGGTTGAGAGCTCACTTTCTTCAAATGAGAGCGTAAATGTTGAAATGAAATTTTACCCTAGAATATATGACATAAATAAATTTTTCAACAAACTTAGCAACGGATTGTAACATTCGTCGCTACCAAATAAAGATATTTATATAGATTAAATTCTAGCAACGGATTTTTCCGTCACTATATAATATAATTTTATAAAAAATATATTTAAAAGTTTAGTGACGGAAAACTTCGCGAAATATTAATTAAATTTCTCACGACTAATTTGTTGCTAAATTCGTAGGAAATTTTGGGCGCCAAACTTTCGTGTTGATATTTAGCGACGTAAAAAATATTCCGTCACTATATAATAACTCAAAAAAAATATTTGTAATTATAGCAACAAAATGGTAATTTTGTTGCTAATCCGTCGTTATTTAGTGATGGAATATAATTCGTTGCTAAATCCGTCGCTAAATGCTATTTTTTTAGTAGTGAAATCTGGAGTCACATAACTCATGATCCATCCTTGAACAATTGCGCTGCACCGATCCCATTGATGCCCTAACTCAGTCCCAAAATCTTTTTTTTTCCAGTTGCCATTGACAATTCCTAGCTTGTTCTTCCCAAACAATTGAATTTGCATAGCCCTGCTCCATACAGAGTAATTATCGGATCCTGTTAGCTACATCGGAATAATGGAAGCACCAGTGGTGTCAGAGGGATGTAGGAACAATGCATGATTATGATCGAACTTATTTGCCGCCATTGACGAAGCTTGAAATCGCACAATTAACTGCAATAAACCTCACAATCGTAGGTGTAAAGTTTTGATACCATGTTGATTTACAAGCAATTGTTCACTCTAATACACCATTGATGAACTCTATAGAGATATTTAGAAAGAAGAAAAGAAGACATATTATTTCAACACAATGAAGAAAATGTTTAACTGATTTTGTATAATGGAACAGTGATATATATATATACTGCTTATTCCTAACCGACTTAACAACTTGCCTAAATCCCTTAACTACCCCTAACTAATTTTCGGTATATTATCAAGTAATTCCTATTTCATTACTATGTATGTTTTAAATTTGGAGATAATCCTCCCTCCCCCCCTTCCGACAATGTTTGCAACTTTCTCGTGTCATAAAATTTGGAGATATATAATCTCCTCCGTTATTCTTCCACCATCTGAACAATTTTTCTCATTTTGATGATGACAAACTAATGTGCATCTTTAGCATATAAGAACCAACCTCGACAACAATAATGACTTTTAAGATGTTAGATCTTGCATATAAGTCTAGGGAATCAACATTTATTCAGTGTAAACCTATAAATAACTAATTATAAGAACCTTGAAAGGTGTTAGTATGTTTCTTGCAAACATCAACATCAATAATGCATAATAGTCATAATGACCAGTTTCTTTGATCAGAGTAAGGCTGGGCACCGAATTGGGTTGTACCGGTACCGTTTCGATACCATTCCGGTTTGTTTCGGTTCGGTAGTATTCGGGACGGAACAGGACACCGTGAGCTGATACACGGGACGAAACTATATCATGATTTGATATCGGTGTACCGGTACTGGTTTATCCCAATTTATTTTGGTTCCGCTCCGATCCAGTTCGATCTCGATTAGTTATTTTTTATTAATTAATTTATAATTTTATTATTAATTAATTTATAATTTATATATATATATATATATATATATATATATAACAAAAAGTCTTCCTAGGGTTCAGCAAAGGCTGAAAAGCCTGCTGCTCCTTGCCCCTTGCCCCCACCCCCTGCCCCTGCCCCTGCCGACTTGTCCCATCCCCAGTCCCCAGTCCCCAGTAGCCAATGGCAAGCTGAGTAGCTAACAGCCCCAGCCCCCTATTCTCCCAACAAAAATATTTTCAACGACTATATTTCTATATTTTCCAGTTTCAACACATAATCACAAATTCTAAAAACTATATATACTCCCTCTCTTTATATTTTTAATTACAATTTATGTAGTTACAGTATTTAACAATTAAGAATCATCAATTTCTCTCAATTCTCAATCTTTCTCAAAGTTTTATACTTTCAATATTCAAGTTTCAAATTTCAATCATATTATTTTGTAATTGTGAGGATTTCAACAATCATTTGGTGAATTTTGGAGTAGGAATCTTCTTCAAACGTCAAGTTTTGGCATCAATTTTTCAATTTTCGATTATAATTATTTGTTCTTTACACAAGCGTTTGGTAACTTCGTTCCACTCTCTAATCTTATATTTATTTTTTGTATTTATTATTTGTAAGTTATTCTTGTTATATTTTATTTGTTCTTGTTAAATTTCATATTTCATAATTTATAATTTTATACCATAGAGTCTTCTAAAAAAAGTGAAGGTAAAAAAGGTATTGTACACGGAGTAAAAAATATGCTTACAAAAAATAAAAAGGGTTCTAGTTCTTCTAAATCTAATTTTCCTCTTGTTAGAATGAATACTGATGAATTTACTCATGTGAATGAAACTAGTTTTTCTCGTCCCGGTCCTATAGAAATTAATTCGGATACTCCTATAATTCCCGAAGAGGTTTATGAAAGACATTATGGTAATTATCAAAAAAATGAAGAAGTAGAAATTGATGAAGAAGATTTAGATGATACACCGACTAGCCCCGACCTCAATAGTACTGAAGTTCCATCTCAGGAGGACAATCCTTCGGTTGGAACTAGTCGTCCCCCTATTGTTCCAACTAAAGTTAAGATCAAGGTACAATGTGCTTTAAAATTACATGTGTGAAAATTTTGTTATTTGAATGAAGAAAAAACTTTTAGTATATGTAATATTTGTAAACAACATTTTAAATATACATTTGGTGGGAGTGGAGGTTCAACGGGGGGATTAAAAAAATATTTGATTAATAAGCATAGTAAAGAGTGATTTGCATATATATCTTTTCTTGATGTTTGTGAAAATTCTAACATTGAAACATCGGCTAGAGGGTCAAATATGGTTCAAGGTGAATTAAATACTTCGAACCCAAGTGGTCCTCTTACACATCGAACCTATAATAAGGATCGTGATCGTGAAAATTCTGCTAAAATGGTTGTTTGTGGTTTACCTTTTAGTTTTGGAGAACATCCGGGTTTTATTGCATATATTCGTGATACATATAATCCTAGTTTTAAAGGTTTATCAAGAAGCATGGTAAAAAGAGATATTTTTGAATTTCAAAAAAAACATTGTTAATATTTGCGTGCCTATTTTGAAATAATGGATTGTAGAGTTTATATTACCACTGATATGGGTTGTAGTCCTAATGGTTTTGATTATTTAACTGTTACTGCGCATTGGACTGATTATAATTGGAATTTACAAAAAAGAATTATTGGTTATAAAATTTGTCAAAAGAAAAAAACTGGAATGTAATTTGCTACTACTGTGTTGGAAATTTTAGATTTTTTCGGTCTTTGTGATAAAGTCATTAGTATTACTTTAGACAATGCTTCTGCTAATTTAAATGTTATTAATATGCTAGAACCTAGACTTTCTCCTATTAGTAAATATGATTTTCATGTTAGATGTGCTCATATATTAAATTTGGTTGTTAGTGACGGTGTGAAATTATTTGAAAATAGTTGTGATAAAGTTGATAATGCTTGTTTTTATATTTTTCATATGCATAGTAGTAGTAGAATTAATCAATTTAAAGAGCTTTGTAATGCATGTAAACTTCCGTTTAGAAAAATCCGAAGCATGTAAAAACTAGATGGAATTCCTTTTATGAAATGTTTGAAGTTGCTTATACATATAAAGAGCCTATTACTATGCAATTTAATAGTCATAATGTTTATCCTGAATTTAAACTTAATGATAGTGATTGGGATGAAGTAAATGAACTTAGAATATTTTTGAAATCGTTTTATGATGCTACTAAATTTTTTTCTGGAATGTATTATCCTACTATTTCTGAAATTTTAATACATATATGTGAGATTTCATATATCTTTTTTGAATATAAAACAAATGAATTATTTACCAGTGCTATTGAAGTTATGATTACAAAATTTAAGAAATATTTTTTTTCTATCCCTCAAATTTATTTAACTGCAATTATTTTCAACCCCGAATATAAAGAATATGGTGCAAAAGCTTTAGTTGAATGCATTTATCAAAATTTAGAAATTAAACCAGAAGAAAAACTTGATTTGGTAACATGTCAAAATAGTATAAAATTACTTGCTAAAGAAATGTATGATAAATATTGTTCCTTAGATAATGTTGAAAATCCTCAAATGTCTATGCCTCAAGTAGGTGCCCATGGTAGAGTGAAACATAAACTTGGTCTACACTTTTCTAATAAATGTGAATTTGTTAAATATCTTGAACATGGTTCAGATAATATTACAAACGATGAAGGTATACCACAATTATTGAACTGGTGGAAGTCTCATGGAACTCAATTTCCAAAACTTAGTCGGATGGTGAAGGACGTGCTTGCAATTCAAGGATCATCAGTTGCTTTGGAGGCAGCTTTCAGCGCCGCAAGATTTCAAATTGGAGACCACAAATATTCGTTAGCAGAAGACAGTTTGGAGATATCGGTGTTGTTTAGAGATTGGATAAATGCTTAGCGGAGAAACCAAGGACGTCCAAAGTTGGATAGTCAATTTGAACTTTTCATAGATTCAGCCATTGGATGTGGTAGTGACGATGGCATGGAACTTCAAGATCGTCAACGAGCTTTACCAAGACCAATAGTTGATTACGATCAATCTATAGCTGAGTTAGAGAAAGGATTTACGGGACTATACAATTATTAGTATTACATTTGAGGCTTAGTTGAAACAGAACCCTTCCTAGAAGGTGGCTGCATAAACTATGCACTCTACTAATAGTTGTAAATTGTAATTTGTAATACAAATTTAAATAAATTGGAATATTGGATTTATATTTTTTAATTTGTGACTTTGTGTCATTGTTTTATCCTTATTTTTATTTAATTTTTTAAAATTACAAACTTAAGTTATTTAAATTATAAGTTATAAATATAACTTATAAGTTATAACATATTAATAAGTAATAACTTATAAACTTCAAAAGATTCAAATCTGGTAAACTTAAGCTCAAAAATATTTTTTTTTTTAAAAAACTTTATTAAACATAACTTGCATACTTCAAAAGATTCAAATATTTAAAACTAAGCTCAAAAATATATATTTTTTAAAAAAACTTTATTAAACATAACTTGCAAACTTAATAAGTAAAAATTAAAAAAAATATCTTTAAAATAAACTTAAGTAAGTAAAACTACATTATAAATTTCAAAATTATTAATTAGAAAAATATAAAAACATTAATATTTTTGTATTTCAAAAAATTAAAATAACTAAATTTTTTTTTATCATTTTTTGAAATAGCTAGATGTGTCGTTCCGTTTATCCCATCCCGTTCCATTCTGGTCCGTTCCGGTTCCATCCCGGTATTTAGTGGGACGGGACGGAACCGTGTATCCGTACCGGTAATTCCGGTCCGATTCATCCCGGTATCGGTCAACAAACCGGTCAACCCATCTCGTTCCGGTCCGGTACCCATTCATTCCGGTCCGGCGCCCAGTCTTAGATCAGAGTAACTAAATGAACATCTTTAACTTTTTTTCCTTTTGTCAATTGTCATTATCGAAAAGACAAAATGTTAGGTTAAATGTGATAAATAGACGATATCAAACTCATTGTTGTTTAGGGTACACTAATATGAACATAACACAAGAAAATCAATAAAAAAATGTACTAATAATATTAACCATCTTGAAGAACTCATCAAAATCAAAAAGTGTAGTAGGTTTTCTCGTATGAGTTAGTTTGCTCGGATTGGGTACATGTAATGTGGATTCAAATTCAAATTTGAATCGTGATGATAACGTTGGTAGTTTGACTAATTAAGCGTGAAGTTTATAAAATAAAGAATTCTTTTGGAATTTATTGAATTAAACTGCGTTGAGATTTGTCTATATCGACTATATAAACTTCTCATAAAAGACAAAAATGAACACAAAACAAACGTTGGCTATATTTTAATTGAAAGAACATCTACAATTGGCATGGGATGAATGCATAATGGCAAATTAATGTTCAACTTTTGAAAGTAGAGGTATAGATTTCTTTGATTGATTAATGTGTAACATTTAATTAATCAACTGTGCATGCTTTTAATGTAAACAATAAAGGTTGATTAAGTCAAATATATTTATCTAACCCTAATTAGTGCATGGGCTTTATATAATTATTCATAATTAATAAATGTAAACCACTCTCTTTCATAGTCTTGATGAAATAATAGTACAATAGTCCAACTTGGTTTCGACCAAAATTTGAATACAAATATTCTTCAGTATAAATTGACTTTGATTGATTAACCACTCTATCTTTTCTTTTCTTTTTTAATAATTATTGTTTATTTTTATCTATAATCCTACATGCATTATATTAGAGTAACAAAAGAATAAAAAATTCTTGACTAGAGAATTAGGTAGTTTATTACCACTAAATATCTCTTTTTGTTGTTTTGCTATTAGAATGTTTTTCCTTTGGAATAGAAATAAGTCAAATCTCTTTAGCTGCTCTCCATTCATTTTATTTTCGTGAAAAAGGTAAAACGTTTGAAAAATATTCATATAATTAAATTGAGTCTTAACCAGCTGCCAAACGACTCCTAAATACGTACACCATAGTCCATACTTATTGGAGTTGTACTGTGTATCAAAGGTTGACTTTGAGCAAAATGTAAGTGTCAACTGCCTAAGTTAGAAATTATTGTGACTTTTAGAAATCAAATGTAAAACTAATTGAATATTTACAAGTTACATTATTATAATTAAACAATAATCTTATAGTCAAATAGCCTCTGATTATATAAAACTAGAAATGTAAAACTAATTGAATATTTACAAGTTACATTATTATAATTAAACAATAATCTTATAGTCAAATAATCTTATAGTCAAATAGCCTCTGAATATATATCCATTTTTGCATCTAGAAATGCAAGAATAGGGAATTTTAGCATTAAGACAACTCAAAAGTTGGAAAAATTGATTAACCAAATGATTAATTACGCGGTTTAATTTAGTCATACTAATTGTTTAAACCTGCTAATTGACATGAAAAAGTCATGACATATTCTTCTTCTCTTGTCTCAATTAAATAGTATATAATTTAATTTATATACATTAATAAGATATTTTTACAGGCTAATTTAACTGATTGTAGCAAGTTATTTTTTCATTTTCAAGATTATCATATCATTTTTTAAAATGAAAATCTACTTATTATTGTACGTGAATTTAACTTGATGCATGGTGTAATTTTAAAAAAAAAAATATTGATTGTGTATGTAAATGTAAACTCTTACATAGTATACATAAACTAGGTTTCCCAATATATAATTGCTTAATTAATTAGACCATGTATATTATTTCAATTGACCAAATATATTACAGATTCTCCAATGTTATTGGTTTCATACGACCAAGAAAGAAAAAAAACTCGTGTATATACTACTTCCTTATTTTGATTGATGTGAGATATTTTATTTTTAGTCTGTTTTAAAAATATGTTTTTAAATAATTAGAAATATTTTAATTTATTTAGAACAAAAAAGAACTCTATATGCTACTCCCCTATTTTAATTGATGTTTCAAAAAAAAAAATGTCACTTTCTTTTAATAATTAGAAACAACTAAAAAAAAAATTAGAAACAACTTAATTCGAAATTATTATTTTTATCTTTAATGAAATAATTTTTAGCTACACAAATGTGTAAGATTTATCTACACAATAATTATCAAAATTAGGGATATATGCTTATTGGATGGTTCAGATTGATTTTTTGAACTTAATAATTTGACCTGTTGATTATTGAATTTTATGTGTTAAAACCTACCGAACCAATAAGATATCATATATTAACTGATTCAATTCAACTTAACGGTTATCCGTCGATTATTGAGTCTTATCTAATATAAAACTGAAACCAAAATGAGTAGCTTTTATGTACTGCAGTAGTAGCTTTTTGTCCAATGACTTGAACCCATCAAATGTCATCATTGTTGCTGGCGAAAAATACAATTGATACGTAGGTGGTGGCGATGGTCGCTGGGGTGAGTGACGAATGAAGACAAATGTTTTGGGACAAAGGAAATATTTAGCTAGTGTTTGATCATAAATTTCTAAATATTTTTGGAAAATTTGATTTGGCTGAAGTTTGAATTAATGAAGTCTCGGAAGGTGGTTGACTATAGCTTCTAGAAACATATTTTACTTTGTTTTAAAAAATAAAAAATAAAAAAAATGACTAATACTCTTAAGTTTTAAAAACTATCAAAAATACCTATAAACTTGACATAAAATTTATCCCTACTTGACATAAACTATCAACATTGCATAATAGTCAGAACATGAAATAATTTATAGCTAACGCAAATGTCTAAAATTTGTTTTAAACTACAAATATCAAAAGTAGGGATATATGCGCTTATCAAGTGGCTCAGTTCAATTTTTACACTTAACAAGTTGACTTATCGATTATCAATTTTTATGTGTTAAAACCCTATTGAACCAATAAAATATTAACTGATTCGATTTGACTTCACGATTACCCATCGATTATTGCCGGGTTATCAATTAATCAGCCATTTCGATATAAAATTGAAAACCAAAAGTAGCTTTTATGTACTTCAATAGTATCTTCTTGTCCAATCATTTGAACCCATCTAATGTCACCATATCGTTGTTGGCGGAAAATACGATTGGTGCATAGGTGGTGGCGATGGTAGTTGGGGTGACTGGCGAATGGAGACAAATGTTTTGAGGCGAAGGAAATATTTAGCTAGTGTTTGATCATAGATTCCTAAATATATTTGGAAAATCTGATTTGGGTGAAGTTTGAATTAATGAAGTCTCAAAATATGTTTGATTATAGTTTCTAGAAACATATTTTATTTTGTTTTCGAAAATACATGAAACATGACTAATACTCATAAATTCTAAAAGTATCAAAAATGCCTATAAGCTTGACACAAAATTCTAAAAAAATGCTTTCAAAATTTATGGTCAAAGGAATTAGCTTAAGTATTCCTGATTTTTTCCAACTCATTTATTTTATCTAATTTATATCTAATCAATTTTTCTAACTTGGCTACATGGGATAGCCGAGCCATTTCCTCTTTTCCACTAAAAAAAAAGTCACAATAGCTGCCATTGGCCTACAAAGCCTTAGAAAAATATGGTCTGTTTGGTAATGCTGCAAAGTTTGAATAAGTTAGTATTTTTAAAAATAAAAAAAACTCTAAAAAGAAAAGGAAATAAGAAATTAAAAAAATAAGGTAAAATGGTTGACAATTGGGCACACTCTCTTCTACTATAAATATGGGAAGAATTAAGAACCATATTCCACATTAAGTAGTGCTAAGCAATAAACTTAGACAATATCTTTTCTTCTTAATTTCTTCCTTTTTACTTCTAATAATTTCTTTGTCATGGCTAACATATCTTTTTTACTAGTTCTAATTACAGTCCCTTTTGTTCTAATTGGAATGAGTTCAGCTCAATTAACTTCTAATTTCTACAATTCATCGTGCCCAAATGTTCTCTCCATAATCAAAACAGCCGTAAATTCTGCTATCACTACGGAGTCTCGCATGGGGGCTTCTTTGCTTCGTCTTCATTTCCACGACTGCTTTGTTAATGCAAGTTACCTCACTTATTTTGCACACTCTGTCTCAATTTTAGCAATACTTTTGATTTTTGAAAGTCAAACAAGTATTAATTAATATTGAATATGCAGGGTTGCGATGCATCTGTGCTATTAGATGATACATCAAGTTTCACAGGAGAGAAGACTGCTAATCCAAATAGTGGATCCATAAGGGGATTCGATGTGATTGATACTATCAAAACTCAAGTCGAATCATCTTGTGCCGACGTCGTATCTTGTGCTGACATTTTAGCTGTCGCAGCTAGAGACTCAGTTGTTAAAGTAAGTTAACAACTAAAATAATACTCTTTTTATTTCATTTTATGTTTATTAATTTAACTGAACATGAATCTATGAAAATAAAAAAAAATATTAAAAAAACTGGTTTTACTAAGCTATAAACACATGTGATATGCCTTACAATAAAATAATTGTAACGAACATCCCATATGTACGTAGTTGATGGATTTTTCAAGGAAGTTATTATAAGCATGTGCAAATATACTTTTTAACTAATAAACTTGTTGGTTAGGAAAAGGAAAAGAAAGCAAGTTGACCTTTATAAAAGTAGGACATCAGCCAAAGTTTTGACATATATAGAAATTATATTTGTATTAGTTTTTTGAAACTAATTATATTATTGATGATTTGTTAGCTTGGTGGGCCTAGTTGGACTGTATTACTTGGAAGAAGAGACTCAACAACTGCAAGTTTGAGTACCGCAAATAGTGACATTCCTGCACCAACTTTGAATCTTAGCGGTCTTATTTCTTCCTTTTCTAACAAAGGTTTCAATTCCAGAGAAATGGTCGCTCTATCAGGTTTATTTTTTACAAAAAAAAATACATCAAAATATTTTGTTTTATTAGTTCACGAGACTCATAGAAAATACGCTAAATCGAAATATCTTTGGATTTGATAGGTTCTCACACAATAGGGCAAGCGAGGTGCACTAGTTTCCGCGATCGTCTCTACAACGAAACTGATATAAATGCTTCATTTGCAACATCGGTTAAATCAAACTGTCCACAAAGTGGAAGTGACAACGACATCTCTCCATTAGACACCACAAGTCCAACCACATTTGATAATATTTACTATAAGAATTTGCGAATTCAAAAGGGTCTTCTTCATTCTGACCAACAACTCTCTAGTGGAGGCTCAACAGACTCTATAGTTAACACTTATGGCTCCAATTCAGCCACTTTCTTCACTGATTTTGCAAATGCCATGGTGAAAATGGGTAATCTTAGCCCACTTACTGGTACCAATGGTCAAATTCGCAAAAATTGTAGGAAGACCAATTAAGATTCACACGGAAATGAAATTCTATAATCCAATCAATCTCGAGATTCTAAAATATAATTAAATCTCGAGATTTCAAGTGTTGCTTATGTTTCCCTTTTGTTTTATCAAGAATTTTGATGTTCTATGTTGTAAACTTTCTCGTTTCTTGAAATAAAGTAAGTGTTGATTTAATCTCTGAAATTTATTTACCATGAACATTCAACATTAAAGAGAAAAGCAAAAGAAAACGTCATGAAATTTGTTAGTTAACTAAATTAACTTTTAATACTTAGAGAAAAATTTAATTTAATACTTAGAAAATTCAAATCGGATGAAGAAACAAATGTGAGTTCTATATTGCACTGGAAATTAAACTAAATTACAACTCAAGAGTTGCATAGTATATAAAACAATTACAAGATTATGTATCTATGGTTCCTTACAAGAAAATGACAAAAAAAGGTACAAATTACAATATGTATGTCACCATGTATCATCTTTTATGGTGAATTTGTAATTACAATTTTTTTTTGTGTATATATGTATAATTTATGGGTCAGCCCCAACTTGTGTAGTTGGGCCAATCCCAACTTGTAACCAATGAGAGGGATTTTCAGAATTTTTATTCATATCCTTTAATTCACTTAGCTTAGCTAATTTCAATTTACTATCTGCTTCATCATCTTCTACATTTTGTATTGTACCATTAATAATGTTGTTGTTACCACTATTATTAATAATGTTGTTGTTGTTGTTATTATTATTGTTATTTATGGTTTCATCAAGGTAGTAGTTTTCACTACAACTATGTTCTTTTGCTTCATTAGGATTACTACTCCATGGGTGCAAATGAATTTCTGTTGAGACCTCAAAGCTCAATGGATTCATAGGGTCTCGTCTAATTCGCGACATGTCATCGTGTGATATTGGAATGTTGAGATCTAATGTATCACTTGATTTTCTCAAGTTTGATCTTAGATTTATTTGATCCATATGGCCATTGAAATTAAATTTGGATGTTGAATCTGGGGAATTAGAGGTGATCCAATGGCACCTTTTATGCCCACCTAAAGCTTGTCCTGTGGAGAAAACTCTATGACATATTGAACATTCATGGATTTTTGATTTCCTCATGGATTTTGAACCTTGTAATGTGAATTGATCATCTTGTGTGATATTCATATCATTATCATCAATTAAACTATCATCTAGTTGATCTTGCTTGGCTGCATAACATCCTTTAACCTTTTTGTGACTTGCCCTATGTCCACCTAGGGCTTGATGAGAGTTAAAGACTTTCTTGCATGCTTTACATTCAAACAATCCTTTATTAGAAACCCCTTTAGCCTTGTTGTCAAAGGGTCTCACTAATGGTGTTAGATAGTTCATGGGGTTCCTAACTCTCTCCTCCTCCTTGCTAGCCGAGGCACACGACTCCTCAGGCTCAGCCAACGACATGTCAACCTTCGCGTTGGCTAAATCAATAAGGCATTTTGCAAGGACAAGATCTTCATCTTCACTTGATGGATAAGTTGAAGTACTATTAATGGTTCCAATTTTTGTTCTTAATGACCTTTTCCTTTTAGACCATCCATAGCCTTTTCTTCCACCATTATTAATGTAGTCCTCGCCCTCTGAACAGGGCGAGGACATTAGGGACTCCGCGTCTTCTGAGCTACATTTTCCATGTTCAAGAAATGATTTCCAAGATGAGAATTCTTTCCCACAATTCTCACAAACTCTATTGCTTTTTTGTCTATTAGGGTTTGTTCTTAATTGATATAACCTCTTATTACCTCCCTTAACACCCCCTCCAAACTTATCTTCCCAATCACTAGCTGGATCATCATCATCTATGTTTGCACCTTCATCTCCAATTCCATGAGCTCTCATATGTCCACCTAGAGCTCTTCCACACACAAAACCTTTCTTACAAACTCTACAATAATGCTTAAAAATTGGTTGTTGTTGTTCTTGATCTATACAAGCCATGATGTTCTACTTCAAACATGAGTGTGGATATAATGTTAGTTGAGAGAATGAAGAGGTGGGGGATTGTGCATGCATGGGAGAGTTTGTTGTTCTTGTACTAGAAGTTGTTGTAGGGTTGGACGGTGAGAAAAAAATTAGTCCTAGTTTTTAGTTGGAGTAATGGTTTGTGGAGGGAAGTTTAGAGGTAGAGAGAAAAATAGGAGTGTAAGTAAAAGTGGGGAGTGAGAGTTGACAAGTGGAAGGAGAGTAGTAAAGCCTATGGGAGTGAATTTACAAGTAATTAATTTTATCACAAACATTTTATTAAACACTAGTCATCTCAAACAACCAAATGGATGGCAGAAATAATAAATTTCTTCCTTTGTATTTGTAATTTTGTATTATAATTATAATACATTCCGGATTCCGGATCGAAGAGACCATATATAAACGCATGCACATAAATATTATTAATTTTGAATTCCCTTTTCTTTTTTTAGTTCTTGTATACTATTTGTTTTTAGTACATATTTTTAAAAGATATTAAGAGTATAAATTCACACAATAATATTAAAGTTTATAAGAGTAAGGACTAGTTCTAGTTAATAAGAGGTTAAATATTTGTTTGCAAATCATCACATTGAATGTTGATTTAAAAACTTTAAAAATTAATATGAAGATTTGACTTGTTTAATTCAAAGTTTTAAATATTCTTGATAAAAAGCAAATAGTGTTTTTAAAAAAATTATAATTTATATTGTTCAATATTTATTTTAAGTGAAATTAAAATCATAAATTCACTATTAACACCCCTATAATTGTAATGGAAAACCGATAAGATGTTTCCATACAGCAAAAAAAAAAGAAAAGAAAAGCATCTATCTATCTATATATAATCTATATATATATATAATAGGAGAAGAAAAACAACATACGTGTCAGCGCCACAATTAATCTTGAAATTTTAATATTTAAAAATTAAATCTAAAAAAGAAATATGACTTTTTTTTAAAAAAAAAAAACACATGTTAGCAAATTCTATCCACATTTTCACGTTGCTAAATAATAGGATTTGATTAACTAATAAGCAATTTATTTTAAGTTTTAAATTTTAAACTCAATTATCTATTTTTTGAAATACATTTAAAAAATAAAAACTACCTATTCAACCAAATTGAAACTTCCTTACGCTTTTAAAGTTCTAATTTAAAAATCTGTTAAATTAACCAAAAATAAATAAAAAAGAGCGACCGACTAAATAATTCCATGTTTCTTTTAAATATAATATAATAATAATTTTGATAACAACGCATTTGAATTCATAGTTACATGTTTTTAATTTTTAATTCTTTTTAATGTTTCCACGAAAATTGTTTTAAATTTGAATTTTCAAATTTCCTACTTTAAGATACAATTATCTTTAATTATATTAAATAATAAATTACAATTATAAGTTGGATAACAATGAATTTGAATTGCATATTGGTTAGTTTCCATGAAAAATTGTTTTTCAATTTGAATTTTAAAATTTCAAATTTTGAAATATATTTTTAAAATAAAGTGCAAATTTTTAAATAATAATACTAATAATAATAATCATAATAAAAATAAAATAAAAATAATAATTTGTATATTAAAATATGATAATTTTTTTAATTAAAATTAATTATTTAAAACATCCATAGGTGATAGCGTTTTTAAAATTTTAAAATATCAATTAATTAATTATTAATTATCTTTAATTATATTAAATAATAAATTACAATTACAATTTGAAAAATTAACACGGTTTCAAAAATTAACGTGACAGTTTTTTAAAAACTAAAACATATTTTTTTTTTGTAACTATTATCTTATTTACCAAATAATCAATATGTACAAATGTGGAACTCCGGATATGGACAACTTCCATTCTCAGAGCCCATCTATTCAAGTATACTACTAGCTTCTATTCTAAGGATAAAAGTCATATCTATGCATGCCAGCCATAATTCTAGGATTCATACTAGCTCGAAAGTGTATTTCCTGTAAGATTTTCCTTGTGATCACCTCTATGATCCTCTCTTTGTGTTGAAATATTCTGTAATTCCTCTCCTGCCAAGTGTGGTATACTGCTGCTGCTAGGGCCATTATGTACACTTTTGTCTGTTGTGTTTTGTTGTTTGCATGTTCTGTAGCCCATTGCAATTCTTCATTCCATCCACTGCTACTCCTCTGAAGTGATAACCAGCTTAAGATCTGCTGCCATATCCTCCTTGATAATGAACACTCAAAAAAGAGGTGCTGGTGTGTTTCAAGTTCTGTATTACATAGTGAGCATGTTGGGTCTGTAATAATCCCCCATTTGCCCAACCTATCTTTAGTATAGAGTCTCTGTTGTATTGCCAATTATAGTGCAAAGGTCCATGTAGGTCTCCCCTGATTGTTGCAAGTCAATCTTTTCCATGGGACTTTGTTGTATTCACCTCTCAATTCTTTATACATCACTTTAATGCTAAATTCTTCAGCCTCCACAATTTCATTCGTTTGCAAATGCCTCTCTTCAAGCCACTGTCCTGCACCTATAATTTTCTTCACGATCCAAGAAGTCTGCTTTGCCAATACCTCCCAAGGTTTCCTGCCTTTGAGATAATAAGTGTGCACCCATACTATCCACAACTTGTCTTTCTTCTTGTGTAGGTTTCACATATGCTTTAAAATGGTTGTTTTGTTCCATACATGAATGTCTGCAATATTAGACCCTCTACTACCTTTGGCTTGCAAATTGTATCCCATGCTACAAGTGCCTTCCATTTACTATGTCACTATTCCATATGAACCTTTTACACATTGATTCTATTTTGTGAATTATTTGTGTAGGCAGCATAAAGATTTGAGTCAAGAAAGTTTGCATAGTTGTTAACACACTTTTCACCAGTTGTAACCTTCCTGCATATGATATGAATTTAACTGTCCAGTTTGTGATTCTCCCCATCATCTTATCTATGAGTGTTTGACATTGTCCTACTAATAGCTTCTTAGTACGTAGGGGTACTCCTAAGTATCTGAATGAGAGTACTCCTCCTGTGAACCCTGTCTGATAAAGAATCTCCTGCTGAGTATTTTCTGACACTCCACTAAAATATATACAACTCTTTGTTTGATTTTCTTTGAGTCCAGACACATTTGAGAACTCCTGGAAAATTCATACAATTTTGTAGCTGATGCTAAGTCTCCCTTACTAAACACCAACAAATCATCAGCAAAACTAAGATGTATGATATGCTATTTGTGGCATCTAGGGTGGAACTTAAATTGTGGATCAGTTCTCAGCTTTTTTAGTAGCCTAGTTAGATAATTCATAACTAGGACAACAAATAAGGAGATAAAAAATCCCCTTGCCTCAACCCCCTCTTTACCTGGAACCTAGGACTAGGACAACCATTAATCATAATAGAGTAGGAAACTGTTTCAGCACATTTCATTATCCATGAGACAAATTGATGAGGAATCTGCATACCCACTAATACCTCTTCCAGGAAATGTCATTCTACTGTGTCATATGCCTCTTGCATATCAATCTTAAACATACATCTTGGTGAGATGCCTTTCCTACCATACCTCTTAACCAACTCATGACTAAGAATTACATTGTCTGTCAAACCTTTTTCAGGAACAAAAACAGCCTGACCTGGATCAACTAAGTACTCCATCACACTTTTCAATCTATGTGTAAGCATCTTTGACATGCTGAATGGGCATGTATTCCTTTATTGAGGTAGGATGAGCCACTTTAGGTATTAGAGTGACAGAGGTTCTGTTAATAGGAGCATACATTTCCCCTATTTGGAAAAAACACAGTATAACAGTAGTTACCTCCTCCCCTATGACTGGCCATGCTTTTTTGAAAAAATATAAGTTAAACCCATTTTCTCTTGGTGCCTTTGAATCCCCAATGCTTTTGAGTACTTCTTTGACATCTTCTCCTGTGAAAGACTTGATAAGAGCCAATTGTTGTTCTCTTGTAAGTATTGGACCTGCTTTTAGTACTTCTGGTCTTGTGGCTGGCATGTGACTTGTTCTTTGTCCTAGAAGACTTTAATAGAATCCCACAACTTGCATGGTGATCTCTATTTCATTTCTAGTAATAGTACCATCCTCTCTTGTCAATATGTGTATTTGATTTTGGGCCTTCCTACCTTTCATACTAGCAAAAAAGTATGTTGTGTTTGCATCCCCTAGTTTAAGCCATTAAATTCTTGATTTTTGCTTGTTAATATTCTCCTCAATCAGACTCCACTTTCCCAACTCCTTCCTTAATATTTTCTCCTCATCCATCATGCTTTGGGATATTGGCACTATCCTCATGTTACTTTGTTTTTCAATGAGCTCTCTCTTCAATTATTGTACTGTCCCATCAACCCCCATGAACTCAGCCTTATTAAGTTGTTGCATCTTTTTTTTCATTCTTTTCAAATTCCTCCATACCCCTTGCATTCCTCCACCTTGCATTACCCAACTCTTCTGCACCCTTATCTTGAATTCTGAGTGTTGCCCTATACAGTTGTAGAACCTGAAAGGTCTCCTCTTGTTGTATCTTTGTTCTTTTTTTAACAGACCTAAAGGAGAGTGGTTTGAGAATGAAAGATCCATGGCCATGACTTGGAAGTTAGGTATCTTATTCATCCAGGTTGCGTTAACTATGGCTCTATCAATTCTACTAAATACATGCCCATTTGTCCATGTAAAGTTTCTTCCTTCTATTTGCAGCTCAGATAGGTTACTTTCATTCAATCACTCTCTAAAGTCCTTAGTTTTTGCCTCCTACCCCTGACTTCCAATAAGTCAATCCTCTTGTGTTAATATAGAGTTGAAATCCCCCATAATCATCCATGGATCCCTTGTGTTGTTGTTAAGTTGTTGTGTTGATGTCCATAATGGTATTATGTTAACTATAGTATGAAGTCCATAAACTGTAGTAAAATGGACCTGTGTATTATTATACTTTAGATCCATTATCCCATGTATATATTGATCAGACCTCTCTATCTTTGTGAAACTAATATCATTTGCATTCCATACTATCCATATCCTCCCTCTTACTGTGGCCTGAACATTAGTACACCACTCCCAACCTGGCAAACATTTATGATAATAGACTTTTCTTTATCTAAATTGACTCTGTGCTCACAAATTGCTATTAGGTTCACTTTATTCCTCCCCACAAATAACCTCATTTACTTATACTTCACTTCTTGGTTGAAGCCCCTTACATTCCAAGTTACTATCATGGCTTAAGGGTGAATTTTGGTATTCCTTCCCTTCCCCCGTTTGTTTCACCACTATGGCTACCCTCATCAAAGTGAAAATTGTTAGAATTGGCACCCAACTCCTCCTGTATACCTTGCCTGATGTCACTGCCTCTTCTCATAAAGCTTTTTGATCTGACAATTTGCCACTGCTCCTGCACCTGTACTGTTTTTGCTCCTTCATGCTCAACTTCCTTTGTTTGATCTTCATCCTGTATTTGTGCTTGCTTCCCAACCTGATTTGTCTCATTGCCCTCCTGTTTATCTTTGATAGGAATCCATTCCTTCATTTGCCCATGTCCTGTACCTTTCTGTTGTACCTAAATTACTGGCTTGGTCACATACGAATGTCCTACTTTAAGAGACATATTTGGCAAAACACAGGTTTCCAGTCATACCAAATTTGTTGCTCCATTACTCTCCCTTTTGGATCATGTATTTTTATTGTCTTTGGTAGAGGTCTAGTAACATCCACTTCTACTAAAATTCTTGCAAACGATATTCTACTGGCTTGTGTTGTGCATTCATCTGCATACAGAGGCTTTCCTAGCCTGCTTCCAATTTTACTCAATACAGTTGGATTCCAACAGTTAAGGGGTAAGTTTGGGAGTTTTATCCATATGGGAATTGTGGTCAGAATCTCCTCCTTGAAATTGAATTCTGGAACCCATGGTTTCATTATGATAGGCCTTCTCATCATGTAATGAGACCCTGAGCACAACACCATATCCCTCTCATACTTATTCGCAAATCTCACCACAAAATACCCATCTATGTGAACTAGAATCACCGGTTTAGTTGAGAACACTCCCTGTGCAAGTATGAACCTCTCCATCGCACCAATTGAAGGAGTTGTTCCCACCACATACGCTACAATTGATGGCCCCCATTTCTCATCATCCTCAGGCAAAATTGTCACTACTTTCTCTCCTTCAACTATCACTGGTGGAATGTAACTTAGGTTCATGCCCCTACCAGCTAAACGATTAGTAGCAAACAGATTAGCCCATGGTTTATCTGTCTCTGTTTCATTAAGATCCAGCTTCCTCTTTGTATTGTTTGCGATTTTATCATGCGTTACTGTTCCATTGGTTTTCATTGGGTCCTGTTGTGACCCAGTCCCTTTATCACTGTATTTCGACAGCTCCGGCCATTGCTCAACCACAACGGATTTCTCCTTCCCTGTATTTCCAGCTACCGTGTGTGGATCTCCTTCTAGTGTATTCATAGTAGTTCCAGTCACTCATATTTCCTCTTCCATCTGTGCAGCGTTTCCTGCTGAGCTACTAGCTATGCCATGACTTAATTCTTCCTCCCGATTCCTTTGTATTGCTCGTCTTAGCCTTCCCTGTCCCATTTTCGGCAAGGTGCAAGTTAGTGCACACTAACGTACGCCGAGAGAAAACTAAAGCATATAAACCTAACAAAACCCACATTTATCTAACTTCCCATTTTTCTTGCCCACTTCTTAGTTTTCTCTTAAATGGAAAATTTCATTAGAGAAATAGTTCACAAAATAAATTATATAATGCCTCACAAGTTCTACCATGAATGTACGTGTCGTATTTGAAATGTTACCAAACACGTTATTGATGTTGAAGTTAACAAGAAAGTTTGTAACAAGACTTAAGAAAGAGGATCCATGTGAGGACGTCAGCAGTCTCGATGCACGGAAGAAGTTAGAGAAAGGATTAAGAAGAATGATGTGGTTAATGATTTCATTTGTGGTTTATACAAATTTCTGCATAAATAAATCAGATTAAAGACATTGAATTTCATGTTTATTTGGTTTTCTCTTATTCTTTCTACCTGTTCCAGTGATATTTAACCATTTTCAGACTTAAAAAATGTATCTCAATGACATGTTTTGTTATTTCTTCAAAACGATATTATTGTTTTCCTTAACTGCATGCAATTGTAGGATACTAATTGAATTGTCAAAGATATTCTATTTACATTGGATGATTATGTTGAATATTTTGTCTTTTGTTAGTGTTATTGTTAATACATAATTACTATTACTTTACTTTTACTACTATATACGTATATACAAGATAGAACATCAAATTGTTATAGTCATCACAAAATATGTCAGGTATTTATATTCATCACAAGATATATTAGGTATTTTATGCTTTTGTACTTTGAGTTTTTTCTATCTGAGATTGAAGTAATAAACTTCTTTTTTTTTTTTACTATTACACAAAAAAGAATAAGCCATTAATTGGCCAATTAACTTTTTAAAATTTATTTCTGCTTATAAATTGATTTATTTATTATCTCACATATTTTCATGAACTTTATGTAAACTACACAATTCTACTTCTACTATTAATAAGTGAGAGACCCGTTTTTGTTTGTTTGAAAAGAATTAAATGTTTATTATTTTTTTCTATAGTTTCATGTATTTAAAATTTAATTTTAAAAATATTGATTTAGTCTAATTCAATTTAACTTTGAATATTAATTGAATTGGCTCTAAAAAAATAAAATATGACAGGTATTTTGAAGGTGGGGTACTATTTATTTCATTTATTAATAATAATTTTATGCCATACTTTAAGAATTTAGTAAATTTTATGTTTACTATTCCCTCCGTCCATTTTTATTTGTCATGTTGCGCTTTTCGAAAGTCAATTTGACTTATTTTCAAAGTTAAAATTAGATTACATTAATTCGATTTTTTAAACAAAAATTTAGATATTCAAAAACTATACGAAAAGTACTATACATTGCATTTTTTTACATATCAATATGATGAAAAAATATATCCTAAAATGTTAGTCAAAATTTTTATAGTTTGACTCTAAAATTGGAAAGTATGACAATTAATAGTGGACGGAGTGAGTAACTAATTATGTATTAATGTGCATATGCGGACAAACACATTTATTCAATATAAATGCTCCATGCATGATGGAGTCTTCTTCTATTTATATTTATCTTCTTCTTTTTTTACAATAGTTGTACAGTTGTACTATTAAATTTAGCAATACATATTTATTTATTTTTAAAATCCTGTTTGGCCTTAATTAATTTTTTATTTATGTTTTAGCTGTGTTTTAAACTCTTTTAAAGCATGATTTATGACATTTATTTTTTTATATCAAAGTAAGATATGTTACTCCTTCATTAGTGTAGGACATTTATTGCAAAATAGTTGGATTGTGTAGAGAGAAACACAATAAATGTTTTTGTTGTTCATAGGATAAGGCAAATAATATGGATTGTGTAGAGAGAAACACGGTGAATGTTTTTGTTGGTCATGGGATAATGAAATTTATTATTTATCTTTAGTTATGTATTTCAATTTTAATTTATTATTTTCTTGATTGAAAATTCATAAAATATGAAAGAACAAAAACTTATGAATAATTTTTTGATATACAATTTTTATTTAAAGTATATTAAAAAAATTCATGCTACTTTATACTTTATTAATGAAAATATGTCAATTGTTAGAATATCTGTTAGACAATGAAATTAATAAATTTGAAAAATATAACTGTCAATGTACCTACAAATTATATTTGAATGCAAATTGTGAAAAATACATATACAACAACTTTTTTTCCTCACTGATTTTGCATCTCTTTTTAATGATTTTTTCTTGCAATAACAACTAAATCTTATAGGATTAACCTTTTTATATTCATTTTCGATTCAATGTGTTTTTCGAAATTGATTTGGAAATTAAAAATTATTTAGTAATAAAATATTACTATAATTAGATGATTTTAAAAAAAAAATCATGTAATCAATATATGAGTTCTAAAAAAATAGAAAGAAAAAATTTAAAAATTTGAATATCATGCCTACAATTTAATATTTAATCATTTCATGTGAAAAATTGGATTTAAAACCTTACTAATAAGAATATAATATTATTTCAATTAAACAGAATAAAAAATAGTAGACCAAACATGTGAAACACATAAAGTTTTTGTTTATTTAATCAAACTAAAATAAAAAAAAAGTAATATTATCTTTATTAAAATTTCAACAAAATATATTAAAAAACAATAAGTGTAGCTAATTATAACTATAAACATAATATTAAATTGTGTATTAATAAAAATGATACTGTAATATGCACAAATAAATAAGTTAATTGATTTGTATAATTATTTTTTAAAATATACATTACAAAGTGAATAGTAAATTTTATTAGTTTTTTTTTTTTAATTTTAAAATCCACGCAACGCACATACGTATACTAGTATTACAAAAATAGAAGCCCTAAATTATAAGCTATGCGGACAGACGTGAGAGAGTTGCTCGGATGGTAACCATCCTCACTTCCAACATCTTTAATTTAAAAAAAGAAGAAGCTATGCGAGCAGAAAAACAACTTTTTCTGAAGGCATTTCTTTCTACTTCAGTCTTCATATGTATATGAGTCAGGCTGTCAATGTTGACACCCAATTTTGACCCTCCCCAATATAAATTAATTATTTCGAGCCTCTCTAATTTCTAACGGTTTAAAATAATTTTTTAAAAAAATTCAAAATACTTTGCAAGTTATTTTAAAGTAATTTTAGATGCTTTCATAATTTTTAAGTAATATATATTTCTACACAAATATGTATAGAATTACCATATTTTATGAATATTCAAAAATCGTCTCAAAAAAGAGTTTGTTTTAATTAAATATCCAATTAAATTAATTTGGTTTAAAGTATACGTATAAGTTATTTAGTTTATTAGTTTAATTATTCTTATTTTATGTTACTTTATCTTATTTAATTTTGTTGATTTGAAAAGAACTTTTTTTATCAATCTACGTTATTTAAGTTATGGCTATAGTTTTAAGTTAATTAGTTTACAATCGAATTAATTATTTTATTTCATTAAAATTAAGAAGCTCATTAATTAATTTATGTTAATTCATCTTATTTAGGTTTTAGCTGAATATGTTAATTTAATTAAATTTGGCTATTGCTTAAACTCCGAAATCTAACCAACTTAATTCTATCCCTAACCCATTTAAAAGGGCCCAAAATTTGGGCCATTCCACAATTTCCAGCAACAACAATTCCATCAGCCCAAATCAATTATGCCCAACCCATACCAAATGTTGACAACCGACAATACATACAATAGTACACCAAACTACTGCTGTACATTTCTTCTTCTCCAAAAAATGACAAATTCTAACTCCAGCAGCCCAGAAACTTCATCAACGAACCAGCCCAGAAACTGGCAGCCCAGCAAATCACGAGCCCAGTCCAACTCCAACGTCCACATCCTCACAAACGACAATCTCACGGCAATAGACGGAAAGCAGTAACGGGGTCAACACAGCAGGCTGTACTCAGCGATTTTTTTTTTTTGTTTTCTTCTCCCATGTCCCTTTCAATTTGTACAAGTCGCAGCAGCGGAGAAGCAAGCACACCCTTTCTTCCCTTTCCTCTTCCGGAATGGGTTGAAATCTCAGAAAAAAGTATGTCTTCCTTTAATGGTGAAGGGTTTTTAAATTTGAATTTCAAATGGAGCCGATTCTCATCCGAATTTTCTATCCATTTCCCCCCCTAAAATCTACCCTAATTTCCCCTATATAACATCTCTTCCGTTCAATTTGAAAAGGGGGATTTTTTTTGGAGTTGGAAATTTTCCTTACTAAGGGCATCAAAAAAAATAAATATAACTAATACCTATTAAATTCACTTCAAGGAAAACAGGGGAGGGATCCGTTTTAGTGTTTTGGAATTGATATTCTTGGGGTTATTGTTCATGTTCGGATTTCGCGTGGTGAAGGTTGCCATTCCAGCTCATTGTTCTCCTAGTATCGCTGCCCGGAAGAAGGTAACACTTCTCTATCCCTTCATCTCTTCCCCTATCTCATTCGGTTGATGTTAGAAAATCGCCATTTTTGTGGTTAATCATGTAGTTGCTGATTGTGGTTGAGGCTTCGGATAGTTCGAATATGTTGTGCTTATATTTCTTATGTTGCTTCGTGATTTAGTTCCAACGTTCGGTGTTTGTCTTCTAGGCTTTGGTCTCATTGATTCTATATTTGATCTTTGGGTAGTTTATTTCTTTGTCTTCCTTATTCTTGTTTTGAACACTGAATATGTCCCCTGATCTTTACAGCCTTCCAGTGACAATTGTTCTTCATTTGAGTCTATTATTATTAACGTCGTTATTCACATAGGTCTAAGGATTTAGAATTGAATGATACGGCTAATTAAATAGGTGTGGTGTAGTAGCATTTTTATTCCAATGGCTTAGTTTTATCTTCTTTTTTTCTTTTTCTTTTGAAAGCCTTTGTGGTCTTACTGCATTTTTTGACTTGTTAAATCTAATGTGTGGTCTCATGATGCTTTGATCGGTTTTACTAGTTGTTGAGATTATTTCTACTTGTCTCGCTCTCTCTTGAATGATTATCCCTCCCATTCTTTTGTGTGCGGAAGTGTAAAGTGTTATAAGTTCCTTTCCCACTCGTGTCTAGAGATCATGTAATTTTATTTTATTTATTTTTTCTGTGATTCTTTGTTGGTATTACATGTCGGTTTGGTTCATGTTCGATATTCTTAGTTTCTGTTAATGTCATAGGATCCCATTGACATCTTGCTCAACTATACAAAGAACATGACTTTTATTTATTTGTCTAGTTGCCATTATTGTATGTTAGAGGGAAAACGTTTGTTTATTTATATTACTTTGCATTATACTATATTGGTATTTGTTCATTATATTCCAACTTTTAAGTTTTAGGTTTCACTTAATCATATTTTGTTCTTTAATAAGATATAACCCGATTTTCGTTTTGAAATCTTAGGGGGCTTCGTAGGATGATTGTTCTCAGAATTTTTGCCTCTTGTTTAAATCCCGCTAGTCAATACTTGTATAAGGCCATTAAATCCTATATGTCGGAATATAGTTTTTGTTAAATCTCCTTTCAATGCAAAAAGAAAAAAAATATATAATAAGGATAATTGCCACAAGAATGAGAATAGTGGCAGACCAATTTTGTTTTGTTTGGTTTTTACCCATGTAATGTTAATGAGTGATTAGTTACACATTTCGCATCCTTTTAATGTATGTTAACTTTGCCTCGGGTCCTCACGGACTCCCCCTCCTCCCTTTTTTGCTTTACTTATTTTATTTGTTTAGCATCTTCATTTAGTGTTATCTTGTCGTATGAGGTTAGATCAAATTTGAATGAAGATTCCTTAAATATTATGTGCATTCCTTTGTCATTCTTGTATATCAGCGGTATAATAAACTAAGCACATGTATCTTTGCCTCATTTCCATTTTATATACCTTGGTTGTATTGTATAGATTTAAAGTATCATCCATCACTAATTTTTATTTTTTTTGTGGGTTTCTATGCGTGAATCTGCCTTGGGTCCTCACGGACTTCTCTATTCCCCTTTGCATTCCGATTTGGGCCATTAAGGCCCGATATCCTCTCTTCCTCGAGTCAGCCAGCATGAAATTGGAATACAGTCGAGATACATTACCGGTTCAAATGGCAATATACAGATTCTGAAAAAACAAGGCCCAAAATTTGAAATTACAGCAGATTTTCAAAGGTAAAATGGGTCTAAAGGTCTCAAAGAAATTTCAACAACAGGTTCAAGCAAAAATGGGCACAAAAGGTCCAAAGGAACGGTCCGGCAGCAGAATTTTGATTGAATAGGCCCAAAAATTATATTGGAGCTAAAATTTTAGATTTAGGACAGGTGGGCCAAAAGGCCAATTTAATTGGATTTGGGCCAAAGCCCAAGTCTAATTATATTCTTTCCCTCTCTTATTATTTTATATTGTATTATTTGACTAACTTCGGGTGTCTTATGGTTTAATTTAATTAAATTTTCAAAGATAGCCGTTTCACTTTTTTTTATATATTCAAATTAAAATACTTATATTATATACTTCACTTTAATTTTATTATTCGTCTTGTCACTTAAACTATTCCTCTTTAGAAAATTCCCCTTTAGTTCATTCCCCCTTAAGATAAATAAAATGATAAAAATAATAATAGTAATAAGTAAATAAGTTAAAATAAATGAGTTATTTTACTTAGTTAGAATAAATGAGTTCTTTTACTTCGTTAAACTTTCAAAATTAGTCAAAGTAGTGGGTTCTTTACTTAGTTAAATTTTAAAAATAATTAGTTAAAATAAATGAATTCTTTTACTTAGTTAAAATTTCCAAATTAGTCAAAATCATTTTTGGTCAAATCGCCGGTCAACTGCGAGTTAGCGGGCATTCCGAGGGCCTAACACCTTCTCGAAATGTACATTGAACTTCGAACCCTTTTACTTTTTCAATTGATTTTATCTATTTAAATATTTTGAAAATCTTAAGTTTTTTCTTGATTTTTACTAAAAATCAAGTGACGACTCTGTTCTTTTGTAAATCCGATTTCTCTTAAATCATAAGTTTAATCGATTTTTTGAAAACTTAGTCATTTTTCTTTTACATATATTTTCGAGTAAAACAGTCAGCCACTATTTTATTGAATTTCTTTAGACAATATTATATTACTAGACATAATGAGCTCGTGCAAGCATGGACTCTAATATTTGTTACTTTGTTTGTCTCAATTTATCTAGGTAATTTATAATATTTCTAACGTAATTTTTAAATAATATATGTTACGTCTCTTGTTTCAATTTATGTAGCACATGTGAAATTTCGAGAGTTAATCACATTTTAATATGTTTTTCAAATATTTTAAGTTGTTAATTATTGTGATTTATGGAACTCTTAGCGTAATTTTCAAATAATATATATTACTCACTCAATCTCAATTATGCAGTACATATGAAATTTCGAGAGTTGATTGAATTCTTAGTACTATTTACATAATTTTTAAATAATATATGTTACTCACACAATTCTGATTATGCAATACATGTGAAATTTTGAAAATTAATTAAATTTTTAATATAATTTTGAATTATTAATTAATATAATTTTTATAGTTTTTTTTTTGTAAATTTCAAATAATATATGTTAATCTCTGTCCCAATTTATCTGATCACATGCCAAATTTTGAGAGTCAGCCAATTTTTTTATATTTTTTTAAAAATATTTTAGGTTGTTAATTATTGTGATTTATAATACAATTTTTTCGTAATATTAAAAATAAGTTCCTCTCTTTGTAAATTCTAAAAATAGACCCTTAGGCGTTAGCTCCTCTTCTAATCTATTTTTTAAAATTAAAAAAAATAAGTTTGTTTCTCTGTAAATTCGAAAACATGATCCAAAGCTCCTTTTCTATTCCTTTTTCATAAATTTAAAAAAATAAGTTCCCCTATAAGTAAATAATGGAACTTGACCTTAAGCTACTCCTTTGCCCACTTACTTTTATATATATATATATATATATATATATATATATATATATATATATAGCTAGAAACACTCATATTCTATTTTCTTTTTTCATCACTGTGTATTTTCTTCTTTCTTTTTTAAATTCTCTGTCGAACTGTGATTTGTAACACAAAAACCTCTCTTAATTGATAATGATAAAGAACATTTTTCTATAGTAACACTATTTTACATCAACATAGATTGTAATACGGGACTGTTGTGTTCTTAGTTAAAGATCTCGCGTTCAAGCGCCTAAATGGGTGCGCTAAAAGTCATTTATTGATTCGATAGATTACGTGTTATGAATTGATTGGCTATATCTATGTGGCCTCCTCCACATATTTTTTTTAAAATCAAGTTTAAAAAAACAATTAAAATACGCGTCATTTCATTTTTCTTCCTTTGTATTTGTAATTTTGTATTATAATTATAATTCATTCCGGATCGAAGAGACCATATCCCCTAAATTCGCAGCATTTCATTTTCCTTCCTTTGTATTTGTATTTTGTATTATAATTATAATTTATTCCGGGTATATCAAGTCACGCCCTGAGAGCACCCCTTAGACGTGATTGACATACTTGATCCCGAAGGGGTCTCATACAAGCCTCTTAGCATTCATAAAATTCGATACATAGAAATAGTGTGGAATTTAAAACCTTTTCTTCAATCTAAAATCATCAAAACTTCATTTTAAAATACTTGAAACACATCGGAAGTCTATTGTCTCACATGGCCATCTAAACACAATATCTGAAACATAAGTAGGGTCACGACCCTTTACAATCGAAAAGTCTAAAAATAGTCTATTACATGAAAGAAGTGGAACATAAAAGTACTTGTCCTCGATCTATGAAGACACACCACTAAGTCTTGGAGGAATCTCAATCCAAGCCCTTGAACTAGATGGATAGCAACTCACTTGCCGGAACCTACACTTGTAGTAAAATAAGAGAAATATGAATTAGCACACAAAAATGTACTAAGTATGATGACCATGCAAAAATCATGCTTAAACGGACATTTTTCTTTGGAAGTCATGCATATGCCAATTTTTGAGAAAACCTTTATGATCATAAGTAAAAGAGGCATAATACACAACCATATCATCATACATGTCATTTCATCACATTAAGACTTTACCTTAGGTAACCCCAATGCCATACATTGTGCAATGTAGGAATAGCGTCCTATACCACTATCCACACTAACATACCACATTAAGAATACCAAAAGTGAACTTACATTCATCCTTTCACATTATTCATACATAAGAGATATAAACATTTCATAAGACATGACAAGGAAGTAACTCATAATACAATCCAAGTATAGCATGCATTAGTACAATTAAACATATAAGAGTCAACATTTTCATTAGTTTCATGTAGAGCACTTTCATTCATTAGTCATTAAGACTTAGAGAACTCACTATAGCCCTCTTGAAGCCTACTTATGCCATGTATGGATAACATCCCATACTACTACCCAGACTTTATAGAACTTCTCAAGAAACTATAATGCACATCTCACATGATGGGAATAGGCGTTTAACCGACATTGACCATGAGAGCTAAGTCATGGAATCCAGTGTCATATGACCCCATACCAAAGAAAGGTGTTCTACTTGCCTAAGGTAGAATAGGTAATACCTTAACTTTGGTAAGAAAACCACTAGCTAATATATATCCTATGTGGGTACATAGTTATGGGATAGGAAGATGTTCATTGGAACCCTAGCCTAATATTGAGAGAGTTTTTATCTTACCAGATCCACTCGGTGTTTAGCCTCCATTCCCATAGAGTAGTTTATTCACATTAACATCATTGTACTTGAGAGGGCTACCAACACTAGGTCTACCGACCCAAAGTACATTACACAAGAAAGGGCCTTCATCACTAAGTCTATTGATTCAAGGTACATCAAGGGTAGCTCATTGACTTTCCAAGAAGGGTGACATCATCATTGGGTCTACCGATACAAGGGTCATCATTTCACACATGAAAGGTCTACCATTGTTTGGGTCTACCGATTCAAGGTTTATCATTCATTCATTTATGGAAGGGTGCCACTAGACTACCGATCCTAAAACACAACATTAGAATAGGTCAAAGACTCATCAAGTAAGGGTTACTGATATACCGTGAGTTTACGGTATTTCTAATACATTTAACTTACAAGTTGTGTGTGTCTAGGGCCTTATCGTATTGGTTTTTTATGTGTTTTATCATGTTTTTGCAGGAAAGATGTTCAGGCCTAGAAGTATTGAGACAACTGATCAGATTGCAGAAAAAGAGCATTCACGGAGCCGATCTACGGACCGTAGTTCCATTGACGGTCCGTAGGTGATGATCGTAGATCGGCGGCCAAGTGACGGATGACAAATCGGGAAAATCGACCAAGTGTGGAACCACGGTGTCAATCGACGGTCCGTGGATCATCCTACGGACCGTACTGTCAAACCGTAGTAAGAGACAGAGAGGGTTCCAGTACCTGATTTTTGAAGATTCTAAGTATGGAGCTACGGAGAGTATCGACGGACCGTGAATAAATCTACGGACCGTACTGTATGTCCATCGTTTGTTTCAGAGAGGCTGATTTTTGAGAGCTCAAATATTTTCCAAGTCCTGGCTTACGGAAGGGACTTACGGACCGTAGATCAATCGACGGTCCATAAGTCAGTCTCGTGGATTGAAGACGCGTACCTGAACAGACTTTCCTTAAATTGTTTCCTTTTTAAATTAGGATTTGTTTTTCTATAAATAGGGCATGTAAACCTCGTTTTTGGGGGGTTGGAGATTATTATTCTAGTTTTAATTTTTGACTTTGGAGATTGAATTACAATTTTTGGCAATTATTAATTTTACAAGTTCGTTTTGAAGATTTTTGGCTTTGCAACTCAAGTTGAATTTACGGATTTATTATTCTCTTTACGTAAGTTCATGATTTCTTTATCTAAAATTATGAATTGTGTTCTTGCTGATATGAGTAACTAAATCTACAACTAGGGTTGTGGGAACCATGAGCGATTAACAAAATATGAATAGTAAATAAGTAATTCGTGAATAGTGTTTTGCATGTATTGATAATTCTTTCGTTTAGAAATTTTTTTAACGGTGGCCAACGTTAGAACTCACCTTGTTGCTACTTGCCGGATCAAGGAGGTAATCAACAAGAAAAGAATTATCAACATAGATTTAGTGTGATACTATCTAATAGACTAGTGTTGATTGGTGCGAAGTAATAACTAAGCCAAACATCGATTATGATGTCTAATATGAGGTAAATGTAAGGGTTAGTAAAGTATACACACGTAGCCGGACCAAGGTGCGGGGTGAAATTCTCTAGATGCCGGATCAAGGATTTAGAGATACCCAACTTATCACTTTGCATGTAATACACTAGGAAGAGATTGCTGTTACTAGGATTATTGCGTTATGAGCTTATGGGGAACACGTATACCCTAGTTATTTCTCTCATCTTGATAACAACCAAAAATTGATTTTTGTCTGATTACTGATTTCTTTACTAAATTCTTATTATTTATTTTATATACATAAACCCCCCCTTTTAATTATTTGTCCTTGGAAGTTCTTTGACTAATTGAATATAATTGTAAGTTAAAGTAAAGTCTAAACCATTTTTCCTTGTGGGATCGACCCCAACCTACAAGTTGGGTTCTTTACTTGGTAACGATCGCTTATACTTCTGTAAGGAAGTGTAATTTGAGCGTATCAAATTTTAGCGCCGCTGCCGGGGAAATTTTGGCTTTTAGATTTATTTTAGCTACATTATTGAACGTTAGTCAAATATTTCCGTATTTTACTTTTTATTTTTGTTTTTGTCTCTTTCAGGTTCTACCTCTAGTGTATGTCAAGTACACGGAGTCAGGGTGAACCACTTACTCCTTACGATCCAGAGCTAAGCCGCACTTTACGAAGAATAAATAACCCAAGAGGTCTTAATCCTATCGGAGGAAATCTGGACAATGCAGAGGATTTACAACAGCAGAGGGTAGTAGGTGGTGACAACCAAGCTCCAGCTGAAAATCGATTGGGAGATCCACTGAGGGCGCAAGATCCACTAGGCCCACGACAATATGACAACTATCGGGCGACTTGAACATAGAAAACTCTGATGGTCCCATTGTCCTACCTCCTTTACTTCCGGGGCACACATTTGTAGTGACGAGCGGTTTGATGCGAGATGCTTACAGCAAGAGGCTTATTCTCAGGATTGCCATCGGAGGACCCACATGCTCACCTAGCCAAGCTAAGGGTAGTTTGCAAGAGTTGTGTCGGTAGACCAGACCTAGATATAGACGTCATTGGGCTACGAGTGTTTCCTCTATCACTCACAGGCGATGCTGCAGTATGGTTCACTGAGCTTCCTTATAACTCAATATTTACATGGGACCAATTGGCGGAGGTGTTTAAAGCAAAGTACTATCCAGTGTCCAAAAAGCTCAATCACAAAGACAGGGTCAACAATTTTGTAGCATTACCTGGAGAGTACGTGAGCACCTCTTGGGACAGATTTACTTCATTCGTTAGAAGTGTTCCAAATCACCGCATTGATGATGAGTCGCTGAAGGAGTACTTCTATCGAGGACAGGATGATAATAATAAAGCGGTCCTTGACACTATTGCTGGGGGTTCATATGGTGATTGTTCATATGCACAGATCTCTGAAAAATTAGAAAGGATCTCTCGCAACAATAAAGCATGGAGCACTAGGAGAGCAGATACTGGGAGAAACACGTTTGCCGTTCATAATGCAACTGTCAACTCTGCAGATGATATTCGTGAGGAGATGGCTCAGATAAGGACAGAGTTGGGGTTGGTACTGAAGCATGTGAGCGGAGGAGCAGAAAAGGTAAATGCTGTGAACTACTTGACAAGAACTCCACCACCGGTTGAGGAGTGTTACTATGAAGAGGACACTTATGCGGTGAATGATCGAGACGGGGGGTTTTCGACCAAATGCCCAAGGATCCAACACGGAAAATTGGCACCAAGGTCAAGGAAACCAAGGTCGGAACTATGGAAATTACAACCGAGAGGGTCATTATGTCAGGGATGGGAACTTCAATCGCGACAATAACTATAACAGGAACAATTATGGCAACAAAAACGATCAGGTTGGACCCTATGTTCCCCCTCAAAATCGGGAATCTGGTGCTAAGGAAGCTGGAGGTAATTTGGCGCGAATTGAAGATATGATGCAGAAGATGATGAGAAGGTTTGATGCAACTGATGAGAACGTGAAGGAGATGCGAAATGACTTATCTGGCACAGCAGATGACTCAGTTGTCTACTATAGTGAACCCACGTCAAGCTGGCACTCTTCCTAGCAATATCATCCAGAATCCCAAGAATGATGGTCATTGCATGGCAATCACTACTCGAGGAGGCAAGCAAACCATAGATCCACCTATGCCGTCTATGGTGGAGACTGAGATTAGAAAAGCAGATGATGCGGTGAAAGTTAGAGAGGAGTCTGAGACTGCGACAGAACAAGAAGTTGAGATACCTCAGAAAGTGGTTCCCATACCTAGACCACCACCACCTTTTCCACAGAGGTTAGTGAAGAAGACTGAAGATAGTAAATATCGCAGGTTTATCACTATGTTGAAGCAGCTTTCTATCAATGTTCCTCTGATAGAAGCATTGGAGCAGATGCCTGGGTATGCCAAGTTTATGAAAGATCTGGTGACAAAGAAAAGGTCTGTGAGTTTTGAAGATGATGACAGATTGCAGCATTGTAGTGCTATTGCTACAAGATCTCTGGTGCAGAAGAAGGAAGACCCTGGTGCTTTCACGATCCCATGTACCATAGGGTTGCTACACTTTGCTAAGGCATTGTGTGATCTTGGTGCTAGCATCAACCTCATGCCTTTGTCTATTTACAAGAAGTTGGGCTGGGGGACCCAAAGCCAACTGCAATGCGGTTATTAATGGCTGATCGGACTGTGAAGAGGCCCATAGGTGTGCTCCATGATGTGTTAGTGAAAGTGGAGTCCTTCATCTTTCCAGCATATTTTGTGATTCTTGACTGTGAGGTCGATTTTGAGGTTCCCATTATCCTTGGGAGACCATTTCTTGCTACAGGGCGCGCGCTGGTTGATATGGAAAAGGGACGAGATGAAATTCGAGATTAAACATAAAAAGCGACTTTCAACATCTGTAGGTCCATGAAGCAGAATGGGGAGCTCCAAACAGTATCTGCCATCACCTACAGAATGGAGAGTGGGTCAGAAGCACAGATTGAAAAGCGATTAGGTGTCGAGGCACTTGCAGCGATTATGATGAATTTCGATAGTGATGGTATTGAAGAATATAATGGGTTGGTGGCTGCACTTGACAAACATGAATATCGGTCCAAACCAAAGAAGTATGAGCTTGACATGAAAAATCGCGAGTCCCCACCCACAAGACCATCTATTGAGGAGGCACCAAAATTAGAGCTTAAGGCTCTACCACCGCACTTGAGGTATGTATACTTGGGCAAAGAAAATACTTTGCCGGTCATCATTGCAGCAAATCTGAGTTCAAGGCAAGAAGAGTGTTTGGTGACTGTATTAAAAAGATTCAAGCGAGCTATTGGGTGGACTATCGCAGATATTATTGGGATCCCCCCTGGTATTTGCTCTCATAAAATCCAACTCATGCCAGAGCATAAGCCCAGTATTGAGCACCAAAGAAGATTAAATCCACCTATACAAGAGGTAGTTAAAAAGGAGATCATAAAGTGGCTTGATGAAGGAGTCATCTATCCCATTGCAGATAGTAGTTGGGTATGCCCTGTGCAATGTGTGCCCAAGAAGGGAGGTATGACTGTTGTTCCAAATGAAAAGAATGAGCTTGTTCCAATGAGGCCCGTTACTGGATGGAGAGTTTGCATGGATTATCGGAAGTTGAATGCATGGACTGAAAAAGATCACTTTCCCATGCCATTCATGGACCAGATGTTGAATAGACTTGTAGAAAAGGGGTGGTATTGTTTTCTTGATGGGTATTCTGGCTACAATCAAATTTCTATAGCTCCAGAAGACCAAGAGAAGACCACCTTCACTTGTCCATATGGGACTTTTGCTTTCAAACGGATGCCTTTTGGGTTGTGTAATGCTCCAGCAACCTTCCAGAGGTGTATGATGTCGATATTTTCAGATATGGTGGAGGATGCTATTGAAGTGTTCATGGATGATTTTTCAGTTGTAGGTGACTCCTTTGACCATTGTTTAGATAATCTGGCCGAAGTGCTTAAAAGATGTGAAGACTGCAACTTGGTGCTGAATTGGGAAAAATGTCATTTCATGGTGAAAGAAGGTATAGTGTTGGGTCATCGCATTTCTGAGAAAGGTATTGAGGTTGATAGAGCTAAAGTTGAGGTAATAGAAAAGCTTCCACCACCTATCTACGTAAAAAGTGTTAGAAGTTTTCTTGGGCATGCAGGCTTTTATAGAAGGTTCATCAAAGACTTCTCCAAAATTGCACATCCATTATGCAAACTGCTTGAGAAGGAGTGTAAGTTCTATTTTGATAATGACTGTCTTAGAGCATTTGAAGAGTTGAAGAAGAAGTTGGTTACAGCACCAATCATTATTTCACCAGATTGGGGACAACCGTTCGAGGTAATGTGCGATGCGAGTGGATTGGCGCTTGGTGTAGTATTGGGTCAAAGGCGAGAGAAAATTCTTCACCCTATTTACTATGCCGGTAAAGCTCTAAATATGGCTCAAAAGAACTATACTATGACTGAACAAGAGCTTCTTGCAGTGGTTTTTGCATTCGAGAAATTTTGATCATACCTGCTTGGTACCAAGGTCATAGTGCATACTGACCATTCTGCATTACGGTATCTGATGGCGAAAAAAGATGCAAAATCGAGATTGATTAGATGGGTATTGCTGCTGCAAGAGTTTGATTTTATAGTAAAAGACAGAAAAGGGACCGAAAATCAAGTCGCTGACCACTTGTCAAGATTAGAGGAAGAGGCTATGCTAAAGCTTGGAGATAGGGCTGAAATCAATGATGCTTTTCCAGATGAAAACGTATTGGCTGTCTCTCATGATTTGATTCCTTGGTTCGCCGACTTTGCTAATTATTTGGCAAGTGACATTGTGCCCCGATTTGTCTTTTCACCAAAGAAGAAAATTTATGCATGATGTTAAGAGATTCTTTTGGGATGAACCTTACTTATATCGTAGTTGTCTTTGATAGGATTATTCGTCGATGTGTGCCTGAGGTGGAGATGTTGAGTATACTTGAAGCATGCCATTCATCACCTGTTGGTGGGCATCATAGTGGTATTCGGACTGCACATAAGATTTTGCAATGTGGGTACTATTGGCCCACCATTCACCAAGATGCTCATGACTTCGCCAAATCGTGTGATCGTTGCCAAAGAGAAAGAGGAATTTCAAAGAGGCAAGAGCTCCCAATGAATCCTATATTGGTGATAGAGTTGTTTGATGTATGGGGCATTGATTTTATGGGTCCATTCGTGAGCTCATATGGGATGAAGTATATTCTTGTTGCGGTTGATTATGTATCGAAATGGGTAGAAGCAGTTGCACTCTCCAACAATGAAGGTAAAAGTGTCACCGCATTCTTAAAAAAGAATATTTTCTCCAGATTTGGTACACCGAGGGCCATAATTAGCGATGAAGGTTCTCACTTCTGTAATAAGTTCTTCAAGGCACTACTTGAGAAATATGGTGTCCGTCACAATGTAGCCACTCTTTACCATCCACAGACTAGTGGCCAGGTTGAAGTATCCAATAGAGAGATCAAACAGATATTGGCAAAGACTGTAAATGCTAATAGAACGGATTGGTCAAGGAAGCTTGATGATGCTCTATGGGCATATCGCACTGCATACAAGACCCCCATAAGTATGTCTCCTTATCAGCTTGTATATGGAAAGTTTTGTCATCTACCAGTAGAGCTAGAGCATAAGGCTATGTGGGTAATGAAGAAGTTAAATTTGGATTGGAGCGCAGCATCTAACCAAAGGATGAATGACTTGAACATGCTCGATGAATTTCGCCTACAAGCTTATGAAAGTTCAGCCTTGTACAAAGAAAAGATGAAGAGGTATCATGACCAAAGAATTGAAAAGCGCGAATTTGAGGTTGGTGATCTTGTGTTGTTATTCAACTCTAGGCTGCGCTTGTTTTCAGGCAAACTCAAGTCCAAGTGGACAGGACCCTTTTTGCTCACAAAAGTGCTCTCGCATGGAGCGGTTGAGCTTGAGAAAAAGGATGGAACAAGGTTCATGATAAACGGGCAGAGGATTAAGATCTATCCGGGGGAATGCTGAAACTGTGCAAGAAGTGATTGAGGCCTACAATCTTGATGAAGTCTAAGTAATCAAGACATCTGCGTCGTGCTGCGACGTTAAATCAAGCGCTGCTTGGGAGACAACCCAAGATGTACAATCTAGCCAATGATAGGGTTAAATTTTCTAATTAGTAGTTTAGTTTGCTCTGTTTACCTGCATTTTTTTTATTAATTTAGTTCTTAGTGTTGGCTAGAATTAGTATAGGGTCCGTGTCTAAAAAGTGTCAAGAAAATGTACAAAAAGAATAGCCTAATGGTTGCTACATGTGCAGGTACACCACCTGTTGAATCTGCAGAATTTGGTGCAGTGCGAGAGGTCTACGGAGACCATTGACGTCCGTCGATTGATCCACGGACCGTCAATGGTGTCCGTAGATCCAAGGTAAGTCCCTACATTTTTCCAACTGTCTAAGTGATCTACGGTCCTAATCTACGGACCGTAGATAGACTCACGGACCGTAGACGGGGTCTCGTGAGTCCAAACCCTAGGACTATCTGACCCGACCCGGACCCCCTATTTAAATAACCCTTTATTTCAAACTCATTCCCAACTCCCTCCATTTACTCATAACCGTTTCCCCCCACCCTTTTTCAACTCCCTAATCCACTCCATAACCGCCATACACCACTTTCCCTTCCTTATATTACCACACTACCATTAATTTAGTTTACCCCCATCCCATATTTCACTTTTCAAGATCCGGTGTTAGGTTTGATAGTGCTAGAGGTGTTTCAATTGTTGTGCTACGCCGTGTCATCACACAATCCCCCACTCCTCGTTGTTAGCAAGGTACAATGACACCCAAGAAGATGGTCACCTATTCAAAAAGGGACAAGTCCAAGTCTGTTGCCCCTAGTTTTCGGTTGATTGATGAGGACACAGACACCGATACTGATCCAGCGTACGTGCCTCTCAACACTAGGACTTCTCACGCCAGAGGCACACCCCGGAAGGTGACTCCCGACGTAGTCACTTGTCGATGAGGAGCACACACTGATCGGGGCACCAACCGGGCTGCTCGATTCCGAGGAGTCTCGCCCCGGGATCGGGATCGACCATGCCTCCGGCTCCCGGTCGAGGCAATTCTTCACGATCCGAATCCGCCAGGCTACAGGGTCCCATGCTAAATCTTCCACCGGATCGGGAGAAAAGGATCAAGCAGCCTCATCTGACGAGGCCACTAGTTCAGAGTCCATACTCGTGCCACCGAATGATGCTCCTACTCATGTAGTCGGTGAGCAAAATAGATGGTGTGTCGAGGGCCAATGGCAAATATACAGGGATGCTAAGATGGTCAATGACAAACAGAAAATGGCCCGACTAATCACAGAAGAGCGGAGAGTTCTGACGGGGAGCTTGCATACTGTTCCAGACATTCACCGGTTATTCCCCCTCCACAAGTATATTTGGATGGCTCAAGACCCGTGGACGTACGGTGAGGAGATGGTGCGGGAGTTCTATGCCTCCTATCTTTTGCCACTCTCCGGGGCTCCATTTCGAAGAGGTCAAAGCCCTTAGCTCAGGACCCACTGACTTCCACATTGGTCCGAGGGTGCCCGGTAGACATATCCCCTGCCACCATCCGACGATTTCTCTATGGTCCCACTGCAGGTCACACTTGGTCCCTCAATACAGCGGAGTTTGACTACAGATGGGACATTGTGCGGAGTGGTGCCTTCCAGAGGAATTCTGAGCAGCGAGAGGCTGTGATACACTGGTTGGCCAAATACATTACTGCAGATGGCGAGCGTGCAGAATGGGTTGCTGCTCCACGTTTGGGCATTAGGAAGGCGACATTGACTTTTGTGGCCAAGTTCTTCTAGTTATTGGTGCGGAACACGGTGTCGCCGACTAAAGCGGATAATCAAGTCACGTGGGACAAAGCAGTCATGGTAGCGGGAGTAGAGATCAACTTTGCCCGCATGCTGCTGGCAGAGATCCACGAGAGGGCATTCAGGACTTCCACGACTTACCCCTTTCCTTGCCTTATTTTTCAGTTATGCAGGGACTCTGGAGTGCCGATCTGGCATTGTGACAGACTAGTCCACCCTACAGGCGCATTGGACATCGGCCTCATTCGGGATGAGGCGAATGTAGCAGCACCGCGCAGAGAGCCTCAGGTGGAGGTACCTCCTTTGGGTACCGATCTTGCAAACACAATGGGGCAGGCACAGGGCGATGCCTTCAGCGCCCCCGATCACACCGATAATGTCTCGGGCTCCTCTTCTCAGGCAGCTAGCATGGGCCCCAGTTCGTCCCATTCCACACCGCAGTTGGGCGCATCTGTTGTTCCCTTGGCCAGAGTTCAGAAGCTCAGATGGCTACATTGCTACACCACATTCAGCCCTGGATGCAAAAGTCGATCGCTGAGTCCGAGGCTAGAGTGGAGCGCAGGATGGAGGATATGATGGACCGAAAGGTCCAGGCTATCAATAGTCGCCTGGATGCCTTCGAACTGAGGGTCCTCGACCGACCAGCCCCGGCCACAGACATATCTGCTTTGCAGGCAGACATAGCTAGCCTCCGGTCTGACATTGAGACCATTCTTGCTGCACCTGCAGTCGAGCCCCAGATTGCCCCCACCGCACTGGCTGATGATACAGTGCTGGATGCCCTTTTCAGTGGGACCGCAGAGGAGGGACTTCCAATTAAACAGGCAAAAGGCAAGCGGCATCGCTCTCACCGCACTGAGGAGGAGAAAGCCCTCAAGAGACAGCGCAGGCAGGAGAAGGAGGCTAGGAGGGCGTCCATAGTCGATGAGGAGTTGCGCCAGCAGAGGGAGCGTGAGAGAGTGGCAGGGGCGTCGAGCTCTGCCCCAGTTGTAGCGGCCCAGCCTGTTGCGGGAGACGCCGAGAGATTGAGAGAGAGCACTACTGAGGGTGCTACGACTGATGATGTGGGCACTACTGAGGGTGCACCCACTGATGTTCCAGCGGGTTCCGGGCAACCGGACCCCCCTGCTTGTTAGGGATTCGCCGGCGCTTTGCGCCACAGGTTTGCTTACCCAATCCATTTTCTTTTACTATTTCTATATGCGTTGGGGACAACTGCATCTATTTTTATTGGGGGTGGGGCAAATGGATTGTGAGTGATAGGGTAAAATCTGAATAACCCAACTCATGAATCCTCCTTTGGGGTTTTCTTGCCTGTGTTCTTTTTCCCCAAAGGACTGTTTAATTTCTGTTGAACCGGCACGTCTTAGGATTGTATGTGTAGAAGTATGATACAGAATGAAGCATGATAGCTTATAAAAAATGATACCCGTCAGAATTTTAGGATGTATGCTAGATGTTTTAGGCTATGATTAGTTGATTGTGCTGATTTTGAATATGACATAATAAATCAACTTGATGGTATGACTTGAGCTGAAACTTGAACTAAGTAATCTAATAATCTGATAATTAAACTATGTGTCAAGAGTGGGTGAGAATTGTGGTGTTCAAACAGTTTGTGCAAAGCTAGAGCTTGCCCGGTTAGACCTGCTAAGACAACTCAATCTAGAGGATAGGAAGTGATCATAGGCCATTGTTCTGAAAAGTCAGTAAATTGCCTAGAAGGAGTCAACCAAATGAAAATAATTGTTCCCTTTGATCCAGCTTTGAGCCTAAAATAAACCATTTCTTTCTAAAACCCCAAACTCACCTTCCCATAATCTAATACGTTGGCCCTGGTCCCTCCTTGGACATGTGCACTTCGACTTAGGCCAAAAGCCTAAGTTGAGGGTGGCTAATGTAATAGTAACTTCAAATGTTGGCCCTGACCCGATATCGGGTAGTGTGCACCTCAACTAATGAAAAATCTATAAGTTGAGGGTGGCTACGAAAGAAGATACTGAGAGACAAATGGGTATGAAAAGAGTGAGGTGAAAAAGAGAGAAAATGTGTGGAAAAGATGTGATTGATTAAAAGCTTAAAAAAAAAACAAAAAAAAAAGGTGTTACAAATTCCGAACTCACATCCTTGGTTGAAGAAAAGCAAGCGAAAGAAGGTAAAACTGTATGATGCCAGAAAAAGAGGTTAAAAGCCAAAGTGCAATGTCAAGGAGGGCAGAAAGTCACTAATCAGTACCCAAATGTACCACACCTGACCCTGAGCCTACGTTACAAGCCAATAAAGTCCTATAGTGATCCTAGAATCTAGTTTGGAGAGTCTAAGCAGTGAAAATAAGGGCAAGCTTATGGCATAAAACACTAATTGTATTTGAAATTACTTCTGAGCGTGAGTGTTGAATAAATCCTTACACCATAGATAACATCCAATATTTGTGAAAGAAAGGATTTCGTTTGAAGTAAGGGCACAAGTTACATTGTCGGAAAGTTGGTGATAGTGATAGTGATAGGGTGCAAGTTGTGTGTTAGTTGGTCGATCTGTGTCATAGTTTGATCTGCATTAATTAGCTTGTCGAGTCTAAAATAATGAAGTTGCATCTACAAAGTAAGGGGGGGTAGAGAGCCATGTGATTGCTTGGGTTTGAAATGCTTACTTCTACACAAGAGTCGTTTAGAGTTGTATTGCGTCACTTGAGGACAAACAACGAATTTAAGTTGAGGGTGTTGATATACCGTGAGTTTACGGTATTTCTAATACATTTAACTTACAAGTTGTGTGTGTCTAGGGCCTTATCGTATTGGTTTTTTATGTGTTTTATCATGTTTTTGCAGGAAAGATGTTCAGGCATAGAAGTATTGAGACAACTGATCAGATTGCAGAAAAAGAGCATTCACGGAGCCGATCTACGGACCGTAGTTCCATTGACGGTCCGTAGGTGATGATCGTAGATCAGCAGCCAAGTGACGGATGACAAATCAGGGAAATCTGACCAAGTGTGGAACCACGGTGTCAATCGACGATCAGTGGATCATCCTACGGACCGTACTGTCAAATCGTAGAAAGAGACAAAGAGGGTTCCAGTACCTGATTTTTGAAGATTCTAAGTATGGAGCTACGGAGGGTATCGACGGACCGTGAATAAATCTACGGACCATACTGTATGTCCGTCGTTTGCTTCAGAGAGGCTGGTTTTGAGAGCTCAAATATTTTCCAAGTCCTGGCTTACGAAGGGACTTACGGACCATAGATCAATCGACGGTCCGTAAGTCGATCTCGTGGATTGAAGACGCGTACACGAACAGACTTTCCTTAAATTGTTTCCTTTTAAATTAGGATTTGTTTTTCTATAAATAGGGCATGTAAACCTCGTTTTTGGGGGGTTGGAGATTATTATTCTAGTTTTAATTTTTGACTTTGGAGATTGAATTACAATTTTTGGCAATTATTAATTTTACAAGTTCGTTTTGAAGATTTTTGGCTTTGCAACTCAAGTTGAATTTCTGGATTTATTATTCTCTTTACGTAAGTTCATGATTTCTTTATCTAAAATTATGAATTGTGTTCTTGCTGATATGAGTAACTAAATCTACAACTAGGGTTGTGGGAACCATGAGCGATTAACAAAATATGAATAGTAAATAAGCAATTTGTGAATAGTGTTTTGCATGTATTGATAATTCTTTCGTTTATAAATCTTTTTAACGGTGGCCAACGTTAGAACTCGCCTTGTTGCTACTTGCCGGATCAAGGAGGTAATCAACAAGAAAAGAATTATCAACATAGATTTAGTGTGATACTATCTAATAGACTAGTGTCGATTGGTGCGAAGTAATAACTAAGCCAAACATCGATTATGATGTCTAATATGAGGTAAATGTAAGGGTTAGTAAAGTATACACACGTAGCCGGACCAAGGTGCGGGGTGAAATTCTCTAGATGCCGGATCAAGGATTTAGAGATACCTAACTTATCACTTTGCATGTAATACACTAGGAAGGGATTCTTTGTTACTAGGATTATTGCGTTATGAGCTTATGGGGAACACGTATACCCTAGTTATTTCTCTCATCTTGATAACAACCAAAAATTGATTTTTGTCGATTACTTGATTTCTTTACTAAATTCTTATTATTTGTTTTATATACATAAACCCCCCCCCCCCTTTTTAATTATTTGTCCCTGGAAGTTCTTTGACTAATTGAATATAATTGTAGGTTAAAGTAAAGTCTAAATCATTTTTCCTTGTGGGATCGACCCCAACCTACAAGTTGGGTTCTTTACTTGATAACGATCGCTTATACTTTTGTAAGAAAGTGTAATTTGAGCGTATCAGTTACCAACGCTAGGTTTTCTGATTCATGTTCATTAAGTCAAGACACATTCATTGGCTGTTTATGAAAGGAATGTCATAAGCCTACCGATTCATAGTCATCATGTCAATACACATTCATTATACAAGAGAGGATGTCTACGCCTACCAACTCATGATACAACATTCAAGCTCACATTCATCAACACAAGAAAAGGATGCCTTAAGCCTACCAATTCAATATACATCAATACATAGGAGAACCCTTCACATTTCATCATCAACATTCATAAGTGCATAATTGAGAATAGCCTTCAATAATAGCACAATTACATTCTAAACATGACTATACACTTTCATTGATTTTACATGCATATCCTTCAATTGCTTATCATATATAGATCCTTCATATATAGAGATACAAGGAAGATATCCATCAATTCAAGACCACCACATACATAGTAAATAAACACCTCCACCTTTCAAGTTGATCAACATCTAATTCACAATTCTAATTCAACAAGTAATTGATCATAACTTGTCCTTCAAGGGTCATACTTGTAATATCTCGTACCTATAAATGACTAGAAAGAGTTTAAAATATAAAAATACTGATTTTTGGAATGAATAAGAAAATCTGGAAAATTGTCTAAGTTAGAAAAATGAGTTTTGGTCATTTTCCAATGGCCATAACTCCTAGCTCAGGATGAGTTAGGAGTATTTCTTGATATGGTTGGAAATACCTTGGGAATATCTTTCCAACGCCGTCGAGTTTGCACAATTTCAACATCGTATGAATGCGATATGCCTTTCGGAAGTTGGGCTATTGGATTGAGAAAAGTCCCAATCCAGATTTAAGGGAGGGGAAAGTAGTTTTTTCTTTAATTAATTTCCTAATTCATTTTTAGGGACTTATTGGGGTAGAAACATGACTTAGTCAGTTTGGAGAATTGAGAAATACGCTTAGGGCTTGGAGAAGAGAGAAAAGAAGAAAGAAAAGGAGAAAAGCCAAGATTTCGCCAAGAATGTCAAGCGTTTGGAGTGGAATTCGTCGGGGGTGATCCCTATTAAGGTATGTGAGATTTCTTTCATTTTGGGTTAGTTCACCCACACACTAACTTGTTTCAATTCAGCGATTTGGAGTTGTTTACATGTTAAGAAGTGAAGTTCTTGAAGAACAATTGTCAAAATTCTTGTTGGTTGAGTTGTTGATGCTTGGGGGTTGATTTGATTCATGTTTCCGGGCTATTTTTCGAGTTAGATTGGTTGTGTATTGAGGGTACAATTGATCCTAAGTGTTTGGGGAAAGAACTAGGGAAGATTTGAGGGTTTAGAGATGAAAAACGGAGAAGAAAAGTCAAAAAACCTGGGAAAGGGGGTGGGGGGTCGCGCCAACCAATGCGCCCCAAAAGGGGCTTTGAAGTTCACCCCTTGGGGTGACGCGCCAGCCAGAGCGCCCCAACCGCTTCTCTGACGTTTGAAGGTTGGCGCCTCTCAGAGCGCTAGGGACGCCAGTTCTCCCCATTCGTCCCCCACCTTCTTGTACCTGTTCCTAAGTGATGTACCTATGTTTCCTAGTCTATTCCAATACTCTAAAGTACATCTAAACATCATGAAATCATCCATAAACATGAGATCATGAACCTTGAATCCATAATTCAATTCAAGGAAAGTTAAGTTCAAAGTCAAGTGTTGATATCCAATTTTGACCGACCTTTAGCAATTTCAGAAATGCTATCCGATTAAATACGCATTTTAAAATATATTTTGAGTTCTAAAATTTTAATTGATTTTGTCAAAAATTGTACATTTTAGTATGCATGCTTTATAAAATTATTGTAAATATTATTAAGATATTTTTTAAAATTATTAGTAAAACAAAAAGTAATTATTTTATTCAAATGTTTTAAAATTTAAGTGATGTTAATTATATAAAAATATTATGATATTTGTAGTATTTTAATTGAATAGCATTTTCTTTAAAATTTCCTCAAAATCATTTAATTTGTAGCCCATTTTCTTCTAATTAATTCCAATTCTAGCCTATTCAATCCAATTTGTATTTCAATTATAGCCATCCTTTTATTGCAATTCTAGCCTAATTTTATTGCAATTTTGGCCATTCTAAATCCATTACAACGCCTATCTCATCCGTCCATCTTTTAAGTTAAATCCTAGCCCTTCATCTCCAATTAAATCAATGGTTCTGATCGATTCTCCTCAACCTTCCTATTTTAATATCTAAAACTCCTAACCCTAAAACAATTCATTTTTTCTCTCCTCTCTTCTCCTAGCCGCAGCCCCTTTTATCTCTCCCCCTCGTCGTCGCTCCACCTCTCTTCGTCCCCCTCCTCACTCTCCTTTGGCGGACGAAGCAAGCAGCGAAAGCTGCTGTCCGACCAGCAGCTCCAAGAGGTGAGCAGCGATGGCGAGGCAGGGAACAGCGGCTCCGGTGAAGCTCACTCCGGCCAGCAGCTGGTGAATGCCAGACGACACCAGCTCCAACAGCAGCAGCGCCCGGCAAGACACACGGCAACAACTAGCAGCCGCCGACGAAGCAACACGGTGGCGGAAAGAACACCACAAGCCAATGACCGTCGAACTCCAACAGTCGGCGAGAGCCATCGGAGAGCAGTCACGCGGATAGCAACGCCACCTCTGCTCCCCTCTCCTCCGACAAATTTCAAGGAGTTCAACAATAACAAGCACCATGGTCACTTTTCGACAAGAGGTCTAGAGGTTAAACACCTTATTTTTAATTTTTTTAAGGTGTTATTCGGATAGAGATAGATTTGTTCAGATTTGTCTAGGTATGATTTTCTAAACATCCTGTTATGCCTCTTCTATTACTTGTTCTTGTTTTCTCTACGAAATTATTTTCAAAATATGATTTTTCCATCATTTTTGTGTAAATGCGTGTATGAGTTTTGGCTTCATCATAACCTCAAGATTAGTGTATTTGCATGATACTCCATTATAGTTCAGCCTTGTTGAGATATCATTATGCCTAGACCTGTCTGAAATGTTCAATGCTTTACTATTGCTCATAGTTCGGTTGAATATTACATGTTCTTATATGAAATGGTATTAATGTGTAGTTGTTGCTTTTGGCCAGCGAGTAATATCTTGATTTCCTCTGACTATGCTAATTTATTTATAATGGTTGGCATATTGATCTCGTAATCTGGTACTCCATTTTGTTTATTTATTTTATTAGTGGATTACTGCATATGTGAATTTATTTGTCAACAACTCTATTTGGCTACGTATGGTAAGTATACAGCTATTCAATTTTGTTTGTTTATATTTATGGAAATCTTGAACGTGATGATACTCTGAATTGATCATGCCCTTCATTTTTTTTTAGTAATAACTTAATTGTGGCTTAAATTGAGGTTGATTAACTGAATTACTTAACTTTAGAATTTGCTTATTGTAAGCATATATTATCATTAACTTTGATTGATTTGCTAATGATCCTCATAATTGATTAAGTTAGCATTTGACAGATTCCAACATTTTGGCTGATTATGGTAAATTATTTTAATATATGAATATTGTGTTGGGCTGTAATTGTGTCCTGCCTTAATTAAATGCTTGTCTGCTTGATTATATAGTCATGGGTGCTTTAAATTAGCCTTCTTGCTGTAATTATATTAAAATCAACTGCTACTTGATTACATATTGGGTAAAAATCGATTGATTTTATTCATTATTTATTTAAGGAAAATAATTCTAAATGTCTCCTTAATTATTTCTTTTCCTTTTATGTTGTGCCCTCTCTTTTATATATAAATAAGGTTCATAATTCCTTATAACACACGGTGGAACACCTCTACACTCTCACATCCTAACTTTGGCTCACATACTAAATTACTAAAAAATATATTACTCTTTACTGGGAAAGATTTTTCGTTGAACTTTAAAGAAGTATTTTGCTGTGTTCGAATCAAATAGTGTGGAATCAACTTGTCTTCATTGCTGATATATTTTAACTACTTAACCGGTTGGTGCTCTTCATATATGTATTTAATTTTTGTTCTTGCGTCACTATTTAGCTACTTGTTATGCATAAGTCCAAAAATGGATAATAATAGATAAAAAGAAGCATCCGGGTTAGTTTCCTTATCCCTCACTCCGATGCGTGGTTTTATATGACTTGGTGAAATTCGTGTGTTTGGTATAAATTATTTTATGTGTCTATCTAATAGTTATTATCATGCTATGATCTCGTGTTGGGTTTTATTCTGTTAAACAGGTTTTGAATTTGAAGTTCAAATCGAAGAGTCGCTATGAGATGAGATTACTTAATTTCTGTTTTTTTTACTTTGTATTTATTATTTATTGCAGTTTTAATAATCTTGTAGCAACTCTAACTCCATTATATACGTGAAGTATTTGGGGGATCATCTAACGGGGAAGGGAATATGTGATAATTGTTTCCTTTTTCTTAGTTTTATTTTTACTATGTGTGATTGTTATGAATAATCTACCTATTGCTAGAGCTGTAAATCTGGAAAGCGTGTCAGAATATCGCAATAATTGACTTAAAATCAATCCTTTGCTTGTACAATGTGTCTTGTTTTAAAACCAATCAACTCGTAATAAATTCAAGTATTTGCACAATCTACTTTTCTGAATATTTTTGCAGCATCTTAATTAGTTAACTTGAATCAATTAAAGTTTAAAGGGATTTAAGCAATCGCTGCATGTTGACTAACCAGTTAAATAAACCAGATCGCTAATGAACTTTAAATAAATAAATTTTGAATTTTATTATAATCTGCTTTTTGTATTAAAATATCTTGTCAGTGTTAGATATCATTCCTATAGGGTTCATATACATTTTGATAATTTGGGCATAGTGTTTATGTATTAAGATCAGAGATTAATTTTGGCTTGTTCACTTAGAAACCATGCTTATAGGATCTAATAATTAAGTTTCACTTCTGAAATTTTGCACGTTAATGATTTTAGAATGTTTTTTTTAGAAATCATGCCCATTAGGATTTAATAAATAAAATAATATTTGACTAATCAAGAAATATTTTCAGCATGTTTAATTAACTTTAAGATGTTAATATTTCTAGTATGCTAATAACTAAATAAAGTCTGCCTATGACGATTTTCTATATATTTAAGAGAAAATCAGCATAATACTATTTTCTCATTTTAAATCTGAAATGTTTTAAAACAAAATCTACTCCTAATTAAAATCTGTTACTGCTTTATAATTATTTTCTGCATCTACTAAACTGTTGCCACTTAAAATAAATTTCACATAATAGTCTAATCCGCTACTGCATTAATAACAATCTTTCTACATAAACCTGTCACTTCAGATACTTGCTGCTCCTATTAAATCTGCTCCAAATAATTAATTCCCTACGGCGTAATTAACTGTTTCACCATTTGAAATCAGCTACTGGTTATTTTCTGCATATAATAAATTAGCTGCTACTCGGAATTTTTTTTTGTCATAATAATTAAAGCTGCTATCATTTTTTTTATAAATGTTTCTGCATCTGTGATCACCTTTTCGCTATGCTTTTAAAAAAAAGTTAGTAAAATTACTTTCTGCACTTATATAATTTTCCGCCCCTTTAAAATTAATTAATTTTATGTACGCTTATATGTTCGCACACTTAGCATGCGACCTTTTCACTATATTTGTGTTTACCAACATGTTAATGAAAATCTAGAGGTCAATATGAGACCTGATGTGCTAAATGTTCGTCCTAATTGTTTGACTTGGTATCTAGGTGAGCCTATTATATTTTATCTTTGTCTAAATTCACCCTAATAGCAGTCCAATGCCTCTTGGACCTTACGTGGGAACGCTAGACACCCTTTTAGAGACAAAAAGCATGCGATGGTGGGGTAGGGGTAGTTTAGGCCCTATGGATATGATGACATCGACTCAGGCTTAAAGTGACAAACCTTGGTTTTGTCTGTCCCTACACGAAAGCCTATCGAAAATAAAGAAAAGTCGAGTATTGATCCTAAAGTCCTTCAGAGAGTCTCTCTTTCCTTCTCCCTTTTATATGTTTATAATAATTATATTTATTTGGGTAGTTTTAATAAAAATAAAATTTGATTGTCCTATTTGATTGTGTAAGTTCTGTCTTCTCACTTATCTTCTATAAATTGTTTCATGTTCAATATATATATTTAATGTTATCACTTAGTTTTGCATATTTAATTAAATAATAAATAAATAAATTGATCTTAATTATTTAATATTAGTTATCACTTAGCAATCATGTTTAATAAATAATAATAAATGAAGTGACCTTAAATGCTACTTGTAACCCCCACATAAATTGCATGAGACACAGCCAGGACCCACATTTGTGGACCTCGAGGGATGCCTAACACCTTCCCCTCGAGGTAACTCAAACCCTTACCCTGATCTCTGATTCGTTGACCTTAGTTAGATTTAGCTAGGTTAGATAGGCGCCCTAACGCGCCTTAATTCGTTAAGTGGCGACTCTTCAATCACCCAAAGCCCAAAAGAGTTGTTAGGACGTGCACCAAGACTCGTTTTGCGAAAAATGAGGCGCGACATCAAGGAAGTTAAGAGCCAAGTCTAGAAGCTAAGGAGCAAGTCAGAACAAAGTTTCTTAAAGTTTCCAAGGGTTTTTACCAATGTTTTAACGTCGTTTTAAGATTTAAGTTTTAAAGTTAAGCAAGAGTAAAGCTATGGTTTGAAGTTATTTTCTTCAAAGAGGTATATGGGGACTGTGTATTCCCAAAGAAGTTTAAAAGAAATGTTTTCACATTTAAACAAGATTGGAAATTGAGATTTCCAATGAGCCTTCGGGCTAGTTTTCAGAAAAGAGTAATCGCTTTCTAAATGAAGCAAGAAGGGAAACTGAGATTTCCAAGATAGCTTTTGAGCTAAGTTTTTTGAGCACTAATCTCAAATCACAGAAAGAAGTATGTTTTAAAGACATAAGAGCTAGTATATTTTGGGAGTAGTATTGAGCACCGAATTGAGGGAGCATTCAAATAACCCACAGCCCTCATAGAACCATGTAGCCACCATGGGTAGAAAAGGATCATACTTTTTAGATGAATCCTTTTCAAGATAGACTAGTGGATCCATTAGGCAGTTCAGGTTCTATACCTTTGGCCGGGTATAGGATGCTCTGGCAGCGTGAGGTTGATCGTTGTATCATCACTATAGCTCTTATGTGATGGTTGTCGGTTAGAGAAACTCCCACAACAGTTATTGTATTTTTATATACATCAGTTCATTTGTATTCTACATACATCTTAGATTTATTGTATCTTTGCATACACACAGAGTTTATAACATGTTTTTAACTAGCTTTTCTTTATACTACACTTGTTTTAAATTGCTTTATATTGAAATGAGTCAGTCAGGTTGAGTTGAGTTGAGCCAGGTAAGTCCTTCAGTTTCTTCCAGATTCCTTTTCTAGCCTGTATTGTTAGCATTTCAACTCGCATACTCGTACATTTGATGTACTGATGTCAGTTGGCCTGCATCGTCTTATGATGCAGACGCAGGTAACCAAGATCAACATCCAGCGCCTCATTGATCCAACTTGAGCATTCAGAGTCTGTTGGTGAGCCTCCTTGCATTCCGGATGACTCTTTTATTCGCTTTCCAGTTTAGTTCATTCGAATGTTGTGGGGTTTGTCCCAACATCTATCTTAGTTATTTTAGAGGCTTCATAGACAGTCAGTAGTTCATTAGTCTTTACGTTATTCATTCAGATGTTGTTTAAAGACTAAGTTGTCATTTTGGCTAAGATGTTATTTCTTTAAGTTATTGTTTAAACTTATTATGTTGAGTAATTCTTCCGCTAAGTTCAAAAATCCAGGCCAAGGGTTCGCTTGGGATGAGCGATGGTCTTCAAGTGCCAGTCCCACCCAAGGTGTTGGCTCGGGGCGCAACAATACTTTCAAATCACCACACACCAATAATTTACTACAATTAGGGCATGGGTAATGATATACTTTAATAGTTCAAAGCAATTCAATCATATTCAATTCATATACATTCATCATTAACAAACCCACTTCATAAAGGCACAATTTAGGAATTGAAGAAACTCATGGGTTCTTGGAGTATTTTCACCATAAATCATCAATTAAACACTAATTCATTCATAATTTGTCATTAGTAAACCATTAAAATACTATTTTAGATTTCATTATTCAAATTCCCCAAATCAAAACCCCTCCCTCTCTAAATATCTTCTCTCTAGAACTCCATTGAAAACCAAGAGAAGAAGAAGACTTAGGGCTTGAAGAGGAAGGATAATTGAGTGGATTTTTGTAGAGGTGATCCTTCATCTAGGGGTAGCTTTCACACCTAGAGACCATATATAAACACATGCACATAAATATTATTAATTTTGAATTCCCTTTTTTTTTTAGTTCTTGTATACTATTTGTTTTTAGTACATAATTTTAAAAGCTATTAAGAGTATACATTCACACAATAATATTATTGTTGTCGACACCCAATTTTGAACCTCCACAATATAAATTAATCATCGGGCTTCTTCAATTTCAAGCGATTTAAAATAATTAGTTTTAGAAATTTTTCAAAAAAAAAATTAATAATATAGTTCGCAAGTTATTTTAAATAGTCTTGTCACTTTTTATAATTTTTAGATAATATATATGTTTCACATAATTATGTATATAATTAGTATATTTTATGAATATTCAAAACTCGTACCAAAAAGATTTTGTTTTAATTAAATATTTGGTTTATTAGTTTAGTTATATAATAGTTTATATCTTAAATTATTTAGTTCATATTTGAGTTAATTAATTTATTTCGTTAAGATTAAGGAGCTCATTAATTAATTATATTAAATTCATCATATTTAATTATTAGTCGAATTTACTGATTTAATCAATTCGGCTAAGTTCTTAATTTTGATTGGCTATAAGTGAAATTCAGTTGGCCAAGTCTTAAATTCAAGTCTAGCCATTTCACTCCACTTTTTAAAAAACTCTCTTTTAGGTCAATTTTGGGCCTTTTACAGCCCTTTCCAGAAGCCCAATTTCCTTGTTTTCCTCCCAATTAGCAGCCTCCATTAACACAGGCCCAAACATATTACAACCAGTAACACAGACATACAACATACGTGTACAATAACCCAAAATTGACCCCTCTGCGTCTTTTTCTCCAGCAGTATGCGACCCGACCCAAACAACTTTATACCCGTCTTCTTCCTCTGCTTCACGTGACAATCGAAATCCAGCGAGCAAATCGCGCTGCAAACCCAAAGTCACAAGCGATCAGAAACCAACCCCGGGATGCCTTTTTCTTTGCAAAGAAACCAGCGCCCTCATCCAACTACTTTGCGAACCCATACCCTAGTAGCCTCAACGTCAAACCCTCACGTCCCCTTTTTCCCCCTTTCGCGAAAGTCACTGTATTTCTCATCCCTTCCATTGTTGCCTCAAAAAGGAACAGGTAGATTCAAAATTCAAATGGATTATACTCCCCCCCCCCCCCCTAAATTTCCCTTTCACTCCTCTATAAATAGCCTATTTAGTTTTCATTCAAGCGATGCAAAAAGAGGGCAGAGTTTGAGTGAGAGTTTTCGGCAAATAGTCGCTTTACACTTTAGAATTTCATATTTAGTCCTTTGATTCTAAATTTTGAAAGGTAGTCACTCTAGTTCTGCCCAGATTTCTTGTTTGCTAGTCATATTTGGATTTTGTGGTGGAAGTCGCTACCCTCTTAAGCTCGTCATCCCAGCTCGCTGCTCCAAGAAAGGTAATTTCGCCCCCTTTTACATTCTGATTCGATACATCGTTATGTGTTCATTTTTTTATATGAGTTCTATTATTAAGTGTGGTTAGTTCCTTGTCTTAATGTTTATTCCTCTTTAGCGTAGCTTTCCCCTGATTCTTGGACAGTGAACATGAGTAAATACTAATAAGGCTAGCTATCTCCATTTAATTTTGTTCGAAATCTTCTGTTGTTCATTTGGTCTCAGTTTAGAGGGTTTACTGTACAGTTTTGCTTCTTCAGTGTCCTTTGGTTATCCGCTTTGTTGTTTTAAATTGTCGTAATAGTTTCTTATCATGTTTACCTGATCTCGTAGTATCTACTTTCGTTCTTGCTCGACTCGAACATTATCCATATCCCTTTGTGTTTTCAACTTGCGATATCATGTTTGTAATTCACCTTAGTCTAGTTTTAATTTGGTTTGTATGCTTGTAGTTGGTCTTTTCCTAAATATGTGTCTTGCCTTTCACATTCCGTCTTCGAAATGAGGTTGCAAAATATCTGATTGTTGTCTTTCGTTTAAGTGTAGCTCTATTTTTTTTTCATGTTAATCATTAGCCAAAATAGGAAAATTTTATTCAATATTGTTGTTGTTCTTTTTAAGTACCCGTTTTCATGTTGATATGCTTCTTCATAATTTGAGATACGCTATAGTATTGTGTAAGTCCATTTTCATGTTGGTGTAAGTTAAAAGTGTGTTTTTTTTAGCATAATCTTGTCATGCTTCCTTCGATTTAGCCATCATATAGGTATGTCTGATAAGCATGAATGCTACTTGAAGGCTGTTTGATATCATGATCATGCTTTCATTTAACTTCCTTGTCAAGTCCCTTAGTTATAGCTTCCATTGTTTGGTTGGAAAAATTGTTAACTTAACTCATAGTCTTATTATTCACATACTTTCGAACATACATCGAGTCCTATGTGCTAAGGCTGTTTGAATTGATAATGCGACTGGTTCGAAATGCTACTTTCATGAACATGTTGTAGATTTTGATAAGTTGTTTGCTACTACTAATTTGCATGGGAAGTTACTGTAATAAAAAAGATTAGGTCTTGTTTCACTCCTCGTCTTATAAATTGACTTCTCCTGCTAAAGTAATCAGCTTGAATGCCTTATCGCAATAATATTTGTTTAAGGCAGCTGTGACACTAGCTTTAATGTGTTTATTTCGAGTAAAAGGGGGCTGTTCAAGTTCAAAGTTGTGGGTTGTTTAATGTGTATAGCTACTGATCAAATCTCCTCTTCTCTGTTATACTTTAAAAAAATGTTTATTTGTGGCTTGGTTTCATAGTAATCACTGCCTCAATTCAGATTATCCTTACTAATTCTATGTGAGTAACTTCCTTCACATGTCATTTGAATTCCTGATGCATCTGTTTGCCTTAAAATATATATATATATACGTCAATCGGTTAAATAGGAGCTTTCTTGTGTTTTGTTTAAGACCATGTCCTAAGATTTGCCTGGAGTATGAGTTTGTTGATGTTAATATTTCAAATATACTATGCTGACCTCTTTTAGTATAATATGAGTTGTCGTGGCTATATTACATCGTGTCGGGTCTCTTAGTTTGTTCATTTTTAAATTAAGGGAGCAAGTTTGTGTTTGTCGATGGTTTTGACATGTAAACAAGACTATGCCGACTTATGTTGAGTGGTTGTTTGAGTTCATTTATTTTTCTTGGATTGGATATGCCTAATCACCATTTTGTTGGTGTTGTCATAGTTAGATACTACCTTGTATTGTTGTTGGTTTTTTTCTTGTTTAATGCACTATGAAAGTACTGGGTAGGTTACAAGATTTAAGTTGTGATTTGTTCTTTTTTTTTGTTAAAATATATATATATATATATATTGTTGCCTTCAAGTATTTGGGTTGTGAGACAACATAAATGATTATTTTCCTCCATAGCCTTTTTGCCAGAATATAGTTGTATGTGGCCATAATTTTTTTTAGTTCACTGTTGATCTTGCTTTGCCTCACTTAATCGATGTTATATCTTTCTACTTAGTTAAGAAGCTCATTTAATTAATTGGCTTGTTTTAATCTTAATTAACTGCTGTAATCATTTCATTTCTTTGGATATAAGCCCTTCGTTTTTTTGTTTAGAAGTGCTTTTATTTTTGCAATTATGTTCGTATCTCCTAAAGTGATTTATGTGTTTACTTATATCTTGGATTGATTACTTGATTTGTCATTTTGTTGGAATTTTATCTCTATTCTAATTCTTGGTTATCTTTTTGTTGCATAAAATCTGCCGAAGTCCTCACGGACTCAATCTTTGCATTTCGGATGGGCCGTAAAGACCCAAAATTCTTTTATCGAGTCAGCCCCTATATATTCGGAAGTTGTTACAGGTCCCGGAGACCCAACACTGCTGGAAATTAGTTCACAAATGTTCAAAAGCCCAAGAAATGGGCTGTACACATATTGTATACAGCAGTATACACTCATTATACAGCAATATACAGCTCAAAAACACAAAACTACAGGGCTAAGGCGAAATACAGGTGTTTGGAAGCAGGAGATACATGGAAAGAGCTGATATACATATCGATATACACTGATATACAGTCAATGTATACAAAAATGGGATTGGGTTAAAACCCAAAAACTTGCAGCGAAGTTGGCCCAAAAAGGGGCCCAATTTCATTATCTCTTTTACTCTCCTAATTGTTTTGATTATGTCTAACTAATTTTATTTAACTCTTACTTTAAAATTGTTAGTTAACTCAATTAAATCCCCAAAAGATGAACTATATTCTTTATGTTAAGATTTTAATAAAATTTCAATTTTATCAACTCTTGTATATTTTACATAATTAAATATTGTTTTAGTTAAAACTTTCATTAGTCTTTAGTTAGTTTAAAATGATTTCTTGGTTTATCGACTAAATTAGTTCAAATTATTATGAGTCAAATAAATTTTAATTAATCTAGTTTGTTAAAATTCTAACCACTTGCACTTTAATTCGAATGTTTCGTTCTAGGTCCCTTTCTCTAATAAATAAATAATAAAATATGTCATTTATTTAATTATTTTCTCGAAGTAAATCAAATATTGTAAGTTATTTTTTTTTATGCTAAATCATTATTTTCCTAAAAATAGTCAAATATATTTTAGTCAAGTCGCAGGTCAACCGAATGTTAGCAGGCACTTCTAATGCTTAAATCTTTCTCGAAGTGTAAATTGAATCCCGAACCTCCTTTGGTATTTTCAAATGATTTTTTTGTTTAAATCTTTGAAAATGATAAGATTTCTTAATTTCTTTAAAAAATTAAGTGGCGACTCTTTTCTAAGTATTTCTCTTAAAATGTTTTATACTTAGAACATTTCAGAAAGTGATTTTTCTAAAGGTTAATAAAATTACGGTGTAACAATTGTTTATAAGAGTAAGGACTAGTTCTAGTTAATAAGAGGTTAAACATTTGTTTGCAATACATCATATTGGATGTTGATTTAAAACTTTAAAAATTAATATGAAGATTTGAGTTGTTTAATTTAAAGTTCTAAAATATTCTTGATAAAAAGCAAATAGTGTTTTTTTCAAAAAAAAATTATAGTTTATAATGTTCAATATGTGTTTTAAGTGAAATTAAAATCATAAATTCACTATTTAGTACACATCCTATAATTGTAATGGAAAACCAATAAGAAGTTTCCATGTAGCAAAAAAAAAGAGAAGCATATTACAAAAAGTAGAAGCCCTAAATTATAAGCTACGAGGACAGAAAAACAACTTTTTCTGAAGGTATTTCTTTCTACTTCATCTGTATATGAGTTAGCCACTATTTTATTGAATTTCTTTAGACGATATTATATTACTAGACAGAATGAGCCCGTGCAAGTATGGGCCCAATATTTGTTACTTTGTTTGTCTCAATTTATCTAGGTTATTTATAATAATTTAAATATAATTTTTAAATAATATATGTTACGTCTCTTGTTTCAATTTATGTAGAACGTGTGAAATTTCGAGAGCTAATCACATTTTAATATGTTTTTCAAATATTTGAAGCTGTTAATTATTGTGATTTATAGAACCCTTAGCGTAATTTTAAAATAATATATATTACTCATCCAATCTCAATTATGCAGTACATATGAAATTTCGAGAGTTGGTTGATTTCTTAGTACTATTTACATAATTTTCAAATAATATATGTTACTCACACAATTCTGATTATGCAATACATGTGAAATTTTGAGAATTAATCAAATTTTTAGTATAATTTTGAATTATTAATTATTATAATTTTTATAGTATTTTTTTTTTTTTTGTAAATTTCAAATAATATATGTTAATCTCTGTCCCAATCTATGTGATCACATGCCAAATTTTGAGAGTCAACCAAATTTTTAATATGTTTTTAGAATATTTTAGATGTTAATTATTGTGATTTATAATGCAATTTTTTTGTAATTTAAAAAAAAAGTTCCTCTCTTTGTAAATTCTAAAAATAGACCCTTAGGCCTTAGCTCCTCTTCTACTCTTTTTTTTTAAAAAAATTTTAAAAAAGTATGTTCGTTTTTCTGTAAATTTGAAAACATGATCCAAACTCCTTTTCTATTCCTTTTTCATAAATTTTAAAAATAAGTTTCCCTATAAGTAAATAATGGAACTTGACCTTAAGCTCCTCCTTTTCCCACTTATTATATATATATATATTTTATAAATTAAATGCTCTAGCTCGAAACACTCATATTTTATTTTCTTTTTTCATCATTGTGTACTTTCTTCTTTCTTTTTCAAATTGAGAAAAAATTGTATATAATAGCAAACTATTAATTCAAATTAAATGTTATAACCACAGTTTGATTTAACTGTAATCCGTAGCAAACTGTTGCCATTCGCCTCTCTCCCTAAAATTCTCGCTTGCCACTCTCCCTCTCTCGCTAGCCAGTCTCTCCCTCGCCTCTCTCACTTTATACAAACACAAATGTATAAAATGTGTTTGTATAAAGCGAGAGAAAAATGTCTATACAAATACAAAATATATATATATATATATATATATATATATATATATATATATATATATTCGTCATACACACTTATAATTATACACATACATATCTTCCCCTGCCCAGTTCTCTTTTGTCTTTCTCTCTTTCTCTTTTTCTCGATTTATACAAACACAGATTATACAAATTACAATGTATAATTTGTGTCGTATAAAGCGAGAGAGAGATTTGAATACAAACGTTTTATTTCGATTCAATTGTATACAAATTCAAATTTATGCAGATATACAAACATATAAAATTGAATTGAAAGGCTACCAACGATTTATACAAACGAGAGGCTGCCATCGATTTTATACAAATCTGATGCCCCCAGTGATTTATACAATCTGATACTCCATAGCAAACATAAAGTTTTCTATGAAACGCAATTATGCAAACTATAATTATAGCATACAAATATGATTTTTATGTTTGCTAAATGTGAAAGTTGCTTTTATATTCTATGTCGAACTGTAATTTGTAACACAAAAAAAAATAATGAAGTAGGATTATTTCTTATTTCTCTTAATTGACAATGATAAATAACATTTTTCTATAGTAACACTATTTTACATCAACATATATTGTAATATGGGACTGTTGTATTCTTAGATAAAGACGCGTTCAAGAGCCTAAATGGGTGCGCTAAAAGTCATTTATTGATTCGATATATTAAGTGTACTAGATTAGGTGTTATGAATTGATTGACTATATCTATGTGGCCTTTCCCGGTATTTTTTTAAAAATCGAGTTTGAAAAAACAATTAAAATACGCGTCATTTCATTTTCCTTCCTTTGTATTTGTAATTTTGTATTATAATTATAATTCATTCTGGATCGGAGAGACCATATCCCCTAAATGCGCAACATTTAATTTTTCTTGAGTTTTTTGTCAAAAACATCCTTAAACTATACCCAAACTTAAATTATATCCTTAAAGTATCATTCTTAGCAAAAAATATCCAACAAGTATTTTAAAGTGAACAATTTTCATTCTTCTGTTAGATATCGTCAAAAAACTAAAGGATCCTATAAAAAAATGAGCAGTTCACGTGACTATCAACAAAAGTTTTTCTGCATAATTTCATTACCTGCTATAAAAAGCTCCTAAAAAAAATATTAAAAATCTTAGACACCATTGCTTACTGAAACAAAAAATGTTTGGAAGGTGTGAGGATACATGATCTGCTATTTTTCTCATTTAGTAACGGAAAGAAGTTGGAGCTTAATTATCTTTACCTTTTCCAAAGCCAAACTGTATTTAGATCAATAAATTTTTCGGCCAATTTGATAATAAAGTGATCAAAATATTGATTATGTCTCGCATTTGAGTTTCATTCTATATATTAGAAGCAGAAGTCTCCAACAAACGCCACTTCTAGCATGTTCAATTGAGAAGAAACATATTCAACTAATAATATTTTTGATATCAAATTACATGACAAAAAATGAAAAAAAAAATAGTCAAATTAAAAGATTTTGCATAATGCTAAATTCAATTACCAAAAAAGTTCACGATAGTATTTTTGACGTATCTAAGAATAATCATTACGAAAGGATGACTTAATTTTTGTGGGATCTATTAATTTTCTGATAAATTCAAGTGAAATGATGAAAATTGTTCACTTTTAAATAGTTGAAGGATGTTTTTATGCTAAGATGGCACTTTAAGGATGCAGTTTAAATTTTGAATATAATTTAAGAATGATTTTAGCCAAAAACTCAATTTTCCTTCCTTTGTATTTGTAATTTTGTATTATAATTATAATTCATTTGACCACATCCCCCTAAATTCGCAGCATTCATAGTATATTTTTCCTCTTCTCATCTTATTTCATTGAAATTTTTTTGGATGAATTTGTGTTTTTTTACCTGTAGATTTGTACATGTTTGAAAATTTTCGATATTTTTTTGTTTTATTTGGAGAAAGTTCATCTAATTGGAGCTAATAACCTTCGCATTTCTGAGATCTGAAGGATCTGAACTTTTGAATTGTGTTAATGTGTTATGATCTGATGGCTTTGATATTTGATTTTTCGGATCCGATCCGATCGAGTAGGTTTTTTGTCCAGATGATAGGAAAAAGAAGTTGAATTTGTGCTGAGAATATAAGATTAGTGTATTTCTTCCCTAATTTGGGTACATGTAAGTTTAAGTTATGCCTAAAAAAATATTAGGTAATTCTTTTCATATGTCCTAGCTTTGATTGACAGAGTTACCTGGTTCTTGTTGCTGGAATTAGTCGAGGTGCTCAAAAGGTGGCCGCCGAGCCATCCTAAAAAACACTATGCATAAACATTTTGTGACCTTAGATTTTAGTATTCATTTGACTAGTTAGTGTAGCTGGTATTATAACAAGTACTCCCTCTGTCCCTAATTACTTGTTCACTTTTGATTTGACACAGTTCTTAAGAAAATAATTAATAACATAGTGAGTTTACCATTTTACCCCTATTAATTATTAAGTGGATGAAAAGTTCTACATTTTTCAAAATAATTAGTCATTTGATTGAGGGTATAATAAATAAAAAGAATTTGTCCTTTCTTGATTTGTCAAAATAGACAAGTAATTAGGGACAACTATAAAAAAAAATGGACAAGTAATTAGGGACAGAGAAAGTACTTGCTTGTATTTGAACTGTACCAGTTGTAGTTAGCAATTCTAGGTCGAAGGTGCAGTATAGAAGTTAGCGGGGGCAAGAATGATGAATAATTGATACACCATTTTTATTGCATAGTCTGTGTATGGTAAGTCTGCATGGATCCCAAGAAATTAGTTCGATCAAGACAATATCCTTCCAAGTTTATACCTTCACATTGGCTCTCCATGACCATACTATCTCAAGTGACCTCTCATTTAATTGTTGACCTTTGGGGGAAGAAGTCCATGGGACCTCTCCTTCGAGGGCGTCTAGATAATGGAACGTTATTCCTTTGTAATGCTTGAAGTAAGCAAAGTCACAAAGTTGGCAGACTATGCTTAGTAGAGCTCAAACCCAAAAACAGACTTGTGGGACATCCTACTCTCCTCAGACTCCACTTATAAAATTACACTAGATATGATGATGGTGGGTAAGCTCTACTTTGTCCACAGAGAGGGCTAGAGACATTCAGATAATATACATACGATATAATATATAAATATTACTAATATAAAACATAAATAAAATAAAAACGTTATTACATAAAAACAAAATAATAAAAATCAACTAAACCTATGAGATATGTTAATTAATTAATAAGGGATATGTTGATAAATATGTACATATGTAAGGGATATTTTACTCTTAAAAAAAATAATTTTCTAATTTTACTTCTGTATTTTTTTTTAAAAGCAAAAATATATGTACGTATGTAAGGGATATTTTAGTCTTAAAAATATTAATTTTCTAATTCTTTAAAAAAAGCAGAAATTTTTCGCTTCTTTCTAAAAGCAGAAAAATTACGTCTGCTTCCATTTAAAAAGCAGTTTTAAGAATTTGTCGAACACTTAATTTCTCAAAATAAGTATTTTTTTTTTTTTAAAAAAAGAAAAGAACGCCTGGCCTCCAATAGTAATGTCCAACATGCTCTTTGTTGGAAAACAAAATTTCATATTAGCTTTGAATAATAGATACCCTCCACCCCATCATATCAATTTTATCCTTGATATTTTAATTTTTCATCTCTACAATATCTTTTTGTATCATAACATAATATTTTGTTTCTTATTTTATGTACTTATAAATTTTTATTTAGGTTCATTTTAACATTATAAATAGAATAATAATTTTATGAATTTACTACAAAATCAAACACTATATTATTATTATTTAAATTATATGTATTAAGTAAATATATACATTTAAATCCTACTCATCTCTTATTATCTTCTATTATTATCTGTATAGATAAACGAGTTATGATTATTTATAATGAAATATTTCTAATTATATAATTCAAAATTTGTTTACAATACAAATAGATATTGATTTTTTAGGAATTTGTTATAAAATACCCCATCATTCATTTTTATTTGTCATAGTTTGACTTGGCATATTAAAAAATAATTATTGATATAGATATTTTATCAAATTATCCCTATTAGTTGTCTTGAAAAATATCTATTTAATGTTGAGGATAAAATATGAAAAAAAATTATTATCTTTTTTGTCAAAAATGACAAAATATATTTTTTAGGAATAAGTGACAAAGATAGGGAGTAAATATATATCTATTGGAGTATAAAATGTCATTAGTTTGCCAAAAGTGTTCTAGATTACGTTGTCATGATTTGATTGGCCACAGTTATGTGGCCTCTCCACGTATAATAAATCAAAGCTTTAAAAGTCCAACTTACTAGAATACCGATTAAACAAACGGGTCAAAATATTTCTCATCCATTTTCCCTAATTTTCAGCATTCTTAAGGTATTTTTCTCCTTTTCTAACTTCATTTGATTAATTTTTTTTTTCATTTTTTGTAATGAATTTGTTTTCTTACCTGCAGATTTAATTAGATTTGTACTGATTTTTTCTTGTGAATTTTTTAAATTTTAATTGGAGCAAGTTTATGTAATTGATTTGTTAACAAAAAGTGAATTTCGCATGTGTTGAGATCTGAAATCGGAAGGATCTAAACTTTTGAGTTTTGAATTGTGTTGATGTTTTATGATCGGATGGCTTTGACATTTGATATTTCGGGTCGGGTAGGGTTTTATTCAGATTTAACAAGTTTCCGGAATTTTGTGTAAACCGTGATGTCAATTTATGGTTATGATTTGCAAATTGTGCAATGATTCTACATGTATGTTTAATTTAAATTCAAACATTTTGTGATAGTCTTCGGGATTCGCTGGCTAGTTAGTGTAGTGGCGGATCCAGGATTCTCATTAAGGTGTTTGAAAAATAAAAATGCAATGATTTGAACTTGGAACTGAATCTAAATCAATTTTTTGTTTTGTATATATACATAAAAGGCTAAAAATTACTGTATATATACTGTATTATATTTTGTCGTGGGGTTTGACTGAACACTCTTGGCCACCTTTAGATCTGCCCCTGAGATCAAGCACTTGCTTAAATATAGCTGTCGTTTCCGCTCTCAATGAGAATTTCTCTTAAAACTGGATGCACTGTATTTGAGTTGTACCAGTCTTTTTTTTTTATAACCGAGAAATTCATTTGTGACCCGCCCTTTGGACCAATCACAACCTTCTAAACTCGGTGGATAATGGACCCGCCCCTCTACCCTTCTCCACTTAAATACTAGGCTTTACTTTGCATGGTGTGGGGCTTAAACCTGCGACCTAAGCCACAAATCCTTCACCTTTTAAGTTGTACCAGTCTTATAAAGGTAGTTAGCAATTCTAGGCTGAAGGTGCAGTAGAGCAGTTAGCAGGGGCAAGAATGATGAATAAACGATACATCTTTTTTTTTTATATGTAACGTTTTCTTGTCTTGAAATTTTATTCAAATGAACTTATACTAAATGGAGGTTCATAAGCTTAGTGTTTTGGAAAAATAGGTGAATTCGGCCAGCACCCTCGTGTTGCAATTGTATGATTTAGTTTGATATTAATTAAAATAAAATGAATGCTGGAGTCTCCTTGTTTCTCTGCAAACAGTCTGATTCTCCTGAGCATTTATGTATCGGCTTTTTCCCTGGCCCAATTATATCTTTGGTACATGTTACTTTTCTGCATAGGTTTCAATGTTGTATGATAATGTTGAATAGTTAATATTTTTTTGAAGTACCACACCCCACTTGTGGGATTACATATGATATGTTGTATAGTTTGAAATTCCTGAAGATCTGTAGCAAGTGAATAATTCAAAATTCTGCTATTTCACAATTTGTTTCCTGTTTGTTCCAATTGGGTGGCTTAATTCGACTTTGATGATTGAGTTGATTGCAATTGACTGGTAGTTGATGTACCTTTCTGAGAGTTTAGAGGTTGTGATGCATAAATATACAAACGCCATACTGATGCATTGTTGAAATGCCTAGATGCAATAGTTACTATCTTACCTTTGTCTATCAATTCTGCTATTATTTGATTGTATGTTGTTTACCGTCTTTAAAATGTTCACTGTGTTTGAGGACTTGCAAATGATTTCTGTGATTCTTCCCACTGAAGATTTTCTATTTAATACAATTGGAACAGTGACTAGAAATGGCTTTGGGTGGAGGTGGACCTCAAAGGGGGACTGCAGCAGCAGCTGCTGCTAACCTACGTCGAAGGAAGACCGGAGGAGCAAGTGGAGCTGCAGGAGGAGCAGGTGGTACCATGCTCCAATTCTACACTGATGATTCCCCCGGACTGAAGATATCCCCTAATGTCGTGCTTGTAATGAGTATTGGTTTCATAGCCTTTGTCGCAATCCTTCACGTCATGGGTAAGCTCTACTTTGTCCGCAGAGAAGGCTAGAGACATCTCATTACTGAGTTGGGAAATTTTTGTTGGGCAACAGCTTTCTTCGTTGAAGGAAAAACTGACATTGTAGCTTTGTTTTCTTGTTTGTTTGTCTATGCAATGAAGTTTATAGAAAAGTTTTCTAGTTATGAGTTTCTTAGAGTGTGAATGGAATTGTAACTTTAGCGGAGATGTTTTTGCTTTGCTCGCTGCATGATGCTTCTGAGCAGCTAATGCTTCCTCTTTGGTCTATTAATATCATTAAAAGTATTTTTTGTAGGGATAATTTTCATCATCTCTGTCATCACAACCACCGTCACCCTCCATCATTATAATTAAGCTTCATAGCCTTCACTATCAATTATCATCATCGCAATAATTGCTACAACATCGGACCCTTCATTATCACAATTATCACTATTATTTTGGGTGAAAATTATTTACACCGCTAACTTTGTTGGAAAACAAATTTCCATTTTGGCTTTTAATAATAGATTCCCCCTTCATACAATATCTATTTTAGCCTACATTTTAATTTTTTCATCTCTACAATGATCTTTTTGTATCATATATCATATTTTGTTTCTTACTTTATGTACTTGTAGATTTTTGTTTAGGTTCATTTTAACATTATAAATAGAATAATAATTTTATGAATTTATTACAAAATCAAACACTATCTTTTTTATTATTATCATTTAATATTATATGTATTAACTATATATATAAATCCTACTCATCTCTTATTTATATTATCTATATATAGATAAATGAGTTATGGTTATCAATAATGGAACATTTTCTAAATTCCATAATTCAAAATTTGTTTACAATACAAATGGATATATTAATTTTTATCAAACTATTCCCTATTAAATGATGTCTTAAAAATAATTAAGAAAATAATTATTTAGAGGGTGTTTGGAGTACTAAACAAAATTCGGCAAATGAAATTTATATTTATATTGAATAATGACGTATGATTTTAATAGGAGTTTATATCTTCTTATTTAGTAGAAGAATAACTTTATATATATAAAAGAGTTAAAAAAGAAAAAATAAGTGATTTAAGAAAATTATATAAAAAACATTAATGATGAGATGAAGATTAAGAAAAAACGTCAAATAAATTAGTAGTATTGATGATGATAAAAGTTAAATAAATCACTTTTTCTATTATTTAAATTTTTAACATAAAATTTGCAATCTTTTAAAATTAAGAATAAATGTTAAAAATATAAAAAAAATCAAGGCAATAATTATTTTAAAGAAAAATATAACCAAAATTGTCAGAAAAAATAAATAAAAACAAATAAGTATCTATTACTAAGAATGGTGTTACTACATTTTCTATTTAACTTTATGGTTACATATCGATAGAAACTTTTAGAAGAAGAAATGATCCAAAAATTTAAAAATAATGACTTAAATGGTGATTCCTTTTCCATTTACAGCTTTTCAATTAATTTTTAATGTATTATATATGGTTATGGATATTGGAATAATAATTTTATCTGTCATTAATCATAATAAATTATATTTTAACCTTTGTTTTTGTGAAATGATAATTTTCTTTTCATTCGTACAACATATTGATTAATATATTAAATGTAATTATAATAAAACATGTTGTATTTAGTATGACAAAAGATTCAAAAAAATTTAAAATTAAATAAATAGTAATCCTAACTTCTAAGAAAATGATATAAATTACATTAATGATGAATGAAGATTAAGAAAAGGAAGTAAAACAAATTAATAATAATATTGATGATGATAGGAGTTAAATAAATCATTTTTTATATTTTGCAAATTTTCAATATAAATTTTTCTGTCTTTTAAAATTTAGAAAATGCTAAAAAAATAAAACTAAAACTAAAAATCGAGGAAACAATTATTTTAAGGAAAAAATAACATAAAATGTCAGAAACATTGATAAGAATAAATAAGTATCTATTGCTAAGAAGGTGTCACCCCACATTTTCTATTTTAGCTTTATTATTACATATAGATGGAAACTTTAAGATGAAGAAAGGTAATTCTTATAAAAGTTATAATAACTAATTTCTTCAAATAAATAATTAAATGAAAAAAAAAAGTAATTAAGAAAATAATATAAATAACACTAATTATGAGATTATTAGCATTGATGAGGAAAGGAACTAAATATGATCATCTTTTTTAATTCTTTTTAAGAAAATATATATAAACTTTAATTAAAGATAAATAAGAAAAAAAAAACTTTAATTAGAGATACAAAAAATCAAGACAAAATAAAAGAAGAAAGAAATTAGAAGAATAATGAGGTTGAAAGAAATAATATCTAATTTTCTCTCTTTTCAAATCACAAAATAAATTTTTGCTTTTTCTCCTCCTAATTTGATACAAATTTCATAAATAGAATTATTTTTTCTCCAAATAATTTTTCTTACCCTTTGAAACACTAATCAGCCTTCTTATAAATTTTTCAATCACAATGAATTTTCTCTCTTTGTAGGAAGACTAAATATTTTTTCAAAAAGTCTTTTATTTTTAAAAGAACTTTTTGTTACATAATCTCTTTCTTTACATCAATGTCTTGACAAGAATCATGAGATATTCTCTCTTTCTCATTTTGTTAAAAAGTCACATGACCTAGAAATTTGATGGACATCTTAGCGACGTGCTCAACTATTTTTTTTTATAGGTTGATACCATATATTGATCATCATCGTCGGAAGAAGAAGAGCCAAAGTGAAGAAATTTGTTCTTATTTGTTACAAGTATAATAATTAACAACTTAACATATTTTAAAATCTTTGACCGACTTCCGCTATAAGACCCATATGTCTCATGTAATCAGACAGAGAAAAACATAGTGCCTGTTTAAAATTAATAAAAATATTATAAATTATAATCATTAACAACTTAAATTTATAAAAAAACCTTTAAACAAATTTTGTTGGCTCTCCAAATTCAATCGATATTACAATAATTATATAAATCCTACGTTTTCCTTTAAAAGTAAATTTTTCTCTTTTTATACTTTATATAAATATTTAAAAATATTAAATCATATAATTAATAGATTTAATATGAGTTATGGTTATCAATAATTGTGGAACATTTTCTAAATTCTATAATTCAAAATTTGCTTACAATACTAAATAAAAAAATGTAAAAATATATAAAAACATTTTATCAAACTATTCTCTATTAAATGACTTAAAATAAATTTAAAAAATGACTTAAAATAAGTCAAAAATTAAAAGTAGATTTCCTCATTAAATGATGTCTTTTTTTTTTATTTTTGTTTGGCAAATATAAAAAATAACTTAAAAAAGTCAAAATGACTTAAAATTTTTTAAGTCTTAAAATAAATTTAAATGACCAAATTAAAAGTAGATCTCCCATTTTTTATTTTTTGACTTAAAAAAGCTATTTTTTTTAAGGGACTGCCGAGGGAGGGTAAAATATGGAAAAAATTATTGTCTTTTCTTGTCAAAAGTGAAAAGTAGAAATGAAAAAATATATTTTAAAAATAAGTGACAATTAAGAGTGAATGAAGGGTAAATATATCTCTATTATAAAATGTCAGTTTGCCAAAAGTGTCCAAAATTACGTGTCATGAATTTATTGGTTATAGTTATGTGGCGTCCTCCACGTATAATAAATCAAAGCTTTAAAGTCCAACTTACTAGTAAACCAATTAAACAAACGGGTCAAAAAATTTCTCATCCATTTTCCTTCCAGATCGGAGAATCCATTTTCCCTAATTCTCAGCATTCTTAAGGTATTTTTCTCCTCTTCTAACTTTATTTGATTAATTTTTTTCCATCTTTTGTATGAATTAGTCTTCTTACCTGCAGAGGTATTAGATTTGTACTGATTTTTGCTTGTGAAATTTTTAAATTTTTATTGGAGCAAGTTTATATAATTGATTTGTTAACAAAAAGTGAATTTCGCATGTTTTGAGATCTGAAATCGGAATGATCTAAACTTTTGAGTTTTGATGTTCTATGATCTGATGGCGTTGACATTTGATCTTTCGAGTCGGGTAGGGTTTTGTTCAGATTTAACAAGTTTTCGGAATTTTTTGAAACCGCGATGTGAATTTATGGTGATGATGTGCAAATTGTGCAATGATTCTACATGTAAGTTTAATTTAAATTCAAACATTTTGTGATTATATTCGGGATTCATTGGCTAGTTAGTGTAGTTGGTGGTATATCAAGTAGGGGCGGATCCAGGATTCTCATGAAAGGGTTTGAAAAATTAAAATGCAATGATTTGAACTTGGAACAGAACCTAGATCAATCTTTAGTTTTGTATATATACATAAAAGGATAAAAAATTACCTTATATAAATGTTATATTTTTTTGTTGGAGCGTTTGGATGAACACGCTCAGCACTGTATTTGAGTTGTACTAGTCTTATAAAGGTAGTTAGCAATTCTAGGCTGAAGGTGCAGTATAGCAGTTAGCAGGGGCTAGAATGATGAATAAACGATACATCATTTTTTTTATGTGTACCTTTTTCTTGTCTTGAAAATATATTCAAATGAACTTATACTAAATGGAGGTTCATAAGCTTAGTGTTTTGGAAAATAGATGAATGGGGCAGGCACCCTCGTGTTGCAATTGTATGGTTTAGTTTGATATTAGCGAAAACTTGTTATTTGCTTTGATGGCATGGTGAGGGTGGTCTGAACAAGTGTGGACATATTTAGGATTCACGATCTCTTTTCACTTAAGAGTGGCATACAATTTTGTGAAGAGGTTTCAACAAGTGAAATGAGTAGAAGTGGTGCGGTTTGACCTAGAAGGACATGAAAAAGAAATGAAGCACTTTTGGGCCGGCTAAAAAATGGAAATAAAATAGAATGAGTGTTAAGAGTCTCCTTGTTTCTTTGCAAGCAGTCTGATTCTCCTGAGCATTTATGTATCGGCTTTTACCCTGGCCCAATCACGTCTTTAGTAAATGTTCCTTTTCTTTGTACATCTCAATGTTGCATGATAATGTTGAATAATTAATATTTGGTAGTACCACCTCCCACTTGTGGAAGTACATAGGTGTGTTGTTCTATAGTTTGTAATTCCTAAAGTTCTGTAGCAAGTGAATAATTCAAAATTCTGCTATTTCACAATTTGTTTAATGTTGTCTGACTAATGTCTTAAATAATACCCTGTTTGTTCCAATCGTGTAGCCTAATTTGACTTTGATGGTTGAGTTGATTGCAATTTTTGACTGGTAGTTGATGTACCTTCCTGAGAGTTAAGACGTTGTGATGCATAAATATAGGAAGAGATATATCAACGCCATACTGTTATGTATTGTTGAAATGGCTGGATGCGATAGTTACAGTGTTCCCTTTAGTTGATCAATTCTGCTATTATTTGATTGTATGTTGTTTACCGTCGTTAAAATGTTCACTGTGTTTGAGGACTTGCAAAAGATTTCTGTGATTCTTCCCACTGAACATTTTCTATTTAATACATTGAAACAGTGACTAGAAATGGCTTTGGGTGGAGGTGGACCACAAAGGGGGACTGCAGCAGCAGCAGCTGCTAACCTACGTCGAAGGAAGACCGGAGGAGCAGGTGGAGCTGCAGGAGGAGCAGGTGGTACCATGCTCCAATTCTACACTGATGATTCCCCTGGACTCAAGATATCCCCCAATGTTGTGCTTGTGATGAGTATTGGCTTCATAGCCTTTGTTGCAATCCTTCACGTCATGGGTAAGCTCTACTTTGTCCGCAGAGAGGGCTAGAGACATTCAGATATCTCATTGTTGAGTTGGGAAATTTTTGTTGGGCAACAGGTTTCTTCGTTGAAGGAAAAACTGACATTGTAGCTTTATTTTCTTGTTTGTTTGTCTATGCAATGTAGTTTATAGAAAAGTTTTCTAGTTATGAGTTGAATGTTTCTTGTGCTACCTGTGTTCCGATATCTTCTAATGAACAAGAAGGTGCCAAATTCTAGTTTCTTAGGCCGTGAATGGAATAATGTTGCAATTATAGCTTTAACAGGAATGATTCTGCTTTGCTCGCTTGTATGATGCTTACGAACAGCTAGTTCTTCCTTTTTTGTGTACGCCATGTAGGGTGATCGATATCTTATGACCTATGACTTGCCCACTGCTCATTATCAGTTCAGAATTGACTTATGGAAAATTCACGCCATATGAGTAAATTTTACGGGTTTTAAGTAGGCGTTTGGCCATGCGATACCATATCACGATATGGTGTTGTGAGATGGAATCAGCGTTTGGACATGCAATTTTACGTTGATTTCATCTCATGATTCCATATCATGAGAGGTGATACCATATTCTCCAAAAATTATGATATGGAATTATATGGTGATTCCATATCATGATTTGAGATATTTTAATATAATAATTGATTCATGAGTTTATATTTTGTTAAAACAACCCCACATTTATATCTACTAACCATTTGTTTCATATGTAAATAAAATTTATAATCACATCATTACTTTTTAAAATTTATTATTACTTTAAATTTGGTGAATATAAATGATAAAGTAGAAATTCATTTGGTGAATATAAATAAGAACGAAGGAAGTACTACTTTTTTGATTTTTCATAATAAAAAAGAACGTCTTAATCTTATGACTAAGCATAATATTGATAAAAGACAATTTTCATTGGCGGTGCCACACTTTCTTAATCTTAGTATTCGCAAAATGTTTGTTCACATGACTGAAGAATATCAAGTCCAATAGATTGAGGACTTGGAAAAAGTTTGATCAATTAGTTATTAATATTTAGTCAAGTGGACTAGTTATAATTTTTTTTGATTAAATTTTATTAGAAGTGTTTTTGACCCAAACTTGTGGTAACTTTTTTAAATTTCGTTATTCTATAATATTTAACTATTGATTTTTCTTGTAAATAGTTAGAAGTCAGTGATATTTGTTAATTTTTATCTTAGTGTATTTAACTTCTAAGTTAATATTTACTCACTAATGTATGTTTTTTTTTTCTACTTTATAGGTTATTTGTAAGAGTAATTGAGAGATATGAGCATATTAAGTACAATTTATGTTCAATTTTTTTTATTAAATTAAAGTTAGATGAAACAATTACTTAAGTGGAGAACAAATAACTTTGTAATAATTTATTATGCGATTGTATAATTTTTTGTTTATTTGATAAGATTGAATAAACAATTGGGGCTATTTTAATAGTTTTACAACTTATGAGATTTTTATGTTTATGAGAAAATATACAACACAAAAATTTCATATCGCATGTCCAAACAAACCTTCAATTTTCTCTCATGATTCCATATCATGATACCATATCGCATGGTCAAACGGGCCCTAAATATACTTTTAAACAATTCTTACTTATAACAGTTTATTTATGGGTTATGACATATCAATTAAATTTAATTTAATTTAAAAATCAATTTCAATTTATTTAATAAATGATTAATCTGTTTATATTTTTATATTATTAATTAATAATATTTAATTAATTTGATTTCAGTTCCTTTTTTAAAATTGAAATCATCAGTTACACATATTAAGGGATTTACATAGATTAGACTTCCTTGTTTACTGTTACACTCCAAACCTCTCATACCTCAATCCCACCACCCTCCACACACGCCTATTCAAATCTACATGTCATCACCCCCACTACCCCACTTTCACCTTGTCTCTCCCATTTTTCTTATCAGCCAACTACACCATTTTCACAATCGCCTGTCCAATTAAGTTCTTCAATAAAATTATGTCTAAAAAATCCATTGAAATGCCTCAATAGAGTTCAGATTGGTTGAAGGAACTTCTACTGATGAAGTTCATTCTCCACTTGATATCAAGCATATGATGCTTGTTCCTCAACAAGAAGATAGTTCTAAGTATGTATTTCTATACTTTGATGTTTTCCTTAGAAAAGGTAACTTAATTTATATCTTAAAATGTTTTTTCTTTCAATTTTTTTTCAGTGATTGTGATTTGTACACATGTCTATTTGCTGAATATATCAGTAATGATATTTTTGATATGCATTCTGTTGATATCGATGCAAAGTACCATCATCAAAGGTATGCCACAATCATATGACATTATGGAAAAATAAAGAATGAGGATGGTGCGATTAGTGAGAGTGAATTTACTGGTACGATTGCTAGCAAATTTGATAGACCTCGCATAGCAAAAGAACATGTTTCGGATATCACCAATTATCCTACACCAAGACCACAAACAAGAAATTTGAGATAGTTGATTGCACCTTCTACTTTTTTAGAATTACATATTTTTTTTTTAAAATTTTTGGACAATTTTTTTGTGTTTAAGTACTTGATGATATATAATATCATATGTTTTCTTCTAATCAGATACCATCTACATATGAATTACTGATTGACTATTATAATTGGGAAAAAGGACAAATATACCCCCGAATTATTATAAATGGTATCTAAATACCCTCCGTTATACTTTTCGGACACTAATGCCCTTACCGTCTAATTTTTGGTATGTATACATCCTTTTGACTAACGGAGGGACACGCGTCTCAATCTTAAAGACCTATCCGAATTTTATTTGATTTTTACCCATAATTAAAATACCCACCCAACAAATTCAAAACCCACCCAAGTAACTTGCAACCACACTCAAATTATAATCCAAAAACACCCCCAATAATCTTCACTTCCGTTACCCATTAAATTTTCCAAATCAGACCTTATATCAAATTTCACAGAAAGGGTAAAAAAAAATTCCGGCGTCGGCACCGGTAAAAGAGAAGAACCCCATATGGGTATTGTAGGAAAATCCATTTATTGATTTAAAATGATTTGTTGTTGTTGTTGAGTGAAGTGTCTTTGCTTCAACTGCCATGGAAATAGACCTAGGCAAAGATTAAAGCGTTCAAGTTGATTGAAATTTCCGATAAAATTTGAATCTGCTCATCAATCTAGACCTCAAAGTGCTCAATTTAGTTTTTATGAAGCATTTCGATCTTGGAATTTGTCTTCTAATGTAGTGATAGGTTTTAGATATGCCCTTTCTGATAAAATTTTGATATTTTCATCAATTTGGTCTTCAAAGTGTTCCATTACTTCTTTAAGGCTTGTAATTTATTGATTGAAGTAGAGAGAGTTCTTACCCCAAGATTGATTTTTTTTCCCTTGAAATTTGAAAGTTTATTAATGTTAATTTTGTTTCTGATTTGATTCTTTGATATGCTTCAGTGTGTTGCTTTTCATTTGAGATGTATGTTGTGGCTTGTGGTATCAAGATTTGAGTTCTTTTAGGAATGGAAATTATTTTTATTTTTGAAATGGGCATATGAAGAGTTTGGGTGGATTTTTTTTAATTATGGGTAAAAAACAAATAGATTTTGGGTAGGCTTTTATGATTGAGACACGTGTTCCTCTGTTAATCAAAAAGATATATACATACCAAAAATTAGACGGTAAGGGCATCAATGTCCTAAAAGTATAACTAAGGATATTTAGATACCATTTATGATAGTTCGGGGGTATATTTGTCCATTTTCCCGTTATAAATTCAGGATACTAGTAATATACAAACTTCATACCAGTTGAATTCAATTTTTTTAAAATATCAGTGTGTTTTCAAACTATTTATTTATTGGATGAAATGCGTATGAAATCTGATTAATATTTGTATGACTATGACTTTAATGTTTTAATTTTGGATATTGTATGAATTGAGATATAATATTGGTATACAAATGGTATGAATTGTATTTTAACATTAGTGTGATTGTCTATTAACTGTGTATATATTATGAATTTTTAAACTGGTATGAAAATGGTATGAATTGTCAAACTAGTGATTTTTTTCTAAAAATATCACAATATGCTTACTTTCTATTCTAAACATGTTTTTGGACGAAACGTGTATGAAATCTTATCAATAGGTGTATGCCTCCGACTTTAATGTGTGCTTGATGATATTTAATATCATATGTTTTCTTCCAGTCAGATACCATCTACATATGAATTACTGTTTGACAATTATAATTTCAGGATATTAGTAAATGCAGATTTCATGCCAGTTGGATTCACTATTTTTAAAATATCAGTGTGTTTCCAAACTGTACATTTATTGGATGAAATGTGTATGAAATCTGATTAATATTTGTATGACTATGACTTTAATGTTTTGATTTTGGATATTGTATGAATTGTGATATAGCATTGGTATACAAATGGTATGAATTGTGTTTTAACATTAGTGTGATTGTCTATCAACTGTGCATATGGTATGAATTATTAAATTGGTATGAAAATGATATGAATTATTAAATTGGTATGAAAATGATATGAATTGTCAAACTAGTGATTTTTTCTAAAAATATCACATTATGCTTACTTTCTATTCTAAACTTCTTTTTGGATGAAACGTGTATGAAATTCGATTAATAAGTGTTGCATCCGACTTTAATGTTTGATTATTGGATATTGTATGAATTGTGATATAATATTGATATACAAATGGTATGCATTGTGTGATTATATGAAATTATGACTGTTTATACGAAATTGATGAATATTTATATGAAATTGATTTATTGTTGATATAATATGTGTGATATAAATTGAAGTTAGTGTTGGAATGAAACTTGAACAAGATTGGTAAAAATTTTGTTTAAATTTTATTTATAGTAGGACATCAGTTGGAAACCAAATTAATATTCATGATAACTTACATTAAATACTCAAGATACCAAATGCATTCCATAATTACCTTGTATAATTATCACTATATTAACACTGTTTTATATATTAAGTTTGAATAAATTTTATTTTCAGCAGTATGAAATTTGTATGATTAATGAATGAAACACGTATAAAAAATGAACAGTATATTAAACACTTAGTTATAATGCATTTCACACCAATTATGTTTCATATCAAAACAAAACATGAGTCATAAAGTCAAAATAAAATTAAAATTTTATACAGTCTAAACAAATAAATAATTATTTTTTTTGCACAGGATAATTTGAACATGTCGTCCTGTTGTGGCCAACTTAACAACATCTACTGCAAGTAACTCTAGACCGTTTGAATTTCACATCAGCAAACCCCTTTCAACGTTCAAGTTGAGGTCGACCTACCGTTCTTTTTGGACCGGGCGACATCAATTTAGGCTCTGAAACATAGCTTGGTATATCCATGTACTCTCGCATGAGAGAGGTTCAACCATCTATCATAAGCTGCGATTTATCGCACTTACTAGACCACTATAAAGACTAGAAAATTCATATATAATTCCCTCCATCTGAAAATCAACATATTTCATGTTTCATTAAAAAAAATAACAATTAATCATCCAAAGAACATACAAATTTCATCCACAAAATTCATTATAATAACAACAAAATTATACACACTTGTCGTTATCTTTTCATACAAATATCATTCAGACAGTACTCTACAAAACAGATTTCAAAAAAAAATTATTTCACATTTCATACCCACTTAATACATATTTCATATAAACAATCATCACTCATACCAAATTTATACACAATTGACAAAACTTATATAAACAATAAAATTTCAAATTTTATACCAACTTTAAAACCTTTTCATACATTTCTTCAAAATTCTAAATAACCTTTTTTAAACATTACTGAACACACTTTCATACCAAATTCATTCAAAACTATACATTTAATTTATATTTTCAGAAAAAAAAAAAATAGTATTCAATATTATAATCTTAATCTACAAGCCCAATCTACAACGATAAACATATTTATATGTTATACATTTATGCTCAAATCATTCATTTAGTGCGCTAATTTTTCATGAAATCAACGTTTTAACATTATACAAAATAACCAAAAAAAAAAAACTTACCAACACAGTCACTAATATTACAGTTTCACAACAATTAACACGTATGATGAACAATTTTTTTTGTTTATACAAAAAAACTAAAAAATTAACTATAGTGACGATTTACAAAATCAAAATCACATAATGTGATTTACAGTTTCATTGTTTTTTTTTTAATTTCACTAAAATACAAAAACAAATTATAAACAATAACAAATACTAACCTAAAGGATCCCATCTTCCACCATGTTTAATTAATTAATATTGATACGTAGTCGTCCATCACAACAAAATCAAGATTTTTCAAACAAAAAAAACTTCAATTAGTCGATAGTGACAAGATTTCTGGAAGAACATCGAAGAGACGTGGGAGAAAAATGGATAAAATCAAAATTTTTAATTAAATTTAACAAATTGAAGTGAATTAAGGAAACTAGATATTCTTAATTAGTTTGAATTTCCTTAATTCATGCTAATTAATAATTATCTTCAATCATTTCAAATCTAATTAACACCCCTATTTCCGTTTTTTACCTTTTTTTATTCCAGAAACATTTTATTTTAAAAAAATTTATCTTTTTATTTTTTTCAAAAAAAATGTTTTCAATTATTAAAAACAACTTTTTTTTTTAATTCTACTGCTATAACTTGAAAATATTAGTCTAACATATGTCATATATTAAATTTTCACTTGAATTATTCTTGTATCTTCATCCGCAACCCAGTATGGTGGCATATTTTGATGTCAGTGTTTGGACTAGAGTTGGTGAATACAATCTTTAGTAAATTCATGTTGCATAGACTTTTAGTTGAAGGATCTGATACAGGTTATAAAGCTTCAAACAGGCATTACAAAAGAGTAGAGGTTTAATGGTGCAAACTATAACTTACATCATGACTAATTTGAATTCTCTCTAAATCTCTTAATGGCCATCTTGATCAAAATGTTGCCTAGTCCATTCAAAAAAATCCAATAGCATGTTTCATAAAATTATATGAAGAATTACTACGACGTTACCACTTTGAAATTAGACAATAACAAGAAATGCATCCTCCCATTTTATACCTCATTCTGACTTTTTAATGTCAATATTACTTAAAAAATTTAAAATAAAAGACGAGAAGATGGAAGCTACTAAATAATACTACTATCTAAGCTGATTATTTAAAATGTAATTATGAGGTATTGAAAAATTATCACCAAAATTAACTGCAGAGTCGAACTGGAGCACGAAAATTGGTTACCTAGAGAATATGCACAGCTTAATAAGCCTCTTTTTCTGGTTCGCCTCTCAAAAACTTCCAAGGCACACTGCACGGATAAAAGTAACGAGTTCGTAACGCCTTCTATATATACTGCAGAGTTTTGATGTTAGCACATTCATACATACTCTATTAACACCACCAAAAACTTCGATGGAGCAGCCAAACACACTAGTTCAGAGATAAAGAGTAGCCAGAAAAGTTGCATTCGCATAAGCATAGGTAAAAAAGAAAGAGCTTCACGCGAAGCTCCGGGGATCTTTTCTTTCTTCAGCACTTTACGTCAACAACACATTTATAACCAAAATCTCGTTAATCTTGCTCCTTCAGTCATATCTCAAGCTTACTTGTGATTAGCACCCACCGTCACTTTCCTCTGATGAGAATTCTTGGTCATCAGCTTCAGGAGGGAGAATGTACATCTCAAGGCCATAGGTCTCGGGTTCAAATGTGGGATCTTTAGCCTTGATCTTCTCTATGGCCAGCTTCACCCCATTTCCCATGTAAGGAGCAGCATACTCCATGAGTTCCTGTCTGTACAAGGAGGAAGCCTTGTATCTCTGGATGGCAGCAGGACCAGCCTCCTCCAATTCCCTTCTCAGCTCGGAGATAGTCTGGTGAAGGAACGTCTGGACCAGTAAAATGGAGTCCTTCTCACCAGTTAGAGCAGTTATCTTGTTTGCAGCCCTAGCCAACTCATGCTCAAGACTCTCCTTCTCCTTCTTCGAGTCCTCGAGCTTTCGACTGGCTTTTGCCAACTTATCTTTCAAAGAAGAGGTCATCTTTTCCATTGCATCCCTCACTTTTGCCTCCTCATCATACTTGTCAGTGACTACTAGAAGGCGTTCTGACAGAAGACAAAAATAGTTGATGCCCTACAAAAGGGAGAAAAAGAGGTCAAGAAAGGAAACAGAAGAGAAAAGAAACAAAGGTGAAAGGAGAGGCTAACTTCATTAAGAAAAGAAAAGAGAGAGAAACTGACCTCGTAGAAGTGACGAAGCCCCTCTTCAGTGACCTCTTGATCCGTCTTGTTATTCACGACAACCCGTTCCCACATTTCGATTGTTGAGTCCAGAAGATCGACAGGTGGAAGGTAAGGTTGCTCCTCCTCAACAGGCTGCGAGCTTGGAAGCAATGAGCTGCCTGACTTTGAGTCCATCGGGACTGAAGGAGTGGAGATTGAAGGGGCACCACTAATGGGAACACTGCACGGCTTGGACTCCCCATATTTCTGTTCAGTAGTAGCAGCAGGTATATGAGCAGCATCACCAACAGGCATGCTTGAGCTTTTAGTTTCAAATTCCGTTGCTCCATAGGCACAAGGCTGAGCGACTGAAACATGCTTTTCATTTTGCCCTCTGCCATGAGCCTGGCGGGACAGAAGCTTCCCACATTGTCTTGCCAAAATTGCAGCAACTTCATCCTGCTCGGGGGAACAACAAGCAGGGACAGTTACTGCAAGCAAACAAACAAAAAAGGTCAGCAACATGAAAGGTTGGAAAGTAATAATTTCACTTAGTTGACTTAAAAGACAAATGTGATCATAGGAGAGTGTAAACATCAGTTCCACCAGCAAAGAAATGCACTCTATCAGCTGCAAACCATGATCAATGTTATCTGCTCTACACTTGGCAACCCATCAGCTAGAACTTGATCATGTTCCTAAGGGCTGAGGTGAGCTAGGGCTCAAGATTCACTCCTGCCAGCTCATAGAGGTAGGTAGGCCACTCCCCAGGTAACGGATAAAACAAAAAATTTCCTCACTAGCTGTGAATTGCAATAGCACTTGAGAATATTTTATGCGATGTGATAACCAACCAAGATAATTCAAAAGGTACTTGGCAAAAATAAACTCGAAAAGAAACACATACTTCCTGCCTATGATCCTACAGAAAACTCTATGGAAAAGAAAACTCATGACATTGCTCAAATAGCTCAATGGCTAGCAGATGAAAAGAAAAACTGAGACTGAGCTAATGCAATTGAGGCAAACTACATATCGTCTTCACAAACTCTGTTAGCCCTATCATTGCTTTGGGGTATACTTGCCCAAGAAGGAAAATATACCTCTAATTTCTTCAAAAGTCAAAGTCCAAGAATACCTACAAGAACTGTCATGTCCTAATCTATTGTTAACCAAATTGAATGACAGTAGTCCAAACAGGGGGAGAAGTCAGTATCTACAGCATGGGGCAGATGCTTTTAGATTCTGAGTCTGGTATGGAGTTTGAAGATAATATTCTACATGAAAAAAATCATGTCATCTTGCAACCATCTGAGAATACACAAAGTCAAGCAAAGGAAAAGATGAAGAGGCAAACTTGTCAGAAGCCAGTAAACAGAGGCGCAAACAGATGATAGATATAGGCAGACGAGAAAAGGAAAAGTGTAAAATCAAATGGAATAAAGGTAAGCAGAAAACACAGGAGGAGGAAGCTGGAAGTTGCATGCACAAGACAAAAAACTCTCCCAGAGACACCAAGGAAGCAAGTGCTCAATGTTGTTTTGAGGACAGAATGTATCGCCAAAAAGGAAGCAATGTATCCCCCTTATTTTGCGGCCAACACACGTCACACGTCATAAAAATAAATGAGCACCACATTGACTTGCTTAACATTCTACCATTAACAAATCCAAGCTTATGAAGTTAGGAGAACATCTGATAGTAATAATGGATAGAGTGAGCTATCTCATATACAAGTCCTACCCAAAGATGGATAGTAGATCATGAATAACTTATTTTTTTAATAAGACAGTGGTTCATTGATAAAAGCTACCGAGTATCGATAAGATGGCAAAACATAGCGTTGGGCAACAGGTAACAATTTACGAATAACAAATAGTATAGACAGAAGCAAAGACTCATAACTGGAGAACACTCTTTTAAAAGGAACTCTTATTACCATCTCCTCCAATTACTCTCTCAAATTCATCCCTACTAATGCCAAGTCTAATTTAGGCATTGAAGAATAACCCTTGATATTGTTGGGATCTCATTGCAATTTTTTCTCCCATTTTCCCAGGCAATGAGGCCATCTCAACGCAACATTTTACAGCTCATTCTTTCTGACCTACAAGCTAACTAACTGTTTTGACCAAATCTACTTTATAGCCATGGCAGTTTCGCTAACAGCTCCATTTCAACATAGCAATGGTGCATGGGGCCACAGCTGCAGTAATCAGAGGACGACAAAATGGCAGGTAAGGCTACAGCCTCTTTTAACAATGGTGATGTGACAGGGAGCGAGATGAACAACATAATTAGTCACATTCTTTTACATTACTTTCCTAATTTCATTTTGTACCTTTCTCTACCTCAGTAATCTGTTCCTCATCAAACAGGAACTGTAGATCATTGGACAGTGGCTCACTGGCTCCCTCTTATTCTGAGCATGGCGGTAACAAAAGAATCTAAACATTCCAGCAAACAAAGCAAAACTACTAAAATAATTGGAAGAGAAACTTGTACTCAATTTTACCCCAAATACATTTCCATAAAGTGAAATCCATACTGAGCAATCAGAAAACTGAACAGCAACGCTAGAATGAAGGAACAAAATTAGAAACCACCACCAGGGGACATAGACTGCTATTGAAATCAAAAGAACTACCGTGAAATGAATTTCACTTCCTAACAGATAATGTCAGTCATAATAAACCAATCATGGAGCAAACTTTCACTTACACGATCATAGCTATACGAGGCACATAGCTTAAACATTGAACATAAAAAAAATGGAGAAAAAATTACCAAATCCCGGTGCTGAGACGGTTGATTGTGGCGGCGAAGAAGTTGATACAGATGCTCTTCCAGAGAGAGAAGACGTTGAAGTGGCTGATACGGTAGTAGTAATTTCCGAAACCGAAGACGGTGAAGTGACTGATGATAGTGAATCAGAAAACCAATTGTTTGTAGTAGTCGGTCCTAAAGATGACGAAATCACAGTTGATGAGCTCGCGTTCGAAAACCAAGGCACTGCATAAACAAAAATATGAGTTAGCACTTAGTAGTAGTAGAATCGCAAGATTTTTCAGATACCGAACAGACTATTGACGGAGGCGCTGAATAAAAATTGAAAAGTGTGACAGTTATAGTAAGGCGCAGTACAACTTACAAGTAGAGTTATCAGTTGAAACGAAACTAGTTCCGAGCAACCACGAAGGAACTGTAGCCGATAGTCCAGGAACTGTATCGCCGGAAACCGGCGAGGAAGAGCCGGAATCAGTGGATGAAAACCCGAACTTCATTGGAGAAGAAGGAGTGATAGGATTAAAATTTGAAAATGAAAATGGTGAAGAAGCATTTTGCCTTTCCATATTGTTTTCTTATTATTGACATTAATGCTGCCTGTTCACCTTACTTTTTGCCCAGGGGAGTGGAAAGGTTGAAGGAATGGACAGAAAATGACAAATTTTTAGTTCCTTAGGTGGGAAGATTGGTGTAAAATTGTCTTTTTCATTTTTAGTACGTTCGTTTAGACATAATACATAAACATGACCCCCTAATTTAACTTTAATTAATAACTATGATTTTTAATTTTGGATTACACAAATAGGCTCTTAAACTTGTATAAAATTAAATAAATAGACATATTCATCTTACATGACATTCTACATGACAATTTTGTATTCTATGTGGCATCATACGTGTATTATATCATATAGGACGCATGTGTCTACGTATTCAATTTTATGTAAGTTTAAGTGTCTACTTGTGCACACTCAGAGTTGGAAGGCATAGTTATCCGTTGAAGCTAAGTTAAGAGTCATATTTATATATTATGTCTTTTTATTTATATGTCCTTTTTTATTTTACAAGACATTATTTTATTTATTTCACCTTTAAAAAATATATATTTAATTGTCATTTCATAGATCAAATTAGCTAATCAAAATAAATTAATTTATGTTCATTTGTTGAAAAATTGATTTCAAGAGAATACTGAATAAGAGTATAGTAGTAAACTTACCTAATTTCTTAAGAAGCATAAAATTTAAAATCATGACATATAAATAGAAAATAAGGAATAATAACTTCAACAAATTTAATATTAATGTTGATAAGTAAAAATTAAGCATATTATTACGAATATATTAAATTTCATTTAGTATGTCTATAATTTCTGAAAAATCTTGTAATAACTTGTTAAAGCTTGCAATTAAATATGGATCGTTTGGTAAAGTGTATAAAAATAATATTGAATAGAGTATATTATAATGTTTGCATTTGTAATGATTGTATTAGGTATGTTTGCATCAATTATACATAGATAATTTTTATATATTGTTTGATTTGGTGTGTTCAAAAATCACATGCATTGCATAAAAATATAAATTTACAAAAGTATCCTCCATAATTATAGTGGAAAAGATACAATAAGTGTTTTGAGGGGCAATTTGAGTTTTTAATCATTCTAATGCATGCATTAAATCTCTTGCATTACTAATGTACCTACTAATCAGTTGCAGTGGCGTAGCCACATGGTGGTCAGGGTGTCCAATTGGACACCCTTCGCCGGAAAATGGACACCCTTCATCGAAAAAAATACCGTATATACAAGTAAAATGGTATATGAAATGATTAAATAACATATTTTGGACACCCTTAATATAACAAAGTTGTTATAGCCCAACGATTTCACCTCCTTGGAATGAGGAAGTGCTTGTGTGTTCGAATCTCAGTAGTTCTACTTTTTGAAAAAAGTTTTTGTTGTGTTATTTCTGGACACCCTTTGTGAAATTTCTGGCTCCGTCATTGACCAGTTGTATGAGTAATACATACCTTAATATACAATAGAGTGTATTAATTATACATAAATTGAAAAAATGTGTCAAACAAGATATTATCATACACAAAATTAATACATGCACTATTTCTGCTAATACACTCTAATAAACGACTTCATTGAATGCAAACAACACATGTAGCGAGCATGCATTCATGACACAAGGCACATGGCAACCATACAAAAGGGACACTTGTCATTAAGCTTGTAAGTGGGTTGGGCCAGGTCAGTCTGACCATTAAAAAAAAAGAGAAACTTTCACATATAGTCATTCAAAAATAGCCTAATTACTCTACATAGCTATAGTTTGATAATTATAATTCATAGCTACATGTTATAGGGAGGAGAGAGACGAGTGAGACTGGGAGAGAGAGGAGAGAGGCGAGAGAGAGGGAAAAAAGTGGGAGAAAGGTGAATTGTATATGTATATCGGTTAGATAATTGTATATTATACATATGTATTTGTATATTATACATATGTATTTGTATATATGGCAAGCAAGATTGTGAGAGGGAAGAGAGAGGCGAGCAAGATTGGGAGAGGGAGGAGAGAGGCAAGCGAGAGAGGGCAAAGAGTGGGAGAGAGGTGAAGTTTATATGTATATCGGTTAGATAATTGTATATTATACATATACACTTGTATATATGGTAAGCGAGATTGGGAGAGGGAGGAGAGAGGTGAGCGAGAGAGGGCAGAGAGTGGGAGAGAGGTGAATTGTATATGTATATCAATTAGATAATTGTATATTATACATATGTATTTGTATATTCTTGCGAATTATACATATACAACCGTGGCTAATTATACAAACTCAAAGTCAGCCCACGTAATAAATGTATAATGTTAGTCGCGAGTGGTAATTATAGCAAACTATAGCTATGATGAGTAATTAAGTAGTATAAGTTTGCTTAACCGCGAAATTTTCCCAAAAAAAATCGACCAATCTTCAAATTGGTCTGGTTCGGTCCGGATAAAACAGTGAAAAATATTTGTTCGGATCGATTCACAACCCATCAGCCCAAACTTTTGGGCTAATTGGGCTGGGTTGTGGCCCATTGGTCTTAATGGGCTGGATCATTTTTTAAATCAACATTTATTAATTTGAAAATTTGAATCTATCATAAATATAGTGTATATCTATTTAATTTTAAAATAATTATAACTTTACAGTAGAAAGTTGAAATTTGATTCGTGAGAGTTGAAACTTAAATAATTGAATACTTATACTATATAGTATATACTTACAATATATACCAAATACTTCTATAATATACCATTGATAGAATACTTACATTATATTATATAGTATATATTAATAATATTTGTGCACTTTGCCTGTTGTAACCTCTGTATGAGGCCCAAAAAATATGTAGGATACTGCAAGAGGCCCAAATCTAAAAAAATCCTAAACCTAATCAGGCAACATTAAAACTAGAGGAGAGAAGATTGTGATTTTGTAGCCTCTCAAGAAAAATATTTCTAGTTTTTTCATGTTTAATTGATCAAAGTTTTTTTAAAAAAAATTCTGAGAAAAATACATTCTTTAAAAATGCAGATAATCATGACTTTTCTAATGGACATAGAGAAAACAAATTTCATAATTAGCTTTCCATATTGATTGTGCATGTCTGTTTCACCCTTCAACGCACCTCATCTTCACCTCCACCGTTGTAGACTTGTAGCCCCATCCCCACCATTCCTCACCTCTATTCATTCCTACGTCCGCTATTATTCGTCTATATTATATACAAATGCGTTTACAATAATATTTTCTTACTTATATATCAAACGCAAAAAAGAGAGTAAAAATCAACTTATTTAATTGAAAAACATTTTCCTTCCTATTGAACACACCCTTTTAATCAAACTAATTTTCCAACTATTTCTAAATTTTACTACTACTATTAATATTAATATAATAGAAAAGTTATATACGAATATAAACATTTTTGTCAAGTAGAACACTAATGGTGTAATAAGTATGACTGAAGAATAATTAAGTTGAACAATTGTAAGAACTTGTATTTATGATTTTTCCACATTCATTACCACAAGGAAATACTCGATTAAGGGCAAATAGTTGGATTCTACTGCGATTATTGAACAATGGGAAGCAATTTTTTTAACCATTATAACCCTTGTTTTTAATTAATTAAATTGAAATCATTGATATTAATATGAGGAATTTGAGAAAATAGAAAAAATCGAAATTCAATATTTTTTCTCAACATCCTTCATTAGTTCTTTTACCTAACTGCTTTAATAGGTGTTTGGTGTCTAATCCATATTTGTAAAAGCTTTATGCCTAATTAGCTGATTAATACACAAAACTGTCTCTTATTTATTTTGGTTAAATTCTTTGACAGAAATAACTCATTAATACTTAGAGGGTGTTTGAAGTGATATAAAAGTTGGTCAAACCTATTTTTAAGTTATTTTTTGAGTTCTGAAAGTATTTGACAAATATAAAAATAACTTAAAATAAGTAAAAAAAAAAGGACTTAAAATAAGTTAGAAAGTGTTTGGCAATATTAAAAACAACTTAAAATAAGTTTAAAATGACTTAAAATAAGTTAAAAACCAAAAGTAGTGTCACGATCCAAAAATGGATGTGATGGCACTCGTCTTATCCCACCAAGACAAGTCAGCCTAAAACTCAACCATTACAATAAAATGCGAAAATTTTATAATTAACTCAAAAATATCCCCAAAATCTGGTTGTCACGTGTACAAGCGTTTAAAGTATTACAATTGATTCAAAAGAAAAATACTAGTCTCAAATAACCTTGTTTCTAGAATAGAACAAGATCATAATTAAGGAGAAAGAAGGTCTGTTGAAATGACAAGCAGCTACCTCACAAACCTACACAAGAAGCCTCAGACAAGGAGAAAAGAAAATATCACAAAGGTCCGAGCTAGTAACCTACAAAAACATGTATTAGTAAGGGGTGAGTACCAAACCACACGGTACTCAGCAAGTAAACCTCTAAACACAAGCTAAGGGGATAGAATACGGGTACTCCTTACACCCCAACCGAACCTCCACAACTACAACCTGCATAAAACCAACCCAACCTAACAATTCACAATTTACAAGCATATATATATATATATATATATATATATCTCAACAAGCACATTCTAACAATCACATATTCTCAACAACAAGCTCTGTATTCATCAATTACAGCCTCCACAACAACAACCTGCTTAAAACCAGCCCAACCTAACAGTTCATAATTCACATAGCATACAGCCCAATAACAACACGCTAACAATTACATATCCTCAACAACAAGCTCAGTATTCATCAATCAAAGTTCCACAGAAAGGCACTCACAAGATCAGCACAACACAACATCAAGTTCACTAATGATAAATATGTGCAATGCAATGGAATGCAATGTCAATTATAGTGATGCATGTTTGACCTAGTGATACACACCCGTTGTCTCTCAGTCCGAGACCCATGGGGGACATATTTGTCCATGCATCCATCGCGGCGCGCGATACGACCCTCGATAATACTAACCATTGCGATGCGCGATACGTCCCTCGAAATATAATATCCATCGCGGCGCGCGATATGTCCCTCGAAATGGGACATCCTCTTTAATTTTTTATTCTTTCTCAATTCACATAACACTTGTCATAACCATGTCTTAGAACAATGCAAATGACATGTTCACACAAATAATGAGGAGATGGCCATTTTCTTAACATTGCACAATTCACAATAATACAATCATGATACAACATTAACAATGATTCAACAAGCCTTTCAAACTATTCTCAACACATCACACACAAACAATTAATCACATTTCCTTTTGTTACCCCTTTTTCATTATTAGAATTAATCAATGTGGACAAGTCAACCCATTACCAAGTCTCATTACCCCCAAACACATATTACAAGGAAATACACGAATTTCATACACTTAACAAGGGTTTAGAAATCCACTTGCCTCAATCAATCAAGAATTCACTCCGGAACTTGAGCCTTCCCTTTTCGTTGAACTTCCAACTCAAAGCAATCTATTCAAATAAATGACCACAATAAGATTCCAAAACTAACAACACTCATATTACTATGTGTTTAGCTTTGACCCAAAAATCCACCCAAGTTTATAATCAAGTTCTTAAGCTCGATGTCAATTAACATATCAACTCTCATATTTCTCAAATTCAAGCCTAGGATTAAGTCATAATTTCCCCAAACACTATAACCCTAATAGCTTTCATATAATATAATACACCCGATATTTAATTAAATATCTCAATATATCAAACTTGAATCATAATATGACAACTAAAGAAAATAAACCAAAATCTGCCTAAATCACACGTGACCCATACTTAACCTGCATACAAAGAAATATCCAGAACCTTATTTGTCCATAATTACCAATTTATAATTGTTTCGTGATTTTTGCCCACTGTTTTATCCCAATCGAAAATTGATGCCATACATATGACCAATGTAAGACAAAATATTTGTGAGATCCAAACATTAATTACCTACTAGTTAAATAATGGAAACTACCCACCGATTGACAATTTAATACTTTTCATATACACCTCTTCTATTAACAATTTACATTCCAACCAAAACCACTATAATCCATCCAATTTCTAATTTAACATATTAATATAATAATATAACTTATCACCAACCATTAATATACTATTCTTTTCCTATAACAACAATACAAAAACAAAATAAACTTAAGATTTTACCTAAAGCATGGGTTTCTTATCATGGCATCGACCCGTGCCCTCCGCCTCTCTCGTCTGACGGCCAAGTAATTTTCTCCTCTTCTTATTATCGTTTCTTTTCATATAAAAATAATCAAGTATAAAAGTGAAAAACCCTATTACTTATTTTAATATATAAGGGTCAAATAGTGTAGGGTCTTAAATAAATTATCACTTTAGCCCATTAACTATCGATTAAGTCAATTATCTACAATTACCCATCAATTAATTAACTGTAGTTAAATGAATATTTAAAATTTCCACAAATGACCTTCCGGGTCATTACAAGTAAGTCTCCCCCTACTTTTTATTTTTTGACTTAAAAGTCATTTAAGTTTGATTTTTTATTTTTTACTTAAAAACTACTTTTTTTTAAGTCAATCCAAATGGGCTCTTAGTCATATGTTTTCCTTTTTATTACTTAATGAAGCACAACCAATTAATTAGTGATATTAATTAAATAGTTCATAACTTGATGCTTTTTTTTCTTTTTTTTTTATCAATCAATCATATCTATCTATAAATACACAATAATCTTTGTGATGATAAGTATTTTATATCTTGATTGGATTCCATAGGACCAATGATTTCAACAAAAATAAATTAGCTACAAACTTCGTTGATGATTCCTCGCTAAATAGCAATGATATATAAGTGATGTTCCTGAGGCACAATCATATTGTTTTTCGACCAGTCATGAACGTTAAAATTTTCACTAAGAATGTTTAAAATATGAAAAAGTAAAACATACGAAAAAGTTATAGGGATTCAATATATACTACATGTACACGAAAAATAATTTAAACCTTAAATATATAATGTAATTTTTCGTTGAAAAGAATTTAAATGAACCTCTTGTTCCTACGTGGCTCCGCTCATGTTCCCAACCCTACCACAAACAAATAATAATTTCAGGTTCAATAGTCTCGAGAAAGTACTAGCCACCGGTGACCATATTTTCGTAAAAGTGCCATTGAGCGGTGGTTCCTCTCCTTCTTCTTGAACCTCGAACAAAAACTCGATCACGCCATCAGCTCGACTAAGAGTTTCAAATCGAAAAAGTAAACTTAACTTTACCTAATTGTATAAAATTAGAATTTTTATAATTTGGTTCATGATTGTATAAATCCAAAATTTATGATTACCCTATTTATTTGTATACGATTTATGAAAAATTCATGATAAACTGTCATGCTTGTATATTGACAAGCGAAATATACAAACGGAGTTTTGAAAAATTCCTAAATATATAAATACAAAATTTGTATTTACTTACCATGTTTGTATATTCGCAAGTGAAATATACAAACGGGCATACGAAATATACAAACCACAACCTCCATTTGTATATATTTACCCTATTTGTATATTTGCAAGCGAAATATACAAACGGGCAAGTGAAAGATACAAGCCGCAACTTTCGTAGCAAACAAAAATATAGTCATGAAGCGCAATTACCGAAATTATAGTTGTAAAGCCTTATTATATCTAAGGAAAAGGGTATGATATATCCCTCAATTGTGTCATTTAGAGCTAATATATCCATTGTTATCAAAGTTGCTCATATATACATATATTGTTATACAAATGGCTCACATATACCCTTTTCCTCTAGCGGAAGTGAAAAAAATTAATTTTAATTTAATCTTTTAATTATTTTTTTGAAAAAAATATAATCCATATGGGGTATATTTGATCCTCCTCACACGCATTTTTTTTACTTTTTAAGTTTCAACGACTAATTTAAATTTATTATTTTGATGGTCAAATTTATTTATGTTTCACTAATTTTCTTGTAAAATTTATCATAGATGGCCCATTTTATATTTTATTTTACAACTACAAAAACTAAATTTCAATATAGCCGCAAAAAAATTAGTTTTAAATTTTTTCTTTACACTAAAGAATTAAATAAATAAAAAGAATAAAAAACTCGAATAATGATAATCAAAGAAGTCAAAAGTAATTTTTGTATAAAAAAATTAAAATATATCTTGCACTTTGTTAGAATGATCATATATATACCCCTACATGAATTTTTCTAAAATTTAAAGTTAAAAAAATAAATTCAAAACCAATTTTTTTACTTCCGTTAGATGAAGGGTATTTGTGAGCTCCTTTTATAACGGTAAGAGTATATGCGAGTCATTTGTATAACTGTAAGGATATATATGAGTCACTTTCATAACGAAGGATATATCAGCTCTAAATGACAAAATTGAGGGAAATATTAGGCCTTTTCCCCTTATATCTATTATCTTTGCTATTTATGAAATTTTCTTCATTTTTTAATGAATATATCACATGATTTTTTAGAATCGTTCATTTCAAGGATATATAACCCCCTTTTAAAGTAAGTTTCAAGAGAATCTAGTTACAAAGATGTTTAATTTTGCTGGTTAAGTTCTTAATTAGATGAAGAATCCAAGAAGATTTGACACTTATTCACGTGTATGTTTTTCTATTTTTAAGGATGTGTTTGGTATGAAAAGACTCGTGCACTTTAATTATAGCTTCGCCTTGATAATGTTAACAAAAAACGTTGGATACGTAGGAGATAGTAACGTTACACGACAATTAATTCTGAAAAACTATTTTTTTCAATTAAGGATATCTAACTGCCGCACCAATCATTTGGAGGAAGACAACACACTATGAGGTGATGTTTTCCCTAAAGAAAAAAAAATATTTTTTTGAAATATGTTTTTCAACAACATAAATGAGTTTCTTATTTAATCTTTTAATTTGGTACGTAAGTAAATAAATAATATTCTAAAAATATTTGTGTATAATCTAAACAACTACTATGAGAGGTGAAACTGACGATGAGGTATATTGAAGGATGTACATGATACAATTAATGCAGAATGTCACTTATAGAACTTGTTTTCTTTATTTTCACTAAAGAATTATTTTCTCATTTTTATGAAATTTATTTTCTAACAAAAAATTATCTCAAGAAATTTTGAGCAACAAAAAAAAAATTAAATTTTTTTTTTCCTCAGTACCTAAGACCTATCAACTATTGCAATATTGTTAATCATTATTTCACTTCTTTTTTTTTGTTTGAGGAACCTCTTAAATTTGCGAGTAAATTTCATTTCAATAGTTCGATTATAACTTATTTTAGTTGAGCGCTTAAACATAACATAACAATTAACATGCTCATATTTGATACTTTTAACTTAAATTATGAATTAGTTTTTTTTACGCTTATTCTCAAATGCTCATTAAATAGATAAGTTAATCACTTCGAATATATTACCTCATTTAATTATATCATTGACCTCAATACAATACATTTCAATAATTGAAAATTGAAATAATATTTTATCAAATGAGAGAAAAATAATGTTTAGCACTTTCTGGTAGTGAGTGACAAATGATCTTGACATTTTAATTAATTAATTATACATGTTTTATTTTTACTAGTATATAATCCGTTATTATTGTTAGGCACCGTAGGCAGCCGCTAAGAATAAACCCCGAAAGTTACGGAATTACGTAAACTTAATACTCTTTCTTTCTTCGGTTTTTAATTTGATTTGAAATTTTAAAAAAATTGAAAGTGATTTTTAAATTTTTTGATTTTAAATTAAAGATAGGTTAGTTTTTTCAAAATATTCTTTAATTTTGGGATTTTAAACATATAATATGAAAAATTATAATTAAAGTTGTAAAAAAAAGAATCAATTTTTTTAAATTTTAAACATATAATGTGGAAAATTATAATTAAAATCATTAAAAAATAAAATAAAAATTAAAAACATATTTTAAAAAATAGGAAAAAAAATTAAAATGAAGAGAGTATACTCAATGTCCACTTATTTGTGGTTGTCTAGTTTAGGAAATGATTTATTATTTAGTTTTTAATTTACCCCTATTATTAACTATTAACTGTAGTTGTTTTTCAATATTTTTTTAAACTATTAAATTCAAAAGGTACTGTAATAAAATTATCATTAGATTTTTTGCTTCTTAAAATAGTGTAAAGAGTCAATATTGGACAAGTATAAGTTGATGGAGGGAATATCATATTTTGTTTATGTATTAAAACATATTTACTCTTTGCTCACTTTTATTTGTCCAATTTTATATATTTTTAAAAAAATAAAATTGATATGAGTAATAATTTACCATAATGTTTATATTAGTTTATATTTAGTTTTAGATTTTGAAAACTTATTTTAAGGAATAGATAATTGACTATTATGCAAACCTGATCGCTGCAACCTTCGTGGAATAAATAATTTATTTTCGATAGATCGTTGACTCAAAGAAATATAATTAAAAGAGGATGGAAAAAAATATATGGAGAAATTATATAATTAGACATACTTCATTAATATAAATACTATTATTATCTATATTTTTAAAACAATATTTATCTTATCACTAATTAAAAATTTTCTACTATATATTGAGGAGGATACACTTAGATACATGTATTTTTGCCATCAGATTACACTAAAATAGGGAGAGAGACAAGTGAGATTTGTTATGTATTTTCATATACATGTGAATCATACTAGATACACACTAGATACATATAGTATTTGGTGTGATTCACATGTATCTGTGATATCAGATACATAGGAGAGTGGCGAGCGAGATGGGAGAGAGACGAGGGAGGCGAACGGGATCTGTTATGTATTCTAGATATACATGCAAATCCACTTGAATACAATGTATTTAGAACAAATTACACTTTATTTTTATCCCATGTATTTCGAAATACATGTATCTAGACACACCAGAATTTGATAAGATACGTAATACAACAAACTAGAATATATCTAAAGTGATTAGCTCCTAAACTAGTTGAATTTACGAAAGTTTTCCAAAAATAAAGGCAACAATTTTTTTTGAAAAGAAAGAATTAGGGAGAAAATGAAAAACAAACTATGGTGGAGACCGGATAAGGAGAAGGATATATCATTCTAAAAGTTATTTTTCCTTTTGAAATTAATAATGCCTAATTAGTATAAATACAAATTAAATTATTGATAAAGATATTTTTCTTTGAAAAAAAAAATCAATTTTATTTTTTTAGCCTCTCCCCTATAGCGAAAAATATTTCCTGCTGCACTTTTCCCTTTTTCTTCAAACAATTCATGAGTTAATTTTTTAAATAGTGCTATATTTTTATTTTTATTTTTTGAAAAAAAAAAAAACTTTTTAACTTCCCATAACCTTAACTAAATAGGTCAAAATAGAAAACTCACGAATGTGCAGTTCAACCTAATTTATTTATCAATATGTTTAAATTATACAAATTTGATATATTGTTTATGTGTATTATTATATAAATAAGTATGTATATTATATTTAAATTAAATGTATGAAATATATATAATTGCTGACTATTTTGTAAACTAAATCATGACACTTGAATGGTAATAAAATTCGAAATCTTGTATTGCGTCTTATTAAAGATAAACAGAGGCAAAAAAAGATGGGGACAATTTTCGATAACTTTTAAAAAAATATATATATTTAACCCATATAACATTTTTATTTTCACTATAAAAGAAGTGTCCTAATATCAGACATCACGTAAAAAATCAAAATAAAATAACTATATAAAAACTTACTTCACACTAATTACATCAATTCAATGAATTCAAGATGTACGTCTCCTACGTACACACATATTTATACATATTATTACTAACATTTATAAGGACTAAAATCAAATTTCTGATCGATATAAACACTCAATGCACCATGGCTACTCCCACAAGAATGGCTCATCGAGCCGGTATACCGTAGTGTCAGCTCCAATCAGCTGCTGCCACGTGGACATTGTGCACCAATAACTATTAGTTTGATCCACCACATCAATGGAAAGATCAGGCAAGTCGAAAAATGTGTCATCATCCTCTCTTGATGGAGAATTTAGGGATTCTTTGATATTTTCTAAGAATAAATTTGTTGATGAATGGCAATTTCGTAATTCAATTTGATCTGACTCGACTCGATCTTCTTCTTCCTCATCTTCCTCGGGAAATGGGATGGCAGCAGCCTTTGCGGCTGCTGCTTGGATATCCTTATGACAAGTGGAAGCTGGACGCGGGTATTGATCAACCAAATGAGGGAAATTAAGATGAGCTGAACATCCCTTGATGGCTAAAGCCGCAACATCATGAGCTCGAGCTGCCATTTGAGCTGTTGGATAAGTACCTAACCATATTCTTGATTTCTTTTTTGGTTCTCGAATTTCGGACACCCATTTGCCCCAACTCCTCTTACGTACCCCTCTATAGGTTGGGTGCTTATTGTCGTCATCATTCTTTTTCTTTTTCTTTTTCTCCTCTTCAATTTTCCTTGAGCTCTGGTACTTTTCTGAAACTGATGCATCGCTCGAGGAAAAAAAAGAAGAAGAAGATGATGATGTCGCGGTGTTTGAAGGAGAATTCAAGCCATTAGAGATGAAATCATGATGATTTTCGAGGTTGATTATTTCTTCTTGATTTTCCATAACCTTTTTTTTTTATAGCTAAAGTGGTTATGGCTTATTGTCTTTCTTGTGAAGTATTGTTGTAGCAAGTAAAGAAAGTAGAAAGGAAAATTTATTAAAATAGAAATTTTGATATGTTTGTTTTGCTTTGTGGGTGTTGTGTTCATTTAAATAATAAATAATAAATAAAGGAAAATAAAGATGAAAGGGACCTTTTTCAAGCAAGGGTGTCAACAGTTCATCTATTTTGCCACCCATGTGGTGATTGCCATACATTTTTTTTCCCTTTTTTCCTATGCACATTTTTTTTTATTTTTTTTTATTGGTCTTGTCTACTTTGGTGGAAAAAAAAGAGGCAAATGTGAAATAAATACAATCAAACTTCTATATAACGATTTTGTTTGTTTGAATATCTTTTGACTGTTATAAAAAACATATATAATATAACATAATGTGACCAACATGGATTGTGGTGCAGTGGTGAAACTAATTCACTCTTAATCAGAGGTCTCGGGTTCGGACCCTAAGCATGAAGAAAATCTTGTTGGCAGTGCAATTCCCAAATGAACCTCGCAGTGCCCGATTTAGATTTAATCGGGGCTCCAAGGCAAGCATGAAAACCATGAAGTAAAACTAATATAATTTGTTTATAAGTGCCACTAAGATGTATTTTTGCCATGTATAGGGTAGAGCAATTATGTCATAATCAAAAACCATGTATTGCACATGAAAGTTTGACATAAGACCCTAGTAGGGTTACAAATGACTTAGTTCATTCATTTTCCATTTACTTTTGTGTCGACCATTTAATAAGGACGAAATTGAAAATTGAAAATTGAAAAAAAATAAAATTAAAGTAAGAAATGCTTTGCACATTTTAAGAATTAATTAATCAAGTTGAATTCTTCACTATGTTGGGTTTTAAAGGTGTGAACAGGAAATGAAGGGTTGTGACTCTCCTGAAGAGTTGTGATCATGCCGAAGGGTTGTGAACTTTATGAAAGGTTGTGTCCTTTCTAAAGGATTGTGACCGTTTGAAAGGTTATGCCTTTTCCAAAGTGTTATGACCTTTTTGAAAGGTTGTCTTCTTTCCAAAGGGTTGTGACCTTTACCCTTTGTTGGCTATAAATAGAGAGGTTTTCTCTCATTTTTCTAAATCGAATTCTTCCCTTCTTTTGCATACATTTCTTAAAAAACAAAATCGATCGATCGTGTCAGTGTGTGTGATTCGTTGCTGTTATTTTGAGTTCGTTGAAATTATCGAAGTTTGAGGTACCGCTACTTCTTTAATGGTTAATCCGTTTTATCTTGGGAGGAATTAATCTGCAACCTCGGGTGCTTGAGGGGATTAAATTTCTTAAGGACACACAATGGGTTCTGTGGACTCGGATAGTTCTTTGTGTTTTTCTTTTCATCTTTTATTATTTCTGATTTGCTAATCTGAATACAGGAGATAACACACTAATCACTATCCTGTCTCAAATAAATATCTTATTTATGGAGTGATATTATGGTTTTTCAGATACTAATGAAGAGTAAGTAATTTTAAAAACTATATATCCTAATTAATAATTACTTTGTTCATTTTTATTTGTTTACTTTGGACCAACGATTGATATGGATATTTTACTATAATACCTATATTTATTGATCGATATTTAATATTAGGCTTTCGAAAATTATTTGAGAAATAAGTAATTAATGTTAAGAATTAAACATTGGAAACAATAATTGTCCTTTTCTAATATGTTAAAAGTGACAAGTAAAAGTAAAAATCTATTTTAAAATGTTGAACAAATAAAAATGAACGGATAAAGTATTTCTCAAAGGGTATATAAAAGAAAAATCATAACAAATTATTTTGAGAATGAGGAGTAACATTTTTCTCTATATAGTTAAATTTTGTTTTTTTTTGTTTCTTTTCTAAAGAAATTTATCTTTCAATGTGCGTGGTTGTCTGAGCCAGGTGATACCTATCATCTCCCATCAGTAACATGTACCAAGTAACATTGTCCACTGAGGCTAGGACAGATGGAAGGAATCACATAATATCTTCTGTTTCCAATAAATTTTGAACATGAAACCTTAGGATTCTCAACCACCTTATTGACTACCAGGCTAGAAATTTATTGTGTTGACTAATTTGTTGTAGTTAGCAATGACATACTTGAAAATGGAGTGATATTTTAGTTAATTAAACTACTCTCGTGTATATATTATGGATGCAAAATTATTTGATTATCATAAGGTCATTCTCCTTGCCTTCCCCACCTTTCAAGGAAAACTAAAATAAAATGCTAGGCTTTGTTGATATGTCTTCTTCAAGTCGTGCAAATTCCTGCATTTCTTCACAACTTGCCCTAATTCAAGTAACAAAATCCTTTGAAAAAGATAAAATAAAAGAATTTCCCAAGCTTTGTTGATATTACTTTGACTAGATGAGATTGTGGTGTCAATTTTTTATTTTTTAAAAAATATCTAGATTTATTATTATTATTATTGAAATGGAGAAGCGATATCGAAATGCTACATGAGAGTAGGATGTTTATTAAAGTGAGAGGTAATTCTAGAAAACAAATATAAGATCGAAAATTTTATATAGTAGCGAAATGTGAATACTAAAATGAATATATAATCATATAAGATTAGATAAAATGAAAGGTTATCATATCTACCAAAAGATGTAAGCAACACACATTGAGGATAAAATAAAAGATCATTAAAAATAGTTTGACCATATCTTATATCGATTTTGCATATGTTTTGATCCGTATGTGTGAAACTATGAATGAAGCTTTAGAAAAAGGAATGAGGTAGACCTAAAATTACAGAGTAGTGAAGTTATCTAAAAAAAAACAACAATTTTTTGAATTGGACTTAATGCAGACTTAGTTAAAAATATAGGTCATGGTAGAAGACTTATAAATCATTATCTATGAAATTTGACGAAAACTATGAAGAGTATTTTTTTTAGTAGGAACTCACATTTAGATATACAAATTTTTGTAGTGTTTGATATTTTTGACTTATTTCTAAATTTTGGTGCAATTTTTTGAGATGTAATTTTCGCTATATTTTTTAGCATTTAATCTTTTATTGAGTTGCATATTATTTTTTATTGGATAGCCTTTCATGATGTTTATGGTTAAAAAAAAAATCCCATTATTAATGTCAAATCTAGCGAACATGTTTAAATATCTGACCGACATTAAAAATATTATTTTTATCAAATTAAAAAACCAGAACTACTCAGTAAAAATTAAAAGATTATTTCAAATTTATCGTAAAATATAAGAAACCATTTTCTCTAAAGTTAAAAAAATAAATCATACTCTAGGATAATTTATTTGTACTGTCCTTCAATTAATTATGTACTGTTATTCAATTCATTAATTTTTAAAATGTGCGCTTTTGCAATAATGGGGAATGGACAAGAAGCTTTTGTCCTTGTGTTTCTACATTTGTCGAAATCAATTCGAGTTTTCCGAATAAATATATTGTTACATCTGTCCATTTTTAACTGACATTATTTTCTTTTTAGAGTCAAATTAAAAAAAAAAAATATTTTACGATATATTTTTCATCATATTGATATGCAAAAAATTGCAATATATAGTACTTTTCATATAATTATTGAATAGCTAATTTTTTTTTGTTTAAAATATCGAATTAATGTAATCTAATTTAACTTTGAAAATTAGTTAAATTGACTTTCGAAAAGCGCGACATGATAAATAAAAGGGGACGGGGAGTAAGAAATTAAAACTAAGAAATATAATTTTCTTAATTTTAGAATAAATGGTTTTTTTAGTCGGGAAATAACTCTTAAGAAATAATTCATTTATAGAAAGCAAAAAGTTTTTTGGTGCAATTCTTTGAGATATAATTTTTGTTTTTATTTAAAATATATTTTTAGCTTTTAATGTCATATTGTATTACATATTTTACGATTTGAAAGTCTTTCATAATGTTTATGGTTAAATCTTTTTTCCTATTATTAACGTTAAATCTAGCAAACATATTTAAATATTTGACAAAGATTAAAAATATTATTTTTTATCAAATTAAAAAAAATCAGAACTATTAAATACATGATTAAAAGATCATTTTAAAACTATCCTCAAATATAAGAAATCATTTTCTCTATAGTTAAAAAAAAAAGAGCAAAAAATCATACTCCAGTAAGTTGACCAATAAAAGATACTCCCACGATTCATTTTTACTTCACCATTTAAAAATAAATAAAATTGATTTTCATTTTTATTTGTCAATTTGTACAAGTTAGAAAAATACAATTATTTTCCTGTACGTTTTACTCTTAGTTTTATTTTTTAAGATAAATACTCAATATCAATTAATAGAAATATTCTGATAAGATAATCTTATCAATTATTATTTTCTTAATAAATATATTAAATTTAAATATAATAAGTAAAAATGAATTGATTGAGTATTTACAAGAAAACAAAAAAAATGAAGCACTAATTAATTAGTACTGTCATTCTTTTTAAAAACAAAATTAAATGTGCGCTTTGTAATAATGGGAAATGGACAAGAAGCTTTTGTCCTTGTGTTTCTACATTTGTAGAAATCAATTCGAGTTTTTCGAATAAATATATTTGTTAAGTTTTTAAGAAATTAAAACTAAATAAATAAGTTTCTCAATTTTAAAATAAGTAATTTTTTTAACTGGGATATAACTCTTAAGAAGTTATTCATTTCTGAAATATAAAAAGTTTTTTTATTAATTTACCCTAATAAAAGAAAAACTAATTAATAGTTCTTGATTATATAAACAAAGATAATTTTAAAAGAATAAAATATAAAATATCATTTATTTTAAAATAAAATAAATCTAAAACACCACATATTTTAAATAATTGATGGAATACATATGCATCACATGCTAAGAGGTCCAATCTAGTTTAGTTTAAAAAGTAGGATTAAAAAATCGTTAATTTCCTTAATTTCACTCTCTTTGTTCCTTTTTTTTTCTTTTGGATTTTCGATCAAAATAAGATTTATAGATAACAACTAAATCGATCAAGAATAAGCATTAGGCTATAAAGCATAACTAAAAAGAATTTAAATATTATTTTTTCAAATCATATCTATAAGCGAGAGTTTTTATATCTTTTATTTGCCTCAAATAGTACATGTCTATGAAGCATTATAAAGTGTTTTGCTATAATTCTCTTCACTTTACTCAATTTTACAAAGGAAATTCAAATTGAGGTATACTATAAACGAAACAAATAAGTATTTCTTTGTCTTGGATTATTGGTTGTGGTATAATATTTAGTTGGTGATAAAGAATATTTTGTTTTCTAGATAGTCAAAGTTTGACTTGAAGCGATTTATTTGATAGTAAATTCAACGATTCTTCTGTTGCATATATTAAGTTACACATTTTATTATTCTTGTTCTTTGATAATTCTTACATTTTTATATCAAAGTCATTATTGTGTTTTTATTGATATGAATATACTATTACATTGAATATGAATCCAAAACTTAGATTTGCATAATCAACTTGTTTAGGGCTCACCATCGATATATATTGTTTTGATTTTTTTTTTTCTTGAAATACTATCTCCAATTTAATTTTTAAGAATTGTTTGTTTGAAATTTGAACATGAAACTTATATTTTTAAAATCTACTTATTTAGAGCCTCATGTTAATATATTAATCATGTAAAACAAATTTAAAATGAGACATAAAAATTACATGATGAAACCCTCTTTTTTTTTTTCCTTGGAAACTAGCTAGGATTATAAGGGCCTTGTAATATTGAGACTTGTTATCATACTTTTTAATTGTTTTTGTTGCTTTTTAAACACTATCTTAGCTTTGAATATCTCTTTTCTGTTGATATTTCAAAGATACGAGTTACTATTCAATGATAAGGTTTTAACTACTTATGGTTTAAGCTATTTTTATAATAGGATATATAGTTGATAGTTGATACATGAGAAAGGGGGAAACCATCGTTATTGACAGTATCAGAAGTAGTTTGGAGCATTATTGATGTCATAGTTCCTTAGATTATTGGAGAAATAGAAAACAAAATATAATCACAAATGTATTATTTACTAAGTATAAATAAGGAAAAATTGTATAAAATAACAATCTATTAGGGGTGTACATGACATAATGACTAAATATTAGGTTTTTAACAAGTCATAATGAAAATTAGGGGTGTACATTTTAATAATCTATTAGGTTTTTAACAATCTATGAAATAACCCTAATAACAATCTATGAAATGTACACCCCTAATATTAGGGGTGTACATTTTAATAAGGACGAAATTGAAAATTGAAAATTGAAAAAAAATGTACACCCCTAATATTAAAATGTACACCCCTAATAACAATCTATGAAATAACAATCTATTAGGTTTTTAACAAGTCATAATGAAAATGATCATAATTTAAAAGTACTAAATCATGCTAAAATAAGTTTAATAAGATTAGTTACATGACTAAATATTAAAGGACATTAAAATTAGATTATGTATTTGAATTGTCTAAACCAATGTAAAACAAAAGAACAAATATTCAATATTATTGTCCTTCTTAGTGTTGAATTGATTTCCTTTTTGCATTAGTATTAATTTTATTTTGATTTAAACTTTATTATAATTACCAAAATCTGTGGACTATAATCTTTATTGAACCATTCAGAATTTTAAGTTTTAAATTAAAGTTGAAATAATATATTAAAAGATAAAAACCAAGTATAAGAAATATTTAAAAATTATATCAAAGTAAATATTTTTATTTATAAAATAAAATTTTAAAATTATATATATAATGTCGGGTTGGTTTGGTCTCGGGTTATTTTTTTTTAGTTAAAATCAAACCAACCCAAATATAGTCGGATTTTTTTTTTCCAATACTAAACCAAGTCAAACCAAGCCTGGTTTTTTTCTTAGTTTGCGGTTTGGTTTGGTTTTCGGTTCGGTTTTGTACACCCCTACAATCTATTAGTTCAAATTAAATGTTATAGTCACAGTTTTTTTATTTGTAATTCACAACAAACATCATACAATATGATTTTTATGTTTGCTAAACCTAAAATTTACTCTATAAATAATATATGAGTCGTACTAAATGTTGTTCTAAAAAAATATTTAAATAATATAAAATATTTCTCCAAAATTAAATAAGGTTTCTTTATGAAAGGAGCAAAACTAACAAATTTCAATATTAAAATTCGCAAGTAGAAACAAGCGTAAATATATTGGACTGAATGGTTAAGTGTTGTTTCGAAAGAATATTAATGCGACACATATTATATTAAAATAATTATCATTCCAAAATTTACTTATATCTAGTTTTAACTTTACTTATATTCTAAAAGGAAAAAAAAAACAAAAGATTATTGATGTATTTTTACTAAAGAATACTCTCTTCTTTTTCCTTTTTTTCTATGTTATAAATTTTCACTATTCTTTATGATTTTATAATATTGTTTTATGCTTCTTGGATTTTGCATAGATTGGTTGTTCTCTGTCATGTCCCTTAGCTTTGGAGGCTTTTTTCCTAAGTTGATGTTGATATTTATATTAGAATATAATTAGAATTGTATTAGAGTATATCATATTAAAAAAATAAAACACTTTCTTAATAAAGACGAGTTTCTAAACAATAAAGATAAAAAAAAAATACAAGAAAATGTTAAATTATTAAAGAACCAACACATATTAACGACTTCATGTTCTAAATTATTATGCAAACAATCTTCAAAATCTCGTACAATTATACTATAAAAAATAGGATGTTTTCACCTTTGAAAACTAAGCTGCTTAAGTCCTTAGAAAGTCAAAGTAAATGCAAATGACATTTTGTTCTATAACTAGAGCACTTAATATTTATTACTCACATAGTTAAGTTACATTAAACATCTTAATAGTAAAACTACTCTCGTACTATTAATTATTGATTTCCTTTGCTTGAATAAACATTGTTTATTTTAGTTTACATTCAAATTGAGATCAACCAAGTCTAAATGGTCCATACACCTAGTTGATATCAATTAAGAAGTTTAATGAAGTTTAATTGACTGAGTTCATACTTCTAATGATATCACGTAAATTAAAATAGAAAAAGTAATGACTAAAACCCCAAATTTTGAGTACTTGTGAACTTGTGAGGCTTGGAATAGTTGTTGCCTTGGCCCTTGTTGGTTGAGAGGAGTGGTCAGAGGAACTGAAGTGAAGGGCATGCATCTATTATGTTGTACATGTTTGTCTTGTTCACCTTAATAATAGGAGATTCAATTCATGTCCCTACACACCAAGAAAAGGTTCTTAACATCTATGAAACTCATCTTTCTTATATTGTAGTTTTCATGCCCATATCTCATTTAAAATCAAAACCTAACTTTTTGGGCTCCCATAATATATGATCAAAAAGTCTTTATGATCAATTTTACTTATGCAAGTTTATATTGTCGGCCTCAAACATGAATAAAAAATGAGAAATGCAGTAGACGGACAAATCAACATAACTTAATTAGCTAATTCACGATGATTGAGAAATCCTCATAATACAAATTTTTTATCAAGGCTTGTATTCTTATATCCATGATTGATGATATCAAAAGGCCTTTTAAATCACGTCTAAAAATTTCTTTTGATTAAGATTAAAAAAATGATGGAGAAATGCTAACCTACTATTTAAAGTTTATAAATTATTGTAAATGTTAGATCACTTTCTATCTTTTGATTAAAATAAAATAAAATGATGAATAAATGCTAGATTACGATTTAAAGTTTATAAATTATTGTAAATGTTAGATCACTTTCTATGATATATAGCAAGTATTAAATTCGAATCTAACAACAAATTGTGGGGTAGTTTTCAATGCACAATTTATTTATTTTTAAAAAAAATAAATGAAATGATAACTTAAAAAGAAATATTTGCATAAATCATCCCAATCCCCTAGTGCAATTTTTCTGTTGGGTGCTCAACCCAAAAGTACCACTCTTGGTCTTGCAATATTCTAGTACTAAGAAAGGGGGACCTCCAATAATCACTTTCACCTTTTTAGCTATAAAGAAAATGAGTTTGTTTTGATATCATGTCACATTATTGGCTTCTTTTATCAACCATTTGAATAGGTAAAATCTACGGAAAATAAAAATTTATATGCACTCGATATTTATTGTAAAATTAAAAAAAATTACAATTTTCGTGTACGCATAAACTTTTAATATTGAATTATGATTAATTAACTATATATTTACTTCATAATATTAAATTTATGTTATTTATTGAAAACATATGATACAGATAAGTATTTGCAAATATAGCTCATCTTTGCTAATTAGTATATATGCAAGCAAAAAGGGCCAACAATGAACATACAGTACTACACATTCGTCTAAAACACATTTATCTAAGAATATAAATGGTTAGACATAGTTAATTTACTTAATTATGTGTTTGGTATGCTTTTTTACGTATTGACCTGATTATTTTTTAAGAGATTTTCTATAATACGTTAGTACATGTGCTAATTATTCAATGCATAGATAATTTCAATATTCAAATTTGTCTTACACTGTATTCGATGCACTTGACCAATGTATCTCACTTAAAATTACCTCTCTCACTCGCCCTTCACTCTCTTTCTCGTTCCTTTCCTTTTTTTATCTGTGCTTTACAATTTTATGTATTTGTGTTTCAAGTATCCAATATCAATTTTATCTAGTGTATACGATATTAATTTCAGCTAGTATATCCGATATCAAATATGCATTGATGCATCCAATATATTTATGCAAATATAGATTGATTATGAGAGTGAACTAATGTATCCCTTTGCAACTTACTGGACGTTCATACTTTGTTTTGTAGTCTTTCAATTACCATATAGTTTCTATAATATAATAAATGTTATAGGTTATCGGTTATGACGTTTACGAAGAGTCACCAATATATCAGTGCAAAAATATATGTATAAATCAGTATCAAATATGCTCTAATATATTAAGTGTATATGTACATTAGAAGAAGAAGCAGCATGAGAAGAGGGAGGAGAAAAAGGAGATTTATGTATCTATGCATAAATACATGTATTTATGTATCTATGTATAGATACATATATTCTTGTATCTATACATGGATTATGACAAAAGAAAAAAGTAGTTAATCCAAGTAGAAAATAAAATACATAAATGTGTCATTTAACTTGGCCTCATTTGATATTTACGCCTTCCGACTTTGAATGTGCACAAGAAGACACTTCAACTTGTATAAAGTTGAACAACTAGACAAATGAGTTATGATAATCTACGTGAAAATTTACATTCTACTTGGCGTCCGGCGTGCATTATGTTCAACTTTATACAAGTTTAAATATCTCTTAGCTTATGCACATCTAAATGTTGGAGGGCATAAATGTCATCTGAGGTCAAATTAAATAACATAATTATATATTATGCCCAAATAAAATTAAAACTGGGTAACGAACAAAATTTGACGAAAATTAGTAGATTTTGTCCAAAATGATACCATCTTGACCAATAATAGCAGCAGACGCTCTAAAAAATGGGGTGAAAGTGAGAGAGAAAAAAAATAAGGAGAAAGACGAGTAAGAGTTTGTGAAAGTATTACATAACTATATGTTTGCTTATAGTTATGTAATTTTCCGATTAATTTTCACAAATATGTGAAAAGATTTATTTTGTCATATCATGTTAAATTATATGTTAAATCATCTAAAAGTTAGTTGTTGTACATATACTACATTGAACCTTTTTCCACCACATACCAAGCAAGTTATTTAAATAATACTCCTACATTTCTGTTTTAGGTGATACTTTTCAGATTTTGAGATTAAACAAGTTTATTTTTTACTATAAATTTTTTATAGATCTTTTAAACATTTTGAATTATCAATTAACTTATAGTACATTTTACGTAGTTTATAAATATATAAATTTCATTTCAAATTTTTTTTGAAGACTCTATGCGCGAATTCCAGGTTAAACTTAAATTGTTTGACTCTCAAAAAATGAAAAAGTGTCATATAAATTGGGACAGAGAAAGTAACATTTTTGGTCCCTCAGATTTTGAGTATATTTCATTTTGATTCTTATGATATATGACTTATCACGTTTAATATATTCTTTTACTAATTAAAATGTATATTTTTTATGTAAGAAATTAGGGGTGTACAAAACTGAATTGAAAACCGAACCAAACCGCAAATCGAGTCAAACCGAAAAAAGACTCGACTAGTGGTTTGGTTTGACTTGGTTTGGTATTGGAAAAAAAAACCCGACTATATTTGGGTTGGTTTGGTTTCAACTAAAAAAAACCAACCCAACATTATATATATAATTTTAAAATTTTATTTTATACATAAAAATATTTACTTTGATATAATTTTTAAATATTTCTTATACTTTTTCATAGTTTTTATCTTTTAATATATTATTTCATGTTTGAAAGTTAGAATTCTTAATGGTCCAATAAAAATTATAGTCCATAGATGTTGGTAATTATAATAAAGCTTAAATCAAAATCAAATTAATACTAATGCAAAAAGAAAATCAATTCAACACTAAGAGTGACAATAATATTGAATATTTGTTCTTTAGTTTTACATAGATTTAGGCAATTAAAATACATAATCTAACTTTATTTTCCTTTTAATATTTAGCCATGTAACTAATACTTATTAAACTTATTTTAGCATGATTTAGTACTCTTAAATTATGATCATTTTCATTATGACTTAATAATTTGTAATATTTGTTTTACGCGATTTTATTATTATTTTTTTGTTGGATATTTTAGTGTCATTAATCATATCATATTTTGTGTTATTTTCTTAAGAAACATCTTAGATAGTTGTATTTTGGTAGGGCTAAAGAAATATTTGAAGTACAAGTAAATTATATGTTTACATGAATACTTTACCGGAATAAACCCGAAAAAATCCAAAAAAAACTGAGTTTTATTGGTTTGGTTTGGTTTATAAATTCAAAAACCCGACACAAATGGTTTGGTTTGATATTTGGAAAACCCGAACCAATTCGGCCATGTACACCCCTATAAGAAATATGTTATATTTAGACTATTTTTAATTTAGAAGTATATATAACCCTCAATCTCAAATATGAGTAACATTAAGAGTTTAACGTAATACATCGATAATTAAAGAGTGAAATAGTTGATCTTATAGGAAATTTGTGACTATTCACATACTAAGAGATTATTATTTTTAAAAAAAAATGCACATTTCAAGTAATTAAAGACTAAATGTTCTTAACAAAATATCATAAGGACCAAAATTAAAATTTATCAATAATTAAGGAATTGAAAATGTTATTAATCCTAATCAAACTTAAATTCATTTAGCAATAATTAATTAGAACCTTATCTAGCTGCCAAAGCCAATGAAGTGACGTAAATTATTAAAGTAAGAATGCAACTTTTCACCTATAATTTTGTTTATTTTCGATTAGTACACATCTTTCTCAAGCAACTATTGTAGTACTCTCTCCGTCTCATATTAGTTGATAATTTTTTTTATACGCATATTAAGAAATCATAAATAAAAAAATAATTTTACTTATTCACCTCTTAAAAAAACTTTTTGGAAATTTTACAAACAAATGTGAACACTTTAAAAAAGAATTAATTGCAAGGATAATATAGGAAAAAAATTAATTAATGTTTTCTTGATTTAGTAAAGGTGGACAACTAATATGGAACAACTATATTTAGTAAGATGATCAACTAATATGAAAAAAATACCGTATATACAAGTAAAATGATACACGAAATGTTTAAATAATATATTTTGGAGACCCTTGATATAATAGATTATTGTAGCCTAGTGATTTCAAACACTTTGAATGAGTTAGTATGGACGGAGAGAGTAGTAATTTGAACAATTAATTAGCAAAATACACTTAAATATCTTGTTTAGCTTTATAAGTTTCTTTGATGGAAGAAGATGTGTGTATACTTCAGAATAATCAATTAGATTATCATCCTGCGCATGTCTCGAAAAGATTTTGAAGCCTTTCAGCAATTAGAAGAAGATCGCTTCGGGGTCACTATGGTGTGACTGAATGTAGAGCAGTCCGCCCTTACAGCCTTTGATCAGTAAATTATTTAGAACTTCGGAAGAGTTAATTCTAACTCTAGTAATAACTCCAAATTAATGAATTATCTCAATCTCAATTTCATCTAAGAGTCATGATCTTAATTACAAGAAAATAAAGTTGTTTAACTAGGCTATTCTATTGCTATCGAGAAGCTAATCAAGCTGTTGATGAATCGAAAAAAAAATACTTCTCATTTGAATAAGACACGTGTATCAAAGGATATGCCTAGTGTAGTTATTGGTGCATATCATCTTAGATAATATGCAATTAATACCCAATATTAAAATTAATTATGACAAAGTCAATGCCTATGTAACTTGTAAGTTATTTATGATAATCACTTGAGTGTCATTTGGTTATTGGTTAGGAGGTGATTCCCACATAATTTGCAACTTTGCATCATGTTTGGTATCAAACTTTTTTGTAATGTATATAAAATTCAACATATTAAGATTGTCAATTTCTAATTTCACATAATTAATATATAGATAAACTATAAGAAAATGTATATATTATTTTATGTAAATCAAGTATATATTTTGATCTATGAACCTCCTTGAGGTTCCCCCATTTTTGTATTGACATGGCATGTTAACTAGGAGATAATGAGACTTTTGTTATTTTTCTATTTTTGAAATAAATAGTAATAGTTGAATAATTTTATCATCTTTATAAAAATATAAATGATATTTTAGTATATGATTTTTTAAAACTTGAATGAAGGTATATTTGAAAGTTGTGTTTGTTTGCAGCTTGTTAAATTGGGACCTTTTGTCCAAATATCAGATTAAGTCTTGATTTTATTGCTCTTTGATGATGAAATATTAATCGAGTATCAAACTTTCAATTTTTTGTATGTAAACTTTTTTTTGTTTCCGTTGATTCTATGTTCCAATAATGTCACGATCCAGACCGTCGTGATTGACACCCACACTCACCCTCCGGTGGGAGAACCATTACTACGACCCGACTAAGCAATTTTAACGAGAACTAAGCATTTAAAGATACAGAAGCAAGTTTAAATGACTAAGGAAATACAAAGTTCCCATAAACTCCGGAAGTTCAACAAACAACTAACAACTATTGCGGAAGTTAACCCCTAGAACTGAAAGTCATTGTACCAAAACTACAAACCAACAAGTCTAAGAGAATGGGTACAAACCCAAAACTAAACATGTGAGTAAAGCTAATTAGAAAGTCTGAGTCCGAAAAGAATGGACTAAACAATAGAGGACCCATGGCAGCCTGAAAGAACTGGCTCACCCTTGAATTCTGTCTTGATCACTGATCTCCTAGCTAAGGTCTATCAATAGCCTCCTGAAGATGCCCCGTACTCAACAAAGAACGAGCAAGTGCAATTTTAATACACAAACCACAGTGTACTGGTAGAATCACACGACTATTCCGATAAGCGAAACATAGGCAAGCAATCACAACATAGTAAACACACATATACATAATACATAGATCAGATATCATTTCAAGATCAACATACAGTTCCCACTATCAACGACAATAGACATGAATGTAATAATCACAATGGTCCTCTCATGGAATCCACACCCAAACTGTTAGTGTGTCGGATCGTGACACCCGATCCAATGTATGTGTCAAAACGTGACACCCGATTCAATATATGTGTCAGAATGTGACACCCGATCCAATGTATGTGTCGAAATGTGACACCCGATCCAATATATATGTCGGAACGTGACACCTGATCCAATCAGCACAACCACAATCACAATCACACTCATAATGAACATTACTCATAATCATATAATCAAGTATTAGGTTCATGGCATGTAATTGTTCATATGCATTACTCATTTACATTAGATTTGATTTACATTCCTTGTTCTCATACATGCATGCATACAATGAAACAATTAACTGGCATGCATCACACAAACAAGAAATCAAACCATCACCTACCTTGAAACCATGCTTGAATCCTCCTAAGACACTTGGTCTTCCCTTTTCGGATTCTTTTCGCTTGTTCTTGATCTAAAAAAAATCAATTAACGCAAGGATCAATAAACAAGGCCTAATTTACCCGATTAATAATCAATCTATCTATCCATGGTCATACCCAAGATCCTAGTGTTCAATTAGGGCTTTTCCCACCATTAATGCATGCCAAAATCCTCCCCCAATAATAATCACCCAAGATTCTAAGTTTTACGGATCAAATTACGAATTAGGGGAGTAAAAGTCTTACCGTTAGCGCTACAAAATGCGAAAAACTGTCAAGAACTGCTTTGGGTCGTCTCTTAGCTCTCAAGAATAAGGTTTTGCAGAAAATAACGATTTTGGAGTTTTTTCCCGACTTAATTCGTGACTGGCCCACCATAGCCCGCCCTGGTGGGATTAATCCTGCTCCGGCGGCTTGCACGGAGACAGAAAGTCATACTTTGAGTTCCAAACTCCCATTCCACAACACATCTTCCACCCTTGACTTTCAAAAACTACCCGTTCACGCTAAGATTAGTTTCGGGAGTTCTACTCGCTCGAATTTGATTCCGTAAAGTCGTACGGGCTCCCTAACGTCATGGCTATCCACTCATGTGATCAAATTCATAATTAACTCTCTCATTCATTACCAGATTTCCCTATACCTCACCTGACTCAGATTTCGTCCAAATCTGGACTAGGCTAGAAATTCCCAAATCACTACTCAAAAGTTTTCTGGCCCAAATTCTTTCCCCATTGACTTTTATATAACGACGAAAACATGTCATTACAAATAAAAAATGAGATAAGATGTTAGCGAAAACGCAAGAGAAAGAGCACAAAATTTAATGTGATTCAGATCAAAGTAATTCTTTATACAACTTTGATTTGTGCCTTAAGTATGTATATGAACAATTTTGGTCAAAGCTTCTAAATTTACTGGGCAACTCCATTGTATAAAACAAGATGGATTGTTGTGACATAAACTAATTTCTTCACTTCGATTCCACTTTCATTTAATTGATAGAAGTCTAATTAGAAAAAAAGATTCTTTCTATTACTTTTAGAAGAAAATTATTGATTTGACCTTAGCTAGAAAACCTTCGGGCTAATTTATATAGATTGTCTCTTTTGTAATAATAAATGTACAAATAATTACTTTAGAACCTAATTACTTGAAAAAAATGATTTTTCAAATGATCGTTCACCTAATAATTAGTAACTTACATAGTTACCTCTTGATTCTAATTTCCTTCAACAAAGAAATGTAACTTTGTAAGACAACAACATATCTAGTGAAATTCCACAAGTGAGTATGGGGAGGGTGGAATGTAAGAAGACCTTACCACTACTTTATGGAAGTAGTGAGGCTGTTTCTGAAAAATCATCGATTCAAGTACCACGATTTCGGTATAAAGAAGAAGACAATGAAGAAAGAATCGAAACAGAAAATAGTGCAAAAATAGCCAAAACAATAATAAAATCACGTGGTAATCGAAATGCCATAAACAACATACTAAAACAAATTATTATTAACAAACAATAATAAACCATGATAGAAAAAAACATGAACTATAATAATATAACTAATAAATATTATTCATTAATTTAGTGATTAGGTGAGAAATCAATTCCTTAAAAATTGATTAGATTAATCAAGAACTAATAATTTTCAAATTTGGGTCTGCTTAAAGCAGTAAGAGGACAAATCAACAAATAATTTTTAATTAATTTGAATGATTTGACATAATAAATGGCAGCATATATCAGTGGCTTGAACACCACAAGTACTAATATACAAATATATAACTAGATTTTTTTTTGTAGAGTTTTGTGGATACATCAATTTGTGCCAGTTCATGAAAGTACATTCCGTACAATGAAAATAACATCAAAGAAAATGACCCAAATAATATAAGATGAGTTGTCAGAATTTTAATTATTAAAATATATTAAGTACTAGTAGTAATTAACAACATACCAAAAATTAATTACTCTGTTAAATAAAAACAAGAAGATAAAATGAATGAAGGGATATATCCTTACCGAAACTTCAATATACGTTAGTTTGTAATATTATGAATCGGATCATATTTTGATGCATTTATATGTGTCTAGATATATGTATTTCGAGATACATGAGGTTAAAATTATGTATAAATTGTTCTATTTGAAATACATAACAAATCTCGTTTGCCTCCCTCCCATCTCGCTCGCCACTCTCTTATGTATCTAGTGTCTCAGATACGTGCGAATCATATTGGATACGTACAGATACATGTATTTAGTATGTATCTAGAGTGATTCACATATATCGGAATACATGACTATCTCAGTATCAGGATAAAAAATTAAATAGAATTAGTATATATAATATGGATATATGTCTCAGTATATACAGATCATCAAGAAAAATCATATCTAAAAATAGAGTTGTTTAGGAGAGATTTGAGGTGTGTTAGTCATTGAAATATATATTGAGAGTGAAATGCTATGTGTTGTGTATCTCTGATGTTTTGCATTTTGTGAGAGGAATGGGTGTAGGAGAGTAGGGGTCCTTTCACATGTTACCGATAATTCATGTTTTAAAATTCAATTAGATTTTTTATTGATGTTCAATCGAAGGGTTCCAAACTTCTAAATTAGTGTTATGTCCTTTAATAGGGGTGGACACCACCAAAAGATTCTTTTTTCATTTTCAAAGTAGTTGACAATATAAATTAGGTTCTTCTCATGCATGTACATAATTTAAACATGTAATTTTTATACAATGTTCTATTCACATAAAAAAAAAAAGTACTTCTTGATTGTGAACCTATTTATTATTCATTTGTTTTAAAAATAAGTAATGTTTTTATTTTATTTCAAATAATTGATCTTTTAAATAATAAAGGAGGCATTAATTATGTTCTTTCAATTTTATCTTCTTCTTTTTTTAATAAAGTGAATTTTACGTACATAATCAAAATGTGCAACTATTAGAGAGTTGCATATTCGAAAGGTATTTATTAAGGCTAAATTAGCTAGTAAAAATATATATCATTCTTTTTGTTCAGTTTTATTTGTCACATCACATTTCGAGAGTCAAATTATATGGACTGAATTGACCAATATTTTAAGATGTATTTTTCATCATTTTAATATGAGAAAGATTGTAACTTATGGTATCTTACGTATAATGTTCTATCATCTAAATTTAAAAGTTAAATGTTGAATTAATTTAATTTAATTTCAAAAATTAATCAAATTGACTGTCGTAAAATAACCCGTGATAAGTAATAGTGAGCAGAGAGAGTATTTTCTAGGAATGAATAGTTTTCTTAAGAAATGTATCCAACCCAAAAAGTACTTCCTCTGTTCCATATCAATTGAATTTGTGAGGCAATGCACACATATTAAGAAAAAAACATTTAAGATCATAATTTAAACCATAATATCCACTATCGCCCTCTGTGAATCATAAATATAACTTTATAAGTAGTGTAATTTATCTTCTAAAAAATATAAAAATCCAATAAATGAAAGAACAAATATGGAAAAAAAAAATTTAGACATCAATCTTGAACTTTGAACAATTTAATTATTTTAAACATTGAAAAAATCCTCAAATATTCAGTTAATATGAAATAGAGGAAGTATTAATTTAGGGTTTATATAAAAAAAAATTAAATTTTAAATTTTAAATCTATTTTGAAGTGCATATTTTTGTACGTGCACGTGTGTACGTATTTATGCGTGGGTTTCTGTACATTTATTTAAGGAAAACGACGTTGCATATACAATTGACGTGAGCGAATGCAGTTGCATCCATTAAATATTTTACATAACCTATGAAATTTCGATACCAAACCAATTGAACTGTACATAACTTTATATATTTAGGCCCCGTTTAACCGTGCGATATAAAATCGTCATTTAAAATCATGATATGAAATCATAAGATGAAATAATGAAATGGAAGTGAAGTTTTGTTTGGATATGTAATTTGGACTTTTTATGTCATATGTTTTCTCATAAATATAAAAATCTCATAACTTGTAAAACTATTAAAAATGTCTCATTTCTTTATACAATCTTACCAAATAAATAAAAGTTTATAAAATCTCATAATATAATATCACATAGATATTCTTACAAAAATACAAGATTCATTATAAAACTTTAAGTCAACTAAAAAAATTAAACACATATAAGTTGTGACGTACTAGTCTTTAATATAATTCACTCACACAGTACGGATAATTTTTTCATAACAATATGATGACGAGTCATAACTCATATTATTGATTGTTGAGAATTCTAACAAGTCACAAAGCAAATAATATCTATTTTCGTTTATAAATAGAGAGTTTTCTACTGAACACTAACCCAAGTTGTCCATGTAATGATAGATAATCCTATATTTTTCGTTATCCATGATAATAATTTTATACGTTACTACTCCCTCCGTCCACTATTAATTGTCATACTTTCCATTTTTAGAGTCAAACTATAAAAACTTTGACTAACATTTTAGAATATATTTTTTCACCATATTAATATGTAAAAAAATGCAATGTATAGTACTTTTCGTATAGTTTTTGAATATCTAAATTTTTGTTTAAAAAATCGAATTAATGTAATCTAATTTAACTTTGAAAATAAGTCAAATTAACTTTCGAAAAGCGCAACATGACAAATAAAAATGGACGGAGGGAGTATTAAATTAGGTCTAGAGAACGATAAAACTAATGAATTAACAGGCGAATAAATAGTTCTTATAAATAAATCCTACCCGATAACTATTTTCAACACACTTATTCATAGTTTTATGATGATTATATATATGGACCGTAATAATGTTTACCAAAGATGGTGATCCTAGCCCCTAGGTGTTGTCTTTAGGTTTAGGATGTTTAATCGAATTCAATATTTTTAATAAAAACATAAAATAAATAAATATATGAAAAATTACTATTTTAAAAATAAATATTATTTTAAATCCATAAATCAAAAATAAAATAAATAATTTTTTTTTTAAAAAGTTTAAACTAATTAATTTTAAATCTTGAATTGGTCCATAAAATTTAGAAATTAATACTTTTTGGGTGCAAACTCATACACTAATAAATGCTCTAATAAATTTGGTGACTTTAGTGGATGGTATTGGTATTGACCTAAGGAAAAGAAAGCCATATTTATCCACCAAAAACCTAGAAGTGTCTTTCACATTTATGTTTCTATTTTTTTTTATTTTTTTAGGAGTAACTTAATTATTGAGGCAACTTGAATTGTGATGAAATAATTGGGATTCTTTCATTCTTAATCAAAGTCTGGAATCAGACTTTTGACGATAAAAAGAATTCTTTTGGAAACATTGACCCAAAATGGAAATTGCAATACGTGAATCTTAATTTAGTTAACACATACCGAACACTAAAAATGGGTTAAATATATCTCTATTTATACCGTCAAAATTAATTTAAATACACTCCTAGTTATACTTTAGTCCAAACCCCTTTCATGATACTTTCGGTCCAAATATATCCCGTTATTCTTTTATATTTTGACACAAATTTACTCTTAATTTTTATGGATTAATACGTGTCAAACTAAGAATCATATGATTCACTCTCAATTTTAAATAACCGTTTTTTTAAAACCCATCAATTTAGTCCGATAATCATTTTATTTTATTTTCACCTTTTTTCTCTTCTCAATACTCAAAGCTTCAAATTTGTTCCTTTAACGACAAATTTCATTATTTTTTTGGAAAAAGGACAAATATACCCCTATCTATCGTAAATGATATGCAGATACCCTCTGTCATACTTTTGAAACATTGGTGCCTCTGTCGTCCAAAAACTAGAACATATATACCACTTATACTAACGGACATACATGTATCATTCAAACTATCATTATGTTTGACAATTAGACCTCAAACTATCGCGATTTCTGAAAATTTCCCACTTCTATAGCTAAGGAATGATAGGAATGTACAATGATAAAGAGTTCAGAAAGCCTAGCAATGAACTTTAGGACCAAAAAAAACCTGCATTGAGAGATCAACACAACAAACTGAAAAGCAGAACCAAAAAGAAAATCAGTTAATTACTAACAAAAACAGCCAACAGAGCATTAGACAAAATTGGTGACTCAACTAAAAGACCACACTATCTGGAAACTTCTATTGTTGGTTACAACCCAAGCTATGCAGATTTGCGTCAATTTCATCATCCGTATCATAAGCCTCTTGCCTGTGATGATGCTGCTCCTTGTGTCTCATTTCTTCCTCCATGTTGACGTTATGCATAGTGGTTTCCTCACACTTACCCAACTCTATATCAGATGAGCGTTTCCCTAGTCTCGGTGGCAGAATAGCCTCAAGAGCACGACATTTTTTGGGAGAAAGGAATCCAGATTCTGGAAATTCCACATTATAATGAACATAGAGCCGACCCTTAATGAATGGCCTACCATAATGGGGCATTCCTTCATCATTTATCGCCTTGTATTGATCTGCAAGAGAGAACGAAATGATCCCCATATATAAATAGCACATTTCATGCCACAAAGTAATTAAGCACAAACTAAGAACACTACTTACCAGGCTTTATAACTTCTCCAGGGCTAGATTTGATCTGAAGCTGCCTGCCATCAAGATGAGTCAGGACAAACTGAAAGCCACAGAGAGCTTCTGTCAAACTGAGATTGTGTTCCACGTAAAGATCATCAGACTTGCGCCTGAACTTTGAGTGACTCTTCTGTTGTAATACAAAAATGACATTGCCAGTGATGGTATCTGGCTGCATATAACACCACAAAACAACTATGAGAAATGAAAAATCACCTGCCAAAATGTAAGAGGAAGTCACAAACAGCAAAAGGAAAGCAGATAGGACTGACGATACTGTATATTAGTGAGACGGATATATATTCAATTCAAAGTCCTGCACTGACTTTACTTCAAAATTAATAGATTGGACTTGAGAAGAAAGATCAATTTTTGTTTGCAAACATTGCCTAAAAACTTTTGAGGCACAATTGACATGTACACTGAGGAATTACAAAAGCTGAGCTAATTTGCATAGCAAAAAACTCTTACAGCTTCATCAGCCTCCGCATTGAAAACAATCTTCTGACCGTGTAACATCCCTTTCTCAACATTCACTTCCAATACCTTCTTTTCTTGTGTAATTTTATTTCCCTTGCACTGAGGACACCTATCCCTCTCAGTTATAACCTCTCCTGTATTAACAAGGAAAGATTCATAGTTACAAGTAGTGTTTTTTCCTACACATGTAAGACTGAAAATTAGAATTACAGGGAAATCTCATTACCTGAGCCTCGGCACTCGGAACAAACATGTTGCATCTGTTGAATCATGCCTGGGGCTATCTGTCTTGTTGTAACACGCATTCCAGTACCTTGACATCCATAACATCTTCCAGAAGTTCCACTCTTTGAACCTTTCCTGATAATGCAAGTAAATCATAAAAAAATTGTAAATATGCACCAGTGAAGTTTTCAATAAAACATGCATGCGTAGAGCAAGTTAATGCATAAGCAACCAATAAATAAAAAGGCCGATTAAGATGAGTTAAAACTAATAAATATGGATTTGTTTAAGCCCTCTAACTTCTCATTCAGATTGCAAATGTTCTGGTATGACAACATAGACCAATACAGTGAAACAGGTGACTTTTTAGAAGAGGTAATATACAACAATTTTATCAGACAACTCTTTTTTTTTAATATTCTCGCCTTTCTTGTCATTCCTGCACCAAAAATGATGTTATGTTTTCTCAAATATGTTTATCTGCAACTGAAAAAGGTTATGATAAATTTCCCACTAAGATGCAGCAACCTCATAGCTACACCCAATAAAGGAGAAGAAATATAACCAGCAACACCAAATTCACCTCAGTGGACATCCGTAGAGATGAGAGGTATACTGCAGTCAAGGGACCTAATATCAAATCATTATTGTATAGATCCAACAAAAATTACTCATCAAAACCCATCCTGAGGAGCACAGAAATGGAAACTAGCATGACAAAGATATGGACATTTTGAGGCCATAAAAATTCAAATTTTTCAACACCGCAAAATTAGATACAAGAATACTGTTAAAGCATCTAAAAGGAGAGGACAAGATCCAAGAAAATAGAATTTAGAGCATATTTTGATTGGCTTATTTTAGGTGCTTGCAAGACAAAATAACTTTTAAGCACTTTTTGGAGTATTTGGATAAATTATAAGCACTTGATTTTAAGCGAATATGATGAAAATAAGCCAAAATGATGAAATAAGCCAACTTAGGATTTCTAACTTATGCCTTTTGGCTTATAAGTGAAAAGCCAAAAGCCAATCGAAACAGGGTCTTAGTCAAATCATTGGACGATAACCTGCTAAAATAGATGCTCTTGTCTACATTCTACAACAAGGGATTAATTTTATCCTATAAAAAGATATCATTTTGTTACAGAGAGAAAACTAGCAGAAAATTAGTAACCCCAATTTTTCCTATAGAAGGGTGTCTAAATTCGAAGAATTCCAAAAGTACCTAGTACTCTGTGTCAGACATCTGTTCAGAGGGTGGCTGATTTTTAGGCACAAATGCAGAGCCTGCCTAAAATTTGGTTATTGTATTTCTCAGGAATTCATGCAACCAACTGTAGTAGCAAAATTAAGAGAGGGCTCGGCGGTAGTGAATCAACACAAGGAACAACCTATCGATGATGTCCAGGTTTACTTGGCATAAATAAAAAACTAACGCTTCGACAATCATTATTTCAATCTAAAGTTACTTCAGACAGGATCAGTGGAGAGACACACCAAAAGAAGAAAAGGAATAACGTGAAGAAACATAAAAGGTCTTGACGAACCACAGTCACCAGTTTATACATCTGTATACATAGAGGATTCACATTCTTCTCTATTGGACCCCCAATTTGTTCAATTCAGATATGTTTAGTGAGAGAACTTGGTATTGATTCTCAGCCTAAGTGGGAACAGAAGAATTTTAAATACAATAACATCATTCAACACAGTTATTTGAAAATCACTGTCACAAAGTGCTACAGAACAGTAGTAAATGAAAAAGGTCAGATAGTTAAATAAAGAGAAAGACCCTTTACACTTTGGACACAATATGTTCCGTGAAATAGAGAGCTTTTTTGTTGTGCCATTGTACAAGTCCTCCAGCGAAACCCTTAGAGTGTGCACTACATCTTCACCTTTTTTCTTTCTGCTGCCTCTGAAGCTACCACCACCTGGGATAACCAAGGCAGAGAGATGTTTCAACCACAAAAAATTAAAAAGATGATAAAAACAAAGAGGAATTTAACAGCCCCCACCCCCCTCTTCTTGCAGGGTCTCTTTCCTAAGAGGGAGATGGGTCGTTAATAGTTATTACCGCCAAAAGCTCCACCAAAGAACGACTCAAATATGTCAAATGGGTTGTGACCACCACCACCACCCATTCCTTCTTTAAGGGCATCTTCACCATACTGATCATAAAGTTCTCTCTTCTCTGGATCACTTAGAACTTCATATGCTTGAGCCAATTCCTTGAACTGAGTGGAGTAAAAACAGGACAAAGAACTTATGAAGTTAGCAAAATAAGCATCAGAATCAAAAGGTTCCCTTGGTATAGACGTAACATATCTAGAACAGCAACACACAGAAAATTCTAATTGCACATGCGAGAACGGATGACTCACTTTCTCAGGGTCCCCACCCTTGTCAGGATGATTCTTTATAGCAGCTTTTCTGTATGCCTTCTTAAGTTCATCTTGACTGGAATTCTTCGAAACACCAAGCACCTCATAGTACTTGGAGTTGTCACTCCTCCTTGCACCCCATCCAAACATTATGGATTACCTTAGTACCTTCACAGTGCAATAATTTCATTTAATTCAACCATTTAAGGACAAACTTATTATATAACAAAAGGTGGATACTACACATGTGGTATATGCTGTAAATAGCTGATGTGTATTGATTACAAGTCAGTTGGGGTAGAGAAGTATTAGAACTAGCAATCCAAAAGGTAGGTTAAATTCCAACATGTAATTCAAGCACAAAACGATAGAATATAGAAGACATTCTGTTAGCAATCCCAAAGCAATTAAGAAAAAAAGAAGGCAAAAGGCCATGCTCTGAAACGCAATGTTACTAAAAGCCATGATTTCATCGTTTTAAACGATGGAGCAATCAAAACAAGGTAGGGTAAGTGTTATGCGTACACCCCACCCTCCCAAAACACCACACCACTTGTGGGATCACTAGGTACATGGTTGTTGTCGGAGCAATCAAAATGAGGGCCGATCACCTCATACAGAGAAGTGCAACTTGAAATGATGAGGCATAAGGTGATCCCAACAGGAGGAGGTTATTCTTTGAATATGTCTTTATAATATGAGGAACAGAGAAGAAAAAAAAGTAGGATCTTCTTTATTTGGATGAAGGGAAAAAAAGATAGGTTCTTTTCATATTTAAATAGCAAGATTCTTCTAATAAGCCAGTCCCCTTCTATCATTTAAGCTTCTAAACTCCTTTTCAACTTCCTCCTCCTACTATCTTAGTATATCGATTATCGATTAAACTAGTCATATATGAAACCTAACAGCAAACTAAAATTCTTTGCAATGGTGCCTTCACCATCAAATATCCGAATAAACTTTTCAAGATTCTAAATTCCCTATAAGTTATCCAAGACCTCTACATCATTCTAACGGATCGAAAATTACACCATTTATACATGATAACTATTTTTTACATATATATTAGATATTTTGCCCCCTTCCACTTCTTATTTACTTCTACATATTTCAAACCCCATGGTAAAAACCACTAATACCACTTATCTTTCCACTAATAAGATAGCAACAAGATACAAAGAATCAAACTTTACAACATCTTTACTACACAAACAAAACAGAATATCCAAATTTTCACATATGAATAAAGAGAAACAAGAAACTCACATAAATTTCAGCAAAGCTTCAAAATCACCATAAATCAACCTTCTTTACACCTAAACTAGTAAAAAGAACCCCAAATTTTTTATTTATTTTAAAAAAAACTAACATACAATTCAAACAACAACCCAAGAATTAGATTTTCAAGAAAACATTAATAGAAAAAGAAGATATAAGATTTGTAGCCACCAGAAGAAAAATTACCTCGAAATTCGAAATGGGGTTTTCTGAAAAAGAGCGATGGAAAGAAAAAGAGTTGCGATAGATGACATGTTTTTCTTTCTTTTGAGAGAGGTTTTGCTTTGGTTTCGAATTTCAGGCGGTGACGTAACAGAAATAGCTGAGAAAATTATTTTTGAAAAAATGACTAAAATGTCTTCGGAGTCGAGCTGTCGGACTTATCTAATATGATTTACAGTAAAATCTCTATAAATTAATATATGTGGATCATGAAATTTTATTATTTTATAAAGATATTATTTAATCGATAAATTGATATTTATTAATTTAAAGAATGGTTTGAGATTTAATGAAGGTTAATTTTGATTATATCAAAATTATTGCATCTTACTAATATATGTATCATATTTATTGATTTCACATACATAAAGTACAACGAATACATCAAAATCATTGTATCTTATTAATTTTGTATCATATTTATTGATTTCGCAAAAAAATTAAATAATTGTTCAACGCATAATATTAAATATTGAAGCCATTTTTGGATATGGGTTAAAGAAATTTCCTATGTTGCTTATATAGTTTTTTTCTCTCACCTGTAACAACCTGATTCCGTCGTTAGGGAAAAACCAATGGGGAAAGAATTGGGGTCAGAAAACTTTTTGGTAGTAACTTGGGATTTCCTAGCTTAGTACAAATTTGGACGAAATTGGAGTCATGTGAGTCCAAGGAAATCTAGTAATGATTCGGTGATTTAATAAGGAATTTATTGCATGAGTAGATAGCTAAGACGTTAAGGAACCCGTACGACTTTACGAAATTGAATTCGGGTGAGTAGAACTCCTGAAACTGATCTTAGCGTGAAATGGTATTCCCTGAGTGTCATGAGCTGAAGGTGTGTTGTGAAATGGGGGTTTGAAATTCTTAAATTTGCTCACTAGTTCTGTGCAAGCCGTTGTGGCGAAATTATTCTCGCTAGGGTAGGCCGCTGTAATGGGATTAGTCCCGCCATGGCGGGGTAGACGCGACTTAAAATCGAAAATAAATCCCAAAGACGTTTTATGCTGCACTTTTCGACTTTGAGAGCTAATGAACGACCCAAGTGTTTTCTTGACAGTTTTCCACCATTCTTGAGGCTAAGGTAAGGTTTTAACTCCCCAAATTTGCTTTTCGATCTGTAGAACTTAATTTCTTGGGTAATTATTGATGGGAGAGGGTTTTGATCTGTGATTTATGGTGGAAGAAACTCTAACCTGGGTATAAGGATCAAAGGTTTGGCCTAGGGTTGATAAGGTTGATTATAATCCGGGTAATTAGGCCTCGTTTATTATATGCTTTTAGACCACGAACAAGCGGGAGGAATTCAAAAAGGGAAGATTCAAGTGCCTCAGGGGATTCAAGTTTGGATGTGAGGTAGGTGATGGTTGTGATTTCATGTTGGTGTGATATATATTTGTAATTACTCATCTTAATAAATGTATGTATGCGAATGTTGTATTATTGATCACCCTAATCGTAAATGAAGATAATGGAATAATTGTATGTCATGAATTACCTCTTGTTGTATGATTGTGAGAATATACATTGTGAGTATGATTGTGGTTTGTTGAATGGATCGGGTGTTACATTCTGACACACTAACTTGGGATCGGTTGCCACATACCGGCATAAACATTGGGATCTATTGTCACTTTCTGGCATAAATATGGGATCGGGTGTCACGTCCGGCACACTAACTTGGATAAAGTACCACGAACCGGTACACTAACAATTGGGATTTGGGTTCCATGAGAGGACTATTGAATTGTGTTGTGTATCTACTTGTGATAATTACGTTCATATCTAATGGTGATTGAGGTTGAAAGACTGTTGTTGCTCTAAAATGATGACAATGTGTATTATTGAGAACGTGAAATGCTACATTGATCTTGAAAAGATGACTAATATTGTATATGTTCGGTATATGCATGTCTTATAATGTTGTGATTACTTTCATGTGTTTCACTTATTGGGATAGTCGTATGATCCTATCAGTACATTGTGGTTGTGTACTGATACTGCACTTGTTTGTTCTTTGTTGAGTATAGGGCATCTTCAGGCGGCTATTGATAGACCTCAGCTAGGTGGCTATTGAACGTGACTGGATTCAAGGGTGAACTAGTTCTTTCAGACTGCCATGAATTTTTCTTGTTTAAGTCCACTCTTTTCAGACTCAGACTATTTGTTTGAGGTGTTTGTTTAGTTTCGGGGTTGTACCCCTTATTCTTAGACTTGTCGTAGAGTTTTGGTACAATGACTTTTAGGTTCTAAGGGTTAAGACTTCCGCATTAGTTTGGTTAAGTTATTTGTTTAAACCTTTGGAGTTTATAGGGACTCCGTATTTTTATTGTCATTTAAACTTGCTTCCATATCTTTAAATACCTAATTTTTGGTTAAGTTGTTTAGTTTGGGGTGTAGTAATGGTTCTCCCGCCGGAGGGTTAGTGTGGGTGTTAATCACGACGATCTGGGTCGTGACAAAGTTGGTATTAGAGCCTAGGTTCGCTGATCTAATTATACCAAAATGAGTCTAGTTGAGTCTTATGGAATGGTACGAAGACGTCCATACTTTTCTTCGAGAGACTATAGGACTTTAGGAAAAATTTACTTCTTTCTATTCCTTCGTGCTATGACTTGAATCTAATTGGTATCTTTCCTCCTTCACTCTATGGTCCGAACTAGAGCAACAAAAGTGGTAACACCATCACTAGCAAGATAGAACGTGTATAAATTACCGGCAATCGAATAGAGTCACCATTCAGAACAAATAACCATTGCCTCGGATAAATGATCTTTTGACCAGTTGCAGGGTGCATCAGTTTACATTTTTGTTCTTTTACTGGGAGACCGGTAATGGTCATCTATGGAACAAACTAGTTTAGAAATCGGGCTTATCTGTGCTTTGTAACTCGAAAACTATGAGTGCGTGTTTCTTGTTGCCTGAATTAACTATGAATGTGGAAGTTTTATTTTCTTCGATGTGATGATATGATCATGTGCACAATAAGTGTGTGTCTGAATTTTGATATGTGCAATATACTGGTTGAATTGATTGAAACCATACAAGTTGTAACTGCTGAGTATCGTGAAACTTATTGTGAAAAGAAGGTCACGACTAAGTTCGATGCAAAGGTCTAGATAATGTATGAGGTGATTCGTAAGAAAGAACTGGACGTGTCTTGCACTTGAGTAATAACCACGTGAGTGTCTGGGTGTATCATGGGAATGTGTGGGTTATGGTGTTGAATTAATGAGAATGATTTGGATTGTGTATCGTTGGATTGACTTGAGGTAGACAATGATTATCCTAGTTCAGAGGATTATCCTAAATTACTCAGTAAAGCTGAAAATCGTTGGGAGATTTAGAAAAGAGAAAAACCCTAGAAAAATTTATTGTCTGGGTACTGTTTTCATCAAAGCTGCTGGGGCGGGATTTTTTTCGCCAGCGCGAGGCCGTTAAAGCGGGACAGGGCGAGACAAAACCTCATCTATGTCTCTTCTATTTTCCCAGGTCTCCTTATAGAACCCAAATGAATCCGAACTAACCCTTGCAACCCAATCAGTGTTCAACAATCAAGGATATACTATAAAACCTTGTAATAAATCAAATGCTGTAAAAAACAACAAAAAAACTAGCATCCATGTGCTTACAAAAACAAAAAAGGTGTGCGAAATTTTCTAAGTGTGAATTTTGTTTGAGTTCGGTTGCCTTTTTGGGGCATGTAGTTTCATGGGAAGAGGTAATGGTAGATCCCCAAAAGATTGAAGCAATCAAAAATTAGGTCGACTTAGTTCTGTGACTGAAATTAAGAGTTTTATGGGGCTCGCTAGCTACTAGCGTCGCTTGTGAAGGGATTAAGGTCGGATTTGTAGATTCAAGTTTATAAGTGACGACATTCAAGAAGTTTTGGTAAGGGACTGTTAGATAATGAACACCATTACTTTGGAAAATGCATTTAGTATTGTTATCCTAACATGTGTGGGTTGTTTAGCGAATAATGAAATTAAGTTATGTCAATTGAGGTTAGAACTATACTACGATTTCATGGATTGATTATATATCAAGAAGGTTGTCCGTCAAGATGACAGGGCTCAGTTTTATGCCTTTTCGGGCAAGATCGAGGCTGAGGGTTTGATGCAATGATCACAAGTCCTATTATTGTTTGTGACCGGATGGCTAATGTGTTGTTTGATCCGGATTCTACTTATTCTTATGTGTCCGTGTGATTTACCTTAGAAATTGATATGATTTGTGATATACGTGATGCCCCCATCCATGTCTCTACCCTAGTTGAAGAGTCAGTCATAGTCACCCATGTATATCGTGTTGTTCTGTTGTGTTTATGGATTTTTCAGATTTATATTGATTTGGTTATGCTGGATATGACTGACTTGATAAAATCTTAGATATGACTTGGTTTTTCTCCTATTATGTTGTGCTTAATGGTAATACTAAGTCGGTAACTCTAGAGATCTCGGGTAGGGAAAGGTTAGAGTGGGAAGGGGGAACAAGCCTAAGTCAGCTAAGGTCATATCTTTCGTGCGTGGTAGGAAACTGGTGGGGTAGAATTTTTTGGCGTAATTCAGGATGTTGAGGTCAAATTTCCCCTCTATTAAGTCTATTTCTGTGGTGTCAGAATTGAGAAAGCTTAAAGATCAAATCCAAGGGCTTCTTGATAAATGTTTCATCCGTCCTAGTGCTTTCCCGTGGGGTGCTTCTGTCTTGTTTGTTAAGAAGAAGGAGGGTAGTATGAGGACTAGTGATTTTATCTTAAGCCATAAAGGAGTGGATTGATTCGGAATGACAAGCTTATGGATAAGGAAGGTCCCAATGAGTATACTTGGGTGAAGGAAATTGAAGTATTTTAGTAAGAAAGTACGTATAAATTGGGTTAGTTCTCTGAATTTGATGAGTATACTTGAGTTTGAGTTGTCATGTTGATGAAAGTTTGGCTTCGTAATGATAGTCAAGGCTGACTGAGCATAATGTTAATAAGAGTTCGTGATGGATTGTGACGGGATGCAACTATATAATAAATTGTTGGTTAAGCGAATTTTTGTATAGTAATTATGACTTGCGAGTATCTAAGGTTATGATTTTCTAATATTTGGTGAGTAACGTGGTTGTTTGGAAAGTTTTAAGAGATGCTGGGACACCATTCAAATATAAATTAAAAAGTTAGAGTCATAATGAAGAAAAATAGTGGGATGTAGTACAACCTTAGAGAGAGGCGAGAACAAGAATATTTTATTTGATTGCAAAGGCTAAAAATATATCTTTAAAGGGGTAGATAATTGGGTTCAGAGACACATGATTTCATTCGTTTTGTTGTGGCTATGGTAATATTGATACAAGACTGTCAGATTGGTTAAAAACTATTAGAAATGACTTGAGAAAGGAGTGTACATACATTAGCTCGGGTGTGATGATAAATGCTTTGGTTTTGTTTTTGAGTTTAGTAATGAGTACAATGTAACTTTTAGCGAATAATATTGTAAGATCGTGAAGATGCGATCAATGATAAGCAAAGATCCATGAATTCATAAGAATCTTCAAGGTACAAGCTAATGTTGATAGATAAGGGAATTGTGTTATACGGTTGAATTTACAATTCAGATTTTTCATTGTAAGTCTACATTCGAGGTAATATATTTTGTCAAGGTATGAATTGGCAAGATGAGAAATGATCAATTGTATCAGGTATTGAGCCTTTGAAAGGACTTACTCATGGGTTAAGTCGTAAAGTTTATTGCTATTGATTGTTAAGTACCTAAGAAAGGTTTAATTTAAATGGTGTTGGTTTATAATAAGGTAAATGGTCAGAGTGCTTATGATGGTTGCTAGTATTGTGAGTATGATTCACTAACTATGCTCTCGTGCATTTTCACTTTTGTGGGTGGATCCCTAGTGGTGGATCAGGGGTACCAAATCCTGCGAAGTTCTCTTGGTTGAGTGGAAAGATTGGAAAGATTTAGTTATTTCGAATGTCATAATTGGTGTTGTCTTGGAGTTGTTAAAGTATTTTAGTAGTTCTACATATACCACCTTGCTTATGAGAATTTATAAAAGAGCTACCATGCGTATTTATAGTTGTTTGACAATTTAATATTTCATCTTGTCATCGAGGTCATGTATCGATTATGTGTGGTTGAATGTGGGGATCATTAAATCCAATTCTATTGTTCTTAAGAGGTAATCTGCAATTACTAAATCTAGCATTTCGATAGTGTTGTTGTATGGTTTGTATGTTTGGACATATCCCTTAAGGAGTATTTGATGTCTAAAGATTGAAATTTTTGTAACTTAAGCTCATGGGAATTTATGTTGTGGGATGGAGATATTGTTAAGAACTATGATTGTTTGAGTATCATGAGCGTGTGTTGGTTGGTTTAGGTTCACCTCTAAATGTGGCGAGTTTTGATTTTGGATTTTATTATGGTTATGTGAGAAATGATTCGTCTTGATATTTGTGTCAAAGTCCTTGACAACATGTTGCAGCCATGTGTGCGATCAACTTTGGAGGTTATTGAGAATTGCTTTTGTTGTTAGTTAAGTTTACATACATCAGTAATTATCACTCGAGTATTAAGACGGCTTCATTGCAGCATTGTATGGGAGGATGTGTAGGTATTCAATTAGTTGGTCTGTGGACCAAGGAGATAAAGTCTGTGAAAGTTCAATGGAAGCATCATCCGGTTGAGAAAGCTACTTGGGAAATCGAGAAGGACATGTGAGACAAGTATCCCAGTAATTCGACGATTCAGATACTACTCTACCCTTAATTTAACCAGTCTTTCCTAGTTTATCACTCAGGGACGAGTGATGGGTAAATTGGTATCTATTGTAACGACCTGATTCCGTCGTTAGGAAAAAGCCACTAGGGAAATAATTGGGGTCAGAAAACTTTTTGATAGTAACTTGGGATTTTCTAGCCTAGTCCAGATTTGGAAGAAATCGGAGTCATGTGAGTATAGAGAAATCTAGTAATGATTGGATGATTTAATAAGAAATTTGATTGCATGAGTAGATAGCTAAGACGTTAAGAAACCCGTACGACTTTACGAAATTAAATTCGAGTGAGTAGAACTCCCGAAACAGATCTTAGTGTGAAAAGGTATTTTCTGAGTGTCATAGGATGAAGGTGTGTTGTGAAATGGGGGTTTGGAATTCTTAAATTTTCTCACTGGTTCCATGCAAGCCGCTGTGGTGGAATTATTCCCGCCAGGGCAGGGCCGCTGTGCGGGATTAGTCCCGCCGTGACGAGGCAAACGCGACTTAAAATTTGAAATAAATCCCAAAGACGTTTTATTTTGCACTTTTCGACTTTAAGACCTGAGGAACGACCCCAGGTGTTTTTTTGACAGTTTTCCACCATTTTTGAGGCTAAATGTAAGGTTTTAACTCCCCAAATTTGCTTTTCGATCTGTAAAACTTAGTTTCTTGGGTTATTATCAATGGGGAAGGGTTTTGATCTGTGATTTATGGTGGAAAAAACCCTAACCTGGGTATGAGGATCAAGGGTTTGGCCTAAAGTTGATAAGGTTGATTATAATTCGAGTAATTAGGCCTCGTTTATTGACCTTTGCATTAATTGTATGCTTTTAGACCACGAACAAGCAGAAAGAATCCAGAAAGGGAAGATTTTAGTGCCTTAGGGGATTAAAGATTGGATGTGAGGTAGGTGATGGTTGTGATTTCATGTTAGAGTGATATATGCTTGTAATTGCTCATTATGATGCATGTATGTATGCGAATGTTGCATTATTGATCACCCTAATCGTAAATGAGGATAAATGAATAATTGTATGTCATGCATCACCTCTTGTTGTATGATTGTGAGAATATACATTGTGATTGTGATTGTGGTTTGTTGAATTGATCAGGTGTTACATTCCGACACATTAACTTGGGATCTATTGCCACATACCGGCATAAACATTGGGATCAATTTTCACGTTTCGGCATAAACATATGATCGAGTGTCATGTCTAGCACACTAACTTGGATTGGGTACCACGAAACGGTACACTAACAGTTTGGATTTGGGTTCTGTGAGAGGACCATTGAATTGGGTTCCATGAGAGGACCATTGAATTGTGTTGTGTATCTACTTATGATGATTACGTTTATATCTAATGATGATTGAGGTTGAAAGACTGTTTGTTGCTCTAAAATGATAACTAATGTGTATTATTGAGAACGTGAAATGCTACATTGATCCTGAAAAAATGACTAATATTGTATATGTTCGGTATATGCCTATTTTATAATTGATATACCGTGATTTTACGGTATTTCTAATACATTTCACTTACAAGTTGTGTGTGTCTAGGGCCTTTTTGTATTGGTTTTTATGTGTTATATTGTACTTTTGCAGGAACGATGTTCAGGCGCAGAAGTATGGAGACAACTGAGCAAAATGCAGAAAAAGGGCTTTCACGGAGACGATCCACGGACCATAGGTCCATTGACGGACCGTAGGTGCTGACCATAAATCAGCAGCCAAGGGATAGATGACAAATCAGGGAAATCTAACCAAGTGTGGAACCACGGTGGCAATTGACGGTCCGTAGATTGATCTACGGACCGTACTGATCAAACCGTAGAATGAGACTGTGAAGGTTCCGGTACCTGATTCTCGGAGATTCTAAGTGTGGAACTACGGAGGGGATTGAGATCAATCTACGATCCGTACTGCAAGTCCGTCGTTTGCTTCAGAGAGGCTGATTTTTGGGAGCTGAAATATTTTCTAAGTCCTGGCTTACGAAAGGGACTTACGGACCGTAGATCCATCGACGGTCCGTAAGTCAGTCTCGTGGATTGAAGACGCGTGCCTGAACAGACTTTCCTTAATTTGTTTCCTTTTTAAATTATGATTTGTTTTTCTATAAATCGGGCATGTAAACCTCGTTTTTGGGGGTTAGACATTATTATATTAGTTTTACTTTGTGACTTTGGAGATTTAGTTGGAATTCTAGCAATTATTGATTTTCTAAGTTCGTTTTGAAGATTTTGGCTTTGCAATTCAAGTTGAAATTCTGGGTTTATTATTCTCTTTACGTAAGTTCATGATTTCTTTATCAAACATTATGAATTGTGTTCTTGCTAATATGAGTAACTAAATCCACAACTAGGATTGTGGGAACCATGAGCGATTAACAAAATATGAATAGTAAATAAGCAATTCGTGAATAGCGTTTTGCATGCATTGATAATTCTTTCGTTTATAAGTCTTTTTAACGAGTGCACGCGTTAGAACTCACATTGTTGCTACTTGCCGGATCAAGGAGGTAATCAACAAGAAAAGAATTATCAATATAGATTTAGTGTGATACTATCTAATAGGCTAGTGTCGATTGGTGCGAAGTAATAACTAAGTCAAACATCAATTATGATGTCTAATATGAGGTAAAGGTAAGGGTTAGTAAATTATACACACGTAGCCGGATCAAGGTGCGGGGTGAAATTCTCTAGATGCCGGATCAAGGATTTAGAGATACATAACTTATCACTTTGCATGTAATACACTAGGAAATGATTGTTGTTTCTAGGATTATTGCGTTATGAGCTTGTGGGTAACAGGTATACCCTAGTTATTTCTCTCATCACTGATTGAATATAATTGTTGGTTAAAGTAAAGTCTAAACCATTGTTTCTCGTGGGATCTACCCCAACCTACAAGTTGGGTTTTCTACTTGATAACAATCGCTTATACTTCGGTAGGGAGGTGTAATTTGAGCGTATCAAATTTTGGCGTCGCTGCCGGAGAATTTTGGCTTTTAGATTTATTCTAACTACATTATTGAACGTTAGTCAAATATTTCCGTATTTTACTTTTTCTCTTTGTTTTTGTCTCTCTCAGGTTCTAACTCTAGTATATGCCAAGTACACGGAGTCAGGGTGAACTACTTACTCCTTACGATCCAAAGTTAAACCGCACTTTATGAAGAATAAACAACCTAAGAGGTCCAATTAATCCTATCGGAGGAAATCTGGATGATGCAGATGAGTTCTAACAGTAGAGGGTAGTTGGTGGGGACAACCAGGTTCCAACTGAAAATCGATTGGGAGATGCGCTGAGGGCGCAATATCCACTAGGCCCACGACAACATGACAACTATCGGGGCAACATGAACATAGAAAACTCTGATAGACCCATTGTCCTACCTCCTCTACCTCCAGAGCACACATTTGTGGTGACTAGTAGTTTGATGTAGATGCTTACAACAAGAGGCTTATTCTCAGGATTGCCATCGGAGGACCCACATGCTCACCTAGCCAAACTAAGGGTAGTTGGCAAGAGTTGTGTAGGTAGACTAAACCTAGATATGGACGTCATTGGATTACGAGTGTTTCCTCTGTCACTAACAGGCGACGCTGCAGTATGGTTCACTAAGCTTCCTTATAACTCCATATTTACATGGGACCAATTTGCGGAAGTGTTCAAAGCGAAGTACTATCCAGTGTCAAGAAGCTCAATCACAAAGATAGGGTCAACAATTTTGTAGCATTACTGGAGAGTACGCGAGCGGCTCTTTGGGGCAATTCACTTTGCATTTGTAAGAGGTGTTCCAAATCACCGTATTGATGATGAGTTCTTGAAGGAATACTTCTCCGAGGACGGGATGATAACAATAAAGCGGTCCTTGACACTATTGCTGGAGGTTCATATGGTGATTGTACATATGCACAAATTTCTGAAAAGTTGGAGAGGATCTCTCGCAATAATAAAGCTTGGAGCACTAGGAGAGCAGATACTGGGAGAAACACATTTGTCGTTCATAATGCAACTGTCAACTCTGCGGACGATATTCGTGAGGAAATGGCTCAAATGAGGACAGAGTTGGGGTTGGTACTGAAGCATGTGAGCGGAGGAGCAGAAAAGGTAAATGCAGTAAACTACTTACCAAGAACTCCACCACTAGTTGAGAAGTGTTACTATGAAGAGGACACTTACGCGGTGAATGATCAGACGGGGGGTTTTCGACCAAATGCCCAAGGATCCAACACAAAAAATTGGCGCCAAGGTCAAGGAAACCAAGGTCGGAACTATGAAAATTACAACCAAGAGGGTCACTATGTTCGGGATGGTAACTTCAATCGCGACAACAACTATAACAGGAACAATTATGGCAACAGAAAAGATCGAGTTGGACCTTATGTTCCCCCTCAAAATCGGGAATGCAGTCTTTGGGGAAAGTTTGGAGGTAACTTGGCGCGTATTGAAGATATGATGCGAGAAGATGATGAGAAGGTTTGATACAGCGATGAGAATGTGAAAGAGATGAAAGCGACTTATCGGCATTGGTCAAAAGGTTGATGCCCATGCAGTGTCAATAAAGCATCTAGAGCAGCAGATGAATCAGTTGTCTACTATAGTGAACCCGCGTCAACATGGCACCCTTCCTAGCAACACCATACAGAATCCCAAGAATGATGGTCATTGTATGGCAATTACTACTCGAGGAGGTAAGCAAACCATAGATCCACCTATGCCGTCTGTGGTGGATACCGAGATTAGAAAAGAAGATGATGCGGTGGAAGTTAGAGAGGAGTCTGAGACTGCAACAGAACAAGAAGCTGAAATACCTCAGAAAGTGGTCCCCATACCTAGACCGCCACCACCTTTTCCACAGAGGTTAGTGAAGAAGACTGAAGATGGTAAATATCGCAGGTTTATCACTATGTTGAAACAACTTTCCATCAATGTCCCTTTAATAGAAGCATTGGAGCAAATGCCTGGGTATGCCAAGTTTATGAAAGATATGGTGACAAAGAAAAGGTACGTGAGTTTTGAAGATGACGACAGTTGCGGCTTTGTAGTGCTATTGCTACAAGATCTCGGGTGCGAGAAGAAGGAAGACCCTGGTGCTTTCACGATCCCATGTACTATAGGGTTGTTACACTTTGATAAGGCATTGTGTGATCTTGGTGCTAGCATCAACCTCATGCCTTTGTCTATTTACAAGAAGTTGGGTTTGGGGGACCCAAAGCCCACTGCAATACGGTTACTAATGGCTGATCGGAGTGTGAAGAGGCCCATAGGTGTGCTCCATGATGTGCTAGTGAAAGTGAAGTTTTTCATCTTTTCGACAGATTTTGTGATTCTTGACTGTAAGGTTGATTTTGAGGTCCCCATCATCCTTGGGAGACCATTTCTTGCTACAGGGCGTGCGTTGGTTGATATGGAGAAGGGACAGATGAAGTTCAGATTGAACAATGAAGAAGCAACTTTCAATAACTGTAGGTCCATGAAGCAGAATGGTGAGCTCCAAACAGTATATGTGATCACCTATAGAGTGAAAAGTGGGTCAGAAGTACAGATTGAAGAGCGACTAGGTATTGAGGCACTAGCAGCAGTCATGATGAATTTCGATAGTGATGGTATTGAAGAGTATGATGAGTTGGTAGCCGCACTTGATAAGTATGAATACCGATCCAAACCAAAGAAATATGAGCTAGACATGAAGAATTGTGCGTCCCCACCCACAAGACCATCTATTGAGGAGGCACCGAAATTGGAGCTTAAGGCTCTACCACCGCACTTGAGGTATGTATACTTAGGCGAAGAGAATACTTTGCCAGTCATCATTGCAACAGATTTGAATTCAAGGCAAAAAGAGTGTTTGGTGACTGTATTAAAGTGGTTCAAGCGAGCTATTGGGTGGACTATTGCGAGATATATTGAGATTCCCCGATATTTGCTCTCACAAAATCCAACTCATGCCGAGCATAAACCCGGTATTGAGCACCGAGAGAAGATTAAATCCACCTATGCAAAAAGTAGTTAAAAAGGAGATCATAAAGTGGTGGATGCGGGAGTCATCTATCCCATTGCGAGATAGTAGTTGGGTATGTCCTGTGCAGTGTGTGCCTAAGAAGGGAGGTATGACTGTGGTTCCAAATGAAAAAAATGATCTTGTTCCAATGAGGCCCATTACTGGATGGAGAGTTTGCATGGATTATCGAAAGTTGAATGCATGGACTGAAAATGATCACTTTCCCATGCCATTCATGGATCAGATATTGGATAGACTTGCAGGAAAGGGTTGGTATTGTTTTCTTGATGGGTATTCTGGCTACTATCAAATTTCTATAGCTCTAGAAGACCAAGAGAAGACCACCTTCACTTGTCCATATGAGACTTTTGCTTTCAAACGAATGCCTTTTGGGTTGTGCAATGCTCCAGCAACCTTCCAGCGGTGTATGATGTCAATATTTTCAAATATGGTGGAGGATGCTATTGAAGTGTTCATGGATGATTTTTCAGTTGTAGGTGATTCTTTCGATCATTGCCTTGATCATCTGGCTGAGGTGCTTAAAAGATGTGAAGACTGCAACTTGGTGCTGAATTGGGAAAAGTATCATTTCATGGTGAAAAAAGGTATAGTGTTGGGTCATCGCATTTCTGAGAAAGGTATTGAAGTTGATAGAGCTAAAGTTGAGGTAATAGAAAAACTTCCACCACCCATCTCTGTAAAAGGTGTTAGAAGTATTCTTGGGCATGCAGGTTTCTATAGAAGATTCATCAAATATTTCTCTAAAATTGCACATCCGTTGTGCAAATTGCTCGAGAAGGAGTGTAAGTTCCATTTTGATGATGACTGTCTTAAAGCATTTGAAGAGTTGAAGAAAAAGTTGATTACAGCACCAATCATTATTTCACCAGATTGGGGACAACCGTTTGAGGTAATGTGCGATGCGAGTGGACTGGCGCTTGGTGTAGTATTGGGTCAAAGGCGAGAGAAAATTTTTCACCCTATTTACTATGCCAGCAAAGCTCTAAATGTTGCTCAGAAGAACTATACGGTAATAGAACAAGAACTTCTTGCGGTGGTTTTTGCATTTGAGAAATTTCGATCATACTTGCTTGGTACTAAGGTCATAGTGCATACTGACCATTTTGCATTGAGGTATTTGATGGCGAAAAAGGATGCAAAACCGAGATTGATTAGATGGGTATTACTGCTACAAGAGTTTGATTTTGTAGTAAAAGATAGAAAGGGGACCGAAAACCAAGTCGCCGATCACTTGTCTAGATTACAAGAAGAAGCTATGCTAAAGCTTGGAGATAGGGCTGAAATCAATGATGCTTTTCCAGATGAAAAGGTATTGGCTGCTTCTCATGATTTGATTCCTTGGTTCGCCGACTTTGCGAATTATTTGGCAAGCGATATTGTACCCCCCGATTTGTCTTTTCACCAAAGAAAGAAATTTATGCATGATGTGAAGAGATTCTTTTGGGATGAACCTTACTTGTATCGTAGTTGTGCTGATGGGATTATTCGTCGATGTGTGCCTGAGGTTGAGATGTTGAGTGTACTTGAAGCATGCCATTCATCACCTGTTGGTGGGCATCATAATGGTATTCGGATTGCACATAAGATTCTGCAATGTAGGTACTACTGGCCTACCATTCACCAAGATGCTTATGACTTCGCCAAGTCTTGTGATCGTTGCCAAAGAGAAGGAGAGATTTCAAAGAGGCAAGAGCTCCCAATGAATCCTATATTGGTGATAGAGTTGTTTGATGTATGGGGCATTGATTTTATGGGTCCATATGTGAGTTCATATGGGATGAAGTATATTCTTGTTGCAGTTGATTATGTATCGAAATGGGTGGAAGCAGTTGCACTCTCCAACAATGAAGGTAAAAGTGTCACCGCATTCTTGAAAAAGAACATCTTCTCCAAATTTGGTACACCGAGGGCCATAATTAGCGATGAAGGTTCTCACTTCTGTAATAAGTTATTCAAGGTACTACTTGAGAAATATGGTGTCCGTCACAATATAGCCACTCCTTACCATCCACAGACTAGCTGTCAAGTTGAAGTATCCAACAGAGAGATCAAACAGATATTGGCAAAGACTGTGAATACTAATAGAACGGACTGGTAAAGGAAGTTTGACGATGCTCTATGGGCATATCGCACTGCATACAAAACCCTCATAGGTATGTCTTCTTACGAATTTGTTTATGGGAAGTCTTGTCATTTATCGATAGAGCTAGAGCATAAGGCTATGTGGGCAATGAAGAAGTTAAATTTGGATTGGAGCGCCGCATCTAACCAAAGGATGAATGAATCGAATATGCTCGATGAGTTTCGCCTACAAGCTTATGAAAGTTCAGCCTTGTACAAAGAGAAGATGAAGAGGTATCATGACCAAAGAATTGAAAAGTGAGAATTTGTGGTTGGTGATCTTGTGCTGCTATTCAACTCTAGGCTGCGCCTGTTTCCAAGCAAACTCAAGTCCAAGTGGACTGGACCATTTTTGCTCACTAAAGTGCTCTCGCATGGAGCGGTTGAGCTTGAAAAAAAGGATGGAACAAGATTCGTGGTGAACGAGCAAATGATCAAAATCTATCTAGGAAATGCTGAAACTGTGCAAGAAGTAATTGAGGCCTACAATCTTGATGAAGTCTGAGTAATCAAGACACCTGCGTCGTGCCGCGATGTTAAATCAAGCGTTTCTTGGGAGGCAACCCAAGATGTACAATCTAGCCAACGATAAGGTTCTGTTTTCCAATTAGTAGTTTAGTTTTCTCTGATTACTTGCGTCGTTGTATTAATTTAGTTCTTAAGTGTTGGCTAGAATTAGTATAGGGTCCGTGTCTAAAAAGTGTCAAGAAAAGGTAAAAAAATAATAGCTTATTGGTTGCTACATGTGCAGGTACACCACATAATGAATGCGAGAAATTGGTGCAGTGCGAGATCTACGGAACCCATCGTCGGTCCGTCGATTGATCCATAGACCGTCAATGGTGTCCGTAGATCCCAGGTAAGCCCCTACATTTTTCTAACTGTAGTAGTGATCTACGGTCCTAATCTACGGACCGTAGACGGGGTCTCGTGAGTCCAAACCCTAAGGCTGTCTGACCCGACCCGGACCCCCCTACTTAAATACCCCCTTGTTTTAAATCATTCCCATTCCCTCCATTACTCCCAAAACCATTTCCCCCATCTTCTCAACTCCCTAAATCACTCTACAACTACCATATAAAACAATCCCTTCCATATATTCCCAAAATCCCTTCAAATTAAATTACTCTCCAACCCATATTCCACCATTTAAGGTCCGGTGTTCGGTTAGTAGCAAAGCGTTGTTTCATTGGTCTTGCTAAGAAGTGTCGTCACACAATCACCCCACTCCTCGTTGCTTATAAGGTAATTGATTTTCCCCTCACTTTGAATTTTGATTCATAGGTTGAACATAGAAAGTCGGGAGTTGGTCTTAACTTAGGGTTATTAGTTGATGCAATTGCATGATAAATCTGAATTTTACAATACCCTTAGAATGATAGATAGTGATTGTGTAGTGTTATTGTATGTGATTGTAAGCCTATATGTGAGTTTCGACTTATGGTTCCAAAATTTGTCTAAAGTAGGTGTTAAAATAACCGGTCGGAATCATAAGAATGAGGAACTAGCATAATTGAGTGTTGAAATGCATAATGAGGCTTTGTAATGTTGAAATTTAGGGCCATATATGTCTGATTAGTAATATAGGGCTAAATACTGGACACAAAAGGGCATCCACGATACCCCATCTATGAACCGTAGATCCATCTACGGATCGTAGATGAGGTTCGTCGCTGGATGCACACGTAAAAATTATCCAAGTGTAAAACCACGAACGTGGACTACGGTCCGTAGATCAATCTACGGACCGTTCTGCACATCCGTGGTTTCCATCTGCAACCTATATTTCTGGTCCCCTGATCCACGGCAGAGTCCCACGGACCGTAGATCAGTCTATGGACCGTAGGCACCCTCCGTGGATGACCACTGTAGCCTGTGTTTGAATTTTTTTTTGGACTTTGTTATTGTTCGTTTATAGTTTTTTACTTTTTCTTAGTATAGTTTTGGTTAGTTTTGAGCACTAATATCATTCCCGCAGGTACCATGACACCCAAAAAGATGGTCACCTACTCTCAAAGGGGCAAGTCCAAATCTGTTGCCCCTAGTTTCCGATTGATTGATGAGGACACAAACACCGACACTGATTCAGCATACGTGTCTCTCAATAGTAGGACTTCTCGCGCCAGAGGCACACCCCGAAAGGTGCTTCCCGACGTAGTCACGATCTCCCAGTCTGATGAGGAGCACACACTGATCGGGTCACCAACTGGGGTTGCTTCCCGGTTCGAGAGGGGTCTATGTCGGGATCGAGTCGACCATGCTTCGGGCTCCAAGTACGCCCTCTCTTCACGATCCGAGCCCCGCCCATGCTACAGGGTCCAATGCCAAATCTTCCATCGAGTCTGGAGAAAATGACCAAGCAGTCTCATCTGACAAGGCTACTAGTTCGGAGTCCATACCCGCACCACCGAATGATGACCCCACTCCTGTAGCCGGCGAGCTAAATAGGTGGTGTGTCGAGGGCCAATGGAAAATTTATCAAGATGCAAAAATGGTCAACGAAAAACAAAAAATGGCCCGACTTATCACAGAAGAGCAGAGAGTTCTCACGGGGAGCTTGCATACTGTTCCAGACATTCACCGGCTGTTCAACCTTCACAAGTGTGACTGGATGGCTAGAGACCTAGGGGCGTATAGAGAGGAGATTGTGCGGGAGTTCTATGCTTCCTATGCTGCCACTCTCCGGGGCTCCATTTCTAAGCAGTCGAATCCCCTAGCTTAGGATCCGCTCACTTCCACTCTGGTTCGAGGGTGCCCGGTGGACATATCACCTGCCACGATCAGACGCTTTCTCTATGGTCCTACAGCGGGTCATTCTTGGTCTCTCAACACATCAGAGTTTGACTACAGATAGGACATTGTGCGGAGTGGCACTTTCCAGAAGAATGTTGAGCAGCGAGAGGCTGTTATACTTTGGTTGGCCAAATACATTGCTGCAGATGGCGAATATGCGGAATGGGTCGCAGCTCCACGGTTAGGCATCCGGAAGGCAACATTGAATTTTGTGGCCAAGTTTTTTTGGCTGCTGGTACGTAACAGAGTGTGGCCGACAAAAGCTGATAATCAAGTCCGTGGGACAGAGCAGTCATGGTAGCGGCATTGGTAGCGGCATTGGTAGCAGGGGTGGAGATCGACTTTGTCCGCATGTTGCTGGCAGAGATACACGAGATGGCATTCAGGACCTCCACTACTTACCCCTTTCCTTGTCTAATTTTTCAGTTGTGCAGGGACTCTGGAGTGCCGATCGGCGTGTGGACAGCTAATCCACCCTACAGGGGCATTGGACATCGGCCTTATTAGAGATGAGGCAAATGTAGCAGCACCTCGCAGAGAGCCTCCGGTTGAGGTACCTCTTTTGGGTACCGACCTTGCGGTTTCTGATGGGACGAGGCACGGGCGATGACCTCGGCGCCCCCGTCCACAATTTGTCCCGGGCTCCTCATCTCAGGCAGCTTGCATGGGCCCTAGCTTATCCCGGTCTATACTGCAGTTAGGCACTGCTGTTGTCCCCTTGGCCAGAGTACAGAAGTTAGAGGCTCAAATAGCCACACTGCTATATCACATCCAGCCGTGGATCCACACTGCTAGAGTGGAGCGCAGGATGGAGGGGGATGATGGACCGGAAGGTCCAGGCTGTTAATAATCGTCTAGATGCCTTCGAACTAAGAGTCCTCGAGCGATCAGCCCCGGCCATAGATCTATTTGCTTTGCAGGCTGACATAGCTAGCCTCCGGTTTGACGTTGAGGCCATTCTTGTTGCGCCTTCAGTGGAGCCTCAGGTTGCCCCCACTGCACAGGTTGATGATACAGTGCTAGACGCCCTATTTAGTGGGATCGCTGAGGAAGGACTTGCACTCACACATGCCAAAGGCAAGCGGCACCACTCTCATCGCACTGAAGAAGAAAAAGCCCTCAAGAAATAGCGTAGGCAGGAAAATGAGGCTAGAAGGGCGTCGATAGTTGATGAAGAGTTGCGCCAGCAGAGGGAGCGTGAGAGAGTTACAGGGGCGTCGAGCTCTACCCTAGTTGTAGCGGCCCAGTCCGTTATGGGGAATGTGGTGAGCACCACTGATGGTGCGAAAAGATTGATCGAGAGCACTATTGAGGGTGCTATGATTACTGATGTGGGCACTACTGAGGGTGCCCCCACTGGTGTTTCAGCAGGTTTCGGGAAACCGAACCCTTCTGCTTGTTGATGATTCGCCGGCGCTTTGCGCCATAGGTTTGCTTCACCCAATCCATTTTTTTTAACTATTTCTATATGCGTTGGGGACAACAACATCTTTTTTTTGTTGGGGGTGGGGCAAATGGATTGTGAGTGATAGGGTGAAATCTGAATAACCCAACTCATAAATCCTTTCTTGAGGTTTTCTTGCCTGTGTTCTTTTTCCCCAAAGAACTGTTTAATTTTTGTTGAACCGGCATATCTTAGGATTGTATGTGTAGAAGCATGATACAGAATAAAGCATGATGACTTATGAAAAATGATACCCGTCAGATTTTGGGATGCATGCTAGAAGTTGTAGGCTATGATTAGTTGATTGTGTTGACTCTGAATATGACATAATAAATCAACTCGATGGCATGACTTGAGCTAAAACTTGAACTAAGTAATCTAATAATCTGATAATGAAACTATGTGCCAAAGAATGGGTGAGAATCGTTGAGTGTTCAAACAGTTTTGTGCAAAACTAGAACTTGCCCGGTTAGTCCTGATAAAGACAATTCAATCTAGAGGTTAGGAAGTGATCATAGGCCATTGTTCTGAAAAGTCCGCAAATTGCCTAGAAGGATTCAACCAAATGAAATAATTGTTCCCCTTGATCCAACTTTGAGCCTAAAATAAACCATTTCTTTCTAAAACCCTAAACTCACCTTCCCATAATCTACTATGTTGGCCTCGGTCCCTCCTTGGACATATGCACTTCGACTTAGGCCAAAAGCCTAAGTTGAGGGTGGCTAATGCAAAAGTAACTTCAAAATCTTGGTCTTGACCCGACATTGGGTATTGTGCACCTCAACTAATGAATTGAGGGTGGCTATGAAAGAGGATACTGAGAGAAAAATGGATATGAAAAGAGTGAGGTGAAGAAGAGAGAAAACGTGAGGAAATGATGTGACTTGTTGAAAGCTAAATATATATATAAAAAAAAAGAAGATGAATGTGAGAAATAAAGAGCTACAAGTTCTGAAGTCACACCCTTGGTTGAAGAAAATCAAGCGAAAGAAGGTAAAACTGTAGGATGTCAGAAATAAGGCAAAAAGAGGTTAAAAGCCAAAGTGTAATGTCAAGGAGGGCATAAAGTCATTAAACAGTACCTAAATGTACCACACCTGACCCTGAGCCTACGTTACAAGCCAATAAAGTCCTATAGTGATCCTATAATCTAGTTTGGAGAGTCTAAATAGTGAAAATAAGGGCAAGCTTATGGCATAAAACACTAATTGTATTTGAAATTACTTCTGAACGTGAGTGTTGAATAAATCCTTGCACCATAAATGACATTAAACTTTTGTGAAAAGGGGATTTCGTTTGAAGTAAGGGCACTAGTTACATTGTCGGAAAGTTGTAACCTTGGTGATAGTGATAAGGTGCATGTTGTGTGTCAGTTGGTTGATCTGTGTCATGGTTTGATCTGCATATATTAGCTTGTCGAGTCTAAGAGAACGTAGTTGCATCTAAAGAAATGAGGGGGGTAGAGAGTCATGTGATTGCTTGGGTCTGAAATGCTTGCTTCTATACAAGTGTCGTTTAGAGTCGTATTGCGTCGCTTGAGGACAAACAACGAATTTAAGTTGAGGGTGTTGATATACCGTGATTTTACGGTATTTCTAATACATTTCACTTACAAGTTGTGTGTGTCTAGTGCCTTTTTGTATTGGTTTTTATGTGTTTTATTGTACTTTTGCAGGAAAGATGTTCAGGCGCAGAAGTATGGAGACAACTGAGCAAAATGCAGAAAAAAGGCTTTCACGGAGAAGATCCACAGACCGTAGGTCCATTGACGATCCGTAGGTGATGATCGTAGATCAGCAGCCAAGAGATAGATGACAAATTAGGGAAATCTGATCAAGTGTGGAACCACGGTGGCAATTGACGGTCCGTAGATTGATCTACGGACCGTACTGATCAAACCGTAGAATGAGACTGCGAGGGTTCCGGTACCTGATTCTTGGAGATTCTAAGTGTGGAGCGACGGAGGAGTTTGACGGACCGTAGATCAATCTACGGTCCGTACTGCAAGTCCATCGTTTGCTTCAGAGAGGCTGATTTTTGGGAGCTGAAATATTTTCTAAGTCCTGGCTTACGGAAGGGACTTACGGACCGTAGATCCATCGACGGTCCGTAAGTCAGTCTCGTGGATTGAAGACGCGTGCAGAGCAGACTTTCCTTAATTTGTTTCCTTTTTAAATTATGATTTGTTTTTTTATAAATCGGGCAGGTAAACCTCGTTTTTGGGGGTTATACATTATTATATTAGTTTTACTTTGTGACTTTGGAGATTTAGTTGGAATTCTAGCAATTATTGATTTTCTAAGTTCGTTTTGAAGATTTTGGCTTTGCAATTCAAGTTGAAATTCTGGGTTTATTATTCTCTTTACGTAAGTTCATGATTTCTTTATCAAACATTATGAATTGTGTTCTTACTAATATGAGTAACTAAATCCACAACTAGGGTTGTGGGAACCATGAGTGATTAACAAAATATGAATAGTAAATAAGCAATTCGTGAATAGCGTTTTGCATGCATTGATAATTTTTTCGTTTAGAAGTCTTTTTAATGAGTGCACGCATTAGAACTCGCCTTGTTGCTACTTGCCGGATCAAGGAGGTAATCAACAAGAAAAGAATTATCAACATAGATTTAGTGTGATACTATCTAATAGGCTAGTGTCGATTGGTGCGAAGTAATAACTAAGTCAAACATCGATTATGATGTCTAATATGAGGTAAAGGTAATGGTTAGTAAATTATACACACATAACCGGATCAAGGTGCGGGGTGAAATTCTCTAGATGCTGGATCAAGGATTTAGAGATACATAACTTATCACTTTGCATGTAATACACTAGGAAATGATTGTTGTTTCTAGGATTATTGCGTTATGAGCTTGTGGGTAACACGTATACCCTAGTTATTTCTCTCATCTTGATAATAACCAAAAATTAAGTTTAGTTTGATTAATGATTACTTATTGAATTCTTATTATTTGTTTCACATAAACAAACCCCCCATTTAATTACCTGTTTCTGGAAGTAATTTGACTAATTGAATATAATTATTGGTTAAAGTAAGTCTAAACCATTTTTCCTCGTGGGATCGACCCCAACCTACAAGTTGAGTTCTCTACTTGATAACGATCGCTTATACTTCTATAGGGAGGTGTAATTTGAGCGTATCAATAATGTTGTGGTTACTTGCATGTGTTTCACTTATTGAGATAGCCGCATGATCCTACCAATACATTGTGGTTGTGTACCGATATTGCACTTGCTTGTTCTTAGTTGAGCACAGGACATCTTCAGGAGGCTATTGATAGGCCTCAGTTAGGTGTCTATTGAGCGTGACCGGATTCAAGGGTGAGCTAGTTCTTTCAGGCTGTCATAGATCTCTCTTGTTTAAATCCACTCTTTTCGGACTCAGACTATTTGTTTAAGGTATTTTTTAGTCCCGGGGTTGTACCCCTTGTTCTTAGACTTGTCGTTCGTAGAGTTTTGGTATAATGACTTTTAGGTTCTAAGGGTTAAGACATCCACATTAGTTTGGTTATGTTATTTGTTTAAACCTTTGGAGTTTATGGGAACTTCGTATTTTTATTGTCATTTAAACCTGCTTTCGTATCTTTAAATGCCTAGTTTTTGGTTAAGTTATTTAGTTTGGGGTATAGTAATGGTTCTCCCACCGGAGGGTTAGTGTGGGTGCCAATCACGACGGTCTGAGTCATGACATCACCATCATACATCGAATGTTTTTAATAAAAATATAATGAATAATAATTGATTATTAAGAAACAATGAACATTATGTATTATTTTACAATGAATGATTGTATTCTTGAATTGTTTTACAATGAATACATATATTTGTCTACCCCATAATAGAAATATTGAAGGACTACAAAATGGTGAATTGTTTTTCTTGCCACCCAACATGACATCCAATATTCAACCTTGTGATGCTCAGATAATAAGAGCTTTCAAGATGTATTATCGTAATAGATTTTATCGTAGGATATTAGAAGGCTATGAAGTGGGACAAACTGATTCAACAAAGATTAATGTTTTGGATGCTATCAATTTTGCAATCGTTGCTTGGACAACAAATGTTCAGCAAGAGACAATAGCAAATTGACACTGTAAAATTAGTCCAGGGATGCAATCTCAGATAATTTGAATGAACCCACTTGTGAAAACGTTATTCATGAACTTGACGTCATGATTAATGATCTCGGTTAGCACAATAAAATGGATGTGAATAATCTGTTGGATTATCCAGGTGAAAGTGATACATGTTTAGAGGTCCAGAACTTAGAAAGAATTGTGGATACATCGGAAAAAGCAATGTTGATGATGAAGTTGAAGATGATACTATACCTTTGGAACCAGTTACACGTAAGGAAGCACTTATCGCATCTAGAACTCTTCACAATTTTATGGTGCAGTTCGAAAAGACAACACCAGAGCTCTTGGATGCAATAAGAAAAGTTAGAGATGAGTTTCAAGTAGATTTAAATTTTAAGAAAAAACAGAACACAACAGAATTTTATTTCACTAAATTGTCTTAGATATATTTATACTTTTAAAGAATTATTAATTTATGATATTAATGGGACCATATTATCTTATCGAAATTGATGATTTTTTCCATTGGCCCAAGTCAAGACCGGAGGAAAATATTATTTTAGAGAGATTATTAATTTATCAAGTATTAATTTATAGAGGTTTTACTATATATTCCTTATGTAGTTTGTAGGTTATTATATGGTGGAAGGTTTATTCAGTGCGTACAAAGTGTTCATCCGAAAGACAGAGATTATGACAATAACGGCTACATATTATTTTGAGGTTAAAAAAAAGAGACCAAAATGATTGATATATGTAAGAATATGACATAATTGATACAAAGCCCTAAATTTAACAATTTTAGGTTAAAACTAACGGATATTTAGAAAGGGAAATAAGTCTGTGGCTTAAGTGCATCAAATTCAAGAATAAGAAGAAAAAATAATGAAGAAAACATAATAGTTAATAAGAAAAGCAGTGTAAAGTTTACAAGGAAAAAATAATGACAACAATAAATTGTGTGATAATTGCAACATAATAAACAACATAAAACAAGAAATATAAGGGTACGACTAGTACTAGGCAACGACCTTCACAAGGTAAAATAACATTTACCCCTACTAACCTTCTACTCTAATATGCAACCTCCAACATACTAAATTTTAAACGGACATTAGCTCTTACTTAGAAACAACATGCCACAATATAGTGATCTCATCCTCATAATCATAAAAATGAAATCGTAATCTTTCCACACCAAAACTTTCTCACCTAGGGTAATATTGGAACAAAATATAACATAATCATCCAATAAAAGTTCGTTACTACATACCGTGGTAAAAAGAAGCTTCAAAGATAAAGAACAAAGCAAAATGTTATCTTGCCTATCGGAGAAAAGTCATTCAGATTTAAATACCACATAAATTACTCTAAATATTGTGACAATCTTTGTTTGCCCATCCTAAAAAACAACGTTACTCATTTTCTTTTCTTTTATTTTGATAAATTAAAGTCATTAGTTTTACACATTTTTTGAAGAAAATATGTTAGATTTAGGTCTTTGGATCATATTTTACATATATCATGGACTACATTTGTCAAATGGATATATCAAGGACAAAAATGACCCATCCTTCATACATTAAGGACCATTTTGGTCAATTTTTGCAAATTTTTATACTCCTAAGTCCTAATTATTACTAATTATATATTTCAAAAAAGGTTTTAATGGAAGGAAACATCGATGGAAGTTGCACACCTTGAAGTTGAAATTGACACAAATGAGGTAATCAACAAGTTAATTTATTTGATTTGATGTTAAAAGCAATAGGGTATTAACTATTGCATCTTTTATTCCGACATACGTAAGATAATACATCAATTTCTACCTAACTGATTTCTAAATTTCAAATCAAACATCGTATTAAATTTATACATGAATAACTTACTTCCTAGCTAACTAACAGATATTGTATAACTTATACATAAATTAATACATGAATTAAATATCTCTTAACAAGCTACCAAATGGTCCATTAGGCAGCTTGTAACTTGTTAGAGTTGTGTATCTATTAGTAATGTATGAATTAGTTACGAGTGAATTTATGTATTGTTTTATGTAGTTATTAATTATTCAGGATCGTTTGATGGCTGGATTATAAATACGATATCTATGTATTAATTTTTATTTAACTTATACAATGTTTGATATGCAAATTGAAAATAAGTTATTCATATATAAATTAATACGATATCTGATTAACAATTTAGAAATTCACACCACTAATATATATATATATATATATATATATATATATATATATATATATATATATATATATCCTAAAAGAAATAATAATAGAACTAGAAACTCCCAATTAATAGAAGACTTTCAAGAAACTTTGATTAATGTTGATGAATACATGTCAGACAATGAAAGCATATATTCAATAGTAAGTGTGGAAGTAGAAGAAACAACAAGGTCTGACGAGTCGATTGGCTAACGAAGAATTAATAAATGAAATAGGTTTAGAATTAAAAAATATAGACGTAGACGGATTACAAATGAGTACAATGATGAATATCTCACAAGAATGTACTCATGAGTTTGAAAGAAATAAAGGAATAGATAGTAATCAATGTATTCTATGTAGATGGTATCCAAGTAGAGAAAAAAGAGCAAAATGTAAGTTTTGCTATGCTGAAGGATGTATCACATGCATAGAAAATCTATTAAAAATAAAGATAAAAGACGGACGCGAAAATAGAGATATAAGTAATGATACAATAAATTTGAGAATAATAACATTGGAAAGTAGACTAAATGAATTAGAACAAAAGGTAATAATGTTAGAAAAAGGAAAACAAAAAATTGAAGAAAATTTGACAAAACCATCACAGGAATGGGGGATGTGCCAAACATCGACCCAAGAAGCAGAATTAATGAATATAGATACTATGGTAGACAATTATGAAAATTTAATATGTAACGAAGATAAAAAATTTACTACTATTAAAGTATTAGCCAGACTCAAAATACAAGATATTGAGTTAGAAACATTAGCATTGGTAGACACAGAATGTACGGGTAGTATAATAAATAAAAAGATTTTACCACAAAAATTAATAAAAACCTTAGACAAGCCAATTGCCGCGATGCGAGATGGACGGAACATATAATACATACCAACATTATATAGGAAAGACACGAGGTAAGTTTTATTAATACATGTAATGAATTTTATAAACCAATGTATACACTTGACAGGATATGGGTAAGAGACCTTAACATAAATGTAGATTTTGTATTAGGACTAAAATTTATGATACAAAATAATGGAGGAACATTAATTACAAGAGATGGCGTAATATTTTTTAAACATCTAACATATACCCCAGTACAAACTATAAAATTTGACACAAAAGGAAGACAAGCTAATATAGCTCCAAATACTTCCAAAAACGACGGCTTACAGACATGTTGTAAAGACTGCGACCATAAAAATCAATGTTGTAAAGATAATAAAGAACAATATGAAGAAGAAGAAGAAGAAGAAGAATACGATATAAGGGAAAAAGATTATACTTTAATAGAAGTAGAAAATGAATTCTATAATTTTCAAACAGGCATAGATAGGATAGGAACAATTAAAAGTCCTAAAGACTTGGATAATATAGTTAAAATATTAGATGAAATGGAAATAATAGGAGAAAAACCTTTAAAATATTGGGAAAATAATAGAGTAGTATGTAAACTAAATATCATAAATACCGAATACATAATAAAAACAGCTGCTATTGAAGCAACTAATCAAGACTTAGAAGATTTTGGTATACAAATAAAAGAATTACTAAATTTAGGAGTAATAAGAAGATCTACTTCTAAACATAGGTCAGCAGCATTCATGGTAAGAAATCATAGTGAGATAGTGCGAGGTAAAGCAAGAATGGTCATTAATTATAAAAGACTTAATGATAATACTAGAACAGATGCATATAAATTACCAGATAAAAATGAATTAATCAATCGAATTCAAGGAAAAAGGGTATTTAGTAAATTTGATTGTAAATCAGGATATTGGCAAGTAAAAATGCATGATGAAAGCATAGAATGGACAGCATTCACTTGTCCTGAAGGACATTTTGAATGGTTAGGTATGCCATTTGGGTTAAAAAACTGCCCCGCCAATATTTCAAAGAAAAATGGATAGTATATTTGGAGACTATAAAAGATTTGTCTTAGTATATGTAGACGATATCTTAGTATTTAGTAAAGACATTAAAGAACATTTAGGACATCTACAGACAGTGTTTCGATTATTTGTTAAAAATGGCATAATAGTAAGTAAAAAGAAAATGGAATTATGTAAGAACCATATAAATTTTTAGGAGTAACATTAGGCGAAGGAAAAATTAAACTACAATCACATATAGCGACAAAAGTATTAGATATGCCGATAAATTAGATAATACAAAAGATTTACAAAAATTTCTAGGATTGGTAAATTATGCAAGAAATTTTATTAAAGACTTGGGCAAATTAGCAGGACCATTATACTCTAAAACAGGAAGCAAAGGACAAAAACATTTCAATACAGAAGATATAAAATTAGTAAGGCTAATCAAAGAAAGAGTGAAAAATATTCCCGAATTAAGTATACCATTAGAAACAGATTATTTAATAATAGAAACAGATGGCAGTTTCCAAGGATGGGGAGCTGTGTTAAAAGCTAGACCAACTAAATATAGTGATAAAACAGAAGAAAAAAATTTGTGCCTATCGAGTGGAAAATATAGAGAAAAAGGAAATATGAGTAGTATAGATGCGAAGTTTTAGCAATAATATATGGCCTCAACGGTTTTAAGTTATATGTTTTAAATAAAAATGAAATATTAGTACGGACCGATTTTGAAGCCATAGTTAAATTCCATCAAAAAATAAATCAAAAAGCTAGTAGCAAGAGAAGATGGCTAAATTTTATGGATACTATCTCAATTTATCCAAATGTTATTTTTGAATATATAAAAGGAAAGGATAACAGTTTAGCAGATCAATTAAGTAGACTAAATATTAAAATAACTTAATCGTATATTTGTTTGAGCATGAGACCATCTAGTTCAACAGAGAAAGGCAAAGGAGTAGCCCGGCATCAGACTCATATGCTCGCATTGTATTAAATAATATGAAGTTTAGACCTCGAGACACCATCAATAGAGATGATGGATCGTATATACTTCGGTAAGCATAATTTAATATGTTATCCGAATTCGAATTTATCTTTTAGACAATTGCCAGAATGTGTGTTAGACAAACCTCAGAAATGCTTAGCAGATAATTTATGGATGGCATATAATAAGAAGGACAATAAATATTTTATAGCTTCATTAAATGCTTTATGTCTATATAACTGATTAGTTTTCGCGAAATATCCTGTATCGTATAATATTTTAGGGTTGAGTAGGTTCAACTGATTTTGTTGAAATATTCTTAAGTCTTTATTGACATCTATTACTTGGTTTAACTCTTGGATTTGTTTATCGTCTTGTCTATTTTTTTGTGAATATTCTGGATATAAGGCCATTTCCTATATGATTTTTAGAAAAACTTACTCGTGGTCTTTCTTCGGTTGTTGTTCTTCTACCTGAAAGAAAGTCCATTCTTGAGATTTTCTAACTATTGTAGGTCTTTCTTTAGGCGGAGTAATTTCAATATTTTTTAATTGAGTTATTAATTCTTCTATTTCAGAATGTTTTGGTTCTTCTCTTATAGCCTCTTTTTCCCTAAGTAGTTTATCTAATTTTCTACCTAATTCTATCAGTAGCGCTATTATAGTGTTATTTTGTTTAATAACTATTTGATCTGATTTACTTGCAGCTTGGTGATCAGACAATCCTTGTAGATCTGGTAGTATGCTTGTTGTATATTTTAAAGCTTTATTGTATGATGGTTCTTGACATAAGTCGTTCATGAAAGGATTTTATCTTCTAGTTGTTGTATTGTCTTTTTTAATTCACGAACTACTATGTCTACTGTTTAGTAATTTTTTCAATTGATTCGGTTGTTTTTATTTCTAATTCTTTTTCTATTATAGTCTTTATTAGCTTTCCTATTTCAACCTTTGTAGGTATTTGTTCTATATTAAATTTTTGGTTTAAGTGTTTGATTTTTCTATCTATTTCTTGTTCTTGAGATTTTAGGAAATCAAAATTTTGTTCTAACCTTTCTAGTATTTTTTTATGTTTATTTTGAGTTTGTTCTATAGTTTCCAATAATTTTACTAGACTTTTTTCTTTTTGTTGTGTTGTTTCACTAAAGTTTATTATAAGATCTACTATCGTATTATATTGCTTATCTTCTGAATGTAGAAGGTGTTCTCCTTGACTAAAATTGCACCTTATTACTGAATTTTCTTTTAATATTCTGTATTTCTTTTCAGGATAAATTCTTAAATCTAAGTATTCTAATGATTTTAATTGATCTATTTTAACCTAAAGGGATATCTATTTTACTAATACTTTTTCTACGAAATGTTATTCTATTATTTGCGGATTGGATATCAATATCTATGCTTTGTAATTCCCACCTTAGAGCACTTAATAATTACGGGTTGATTAGTGTAGGTCTATTTAATGAGTATAAGCCTCCGTGATTACGAGAGTCTATACGCTAAGTCTCTTGTTTCTAATACCTTTAAATATGAGCTTAATGCACCTTTAGTTTTAACCACTCTAATTTTATTTATATTTCTCTCGTATAAATACCAATATTGTAATCGTAGTCGGTTAGCGAAAGGGTGCTTTTTCATATACAATCTTTTGTCTTGATTTTAATTGAGTAATAAATTTATATTCTAGTCTAGATATTATTTCTATTAAATAATCTAACCTTATATTATCTTCTTTAGTCTTGTTTAGTATCTTATATTCAAAGTATAAACTTTCTAACTTTCTTTTAGTTTCTAAATGTATCTGGGTACTTCGTCGAGGTCGTCTCATTAAATGTTACCTCCCAAAAACTTCTCGCTCTGATACCAAAAATATACAAAAAATATACTTACAGAAAAGTTACAGAAAATACAGAAAAGGTACAGGAAATACAGAAACGTTACAGAAAAGTTACAGAAAATACAGAAAAGTTACAGAAAATACAGAAACGTTACAAAAAATACAAAAAAGTTACCTAAAATACAGAATAAAGTTACAAAAAATAACACCTTAATAGACAGAATTACAGAAAATACAGAATTTTAGCAGATTAAAATTTTTTTAGCGGAAGAAGCAAATGTTTGTAAATCCTACTCAGTACTCTCTCTCTCACTTAGAGTCCTATCGTGTTTATCCAATATATTATATTTATCCTGTTTTTCCCTCTTTTTTTTTTTTTTTTTCTTTTGGTACTACCCCGTTCATTTCTTTCTTTTAACTGAGATTCTTAATAACATCTTCTTTAACCTCACCCCGGAGATGGCCATCAATACGTCCTGAGATATGCGGACTTTTTAAGGCCTTTAAAACATCCTAGGAATTTACAGGTTAATCCATCGTTGTTATTAAGAAATTAAAAGTCTAACCATGTACTAAGGGTAGTGTTTAGAATACCTTAAATAAAAACATAGTAAATAATATAAATACAAGCATTTAAATATAAACATAGTAATAATAATGTAAACAAACATAATTTACATAATTATTTTGAGGGAATTTTACAGGAACAACATAAAGGACTTACATGATATAGACGAGAGAGAGGTTTCCCTTTCGGGAACCCAGAAGGACCCTTACACACTTAAGAAAGTAAACTTAGTAAAACAAACTTAGCACACAAGGAGATTATTTTAGGGATATTTGGATAGTGGAAAGGATGTTTATGAACATTGGCTCGGGAAGGGGAATATGTTGTGGATGTTTTCTCTTTTTGGATTTTCTTTTCTTACCTTTTCTGAGTGAGGATTAGTGTCTTTTTATAGGGGTTTGGAGATAGGAGCGTAAAAACGTGGACAAAAACTAATGGCCAAACGTGGCCGACGCATTAAGAATGGAATAGAAAGACGTGGCCTAACTTTGGCCGACCCTTTTGAAAATAAGATTAAATAATGCATGCCGGGTACACATTGGGCCCCATCGTCACATGTATTATTTGTACTTATTGACACAAATTGGTACAAACTTTGACACTACTGACACAAACTTTGACACGCGTGCTTATCAGTTTTTTCCTCTTTAGAGGATAGTGATAAAGTAAGCACTCACACGACAAATGTGGGCATACCCACATGGCACACTTTATTCTCACACTCTATTCCTATTTCTTATTTTGTCTTGTTCTTCTTTGTCTTGGTATCAATTCTTCATTTTCTTGGGTATCGAGATTGTGGAGAGCTATGGAATCAAAACTCATCCCCGAATCATCATCGTCATTGGGATCTTGAGCATCTTGATAATAAGCATTGTTTCCATAGTCGTCTTCTCCAGAACTTAGGGATCTATTATTATTACCCGAACTGTCTCTTCTTGCACTTGTTCTTTCTCGTTCTGTAGTTATATTTTCCATATCTGGTACCAATCTGTCTCCATTTGGATCTGGATTTGAAATTGGATTTGGAATTACATGTTTATCTTGTTCTTGCGATTGAAAAAACTTTTCTAATGTCTTATTTATTATTTTTTCTATGTTGTCATTCTTTTTCTTTTTATGAAGCTTCTTTGTAGTTGTCTCTGTCTGAGTAAATGATCTGCTGCTCATCCATTTTGTTGTGAGATGGACAACTCGGTTCCGAAGTCGGAGTACTGGTATGAATCGGTTGAATGGTTCCTTTGCCTTTCAGTGATTGTACCTGCTCCATTAGTTTAGCATTTTCTTGGAGTAAAGCTTCTACCTTTGCATTTAATCTTTTGAAGGCCTCGGTCATTGAAGAACAATGGTCACAAAAGATTATTTGGTCTGTGTCTTTTTGGATATTATATTGAGGGGTCTTTTGGGGATTTTGTCTGAATTTGGAGAGATATAATAGTTTGGACCAAGTATCCCTCTTGCATAATCTAGTGCTTCAAGTAAAATCATTAAAACCTTTAAAAAGAGGAGTTTTAACTCCGTTTATAGACTCTACTACTTCTATCCATGTTTGAAAAATACCGTTAGTCTTACCATGTATTACCACATAATATTTAAATTTATTCTCTCTACTTTGTCTCGTAAAGTATTGACATAAAGCATTTAATGAAGCTATAAAATATTTATTGTCCTTCTTATTATATGCCATCCATAAATTATCTGCTAAGCATTTCGAGGTTTGTCTAACACACATTCGGCAATTGTCTAAAAGATAAATTCGAATTTCGGATAACATATTAAATTATGCTTACCGAAGTATATACGATCCATCATCTCTATTGATGGTGTCGAGGTCTAAACTTCATATTATTTAATACGATCGAGCATATGAGTCGATCTTTGGGGCTACTCCTTTGCCTTTGTCTCTGTTGAACTAGTTGGTCTCATCTTTGAAACAAATATACGATTAAGTTATTTTAATATTTAGTCTACTTAATTGATACGCTAAACCGTTATCCTTTCCTTTTATATATTCAAAAATAACATTTGGATAAATTGAGATAGTATCCATAAAATTTAGCCATCTTCTCTTGCTACTAGCTTTTTGATTTATTTTTTGATGGAATTTAACTATGGCTTTGATCAGTCCGTACTAATATTTCATTTTTATTTAAAACATATAACTTAAAAGCTGTTGAGGCCATATATTATTGCTAAAACTTACGCATCTATACTACTCATATTTCCTTTTTCTCTATATTTTCCACTACGATAGGCACAAATTTTTCTTTTGTTTTATCACTATATTTAGTTGGTCTAGCTTTTAACACGGCTCCCATCCTTGGAAACTGCCATCCTGTTTCTATTATTAAATAATCTGTTTCTAATGGTATACTTAATTCGGGAATATTTTTCACTCTTTCTTTGATTAGCCTTACTAATTTTATATCTTCGTATTGAAATGTTTTTGTCCTTTGCTTCTGTTTTAGAGTATAATGGTCCTGCTAATTTGCCCAAGTCTTTAATAAAATTTCTTGCATAATTTACCAATCCTAGAAATTTTTGTAAATCTTTTGTATTATCTAATTTATCAGGCATATCTAATACTTTTGTCGCTATATGTGATTGTAGTTTAATTTTTCCTTCGCCTAATGTTACTCCTAAAAAATTTATATGGTTCTTACATAATTCCATTTTCTTTTTACTTACTATTATGCCATTTTTAACAAATAATCGAAACACTGTCTGTAGATGTCCTAAATGTTCTTTAATGTCTTTACTAAATACTAAGATATCGTCTACATATACTAAGACAAATCTTTTATAGTCTCCAAATATACTATCCATTTTTCTTTGAAATATTGGCGGGATGTATGTATGTATATATATGTATGTATGCATATGTATGTATATATGTATGTATGTATATGTATGTACCATATACATACATACATATATACATACATATACATACATACATATATATACATACATACATACATACATATATACATACATATGCATACATACATATATATACATACATACATATATATACATACATACATATATACATACATACATACATATATATATATATATATATATATATATATATATATATATATATATATATATATATAAAATAAAAGTACTAATACAATTTAAATCATTACATTCATAATTGGTGGAAGTTTGGTTTGTTCTATATTTATTTTAGAAAAATGATAGTCGAATAAAATATTCATACATGACTACACATGACTTTCCTCTAACTTACACTCTCTAAAAATTTGAAAACTTCATAAAATACTCTTTGATTTATTGTTTTGTGTAAGGTTTTTTATTATAGATTAAAAAAACACTAGAGTTCTCTTTTCAAACCAAACAAATTAAAAAGTTATTATTACTTTTTAAAATTGAATAAACCGAAATCATGAAAAGTGATATGACATTTTAACAAATTAGGATATTTGGAGGAAAAAATAATCTAGAATTTACATTTTAACAAATTAGGATATTTGGTGGAAAAAATAATCTAGAATTTGATTAATGAGAAGTAGGTCCCTCGTCAGTTGTGGAAGTTGACTACTGTTAAGTGTGAGTGACTTTGTTACTTGGATGAACTAAAACAAAATACTTATATGATTCATTTTGTATTTTAATCGATTCAAATAAAAATAACATATTTCTATATTTAATGAAAATTATTTAAAATTTTCTTTGAAATGATTTATAACCATTATAACATCTATTCTTGATTTCTTAAATTTTGTGTTAAGTATGTGAGATGGAGAAAGTAATATTTTAAATGTGTTATTGACCCTTTATATTTTTGGTTTCTCTCTCGATTCAGTATTCATATTGAAGTTTGACTAATTCAACCTAAAACTTGAATCTGGGACATTTGATTAAAGAAGGAGCAATTTCATCCACGCACCACATTGGTGGTGGATCTTTTAAAAAAAATAATTTTCCACTAGGTGTCTGGAGTTCGTATTGAAGCACCGACTAAATTCGGATCGCATATTGCAAGACCTATTTGAAGTGACGCTTCTAACGAGATTTTCTCCACATCCAAACTCAAACCTGAGACCTCTAATTAAAGGTGAATCAGTCTCATCATTGCATCACAACTCATGTTGGTGGTGATTGACCATTATCTCTAACACTTTGTTTAGATGATTATTACGTATTGTTATATAATGGATGGTATATATTGTATTTTGTGTGTTGTATCGTACTAGATTATTTTAATGAATATAATGTTTGAATAAATTGTATCGTTCTCATCTTTACATAATGTCACACATCTATAATGTCTCACCTATATTCAGTATCCACAATTTTCGCATTAAAGCTTAATTAATTTAAATTTACACAACATAGTGATAAACACACTCAAATTTATGACCTCTAGTTAAATAAAGAACAATCTCATTCACCGCATCACATGAATGATGTGTTATTGACCATTACCTCTCAATGAAACTGAAGTTCACAGGCAGTTTCTTCAAATGTGGCATTGTTTTGTTTAAGTAGAAAAGGTCAATGACGAAGAAATAAGACCCATATCATCCAATTTGTCCGCCATTAGAGAAGTTCCATCGCAGTTTCTCATATTGCTCTTCTTCTTCTTCCATCCTCTTTCTCCGAACCTTCAAAATCCTAACTCCAAAATCACCCAGAAACTGATTCGCATTCTACATTTTCTATATAAATAATCTCTAGATCTTCATCGTACGAAACAGAAAAAATAAATAGTACTACTAAATTTTGGTATCAACAATGGCGACGCAGGAAAATCAAAACGTGATCGTAATGAGACACGGTGACCGGTTGGATAACTTTGAGGAATTGTGGGTGATGAAAGCGGAAAGGCCGTGGGACCCACCTTTGCATCAGAATGGTAAGATCCGGGCATTTTGTACGGGTCAAAAGATCCGATCCAGTATTGATTTCCCCATCCATCGGGTTTTCGTTTCTCCGTTTATCCGATGTGTGCAGACTGCTGCAGAGGTCGTACGTGCTCTTTGTGACGTTGCGGATCACAACGGCGAGTCTAATGTCTTGTCATCCAATTCCGATTCAGTCATTATTGATCCATCTAAAGTCAAAGTACAGTTGCTCTCTTTTTTATCTTTTATTTTGCTGAATTGGTGTTGAGACCCAGAATCGTAGCTAGGTTTTTGTGTTTATGAATTCGGAAATTTCAAGTACCAAAAATAGTAGGTTTGAGCCAAAGTTATTGGTTTAGCTGAACCGTATGTAAAAGTGTAGCTCTACCCCAATAACAACACCATATCCAATGTAATATTACAAATAAAGTCTAGGAAAGTGGTGTGTATGCTGGCCTTATCCCGATAACACCCTAGTCTAAAAGCTTAACATTTTACAGGGAGAATAATCATTGATAGTCTTTATCTAGTACTACTAGTAAGAACTGCTTTTTGTTATAAAAACTTTTGTATGCTTAAAAGTTGTGCTTTTTTTTTTCCTGTCACAAAGTAAAAAGATATAGTATTTCCTCATCAAAAGAGAAGAAGAAGAAGAAAAAGACATTTCTTGTATACTTGACTTACAACTTACAGTAGATTCCTAAGGGAGCAAAGTGTGACGTCCCGCCACTTTGCCAGGCTGATTTCGCATCCGGATAAGAGGCAGAAGGTTCTAGAGTTGAGGAGAGGCTTACGGAGAACTTTAGAATCCTTTAGATTTCTCAAGAAGGCTATGGAAGGTCCTAGACTTTGTAGATTTCTTTAGAAAAGGGACCTTTGTGTAAATATCTTAGGGACTTGTAAGTAATTTTAATTTACACTTTAGCCCTTAGTTGGTAGTATAAATAGAGGTGCCAACCATTTGCAAGGCATCACTCAAGTTGTAAAGCAATCTTCCAAAGCTAATACAAAAGCCTTCTTCAAAGCTCTCTCTTTTGATCTTTCTAAGTCTTTCCTTTTCATTCTCTTAGCGATCTTAGTATAAAAGAGCTTTTTTGAGCTTACAAGATCTTGAAAGATAGTGAGTAAGTTGTCAAGAGCCGCACTGAGCGTTAGTGAAAATTCTAAGTCCGTGACAACGTGGTATCAGAGCGAAGGTTTGCACTAAGGGAATGGCAACCGAAGGAGACGTAAACGCCGCTAGCACCACCAACGTCCGTTCGAATGGTGGAAGGAAGAATCGCAAGGGAAAGAAACACCAAAAGAGTCATGAGGAAATGCTGCTGGATCCCACACCAAGCGAGACGCTAACATTTCATCCACCTTCGACACCGAAGCGAGTGATGATGAACTTGGCGAGGAGGCCATTGACGTCACTGCCGGAGAAGAATGGGTCGAAAGGGTTGAAGTGGCAAGGCAGGCCGTGGAGATATTAGGCCGGCGCATGAATGTGGCCGACGACAAGTTCAAAACTCTTGAGGACTTCACCCTCGAGGAGATCGAGAACATCCGTAAGGAATTGGAGGGACGCCAGCGGGCCGACTTTGAAATGAAGCAGGCCATCACTTCCTTGGAATGCCGGCTCATGGAGGCGTTAACACAATTGAACCATGAAGGCCGAGATGAAGGCACTTAAGGAAGGCATGGAAGCTGGAGGATTGGCGTAACCCGACCGCGAAAGGGAGGTCAGGATCGAGGCTCCCAAGACACCTATATTCAAAGGCGTCCATGACGCTCAAGAGGTGGAGAATTTCTTGTGGCACTTGGAGAATTACTTCAAGTGTAGTCGGGTGAAGAGTGACGAGAACAAGATCAACACCGCCGTGTTGTATCTTTCAGAAATGACCATGCTTTGGTGGAGACGCAAGGAAGCCGAAATAGGGAAGGGGACGTGCACCATCAACACGTGGGAGCAATTTCGCGAGGAGTTCAAGAAAGTCTTCTTCCCTAACAACGTCGTATATGAGGTCAAGCGTAAGTTCAGGGAGCTGAAGCAAACTGGAAGCATTCGGGCGTACGTGAAAGAGTTCACAACTCTAACGCTTCAGATTCCCAACCTCACAGACGATGACATGTTGTTCCACTTCATGGACGGACTGCAAAATTGGGCCAAGACGGAGTTGGAGCGGCGACAGGTCAAGACCATTGACGAGGCCATCACACAAGCTGAGTCATTGAATGACTTCAAGCATGAACGGCATGACAAAGCAAAGGGAAAGGATGCAAGGAGTAGTCATGCCAAAGGTGGGGGAGACCGTGGTTGAGGTAAGGAGCAGCAGGCGCACCCTAGATAGCACGACCCTCACAAACCGGACAGTAGGCGGTTCGGGCACCAGAACTACACGGAGAAGAAGGCGCAGACCACCAAGGGAGATGATTGCTACATATGCGGAGGACCGCACGGCTATGCCAGGTGCCCAGAGATGAAGAACCTTGGTGCTATCCTACGCGAGCGGAAGGAAAAGGACGCATAAGAGCAAGGACAGGACGCGGGCACGACACAGTTGGGCATGGTGGGACTATGCGGTGCTATTGCCAAGCAGACGGAGAAGCCAGGAGACTTCAACACGCAGTATGTAGACATCTCCATCAATGGACGGCCAGCTCGTGCCATGGTAGACTCCGGGGCCGAGGCAAACATCATGACCAAAACGGCGGCAGAGAGGTTAGGGCTAAATTATGTTCCAAGCAACACCCGCCTCAAGACAGTTAATTCCCCACCGACTCTCGTGTGCGAGGTCGCGCAAGGAGTGAGCATCACGTTGGGAAAATGGCGAGGTAAGACAAACTTTACCGTCGCTCCTTTAGATATCTTTGACATTATTCTTGGGCAGGAGTTCTTCCAGCGCTGCAACATGATGATCGACCCCTACCTCCAACGACTTATGGTCATGGAGCGAGAAGGGTCGTGCATGGTACCTCTGGTCAAGGTACCAAAGAAGGAAGGACACGCCCTCTTGTCGGCCATGCAGATTGTGAAGGGCCTAAAAAGAGGAGAACCGACGTTCCTAGCTACCATTGCAAGTTTAGGAGAAGACAATGGCGCTAAGGAGTCCTTGTCACCAATTATAAAGAAGGTCCTTGAAGAGAACAAGGACGTGATGCCAGACGAGCTGTCGAAGACTCTACCTCCAAGGTGCGAGGTAGATCATAAGATAGAGTTGGAGGTTGGAGCCAAGCCACCCGCGCATGCACCTTATCGCATGGCTCCATCTGATCTAGAGGAGCTAAGGAAACAATTGAAGGAGCTTCTCAAGGCCGGTGACATTCGTCCATTCAAGGCACCTTATGGCGTGCCGGTATTGTTCTAGAAAAAGAAAGACAGATCCTTACGCTTATGCATCGACTATCGGGCTCTTAATAAGGTAACAATTAAGAATAAGTATCCTATCCCGCTGATTGCAGATTTGTTTGACAGGTTTGGGCATGCCAAGTACTTCATGATGGTGGACCTCCGGAAAGGCTACTACCAAGTGCGCATCGCAGAGGGGGACGAGCCGAAGATAGCGTGCGTGACCAGATATGGAGCGTACGAGTGGTTGGTGATGCCTTTTGGCTTAACCAACGCACCCGCCACATTTTGCACGCTGATGAACAAGATCTTCCATCCCTACTTGGATCAGTTCGTGGTGGTTTACTTGGATGACATAGTCATCTACAGCAACACCCTGGAGGAGCACGTGGAGCATCTAAGGAAGGTTTTCCAAGTCTTACGGGAGAACCAGCTATACATCAAGCGGGAGAAGTGTGAGTTTGCCCAACATGAGGTACACTTCCTAGGCCATATTGTCATCCAGGGCAAACTACGGATGGACGAAGCGAAGGTTCGGGCAATCCAAGAATGGGAGGCGCCCACCAAAGTGACCGAGCTACGATCATTTCTTAGACTTGCGAATTATTACTGCAGGTTCATAAGTGGTTACTCCGCGAAGGCTGCTCCATTGACCGAGTTGTTGAAGAAAAATAAGCCGTGGGTTTAGAGCACGGAGTGCCAGCAAGCCTTCGAAGGTCTCAAGGCCGTAGTGACAGAGGAACCGGTCTTGATGCTGCCCGACTTTTCAAAAACCTTAGAAGTACATACGAATGCTTCAGACTTTGCCATTAGGGGAGTCTTACTCAGGAAAGACACCCAATAGCTTTTGAGAGCCGCAGGTTGAACGAGATCGAACGGCGCTACACCGTGCAGGAGAAGGAAATGATAGCCATCGTACATTGCCTGCGCACGTGGAGACACTATTTACTAGGCTCCAAGTTCTTAGTCAAGACGGATGTGGCCACCAGCTACTTTTAGTCACAAAAGAAGATCACCCCGAAACAAGCTTGGTGGCAGGATTTCCTAGTAGAATTCGACTACGTCTTGGAGTACAAGCCAGGAAGAGGCAATGTCGTGGCCGATGCGCTAAGTAGGAAGGCCGAACTTGCTGCCATCACGACATCCCATTGTGATATCCGAGATGCAATCAAAGATGGCATGCAACATGATCCCGAGGCCAAGAAGCTGATGGAGATAGCCGCCCAAGGCAGGACAAGGCGCTTTTGGGTAGAAGATAGCCTTTTGCTCACATCCGGTCGAAGGGTCTATGTACTGAAGTTCGGGTCTATCAGGCGGCGAATCATTAAGGAAAGCCACGATACGCCATGGGCCGGGCATCCAGGGTAGCGAAGAACAAGGGTGCTGATCGAGGCTATCTACTTCTGGCCGCACATGCGGGACGATATCACGTGCTATGTGCAAACTTGTCTTGTGTGCCAACAAGACAAGGTGGAATAAAGGCATCCGGGAGGACTACTCGAGCCACTACCCGTAGCGGAACGCCCAAGGGAAAGTGTGACCATGGACTTCATCACTTCCCTACCTAAGTCCGACGGGTATGAAACTATCATGGTCGTGGTGGACAGGTTCTCAAAGTATGCTACCTTTATACCCGCCACAACCGGATGCACCTCAAAGCAGGCCGCTTGATTATTTTTCAAGAACGTGGTGAAATATTGAGGGCTACCTAGACACATCATTAGCGATCAAGACCCCCGCTTTACTGGAAACTTTTGGAGGGAGCTGTTCGAGATACTTGGCACGAAACTCCACTTCTCCACAAGTTTCCACCTGTAAACAGATAGCCAAATCGAACGCGTCAACACCCTGTTGGAGTGCTACATGAGGCACTATGTCAGTGCGCATCAAAAGGATTGGGCCAAACTCCTAGACATGATGCAGTTTTCTTATAATTTGCAAAGGAGTGAGTCCACCGGGCGCACGCCGTTTGAATTGGCGACAGGCCAGCAGCCCCAAACTCCGCACTCTTTGCAGGCTGCTTTCAAAGGAAAGAGTTTGGGAGCTTACCACCTTGCCAAAGGATGGGAAGAGCAGCTTGACACTGCCAAGTCCTATTTGGACAAGGCAGCAAACAAAATGAAAAAGTTCGCCGACCGCAGACGACGTCCCACAGATTACAAAGAAGGCGGCATGGTCTTGGTAAAATTCAATCCAAGACAGTTCAAAGCACTAAGGGGCGTTCATCAAAACTTAGTGCGAAAATATGAGGGTCTGTTCAAGATCGTTGCCAAGGTGGGCAAGATCTCATACAAGGTGGAATTGCCTCCACACTTCATAATCCATCTGGTGTTTCATGCAAGCGTCCTCAAGCCGTACCATGAAGACAAGGAAGACACTAGCCGAAACCAATCCCGACAGACCCCATTACTGTCACTGCCTCGCACGACTGAGAGATTGAGGCTATCATAGACTATCAAGCCAAATGGAAGCGAGGTCAACAAGCTAGCGCCATGTTCCTTGTGCATTGGAAGGGACAATCTCCGGAGGAGGCCACATGGGAGAGATACAAAGATTTGTGGCAATTCAAAGACCAAATCCGGGAGTTTCTGCAGCAATGCGCCGTGGTCGTCGCATCATCAGGTGGGGGAGCGTGTGACGTCCCGCCACTTTGCCAGGCTGATTTCGCATCCGGATAAGAGGCAGAAGGTTCTGGAGTTGAGGAGAGGCTTGCGGAGAACTCTAGAATCCTTTAGATTTCTCAAGAAGGCTATGGAAGGTCCTAGACTTTGTAGATTTCTTTAGAAAAGGGACCTTTGTGTAAATATATTAGGGACTTGTAAGTAATTTTAATTTACACTTTAGCCCTTAGTTGGTAGTATAAATAGAGGTGCCAACCATTTGCAAGGCATCACTCAAGTTGTAAAGCAATCTTCCAAAGCTACTACAAAAGCCTTCTTCAAAGCTCTCTTTTGATCTTTCTAAGTCTTTCCTTTCATTCTCTTAGCAATCTTAGTATAAAAAAGCTTTCTTGAGCTTACAAGATCTTGAAAGATAGTGAGTAAGTTGTCAAGAGCCGCACGGAGCATTAGTGAAAATTCTAAGTCCGTGACAAAAAGCCACTATTGCAACTGTGACCTTTTTTGTTTTTTCCCTGTCATCCTTACTGTTAAGCATCTGAGGTCAGACATCAACTCTTTTTTTTTGGAAGAAAAGAAAATGTTCAATCCTTGACTTGATATGTTCCCTTTATAGCCATTGCTACAATTAGTTGGTTCATTTTGCCTAAAGTTCACACAAATTTCTTTAGTTTGTTTTTTTGACTTGGGAGGAACTAAAGAAATTTGTTTCTCAAGATAAATAACAGGACCATATAACTTCTTGTCAAACAACTTATGATGATTAGACTAGGAAATTAAATTTCAGCACACCTCTAAAAATAGAGGTGTGTTAAAACTGAATGATATCTACGAAAACATCATATCAGTTGAGTGCAAAAACCATTTTTAAGTGTCTAACTTAGATGTGTAGTGATGCATCTATGAGTTTCTAATTTGGTTTATATTAGACATATTTTATATGTTTGTGTTTGAGCATGCATGTTGCTCGGTACTATAGTAAGTATGTGAGTACTGTTTAAAGCTCATTTAAGGCGTGCTTAAGCCTTGAATCTAGATGCAGTCCAAGAAAGGCAGTTTGCTTAAAGACACGAGTAGTTGAAGAGATCAGTGCTAAACAATAAATGTAGTTGACAAAGTGATATGTCAATTCTAAAATAAATATTTTGAATGCATTAATCGCGGAAAGTTGGAATTTTAGATAAAGAAACTAAATAAGTTTGAGTTAGAAACTTATAGCTGCATTTTTACATCTAAGTTGGACATTTAAAATAGTTCCTGCAGTTGATTGATATGTTCTTTTCTTCAGACTTCATTAGTTGTTGTTGTAGACTCCATTTTAGTTTCTTTCGTCCAGATACTACTCTGAATCATTCGGAGTAGAATTTTAGAAATTTGTGTCGATAAAAGTACCTGATAAGTTCGAACACTAGGTGCATCATCACATCTAAGTTAGCTACTTCAAATGGTTTCTGCACTTAGTTAATATGTTATTTTCGTAAATATTATTTAGCTTTAGTTTTTTTCTCTTCCAAATTATTATTGATTTCGTTATATTTAAAAAAAAATTGCAAAGCATGTTCCACTTAGAACTGATTGGTGCATCACTGCCCTTCTTAACATAAATTTGTCACTAGACAGTAGACACAGTTCTGATTGGTTTTGCCATACTTGGTTAATTCGATTTGGTCTGTTTATTTTCTGTTTGTGGATAATACTAAACAAAGTTTGGTTTGGTTTGGTTCGGTCCTGTTCTTTTAGTTGATATAAACTTTCAAAAACAGTAAGAAAGGAGAAATCCTTATTCAGGAGTTCGGTTGTTCTAGTGTGAGGATATTTGAATTACCAGATTTGTGATTTCCTGGTTTAAAACTTCGATAGCCATATCAATAACCCAAGAACTGCAGATTCATTATGAATAAGCATGTAGGATCTTCAGCCTGAAGTAGGAAAGTGTGCATGGAAATTCATGAAGGTTACTTACGCAATACACTGTAGAGCATACTTCTAATATTTCTGTGTGTACAGTTAGCAGCATTTTGGTATATATTAATAAAATTTATTTTGACTTGTCAAATTAATAAAATAAAATGTGGAGAAGAAAAAAACAAGGAAAGGTCTGCCCTTTTTCATACTAAATCTCACATTGACAATATAGAAGTACTTACTAAATGGAGCTATTCCATCATTAAATGTTTCCATGATGCATCCACCCATTTCAATCCTGTCATGAAATATCTTATGAATTTCATTAGTATTTCTATTTTCTCTATGGTGTGAGCCTCTAATCAGTAATAAATACGGTCACTTAAGTTATACCAGGACTTAGATTTGAATATGCTTCTTTGGTGCCATGAAACTTGTTGCAAAATTGATATGACTCACTTTGAGTCTTTGTAGAAACAGGTGTATGAGAGACATGCACAAATATAAACACATACTTTTGCTGAACATCAACATTCAAATCAAATGGATTGTCTTGACTGTCACTTTTTTTAGGAAATTGATCTCTTCACTCTGTTTCTGGATAACTTTTAACATATTTCTTTTTTTACATTTCAGGTATCTATTGAATATGGTTTATGTGAAATGCTGAATTTAGTAGCCGTAAGAGCTGCTTCAGCTCCCAAGGATGGGGATTTCAAATTCAGCATCTCACAATATGAATCTGAGTTGCCTGCTGGAACTGTAGATAACACTGTGGAACCTGTGTATAAGAAGGTATTTTGTAGGATATGAGTTCTTGCTTTGATTTATTTGTTGGCATAGTTGAGTATATGTATGATCCACTTTTGCCTCTACTCATGATATCTTATTCTTCTGAAAATGCAGCTGCCAGAGTGGGAAGAGTCGTTGGAAAGTGCACGGGCTAGATATGTGGAGGTAGTTAAGGCCCTTGCTGATAAGTATCCTTCTGAGAACCTGTTGTTAGTCACACATGGTAAGTGTTCTTGCTTGGTCTTGCAAGTTGCATCTCTAGGTGCAATGTAGGTTGTGATGTGGCGAGTGAAGACTTTCTAGTCTCCAAAGAGCATACAGGGCACTTGTAAGAGACTGCTTCTGCTGTGGCAAAATCAATTAGATGTGTTTCAATTTAAATGGTGTATCTTGGTGGTTTCAAATTGCTCTCTATTTTGCTATCTGCAGCAGTTTCTTTCTCACGTGTCACATGTTTAGATTTCTTGTGGCTGTGCGTTTTCCCTTTGTCATTTTATAAGAACAATATGTATCTTTCTAGTACCACTGAAGAGAATACTTCTAACAACAATTTCAGTTGCATGCCATGAACTTTTCCATAACTACACACTCTGGAGTTTTAGCGATTAGATAAAATTGGAAACACAACCCTTCCTCATGAAAGTGACCTGCTGGACCTGTTAGGTGGCATCAATACTCTTGCCTAAGTTTCATTTATCATAAAGCAGCAGCTTCTAAACTGTAAATTAGAAGATCTAGTATTGTTTTTTCCTTTTCATGATTGAAAATCTTAAATGAGTGGCTTTGATTATAACTATGACTTGATTGGTGCATCAATGATCGTTGAAACTGGTTGCACCTAATTATACAGATAAAATGCATATTCGTGCTATTTTCTTAGTAAAAGAGAAGGCTTAAGTCCTCAATAGCATTCTTGATCTCTTATTAACTCTTCTTTCATTAATCCAGGTGAAGGAATAGGTTCCATCTTTACTGAGCTTAACAAGGATGCAACTGTAGTAGAGGTAGAATATTGTGGACATTTGTACGCGAAGAGAAGTATCCAATCCGGAGAGAACCAGTCATTTACTGCTGGAGAGTTTGTATACGAGAAACAAACCGGTATAATATCTGCTGCTAAATAAAAATAAGTCTACCAGACTCTTAAGTGATGGTATCGTTTGGGTTTCGTCCCTTTCTGCCATGTCTGTTACTTATCGTCCATTTGGCGAAGCTTGCTGCTTGTCCATTGCTGAACTATGTTATTACTCTTTTCTTGTTTTGAAACTTGTGATGTGAAAGAGAGGTTATGGAGCCCAGATGGCCTCTGTTACCACCTTGTAATTGTGAAATCCCAAGATGTATTGTTCTCTGTTGGACTACTTACATCCCAATTGCAATTGTTATTTTGAGAATCTTAAGTCAGTCTTTCTGCTCAATGTCCGCCTCGCGGTATTGCTATTATTTCCATCTCAAATTAAATCACCTTTTCTTTGTTGAGTTGTTCCAAGAAAAGAACATTGAAATCGTTAGCTTGCGTTTGGATATGTGATATGAAGTCATGATTTCAAATTAGTATTTGAACATATGATTTGAGATATAAATTCTCAGAAAAACATGATTTGATATTCCAAATTAGGATTTTAAATCCATGAATTTATATTTTGTTAAAAGAATAAAATGAAGCCAACATTTTAAATCTTGCAAATATATAGACTCATGCTCGGTGTGAAGAGATTGTTGGTACATGTAAAAGGATTATATCAATTGTTTCATAAATGAATATTTCTCTCATATATTTGTTGCTCTTAGTATCATTGGTATAATGTGAATATGCCTTAGCTGATGATCAATATTTTATGCAGAAAGTCGCTTTCAAATTATTAGAAAAATACTATACTATTAATATTGAACATAAACTAAAAAGTAATAAAACTTATCAAATTTAGGTGATGATCAATATTTTATGTAGAAAGTCGCTTTCAAATTATTAGAAAAATACTATAATATTAATATTGAACATAAACTAAAAAGTAATAAAACTTGATCAAATTTAGCTGATGATCAATATTTTATGCAGAAAGTCGCTTTCAAATTATTAGAAAAATACTATAATATTAATATTGAACATAAACTAAAAAGTAATAAAACTTGATCAAATTTAGCTAATAAAGCATATCAAATCATTATCGTGGCAAGTCTTTGTCTTAAAAGTGATTTTATCCTAATTTTGGTATAAATAATTTAGATCGATCGTTCTTCAAGGTTCCACAATACTCCCAAACACCAACACTTGGTGTTGGAAGTTTTAAGTTTGCATATATATATATATATATAAATTTTTTAGAAAATAGAACCGTGAAATACTGCTATACAGAGAATAGTAAGAAGAATATTTTTTGTGTGTTAACAAGAGAAATTTGAACATGTATATATAGGTAGATGACAATGTTTCAAAATCACGGTTGTAACGTTAATTAAATTGATTAACTTTAAAAATATTTTTTGCAAAAACAAGATTTAGTTTAGGCTTCGCGTATATCTCGGGTGCAATGAAAAGGGGCAAATCAACCAGTTTTGTTTATTTAGATTCTATTTCTCAAATACACGAGATCACATTTATTTACTTGAATTTATAAGTCTAATAAAGAATAATTCAATATAATTTTTATTTTTTTTATCTTTCACATAAATAAAGAAGTAAAAAAGAAAACAAAACCACCAGAATAAAGAAAGCGAAAAAATAAGCCACAAAAAATTCTTTATTATAATTTGGATTACAAAAGGTTTAATGCCAACAAAGATAACCATCCCACCTAATTTGTTCGTGAATACATCATAAAATTGATTGAATTGTTATTAATTAAAATGTTGTCAATTAACTAGAAATTTCAATTTTTGTCACGCTGTCTTTAATGACTTTTAATTTCTTAAATGTATGTCTTGGAAAAAAGTCCGTTGGAAGATTTGATTTTATATCCTTTTATGAATTTATTTTTAATTTTATATTTTATACGAAATCTTCATTTTTACATATATAACCGATTTAAAATAAAATTATTTTTTATTCAAGTGTAACCTCAGTCTACATGCTCTCGATCTGCATTTTTAAACTCCCCCCGATCCCTCCTTTTTTCTTTTTGGAACGCTAGGGATGAAAAGAAAGTTTCAGCATATTGAAAATGGAGCTAGTAATGAAAGAAAAAGTCTGACATTCATTTATGAATGAATATTTATAGCTGAGTCTACTAAAAAAGGGATCAACCTCATGATAGTAATTAGAGGACATCTCTAATCGTGTCACCTCTAATGACACGTTCCGTTCTAATTATATGATCAATGAGATCAATCGGCTAGAGAGCAAATTATTCTTCTTTTGAATAGACAAAATCGTCCCTTCTACGATCTAAATCCTTAGTTCGGAAGCCTTCATCAACAAAGTGGTATATAAGAAATCATTTCTACCAAAAGTTCCATCACCTACTCTGATAATATTATTCCTCCACGCTTGACAAGAAAGACACAATTTTTTATTTTTTTTTAAAATCTTATTATATTAAATAGGATCTCTTGAAACGATTCGAAAGATTTAATTAACATGTAAATACATGTGAATGGACTTTTTATTTTGTCTTATTTTGATCATGTATGGAATCATGAAATATAAATTAAGATTAAAATGAAACAACTGGCTAACTTTCTATTTCATTTTATATGTGTTGTATCATTAGTTGTTATAATTTGTCTAATTAATTATAGATAAAAATACATAAAGCCTCTTTTAAATTTGTACATAATCTTTTAAGTAGACATTTAAAATTACACTTATTAGGAAATGTATTATTACTCTTTCACATGCTCAACTTTCATTAGAACACAATTATTGTGAAAATGATTGAAAATTATGTACTTATGATAATTTAAATGGTTTCGTGGGCTAATAGACCCTCAAAATTTTTAGATATCTACATTAAAAATAGATACAAATTTAGAAGAGACTCGGTGTATTTTCTCATTAATTATCCCCACATATACATAATGGATGTTGTTCATGAAGATTCTCTTATTAAATTTTGATAATATTGTTAAGAATTCTCTTTCACTAATCACTAAAACTATTTTTCCCTTCCAAAAGAGAATATTTGGTAGTAACTTTTTGGAAGAAGTATAGTATTTTTCAGTGATAATACTATAGAAGGAAGTACTAAAGTTAGAGAAAATACATTTCACATCAATATTAAAGTGAAAGTAGTTTAAAGAATCTAAATTATTGCAAAATGTCAAAGCACTATAGCAATAATTTATTAAATCATGTTTTGTAAAATTCATAAATTCAAAAAAACTTTAACTTTGCCTCTAGACTAGTAAATTCACATATGAAAATAACTCATCAAAATTTATACCTGAATACTCAGCATTAAAAAAGATGGTTTAATTCAATGTTAATTAAGGAGTTTATACGTATGTCTAGATTAAACTAATCAATCGACAATCTTAATATATACTAGTATTTATTATTGAAGATCCAAATCGAAATGCGAAAAAAACATTCATACACATAGCTACTAGTTATATACACTAATATAATTAGATTCGTTTTTCATAAAAATAAACTTGAAATTTACCTTATGAGGTAAAACATAAGAACGCAAAAAAAGGAATAATAAGCTCATAAGCCCAGCCTTTTTTCACGAAAAAACAAAGAAAGAAAAGAAGAGTATTTCCATCTCCATATATTTTTTTAATTCAAACTTAGATAATAATTTATTTATGTTTACCTTGAGGATGAAATGCCAAACTAGTGATTTCAAACATATGTATAATACTATTGACTTTAGCTATGCGATTTATTAGCTGAGGATTTCTTCTTTTTGGACTCGGAATTTCTTCCTCCTTAATTATTTCGGGTGATCGCGAACGTCGCTTAGATCGAACTCTGTTCAGCTCAGTGACGTTCGTGTCAATCAAGTGAGGAAAATTCAATAAGGCGCGTGTACCCCTTAATTTAAACGCGGTTCGGTCATAAGCCAATGCCGCATCTTCGGGGGTCGCGAAAGTTCCAAGCCAAAGCCTAGCGCCTTTTCTTTTCGGATCTCTAATTTCGGCAGCGAATTTTCCCCACGGACGCCTACGTACGCCTCTATATCTCTTCCAGTTATTCGGTACTTGTGATGATGACCGAGGAATATTATCTTCATTTTTGTCTATTTTCTCCCATGTATGATCGCTGGATCGATCGGAGGAGATTGATTCCAAGTTGAAGCCGTTGAATTGATGTTCTAGTGGTGAATCAAGAATGCTTAGATCAAATTGTATTGAATTTTCTTGATGCATTGTTATATTTGGAAGGGGAAGTGGTGTTTCTGAAATTGGAAGGAAGGAATGGATTATATATATAGGTGTATGGGGGATAATATATTTCTAAGATGTCCATTTATGACTTCAACTAATTCTAGTATGGGGGATAGTGTACTTGGTTATTAGTAGTTTTTACCAAAATATAGTGTACGCCATGATTTTTGAATAATGTATTATCTAGTGAGTATAAAAATAATAATAAATTTATGGATATTTTTGATAGTTTTTACTTTTTAAAATTTATGAATATAAATTATGTTTCATTTTTTTTATTATAAAAAATAGTAGAATATGTTTCTAAAAAAACTATGGTCAAATTCAAATACATGGTGAAATTTCAATTCAATTCACTCTCCAATTCTTTTTTCCTTTTCTTTTTATATGATACTCTTTATGTTTCATTTTATATGTTAGTATTTGTTTTTATATAATTTAAGAAGCAAACAAAATACTTTAACGTATAACTCAAATCTTCTAACCAGTCGTACTTTAACTAAACTTCTGAAAACTTGGAGATCATCAAGTTTTGCAATTATGAGTATGTTATAATACATCTAAAAGTAAAAACAAAAATCTCTATAATTCAAAGTTGGAGAGGAATATATCTTTTAAACAAATTTGAGGGAATACATCATTTTCATATAACGATTGGACATTTGAATTTTCAATAATTCGTCATCGCTATCAAATGATCTAAGCTAAACACTTACGAACACTTAAAATTTCATAAATTCTTGGGAATTCATAAAGATCAAAATATGTCATACTTTTCTTGTTTTCTTGATAATCACATACATCAAGAAGATCCACAAATCATTCCATGGAGATCAAGTCCAAATCATCCTTAATTCGAGAAATACGTCACTTACAATCCTCGAATCACGAAAAACAAAAAAAATTCAGAGGAAAGAATCAAAGAAGGAACAAAATTGTATCCATATTGGTTTATCAATAATATTCTTGTTTCTTCAGATTTTATTTGCAACAAATTTTAAATATATGAAAAATTAATCAATCACAATCAAAATATAAATAAACAAGTATATTATTGATAAAACAATATAAGTGCTATTATGTTTCTTCCTTTGATTCTTTCTTCGTGATTCAAGCGCTGAGCGGGATTTCTTTATGAATATCCCAAGAGTTTATGAGATATTCTTGGTGTCTTTTCAAAGAAATATATTATCTTTTATATAGGCATGAACTATAGGGTCTAGATTGAATAACATTGCAAAACCCTTACTAAAATTAAATATGTCTTGTAGAATCCATTAGAATTGACCACATCTTGTAGATTTCCATAAAATTTCAATGTCTACGACATGAATCAGGTTGAGGGCATACATAACCATTAGCCAAGTTCTTCCATCGAATTTTTAATTTAGCCAAAAAGATGCAATTAATTATATAATGTTCAATCAAAAGATGACATTTATACCTGCTAATTAATAAATCAGATTTTAAGAGTAATCACATTTCGTCCACTAATTAAACTCCTATTCTGTACCGAAACCTCATTGATTAAATGCATTATTAATTTTAAGTTATAATATAGTTTTTTTTTGTGTGTGCTATTTTACTGTTTATTAACTAGAGTTTTATTTTCCTCACATTGTCTTTTCATGGACAATCTTTTTTTAAATGTTTGTCTTTATATGTATATATATAAAGAGTATTCATCACCATTATTTCTTTTATTATATTATCCTCCCATGTGAAGCAAATTTGTATATTATATTGTATAGAAGAACCATGATTAAGACGATCAATGACAATTTCGTAATTTTAAACATTATTTATGGGCAACGTTATAGATTTATAATTGTATAATTAATGGTCTAAATAATTTTCTAGAAGAGTCCAATCTTCCTTTTCATGAGTCACAAAAAGTTTTGTTTCATGTGTGGCCCCACAAAATTCATTATATTTTATTTTTAAAAATCAATTTGTATTTGTTTGATTATAATAATAATGTGAAAAATATTTATACCTTCATACTTTTGACAATTCAAATCGTTCATCTATGTTTATTACTACTATAATATATTCAGTATAATCCTACAATCTTTCAAGTTCCATGCATGTAATTTCCTTTTTAATTATATATAATGTTTTTTAAACACAAGTATTCATATAGTTTTATTTAACTTATTTTATCACCAAAATAATATTTATTTTATCTTTAAAAATTGTGACTTAAATAAGAAAACAAAAATATCACAATTCTAAAGAGATAAAAAAAAGATTGAGTTGAAAATGTAAGAATTAAAAAAATGACAAAATAATGACTGCAATAATTGTAGTTTAAGAAAACACATAACCAATTAACGTGACAAATTTTGAAATAGTATAAATAAATGGGATCAAAAATTAATTTGACATAGAATTATATATCATATACTTGGGAAACTTCCACGATAGATAAACTATGGATTGACCTTCATATAATAGTGAGTTGCACTTTTTAGTCTTGATTTCTACTTCTTACAATCTTGAATTATGATAAATTAGTGTCATTCATCGAGAGTAAGGAGCATATTAATATTAGGTTATGAATGCTTCACAACTTATAAATAAATGTTTTCTCAATTGATATCAATAGTTGAATTTCAAAATTAAGTTACTTTATTATCTTATTTATATTAAAATTTTGTTTATTATGGACAAAATATTGATAAAAAAAATACTATAAAAAATAATTGTGAAAAAGCTTTAGTAATTTCATTTTAAATTTTGTTAAAAGGCAAAATAGTTAAGAAAAACTTAAATTTTATAAATATAAAATTGATCTAAAGTTTGTACTCACTCCATGTAACGACTTGTTCCCGTCGTTATAGAAAAGCTAATGGAGAAAGAATTAGGGCCAGAAAACTTTAGAGTAGTAACTTTGGATTTCCTAGCCTAGTCCAGATTTGAACAAAATCGGAGTCAGTGAGGTATAGGGAAATCTGGTAACAAATGAGAGATCTAATTATGATTTTGACCACATGACTAGATAGCTAAGACGTTAAGGAACCCGTACGACTTTACAGAATTGAATTCGGGTGAGTAAAACTTTTGAAATTGATCTTAGCATAGAAAGGTTTTTTCTGAGTGTTATGGGATGAAGCCGTGTTGCGAAATAGGGGTTTGGAATTCTTAATTTTGCTCACTGGTTCTGTGAAAGCCGCTAGGGCGGGGCCGCTGTGGCGGGTTGGGTCCCGCCATAGCGGGACAGACGCGATTTAAAGTTGGAAATAAACCCTAAAATCGTATTATTCTACAATTTTCAAACCTGAGAGCTAAGGAACGAACCCATGGATTTTCTTGACTATTTCCCACCATTCTTGAGGCTAAATGTAAGGTTTTCACTCCCCGAATCCGTTTTTCGATTCGTAGAACTTGATTTCTCGGGTGATTATTGTTGGAGAAAGGTTTTTGGAATTGTTTGGATGGGGAAAAACCCTAATTTGAGTAATATGATCTTGGGTTTCCTAGGGTTGATAATGTTGATTATAATCTAGGTAATTAGGCCTCATTTGTTGATCCTTGTGTTAATTGTATGTTTTTAGACCACGAACAAGCGGGAATAATTCGAAAAGAGAAGATTCAAGTGCCTTAGGGGATTCAAGCTTGGATTCAAAGTAGGTGATGGTTGTGATTTTATGTTGGTGTGATATATGTTTGTAATTACTCATTATAATGCATGTATGTGAATGTTGCATTATTGATCACCCTACTCGTAAATGAGGATAACTGAATAATTGTATGCCATGAATCACCTTTTGTCGTATGATTGTAAGAATATACATTGTGATGGTGATTGTGGTTTGTTGAATGGACCGTGTGTTACGTTTCGATAAAATAACTTGGATCGATTGCCACATTCCGGTATAAACATTGGATCGGGTACCACAAATCGATACACTAGCAGTTTGGGTTTGAGTTCCATGAGAGGACCATTGAATTGGGTTCCGTGAGAGGACCATTGAATTGTGTTGTATATCTACTTGTGTTGATTACGTTCATATCTAATGGTGATTGAGGTTGAAAGATTGTTTGTTTCTCTAAAATGATAACCAATGTGTATTATTGAGAGCGTGAAATACTACATTGATCCTGAAAAGATGACTAATGTTGTATATGTTCAGTATATGCCTATTTTATAATATTGTGGTTGCTTGCATGTGCTTCACTTATTAGGATAATCGCGTGATCCTACCAGTACACTGTGGTTGTGTACTGATATTGCACTTGCTTGTTCTTTGTTGAGTACAGGGCATCTTCAAGAGGCTATTGATAGACCTTAGCTAAGTGACTATTGATCGTGACCGGATTCAAGGATGAGCCAATTCTTTCGGGCAGTTTAAGTCCATTCTTTTCGAACTCAGACTATTTGTTTAAGGTGTTTGTTTAGTTTGGGGGTTGTACCATTTGTTCTTAGGCTTGTCGTTAGTAGAGTTTTGGTACAATGACTTTCAGGTTCTAGGGTTTGTTCTTCCGCATTAGTTTGGTTAGTTGTTTGTTAAAACCTTGGAGTTTATGGGGACTCCATTTTTATAGTCATTTAAACCTGCTTCCGTATCTTTAAATGCCTTAGTTTTCATAAAATTTATTTGTTTGGGTTGTAGTAATGGTTCTCCCACCGAAGGGTTTGTGTGGGTGCCAATCAAGATGGTCTGGGTAGTGACAAGGTTGGTATTAGAGCCCTAGGTTCGTTGATCTCATTGTACCAAATGAGTATAGTAGAGTCTATATGATTTTTCTTCAAGAGGCTATAAGACTTTAGGAAAAAACTCACTTCTTTCTACTTCTTTGTGCTATGACTTGAATCCAATTGGTATCTGGTTGATATAAATTTGTATTTTTCCTGCTTCACTATATGGTCCGAGCTAGAGCAACAACAACGATAACACCATCACTAGCAAGAAATGATGTGTATAGACTACCGATAGTTAAATAGGGTCACCATTTAGAACAAATATCCATTGCCTCGGATAGATGACCTTTTGACCAATTACAAGATGCATCGGTTTTTATCTAAGATTGATTTAAGGTCTGGTTACCATCAGTTAAAGGTTGAAGCAATTAAGAATTGGGTTTGACCAAGTTCTACGATTGAAATTAGAAGTTTTGTGGGGCTCGCTAGCTACTATTATTGCTTGTGGTATGAGTTGAATCCAATTGGTATCTCCCGATTCTAATTGGTATCTCAACGAAGTGAACTAGATATCGTAGTCCCGGCTGAAGGGACACAATCAAGTGAATTGGAACTGAGAAGGTTCCAATTGGTATCTGGCCTTAGGAGACGTATAAGGCATAGATTATTAGTAATGGTCGTCTATGGAACGAACTAATTAAATAATTTGGACTTGTCTGTAAGTTGTAACTGCTTGAGTGTAGTGAAACTTGTTATGAAAAAAAGTCATCACGAGATTAGGTACAACGATCTAGATAAATTACGATGTGGTTCATAAGCGAGAAATCTGGACGTGCATTGCGACCAACTGATAACCGTGTGAGAGTTTAGGTGTATCCTGGGGATATGTGTGTGGTAGTGTTGAAACAATGTAAAATGATTCTGAAGTGCGTACTTCGTTAGGTTGATCGGAGGGTAGACAATGATTGTCCTAGCTAAAGGGATTTTCTTAAATGCCTAGTTATAGCCGGGAAATCTAAGGGAAATATAGAAAAGAGAGGAACCCTAGAAATTATTGGCAGAGGTTCTGTTTTTGTCGAAGCTGCTGTGGCGGGATAATCTTGCCAGCATGAGATCGCCAGTGCGGGATTTCTCCCGCCAGAGCGGGACAGGGTAAGATAGAATCTCAACCCTGTTTCCCTTGTTTTCCCCTAGTCACAATTATGGACCCCAAATCGTACCCGAACTAACCTATGCTATCTAATTCAGTGTTCAAAAATCGAATATAAGTTATAAGAGTGTTAAAATTATGGAGAACCTAGGCATATGAGTAGGAAATCAACGAGACCGTAGTGGATAGGGAAATGGTAATGCAGGTAGAAGAGTAGTGCAGCCAGGCGAGGAGGTTGCCCGTCAAGACGACATGGCTCAGTTATATGCTTTTTCAGGTAAGACCAAGTTTAAGGCGTGTGATGCAGTGGTCACTAGTGCTACTCTTGTCTGTGCCCGGATAACTATTGTTTTGTGTGATATGTGTTCTACTTATTCGTATGTGTTAGTTCAATTGCCTTGGAATTTGATGTGATTTGTGATATACTTGATGCTTATCCATGTTTCTACCCCAGTTGAAGAGTCAATCATAGTCACCCTTGTATATCATGTTTGTCTTGTTGTGTTTAGGGATTTTCAGACTTGGGTTGATTTGGTTATGCTGGATATGACTGGCTTGATATAATCTTAGGCATGACTTGGTTGTCCCCCCTATTATACCGGGCTTAATTGTAGTCGGTAACTCTAGAGATTCCCGGTAGGGAAAGATTAGAGTGGGAAGGGGTGTACAAGCCAAAGCTAGCTAAGATCATATCCTCCATTTGGGCTAGGAAACTAGTAGGGCAGGGTTGTTTGGCTTATTTGGTTCATGTTTGGGGTGTTGAGGTTGAGTCTTCTTCTATTGAGTCTATTCATGTGGTATCTGAGTTTTAAGGAAGTGTTTCCTACGAATTTTCAAGGTATGCCTCCATATAGAGATATAAATTTCTGCATTGACTTAAAAACTGACACTTGCCCCATTTACATCCCTCCGTATCGTATGGCTCCAGCATAATTAAGAAAGTTTAAGGCTCAAATCCAAGAGCTTCTTGATAAATGATTCATCCGTCCTAGTGTTTCCAAGTGGGGTGCTCATGTCTTGTTTGTTAAGAAGAAGGATGGTAGTATGAGGACTGATGATTTTATCTTAATCCATAAGGGAATGGATTAATACCAGAATGACAAGCTTATGGATAAAGAAAGTTCCATTGATTATACTTGGGTGAAGGAAATTGAAGATTTTAATAAAAGTGCGTACCAAGATTGGGTTAGTGTAACACTCCAGATACTAGTAAGTTGAACTAGTGAGTTCTAGAGCCTTTCGTAAGAGTTTTGGAGTGTGGTATGAGGATTAAAGTCACAAGAAATGATTACCGTACTTACAATAGGGGTTAAAGCAATAGGGCGTCAAGGTACGACCTCCCAAGGACCACCCAAGGGGTCCTTGAGGAGGACCCAAAAGACAGCCCTAAAGCTGTCAAAATTCTAGCACCTACGTTTGGCCACCTACGGCCAGTAGGTGGAACCACTCCCCGTAGGTGGGGTCGTGGGTCAAGGCCTACAAAGGCCTGCCATGTTAATCCCCAGACCTCATCCACGATCCAACCAGTACGGCCCGTCAACCTACCCACGGTCCGTGGGTGGGGATCCATAGGTCCAGCCAGTTTCCAGCTTTTTAGTTTTAAGTTGGGATTTAAGGATTTAATTAAGTAATTAGTTAGGGCTTATGGAGGTCAGTTAATTAGTTAAATGTCCACCTATAAATACCTAATAAGACCCTAAACTAAGTCATTAACTCATTTATCTAAAGAACCCACTTCCTCTCAAATATTTCTCTCTCTAGAAGCAAAGAAGAAGAAGGAGAAGAGGGGCAACAACTAGGTCGAATTCACCATTGATTCAACCTTTGTTTAGGACTTTGAAAAGAGGCATATTTAGCTTATTCATCTATGGGTTCTTCCCCCCATAGAGCCCCCTTAGTTTTGCCCCAATTAAAAAGTCAAGAACCCAATTCTAGCTAGGGTTGTGCTTGTATTGTGGGTAGGGTTTGGGTATGATTTCAATCTAGTGGATAATACCAAATTATGATTGATTAAGCTTTGTTTAGTGATATTATGATAAATTTATGTGATTTCTATGGTAAACCCTAATCTAAGTTGATGAATGTGATATTTGTGGGTTATGCCATTAGAGATGGAATTGAAGGTTCATAAGTGATCTTCCTTGTTTTACTCGAAAAAATAAAAGAAAAATGACTTTAGTTTTTGAAAAATCGACTTAACTTATGTTTTGAAGAAAATCGATTTTCCAAAAAAGAGAGTCGCCACTTAAATTTTGAAAGAAATTAAGAAACTTATAATTTTCAAAAGACTCAAACAGATAAAGAATAATTGAAATAAAAAGGGTTCGAGTTCAATGTACATTCCGAGAAGGTATTAGGCCCTCGGGATGTCCGCTAACTTGCGGTTGACCGGCGATTTGACTAAAATGACTTTTTAACTTAACTTTTAAAATCTTCACTAAGTTTAAAAGAAATATAATTTTAAGTTATTACTTTTAAGGGAAAGACGACATAATTTTTATTAAGACAAAGTAAATTATATGTAACTAGATATATAAAATAAATAAATAATAAATACTTCAAAAATAAGAAAGGTTATATTGGGGAACTTAATTAAATTAAACCATAAAAAAGGATAGTTAACCAATAACATAAATAATAATAAGGAAAGAAGAAACATTTGAACTTGGGTGTTTTGCCCAAATCCAATTTAGTTGGGCTTTGACCCACATGTCCTAAATTCTAAAAAAAAAAATCAAAATTATGGGTCTTGGCCCATTTCTATTCCTCTTGCTGTGCAGATTTTGAGCTTTGGCCCATTTTTCTACCATCTGGACCTGCTGGAAATGGTTTAAGGCTTTGGCCTCTTTTTGCTTTTGGGAATTTGTGTATACATTCAGCGTATACACTTGTATACCATATGCATACGACGTCCAAAACCTGTATTTCTCATTTAAACTTCGTATTTTGTGTTCCTCAACCTGTATATCTATGTTTTGCACATGTATATTATATTTCCGATTGTATACTAGCGTATACAGCAGATATATCAGTGTTTACAGGCCATATCTCATCCTAATTTTTGGCTTTCAGGAATATATTTTCCAATTTCCAGCTCCTTGTACTGCCTTCAACCTGTTTATCGACTATTTTTAGACTCGATAGAGAGAAGCATTAGGCCTGTTAGGCCCAATCAATGAAATGCAAAGAGAGGGAGTGGAGTCCAAATGTACTCAAATGGATTTCACATACAACAGAGAAAGGGGAAATACATTAGTATAAGTTAAAGAAAGCTTCCATGATATAAAATAATCATTATATTTAAGATAGTAAAGAAAGTAAACAAATTCAAATACCAAAATTTGAAAAAACAGTGAACAATTATGCCTATTATTAGATATGACTGTTCTTAATACTTATATAAGAAAAAAAGCACATGCCCACCCAAGATCTTTCCCAGATGACAAAGAACATGATAAAATCTTATTCATAAACCTTCTTAAGCTCAAGTGACATCAAAAGATATATTTAGCATACCAAGAATTGATTAACCAAAGCATTTAAAATCCTTTTATAAATAGACTAAAAGAGATAGCCAAAACCAAACAAACCTAAACTTCTAGCTGAACTTAGAATTAGTAGCTTAAGTAATTTGAAAAAAAAAAGACATTCATGCCATCTAAAAAAGAACACATATCCAAAGAGGTATTTTTTTCACAAAGATGAGCTTTCCAAACAAATGTAACAATAAGAAATGAGCAGCCATGACTCTAGTTGGGAACAAGAAATAATTTTTAAATACCATTATGGACAACAATTCCTTATTGGTCTTAATCTTCCCATTAAGAAATAAAGGCCAGGTTACATGCTCTCAACTATTACAAATAGTGAACATGAGAACCAGTACATAAACATGACAGAGGATGCAGAAATAAAATCATAGTGAACCTAAACAAGTACTACCAACTCGAGGATGCAAGGTGGAACAAATAGAGACACTATACTTAAAGAAATCTCATGCTAAACTAATACTCTATTGAATAGGTAGAAATTAGACCATTTCAAATCAAGAAGGCATGGAACAAACTTAAATTAATGCAATAGAACATGATAAGTCGTATGGAGCTATATTCATGCTAGTAATAAGCTCTTTGAATTCAGGGTGAAATATTAGGCTAACTAGGATGAATGAATGAGTCACGAGAACATCTAATCATCAAAACACTAAACGAGTCCAATAATTTCATACTACAAAATGATCCCAAAGCAACCGAGTCACATTAATGTGACCTGAAATTTCTACTAAAAAATGCATAAGAGAAATAACGAAATGACTTCTTTGACACTTAAGAACATGTGGTCAAAAATGGGAAAATTACTTCAGCAAACCGAGATAGAACGGAATCAAGGTGATTAACAAATGATTAAATCAAGCTTAACGTGAGCATAATAGCCGTGAATTCGAAGAGAACATAATCAGCGATGTGATCTTAAACAAGCATTAATCACCAAGAAAACGAACACATACTAATATTTTAGAAAAATAAGATGAATTGAATAACACAGATCGAACACATCATGTAAGTTTTTCTTAGAATCTGCAAAGAACTACACATCAAACCAACACAATGAACTCAAAACAAACAAAGAGATTACTAGTTGTTTACCTTGTTCGAGGCAGCGAACTAAAGACAAACGAGCAGAGAAGTGACGACCTTCACTACGAGAAACTCGAACACGAACGATAATCAAGGAAACTAGGCAGAAATTCGAGCAGCTACCTTGAGTTCGAACGAGCTTGTGAGAGAGCAATGGACGACCCAAAAAAAAGTAACGAAACTAAGGTCTTCAGGGAATTAACTTCTCTATTCCGAAGTATATTTTGAGGGTATTCAAACTACTTTTCTTAAGCTATTTTCTGTATTTTCACTAAAACTCCCAACCCATTAACATTGAAGAAGAGGGGGATTTATATAGGGGAGTTCTAGGGTTCCAATCTTTTTGGGGGGAAACGGATGAAACCCGAATAGGAACGAGGCTCACAAAATTCAACTTCAAAATCTTTCACCATTAAAGGGAAGCATCGATTTTTTTGTAATTTCGACCAATTTTAGAAGAAGAAATGGCGAAATGGACGTCTCGAATCGATTTAATTGTCCTTGAGATGCTACGTGCCTCAATCTCATGCTACAAGGACGAAGATGCAGCTACAACAGGTGTTTTTGCTGCTCTGTTGTACTGTTGCAGCAAGGAAGACGATGAAAAGCAGCGTACTGTTGTACTAGGCATGCGTTTTCTCACGCCGTGAACTTGTCGTGTGGTTTCTCTCTCCTTGTCAACATTATGGTCGTTCAGAATTGTCGTTTGGTTGCTACTGTTTCTGCATTTTACTAGACGTTGTTGACATCGCTTCGTATCGCAAAGACTTCGTGTATTGCTGCGTTGGATTGTTGTTCAAACGACGGTTCTGGGTTCTTTTAGAATTGGAAATGGATCGAGTCATGGAGTGGGCTGATGGGTTGCTGAAATTGGAAAACAAAAGGGGATAAGAGAATGGGCTGGGAATTTTCGGATGATTGGCATTGGGCAACTGAAAGGTTGGAAAAAGGCCAAAGCTTTTGATCTCCAAATGGGTTGAATGAAATGTTAAGTTTGGCTAAAATGGTAATAGATTAATTAACAATTTAGCCAAACGAATTAAAGGGATAACCAAAAGTATTACTTTTTAAAAGATTCGACTAGAATTCAAATAGGATGAATTAATATGATTAATTTATGAACTTCTTAATCTTAACGAAATGAAATAATTAATTTAAATACAAACTAATTAGTTCAAAATTCAAACTATAATTCAAACTAAGACTAAATTAATAAAATATTTATCTTAACAAAGTAAAAATCTTTTGATATGATTTTCGAATATTCATAAAATGTACTAATTATATGGAATATACTTATTATTTGGAAATTATAAAAATGTACTGAAATTACTTAAAATAACTTTGAAACTATTTGAATTTTATAAGGCTAATTATTCCACATCGTTTGAAAATTAAGAAGCTCGGAAATCGATTATTATTGTGGAGGGTCAAATTGGGTGTCAACATTCCTAATCAATGTCATGTGTAGTAATTGTTCAAAGTTAGGAGCATATAATCATGAATTGAACTAGACCTTATTGAAGATGATTGATCTTGACTTGTAAGTTAGAATTGAACCTTTATGATCAATTGAGACTTGAATCACCTAGTAATGAAAGATGTGATCAAAAGACCTTGAAATCTAGGTGTAAATAAGAGATTAAGAAAGAAACCTTGAGAGTAAGGCTTGTGATCATAATATCTATGGCTTTAGGGTGAAGCAAATGTGATTACCTATTAATGCTAAGGCTTTGAGAGTAAAGTCTAAAAGAGAATAGAAGTCTAATAGGTAGAATTGTGGTGAAAGGTCTATACTCACCTAAACTACCTTATGAATGTTTAAAAGTATAAAGTGATGGAATCACTTGAACATGGATTGACTGTCAAGGACATCCTTTCATGAGATATGAGTGTTAAGAAAGGCTTAACAAGAAAATATTGGGGTATGCTTGGCTCCAAATGGATATTGACAATGAGATGGAGTGTCACACAAAATAGGGTCCGAGCTCCAAGTAGAAAGGAGAACCACATCTAGTTGATGTGAGGGCTATCCAAGTAAAAAGGGGGAACTCTTATGTAGTATAGTGTGGATTTTCTCAAAGTTAGGTCTCATGAGATGAGAGCCTTCACGTAGTTGAGTTAAGGTTTCTAGTAGCAATCTTCATATCCAATGAACTAAGACATGCTTAAAGAAGTATCTCATAGTGTTCTAAAGCATAATTGAACTAAGACTTAATGAAGTACCTCATAGTGTTCAAGAGTATAAGTGGACTTAGACATGCTTAAGGTAGTATCTCATAGGGTCCATGTAAACAAGGAACTTAGACATACTTAAGAGAGTATCTCAAAGTGTTCAAAGTAGAAATGGATTTAGACATGCTTAAGTAAGTGTCACATAGGATCCATGTTAGTAATGAACTTAGATGTGCTTAAGGAAGTACCTCATAGTGTTCCAAGGTTTAAAAAGAGATGAACTAAGATGTGCCTAAGAGAGTACCGCCTAGTGTTCTAAAGTAAAGAGAGGAACTAGGTTCCAAACCAAGAAATGTTATGTTAGTATGAGGACCCAAAGGTGGTACTTAGCATAAGTAGTATTATGGGGTGATATGCATGCATTGCACAAGTATGACTTAGGGTTATTAAAGAGAAGTCTTGAGATAGGATTGTGCTATAGTTGCCTTTCCTAGCTATAGTTGACTAAAGGTGAGAGATTCCATTAGTTATGAGAGTTAAGCTAATAATGAGATCAAAGGAGGGTGAGTATGACTAAGATGAATTCAAGGCTATGCTTAGTGTGAAGGGTAGTATGAGATGCCTCTCATACATTGCATAAGTGTCCTTTGAGGTTACTTAAGAGTATGGTACCCTTATGGTAGAGAAGCTTAAGAGTTGACCATGTACATAGATTATGATTAATATGACCAAAAAGGGATACTTGGCTTGGGTGGTATTATGTGATGCTATTCATGCCTTACACTTGTATGCTTTTAAGGTTACTTGAGAATGGTGCTATTATGTAATAGATGACTAGGAATTAAATTATGCTTATATAATGCGTATGTTGAAGACTTGGCTTATTAGGATTATGATGTATCTCCCATGCACTTTAACTATGTCTTATGTTGACTTATGACTATATGATGCTTATGTTGGAGATTATGCTATGACTATGTTGATTATGCTATGATCATGTTATTGTCTCTTGTGCTTATGCCTTATGTTGACTAACCATTTGAGATGCTCTTATGATGTTGTGCTAGCTTTCATGCTTGGTACATTTTGTACTAACGCATATTGCCTACATTCTAATCAAATGTAGTGTTTTAGAGATTGAGTTGCTTTGGAGGCTAAGTTTCTAAGGTGCAAGAAGGGTTGAAGATTTAGTGAGTTCTCATAGCTTCGAGGACAAACCCATATTTCCTTTATGTCATTTCTTTATGGTTTAGACTTTGTATGGGCTGCGTCCCAAGAGTTTTATTCAAGAGTAAATAGATGGTTTGAGACAAAGTACAGAAAGACTTCCGCTTGATTTGTATGAAAATGACTTCGATTGTAAAAGTTTTAAATTTTTCTGTATTTTCTATTATCTTATGTTCAGGATATGCTAAGGGCTTGTATGCGACCCCTTCGGGGTCAAGTACGCCATGTTACATCTAAGTGGTACCCCTGGGTCATGATAGTTAGTCTTTTGAATTTGATGAGTTTACCTTAGTTTGATGCATCGTGTTGATGAAAAAGGTTGACTTCGTAGTGACAGTCAAGGCTGACGGAGCGTAATGGCATTAAGAGTTCGTGATGGATTATGACGGGATGGAACTATATAATAAAATTATTGGTCAAGTGAATTTTTGTATATTAATTACAATTTGTGAGTATCCAAGGTTGTGGTTTTCTAAAACTTGGTGAGTAACGTGGTTGTATGGAAGATTATAAGTGATGGTAGGACACCACTTGAATAAAAAGTTAAAGATCTAGAGTTATAATGAAGGAAAATATAGTATAATGTAGTACAACCTTTAGAGAGAGGCGAGAGCAAGAATATTTTATTGGATTCTTAAGGCTAAAGAGGTATCTTCAGAGGGTTGGATAATTGGGATAGCCGCGTGATCCTATCAGTACACTGTGGTTGTGTACTGATACTGCACTTGTTTGTTCTTTGTTGAGTACAGGGCATCTTCAGGCGGTTATTGATAGACCTCAGCTGCGTGACTATTAATCGTGACCGAATTCAAGGGTGAACCAGTTCTTTCAGACTGCCATGGATCTCTCTTATTTAAGTTCATTCTTTTCGAACTCAGACTATTTGTTTAAGGCGTTTGTTTAGTTTCGGGGTTGTACCCTTTGTTCTTAGACTTGTCGTTAGTAGAGTTTTGGTACAATGACTTTCAGGTTGTAGAGGTTGTTAATTAGCTTGGTTAGTTGTTTGTTAAAACCTTAGAGTTTATGAGACTCCATTTTTATAGTCATTTAAACCTGCTTATGTATCTTTAAATGCCTTAGTTTTCATAAAATTTATTTGTTTAGGTTGTAGTAATGGTTCTCCCACCGGAGGATTTGTGTGGGTGTCAATCACAATGAGCTGGGTCGTGACACTCCATTTTGATTTATGTAATGTTTATTTGACTTAACAAGATTTTTTTTTTAAAAAAACACTTTTAAAACTCATGGTCTAAAATAAACCATAAATGTTCATATGACTATAAATCATCTTACTAAGAATAAAATGAATATTTTAAAGTCAAAATGTTATTAAATATATTAATACATCATTCTTTTGAAATTGACTACAAAGAAAAATATGTCACATAAATTAAAGTAAAAATTATATAAATTTTCATAGTTAAGAACTAATTACATTATATCCCTACTCTTTTTCAAATTACAAAAAATTATTAGAATTAAAAAATTTCGGATACATCAGCAGACATGTGGATACATCCGTCGTGATACATTGCTATTCAAGAAACTTGCAGACACATAGCTCACCGATGAATCTGAGAGGGGAGGGGTGTATTCGAGAGGGAATATGGATGTATCCGAGAGGAGAGAGATGTATCCAAGAGAGGATAGGGATGTATTCAAGAGGGATAAAGATGTATTCGAGAGAGGATACAGATGTATCCGAGAGGAGATAGTAATGTATCTGACAAAGGATAGGGATGTATCTGAGAGGGAATTTTTGTGATTTTTTTAAATGCTAGAAATTCTAGAAATTATAATAAAATAAGATGCAAATTTAGGTAAAAAACATAATTACATTAAAATTGAAAAGATAATTAATTATATTGGGCCTGTGAACGGGCCTTCAATTATCTAGTATTTTTATAAAAATATGACCTAAATTTATTGTATTTGTCTAATAATATTTTGGTTTAAGAATTTTGCAACATATATAAAGTAGATAAGATTGAAATGATCAAAGAGCTCAATTTTTTTCTTATTAAATCAATAGGAAAATTAAGTAAACTAAATAATGTTGAGTTATGTTGTCGTATAAGGCGCATTTTGCTCTTGAGGATTTTTAATTAGAAAAATAAAATAAAATAAATTAATTATATATATATATATAAAATATTACCTCATATATTAATATCATAATTTACTATATGTAAAAATAAAAATAGTATATATCCTTTTTCTTTTTGTAGTGGAGCATGCGTAGGTGTTGCTAAATGCAGGGTCGTTTGGTATTATATATAAAAATAGTTAAATAAAATGTACTGATATTATTGAATTTTAGTTATATGATGATATTTTTTTTATTTTACTGTTTGATAGGTTGTATTAATTAAATATAATGTATTAAAAATAGCATACTATTAAATAAAATATATTAAAGTAAAAATATTACCTCATAAATTAATATCATAATTTATTATATGAAAAAAACAATACCTCATATTACTAAGGGAAAAATGTATAAAATAGCAAACTATTAATTAAAATTAAATGTTATAACTACAGTTTCATCTAATTTTAATCTGTAGCAAACACTTTGTCATTCGCCTCTCTCCCCAGAAATCTCGCTCGCCACTCTCGCTGATCTCACTCACCACTCTCCCTCGCCTCTCTCACTTTATACAAACACAAATGTATAAATTGCATTTGTGTTTGTATAAATCGAGAGAAAACTGTATATACAAATAAAAATACATATATTTTCGTCCTATACACTTATAATTATACAAATACAGATCTTCCCCTATCGGTTCTCTTTTGCCTTGCTCTCTTTCTCGCTTTATATAAACACAAATTATACAAATTACAATGTGTAATTTGTGTTGTATAAAGCGAGAGAGAGAGAGAGAGATTTGATATACAAATATTTTACTTCGATTCAATTGTATACAAATTCAAATTTTATGCAGATATACCAACACAATCATTGATACATATACATAGTAGTTACATATATACAATTATCTAACTGATATACATATACAATCGCTGCGCTTTTATACAAACGAGATGCCTGCCTGCGATTTATACAAATCTAATGCTCCAAAGAAAACATAATTTGCTATGGAGCACAAATAGAAAAACTGTAGCTATAGAGCGCTAATATGATTTTTATGTTTGCTAAACCTAAAATTTACTCTTATTAATATCATAATTTTTTAAAAGATAAATTCTTTAATTTTGAAAAAGAAGCATTTATTAATTAAGGATGGTCAAGAGATATATGCATATCGCACTAGTAATTCCATGCATAGTCTAACCCCCCCCCCCCCCCCCCCCCACACGCACACACGTTAGGCTTAGCTAGTAGCTACTATCAACCTAGGAACATCTTAAAGGCGTTTGATCGTATTTTATTGTCAAATTTTAAAAATAATAATTTTTCTTTTAAAGTATAAATAATTTTTTAAAATTTGAATTGTGTTGAGTTAGAAATATAAATTGAAGTTGTTTTTTTAAAACTTTTTGTGAGTAATTTAGAATATAAAAAAAAAATGCTAACACCTTTTTGTTATATTTTAATTTTTTGAAAATTCTGAAATTCAAAATTTTATGGCCAAACATAAACTCTGAAGTTGAACTTCGAAACAAAGCTAAAAAAATTCACAGATAAACACCTTGAAACAAGAAAAAAGAAAGAATTACTGTTGTGTCGTAATTTGACTATCTATAGAAAAATCACTTTTTGAAATGTTCTAAGTATAAAACAATTTGAGAAAAATACTTAGAGAAGAGTCGCCACTTAATTTTTTAAAGAAATTAAGAAAACTTATAATTTTCAAAGATTTAAACAGAAAAAATCATTTGAAAATACCAAAGAGGGTTCGGGGTTCAATTTACACTTCGAGAAGGGTTTAAGCACTCGAAGTGTCCGCTAACATGCGGTTGACCTGCGACTTGACTAAAATATATTTTTTGACTAATTCTAGAAAAGATAAAGATTTAGCATGAAAAAACAATAACTTACGATATATTTGATTAACTTTGAGAAAATAATTAAGTAAATGACACATTATTTTTATTTTAGAGGAAGGGATCCAAAATGGAACATTTGATTCAAAATACAAGTAGTTAGAATTTTAATAAAACTAGATTAATTAGAATTTATTTAATGAATTTTGAAATAAATAATTTAAACCAATTTAATAAATTTAAGCACAAAAATCATTTTTTAATTAATTGAGGAATGAGAGCAAAGTTTTGACTAACCTTTTTTGAGAAAATGTCCAAGTAAAGAATATACATACATACATATATATATATATATATATATATATATATATATATATATATATATATATATATATTTTATTTATTTTTATTTTTTATTTTAAGTTTACTTGAGGAAAAAATACTTTGACCTTTAAATCATTTTTTAAACGAGTAAAAAAAAAAAAGCGATTGAGTGTGAGACACTAAAGAATATGTTGTTGTTTTGTTTATTATTATTTTTTTTTAGAACAAAAGATTTAACTTAAAAATGTATAATTTGGCCAACATTTTTAATTAATAAAGTAGATTAAAAAAAAAAATTAAAAGTTAACCAACACAAGGAAATAACTCATCTTTTTGGGGAATCTAATTAAGTTAATTAAAATTTATAAAGTTAGAATTAAATAACAAACAATAAATAATCGCAATTAAATAATTAAAGAGTAAGAGAGAAGTTGAATTTGGGCCTCCTTTTGGGCCAAATTTGCTGAAATTTTTGGGCTTAACCCAATTCCCGTTTTTGGTATACGGTGGATGTATATCAGTGTATATGAGTGTATATATTAGCTCTTTTCAGGTATTTCTTGCTTCCGAACACCTGTATTTATTCTCATCCCTGTATTTTTGCTTTTTTGACCTGTAATATTGACGTATATTGAATATATATAACGTATACATCTCGTATACAACCCTTTTTGAGGCTGCTTCTGCTGTTGTTTTTAGTGGACTTTTGAGAGTCCAAAATTTGAATTTCAGCCCTTTAGGACTGTTATTACTCCTCTACTGAGCTGCTGCCAGGTTTGAAATTTAATCCAATAATATTGGCTTCCCTTTTACGACTTGAAAGAAGATCCTAAGAGATGAATAAGAATTAGTAACTAATCGAAAAGGGGTACAACAATTAAAAATATAACTTAAGTCTATCTAATACAAGAGAAAGCCAACAGAAACAACAGAGAAGGCAATTAATTTCCAATCATAACATATTTTTTCACGTTCAAACTAAGAAATGACATAAACATAACTTTTAGTCACGGATTTAAGAAAAAACAGAAAATCAGCAAGTAGACAAGGAATGTGACAATTTAACAATTCGCTATAAATTTTAAAATTTACAACAACAAACAGAGAAACAAAAGATTTAGTCAAAAATTTAGTAAACACAAGAGACCTTTGGCCTAGTAAATACGCTCCTGGAAACAATAAAACTGTTGGAAGGAAAAAGTAATATTGATTCTTAGACATAAGAACAAATATAAATCATTCCTAGTTCTTAAGAAAACTACAGGTAGCTATTACGACAGGTTAGGAATGAAAGCATACAGAAAATCGAGAACTCATATTCCTAATTCATAAACAGGCGACTAGATGCAGGAAAAAAGGAACCAAGAATTCAATGGTAATAATCAAATTTCACGCATAACAGAACATACTTCAGAAAAATATACACATAAATCAAATGACTATATGACCCAGCTATATCTATTTTATTTGTAAGTAACAAACAGGCCCATACTCGGGAGAAAGAAAGGAAAAGAGCTTCAACTCGAGCTGGAATAACTTTTAATCACAAGAACGACAGTCAACTGCACCAAAACTAAGATTCAAACAAACATGCTACGATAATAAAGAAAAGCTAGCCGGAGTAACAATAATTTGGTTGTTTCAAACTATACAAGAATTTAGCCGAAAACACATTTTAGGAGTAGCGAAGCTTAACGTAACATTTTAGTCCAAACAAACTCGAAGTGACAGAATATATAACTTATATCTTTAAGAAGGCAACGAAGAGAAATCGGCAACTATATTAACATGGATTTCAAAGTCGAATAAGAATAACAATAACTAAAGCACATATATAGATATATGAATTCGACTAAGTAAAAGAGTCACATTCACATCTCTAAATTAACAGCCATCAACAGAGCAACAAACTTAATACACTTATTCAAAATTGACTTAACTAAGTGAACAAGATCATGAAAACTTTTACTGTCATTCACATAAACATCACACTAAACACCTTGAATCTAAAAGATAATTAACAATACTAAAACAAACAACTAATTCCACAATGCAACAGAAAGAAAAGACTAAAGAAAGAGCAAGAAGATTATATACCTAGTTCTGGGCAGTGAACTGAGAACTCGAGTTGAGCAAACACCAACCTTCCGGACTACGAGAGATTCCGAACAAAAGCAAGGAAGCTTGAGATGGAAATTCGGAATTGAAAAACCTTTAGCCTAATCACTTGAAAACCAAAAGAGAACCTTTTGATGGATTTTTTAACTATATAATGCCTCCCTTCTCTATATCTTTTCAATATACCCTCTTTGTTTCTTGTCAAAGATTTCCAATTTTTCTTCCAAATTTTTTTTTCTCTTTTTTTTATCACTTGAGCATGGAGAGCTTTTATAGGGAAGATTGGGGTGATTTAGGGGGTGAAATCCGTTGAGAAAAATTTCAAACAAAACCTTCCATCCCCTCTGCTATTTTCGAAACCACAGTCAAAGTGATGGGAATTTTCTGAAACGGGAAAGAGGGGACGGGACGGCTGCTGCAAGGTATGGGCGATTTCACAAATTTCTCGCCGAATTTTCCGAGATTCTCACGTGAAGAAGAAGAAAATGGAGGCAAGGGTCGGTTTGCTGTTGTTGTACGTTGTGTATTGTCTTGTTGGATATTGGGTATGTTGAATGTATTGTTGGTGTAAAAAAGGAATGGGCTGGATTATGTGTTGGAAAGGATTTGGGCTTGGTATTAAAAGAATTAGGCTCAGATTTGGGTCTGGAAATAGGAAGAATTGGGTCGTGGGAACAAGCCCATTTTTTGGTCTTTTAAAGGGTAAAGAATAGGATAAGAAATTGACTAAAAATTGCAACAAGACAAATTTCCATAAATCAATTAACGAGCTTTTTAATCTTTAACGAAATAAAATAATTAACTTAATTGTAAATTAAAGATTCAAAATTATAACCATAATTTAAACTAAACTAATTCAATAAAATACTTACCAAAATTAAAATCTTTTGAGATGATTTTCAAAATGTTTATAAAATATACTAATTATATACATGAACTATATATATTTATTATTTAGATTATGAAAATTGACTAAAATCACTTAAAATAACTTTGAAAAGTGTTTTGGATTTTATAAAACTAATTATTTTAAATTGTTTAAGGACTAAGAAGCTCGCAAATTAATTCCCATCGGGGAGGGTCAAAATTGGGTGTCAACAATTACTAATCCCTTTGTTCACTTTTACTTGTCTACTATTTTAAAAATAGATTTTTATTTTTACTTATTACTTCTAACATATCAAGAAAAGATAATTAGTTTTTCATGTTTTATCCTTAACATTAATTACTTATTTTCCAAATTATTTTTCAAGACTTAATACTAAACATCAATTAATAGGATTAATGCAGTGAAATTGTAACACCTTCTGGTCGTTATAGGTAGACCAATGATTAAAGAACTGGGTAAGAAAACTTTTTGAATAGTGACTTGAAATTTCTGGCTAGATCTGTAAGGACTCGGTCAATCATTTTTGGAAAGTTTCATGAATTTACCATTTTGCCCTCCCATGATTGACCCCGAGTCTTCTTTGATTGAGTTTGAAAAGTTGGTCTTTGAACTTTGAGTTAAAAATTGAGAATTTGGTAAGCTTTGAGTTTGAAAGACTTAAGTTGTTAAGAAAGTGGTTTTTGGGGTCTTTTGGAGTTTCGAATGTCGGAATGAAATTTCATCAATCTCATCAGTCCCAAAATATGAAATCTGATCAGTGAGAGTTCTCGTTTTAGATTTCAAATTTTTTTGAGGATTTGAGGCCTAAATTGTGAAATTGTGGAATTCAAGAGTTCTGGAAAAAAAAAATTGACTCAACTTCTCAGGTAGAGTTGGTGGTGGGACCTGTTGGGAATTCGAGGTCTCATGAACTACTACTAAAAAAATAACCTTGTTTTGTTTTATTTGTGGACAAATGATATCCAGTCAAGCCTATGGTTGGATAATTTATTAAGATATACTGACTGGCAGGCCTCAAGCGTTTACTTGAACATAGGAAATCTATACTCAAGCGTTCCACTGGTCCCTTGATAGGATAAGTGATGAATCACTCTAGATCTTTTTTTTGGACGATTATAGGATCGAATTCGCTCTTCAGGAAATTGTTTGTCCCATACCTTATGTCTGTTTTGTATGTGTGTAACCTGGTTTTTTTTCGGTTTCAACCTCTCACTCGAATACATAGGGTAGGTAGGGTTGGGTACGAAATGATTCCCTCTTGCCAATAAATTTTTCCCGGCCTTCGAATAAACTTACTCATAAAGGATCTTACGATCGGGAGAACTACCTAACTAAAGAAAGATAGCGTTTTTTCTAAGAGTAGGTGGAATCCCAAATTTTACTTGTATATTACTTTTTTTTTATTTTGACACTCCTTCGAAAATTAGTTCCTCCATTTTAGTCAAGGTAGCTTAAGTTGATACTCAGAAAATAATAAACAAGTTCTAGGCAAGTAAACCTCACTTTGCATAAACCATTTACAACCTTCATTTCTCTTTTTAAGTAGAAAATGAGAAAAAAGCTTTTGCATAAAAGTTAGACATAATTAGGTTTTGAAAAAACACTCACTCTCCAAAAGTGCTTTTTTTTTGTCCTAAAAGAATCAGAATTCACTTTTTGATTATTCATTTTCAAGAATCGATGGAAAATCTGATGGTGGATGTAAGAGAAGTGTTGATGATTTCACCACCTGGTGGAATCCCTCAACTAAGAAAAGCCCTTTGTTGAACTTGATTATTTCATCGATTGAAGGTCCAAAATAAAAGCATCCTTAAATTTCTTTTCCATTTGAATCTGACTGGACATTAAAAGTCTTCTTTAATGGATGTAATGGATGGAGGGATCAACAAAACAAATGGAAGACATGAGTTGAAATGATGGAGTCATTACATCACCCTGTATCGAAAGTTGCTAGAATTTGTGAATCAATCATGAGTTCAGTTTATATAGTCAACACCTTTCTACCAACCCAAAAATCAAATATTTATCTTTGTGATCTATAAGTTTAAATCATGATTGATTCACAAATTTCAACAGGTTTTCATACATGGTGATGGGCATACTCCACCATTTCAATCAATTTCTTCCATTTGTTTTGATGATGCCCCATTCATTACAACCATCAAAGAAGACTTTCAAATGTTTAGTCAGATTCAAATGGAAAAGGAATTGAAGGATACTTCAATTTTGGAATTTCAATTGACGAAATAATCAAATTCAAGAAATTGACTTTTCTTAGTTGTGAGATTTCACCAAGTAGTGAAACCACCAACGCTTCTGTTTCATTCATCATTGAATCTTCCATTGATTTTTGAAAATGGACAATCAAAGACTGTTTTCTGATCCCTTTAGAACAAGAAAACAAAATACTTTTAGAAAGTGAGTATTTTTTTTCAAAATCTTGTTTTGTCAAAAAAAAATTGATTTTTTTTCCTCAGATATTTTTTCTACAAGTTAAAAATGGAAATGACTATTGCAAATGATTTATGCAGGGTGAGGTTTACTTGCCTAATTTTTTTTTGTTCTGAGTATCAACTTAAGATTACACTTTGATTAAAATGGTGGAACTAAAATTTTTAAGGAGTGTTAAATAAATAAAAAAGATAAATATACATGTAAGTTTAGGGATTAAATAAATAATTGTATATAAATAAAAAAAAATTACCTATCCACATAGTATACCTTTTCAGTGAAGTGGGGTCAATTGACACTTTTTGAATACGTGTAGTTTCACTATGATGATGAAGAATATTCTTTGAATTTTATGTGCATGAATTTTTAGTCTTATTATTATTGAGGGAAGAAAACGCTGCAAAAAACACAAAAATTTGAAAAAAATAATCTTACATCCAACTACAAGATAAAGAATATAAAAATTCTCAGTTTTTTTAAAAATAACATGGACATTCAATATAAAAAAAAAGTTGTGATGGATCTCTAATGGAGATATTTTTGGGAAGAAGGTATAAATTCTAAAACTTTAAAGAAAAAGAGGTGAGCTTTCACTCTATTTTTGTGCAACTATTTTTGGTTTGATAATGAAAAATACGGTTGACAAATAATAAGGAGAGAGAAAAAAAAGAATAATTAAAAAAAATGTTAGGGAAGAGAGAGAGAAAATCATGAAAGAAAAAAATTCACTTTCTAAAAAATGAAATGTGACTATTTAGGTATGTATACCTTTCAAAATGAACTTTCTTTTATGGAAATGTTGGAAAGGGAGAATGATGTTTTACAAAGGATGAGGATCTATTTTACCTTCAAATGCTATTGTTGTGAGTCTACGGCGCAAGAAGAGATTATGACTCATTTATTTCTAACAACAAATAATATCATGATGCAGAGCATCAAACAAATATATGCTATATCAAACAGTTCCAGCAATTCTAATGTGGGAGATATAAATTTTTTTGGAGGAATGCTAGAAGACTTGACAAGGACGTGTCATATTATAAATGACAAGAACAATGTCAAGGAACTGTGTTTCATCTTATCAAGACACTATATTCTTGAATTGACATATAAAAAAATTGGAAAGAATAAAAGAATCATACAGTCATGTGAAAAATATCAATGAATGAATGGATGAAGTGCAACACGAATAGTGCAAGCACAGAAAATCAAGTGAAAAGTGCATACAATTTTTATTTGACAAATCATGAAGGAAATTTAATATATGCTGAAGCTAGCATGATGGGCATAAGAACTAATATGGAGGCTGAGACATGAGCAATCTTAAATGTACTGCGGAAGAAATGACATAAAAAAAGTGATAGTAGAAACAGATTCATTGGTATTAACAAAGATAATAAAACAAGAATGAGAAGTTTCTTTGAAACAAGCAGAGAGATAGAAGGAGAGCAAGCTCAATTGAGAAACCCTAGAGAATAGAAAAGTGATTGTTATAAAGAGACTCGGGTGGGAAACAAATTGTTTCACTTTTGTATTGCTTCTTTTTAATTTCTTTTGGACCGTTGGCCTTATTCTATATAGATTTAACAATCAATAAAACGAACCATCAACTCAATATTAACCAAAAAAATGTGGCTATTTAGTGCCAAATAATTTTATTTTACAGTTTTGCTAAAAAAAAAAGGGGCTATTTGTTGTCAATTAAGTCTAAAGGTTGTCATGTTATGTCATATTTTTTAATTTTCTTAATAGAGAATATCAAAATGATTTACAATCGAAATTAACTATGAATTTTATCGCTAAATAACTCATAATCAATAATAATTTTCATAATCTATTATTAATAGAATTAACGAACAATTATTTTTATCACCCTACAACACAATCATCATTATTCAACATCATCCGATTAGAAATAAATGGTTATAGAGTCATGCATGTATATAAACCGTAATTTTGCTAGCTTTACAATGAAAAGCATATGTATGGCCTCCGAAAAATGAATAGCTACTTATCTGTATCAATTCTGAATTGATTGTTTGATGCTTGAGGAAGATCTGCGGAGAAATTGTTCTTCGTCTATACCTTTTAAGAAAATATATTACCATTTGTTATCACCAACATCTTTATTAATTATTATTATAATTTAAAAAAAATAACTTTCTATAATTAAATTGAGGGATAAGACTATAAGACATACCACAACATTAATTGTCCAAATTAATTTTCTTAGCTGCTAAACATAACTTCAAAATTTATTTCATAGAACAACTAACAATAGTTTGTATATACTTGATAGGAGTAACAAAAAATATAGCACAAGTCAAAAACGTATTTAATGTTAGTGTGCAAAAAGCAATTGCAAATAATATGTTGGTATATTATTGTTACCCTACAAACTAAATTAATTGCTTCATATATACCAAACATGTTGTGACGTAGTGGATTCTTCCATGCATCAGGTTCGATTTCAAATTATGAAATCATTTTTGTTATAAGTATTTTACTTTTTATATGAGATTTCTCGATGCAAACTCTAATTTAAACAAATCTCAGTATGAATATTTAATAAAAAAAAAATTAAAACAATTACTTTATACCAATAAGTTGTGATGGAGTATATCTTTTCATCTTTAGTTATACATCTTGTGTTTGAACTTAGAATATAAAATTATTTTTGTTGAAACAGCTTATACTTGAATTCATATATAATTGAATCTGAATATCAATACCAAATGGACCCCCCCCCCCCCTCCACAACAACAATAACAAGAACAAATTCCTATGGCCAATAAATTGTGTTGGAGTGTACTCCTCCATTCATAATTAGAGGTCACATGTTCAAATTTAGGGTATATGATCATCTTTATTGAGAGCGCATTATCCTTAATCTGAAATTCTTCAATGCAGATTCAAGTAAAATCTCTATAGGAATACCAAATACTAAATAGAAAACCAAAAATAATAATAATTGCTTAGTATTGACAAGTTTTTGGTTAGCAAAATAAATGATTCTGGAGTCATGCATATATATAAATCGTAGTTATGTTAGATTTACGACGAAAATCATATGTATGGTCTTTGAAAAAATGAATAGCTACTTATCCGTATCAATTCTGAATTGATTGTTTGATGCTTGAGGAAGATCTATGAAAAATCGTTATTCAACTGTTCTCCATCCATTTTTCGTCTGTACCTTTTAAGAAAATACATTACCATTTATTGCCACCAACATCTTTATTAATTATTATTATAATTAAAAAAAATAACTTTCCATAATTAAATTGAGGGATAAAACTATGAGACTTACCACAACATTAATTGCCCAAATTAATTAACTTATGTTGCATTCATTCAATTGTACGAGAGTCAACTCAGTTCATTCATTAGTTGAACCATATGCCAAGTGGCATTCATGTGGCAATGAAAGTTCTTGTTAATGGTTCAACTGTATGACAGACCATGAAGTTGCAAGAGAGATCGAGTATCTTCACCGAAGGATTGCTTCTTCCTCTTTAATATCATCAAAGTATAATATACTCTCGTGGTATTAATATGTAGTTGAACAATGTTTTCGTTGAGGTTTACTTCAATCCTTCGATGAAATTACTAAATCATCCATGATACCATTACGATATATCTACATATTGTCACGGTATTATTGATGTATGTTTCAATTCTTCAATATTTTAATTTAAAAAATAGATAAATATATTTTCTACTAATTTAGAATTTAGTAAATAAGATTGTGACTTGAATAATTTTCTCTTTATTGTTTCTTATTTATTTCTTAAAAAAGAGTTCAATCCTATATGAAATTGATAGGGTATCAATATATCGATGGAGTATCACAAAGGATTAAGCTTAGTCCTATATGATATCAATATGGTATCAATATTCCGACGGAGTATCACAAAGAATATATTTTCTACTAATTTAAAGTTTAATATATAAGATTGTAACTTTAATAATTTTCTCTTAGTTGTTTCATATATATTTCTTAAAAACAGTGTCCAATCTTATACCAATAAGGTATCAAAATACTAATAGAGTATCATAGAGGATTAAGTTCAGTCCTATATACTATCGATATGATATCAATATACAGACAGAGTATCACATGTTTCCACTCAGGGGAAGTATGCCTTCCTCCCTGAATTCAAAATGCATCAAACAAAATTACAAAAGTTACCTAAATAAGTGAAGCATGGTAAATATATTTCTCGTAGAAAAAATGACATAAATAATTATCCATCAAAATAAAATATAAATATATATTTTTGCATATTAAGGTATAGTACACATAATTAGTATATAAACTGTTAATTTATTTTTGTATAATTGACTAACGACTGCAGTTACTTTCAGCTAAGTGATTAAGTGTGTTAAAAATCATGATAAAGTGAATATATATATATATATATATTGGAGTCAGAGGTGGATCTACGATTTGAAGGTCGTGGGTTACATCGTTCAAGATCAAAGAATCGGTTGCTTTAATTTTGGATTACAATTTGGGTTATTAATCTTTTTCAATTTTTATAAACAAATTAATCAAACATGCACGTTAGTAATATTTTCTTTTAGATATTCTGAGATAAGAGATAACTAAACAATTAAATTTTCTTTTCTTTTTGGAATTAGATGCTTATTCGCTGAAACTTTGAGGAAAAAATTTCACTTTAAAATTTGAGTTTGTATAAACCATTTAATAGTATTAACTTAAAATATTCATACTCCATTGATTTTATGTGTTGTTGGAGTTATATAGTAAGCAAAGAATAAAAATTGTAATTTCAACCTAGTCATCTTATTTAGCAAGAACGTCGGTGAAGATCGGAAGGACCTTTAATTTTTTTTTTAAAAATTCTAGTAATAATACTCATCATTTTTAAAACTTATATTTTTTAAAACTACTATTTAAATATATTCTTAATAATATTTATTTGACGTTCATAATTCAGTACTCATTAATTGATAAAGAATAAACAAGTAACACTCATATCAAGAGATTAATAATTAGTGAAAGAGAAAGTAAAAAAAAAAAACTAAAAATTAATTGTGAAAAGGAGTCAAATTGAATTAATAAAGAATAGTAAATAAATAAACATAAATGGAAGAAAAAAATTTAAAGCTTCACACATTATGAAAAAGACAAAAAAGAAAAAAGGTTGTCACGAACAAGCCAAAAGATATTATGAAAAAGACAAAAAAGAAAAAAGGTTGTCACGAACAAGCCAAAAGATAAATGTTGGCAATGAGGTTCGAACCTGCATTGGATGTGTGGTGGGCTCTCCCCTTTGCCAGTTGAACTGTTTAGCATTTTAGTTGGGGGTTAGCAACGTGTAATATATATTGAATTATTTTACATATATACATATATATACAAAGTGTTTTCCGAGATCACTGGATGTCGTGGCACCTCCATCCGTCCACATAGATCCGACCCTGATTGGAGTGTTATTTAGTCATGAATATAAAGTGAAGTTGTCTTTTTTACTTTTTGTGAGTAATTTAAAGTAAGAGAAAAAACATGAAGTGACATCTGAAATTGTCTCAGATTTTTAAAAAGACATCTTAACTATGCATGCGTTCTATTACCCCCCTAAACACTTTTGAGCTTATACTATTACATCATATTTCGGTCAGCCCCAGATTTTATAAAGCAAGTGTTATCACACACCAATCATAATGTGACACGTGTTAATTTGAAATGAATTTTTTTTCATTTTAAGTTTTTCTTTATCTTTTTTTTCTTTATTTCTCTTTCTATCTTTCTCTCTCTCACACTTTTTGACTTATTTTAAATAGTATTTCATCTTCCACCCTCACTTTCAAGCTACCCCTCTCTCCATTTTTTTTCTTTCTTTCTTCTTCTTCACCTCCCACCCTCACCCCCACCCCAAGTCAAGTTGAGCTCCTCCTTCGTTTTTTTATTTTCTTTACTATTTTCTAGACTTTGTTGAGTTATTGATAATAAAACTAATTATTTTTTTAAGAAAAATCAAAATTTTGAAGTTATCATTAATTAATTTTTCTCATTTTCATATAACTTCAAAATTGGAAATTTTAATTTTTAAAGAATCAATGAATTTTCCGAAAATTGAAAAAGTTTAATTGAAATTCCGATAAAAAAAAAACTAAATGATAACTACTAATCATCTTAAAATCTAATGGGTTTATCAAATTATTTGAAATGTAAGAAAATATCTAAGTATAATTTTAAAATTGAAGAGAGTTAAATTAATAGTAGTTAAAAAACAAAAAAGGGAGATGGAGTTGTGGTAAAAAGTGATATTAAAAGCGAGAAGATTGAATGGAGATGACAATAAATTTTTGAAGTAGTAAGAAAGAAAAAGAAAAAAATAATAAGGAAAAAAAGTTAAAATAATAAGAAAAATAATAAAATATATTTTATAGCAAAATACTTGTAAAAATAAAATCATATTCATTTTTTTAGTTTGTTCACGCTCTTTAAGAGAGTGCTCTCTATGACAGGTGGACAAAAAATGATGTAATAATATTAGTTTAAGAATGTTTAGGGGGGTGAAAGGACACTTGCATAGTTAAGGTGTCTTTTTGAAAATTCAAAACAACTTCAAATGTCACTTTATGTATTCTCTCTTAAAGTAAACAAATGCTAATACCTCTTTGTTATTTTTCAAATTCTTGAAAATTCTGAAATTCAACTTCAAGTTGAGTTTCAAAATTTGATGGCCAAACATAATTTCTAAAGCTGAACTTCGAAAAAAAATTCATGGACAAACACCTCCATGTTGTTTACAAAAATAAAGCATTACTCCTTTCGTTCACTTTTACTTGTCCATCATTTTAAATATATATTTTTATTTTTATTTATCACTTTTAATATATTAAGAAAAGATTAATTTTTTTCAATGGTTTACCCTTAGGATTAATTACTTATTTTTCAAGACTAATACTAAACATCAATTAATAAGGTCAATGAACATAGTGAAAGGGAAAACTATACAAATTGGACCCACGACCCAAATGCGACGGCCCCCTTGCTCTAGTCACTAAATCATTGCTTTGTCATTATATACTTTGATGGTATCAAACAATAATTGGGTTAAACATAACAGTTAAAAACATGAGGTATTAAAGTAAGAGAATAACCGTATGTAAATAGTTCTCTTTTTAGGGTATAATCATTCTTTCATATCAATAATTTTCTTAATGAATATGTTAACTCCAAATATGAAAAAGGAAAAAAACGTATTATGCTATCAAAGAAGCCTTTCACCATCGATGTGGAAAGGAACAATCAATTTCTCATCATATAGATTTTTTGCCACTTTTTCCATCAATATATAAAGATTTTAAACTGCCCCGAAAACCACCGTTTTAAGTTATAAACACTGATAATGCATAAATTATTTAAAACATTAAAGTAAATTGTCTAATGATAACAGGTAATTATTTATATATCAACCTATATAGGATAACCTGAAAAATAGCCAACTATAGATTAAGCAAATGACATAAAAATATATTATACCAATAGTATATGTACTAAAATCTTATAAAACGAACTTTTAGACTCAAAAAATTCAACTAAGAGTTTCATTAAAAATGATAAAAATTAGTTAGAGTGATACATAGGATAACCAACGCTTTAACATGGCAAGACATTCCATAGGTTTCCACTCAGGGGCAGTATGCCCTCCTCCCTGAATGTAAAATGCATAGAATAAAATTACAAAAGTTACTTGAATAAGTGATATATATATATATTTATTTTTTCTATAGTTTGAAATAATTACAATTTATATCATTAATTAATAATTTATATTAGATTTTAAGTCAAATACATATAGATACGTTTTATACACCTAGATACATGATTTTTGCTACCAAATTCATTAAAATAGGGAGAGAGACTATCGAGATTTGTCCATGCATCCTAGATATAAACGAATCACTCTAGATACACACTAGATATATGTATCTGGTGTGATTGACATGTATCTGGGATACCAAATAAACAGAGTGGCAATTGAGATTTATCTATGTATCCTAGATACATGTGAATCCACTTAGATATAGTGTATCGTGATCAAATTACACCTAATTTTGATTATATATCCCGAGATATGTATATTTGGACGTATATGGACGCAACAAAATTTGGTAAGATTCGTAATATAGCAAACTAATATGTATCTAAATAATTAGCTCCTAAACTAGTGACAATTTTATAAGTTGCGGATAACTTAATCACAATTTAATGATAAATGTATGTATGAAAGAGGAAATCATGATGAAGTTAGTTAGTCTTACCTTGACCGTGGCAAACGTCATTTGGTTGGAATAACTTCTTGTATAACTATGCAATAATAAGACTTAAATTAATTTTATTTATATATTTACCTCTTTTTCTTGACATTATAGTATACATATACAATTGAAGAAATATTTAAGTTATAAGGAACTCACCCTGCAACTTGACCATCAACAAACCATGGCTTCCAATCATCAATAATTGAATAGTTTAGTGATTTAATCCATAATTGAGTTGAACTAAATGGCACAACCATGTCATGATCACCACTACTCAAAACAAACAAAAATTAATATACATAAAAAATATGTACCAAGTTAAATAATTTATGATTATAATAGATAGTTTAATAAATACCTGTAAATAAGAGATCTAAAGCCTTTCCGACTAAGATTTGCATGATATGGCACAGTATTGTTGATAATTGTTCCAAAAGACAAGTTGCTCCTGCATCTCTCCCATGCTATACTAGTCTTTTGTAGTTTATGAATTTTGTATTTTAGTAAATAATCCAGGTTTAATTTTAAAGAAAATATTATTTTATATTCGAAATATCATACCTTTCGAACATGTAGAGCGTCTTGTACAATTTTATCGTTGGCCCAAATCACAGAGAGTTCGTGCCATTCTTCCTAAAGAAAGAATTACAAAGGGAGCAAATTAAATCGGTAAGTGTTTATCATGATTTTCTTATTATAATTGAATAACGAGAAAAAGTTTAATTTTTGTCCATGTATTCAAAATTGTTCAAATTTATTCTCCAATACAATTTTTGGGTTAAATTTGACCAAGAAGTTTGAGATCCGACGATGACTTGAACCAGAACTTGAGACCCGACTTTGACTTGGAACTCGAGATTGGACCCTCACTTGATACTTGAGACTCGAGACCTGAGTTTGACCAGGAACATGAGACTAGAGACCCAAACCCAACCCAAACCTGATACTTGAGACCCTAGATGTGACCATGACTTGGGGATCGAGACTCGACTTTGACCTAGAATCCAAAACATAACCCTAACTCCTATTGGGACTCGAACAGTGGCGGAGCCAGGAATATCACAAAGGGTGTCCAGAAATAGCACAACAAAAGCTCTTTTCAAAAAGTAGAAATAGTGAGATTTGAATACACGAGCACTTCTCTATTCCAAGGAGGTGAAACCAGTGGGCTATAACAGCTTGTTATGTTAAGGGTGTCCAAAATATGTCATTTAATCATTTCGTTTATCATTTTACTTGTATATACGGTATTTTTTCCAACGACCTAACCACCATGTGGCTACGTAATTGGACCCGAGACCTGACTTTGACCCAAAACTTGAAACTTAACCTGAGACTCGACTTTGACCTCGGCTCAAGACTCGACACACCGAACCTCGACTTTGGACTAGAACCCTAAGTCTAAACCTTGACACATAGAAAAAATCAAAATAAATCTCAAATAGTAAAATCCAAATTAAAGTATATCTTAAAAATAATAAAAACTTACTCGACATTTAATTCCAAAAAATGTAGTAAGATTTTTGAGCTTTTGAACATTCTCATGCAACGATCTTCTTGAATCATGTGATACAAGTTCACAAGGGGACTCTAGGATATTATATTGATAAATATCCTTAATCAACTGCATTAATATATTAATTGCTCTTAATTATTAACTTGACAACCAAAATTATTCTTCCAAAAAAAAATTAAATGAATGAATGAGAGCTAACCCAATCAAAAGTACGCATGTCCCTCGAACAAAGTTGGTTGGTTGAATCATTATGGCTGTAATGATCTCCTCCACAATTATTCACAAATGACTGTTTAAGAAATTAAGCCCACTTAATTAATTAGTTCTCTATAAAACAAAAACAAAAATAAAAGTCACCAGTCATTAAACAAGTCATTATTTGTGTCGTCTGACTTTTTGTGATACTTACTCAAATATATACTTTGAAAATATTACGTATCTTACCATTAATTAGATATATGTATTTTTGCTATCAGATATACTGAAATAGAGAGAGGCGAGCGAGATGGGGAAGAAGGTGAGTGAGATTTGTCATGTATTCCAGATACATGCGAATGCACTTTCATACAATGTATCTAGAACAAATTGCACATAATTTTGACCACATATATCTCGAGATGGATATATATGAACATATTTAGACTCACCAAAATCTAGTAAGATACGTAATATTGCAGACTAGAATGTATCTAATTAAGTAATTACCTCCTAAACTAGTAGGATTTATGTAAGTTTCCCTAATTTTAATACATTTATATGACATGTATAATTCACTTTTAATACTAAAGTGTAATTTTTTTTTATCAAAACAAGTCTAATACATTTTAAGACACTTGTCATACATCTATATTGCATGCAAATTCAATTTTTATATATAGTGTAATACATCCAAATTTATTTACATGCATAATTCGTTTTTAATACATAGTGCAACTTTTTTTTTTAAATCAAAACTAATATAATATATTTATAATATGTATATATTATATATAATTCACGTTTAATACACAGTACAATAACTATAAATGATAATCATATATACCTTGTATAGTTCATCAGGAATTAGGCCCATTGCATGAGCAAAAGGTACCTTATACTTGTAATCTGGACCAGTAGATGTTACTGGATTCCCAAGAATATATCCCTGCAAATACCATTAATTCCACAAAAAATACATAACAAAATTCGTTTAATTTTACTTGTCTATTATTTTTAAAATAAATTTTTATTTTTAGTTATCGTTTTTAATATATGATATATATATATATATATATATTTTTTTTTTATATTTTATATTTAGTGTTAATGACTTATATATTCGTCAAATAATTTTTAAAGATTGAAACACCAATTAATATGAATATTATGGTGACTCATATTAATCATTTTTAAGAAGCGTGCAAAATTAAAAGTGAATGGAAAAGGTAGTAAAATCCCTCCTGTAATTAGAAATTTTAGGTTGAGTTTTGTGTATGATTTTTTTTTAGTTAAGGAGCTTTTTTTCCCCTTAAAATGAATCTTATATGATGTGAATTCAAATAGTTGGGATTCTAACACAAATATCGAATATCAGCCTAATGAATACGTAATATGTTTTGTGACTTTACTAGAATTCAGTTATAATACGTAAAATTAACTCCATTAACTCATTAAATGTTATATAAGCAAATATTCAGGACTCAATACATCGATGAAAATCAAGTTAATATACTCATTCTGTTTCCTATTATTTGGCTGTTAATTTAACATATAATTTTTTTTATAAAAAGAATAATTAGAGGTGTATTTTATTAATAATGTATTAGGACTTTAAATTTGAGTACTACTCCTTTGGTAGGAGAAATAATGAATAACTAATTTGGGGAATGATTTTAGGATGACTTTATATCCCATGTTCCATTGTGATAAAATTGCAGGATGATTTATCCGGGAATTGTAGTTTTATTTTTATCCCACCTTAAGGGTGAGATAACTGATCTCAGGATAATTTATTTCCAACCAAACGAATCCTAAGGGTAAGTACATAGAAAAGGTTATAAAATTTCCTTGATTTGTTAAAATGGATAAGCAAAATAAAACATATATTTTTAATATAGGAGCCAAGTAAAATGAAACGAAAGGAATAAACTAAATAAATAATTTAGGAAATTAATCATTAAATGAGCTTGGTTTAATAAAAAGACAAAAAAAAAAAAACACATGATTACTAACCTTAAGATTGATCCATGGCTTGATTCCCATATCAATACCTGCATTATTGCATAATGTGCATTAACAGTATACTATTATATTTTTCTATAAGAGAAAAAACTATATATTATAATAATAATTAACACAAACTATTAATTCATTACCATTTGATATGACTTGAGTAACAATAGGGACTGTAATTCCACTATAGGAGTCTCCAGCAACATAGAAAGGATTATTGAGATATTCTTGATGCTCAATTAACCACTGCAAAACATAAATTTTTTTTAAAAATAGTAAACTAAAAAAAATAGATTTTAGAATTTTATATAAATACACTACAACAAAAACAACTTTTAGCGGCAATAAATATGCACATTAATAAAGAGTGCTAAAACATTTACCGGCATTAGTTAATCGTTATTGGATCCAGTGTGGTTGTAGACTTTAAAGACATTTACAAAGAGTACTAAATACCACTAAAAATACATATTTAGTGGCAATTAAGTAATTATCGTTAATTAATTGCCGATAAAGATTTTTTTTGGTGTAGTGGTAACCTGATGATAATTATGCACAAATAAAATAACAATAATGACATTTCAAGGTATTTTCTTTTTGTTTTCCTCCTAGTATTCGGTATTCATATTGGAATTCCGATTAATTAGAATTTGTGCTGTCGCGTAAGAGGAAGCACACACTCCGATCCCCCTAACAAGATATTTTTTTTCTTAGCTAGAGTTTGAATTCAAGACCTCTGATTAAATTAATTTTTTTTTTTTATCTATCCCACCACGACCCCCGATAATTACTTTCAATTGACTTACCTTTCGAAGAAATTCATAAGCATGATCAGCTGATTGTAAATCATCCGAGTAATTTGCTTTTTGTGTTGTTGCATAGGAGTATCCACTCCCTACTGGCAAATCTACAAAAATTATGTTTGCCACCTATAATTTAACCATTATTAATTAGTTGTCAAAATTTTTGAGAAGTTAAAAGTATTTATTTTAGAAAATTAAGGTGATGAATCAAAAAAAATTTGGAACGTACTTTTAGATTATTGGTCGAGCACAAATTAAATTACTATTCTAATTTCTATAAATGTTACATTTCAAATTGATTAGTCAAACAATGACTTCTATTCTCCGAAAGTATTTTTTCCAATAATTACTTTTGAATAAACAACTTTATAAAAGAAACAGATTTTGAAAATTTGACAGAACAAAACATTATTATTATTTTGTTTGAGACTACTAGCTTGTATGGTTATTTTAAAAGTTATTTTGTGTGGAAGTAATTTATTTTAAAAAGGTAATTTAATGAGAAGTAATTTGTATGTTACTAATTAATTTGAAAAATATTTTTAAACCATCTTTTTAAATTTTGTTTTGATTATCCTAATGAGTCATAATATTAAATTTATCTGCAAATAAAAAGAAAAATACATTTTTACAATGTATTTATTGTTTCTAACCTTTGTGTATGCATATGGATTTAAAGACAACGTTGGCAAGCTCCCATTATACGCTCTAATATCCATTTTAATGGGTCCTGCAAATTTTAGCACGAAAATAAAATAAATAAATATATATATATATATATATATCGTCGAATCTCACTAGTTTAAGAGTTAATTACTTAGATACACTCTAGTATTCAATATTTTGTGTCTTATCAGATTTTGGTGCATCTAGATACGTCTAGATACATGTATCTCAGGATACATGAGGTCAAATTTGTTCTAGATACACTGTATCCAAGTGGATTCGCATGTATCTGGTATACATATATAACAAATATCGCTAGTCTTTTTTCCATCTCGCTGGCCACTCTCCTATGTATTTGGTATCCCAGATACATGCGGATCAAACGAGATACATATAGATACATGTATATAGTGTGTGTATATATCTAGTGTGATTCACATGTATCTCGGATACATAACAAAATCTCGCTCACCTCCCTCCTCATCTCGCTCACCTCTCTCCCTATTTTAGTTTATCGTATCTAAGTGTATTTTTCTCAATCGATGATAGAAAACTTTTAATTAGTTGTAAATTACGTAATATTTTAAAAGTAGAAGTAATAATAGTATATATAATAATGATAGTGAAATACGTCTAATTATGTAAAAGAAATATAAAACAAATTATCAATACTTATATCACTATTAATTATCTCATAAAAGATGAAAATTCTCAAATTCAACTAATATGAGGCATTATGATATAAAGACAAATTAAATGAATAACTTACCTAATTCAAATAGAATCGCACTCAATGGAGAGCAACCAGGACCTCCCGTAAACCAATAAATAAGTGGATCGACTTTAGCATTAGATTGCGACTTTATAAAATAATAGAAGAGTTGTACCTCATCTGCTTCACCTATTCCTATATACCTGATTAATTAATTTAAGAATCATTAATATAAAAAAAAAAAAAATCGTGTTTATTGCATTATCAAAACATGACAAAAAGAAATCATAACATAATAGAATTTAAAAAATGTGCTCACATTTTACTGTACCTTGAAATGATAAAAAAAGAAGAAGTTGTAGGTATGGTATTAATTTTTTAAACTTGATAATACGAGTTTAATATTTTTGTCATCTTCTACTATAGTATGGTCATTAAATACCATAAATCACATCCTCCATATTTTTCTAATACTAATAAAGTTGGATGATGCGCTTTGGGCAAAATTATGGAGTAACAAAAATTGTAAAATTAGAGCATGTAAATAATAATATCTTTTTTTTTTTTTTTGAAATGTAGCTCCGTTTAAGTCATTTACACTATTAGAGAATATGAAATTAGCCATAAAATTTATCAGTAATCTCTAATTAATTCGTTGTTAAATAACTCCTAACAAATTAAATTTTCATATTATTTGATCGCTAATTTCTTATAGTAATCACATCACTCACCTAGTGATAGTAGTAGTGAGCGTTCAAATTTCATTGTATCCCAAAAAAAATAATATTCATATCTGTTCCAATTTATGTGATACTTTTCATTTTTCGAGAGTTTAATAGTTTAAATTTGATCAGAAATTTACACGTGGAATCTTCAATTTTTTTGAAATAAAATTTATATATTTGTAAACTACGTAAAAAAATTATAAGTCACAATAATTGACACTTCAAAATAATTAAAAGATAGATGAAAAATTTACAGTAAAAAATAGATGTATTTGAATTTTGAAATCTAAAAAAATGTCACATAAATTAAGACGGAAAGAATAGTATCTTTGATACAAACTTTGGGGTGTAATTCAAATGCTTTGCAATAAAGAAACCCCGTGTGTTGACTAGCAGACACATAAAGTAAACATGATAAAAGTAAGTGCGCTGGCTATTCTAAAAGAAGTGATGATCTCGCCTTGCTTGTAGAAAAGGGGAAGCTTTTAGAATACGTTTTTCAACAAGATAGCAACCATATAATAAAACTATTATTCCGTCCATTTTTATGTGTGCACTATATTAAAAATAAATATTTAATTTGTAAATTAAAAAATAATTCAATATTTTGTAACATATTTTTATCATCTAAGTCAACCTGTCAATGGAGGAACCAAGACTAGATATTTTCTTTCTGAGTCCCAATCAAACATTTTTATGTTAAAAATAATAATTAAAAAATAACTTTTTTTAAAAAAAACATTTCCATGTTAACTACAAAAGTTGTCGAGGAAATTATATTTTGCCTCTAATAACTGAAAGATTAGTGAATGAAATACTTTCTCAATTTACTTTTATTTGTACATTTTAAATTTTGTATGCCTTTAAAAAATTAATGATTAACATGAATATATATTTTTCATAATTTAGAAAATAGATAATTAATATTTACTTTGATACATTAAAAGTGAATACCTTTTCTTTTTAGAATATAAAATAAATAAACAAAAGTAAACGAAGGAAGTAATAAAATTACCCGGTTTCAAGTTGAAATGGAAGTGGTCCTTCAAATCCAGGAAGATACTTGACAGGTGAACCAGCAAGAACAAAAAATGGATATATCTCAAATATTACAAAAATTAACAAGACAATGTGAAGTGAACACTTCATCTTCGAGTATTTCATTCTTTTCTCTACTTGAGAATGGAAAATACTGAATCTCATATTTTTCGATTTTATCCTCTTCCTCGAATACATATGGTGGATAAAACTGGACAAGAAATAAATTTTCTTGATAAATATTTTACAAGACAAGTGGCACTAAGTTTGTGGGTCTCAATTTTGTTAATTAATTAATTAATGGCTGCTTCTGCGCATATATTATACTATATTATAGTGGGGCATTATTAATTGGTCATAAAATATCGTGATCACGTGAGGTAACATGGACATTTTTTATTTCTTGACAAGGTTATTATAGAAGTCGATGCATCATAGAAACATATTTAAGTTTAATTATCCAGACATCAGAATTTATTAGGTCGATTAATTCGATTTCTATATGTGGTTTTCTCCCCCCTCTCATTCATGTTTTAAAATGTAACGATTTTCAATTGTTATGGATAGATCAGTGTTAAAAAAAATTTGATAAGAAAACTTTTTGGGTATCGACTTGAAAATTTTAGGCTAGGTCCAGCCTTAGGTGGAATCTGAGTAAGGTGAGGTCTATTCTGAGGACTCTCTGTTTGATTCTCCATGAAAATAATATCACGGCTTCTCGAAGTTTCTTCTCAATTGGATCATATTACCATAACCAAATTCATCAAGGGCATATCCAACAAAGATGCCTTGTCTTGGCATCTAACTTTGACCTCTCATCTTTTGGCACATGTACAAAAGCTTTCCAAATACTCTCAAATGTTGGTCATAAGAAACATCCTTTCCATACCAAACACTATTTGGTACATCACTTGCAAAGCAATAGCGAGGGAGATAGATTAATAACATGTGCAACGGTCAAATAAAGCCTAGTTTGAAAACTAGCTCGGCAACTTTGCTTCAGAAAGCAAACATCTAACTCTTTTTATCAAGGTCTTGTTCATCCTTTCAGCCAAACCATTAAGCTGAGGAGTCTTAGGAGGAGTCTTCTGGTATCTGATACCTTGATGCTTACAGTATTCGTCAAATGGTCCACAATATTCACCACCAAATAAAAGTGACAAAGTAGAGTGCGCCACCCAATGTCCTTGTCTTCATTGGACCGCATAAATCAGAGTGCACCAATTCAAGCAACTCTGTCTTTCTTGAAGGAGAGTAAGACTTAAAGGAACCTTATTTTGTTTACCAGCCAAGCAGTGCTCACACTTTTCTAATTTAGCACTTTTGAAATTTGACAATAATTTCTTCTTAGCTAGAACATTAAGTCTTTTTTCGCTGATATGACTAAGTCTCTTGTGCCATAATGTTGAAGAGTCATCGCTCTCAATCGCATTTACCATATCAACACAAGCAGAAGCCGTAGTCCAGTATAGACCACGACGTTTGTTACCACGAGCCACAACCAAGGAACCCTTAATGAGTTTCCATTTTCCATCACCGTTGGTACTAACATATCGCCGTCATCAAAACACCAACAGAAATTAGGTGCGGACGAACATCGGGAGCATGTTTCACATTGTTCAAAACTAGTTTAGTTCCAAACTAGTTTCCAAGCAGTTGTACCCATGGCCAGAACTTCTTTGTGTGCCCTTTCATGCCACAATGATAGCACTCAATATCCTTAAGTTTGTCTCTGGATTTGCTCCTATTTTGTTCTCTATTTTGAGAACCACGAGTTTTGTTTCTCCCTTTGGAGCCAGTTATCAGGACATCTAACGAAGAAGAACCTTGAGATTTTCTTCTCATCTCTTCGTTCAAGACACTACTCTTGGCAGAATCCATTGAGATCACACCATCCGGAGCAGAATTTGACAATGAAGTTCTAAATGTTTCCCAAGAGTCTGGTAGGGATCCAAGTAGAAGCAAGCCTTGAATTTCTTCATCAAATTTAATGACGGAGAACCATCATGATACTTTAAACTCAAACATACGCTTTATTAAGAACATTTTATTGTTGCCGGTTTTCGAGCATACAAACTTTCAAGATGCTCCCAGGGTTCGAGCATGTGTCTCCCCAAATATGGTTCAACACATTATCGTCAACCCGTTTGCCTAATGAAGCCACAAACTGTCTATGCAACAGGCTTGCGGTGGTAAGGCGGTTGATAAAAAATCTTGACATAAACGAATCTTCCATTTTCCCTTCTAAATGGCTTATTTAACACCTTTTAAAGTATGCATTCTACTTGTGTTGGCTTCCATTGTTTATCCCAAAAAAATATAGATATTGCAAATCAAAGTAAATCTTTTCTGATGTGGAAGGTCAGACTGTGCTGCAACCACAGAGCATACTGAGATAAAACCTTGGCTCTGATACCAGTTTGTTCAGAAAAACACGGACAAGCACAAAAATATATATGGTAAAAGTAATGGAAATAAGAAAAGAAACTAATGACACCAAGAATTTTACGTGGAAACCTTTCTAAATAAGGGAAAAACCACGGGCCAAGAGAAGCAACTGATATCACTATAGTAAGAAATTTTACACTATGTAGTCACGCATACAATACTCAAAGTGACTACTACACACTCAAGACTATTTTCTTATATAGTCTATGGAAACCTCACAGCTCTCTGACTATTTTTACTCTTTTTGTGAATTGGTGTATCAAATGAGGAGCTGAAGAGCTCCTTTTATAGATGCAATTGCATTGCACTATTCAAAACTCATGCCCTTAGAAAGTTTGCATTGCTGCAAACTTTGTTGACAAAAGAGAAAAGTTTGCAGCTATTGTTGACAAACAAATTTTTGGCTGTGTTTTCTTTACAACAATTGCAGCCGCAATTGTTGACCCAAAAAATTCATGGGATGGACCCTACACATAGAAACATATTTTAGTTTAATTATCCAGACATCAGAATTTATTAGGTTGATTAATTCGATTTCTATATGTGGTTTTCTCCCCCCTCTCATTCATGTTTTAAAATGTAACGATTTTCAATTGTTATGGATAGATCAGTGTTAAAATTTTTTTTATAAGAAAACTTTTTGGGTATCGACTTGAAAATTTTAGGCTAGGTCCAGCCTTAGGTGGAATCTGAGTAAGGTGAGGTCTAGGACAATATGAGAAAGGATTGATGATAATGTCCAAGTGTGGGCTGGTTTCTTTTAGCTAAGACATTAAGGAGCTCGTAAGGCTTTTTCGAAAGTAAATTCGAATGCGTAGAACTCCCAATATCGAACTTGGCGTGAAAGGATTATTTTAGAATGTCAAGATTTGAGGGTGTGTTGCAAAATGGGGGCTTTTGGGGAGAATTTCAAGTTTTGTCTCGTGCAAGCCGCTATAACAGGGTTAGTCAGATTTTTGTATAGAAAAGCTCCAAAACCTCTCATTATTCTGCAACTTCGTTCTTGAGAAATGGAATGGCGATATAGGGAAAATTTCCCCAATTTTTTCACCAATTTCTTTTGTAAAGGTAAGTTAATTACTCCCCTAATTTGTATTTTGATTTTTGAGCCTTAGAATCTAGGGCATTGATTGTCTTGTTGTATTATTATGTTAGACCAAGTACTAGCTAAAGCTTCACTAAAGGGTCAAAGATTCATGGTCAAACTTTTGCATCAACTGTTTGGCTTGCAGGAATGCTAGATTTTTTTAATAGGATAGTTAGATCTGTATTTACTTATATCAATATCTTGTAGACTGTAGGGAGATTTCATGCATAGATTTTCAGGCACAGAGTCTAATTGATTGAATGTGTGGTTTAACTGTGATTTAGGCTGATGATGGACTTGATTAGTTATCGTTGATATTATGATATTTGTTAGGTGTTATACTAGGAAGAAAATTGTGGATAGTCGGATTATGATCAAAAATTATTTGGGAATGAATCTTTTTGGTAGGTGATGACTGTTGTTTTCTTGTCTATGTTATATGTACTTGTCAGTTGTTTCCTTCATATTGCATGCATTATATGTGATTAGGATAAATGAAAAAAGAAAAAAACATGATTTTAAATGATGAATGTTGACAATCTCATGCAACGGAGGGTGTTGCTTACTTGTATTTACAAGGGCATGTGATTGTGCTTGTATTTGTGTGATTAATGATTGGCACGGATACCATGCCTAATATAGGATGTCACCACGATTGGTTTGGATACCATACATTGTATGTATATACTAACAATTGGTATGAATATCATATTTGGTATGGAGATATACATTAATGCTTGACTCGGATATCACACCGGTACACTAACAATAGTTGGCTCGGGTACTACATCAGTACACTAACAATTTGTGTGTACCAAATTTACTTCTTTATAGTGGAATGGTTACATGTTTGTCCATGAATGGCTAGATTTGTCTTTGAATGATGGGATAGTTCTTGTGCAGACCAATTTTGCATGTTAAATGATGTTCTAAGGATCTTTGATGGTTTAGGTTACTTGAAAGGTGTGATGAATCATGTATGACTTGTTATGCTGAGGTTGTTCACGTTTATTATGCATATCAACTAAGAGTGAAGACTTGGAGTTGAGGCTATGTTATACTTGTAATTCTAATTATATATTATTTGTTTTGCTAAGTTGTGGTTACTAGGTCAAGCTGATGACCAAGAGTTTGGTACTCAGTTTAAATATTGGAACTAATATAGTTGTTTTGTATTTAGAACATATCTGATAAGGAGGGATTTGAGTCAAGATGGTTTAGTAGGAATCTTACATATGGTCTATTAAGAGGGTTCAAGGATTAGGGTGTTGACATGAGAACTTGAGAAAGAGTAATTGGTCGGTTAATAGAGTTAGAGACGGCTTTCTATTCAAAAAATCTCTATGTGATAGAAGGTTAGGTTTGATCTGATACCTAGACGACGGAATTAAAATAAAAGGATTAATCAAATAAATAAATAAATCTTATTACTGTATTGAAGGGCAAACATAAGCTAGTCCACTCATAATAAGAACAAATTTGGAATCAAATTTATTCTAATTTTTATTTTTAGTTGAGAGGCAAATTATGAACCAATCTACAAAGTGATAATAAGGGTATGTTTGGACTTTGTAATCATAATGAAAATAAGGGCAATTTTGTTCATTTTTTAGTTGAGGTGTATTCTTTGGTCTTTTTTTCCTTAAAAATATACTCCTTGAAAGTTGAAGCCCGAAATTTGGAAAAAACTTACCCGCATCGGGTGTTTATATCAAGCCAATGCAATTTCTATTATTACGTGATTGAATAAAGTAAAATGAACTATAAATTTAAACACATGACATGCATGTATTGACTTGGTGTAAACACTCGATGCGGATAAATTTTACCCCCGAAATTTAAATTCTTAAATCCACCTATAATTAGAGCTAATTAAATATTGCTTAAAGTATCATAAGGTAAGTTGCTCACATTTTTTATTTTTAATTGCTCTCTTACCTTTCAACAATAGGTAATGCTTCATACCAAACTTAATATAATAATTTCAAAAACAAAGTTCTTTATAACTTCTCATAATCAATCAAATAGAATTCCTGGTAGAAAAATAATATTATCAATAAATATACTTTAAATCAGAGTGATTCATACATTAACCAACGCTTTAACATGGCAAGACTTTCCACGGGTTTATATTCTGGGCCAGTATGCCCTGCTCCCTGTATTCAAAAGGCATTAATTAGAATGACAATCAAAAGTTATTTAAACAAGTGAACTAGAGTAGATGTATATTTATGTGCATCAAATGTTTATACTAAACTAAATAAGTTCGTAGTTAAAAATGAAGGTAAGTTAATAGATATTATTTCCTAGGAACCATTTGGCTATAAAAATAATTTATTTTTATTGGAGTAACTTTTATTTTATTTGAATCAGTATATGATCATAAAATTCAAATTAAACTTGAAATTGTATTTTAAATTTAAAATAAACAGCTTATAATTTATTTTTCAACTCATGTTTCACTTTTAAAGTTGTATTTAAACACATTCAAACATAAATATTATTTCAATTTAAAAAAAAAAATTGCAAATAGTATAACTAAACACAACTTCTTCTTCAACCCCAACTCCATAAATTCCAAACAAAATAGAAAATATTAAAAAATCTATAGCCCAATGCCTATTTAATTATTTTGTTAATTAACATATAAATACATATCCATGAAAGATACATATCATGTATCTCATATAGTCATATACATACGAATCACGCTAGATAAACACTAGATACATGTATCTTATATGATTCACATGTATATTTGGGATACCAGATACATAGGAGAGTGGCGAGAAAGATTTGTCTATGTATCCTAGATACATGCGAATCTACTTAGATTCAATGTATTTAGAACAAATTACACTTAATTTTGACCTCATATATCTTGAGATACATGTATCTGGACAAATTTGAACACACCAAAATCTAATAAGATTTGTAATATTACAAACTAGAATATATCAAATTAATTAGCTCCTAAATTAGTGAGATTTTTATAAATTTCGCTATTATTTCTGACCTTAGTGTATGCATATGGATTTAAAGACAACGTTGGCAAGCTCCCATTATAAGCTCTAGTGTCCAATATAATGGGTCCTGCAAATTTTAGCAAGAAATTTGAATAATATTTAACAACTTGAAAACATAATTGAGTGATTTCATACAAAACTAATTAGTACAATTGCAATTTGTAAACATATTATATTTCCTCTGTTTGGTTGAATGTATAAATTTATCTCTTCAAATCAAACAAAATATAAAAGTAATTTTAAATGTAATCCCTCCTGAATATTCCACTTTATCTCATCAAATATGATATTATTTTATCTCACCTTTTAAATAAAATAAATTAATCTAACAATTAAAATTTCACGATAACTTAATCCTACAAACCAAACGACTCCTATTTTCTTTTATAAAAATTAAAAGAAATGATATTGGTTCAATTCTCATGCTCCCAATTTCTCCTTTCTATTTCACCTTCCCTAGTCCTCATTGCAATAAAAAACAACGGGAAAACTATTTTTTTGGAATATCCTAAAGATCAAATAATAGATGAAATTAAATATAAATATGCATATAATAAACCTAATCAGTGTATATTTTTTTATATTTTAACTAGAGTCTGTTGTAGTTGTAGACATTGAAATTTTGTGAGACTGTATTAGATATGTGTTTTATTCGAATTTGGATTCTACAAGGTGTGTTCAATTCCAATTAGGATTCTTGGAAGCTACTCAGCCGTAAATCCTTAATTGACAGTGATTGCTAGTATATCTGTTGAGGACGACATTTAAAATGAGCATATGTACATTTGAAGTAGTAAGTTTGCAATTTTTATTAAAGGGTAAAGCAGACATACCAAACTCTTTCTTGTTTAGATCAGTCGTTGCCTGGAGGACCTGGTGCCTAATATCTGTAAAAGATGTGAGAGTAAGTTTTGTCGAAAGTGGCAATGCATCCACATCATTTTCCTCAACTTTGACCAGTACGCTTTTCTTATCAAAAACCAATTCAAAGGCATGCAGTGGTTTTTCATATTTGGAACTTAACGATTGCATATGTGTTCCTGCAATGTAGTAGGTGTGGTAGAGCTTGATCCGATCTTGATAACAGAAAATGTCATCAGCATAAACAATGCCCTTTATTTGATCTTCCTGTGATTGAACATGAAATTTAGCTATGCTTAGAAGCAGAGTTGACACAAATATAGACAATTTACAGGAATAACTGTATGTATTTATTAGGTTGTTTAATAGTTCAAGTTTTGTGCTAATGTGAATAGCATGATGTATAGAATGGTTGAAAAAAAGGTAATGGGAAATGATGTAGCAGGTTCATTCTCATTCAACTAAATGAGTAATTGCACTTTTGAAGTATTCAAGCTTTTCGCAAATAGCAGTTGGGGTTGTTACAACCTGGGAATTCAGATTAGTTAACAGAATGTTGAAGAACACAGAATCAGGGAAAGTAAGCCACGAATGCAGAGCCAAAAACAAAGATTTCAAAATCTAAATAGTAACACTTCGGATTGAAAGAGAAGTCCTAATCATTATGTTATTCTTATTTTTAGTTGTAGATACTTCTGAGTTTACTCAAGAGTGACGTTGGTTCTTTTAGTCTCAGTTGATGTTTAAGAGCACATTAGTAGCTGTAGCATGAAAATGGAGAGATAGGAGAGGGAATCATTGTCCTATACTGTATTTTTGTTTTAGTTATAATAATACCCGGAGGCAAAAATTTACAATCAAAGATAGTATAAAACATAGCAAGAATGCATGATTAAACCAGCAGGAGATAAAGCATTGACAACAGAAGCAGGAGAATGTATTTCTCCCATTGGTCAGACAAATAAGAATTCCTTTTATTTTCACATCTTCAAGTCAAGGTATAAGTCATTGTTCTTTTCTAAACAATTGTTTTTACCAAACTTTTCAGTTTACCAAAATTTACAAGCGAAGACAACAGGAAGAGCAGCTTGTTGTATGTTCAACATTGAAGACGTAGAGAGAAAAGAGGAAGATGACTTTGGAAAAGTTGGCTGGACTGTTAGAAGTATATAAACGTTGAGGATTGATTTGTTGATATGTGAGAAAAATATTTAGTACAGCACAACACACATGTTAATTGAAACATTAAAAACAGTGATGTAAAATGGAAAGCCAGACGTAGTAAAAATGAGCCAGTAATAAAGAGTAATGTAGTACATGTTTATCTTGAAGGATCATATTTAGATATTTCACCTTTTTTTTCTTGCTTTCTGCTGGGCCACATATATCTACAATTTGTATCTTACAGATCCAGTCTGAGCTTTGTGGAGTTAATTTACATATACGAATATTTTGTTCCATCTTCTGATGAGACATAGGAAAAGGAAAGCTCAATACATATTATAAAGTGTAGCAGAGGTGAAGAAGAATTGGATGGAAAGAGCAAGAATAGAAGAAATAACTCAGATGATATTACATTCTTATATGTTAGATGGATAATTCATGAGCTTAAAAGAATGCCTTTTTAATAATTTCATTATACACTATATTGCAAGTAGAATGATCATCATAACTGTCTGGTATAGTAGGTCGAATTAGTATTTTTACATGGTCAGAACTTTTTGCGCGTGACAAAGCAACGTAGAGCTGACCATGTGAAAAAACGGGTTCACGTAAATAAATTCCCACAAAATCTAGTGTTTGACCTTGAGCTTTATTTATAGCCATGGCAAAACATAATCGAATTGAAAATTGAGTTCTTTTAAATGGAATAGGTAATTTTTCATCTTGTGAAGATAATAATGGTATTCGAGGAATAAAAACATGCTTGCCCTTGAAATCACCACTGACAATTTTGGCACTAATAACATGGGTGTTAAAGTTAAGGCAAATTGGTCGTGTTCCATTGCATGAACCTTCAGAAGGATTTAAATTGCGTAAGAGGATAACAGGAGAATTTCTCTTGAGAGTTAACTTATATGGTGGTAGACCAGAGGGATTTAAAGTATGCAAGAAATCTTCATATTGACTTTGATCTTTTGGTTCTACGGTTTTGTCAATTCCAACAAATGTCATAGTATTTCCGGGAATTTTTGAATGAACATCTCATTAATTTCAGCTACAAAATCATTTTTAGTCGTTAAAATAACACGGGATGTTATAGAAAAGACATCTTTAGTGAGCATGTTTAAGTTTGGATGAATAGATTTAAATAAAATGTCTAATGATTCTTTCTCATTTACATATGGAATGAGAAAAGATGGTGGAATTTCAATTTTACCCAGGGCATTTACACTTTCTTTGCCATTTTCAATCTTTAGTAAATACTCACAGAAAGTCGAATTTGTTCTGGCGCGCATGTTTTGCACCAGCTGATACTTTTCAAGGTGATTCCAAATGGTAGAATTTAATAAGCTTTCATTAATAAAGTCTTCTTTTTTGCCATTTTGTATAACCGGCAAAGTTTGTCTAAAGTCGCCACCAAAAACAACAACTTTTCCACCAAAGAGTGTGTCTGTGTTCATAATATCTTTTAGAAATGAGTCAAAAGTTTCAATAAGTTTTTTTTTTTTGGCCATTGATACTTCGTCCCATACTATTAGTTTTGCATCTCGAATTAAGGAAGCAAGTGAACTTTGTTTACTAATGTTACATGTGCAATTTTCACGTGTGTCTATAGAAAGTTTAAAGCAGGAATGAGCAGTTCGTCCTCCAGGAAGTACAGAAGCTGCAACACCAGAAGTTGCAGTAGCTAATGCTATAAATCTCTTAGATCGTACAGTAGCTAATAAGGCACGGTATAAGTAGGTTTTGCCAGTTCCTCCGGGACCATCAATAAAGAAAGCCCCTGATTTATGTAGGGAAATTCTATTAAGTATAACATTGTATGCCTTTTGTTGTTCTTTGTTCAAATGGGTATGTAACAGTAGATCTTCATTAGTTACAATGATGTTTCGCTCTAGATGGATGTCTCTAGCTTGTTGCATTATACTGGAAGATATAGTTGAAGAGATAGTCTTTGATATGAGGTTGAACTCATTTATATTATGGCCCATTGAATGTAAGATATCATTGATGTGATTTAAGATCGAACAACAAATATCATTTGTCTGTATGTTTGGTATATTTTGAAAATCTTTCGACATAGGACATTGAAATTTTTTGTCATAATTCTTTTGGATTAGTAGGGTTACAGTAGGCTAACAGTGTTGCAAATAAATGTCTGAGGCTATATGGCATTTGATAATTAGCAGCCTCTGACATACACTCTATTAAGTTAGTATCAGAAGCAAGCAAGCCATTTTTTCGGTTGCCTCTCTAAATGTGTTATAATATCATCCATTAATAGTTCTAAGATCTTCATAAGATTTTGGTCCTCTTATGTTCATCAGTAATAGTCGAAGATAGTATCTTTCTCCTTCTGTTGGGTGACAGGTGACGACACGACTAACGACATTAACTTGTTTTCTTCGTGTCCATATTTTATTTCTTGTAGACCAAACAAAGTGCTTAGGAAATTCTTTGTATAACAAGTTAAGTTCAGTTGCAATTTTATTTGTTTTGTTCATCGAGAAGAATTATGTTAACATTGTTCTTTTGATTGTAGGATTATTCAACACCGAATTCAAATTAGAGTTTGTCCTGAATGAGACAAATTGTTGTCCATCAAGATAAAGCTGATGATGATATACTGCAGGAGTCATTTCACTAATAGAGAAGCCAAATAGACTCCACATAGCTTCTGGTGGTTAAACCCATCTAGCAGATCGGTAATCTTTTATTTCACTATTTCTATATCATAATCATTATTATGTATATGAAAAGCAATTTTGTCATGTCCTTTGCAAATGTATTTGTAAATATACTTGACAGCTTTAACATCTGAACAAATTTCAACATTCATGTGGCAGTTAAATTTGACCAAGAGGTATGGGTTATAGGGAACAATCCATGAATTATCTAGATATTGATTTCTAATTTTAAAATATTTACCAGTATCTCGTCTTCTGTAAATCGAATAGGAATTTTTGCCCTTAGATGTTTCAGTGGCGTAATTGTGAGGGTATTTAAACTTACAATGTCCTATTTTTTTTCATGCATGGACTATTAGAATTTAAAACTCCGCATGGACCATGCATCATATGCTTAATAACTAAAGAGTGTAAATAACTATTTGTAGCAGGATCAAGTATTTCAGCACAAGCTAGCTGATCATAAGCCTCAGGAGTTAATAATTTATAGTTATCAGCAAGTATGATAAGGAAATGTGCATGGGGTAAACCACGTTTTTGAAATTCTATAGTGTACATAAAAGCAGCAATTTTACCAAATATTTTTTTCTTGGTAATATCCGACTTTAATTCTTCGACTTTTGCCTTGAAGACTCAAGTTATTAAATCATGTCAATTTTGGACCTCATTAGTTGGTAATAGGAAATCATGTATTTCTAGCCATGAAGGATTACATGTCATAGTTAGAAAGATATCAGGTTTTCCAAATTGTTGTACTAATGTAATAGCATTCATGTATTGACGACTCATGTCTCGTGGACCTCCTGTAAAGCTAGCAGGAAGGAACGTTTTTATCCCAATATTTGAGGTGTCTCTTTCACCTTGTCGTAGAAGATCCACCAATCCGAATAGTACTTCATACCTAAATAAATCTTGATTGAATACCAGAAAGTCCAACCTTTGTGTCTTAACTTTTATAAATTCATCTACAGAATATTGTTGGAATAATCTACCAGAATGTGAAGCTGTATTTTCTTCAGTATCTCTAATTTGAAGTTTATAGCAATAATACTCACGGCATGAGACTGTGTCTTTTTTTTGTCTTTGTTTATGTAAAAGTTGTTCTTCAACATTAAGAAAACCATCAATTGAGCAGCAGTTAGCTACAGCAGGAAGGCCCTCATTATTAGAAGTAGAACGGTTTCTTGAGAAACTGGGTTGTTGTATTATTTTTTGAATGCCACAGTGCCATCCATTTTCTCCGTAGGGAAATAACAGAGGATATTGTAACAAATCATAACAGTCGTAGTAATAGTGTATCAATTGGCTATTATTGAAGTGAGTATGTATTCGAATATAGGGAGTAGAAATAGCATTATTTGATTCATCATCAACCCATATACGAGCAACTTCTGAGACGGTGGGTAAATTATATGTTCGTTGGTCCATTGCAAAAGCACATGTAAGTGCAATGTAGAAATCAGGTAAGTTTGGAATGCTTGTTAAAGATTTGAGAAATATAGAGTATGGATTCATTTTTAGAATTTCAACCAGTTTTGCAATAACTGATCGGTTTAAGAGTTTCGGAGAATAACATTTTGTTAATTACGTCGGCATCATTGTCATAAAAGTAGATTTGTAAGTTTCTTACTTCATTATTTGTAGGAAGGAGACTATTTATGAAATGATGCATTTGTCCTTGAACTTTAAATGTGTATATACCTTGAGTTCTTTTTGCTAACTCCTTATCATATTTGACTCCAAGTGAGGTAAAGGCAAACATGTTATTATATGTTCTGATGTAAATACGGAAATTATTGGATTCTTCATTAGTTCCAAAGTAAAGACTTTTTAATGCAGGAGGTAATTTATGAGAAACTAACTTTATAGAACCATTACTACAGCAGAAGCCAGGAGATTCATATTGAAGTCTTCTAACTGCACAAAATTTGCAGTTTGCAACTTTCCTTAACAGAGTGGGACTACAGGGCAATGTATTCAGATTAGAGCATTTTACTCATGTTGGTTCATGTTCTGCAGAATGGAAGGACAATTTAGAAAGAAACAAATGGAAAATAGGATGCCAAGGATAATATAATAAATACAAATAAACCTCTGATAGTTGTTCATGGTTGGTACAAAGTAGAATGGTCATTGCAGGTGGTTGATGTTGAGCCTGTAATATTATATGTAATTAATGTATATAAGATAACTGTTCATTTATTATGTGTGACTAACTTTAATTGATACTAACCTATTTCGTAGATGCTCTCGCATTAAGATGCCGAGGTAACAGATGATGGTTTATTTTGAAGGAACACAGTAAATTGCGGTGGAGTTCTACTTTGACGGCCAGAGTCAGTCTTTGTAAAATGGACAGCAGCAAGATTTTGGGGAAGAGCATGCGTTCGAGCAGAGTATTCTACCCGGCGTAGTGCTAGAAGAGCTACCCTTTTTTCAATTGGTATTTTTTGGTAAGAGATTCTGTTTCTAAGATTTTTGGCATCCTTTTTTGTAGTACCCGTTTGTTCAGGTAGGATTGCATTTATTTTCCATTTAGTGCCAGACATCTGAGGGCAAGTATTTAGCAAAGTTCTTTTATTGAAGGTAATATCTTGGTGTTCAATTAGGGTCAGTCAACACAAAATAATATAGTACAATGTAGACTGAAGAATACAGCAAAACAGTAACAGAGGTCAAAAAAACTATAGAGTAGGAAAATGCAGAAACTTACGTTTGTCAGTGAAAAGTTTGTTCTCTATTTCACCAGCTGAAGAAGTGTAAGTTCCAAAATCCTACAGAAGGTATAGCAAGTATGGAGTGTATTAGTTGAAAATATGCAAAAGCGAAGATTCAAATGAAGATTGCATTCTTGAGACCACTCTAATTAACTAAAAGGTCAAATGACAGCCCAGCAAGAGTAGAGCATATATTAAAAGGCACATATGTGGTAAAGGCGCAAATAGCAGCCGTATGCGAGGGTCAAGCATATATGTGGTTAATACATTGGGTAAAGTTGTTGGATCTTCGAATAATTTCCCAAGTTAACTGTCTCTTTAGTGTAGAGGACTTGTAGAAAGAAGATCATGTCGTTGTTTCAGCTAAACTATTGTAGTTTATTCTGCAAATTAAGAAGTTGTTATTTCCCGTTGAATTATCTTTCACTCACCTATCGACTACTGTCACGACCCAAATTGAGTCATGAGTGACACTCACACTTGACTTCCTAAGTGGGCGGACCAAGGAATCTAAACCCCAATATATATCAATAATTCAACTACGACTAACAACAATAACGTAGAAGCTCCAAAATTTATTAAAGTAACCAATCAAATAAACCTCTAAAGTCTATTACATATTATCCCCAAAATCTGAAAGTCATCACATCAAGGACATTTGTTCTTAACATATCAAGTCTAAAGTATTAGAGACCCCAAAATGAGTAAATACGATGGTCCATGTCCGAAATTCAAGGACATCACGCCATAACTGAGAGAATCCAGCACGAGCTAAAAGGAATAGCTCACCCTAAAATCTGATGTGTTGGAGACTGGCTAGAGCTGAGGGTGAGTCGAAGTCGATGGTACACTTGTTGCACTCCACAAAGAAAAACGAAGAAGACACAGTACAAAGAGCACGTACTGAGTAGGTATCATCGGCCAATCCAAAATAGAAACTAATATACAAGGAATAATAGTATAAAGTCAACTATAACACTTAGCAGGTGATAAGAAACCACAACATAAACAAGTGACAGTTGAAGCAAGTACGTAATCAATCACAATATCAAGCATACACACGAGGGCTCATGCCTCTACATCACACTCGTTTGGGAAATGCGTTCATTGAGATTGAGTACATTAAGTTAATTCAATATCTTTTTCCTTTAATGTTACCGTGTCGGAACGTGACACTCCGATCCAAAATACTGTGTCGGAACATGACACTCCGATCCAAAAATATCGTGTCGAAACGTGACACTCCGATCCAAAAATACCGTGTCGGAACATGACACTCCGATCCAAAAATACCGTGTCGGAACGTGACACTCCGATCTAATAATATTATTAATTTATCATTATTATCACCATTTTTCAGTTCGTTAATAATATTACATCAAGCCTTCTTTATTCAAGGCACAACTTCAATAGAGAGGTTTTCAGATTATAAATCTCACGGTCTCAGGATTTTTGACCAATCACAAACCACACAACCAAGCCACACAATCACACAGTCAATTACATAGAGAACTTCACAATATCATTCAATGCATATCAATCGCTATTAAGAGTTTATCTATCAAATAGAACAAACCATAACCTACCTCCACCGAAGAACTGACGTCAGGCAAGCTACTTCTCCAATGCCTTTCCTTTCCTCAATGCCTTGAACCTTTCCAATCTATCAAGTATATACGCATAATTTGTAAGTTAACAAGCCTATAAACACTCATATTATTCTATGTCTAGCCTAGACCCAAAAACTCACCTAATTCTATAATCAATTTCCTAAAGTTCCAACCTAAGGGTAAGTATTAGTTCCTCCAATTTGCATAACCTTAATGGTATTCAATTAATATAATACGCCTTATATTTAATTACCTATCTCAATATGTCGAAATATAATTTATAATACGAGACCACAATATTAATATTAAACGTTTGAAGCCACTGGTTACGAAACCAGTGGCAGCCAACCCTCCACTATACCCCTACATGAGTGATGTACGATGACAATACCTAGATTCTATGATAACCATACTCCTATAACATATTCCCACCACCAGTACTCCAATCTTTTACTCCAATTAGGAACTTTACTTGCTAAATATATTCTCCATTGATTATATCAATATGCAGACCCATATAAATGCAGCACCTCAATCTTCTTACCCCTAACTTTATAAAAATAATATAAATTCACACCTAACAATTACACCTTCAACCCAATTCCAATTTTAACATATCATTACTCAGTGGTCAACAATGTCTGTCCAAAATTTGCCATCAACTTTCACGTGGAAGCAATTACTATACATGTCATTCAATTCCATTTTATAATATAATAATATACATTCCTATCAACAATCAAATATATACAATACAACATTAGAGCTTGTTGAATTTATACCTGAAGACGCCTTTTCGATTTAGTTTCGTTTGACGCCGCTTTATTTTGTTCTCGTCTTCCCCTCTATTCTTTTCTTCTACCGATTATAATTTATTTATTACCCTAATTCTTATATAATCAATTATAAAAAGTGGTAAAAGTGACCCACTATTTATTTTACTATTATTTTCTCTAACCACCAACTAAATAATTATTAATTATCACTAAGACTAGGCACCGGACCGGAACGGAATCACCGGACCGGAATGAACCGGTACCGGAACGGAATCACCGGACCGGAATGAACCGGTACCGGACCGGACCGGGATGGGTTGACCGGTTTGTTGACCGGTACCGGGATGAACTGACCGAATTACCGGTACGGATACACGGTTCCGTCCCATCCCACTATATACCGGGATGGAACCGGAACGGACCGGAACGAACCGGAATGGAACGGGATGGGATAAACGGAACGACATTTCAAAAAATGATTAAAAAAAAATCTGTTATTTTAATTTTTTGAAATACAAAAATATTAATGTTTTTTTATTTTTCTAAGTTTAAATTAATAGTTTTGAAATTTATAATGTAGTTTTACTTAAGTTTATTTTAACAATATTTTTTTTAATTTGTACTTATTAAGTTTGCAAGTTAAGTTTAATAAAGTTTTTTTTTTTTTAAATGTTTTTGAGCTTAGTTTTAAATATTTGAATCTTTTGAAGTATGCAAGTTAAGTTTAATAAAAAAAAAATTAAAAAAAATATTTTTGAGCTTAAGTTTTCAAGATTTGAATCTTTTGAAGTTTATAAGTTATTACTTATTAAAGTTTATAAGTTATTACTTATTAATATGTTATAACTTATAAGTTATATACTTATATTTATAACTTGTAATTTAAATAACTTAAGTTTGTAATTTTAAAAAATTAAATAAAAATAAGGATAAAACAATGACACAAAGTCACAAATTAAAAAATATCAATCCAATATTCCAATTTATTTAAATTTGTATTACAAATTACAATTACAACTATTAGTAGAGTGCATAGTTTACGCAGCCACCTTCTAGGAAGGGTTCTGTTTCAACTAAGCCTCAAATGTAATACTAATAGTTGTATAGTCCCGTAAATCCTTTCTCTAACTCAGCTATAGATTGACCGTAATCAACTATTGGTCTTGGTAAAGCTCGTTGACGATCTTGAAGTTCCATGCCATCGTCACTACCACATCCAATGGCCGAATCTATGAAAAGTTCAAATTGACTATCCAACTTTGGAAGTCCTTGATTTCTCCGCTCGGCATTCATCCAATCTCTAAACAACACCGATATCTCCAAACTGTGTCTCGCTAACGAATATCTCGTGGTCTCCAATTTGAAATCTTGCCGCACTGAAAGCCGCCTCCGAAGCAACTGATGATCCTTGAATTGCAAGCACGTCCTTCGCCATCCTACTAAGTTTTGGAAATTGAGTTCCACGAGCCCTCCACCAGTTCAATAATTGCACCATATTCTTTATATTCGGGGTTGAAAAGAATTGCAGTTAAATAAATTTGAGGGATAGGAAAAAAATATTTTTTAAATTTTGTAATCATAACGTCAATAGCAATGGTAAATAATTCATTTGTTTTATATTCAGCAAAGATATATGAAATCTCACATATGTGTATTAAAATTTTAAATAGTAGGATAATACATTCCGAAAAAAAATTTAGTAGCATCATAAAACGATTTCAAAAATATTCTAAGTTCATTTACTTCATCCCAATCACTATCATTAAGTTTAAATTCGTGGATAAGCATTATGACTATTAAATTGCATAGTAATAGGCTCTTTATATGTATAAGCAACTTCAAGCATTTCATAAAAGGAATTCCATCTAATTTTTACATACTTCGGAACTTTTCTAAACGGAAGTTTACATGCATTACAAAGCTCTTTAAATTGATTAATTCTACTACTATTATTCATATGAAAAATATAAAAACAAGCATTATCAACTTTATCACAACTATTTTCAAATAATTTCACACCGTCACTAACAACCAAATTTAATATATGCGCAGCACATCTAACATGAAAAGCATATTTACTAATAGGACAAAGTCTAGGTTCTAGCATATTAATAGCATTTAAATTAGCAGAAGCATTATCTAAAGTAATACTAATGACTTTATCACAAAGATCGAAAAAATCTAAAATTTCCAACACAGTAGAAACAATATACATTCCAGTTTTTTTTTTTTTCTTTTGACAAATTTTGTAACCAATAATTCTTTTGTAAATTCCAATTATAATCAGTCCAATGCGCAAGAACAGTTAAATAATCAAAACCATTAGGACTACGACCCCCATATCGGTGGTAATAGCAACTCTACAATCCATTATTTCAAAATAAGCATGCAAATATTGACAATGTTTTTCTTGAAATTCAAAAATATCTCTTTTTACCATATTTCTTGATAAACCTTTAAAACTAGGATTATATGTATCACGAATATATGCAATAAAACCCGGATGTTCTCCAAAACTAAAAGGTAAACCACAAACAACAACCATTTTAGCAAAATTTTCACGATCACGATCCTTATTATAGGTTCGATGTGTAAGAGGACCACTTGGATTCGAAGTATTTAATTCACCTTGAACCATATTTGACCCTCTAACCGATGTTTCAATGTTAGAATTTTCACAAACACCAAGAGAAGATATATATGCAAACCACTCTTTACTATGCTTATTAATCAAATGTTTTTTTAATCCCCCCGTTGAACCTCCACTCCCACCAGATGTATATTTAAAATGTTGTTTACAAATATTACATATACTAAAAGTTTTTTCTTTATTCAAATAACAAAATTTCCACACATGTGATTTTAAAACACGTTGTACCTTGGTCTTACCTCTAGTTGGAATAATAGGGGGACGACTAGTTCCAAGCGAAGGATTGTCCTCGTGAGGTGAAACCGGTACTATTAAGGTCGGGACTAGTCGGTGTATCATCTAAATCTTCTTCATCAATTTCTACTTCTTCATTTTCTTGATAATTATCAAAATATCTTTCATAAACCTCTTCGGGAATTATAGGAGTATTCGAATTAATTTCTATAGGACCGGGACGAGAAAAACTAGATTAATTCACATGAGTAAATTCATCAGTATTCATTCTAACAAGAGGAAAATTAGATTTAGAAGAACTAGAACCCTTCTTACTTTTTGTAAGCATATTTTTTACTCCGTGTACAATACCCTTTTTACCTCCACTTTTTTTAGAAAACTCCATGATAAAAAATTATAAATTATGAAATACAAAATTTAACAAGAACAAATAAAATATAACAAGAACTTACAAATTATAAATACAAAAAATAAATATAAGATTAGAGAGTGGAACGAAGTTACCAAACGCTTGTGTAAAGAACAAATAATTATAACCGAAAATTGAAAAATGAATGTCGAAACTTGAAGTTTGAAGAAGATTCCTACTCCAAAATTCACCAAATGATTGTTGAAATTTTCACAATTACAAAATAATATGATTGAAATTTGAAACTTGAATATTGAAAGTATGAAACTTTGAGAAAGATTGAGAGTTGAGAGAAATTGATTCTTAATTGTTAAATACTGTAAATATATAAACTGTAAGTAAAAATATAAAAAGAGGGAGTATATATAGTTTTTAGAATTTGTGATTATGATTTATGTGTTGGAAACTTGGAAATTGGAATTGAAATAAATCTGTTGGGAGTGGGGGGCTAGGAATTAGGATAGTGCTTGGCTTAGTTGGCTGCTTGCTATTGGTTAGTGGGGAGTGGGGAGTGGGGACCGGGGATGGGACTGATCGGTAGGGGGCAGGGGGCAGAGGGCAGAGGGGGGGCAGGGGGGCAGCAGGCTTTTCAGCCTTTGCTGACCCCTAAAGGACTTTCAGCCGTTGCCAACTTGCCCGTTGGACTTGGAAGTTGGAAATATATATTATATATATTATATATATTATATATATATATATTATATTATATATAATGTGATGTATGATGCATTCAAACTTAATTTGCAATTTTGCATACCTTGGGTTTTGGATCATTAGATTTGCATACTTAATCTTGTTGGAGTTATTTTTAAATGCTTAATTGTTTAGTTTACTTCCATTATTTGGACCAATTGTGTATTTATTTCTTAGTTAAAATTAAGCTACGAATTCCAATTAGGGGGTGCTTCGATCATTCGTTTGATTGGATAATTATAAAAAGGAAAACTATTCGGCTATCTAATTCATCGTTTTCTGACTCAACTATACCCACTTTATCCGATTTGGCCTAACTTGTATATATTTAGTAAGAAATTAAGACAAATTAATTTCCAATTTCTTTTGCAAAATACCTTTTTTTTTTAAAGTTCAAGTTCTCTGCATATATATAATATATAATATGTATATATATTTATATAATATATATAAAAAAAATTAATCGAAACCGGACCGAAACCGGACCGGACCGGAACGGAACCGGAATAAACCGGGATATACCGGTACCGGTACACCGGTATCAAATCGTGATACCGTTCCGTCCCGTGTACCGGTTCACGGTGTCCCGTTCTGTCCCGAATACTTCCGGACCGGAACGAACCGGTACCGGTACAACCCGGTCCGGCGCCCAGTCTTAATTATCACCCCACTATATTCATAATTGTAGTTACAAATAGTCCAAAATACCCATTTAAAATCTATCAAAAAGTATTTTATAAAATTAAAAAGCTCTAGTACTCAAAACGACCAAATGGGTCGTTACAACTACATATTTGTTATGGATGTTAGCAACGTAGAAATCCCAGAAGCAGTAAGATATAAGCTGGAGTTTTCCTCTAGTTTGACACGGCATATATACTGTCAATCAATACTAACTAAGCCGATTAACGAAAAAATTGACTCACATTTGCGCATTAGTAGAGGGAACTGCTACAGTATATTACTTTGATTTGTTTAGAGGACATTACCTTTATATCATATAACCTATTTAGGTATAATTACATTTGATAAGACACCTTTTATTTCTAGTTAACCAAGTAGTTTGCATAATGAATAATAAAAATAAAGAGGGGAAAGCATGTCCAGGAAAGAGAGGAAAATGAGCAAAGCAAAGGCAAGCAGCATACCTTTGTTAGCTTGGAAGATCGACGAACTCGAAAGAGGCTTTGCATATTCATAGATGTAGACGAAGAAACAAACAACAGGTGGCAGCTGCAATGGAGGTACCAAATAGGTGTCAACAGAAGAGAGCCTTGAATTTCTTTAAGAATGAAGCTGACGCGTGAGTTGTTGCAATGTTTAAATGATGCGAAAACCGAAAAGGCAAACAGGTGGAGTTTATTAATAGGTCAAATTATAGGTGAAATGACGGAATTATCCGTGAAATAGAAGTGGCCTTCATTTTTTATCTATTTACGAAAGTAGCCTTAAACGTACACGTGTAGGCTATTTACTGATTTCGTCGGACTGAGGAAACCCTCACTTATTTAGAATGATATCTTGACCAAAAAATAGATTTAGAGCAGATTTTGAAATTTAAAAATTAATTTCTCAAAAACTAGATAATTTCTATAGACAAATAGGTATTTGACAAAAAAAAGAAATTAAAATGCTTTCAAAATTTATTGTCAAACGAATCCTAAAATTTGGAGAAAAAAAATCTCGAATATTATAGCTTGGATCCCACTCCACCTCATACCACATGAATTCATCCTGTATTATTATCATTTGTCAACTTCATTTCCTTTCATGTTTTTTTTTGAAGGCTTTCAAATTAAATGAAAAAATAAAGTCACACGTGATTTCAAATTATTTTTTATTTAATCCATATAAACTTTTTTTAGAAAAAATCATTCTAGTTTTGCTAAATTCTTAATGTTGAAAGTCCCTAAAATTCTATAACTTTATTCATGTTTATAAATATTATATAAATATATAAAATAAAAAGAAACATATGCAATATCTATAATTATAAATATAAAATAATTACTACTATTAATTATGCTGTTTTGTTTTTCATGGATTTGATTGAGGTAACTATGAATAGAAGTGGTAGGCAAATAATCGAATTTGCACTTTTATTCTAATTTTACCTCCAAACTTGAATGCACTTTTATTCTAATTTTACCTCCAACTTGATTTTTTTTTTCAAAAAACAAAAAAAATTGTATAAATTTTCTTTCAGGACTTCTTTTGACACACCTCAATTTTATATTTTTTGTTTTCACCCGATGTCCGGAGCTCACATTGGAGCTCCACTTTTTTTTTTTTTGTTTCCACCGAAAGAGGTCCATAGTTTTTCGATGTTTCAATTTGGGAAAAAAGATCAACTTCAACCAAAAATGGCAGCAAGAAGATTCGTGTTCAATGAGTCCAATATTTTGGCACGGGTTTCTGGTACAGGATGTGTCTCCACGATTGGTTTGTATACCATGCATTTTACATATATACTAACAGCTGATATGAATATCATATTTGGTATGGAGATATACATTAATGATTGGCTCAGATATCACGCTGGTACACTAATAATAGTTGGCTCGGGTGCTACACCAATACACCAACAGTTTGTGTGTACCAAATTTACTTCTTTGTGGTGGGATGGTTACATGTTTGTCCATGAATGGCTAGATTTGTCTTTGAATGATGGGATAGTTCTAATGCAGACCAAGCATGTGAATGATGTTCTAAGGATCTTTGATTGTTCAGGTTACTTGAAAGATGTGATGAATCATGTATGACCTGTTATGATGAGGTTGTTCACGTTTATTATACATATCAAATAAGAGTGAAGACTTGGAGTTCACACTATGTTATACTTGTGATTATAATTATATGTTATCTGTTTTGCTAAGTTGTGGTTACTAGGTCAAACTGATGACCGAGGGTTTGGTGCATAGTTTAAATATTGAAACTAATGTAGTTGTTCAGTATTTAGAACATATCTGATATGGAGGGATTTGAGTCAAGATGGTTTAGTAGGAATCTTGCATGCGGTCTACTAAGAGGGCTCAAGGATTAGGGTGTTGACATGAGAACTTGAGGAAGAGTAATAGGCCGGTTAACAGAGTTAGGGGCGGATTTCTATTTGAAAAATCTTTATGTGATGGAAGGTTAAGTTTGATATGATATGAGGGTGAAATGATCTAGACAACGAAGTTGCAACAGAAGAAGGTGGGGTGACTTGAGATAAAGCCTATGAGTTTTAAGATAGTTTGATTGTAACATATAATTGTAGTAAAAAACTTTATCCTAAAATAAAAGGATTGATCAAAAAATAAATAAATTTTATTAGTGTATCGAAGGGCAAACATAACTAGTCCACTCATAATATGAACATATTTGGAATAAAATTTATTCTAATTCTTTTTTAGTTGAGAGGTAATTTATTCAATAGGAAATAAAATATCATTTCTCCACTCTTTTAAGAATGGTTGTTGTCTCGAGAAGAAGTATTCGGTGCAGGGGCGGAGCTAGGCTTCTGTTAGGGGTTCATCCGAACCCCCTTCGGCGGAAAATTTTACTATTTTTACATAGTTAAAATTATTTTTTATGTATATATAATAGATGTCGAACCCCCTTCGGTTAGTTCGTGTGTTTAGTTCTTCAGATATTGAACCCCCTTATTAAAAGTCCTAGATCCGCCATTGATTCGGTGTACTGTACCATAGGAACGTTAATAAGTTTATGAAATTGAGGCTTAACCCTAGGCTTGAGATTTAGGAAATTTATTATATATTGGATAAGTTTAAGGTATAGGATAAACATATAGTAATATAGGTGTCCGTGGACTTGCTTGCTTACGAATATTACATATTTGATAGATTGGGAACATTCTGAAGCTTTACGAAAGGGAAAGGTGAAATCTTGAGGATTTGTGACATTTGTTCGGCATTCAAGGTATGTTAAGACTTTTAGACTTCGTTGAGGGACGTTTTCTAATTAAAATTTAAAACCGGAATAGACAATGGGTAAGGGCGAAAGATGAGGGTCTTGTACCAATGGTGTGACAGGCATTGATACGAGTACCGGTGTTATAAAGAGAAAGTTTATTGCCATAGAATGCGGATTGTAATCCGAGAATGCCAAAGCATATGGGCATTAGTTGATGTATTATGGACTTGAATTCTTTTGTGTGATTGTGCTTCTTTATTGAACCCGTATATTTGTGATAGTTGAGGTGGTTATATATTATGTTGATATTTTATTGATTGAGATGCATCATCATCCCCTTTTATTAAAATCATATTGTGCACATGCATTGACATGAGATTGAGTATAAGTTGGGCATGTGGAGATTGTCTGTGCTAGGGATGGTGAGATGTTAAGATTATAATTTGGGCACGTAGAGATCGTCCGTGCGAAAATTATTTGATTTTATGATAATGCGTTAAGATCGTCCGCACAGACACGTGGAGATCATCCGTATTGGTATATGGACCTTGCGAATCCCCCATGGGTCATGAACTCTCAATGTATTTCCGAGGAGTATCACGTATATACAGTTGAGAGAGTACTTGATAGCTGAGGCATATCATTTCATGGTGTCATACTGCATTGCATCTCATGACTTCCTTCATTCTTGTTGATTATGTGTTTTATTGGTGGTTGGACAGTACGTGATATTTGATTACCTCTATTTGATGAAACTTGACGGGTAAGTATAACATAGATTTGTATAAGGACTAGTTTTCTGATATAAACTAATTATGTCGCTACTTCTTCGTTGTCGGTCTATGAGATATACTGGGTACACGTGGTTTCGTACTCATACTATACTTGTTGCACTCTTTATGGTGCAGATTCAATTCCGAATACAAGCACATCTCGTGGAGCTTTTTGAGTCCGAGCTTGAAGTATCTTGGAGTTGTGGTGAGCTGCTTGGCTATTATGTGGCCCACACCTCCCTCTATCTTTTATTTATTCTATTGTTTTAGTATTCTGACAGGATATCCCTTATGATTGGATTTGTCATTTTTATTTCAAACTTGCACCGTATTTAGAAGCTCTTGTACTTATGACACCAATTCTTGGATGGTATTTTAGCTTTCCGCATTTCGTATTTATGAAGGACTTACCGTTGGAGATATTCTACTTATTGTTTACCTTTTTACATCAGTACTTAGTTAAATTGATAAAATTATTGGGCTGGCTTACCTATCGGTGAGGAACATAGGTGTCATCACGACTTATGAATTTGGATCGTGACAGGTAAATTATGAACCAATCTACAAGTGATAAGGGTATGTTTGGACTTTGTGACCATAATGAAAATAAGGGCAATTTTGTTCATTTTTTAGTTGAGGTGTATTTTTGGTCTTTTTTTTTCTTAAAAATATAATAGATTCAATTTTAAAATCCTCGACAGTTGAAGCCGAAATTTAAATTCATAAATCCACCTATAATTAGAACAAATTAAATATTGCTTAAAGTATCATTAGGTAAGTTGCTCACATTTTTTATTTTTTATTTTAAAAAAAGATGCTCACTTACCTTTCAACAACAGGTAATGCTTCATACCAAACTTAATATGATAATTTCAAAATCAAAGTTCTTTATAACTTCTCATAATCAATTAAATAGAATTCATGGTATAAAAATAATATTATTAATAAATATATTTTAAATCATAGTGATTCATAGGATAACCAACGCTTTAACATGGCAAGACTTTCCACAGGTTTATACTCTGGGGTAGTATGCCCTGCTCCCTGTATTCAAAAGGCATTAAATAGAATGACAATTAAAAGTTATTTAAACAAGTGAACTAGAGTGTGTGGATATATATATGCGCATCAAATGTTTATACTAAACTAAATAAGTTCGTAGTTAAAAATGAAGGTAAGTTAATAGATAGTATTTCCTAGGAACCATTTGGCTATAAAAATAATTAAATTTTTTTTGGAATAACTTTTATTTTATTTGAATCAATTTATGATCATAAAAATTTTAATTAAATTTGAAACTGTATTTTAAATTTAAAAAACAGTTTATAATTTATTTTCCAACTCATATTTCACTTTTAAAGTTGTATTTAAATACATTCAAATATGAACATTATCTCAAATATTTTTCTTTTTTTGCAAATAGTATAACTAAATACTACTTATTCTTCAACTTCAACTCCATAAATTCCCAACAAAATAAAAAGTATTCAAAATCTATAGCCCAATGCTTATTTAATCATTTGTTAATTAACATATAAATACATATTCATGAAAGATGCATATTCTGTATTTATTGGCTTGATACCAACACCATATGCAAGCAAATTTTCATTATTAAAAGTATTGCTCCCTTCATTTTAATTTGCATGTTTGATTTTGATTTGATTCGCAAATTAAGAAAAGAATTAAGAAAACTTTTGAATTCTTGCTATTTTAAATTAAAGATATGCATAATATATCAATTTCTCTTTGATCTTATGGTCTTAAACATGACTTGCAAAAAGTTGATATAAATAGTTGTAAAAAAAAAACTAAAAAGAAAAGTAAAATAAACAAATTAAAATATATGTCATAGTTTCTTACCTTAACTGTCACGAATGTCATTTGATTGGAGTAACTTCTTGTATACCTATATGCAACAATCAAACTTAAATAATATTTTTTCAATTTATTCTTTTTCTTAAAATTAATTAAGGAGTAATCGAAGAAAAAAAATATTTAGGTTAGAAATTCACCCTGCAACTTGACCATCAACAATGCATGGCTTCCAATCATCAATAATTGAATAGTTTAGTGATTTAATCCATACTTGAGTTGAAATAAATGGCACAACCATATCGTGATCACCACTACTCCAAAAACAAAATTATAAGTTTTTATGATACTATAGTAAAATTGAATAATCATTTTTCGTTATAAAAAATAGTTTAGTAATTTTTCTGCAATAATATAATATTAAGTGGTTATTAATGAAATTAACCTCAAAAATAAGTTTAGAAATTATTATAAAGTTAATTTATTAGCTATAAAATAAAATAGTCTAAATAAATACCTGTAAATAAGAGATCTAAAACCTTTACGACTAAGATTTGCATGATATGGTATAGTATTGTTGATAATTGTTCCAAAAGACAAGTTCCTCCTGCATTCTTCCCATGCTCCAATAGTTTTCTAAATTTGATTTAATTTTGATATTTTAATAAATAATATCTAAGTTTCAATTTGATTTTTTTTAATTCCTTATTAAAATTACATACCTTTCGAACATGAAGAACATCTCTTACATTATTATCGTTGGCCCAAATCAAAGAGAGGTCATGCCATTCTTTCTACAAAAATAATTAGAGGAAAATAAATTGTTAGATATCTGTCCTGATTTTCATATTATAATATATTGTAACAAGAAAAAAGTATGAATTTGTCTATATATCTGAATTTGATTTTCCAAGATAAATAATATGTTTTGTTGTACGTTACACAATATTATTCTTGTATTAGTGAATTGTCTCATACTTGTCATTACAATTAGCAGAGTTTCAATGTGAACTATATGAATTTCATGTGTAAGGTTCAAATTTATTCAACTTATCACTATAGTTTCGAATTACTCTCAAGTTGAAGTTTCGTTAGGGTTAAGGGTAAAAATAAGATTATTTCCTTGTGGCGAGATAAAATAAAAATTTTTAAAAAAATTGATAGTAACTTACTCGACATTTAAATTGAGGATATGTTGAATTTTTTAGCTTTAGAACATTTTCAGCCAATGATCTTCTTGAATCATTTGATACAAGTTCACAAGGGGACTCTAGGATATTATATAGATAAATATCCTTAATCAACTGCATTAATATATTGAGAGTGTGAGTTTCATACTTAAACTATTGAGAGTGTGAATTTCATACTTAAACTATCATTTTTTAGTTTGAGAAACACACTTATCTCTTTTATTTCACTTTCATCATGGTGTGTGTAATACACTCTTTTATTTTAAAAAATTGTCACATCACACTCCACATGGACTAAACATTCAATCTTGACAAAAATTAAATAAATTATTAGTATTAGTTAAAATTAAAAATTAAAAAATTATTATCCAAAAAAATAATATTTCTTTAATAAAATAAAATGTAAAATATTTTTCTTACCCCACTCCATCACTTCCTTCACTCCCCCCCACCCCGGCCAATTTTTTTAGTTTTTTTTTTTAATTTAAATTTCTTTTATAAAAGTATTTAATTTTTTTACTTCATCTTTTCAAATACTAATTTAAATATTATTTTATTTTTAAAAAATAATAATTCTACCCTCCCCACCTAACCCTCCGCTTCCATTTTTTTTTCTCATTTTGTGTTAGATATATACATATCGAAAATATTTTTTATTTGCCGCCGCAAGACTTTTTTAAATTTTTAATGTTATACTTGGTACACTAGTAGAAACTTTTTTTCTAAAAATATATGTACGTACATATCTAACACAAAATGAGAAAAATTAAAAAAATAATATTAGGAGCAGAGGGTTAAATAGAATGGGGTAGAATTTTTTTTTTTTTTTAAATGAGTGGGTGGTTTTTTTTTTGGGAATGGGGGAGGGGAGGGGGGGGAGAGTGAATATGAATTTTTTTAAAATATTTTATAAAAGAATTTTTTAAAAAAGGATGGGGGATGGGGGTATGTGGAGGAGGTGGTGGAGTGGGGTAAGAAAAATAAGTTAAATTTTATTTTGTAAGAAAATTATTTTTTTATGGATAGTAATCCTTTAATCTTTAATTTTTAATTAATAGTAATAGTTTATTATTTAATTTTTGTCAAGGTGGAATATTTTATCTATGTGAAATGTCATGTGTCAAGGTTTTTTCAAATAAAAGAGATAGGGCATTACACACACCACTGAGGTGTGTTTTTCAAACTAAAAAGTAATAGTTTAGGTATGAAACTCTCACTCTCAATAATTTAGGTATGAAACTAAAAAAAAAGGGATAGTTTAGGTGTGTTTTTGACACTTATCTCTATATAATAACAAGAAAAAAATCTAAATTTATTCATGTATCTTAATTTGTTCAATTGTCTTGTTTTTCCAAGATAAACAATATTTTTTGTCGTACGTTACCCAATATTATTCTTGCATTAGCGAATTGTCTCATATTTGTCATTACAATTAGCAGAGCTTCAACGTGAAATATATGATAGTAACTTACTCGACATTTAACTTGAGGATATGTAGCAGAATTTTTGAGCTTTAGAACATTTTCAGTCAACCATCTTCTTGAATCATTTGATACAAGTTCACAAGGGGACTCTAGGATATTATATTGATAAATATCCTTAGTCAACTGCATTAATATATTAATGGTTTTTAATTATTAACTTGACAGTTAAAATTATTTATTAAAAAAAATGAGTGAGAGCTTACCCAATTGAAAGTATGCATGTCCCTTGAACAAAGTGGGTTGGTTGGACCATTATGTATAGACTCTTCTTCACAATTAGTCACTAATGACTATTAATGGAAATTAAATTACACTTAATTAGAGAGGCATTTGAAGAAATAAAATAATTTAATGTGACACTTAAGTAATAATTTAACTTTAGTCATATGTGTCTAAACTTCAGACATATATGACTTATGATGTCTGAAGTTCAAACACATATGACTAAAGTTCAATTATTTTTACCTAAAATCAGACATTTTTATCTCAATATATAATTAAATTTCTATCATTTTTATCTTAAATCACCGCATATCTAAAATTATTTTGAAGTACTCATACCTTGTATAGTTCATCAGGAATTAGGCCCATCCCATGAGCAAAAGGTATCCTATAGTAATCTTGTCCAGCAAATGTTAATGGATTGCCCAAAATATATCCCTGCAAATACCATTTAATTTATTGGACATAAATGCATAATAAATTTTCTGTTACTATAAGTAAAAGTTGCAGATATTTTTTCCACCATAAAATCTTTTTTAGTATTAAGCTATATAATTCAGGTTGATTTTTATATAAAATTATTTAACTTCACTCACTATAATAATAAAGTCACAAAACTAGTTTTTTATTATCTTATTAAAGTAATAAAAGTTCATTATCGATCGATATGTGAAATCAACTCTGAATAAAATTATTAAAAATGAGATAGCATGATTTAACTAATTTCCATAAAAAATCTACATATAATTAAATTCACCTAATTTCCATCAAAATGTACATATAATTAAATTCGCCTAAATAAAAGATACATGTATGATTACCAACCTTAAGATTGATCCATGGCTTGATTCCCCTATCAATACCTGCATTGTATAATTTGTATCAACAATATATTAAATTTTTCAATAAAATAAAAAACTATATATTATAATAATAAGAGAAAAGAGTCTAATATACCTCTCAACTTTGTCATTTAGATATGATAAATCCTCGTTATAAAAGTGGCTCATATATACCCTTACCGTTATGCAAATTGCTTACATATACCCCTATTGTTACAAAACGAGCTCACATATACAGATATACCCATCATTTAACGGAAGGAAAAAAAAAGTTTTAAATTTATTCTTTTGACTTCTATTTTTTAAGAAATTCATGTAAGGGTATATATGATCTTTCTAGCAAAGTTCAAGATATATATTTTAATTTTTTTTCATACATAAATTATTCTTTTACTTCTTTGATTATCATTATTTGAATTTCTTATTTTTTTTTATTTTTTTCTTTCATTCTTTAGTGTAAAGGAGAAAAATTAAAACTATTTCTTTTGCTATATTATAATTTAAAATTATTTTTTCGGCTAGATTGTACTTTAGTTTTTGTATTTGTAAAAAAAATGGGGCATCTATAATAAATTTTACAAGAAAATTAGTGAAACATAAATAAATTTGACCATCAAAATAATAAATTTAAATTAGTCGTTGAAACAAAAAAGTCAAAAACTTACATGTGAGGAGGATCAATATACCCCATATGGATCATATTTTTAAAAATAATAATAAATTAAAATAATTTTCTTCACTTCCGTAAGAAGAAAAGGATATATATGAGTCACTTTCATAACAAATGATATATCAACTCTAAATGATAAAGTTGGGAATATATCAGACCCTTTTCCTTAATAATAATTACAAACGAATTATTTATTAATTACCATTTGATATTACTTGAGTAACAATAGGAACTGTAATTCCACTATATGAGTCTCCAGCAACATAAAAAGGATTATTGAGATATTCTTGATGCTCAATTAACCACTGTAAAATACTTAAAGAAAATTGGTGACTTAAAAAATAGATTTAAATATTATCATAATACGTGATAATTATGCACATATAATATTATTAATAATAAAAATAAAAATAATATTTTTTCATGACTTACCTTACGAAGAAATTCATAAGCATGATTAGCTGATTGTAAATCATCTGAGTAATTTGCTTTTTGTGTTGTTGCATAGGAAAATCCAGTTCCCACTGGCAAATCCACAAAAATGATGCTTGCCACCTATAATTCAATTAAACAATTAGGGGCATTTTTAGATATACCATATATAGGAGTTCGTGTCGGTATGAGTTTGATATATGTTATTGTATTTGTCTCAATTTATGTGGCAGAAATTGTAACGACCGGTTCCCATCGTTATAGAAAAGTCATCGGGAAAAAAATTTGGACCGAAAAACTTTATGGTAATATCTTAAAATTTCCCAATCTAGTTCAGATTTGGACAAAATCGGAGTCAGTGAGGTCTAGGAAAATCAAGTAACAAACGGGAGATCAAATTATGAATTTGATCATATGAGTGGATAGTGAAGACGTTAAGGAGCCCGTATGACTTTAAGGAATTGAATTCAGGCGAGTAGAACTCCCGAAAATGATCTTAGCGTGAACGGGTATTTTCTAACTGTCGTGGGATGAAGGTGTGTTGTGAAATAGGGGTTTGGGAATTCTTTAATTAGCTCTCTGTTCCGTGCAAGCCTCTATGGCGGGATTTGTGCCGCTAGGGCGGGGCCACTGCAGCAAGGTGAGGACCGTTGTGGCGGGACAGACGCGACTTAAGTCGAAAATAAACCCCAAAAACGTCATTATTCTGCACTTTTCGACTTTGAGAGCTAAGGAACGACCCCATGTGTTGTCTTGAAAGTTTTTCACCATTCTTGAGGCTAAAGGTAAGGTTTTCACTCCCCAAATTCATTTTCCGATCCGTAGAACTTAGTTTCTTGGGTAATTATCGATGGGGGAGGGTTTTGATCTGGGATTTATGGTGGAAAAAATCCTAATTTGGGTGTGGGGATCAAGGGTTGGACCTAGAGTTGATGTTACTGATTATAATTCGGGTAATTAGGTTTTGTTTATTGATCCTCGTATTAATATGATTGTTTGTAGACTAAGAACAAGCGAAAAAAATCTGAAAAGGGAAGAATCAAGTTTCTTAGGGGATTCAAGCTTTGTTCGAGGTAGGTGATGGTTGTGATTTCATGTTTGTGTGATATATGTTTGTAATTGCTTCATTGTATTGCATGTATGTATGTGAGTGTTGCATTATTGATCACACCTTATGTAAATGAGTATGAACGAATAACTATATGTCATAAATCACCTCTTAATTGTATGATTGTGAAGAATGTACATTGTGATTGTGGTATGTTGAATGGATCGGGTATTATGTTTAAATACACTAACTGGATCGGATGTCACGTACCGACATAAATATTGGAACGAGTGTCACAATCCGACACACTAACTTGGAACGGGTGCCACGATTTGGTACACTAACAGTTTGGGTGTGGATTCCATAAGAAGGTTATTGACTTGTTATATTGATGTAATTGAGAATGTGGAATTGCACGTTGTTCATAAGTGATATTTGATATTGTATATGTTCGGTGTATGCATGTTTATGATGTTGTAATTACTTGCTTATATTGCACTAATTGGGATAGTCGTGTGATCCTACCAGTACATTGTGGTTGTATACTGATACTGCACTTGATTTTTCTTTGTTGAGTACTGGGCATCTTCAAGCGGCTATTGACAGACCTCGTTTAGAAGAGCAGTGATCATCAACGAATTCAAGGGCGAGCCAGCTCTTCCGGGCTGTCTTGAGTTCTCCTTTTGTTTAGTCCATCTTTTCGGACTTAGACTAGTTCAGTAGATATTCCTATGTTTAGCTTGGGTTGTACCCATTCCTTAGACTTATGATCCTTGTTAGGGTTTTGGTACATTGACTTTCAGGTTTTACGGAATTATTTTTCGCATTATTTTGTTAGTCATTGTTAGATCTTTTGAGAGTTTATGGGAACTCTATTTGACTCTTGCATTTAAACCTGCTTTCGTATCTTTAAATGCTTTAGTTTTCGTAAATTTGGTTAGTTGGGCTGCAGTAATGGTTCTCCCACCGGAGGTTTAGTGTGAGTGCCAATCACGACGATCTTGATCCTGACAGAGATGAAATTAGGAGACTCGGTTAATTTTTTATATAAGTTTAACTTGTTAATTATTGTGATTTAAAGCATTTTTTTTATTTGGAAAAACTATCTTATAGACGTACATAAATATTGTATATACTAATTATACCTATACTTTTGAATAATTATATATCTTACCACTAGTTAAGAGTTTTCGATAATATGTTGAGAAAGATACACCAATGCACATGTATTGTTGCCACTAGATATACTAAAATAGGGAGGGAGACGAACGAGATGGAGAGGGAGATAGACTCATGTATCCCATATATATATGAATCACGGTAGATACATACTAGATACATGTATCTGATGTGATCCACATGTACCTGAGATACCAGATACATAGGAGAGTGACGAGTGAGATGAGAGGAAGGAGAGCGAGATATGTCTATGTATCTCATATACATGCATATTCACTTGAATACAATGCATTTAGAAAAAATTATACCTAATTTGACTCAAATTCATGTATCTGAACGCATGCAGATCTAATAAAATTCATAATATTGCAAATTAGAGTGTATCTAAATAATTTACTCCTAAACTAATGAGATTTCGTAAGTTTTCCTCTTTATTTCTATTTCTGACCTTTGTGTATGCATATGGATTTAAAGACAGCGTTGGCAAGCTCCCATTATAAGCTCTAGTGTCCAATGTAATGGGTCCTGCAAATTTTAGCAAGAAATTTGAATAATATTTAACATCTTAAAAACATAATTGAGTGATTTCATAAAAAACTAATTAGTACAATTTGCAATTTGTAACCTTTTTTTTTTTTTGCTTTAGTATATGATTGTAGTTTATATATATAAATATATAGGTAAATACTACTCAATTATTTTTCCTATCTTATAAAAATTGGTTAAACACTTATTTCTGATAATAAATAATGCTAATAAGTTATTAGCATCACGTTAAAAATATTATTCTAATAAATAAATAAATAAATAAGTATGGATTATGATTTATTAAAAATAAACAAAATGAAAAACTTCTTTCAGCTTAATTTAAAAGTTGAAATAAAAACTTCTACGTATAACTATTCAAAAACACTTATTTCTTTGCGAAAAAATTATTGTAAACACATGTAATATATTTTTGGCCGATGGCCAAAAAATGAGAAAAGCCTAAAAGAAAACCAATTCTTATAATATAAGGATAAAGTTAGATGAATAATTTACCAAATTCAAAAAAAATCGCACTCAAGGGAGAGCAACCGGGACCTCCCGTAAACCAATAAATAAGTGGATCGACTTTAGGATTAGATTGCGACTTTATAAAATAATAGAAGAGTTGCACCTCATCTGCTTCACCTACTCCTATATACCTGATCAAGTAATTTGAGAATAGTCAATATTTTACGAGTTTCATATATACATTATTGAATATTAAAGTATCCCATGAAGATATATAACAGATCAAATAAACATCAAACTTCAAAAACTTTTCTAAAGAGTTTCAAGTAGCAATACGTATAAAAAAAAAGCGTTCTAACTCCTAAATAATTGGGTGTTCACATAAACCCCTAAATTGTCATAGAACATATATATTGTAACCAATAAAACTTATTTTTCAAATTTTTCATTTTCATCTCTCAAGCGCCTCGTAATCTCAAACATTTTACCACATATAGGAAAAATACATTATAGCGCTTTAGTCCATTTGGGACTATATATAGATCCCTTGTGGGGATTGGATTTCTCCACTACAATTCATTGTGTCCAATAATGTCCAATGGATGTTTTAATATCTGTATGTTTATTTTTTTTTTAAATTATGTTGCTCGAACTCAAACATTCAAATGCACACAATTACTATGGGTATAGATTTAAAGATTGAATTCGTAAATAAATGGTGTTACATATAGAGTAGATATTCTTTTAATTAATAAAAGTTAGTTCTCAATAAACACTTAAAATTTTGTACATTATTTGGTATATTTTTTCAACCTATAATATTAGTTATGCATTCTAATTAGTATGAAGATATGTCTAATTGATACATAGAAATTCATGGTATTAATAATGCAAGAGATTTTAATATATGCATTAGCATGGTTAAAAATACAATTGCCCCTTACTATCTTTTCTACATTCTTTTCATTATATTTATGCAGGGTATAATTTTTGTAAATTAAATAAAAATTATTCAACGTATATCATTTTAATACACTAAATCAAATAATGTATAAAGATAATTTTTACATAATTAATATTATCATAACTAATATTATCATCATTACTAAAACACCCTATTCAACATTATTCTTATATATCCTATCAAACACCATCACATGCTAAGAACGCAAAAAAATCATTCAACCACTCCTTCCGTTCCCTTTTAGTTGTCATGTTCCGCTTTTCAAAAGTCAATTTGACTATTTTTAAAAGTTACATTAAATTACATTAGTTCGATATTTTAATCTAAAAATTTAGATATTCAAAAACTTTACGAAAAGTACTAAAAATTACAATTTTTTGCATATCAATATGATAAAAAAAAATACATAATAAAATATTGATCAAAGTTCTTATCATTTGACTCTAAAAAAAGGAAATAATAACAAATAAAAAGGAACGAAAAGAATATATGTCATGCATCCATTAATTTGATATAAATATCTGCTGCCCGAGAAGAGTTGATCTTTAACATTAAAAATGTTAAAATGAGAATCAAACCCGAAGACAACAGATGCAATGTAACTTTGAGCACCCACAAACAACCACTGCACCAATCAACTACTTGCTGCTTGAGTGCTCACTGGTTAAATTTATATCATTTATTTATATTTTTATTAATTAGATACAAAATTAATGAATGCTCCAAACACCTGAAAGCTTCAATGTAGATCCGCCCCTATGATTAAATATTTACTTGAGATAAATAAAAAAAATTACCCGGTTTCAAGTTGAAAGGGAAGTGGTCTTTCAAATCCAGGAAGATACTTGACAGACAAACCAGCTAGAGCAGGCTGTAGGCATATGATCTCAAATGCAACTATTAAGATGAGAATTGGAAGCCAACACATCTTTTTACAGTGACGGATTCAGAATATTCGTCACGCTTTTTTTGAAATTTAGTAGCACTACTGAATTAACAAATTTTGAATTTTGAATCTGTTTCTAATTTTCGAATATAAAATTCGTCTCTGTCAAATAGATTGTGAAAACAAGAGCAGTTGTATGTGGATAAGTATCATTCTTTAATTGTGTAGCACCAATCACATGATGCTACGTGGATATTTATTGGCCATTTCTTTATTATCCTAGAAGTTGGTGCATCTGAAATGGTTTATTTAACACGTTTTTATTAAGTAAGCTAGTTTTGAATTTATCATTATTATAAATCATAATGTTATTCTACTATTATATAAATAGAGGGAGTTTATGATGGGACAAGTCTATATGCGTATTTCACATCACTTCAATTCAACCTTTTACCTATTGAACACTTTTACCTATACAAAAATTGTTTCTATTAGACACATTTGATAATCAGCAAAAAAATGTCAAGAGTGTGTGATGCACTTGCCATGACATGGCAAACTAACTAATTAAAAGAAGCCACGTGTCTTAAAAGAAGCCATGTGTCTTTTGGGCTCCAAAATAATTATAATCAAAAAAATAAAGTAAAATTCTAAACTATGTATGTTGCCGCCTCTGACTTGCCCACTCCCCCCACTTCATCTTCTTCCCCTTTTTAAAAAAAAGCTTAAATCTCCTAAATTTTTCTACTTCTTTTTTTAATTTATTTTTGTTTTCAAGCTTAGATTCGATTCATGTTTGAGTTGATTTGGCAAAAAGAAAGAGATGTGTGGTGGTAGTGTTTTTCGATGAACAAATTAAAATTTGTGATTGATTGTTTGAAAGGCTAAAAAAAAAAATATTGACAACGATAGATTTGGAGAAAAATGAGGTGGTGCCAATGGTGGGAGGTGGGTTAATGACTGGTTAAAAAGGAGAAAGAAGATGATGGCCTGAAAAATAGGGAAAGAAGATGATGGTCTGCAAAAAAAAGGGGGAAGAAGATGATCGGAGAAAGAAAGGAAAGGAGAAGTGAGGATATGGTAATGGCAAATCTAATTAAAAAAACAAGGTGGCGTGGAGAAGAAGAATGATTGCAGCTCAAGAAAGAAAGGGAATGAAATTTAATGGTGGGACACCGGTGATTGCGGTGGTGAGAAGGTGGTTGCAATGGTGGTTGAGTCAAAGAAGAAGAAGAAGAGATACTAATTTAATTTTTTTTTTAAAGATAAATCTTTTAACGTTAAAATATTGGAGAAAAAATAATTCACGCGCCCCATTTGCGTGACTCACAAACGATTTGCCATGTAGGCAAAAAATGCTTAGACGGTTCAAATCTGGGGTGGTAGAGGTGTTCAATAGGTACTAGGTGTCTAAATGAATAATGAGGACAACTTTGAGGGGCCGCAGATGACTTTGGCCTATAAATAATAAGTGGGAGTTTATGATGGAACATTCTATGTGTCCCATCATAAACTCCCTATATAATATATAATATTATATAGTAGAAATAAATATATATAATATAATATAATAAATTATTTATAAATGACTTAACATATTTAATATTTAAAAGATATATAATAAAATAGGTTGACTCTCAAAATTCTATCTGGGTCACATATATCGGGACAGAAAAAATAACATATATCATTTTAAAATTATCAAAAAAGTATTATAAATAATAATAATTAACAACTTAAAATATTTGAAAGACATTTTAAAAGGGTAAATTTTATAATTTTATCCATATCACATAAATTAGGACAAAGTGACCAGCAATGTAGGTTATTTGAAAGTTACATAAAAATATTATAAATCACAATAATTAATAACTTAAAACATTTTTTTTTTAAATGCAAATTTGGATGACTCTTCAAATTTCATTTGTGTCACATAAATTGGGACAACAAAAATAACATATATTGGGTCCATTTTAATTTATTTGTCTTAAATTTTTTTATATTTAAAAATTAAGTAAAAATACTATAAATCATGATAATTGACAACATAAAATATGTTTTGAAAAAGATACAAAAAAATTCCACTGATTCTTGAAGTTAATCTATCGTAAAAATACTATAAATCATGATAATTGACAACATAAAATATTTCAAAAAAAATACATATAAAAAATTTCGATTGATTCTTGAAATTAATCTATCGTTAAAATTTATGTTTAAAATACAATAAATCGTGATAATTGACAACTTAAAATATTTATTAAAAAACACAAAAAATAAAATTGACTGATTCTTAAAATTAATCTATCAATGTCACATAAAATGAGACAAAAGTAGTAATATGTATTATTTAATGTGAAATTATTGAAAACTACGTAAAATGTATTGTAAATCTTAACAATTAACAACATTTGATTAGCTCTTGAAATTTTATCTATGCTATATACATTGAGACAAGCGGAGTAATATATATTAAGTATTTACAAATTACATAAAAATATTATAAATTACATTATTAACAAATTAAAATAGTTAAAAATCATATTAAATTTAAATAACTCACTATATTTTATCTGTGTCACATACATTAGGACAAAAAATAATAGTTATTGGGCTCGTGCGTAAGGGAGTTTATGCCCAAGTATAATATATAATATTCAATGACTCTCCGAATTTCATTTGTGTCACATAAATTGAGACAACAAAAATAACATATATTGGGTCCATTTTAATTTATTTGTCTTATTTTTTTTATATTTAAAAATTGTGTAAAAATACTATAAATCATGATAATTGACAACATAAAATATGTTTTGAAAAAGATACAAAAAAATTCCACTGATTCTTGAAGTTAATCTATCGTAAAAATATTATAAATCATGATAATTGACAACATAAAATATTTTTAAAATAAATACATATAAAAAAATTCGATTGATTCTTGAAATTAATCTATCGTTAAAAATTATGTATAAAATACAATAAATCGTGATAATTGACAACTTAAAATATTTATTAAAAAATAGCAAAAAATAAATTGACTGATTCTTAAAATTAATCTATCAATGTTACATAAAATGAGGCAAAAGTAGTAATATGTATTGTTTAGTGTGAAATTATTGAAAACTATGTAAAATGTATTATAAATCTTAACAATTAACAACATTTGATTGACTCTTGAAATTTTATCTATGCTACATACATTGAGACAAGCGGAGTAATATATATTAAGTATTTAAAAATTACGTACAACCATAATAGGCTTGAATTATCGTGGTCAAATGATACAAGTTTTGTACATTTTTTATTTTTTTTTAATATTATAAATTGCAATAATTAATAATTTAAAATATTTTTAAAAATATATTAAAAATTGAGTTGATTTCGGGAATTTTATTTATACTATATAAAATGGGACAAAGGAAACAACATATATCATTTACAAATAACTTAAAAAGCATTAAAAATTACAATAATTACCAATTTAAACTATTTAAAAGCTATATAATAAAATAGGTTCGCTCTCAAAATTCTATCAGGCTCACATATATTGAGACAGAAAAAATAACACATATCTTTTTAAAATTATCAAAAAGTATTATAAATAATAATAATTAACAACTTAAAATATCTGAAAGACATTTTAAAAGGGTTAATTTTGTAATTTTATTCATATCACATAAATTAAGACAAAGTGAAAAATGTAGGTTATTTGAAAGTTACATAAAAATATTATAAATCACAATAATTAATAACTTAAAACATTTTTAAAAAAATTAATTTGGATGACTCTCCAAATTTTATTTGTGTCACATAAATTGAGACAACAAAAATAACATATATTGGGTCCATTTTAATTTATTTGTCTTATTTTTTTTTGGGTTTTTTATATTTGAAAAATGCGTAAAAATACTATAAATCATGATAATTGACAACATAAAATATGTTTTGAAAAAATAAACTCCAAAAAAATTCCACTCATTCTTTAAGTGAATCTATCGTAAAAATACTATAAATCATGATAATTGACAACATAAAATATTTCAAAAATGTTGTATGTGGGTAGTCTTATAGTGCCTTGAATAGCGTCAAAGAAAGTACAGGTTTGTGATAAAAAAAACTTATTCTTTTATCCACGCAAACAATTGTTTGACATAAAATCATTATTTTTATGATAAACTAAATAATATATTATCTTAAAATTATAACATAATTTTTTTAGTTTTTTTTATAAAAAATAAAATTACTAGTTATTACAATTCGTCAACTTACATTGTAGCTACAAAAATTCATCAGTACAAGATAAGAGATCTCATATATTGGCTAGGATGTAGAAGAATTTATTCAAATCAAGCAAAATAAATCTGAAGTACATTTATACAAATCAAGCAAAACAATTATAAAGTAATAGATGGGTTTGTTTTATATATATATATATATATATATATATACTAGATATGGGACCCGTTCTAGCACGGGGCCCAATATATGTTACTGTTTCTATTTTAATTTATGTGGTACATATGAAATTTGAAGTTAATCAATTTTTTAGTATGTTTTTATATATTTTAAGTTGCTAATTATTTTTATTTAGATTATGTTTAACGTAAATATATTATAAATCACAATAATTAACAAGTTAATATAAAAAAAAAACTTATAAAAAATTCATTGACTTTTGAAATTTCATTTGTATCACATAAATCAGGATAAAACGAGTAATATATATGAAAATTACATAAAACGTATTATAACTCACAATAATTAGCAACTTAAAATATCTATATATCTATATTTCTCCCAATTTATGTGGTATAGATGAAATTTCAAAAGTTAACAAAAACTTTTATATGATTTCAAATATTTTAAGCTATTAATTATTATGATTTATAATACTTTTTACATAAAAAATTATTTATATAAAGTATAAAAGAAATTTTTTTTAAAAAGGAAACATAAATGTCAGCAAGAGTCCAATCTATGTTAATTTCTATGTTTTAATTATTGTAATACCGATTGAATTTGGAGAGCCAACTAAATTTTTTTAAAGGGTTTTTAAAAAAAAAATTAAGTTGTTAATTATTATAATTTAGAATATTTTTATTAATTTTAAATCAATATATATTTTTCTCTGTCTCAATTACATAAGACATGAAATTTGGAGAGTCAACTTTTTGTATTTTTTATTTGTATTTGAAAAAAAAAAGTATTTATGTCATACCCGATTAATTATGCCCTTTATAACATCCATTACACTAATATAGATTTAAGTAAATGAAAATGGAAGATGAAAAGATAAAAACTATTCATTTTTCATAATTGTTTATAATTATTTAGCCTATAAAAAAAATAGTTTAGCACTTGTAACAAATAAGAACAAATTTCTTCACTTTGGCTCTTCTTCTTCTGACGATGATGATCAATATATGGTATCAACTTCTGTCGCTAAGATGTCCATCAAATTTCTAGGTCATGTGACTTTTTTAACAAAAGAGAAAGAGAAAATATCTCATGATTTTTGTCAAGACATTGATGTAAAGAAAGAGATTAATTAACAAAAAGTTCTTTTCAAAATAAAAGACTTTTTGAAAAAATGTTTAGTCCTCCTACAAAGAGAGAAAATTCATTGTGGTTGAGAAATTTATAAGAAGGTTGATTAGCGTTTCAAAGGGTAAGAAAAATTATTTAGAGAAAAAATCATTCTATTTATGAAATTCGTATCAAATTAGGAGAAGAGCAAGCAAAAAATTAATTTGTGATTTGAAAAGAGAGAAAATTAGATATTATTTCTTTCAACCTCATTATTCTTCTAATTTCTTTCTTCTTTTATTTTGTCTTGATTTTTTGTATCTTTGATTAAAGTTTTTTTTTCTTATTTATCTTTAATTATAGTTTATATATATTTTCTAAAAAAAGAATTTAAAAAGATGATCATATTTAGTTCCTTTCCTCATCAATGTTATTAATCTCATAATTAGTGTTATTTTTATTATTTTCTTAATTACTTTTTTTTCTTTCATTTAATTATTTATTTGAAGAAATTAGTTATTATAACATTATAAGAATTACACATGTATTTTTACATAATTGATTTGTTATTTTTAAAATTTTTGGATCTTTCTTCATCTTAAAGTTTCTATCTATATGTAATAATAAAGCTAAAATAGAAAATGTGGGGTGACACCTTGTGAACAATAAATACTTATTTATTCTTTTCAATGTTTCTGACATTTTTTGTTATTTTTTCCTTAAAATAATTGTTGTTTTGATTTTTAGTTTTAGTTTTATTTTTTTAGCATTTTCTAATTTTAAAAGACTGAAAAATTTATATTGAAAATTTAGAAAATATAAAAAATGATTTATTTAACTCCTATCATCATCAATATTATTATTAATTTGTTTTACTTCTTTTCTTAATCTTCATTTCATCATTAATGTAATTTATATAATTTTCTTAGAAGTTAGGATTACTATTTATTTGATTTTTAAAAATTTTGAATTCTTTTGTCATACTAAATACAACATGTTCTATTATAATTACATTTAATATATTAATCAATATGTTGTACGAATGAAAAGAAAATTATCATTTCACAAAAACAAAGGTTAAAATATAATTTATTATGATTAAGGAAAGATAAAATTATTATTCCAATATCCATAACCATCTATAATACATTAAAAATTAATTGAGAAGCTGTAAATGGAAAAAGAATCACCATTTAAGGAATCATTATTTTTAAATTTTTGGATCATTTATTCTTCTAAAAGTTTCTATCGATGTGTAACAATAAAGTTAAATAGAAAATGTAGTAACACCATTCTTAGTAATAGAAACTTATTTATTTTTATCAATTTTTTCTGAGAATTTTGGTTATATTTTTCTTTAAAATAATTATTGCCTTGATTTTTTATTTTATTTTTAACATTTATTTTTAATTTTAAAAGATTGGAAATTTTATGTTAAAAATTTAAATAATAGAAAAAATGATTTATTTAACTTTTATCATCATCAATACTACTAATTTATTTGACGTTTTTTCTTAACCTTCATGTCATCATTAATGTTATTTATATAATTTTCTTAAATCACTGGATTTTTTCTTTTTTAACTCTTTTATATATATAAAGTTGCATATGTAAATGATGATGTGACATTTCTTAGAAGCTAAGATTACTATTTATCTAATTTTTTCAATTGTTGAGTTCTTTTGTCATACTAAATACAATATGTTTTATTATAATTACATTGAATATAGTAAACAATATGTTCTAGGAATTAAAACAAAATTATCATTTCAGAAAAATAAATGTTAAATTATAATTTTATTATGATTAAGGAAAGATAAAGATATTATTTCAATATCCCATAACCACATTCAATACATTAGAAATTAATTGGATATAACGTAAATGGAAAATGAATCACTATTTAAGGAAAATAAATGTTTGCAATACCATAATAATTAAGGAGAGAGTAAGATATTATTTTAATATCCTAATTCGGAACTTTTAATCTACTACTCAATTAAAAAGAAAATGCATTTAATAACATTAAAAAGTTATTAGTTTAATATTTTTTCTCATTGTACTAATTCAATTCAATCAAACTTAATTTTAAAGATAAAATAACAGCTCCATTTTAATTGTTATCAATATATTCCAAAAAATTATCGTGAAAAGGCATTTCTTGCAGCTTATTTTAATTTTCATATACTATTATTATTTTTTTCTGTCATTTTTCAATGATTTTTTATTTCGATATAAAATTTAATGTTTATTCTTAAAACTCTGATGGTACAAATTAAGGTGGAGTAGAATATAATAAATGATGATTCTTCTACTAAATAAGAAGATATAACGAGATTGAAAGGGTGAATTTTTTTTAAAAAATGGATAAGAAATTCTATTAAGGTATCATTACGTCATTATTCAATATATTTTTAATATAAATTTCATTTGCTGATGCATTTGTTTAGTACTCCCTCTGTCCCTAATTACTTGTTCACTTTTTCTTTTATAGTTGTCTCTAATTACTTGTCCATTTTGACAAATCAAGAAAAAAAAAATTTTTTACCTATTATACCCTCAATTAAATGATTAATTACTTTGAAATTGCAGAACTTTTCATCTATTTCATAATTAATAGGGGTAAACTGATAAACTCACTATGTCATTAATTGATTTCTTAATAAATGTGTCAATTTAAAAGTGGACAAATAATTAGGAACAGAGGAAGTATTACAGTGTTATTTGACATTATGAGATATTTCTTAGACATTTAAGGAGAATGGTACACCGGAATATATATTATATATTAAAGGATCAACCTCATGCAATGGAAGAATTTGTTATTAGCAAATATATTTTAACTTATTTGATAAAAAAAAAAATATTCTTCCTCATTTAATAGATGTAAAATTTGTGAAGCTTTATTTTTTTCACAATCTTCATATTATTAAAACAAATAATAATATTACGATTAAATAACAGAGTAAATATAAAATTAATTAAAAATATTTAATTTTAATGATCGTGCGAAGTGCGGCCAAGTTCTCTAATTTAAAACAAAAAAGTAAAATTTAAATGGGTCTACTATAGGATTCCTAGAAATCTAACTTGAAAAATTATGTTAAAAATGGAAAATAAAAAGTGAAATAAATTTAATTGAGAGTTATCCTTCGCCTGTCCCATTTTATGTGACACTTTTTATTTCTCGAGAATTAAATTTGCGTATGATATCTTTAATTTTTTTAAATGAAATTTATATATTTGTAAACTACGTAAAAATCAAAATATTATAATTCATAATAATGAATAATTCAAAAAATTTTAAAGATCTCTTTAGTGCTGTGTTGGTCCTCCCAAACTCCCATTTCAAATAAGAGGTACCCATAGAATTTAGAGAGTCAATTAAATTTTTTATATAAGTTTTAAATAATTAAGCTATTAATTATTCTAATGTATAATATTACTTATATTATTTTAAAATAAATTTAAATATTATATGTTAGGTTTTTTATCCTAATTTATACGACATTGATAGAATTTAAAGTGTCAAATAATTGTTAATTATTGTAATAGATAATATGGAGTATTTAAGTCATTTATAGTATAGTAATTAATATATAATATGTAGTATTTAAGTGGAAGGTGGTGGAGCCCACTTATATAATTTGATAAATATATTGGATATTAGTAGTGATTTATAGTATACTAATTAATAATATATATTATGTAGTATTTAAGTGGAAGTTAGTAGGGCCCACTGTGTTGGTCCTCCCAACTCCCACTTCTATATAGGAGTAAACACATGTACTATAGTTCTTTCCCATCAAACCACGTGTACTATTTAGAATAAATTTAAATATTATATGTTAGGTTTTTTATCCTAATTTATACGACATTGATAGAATTTAAAGTGTCAAATAATTGTTAATTATTGTAATAGATAACATGGAGTATTTAAGTCATTTATAGTATAGTAATTAATATATAATATGTAGTATTTAAGTGGAAGGTGGTGGGGTCCACTTATATAGTTTGATAAATATATTGGATATTAGTTGTGATTTATAGTATAGTAAAAATACCCAAAAAGCCCTTTAATCAAGAAAAAACATAAAAATAATTTATAAAAAACATTCTTGAAAGTATGATTTGTAGTTAAGATTTGCGAGAGTTACGTAAAATTCGATAAAATGAATAATTTTAGTGTGAAGAGGAAGAGTGAATTGGTGTGGTCAGTGATTGATATTTTAGATTTGAAAATTTTCAAAGTAATTAATTCATTTTAATAAATTAGAGTTAGTTGTTAGTATTAAATTATGGTGTTAATTAAGGTGCAGATGCAATTAGTCAAGAAATGGAGAATATAAATAGATGGTTTTTTCGTAACTCATTAGATATAATTAGAATAGTAAATATGATTGAATTTTTTATTTAATAAATGAAATATTTAATGAAAAGAATAAAGAAAAAATCTCAAAAAAAAAAAAAAGAAGAGAAAAATATATACTAATATATAATATGTAGTATTCAAGTGGAAGTTGGTGGGGCCCACTGTGTTGGTCCTCCCAACTCCCACTTCTATATAGAAGTAATATATATATATTACCTTAAAAGCATGAACTCCTAACTTGAATGTTTAATTACTATAACATTCCTAACTTAGGTTGTAATTTTTTCGATGAGTTGTGACTTTTCTGATAAGTTGTGACTTTTTTCAAAGGGTTGTGATTTTTCGATGAGTTTTGACTTTTCCAAAGAGTTGTGACTTTTTCAATAAGATGTGACTTTTCCAAAGGGCTGTGATTTCTTGGAAAGGTCATGACTTTTCAGATAAGACACAAAAATCACTTGTTCATACTACCCTTTGTTGACTATAAATAGAGGGGTTTCCTCTCATTTTTCAACCACAATTTTTTTTTAATCTTCTACTCTTCTTCTTCTTGCATTTTAAAAAATTGCGTATGATTTATTGTCATTGAGTGAGTTCAAAGTTTAGCGAAATATGAGATACCACTATTCTAATGAAGTAAATTGTTCTATCCTAAGAGAGTATATTCTTTAACCCCGAGTACTTGAGGAAAATAATTCTGATGATATAGTAATTATGTTTTTGCTTAGTATATACATTAGTATGTAATGTTCCAATATATGAAGTTAACATGATGTAGTCTAAATTCATTTGTTTTTGTTAACAATTTCTCTTGTGATGTAGATATATGCTTCTAAATATCTTTTTCAAAAATTATTAAACTTTTCAAGAGCTACAAAATTGTCACGATTTGTTGTTTGATGCTCAATACAAAAGAATGACTTTATTTGTCAATGCTACTTATGTGATTTAGATTGTCAGGAAATTTGCTTCAAAATAATTATTACTATATAAACATTACCCTTTTGTTTTATTGATTTACTGTTTCTTAATAATTAAATATTTTTGACGAAGAAATGTTTATATGACTTGTAATAACGCCAGTTGAAATTTGTATTAGTTTAATTTTTATTGTAGTCTAAATTCATTTGTTTTTGTTAACAATTACTCTTATGATCGATGTAGATATATGCTTCTGAATATCTTTTTCCAAAATTACTTAACTTCTCAAGAGTTAGAGAATTGTCATGATTTATTTTTTTGATGCCCAAGATAAAAGAATGTTTTTATTTATCAATGCTACTTATGTGATTTAGATTGTTAGAAGTTTGCTTCAAAATAGTTATTACTATATAAACCTTGCCCTTTTGTTTTACTGATTTATGATTTATTAATATTTCAGTATTTCAACGAAGAAAAGTTCATATGACTTGTAACAACGCCAGTTGAATTTTGTATTAGTTTAATTTTTATTGTAGTATAAATTTATTTATTTTTGTTAACAATTTCTCTTGTGATGTAGATATATGTTTTTGAATATCTTTTTCCAAAATTATTAAATTTCTCAAGAGTTAGAGAATCATCACGATTTGTTTTTTTGATGCTCAAGACAAAAGAATGACTTTATTTGTCAATGCTACTTATGTGATTTAGATTGTCAGGAAGTTTGTTTCAAAATAGTTATTACTATGTAAACAATGCCCTTTTGTTTTACTCATTTACTATTTCTTAATATTTCAGTATTTTCGACAAAGAAAAATTCATATGACTTCTAATAAAGCCAGTTGAAGTCTATATTAGTTTAATTTTTATTATTTATTTATAGCTACTTTATATAAGATATAGATTTTCATTAATGCACGCGCGCGCACGCACACACACAACAAATGTGAAAATATGTGAATATATATGAATCATTTAAAATTTATCATTAATGAAATAAATTTTATAGTAATATGGAATAAACATTTTCATTTTGTCCCTACACTAAATTAAAATCTAATACCTATAAAAAATTATAGTAACATTAATTAAAAGTCCTACTTATTTATGTAAGTATAAAATTTATTAGAAATTCATCTATTGCACATTAATTCTTTAGTTATAACATTATAAATTCTCTTAGTTATTACAAATTATTGCAAATATTTTTTACACTCTTTTATACTCTTTAGTTATAATATTATGAATTCTCATAGTTATTACATTAATTATTTCTATCTTTCATTTTTCCTTATATTAACTTTTGGCCAATAATTTTTCATATTATTAGACCGCCCCTATATATGTGATAACACGGTGTTGTTATTTTTCCTTGGACGAATCATGCTTGTTTGAATAAATTGAATTTTTTTTACAAGTATATGAACTATATCTTTGTTGGGTGTAAGAAAAACAGGTGATTATATATATGATTTCACAAATATAATATATTCTTTAATTTTGGTTTTTATTTTTTTCGGTAAAAAAAAAGAAAACATTTCTCAGTTAACAATAGATAATCAGATAACTATCTTTGATTTATGTACACAGTCAATCGAGAAGTCAAATATGAGAGCCAACAAAAAGAACGTCATCTATTATGTTAAAATTTATATATATAAAAAATTAATATACAAAAATAGTTCTAAAAAATAAAATGTAGTTGCTCTCCACATGTTCATGTGACATCTAAACAGATTAAGTGGAATACACAAAGCACATCTGGTTAGATGACAAGAAAAATACATAATAAATATCGTATATAAGGTAATATTAGTGAGATATGACTAATTACATGATTGAACCTCATCAAACTGAAATAAATATATAAATTATTGCTTTTAACTAATAAATTTTTTCATTGACCATCTTCATAGCTTCGTGTGAATAAGAGATATATATGATGAACCACATTGAACATTCACAAAAGAATCTGCAATATTATTTTGTGCAAAGCTTATTATTAAAATTTTCGCTTTAATTTTCTAAATTAATAATCATGTGCAACGCACGTATCAAAAAACTAGTATATATATATATATCTTGACCCAAAAATAGATTTAAAGAAGATTTTGAAATTTAAAAATTAATTTCTCAAAAACTAGATAATTTCTATGGACAAATAGATATTTGACCAAAAAAAAATTAAAAACGCTTTCAAAATTTATGGTCAAACGAATCCTAAAATTTGAAGAAAGAATATTATAGCTTGTATAGAATAATATGCTAGATTTTAGAAAGCGTGAAGACAAAAAACATTGTAAGGAGCCAATTTCTATCACTTCTTCTCTGAAGTACATATTCGTTCTTTTGATGACTCGCAATTAAAAAAAATCAGTTGATAGTTCAAATCTCAGAGGGAGTTGAAGAGAGATTTATCTAATGCTCAGAATTCACTAACTAAACTAATTTGATTCTTGTAATAATAAGCTTGTCATGGACAAGGGATATTATTAGGGATGACAAATAGAGTGGAACAATTGAAGGACAAATTCACGTAAACTCGCAAAGATTTCAACTCATTCTACCCCATCTTACTTCACATAGTACAATTATTATTTTCGCCCAGCTCCACCCCATTTATAATTTGTCAACTTTATTTCCTTTCATATGTTTTTTTTTTTTGAAGCCTTTCAAATTAAATTAAAAAATAAAATGACACATGATTTCAAATTATTTTTTTAATAGGCATTTGGTCATGTGATACTATATCATGAGATAGAATCAATGTTTGGACATGCAATTTTACACTGATTCCATTTCATAATTTCATATCATGAGATGGGATTCCATATTCTCCAAAAATCATGAGATGGGAATTCCATATCACGATTTGGGATTTTTAAGTACAAAAATTGACCCACAAGTTTATATTTTGTTAAAACAACCCCACATTTATATCTACTAACCATTTATTTCATATGTATATAAAATTTATAATCACATCATTACTTTTTAAAATTTATTATTCTCACCAACATAAAATTTATTATTACTTTAAATTTGGTGAATATAAATGATAAAGTAAAAATTGATTTGGTGAATATAAATAAGAACGGAGGGAGTAATACTATTTTTATTTTTCACAAAAAATAAAAGGTCTCTTTCGATTACATATGAAAATGTTTAAAGCAATTTAATATGAAAAAAAAAACAAAATTGATATTGTATGTTTGATAATTACTAATTTCAATATGTTTGATTTTTAGCATGAAATTAATGCACTAAAAATGTATAATTGCACACAAGTGAAACAAGACGTGAATCACTATAATATTGACAAAGTACAATTATTATTTTCGCCCCACTCAACCTCATACCACATGAATCCGTCCTGCATTATTATAATTTGTCAACTTTATTTCCTGTCATATGTTTTTTTAACCCTTTCAAATTAAATTAAAAAATAAAGTGACATGTGATTTCAAATTATTTTTTATTTAATCCAATATAAACTTCTTCTCAGAAAAAAACATTCTAGTTTTGATAAATTCTTAATGTTGAAAGAGTCCCCAAAATTCTATATCTTTATCATGTTTATAAATATATAAAATAAAAACAAACATATGCTATATCTATAAATATAAAATAATTACTACTATTATTATGTTGTTTTTCATGGAAATGATTGAGGTAATTATATGAATAGAAGCGCAAGGCAAATAATTGAATTTGCACTTTTATGCTAATTTTACCTCCAACTTGAATTTTTTTCAAAAGAAAAAGAAGTATATCTTCCAAGGCTTCTTTTGACACATTTCAATTTAATTAGCTAGTGAATAGCTCCAAATAATAATATAAATTGATTCGTTTAAAATCCTTATATATACGTCTTGTCCTCTAATCTCTGGTTATATGCAGCTGAATATCACTTTCATTGCTCCCTTGGATAATCCGCTCTGCCACAAATAATTTTTTTATTTGGTTCGATCATCCATCATTCCGAGCCTACTGATTTGACTAATTCAAATTCTGCAGAAAAATCTCCCTACTAGGATTGACCTTTTCCAAAATTAGACCACGAGATCTCATTCATCTCACCACACTACTTGATGATTTTGCCGGCCTTATTGTCCTTTTTCCCTTTTGGCACTTTTGGGAATCTGTTATTCTCACTCTGATCTGCTTATATGCACAAAATTTGTACAAACTAAATCAACATATTCTCATTGAGGGGAAATGGATATCAAAGTTGATATTATCTCTAAAGAAACAATCAAACCATTTTCTCCAAGTTCAAAGAGTCATAAAAGCCACAAGCTTTCTCTTTTAGATCAAAAGGCTCCAAATTGTTACACTACATTTGTTCTCTTCTACAACAAGAACTCAAGTAGTGATTTGGAAAATGTTGTAGATTCTCTTAAGGTATCCCTCTCGAAAACCTTAAGTTACCTGAACCCGCTTGCAGGAAGAGTTAAAGATGGAATCACAGTTGAATGCAACGACCAAGGTGTTGATTTAACGCGTGCCAACGTTCATGAAGACATGTCAAATGTGCTTATGAACCTGAAAATTCAAGTCCTGAGAAAATTACTCCCAATGAATCCATTAACAAGATCAGATGATAATGTCTTGTTGGCACTACAGATAAACTGTTTTGCTTGTGGAGGCATTGCTATAGGTGTTTGTATTAGTCACCTTATAACTGATGGTTCATCCATCGCCACATTTCTCAAAAGCTGGGCAAGCATTAGTCAGAGTCGCGTAGAAAATGACAACATTACTATTTCAGACAAATTGTTCATGGATTGTACTTCCATCTTTCCACCGAAAGAGGTCCATAGTTTTTCTATGTTTCAATTTGGGAAAAAAGATCAACTTCAACCAAAAATGGCAGCAAGAAGATTCATGTTCAATGAGTCCAATATTTTGGCTCTGGACACGAAAGCAGAACGTTCAACTTCTCAAGTAGAGGCTGTGTTAGCCTTTGTATGGGAAGCAGTTATTGCAGCTATGCAGAAAAGGAACAATAATAATAGTATCAAGAATTATGTAATTCGAACTCCAATAGACTTAAGGAGAAGAATTCAACCTCCATTACCTCAACAAACCATGGGAAATATCATACATATGGTTGAGGCAAATTGGGAAGTTTCTGAGGGACCTTTAGACTATAAGTTACTAGTGAAAAAAATTCAAGATTCGATAAAGAATGTGACTAAACATGGCTATGATGTAAAGAATATGGATGATAGAGTAAGAACATTGAATAAAGAAGAGAGAATACTTGGCTCCACTAGTTTATGTAAGTTTCCTTTCTATGACATTGATTTTGGATGGGGTAGACCAAAATGGGCATCTGTTGGAAGCATAGCACCCAATTTGGTTGTTTTAATGGACACTAGTGATGGGAAGGGAATAGAAGTATGGCTTGGGTTGGTAGAGGAAGACATGGCCATACTTGAGAAAAATCAAGAATTCTTCAAATTTGTTTCTCTAAGTCGATCTATTTTCTGAATGCAAGTTTCCTTCATTCACATGTAATCCAAAGGAACAAATAGTTTTTACTGGTCTTATATTTATACAGAACAAGTCAAAAACATATTTATCTCAATTGTGATTGATTGCTCAAATCAACCCGGAAGATGACATCTGTCAAAAGGTGGGTCAAGGGAAAAAAAACAGAATGAATATTATTATAGTACTAAAAAATAAAAAACTTTTCCCAAGCTCCTCTCCAAAATTTTCTCAACCAAGAAGCCAAAATCACCACACAATAATAAGTGTTGCACACTCAACAGAATGCCACTGCCAACCATTTTGTTGAGAATTTTCTGTCTAAGACACCCTCTTTGACACAATTCTTCTCTCCTTTGTGTCCAAAAAGTTCAGGCCATCTAATCTTCTCCGAAAAATTACAATCAGTGGCGTGAAAATCAATAACTGTATCGTTGTTTAACCACAGAATAATGGAGACAGATGAGCTCAAGCGTGTCTTTCATATGTTCGACAGGAATGGTGATGGAAGGATCACGAAAAAGGAGCTGAATGACTCGTTAGAGAACATGGGGATCTTCATGTCTGATTCGGATCTGGCGCAGATGATCAACAAGATTGATGTGAATGGCGATGGCTACATCGATATTGATGAATTTGGTGCTCTATATGAGACCATAATGGAAGAGCGCGATGAGGAGGAAGACATTAGAGAGGCCTTCAATGTGTTCGACCAAAATGGGGACGGATACATTACCGTGGATGAATTAAAATCTGTCTTAGCATCGCTTGGTCTCAAGCAAGGGCGGACCGTTGATGACTGCAAGCGGATGATTAAGAAAGTGGATGCTGATGGAGATGGAATGGTGAATTTTATAGAGTTTAAGCAGATGATGAAAAGTGGTGGATTTGCTGCATTGAGTTAACGAGAAAATCGACAAGACCTTGGAGGTTGGAATCTTGTACCCTTTAAGCAAAGGTCTGAGAACAGTTCTTAGAGAAGTTTCTGGGATGGAGCCTTTACCACCTTAATAAGCCAACTTGATGCTAATGTTAATTAGTCAATCAAGTGAACTTGGAATACTAGATGCAAAATCAGAAAACGAAAAATAGAGAGAAAAAAACACTCATTTTCCACACTGTTACATTTGTTTGAATAGAAAGAAAGAACACAGATAAAAAGGAGTTTTCCTGCTCTTTTCGTAGGTTTACGACTTGTAAATAGTTTGTTATATTTTCTAAATCTTTATTTCATGTTTTTTGGCTCCTCCCTAAAGAATCTTGATAGAAAAGCATTACTCCCTCTTTTTCATGTTATTAATCTTTGTGTACACATTTTGTGTGGGATAGAATTACCTCCAGTCTTTTATCCTACAGTAATGTTCAATAAAGGTTTTGATTGAAACTACATGTCCTCTAGAGATCTAAAGGTTTATATTGTATCTATTATCCTCTATTTCTGTTTAACAGGTGATGTGAAGAGGGATTTAAAAAAATTTACTTCTTATTTGCAAGTTAATGAAGGAAATCCCACTACTTTCTTCTCATTTCTACTTTGTTTTGATATCTATCTATTAAAATCCCAAGAACACAATAGAGCTCTATCTTGCTTCTATTCCATTCTCTCATTGTGATCTTCTTTACGTGTGTGCTTGAAATATTTCTCGTTTCTTAGAAGCATGTTTCACTTTCTACTATTATGATTTGGGGTACAGAATGACAACCAGAACACTCTTAGATTGAATGGACCCTTCAGTATTATATTCTCCAGTAAACTTCAATGGACCCTCTTTCTTCTCCTTCCTCTGTCACCTTGAATTTTCCACCATTACTGTTACTGACCTTTCACAATTCTTCTTTGGTTGATTAAATTATCATTAACTCTTTCTATATTACTTTTAAAGAAAACTAATATTCAATCACAGAAAGCAGTACAGAAAGACAAGCTCCCTCATTCCCCACGTCTGGAGATATGGGTGGGGGGGGGAATGAGACCAACCCTGTAATCCTCGTCTCATGATTTGAGGAAGAAGAGCATTTAGTTGTAACTAGCATAGGGTGGACAATTGGACAAAAGCTGTGACAAAGGATCAAGAGATCATGAATTATTTCTATCAAATATAACTACATTGTGTGCAAAGTTTTAAACAACAAGGCATAACAGAGAAAAGATGGGCAAAAAAATGTCATTCTAGCAGAATGAAAAATAGATAACGTTAAACAACTTGGCCTGACCTCAAATAAATTATTCTCTTGAATACAGAATAGGGATAAGGTTTGCGTACATCCTACCCTCCCCAGTCCCCACTTGGGGGCTTACACTGAGTATGTTGTTGTTGAATATAGAATAAAGGAACCTCCTGCAGCATGTTAAAATCAGTTAGGAAAGTGAGATTAAGGACTCCACAGTTACATGATTTTAAGAGTTCGAACTAAGCATGATCCATGATAAAACAAAACGGTCAGAAATCAAAATAGATTTTGAGTGTCAATTTAATTGATTTCACGAAATTTAGCTGAGCAGAAAACTAAAAACCTTCAGTGAACATCTTGAGTTTATTAGACTAACTCTTGAATCTACATGCTTAAAACTGTTGCAGCTGAAATCTACTCAAATGGAAGTGTATGACATGTGTCCATTCTTAGGCACTCGCGTTCAAGAAAAGCTTTTGAGAAAGTTAGAGCAGAATTAACATGTTTGCTGAATGAACGATAAATTTAATAGGAAATGGAAACAAACAACATTAAGATGAAGGAATCAAAAACATAATTTATTCACCTCGTGAACTACTCGAAGCTGAATTTCAGGATTTGTACTTACAAGAACATGTATGTTGTAAACCAGTACTGAGAGTTTAATCTTTACATAGGCAGATCTCTTTAACACTTAGGAATTACATGCCGCCAGTCGCTGCACAAAAGGTCAAATTAAAAAATATTTATCTATATATATACAAGGATAAGCAAGTATTTTAATAATTTGTATAAAATAATTTTTAAAGAGAACTTTTAAAAGCATACTACCGAGTAAATTTAATTCTTGAATTTGGTATCACAATTTTGCATGACAATCCATGTACTATTAATTCCAAGCATAAATATACGTACGGTAAGATATGGCACCTTGACCTAACTCAACCCCAAAAACTAGCTCATGAGGGGAGGATTTGTCAAGTTCATATAAGGAGACCACCAATCCATTCCCCAACCAATGTGAAACATTTACCCCACTCTAACACCCCCCCTTCACACCTAGGTCCAACTGGCGCGTGGACAAGGAGCCCCAAACAGGGATGGACGGACTTGGCTCTGATACCATTTAAGATATGGCACCTGGCCCTAACTCAACCACAAAAGCTAGCTCATGAGGAAAGGATTTCCCTAGTCCATATAAGGAGACCACCAATCCATTCCCCAACCAATGTAGGATTTTTACCCACTCTAACACATACTATAAATTTACAACATATATATTCATGTATTATGAATGACGCATAAAAATTTATATATTATTCATAGGAAAAAAAAGATCCATGTGTTGATCCTTGCATAACTAGTTCACTAAATTGACAAATTTATATGTTATACTAATAGATTAATGTTTAGCCTATTCGTCTTGATTAAACTAGATTCTTTTATTGAAATGTTTGGGTCAAAGATGTGTAACTACGATCTTGCAGCTCTATTTACAGGTCATTATCCGAGATGCGAAACTGCAACCTCAGGACGATATATTATTTGTGCCTTCGCCTGGCCTATCACTTGAAATATATCATTTATATGTCTCTCCCAAATCTGAGATGTCTATTTTCACTCTTTTCTTTTGATTTTTGCAACAAGTCTTGAATTAATTCACGACTACTTCTATATCTTAGAACAACCCTGCTCTCTGATCGACATTTTATAGTCTTCATATCTATGGAAAGAGGAAGCTAGGAGAGGATTCTAAACAATTCTATCCAGCAGAACAACAAAAAGAGAAAGATAGAATACCTTTCTTAGCTAGCCTAGCGTGCTATAAACCTACAAGGAAATCTCACTCCCTCATAGTTGTTCTTTTCGCCCTTTTTCTTTTACTTTTTTATGGGATTTTAAATAAACTTGCACCCCATCTCGCTCTTTGTATTAGATTTAATTAGTTCGGCCTCAAACATGGTAAGTAAGAAGGAGGAGAGATGGAAGATTGTCCCGGCTTGTATTTGGTGGTCAATTTGGCCTAAGAGGAATAAGAAGTGTTTTATAGGAGTACAAAGCAGCTTACAGAATCTTAAGATGAATTGCTTAGGCCTATTTTATTTTTGGTGTGAGCAAAAATTATTTGCTCAAACAGAAGACATTTTGATGTTTGACTTTTTGTAAGGATAAATTGAACTACAGATGTAAGTTGTAATACTTTTGTAGGGTATATAGAATTGATGTTACCTTTCTTCAAAAAAAAAAAAGAATTCACATGTTAAGAAGATGAATGTAGCGGAGATGTGGATTCTCAAAAGGATGTGTGGACAACTAGAAGGATAAGATTAGAAACGAAGATATACAGGAGAAGGTTGGAATGGCCTCACTAGTGGACAGATGTAGGCAGTGTTATCAAAGGAGCGCTGAAGCCCTGAAGCGAGGCTCAAAACGTGTTGAGCGCTTTACCTCACTTTATGTGCGCTTCAATGTCGTTGTCAAGGTTCTCTAGCAAACTTTTCCTTGCTAATGAGCCTCTTATTAAGAAGTGACACTAAATAATTGATATTTCACTTCATCATAGTTTGTTTTTCAATTTTTTTCGTCATATACTTGTCATTCATGTTCATAATTATTAGTTTTGGACTAAACATATATATTTGTATTTTGTTCTCCCTTTGCGCCTTTTTTCATTAAAGCCCACACTTTATTTGCACTTAAAGCCCCCACGGACCTTAGAGCTTTTTTGCGCTTTTCGCCTTTGATAACACTAGATGCATGAAGGGAGACTGAGATGGTTTGGGCATGTAAAGAAAATGAATAGATCCCCGATGAGGAGGTGCGAAAGGTTGGCAGTGATAAATCTAAGAAGAGGTAGAGGAAGACCAAGGAAGAAATGGGGAGAAGTGACTATACATGACATGGAACATCTTCGGCTTACCGAGACTGACCCTAGATAGGAAAGCATGGAGGTCAAGGATAAGGGTAGAGGATTAGTAGGTAATCGAGGTAATTTATGTGTTTCCTGTGGGAGAGCATGCTTCTAGCTATGGGTGGATTGGATTGAAATTGAAGATATTAAAATGAGTTGATATAGAAATTGGGTTGGGTCTTGACTCGCCTAAGTTTACTTTGGATTCAAATGGGTTAAAAATCGGGTTGGGTCATGGCCCGCCTAATTTGACCTGCTTAATCTCAATAATTATAACATATTGTTATTTAACTTTTATACCCCAATTTGAAATTTAACTCAAGAATTTTTTCTTAAAAGAAGTTACAAATGGATAGATAAATCCTAAAAGATATAAAATAGATAGTAATTCATACATTCAATATAAGAACATACATTACATCAATGCAAATAAAAAGTCTTAAAGTGGGTTGAAATTGGAGATTAATTGGGCTCAATTGAGGATTCTCTTAAAATGGGTTTAGGCATGAATGGGTTGAGACAGAACCCAATTCAAATTATCTTGAGCCCAACCCTTACGATTTTGGGTGGGTTACCTTTATTTGGGCTCATTTTTGACACCCCTACTTCTAGCTTAGAGCAACTTGTTATTCCCTCTTCTACTTATCAGTATCATTATATTAGTATATTATTATTTTATTCTCCAATGATACTACTATTATTGTTTCTTTTACTTTGATTATCTTTACTATTTTTGTTGTCAGTACTTTCTATAGTATTATCATCATAGTTTTTACTCTTGTATTTGTCCCGAAAAATTTTTTTGAAAATGGTTTTCTTGAGCTGATTATCGAAAACATTCTCTCTAACTCACTCATTGGTGAAATGAACTCACTCTGACAATCAGACCCACTGAGTTGGAATTAACTTCCAAGTGTTGGACACAGACACCTCCTACAACATGTTCTTAGGAAAACCCTGAATTCACATGGAAAGAGTTGTCTTTTCACTGTTCTGGGGAGAGCCAGATGTTGCTCATTTACTCTATGGGTTTCAATTTTTTCTATGTTCTTATCATCACTAAGAGGATGTTGTTGGTGTTGGGGGGCTGGGCTAAAACTTCTTATGTTTGGCTAGCAAAGTAAAAGAAAAAGAGTGGAAAGAACAATTATGAGGGAGCGAGATGAGTCGCGAATTAATTCAAAACTAGTTGCAAAAATTAAATGAAAAGAACAAAAATGGACAAAGATAGAAGCTCGGATTTGCGAGAGACTAATAAATGATATACTTCAAGTGATAGGCCAAACAACGACACGAATAATATATTGTAGTGACCGAGGTCACAGTTACACGTCTTGGATAAGGACACGTCAATAGAACAGCAAGGTCATGGTTATGCGACATGACCCCAACACTTTCATAAAAGAAGTATCATGGTTTAATAAGACGAGTAGGCTCAAGATTAGGGTGTGATACACAGGACTAGGACATGGTAATGTGCCTTGACCGGTTTATGTAGAAGCTAAGGTCGTGGTTACGCACCTTAGTTAAGACTAATCAAAGTTCAAACAATATCAATTGAATCATAGGCATAACCAAATAAACACAATTTTATCCAACATGAACTAATTTACACCAAATATAAGTCAACAAAGCGACCATGCTAGAACCACAGGACTAGAGGGTGCCTAATACCTTCCCCCGGTCGTCGGAATTCCTTACCCGGTCTTCTTGTTTTCACGGACCAATAACTAAGGAGTCATACCATCCTTTTTTATCAAGGATTCAAATAAAAGGTGATTTGGAACACCAAACTCAATTCTAAGTGGTAACCCCCATTAAATAAATAATCTCTTTTACAAGCGTCACTTCAAAAAAAAAAAAAAAAAAATTAAACCTTTAATGGAGTTAAAAAGGGGAATGACAATGAGGATTAGGAATCAGAGACTTAAGAATATTTGCCAGGGCCACTTTGGAAATGGATGTACAGTTTTGACATAGACAATCAAATGACCGGATATCCTTGGCGTTGCAAAGACCCTCATCTCACTCAGGCTGGAAAGAATGGACCCTAACCACCGTAATGACAACTCATAGTGTTCTTAGAAGGTTTCATCTGATCACATATACTTTTATGGACAATATGATCCAGTGAAGAAGAATTATAGAAGACAAATATGAGATCCAAGGAGGTGGACGGTCGATCACATTACTATGACGTATGTGGAGGTCTCTGGAGGGACGTTATAGACATGGGATTAAACAAGGACATCATTTCACAATAGGCAATGATGATAGAATCAAAATCTAAAGACAGGAGCAGTGATGATCCTTCTTTTCCTGCCATTTGCAGCATTCTCTCTGTTAAGACAGTCCAATATTTAAATACTATTGATCCTATTTTGGTAGTCAAAAAATATATATTTAATATTGATTTCATCAGGGAATTTGATGTAAGGATTTGATTGGACTTTGTAATACACCAACCAAATTGTATACATTCATAATTACAGTAAAATCTTGAGGGAATAATCTAGCTCCTGAGTTGAATACTCCCTTTTTATACTAGTTGGACACAGGGTTTTCCCACTTAGCTACTGTATAAAAGTTGATCCTCAAACCAAAAGGAGAAAGGTAAATGCAATCTCACCCTACATCTCGTTCCTTCTCCAGTCTGCTTTATGGTTAAGAGCGGCATATTGAAATGGCTTTGTGAGTGGATCTCCTTTTTTTATCAATGTGAGAGGAATCATTTTTTACATATCATATAATAAAAATGGTGACAGCAGAAAGTAATGGTACAGTACCAGGTTGCCTAATATCCCAACCCTTTTACTAGTCCAACTTCCAGTCAAGAATGTTAGATAAGACTCCCTCCGTTTCAATTTGTTTGTCCTACTTTCCTTTTTATTCCGTTTCAAAAAGAATGCCTCTTTCCCTTTTTGGCAAATTTTTAATTACAACTTTCCACATGCGTTTTTTAAGACCACAAGATTAAAAAACATTTTGGTACATTCTACATATCTTAAATTTAAGACCACAAGATTCAAAAGTCCTTTTACTTTCTTAAAGACTTAAACTCCATGCCAAATCAAAACTAGACAAACACATTGAAATGGAGGAAGAGTATATATAAGGTGTCCATTCTTTATTGAATTCGAGAACCAGGTTCAATCCATTTTCTAATTCGTTCAGTCAATTTAATGATCAAACACTGAAGCAACAACACTAAATGCAAACCTTAGAGACAAGCCGAATAGATCTTCTGGGAAGATTTTGTAGACGCATTGCACTTCTCAAAATTCTCCCATCATTACAATGATGAACATTATCGGATTCACCGTCATGCCTCTTTCTCTTCTTCCCTCCATGGGATAATTGCTCTGTCTGCTTCTTCAAAAGCTCTCTGCAAGTGTACAAGTCCAGAAAACAAATTTTCATCCTTGTGTCGTCAGATTCTATAATTCACAGCATCTTAATTCAGGAAGATAGATTACTTAGAAGTTTCTGTTCTGTCGGCATGGTCGGCCCTTGCCTGTAAAATGAAAGACATCATGATGTTAACTTGTTTCAGATTTTCATGAAAGAAACAAAATATATAAATTATAATGAGACAATCACGAAAACAAATTTCTACATGCTTAGTGATCATCTCTTATTACATGCAAAGAAAAAGAGGATAAATATAAAAAGTAGGCAAACTGAGAAATGGAAGAGCTGTAAAATATGTAACTTCCACTTAATCGAGCCAATACTGCTCGAAAATAACGGTCACACAAACATCAAAATAGAACTAATTCAAATTTGATCAAAACCAATAAACCCACATTCACTCCCAAATCCCAATTATCTAATTCCTTTCCATCCAAGGCACCACTGCTGCAACAGCAGTGTGATATACTGTCACTGTAACAAACCACAACTGCAGCCACCATATCCACCTCCGGCGTCACAGCCACCTCTGTGGCCACCACCATTTCACCTTTGTGTCTCTCACCTCTAGACCCTCCACCGCCCAAATGGCGTCCCTCACCGGTACCACCACCACTGGTTCCGCACAACTGATATACGATCAATGTTTGGGCTGTTCATCCTCGTGATCACGTCCCTCACAGCTTGCGCAGTCCTGAAGGTAATACAGCCAAAACCCATAGATCTACCGGTATGGTGGTCATCAGTGATCCTTGATTAGAGTATTTCATTAATCTGAGCAAAAGTCTTCGCAATGGTTTGGCTAGTGGTAGCCCATGCGAGCCCACGACACCTGTACTAGGGTGGGGTTGGGGAAGGGGGGGAGGGAGCAGAAAAAGGAGGAGACATCCAAATAGAGTAAGGAGAGCTGCTTAGAACACACAAACTATTCCAATATTTAATATCATTTTCACAAATTACCAGACCAGTAATATGCTTATCAAAGTGGATATTACCCTACTAATGAATGTCATGTCACAAGCTAAGAAACATCTCCACAAAAACAAAAAGAAGAACTAGCCTTGAATAAAGATGGTACACTCAGATATCTAACATGTTGACAATACACATACGTGTAATGAGGAAACTATATAAAACATAAGAATATCATTTACATAATCTTCAAAAGTTAAAGTTTAATCATTCATAGAGTCGAAACTATATTTCAGATTGGTTGGTCCTCCCACTACTTAAAAAATATAGACAAGGAATGACAGCTACATAGAATCACATTTGCAAAGCTATAACCTAGATAAGCTACAATAGCAAAATGCACCAGATTATGCTAAGAATATATTACCCCACCAGCAGCAGATGAAGGAGTGTCGTCCAGGAAAATGCCACAGGTATCCTCACTAGAATGGGGTAGACTTCTGAGGCTCTCTGCTGCATCAATCAAATGTCTAAGGCAATCTTTTCCAAAAGAAGAATATGATGAATGTTGATGATGACTGCCGATATCTGTAGCCTCTATCTCAGTAAAATTAGTTTCTGAAGAGATATGAGATAGCACTATAAGCTTCTCTGGGACACAACTTCTCTGCCTTTCAGAATTGAGACAACTTACATCTAGCCTCGTATTCTGATTTTCATTTTTATTATGTTTTAGCTCTGGCACATCTGCAGGGGAACTGATAGCTACTTTCTCCAACGATGCATGAAAAGATTTACATAGCCTAGCATCTAAGAACTCTGTAGTGTTTTCTGGGTTATAAGCCTCAACATTGACAGTTCTATTAATAGCCACTGATTTCTTTGAAGCTTGAAAGGTATTCAGACCCACACATGTTATCTCTTCCTCTCCCATGAAAGTATTTACATCAGTGATATTCATTTTCTGTACACCACAAATGGTTCTAAATGAAGATGGACTTCCCTTTTTTCCTTCTGAATGTGTTAAAGTTTCTACAGAACCATCACATGATTTTGTCGTTGCTGAAAATCCCAAAGACACATCATTTGTATTTTCTGTATGACATACAACATCAACAGTGCTACATAAACTTGCGGAAGAAACAGTTTGTGCATGGCTGCTGTTAAATCTATTGTCTGAATCTGTTTTCCAGAGAAATGAACTTGTCATTGGTCTGTTATTTCCTAGGTATTGAATCTCCTGACAGAAACTTTGAAATTTGTGATTCTGCAGATTGTGACATACACACACCTTCTTTTCCAATCCTTTAAAAGTGTCTGTTGGGCATGAATTCAAGTCAACATAAAGGTTGATTCCATCTTCTGATGAGACAGAAAACTCAAAAGAAGGTACATGCATCAACTTAACATCAGAAGTAAATGCATTCTTGGAAAAACTTGTTTGTGGAGTGTCAAGTCCTTGATTGAAACCTTTCTCATCACTCTGAGCAATGAATCTTGAAAACAATATCTCTCCGGTTGCACTCTTCACACCAGAAGAATTTAGAATGTTGTACTCTTTGCCTTTAGAAGTCTCTGTATCTGCTATCTGCATCAAGAAAAACTTGTATTTCAGAGATCAACCCAAGGCATCTAAGCACTTGATGTAATAACATACAAACCTTATCAAGTTATTCGGAGATGATCCTGCCATGATACAAATTCATAATGAAATCATCATCATGTATCACATGTTCGAGAACTCTAAGTTTCACTTTCACTCATCACAAAAGTAAGATTGTCTATCTTCAACCTAAAGCCAACATTTACCTTGAAGTAATTGACCAGGGAATTCACGAGATTGGGTTTTGTCTTATGAGGAGACAAACCATACTTCTTGCACAGTTCTTGAAGTTTTTTCTTGCATAGGCTGTAAATGGAATTTCCATTGTCCTTTGTCTTCATCTCTTTGAAGGAAAAACTCTCTGCTCCCTGCATCAAGACAAACTGATACTTCAGTGATCAATCCAGGCCATCTAAGAAGGTCGTGTCACAACCAAGAAACTTAAATCTTACATTTTCTAGATGACCGTATCAATAATACAATTCACAATGAATTCAGTTTCATGAATGAGATATTCAATCTCACCCAAATATTCACTTTTATTCACCAAAAAATAATGTTTTCTTTAACATCTACCTTGACGTAAGTGATCAAAGAATTTACAAGATTAGGCTTTGTCTTATAAGGAGATAAACCGTGTTTCCTGCACAAATCTTGAAGCTCTTTCTTAGGTAGCCTGTTTATGGAATTTCCATTGCCCTTTGTGTTCATCTCTTTAAATAAAAGCTCACCTGCTCCCTGCAGCAAGATGAACTTGTATTTGAGTGGTCAATCCAAGTTGGCTAAGCAGGTTACAAACAATCAAGAAACTTGAATAAGGCATTTTCAAGATGATCACATCAAGAATACACTTTCCTGATGAATTCATTCTCATTTATCAGATATTTAATCTCACCAAAATATTCACTTTTGTTCACTACAAAAATAAGATTGTTTACGACATTTACCTTGATGTAAGGGACCAAAGAACTCACAAGATTGGGTTTTGTCTTATAAGGAGATAACCCGTGTTTCCTGCACAAATCTTGAAGCTCTTTCTTAGGTAGCCTGTTTATGGAATTTCCATTGTCCTTTGTCTTCATCTCTTTAAATAAAAGCCCATCTGCTCCCTGCAGCAAGATGAACTTGTATTTGAGTGGTCAATCCAAGTTGGCTAAGCAGGTTACAAACAATCAAGAAACTTGAATAAGGCATTTTCAAGATGATCACATCAAGAATACACTTTCCGGATGAATTTATTCTCATTTATCAGATATTTAATCTCATCAAAATATTCACTTTTGTTCACTACAAAAATAAGATTGTTTACGACATTTACCTTGATGTAAGGGACTAAAGAACTCACAAGATTGGGTTTTGTCTTATAAGGAGATAACCCGTGTTTCTTGCACAAGTCCTGGAGTTTTTTCTTGGGTAGACCCGGTAGGCTGCAAATAACATTTCCATTGTCCTTCGTTTTCATTTCTCTGAATGAAAATATATAAGCATCATGCAGTTGTCCATAGTTGCCTTTATGTTTCTTGAAATGAAAACTACAGATTAATAAAGTAAACATAATCTAGAAAACTAGAAGCTCTTTCTGCCATAGATTGTGAAACAAATTCTCAAACTCTGTGAGTCTGAGTATCCATTCCCTTTAACTGGAAGAGTGATTATCTCACAAAAAATAAATTTCAAGAGATAAGGGAGATCCAGATGAAATATCAATGTATTTAAACCAAACAAAAAGAACAGTTTTTTACTTGATTTGAACATGCATAATGTGTAACACCTTTACAGCTATTGCATTTTAAGCATCCTCCTGGGAGTATGAGTACAAGTGTTATTTGATTATATCTGGTATTTGAATGTATCACAGCATAAAGTAGACAAAGTTCATTCTATTAGTAAATTCCAACTTTAATGGTGATAATGTTACCAGCTCAGCATATAAAGCTCAGATGCTCAACTGCACAGAGTTCCCAAAGAAAATGGGCAGCTGGAAACTTGGGATTAACTCTTTCGGTACAATAACACGTGTTACGGGGATGATTTGGCATAAGATCTGCATAAGAATCTAGAAAGAGAAAGGTCCAATGCACTAAGTTTCTCTCAGATCTCCTTTTTCTCATGCAAATGTACCAACATCACATCCTTGGCAGAATTCGAAATATACTTCTAAGTGAAACTTCCTCAGATCCTTAAGCTTATCCTGTTATCAATCGCTCATTTAAGAGACTTACCAGGGTGAAAAATGAATCATATAACTCCAGTTGAATCTCTAAAACTCACAGTAAATGTGCCAATGTGACTACTTCCATTTAAGGAAAATATAGAAATAGCCAGCACAGTTTATGGTTTCTTTTTAACAAGGACAAGCAAACACATCTAAAAGTAGCTAACAAATCGCCTCAGAGATCAACACAGCTTTTGTTACAGTTAGAAAATATTATGCTCCACTGAGGAAATAGAAGTTTCTAATTTTTTATCAATCTTCAATCCCGTCGAATAGCTGAGATCACAATATACACTCAAAACAAGTTACCAGTTTCTTGTATACATATATATATATACAAACACACACACACACTCAAAATCAAAAACTAAGTCCAACAGCCTTTTTAAACTAGACATAAATTTTGACACTTTATTCACCCATTTTGTACTAGAGACCCCAAATAAAGTGAATGCTCAACATTTTAAAAATCCCTAAAGAACAAGAAGCGTCAAAACATACACAAGCTTTCTGCTCATTACACTTTCACTTTCCTAACCTTCTCTCGTGGACTTTTCCGTGTCAAATGCAAACAGGTAGAGCACCCACCACATAATTTTAAAGTTCACAATTGTAAGGAAGTAATGCCTTTAGTAACATGACTAATGTGAATAGTTTCACCAAGTGGTGACATAATTTACCAATACAACCACCTGTACATGAGAAATCAAAAAGAGCAAACCTTATCCACACCCTTCTTTACAAAGTCTTATCATATAATTTCTCCTAATTAAAAATTTTAAAAATTATGAAGTAAGGGAATTCTTGCATCAAGAAGACGCGTACAAAAATTACAACAAAAAGGGAACGTCTTCTCCTATAGCAAAAAAAAATAATCAATTTTTAAAACAATTACATAGCACCATTCGCTACTGGACTTCTAACCAGAATACATTAAACAATCAGTTGAACATCCAATTTGAAAGACTGCTTTGTCAAAAAAAATTGAAAGACTGGCTTTTTTCAATCTTTTAAGTAGGTAAACACTATCAAGGTTCAATTACCATTAGGTAAGAGAAGACTTCCAGCCTGGGAAAGTCTATGGTTACGATAATAGGCATTGTAATCCTTTCTAAGAAGACAGCAACTTTTTTTCATTTACATGAAAAATTGCAATTACAGTTGAGGGAAGTTTTATTTTTTACCTTTGCTAACCATTGAGTAATGGTATAGTTTAAAAGCAGTTGAACAAGTGTCATATACCAAGAAGCCAAAAACAGTTCAGATTTTGTCGTTCACTTCAATCAAAAGAAGCCATCATACTTTAGTTCTAATTTAGAAGATCAACATCCGAAAGTAAGGCAAGAAAATTAACGGGTTAATTTCTCATATGATCACTCAACTAATAGTTATTATTTCAGGAAGTAACTTTCTTTGTTAAAATAAATTGGAATCAAGAAGAAAGGTGACTTCTTGCTATTAGTTGAGTGACCATATGAGATATCAACGTATACATCAACTATTAACAAAGAGAAAAAGACAAATGTTTTCCTATTCAAAATTCAAATCACCGAAAACGACAAAACTTTCACGACCATATATAGATGTTACTTCTCAGAAAATGTAAGTATTCCAATGTTGACTAAGTATAGCGCAAAGAAATACAACAAACAACTCTTTTCCATTTACATGAAACATTGCAAATACAGTTAAGGGAATTTTTTAACTACTTCCCTATGCTAACCATCAAGATTTATGGCATAGTTTAAATACCATATACCAAGAAGCCAAAAAACAGTTCAGATTTGGTAGTTCAAGCCACCATGCTCTAGTTCTAATATAGCAAAATCAACACCCGATAATAAGGCAAGTAAATTAAACAGTTAATTTTCTCATATAGCACTCAACTAATAGTTACTTATCTTATAAAGCCATCTTCCTTCTCAATTCCTATTGTTGTAAACAAAGAAAGTAACTTTCTGAATTGATAAATGTAAAGATATGGTACCTGACCTAACTCAACCCAAAAGCTAACTCTTGAGGAGAGAATTGTCCAAGTCCATATAAGCAGACCATTTCCCCAACCAATGCAAGACTTTTATTTACTCTAACAATACTCGTAAATTAACTATCCTAAATCAAAATTCAAACCCCTGAAAGCGCCAAAACTTAAATCAACACAAGGATAACTCAAAGTTCTTCCATAGACTATGCATTTTGAGCTTACATCTTCATCTATACGACCGCACAATGAGTTTTTCAAAGAACAAAAACGAAAAAAACTCTTCTCCGGAATTAGCAAAACGAGGAAATACAAAAAGATTAGATTTGTTACCTTGTTCTAGTATCAACAATGGAGATGAAGCTAGCAGTAAAATCCGATTATGAGAGCTGAGAAGGTTATAGAAAATAGAGTTTGAAGCAGATGAAGAGGTGAACGTTGAGCTATGGCGAAGAATGACGAACTACGGTAGTTGGGGAGTAATTTAGGGTGATTTATTGAGTAGACTAGACCCGGGACCTCCGGATTAGGATGTAAAAGTAAAACCCTGTCAAGTTTGAAAATGGCACTTGCAATATTTTCAAACTACCATTAATTTCAAAATAATATTTGTCGTTTCAATTTGTTTTGTCTTATTTTTATTTTCAATTTGTTTTACTAATAAACATATTTTTTAACTTGATTTTAGCTTATATATATTTTTTTTAACTTTATGTGTGGACAAGTAAGCACTTAAAATTTTATATAAAATTAAATAAATAGACATGTTTAGGGGTGTACATGGCCAGGTTGGTTCGAATTTTTCAAATATCCAATCAAACTATTTGTGTCGGATTTTTAAATTTATAAACCAAACCAAACCAATAAAACTCGAGTTTTTCAACCTTGGGTTTTTTCAGATTTTTTCGTGTTTTTTGGGTTTTTCCGGTAAAGTATTCATACAAACATATAATTTATTTGAACTTCAAATATTTCTTTAGTCCTACCAAAATATAACTATCTAAGATGTTTCTTAAAAATATAACACAATATGATATGATTAATGACACTAAAATATCCAACAAAAATAATAATAATGCAACCGCATAAAACAAATATTGCAAATTAACAAGTCATAATGAAAATGATCATAATTTAAAAGTACTAAATCATGCTAAAATTAAGTTTAATAAGTATTAGGTACATGACTAAATATTAAAGGAAATTAAAATTAGATTATGTATTTTAATTGTCTAAATCAATGTAAAACTAAAGAACAAATATTCAATATTATTGTCATTCTTAGTGTTGAATTGATTTCCTTTTTGCATTAGTATTAATTTGATTTTGATTTAAACTTTATTATAATTACCAACATTTGTGGACTATAATCTTTATTCACTCATTCATAATTCTAAGTTTCAAACTTGAAATAATATATTAAAAGATAAAAATTATGAAAAAGTATAAGAAATATTTAAAAATTATATCAAAGTAAATATTTTTATGTATAAAATACAATTTTAAAATTATAAATATAATGTCGGATTGGTTTTTTTTAGTTAAAACCAAACCAACCCAAATATAGTCGGGTTTTTTTTCAAAACCAAACCAAGTCAAACCAAACCACTAGTCGGGGTTTTTTCCGGGTTGACTCGATTTGCGGTTTGGTTCGGTTTTTGGTTCGGTTTTGTACACCCCTAGACACGTGCATTCTATATGACATGATACACATAATACGCTATGTAGGACACAAATATCTATATAGGATGTCACTTCGGACGAATGTGTTTGTTTGTTCGATTTTGTAAAAGTTTAAGTATTTATTCGTCTATACCCAAAGTTAGAGGACATAAATATCAGTCGAGAGCAAGTTAGCAGATATCTTTATGTATTGTATATCTTTAAAAATGATGTCACTTCTATATTTAGTAACTTTTTTACGTCCACTATTCTAGTCTTTTCATTTTTAAATACTTGTCATTTCTGTTTAAAATAAATTATCTCTAATACTTCTCATTTTTAAAAATCAAAGGCATAATTAGCTGTTGGTTTCATCTTTACTTTTAGTTACAAATATGAAAAGATATTAATATCATCCAAAAGATAGAAGAGTAATAAAATAAGATAATTGTACAAAACAAAATATGAAAATAAGAACTTAGACTAATATTTTTAATTGTCATGATTTTCTTTTTTAGAGTCAAAACTATAAGAATTTAGACTAACATTTTACGATATATTTTTTTCATCTTATTGATATGTAATTTTTTTTTGCAATTTATAGTACTTTTCGTATAGTTTTTGAATATCTAAATATTTTGTTTAAACTATTAAATTAATGTAATCTAATTTAATTTTAAAAATTAGTCAAATTAATTTTAAAAAAATATAACATGACAATTAAATGTGGATGGGGGAGTAATGTTTACCGTAAGTAATCAGAAATCACATAAAAGAAACACAAGCTCTACATTAGACAACCAAGATTATTCTAATATAAGTTTATGTGTCCTCAATTATATGATTTGTTGAGTTAAAAGTTAGATAAATCAGAAATTTTTTTAATCTTTTATTTATTCAACATTACTTACTTAAATGAATTGTTAGGACTTTTTTGGTAGTTCGAAATAAATGAATTTTTAAAAGTTCAAGAGAATATTGAGACTTTTTTTCATATTTATCCTTCCTTTTAATAAGGTTTTTAATTACTTTACATTTTCTAGGAGAATAGTTTGAAAATAATCCAAAGGATAATAGCAAAAAGTAAATTTAATTTATAGAAAAATTACATAAATACACATCTTATTTTATCATAATTTCTAAAATTTCTTACAATTTAAAAAATTATAAAATTCCCTCTCGGATACATCCTTATCCCCTCTCGAATACATTCCTCTCATTAAGTAATGTATCATTCGCAATCCTTATGTTATGTATCCACAAGTTTCCTAATGTATCTAAGATCTCTATAAATTTAAGAAATTTTTGTACTTTGGGAAAAAATAGGGATAGGATGTGTCATACCCCCAACAATTCACTTAATATGAACGGAAGGAAATAATCTTTAACAAGAAAATGGGAAAAAAGTAATTAGTTTGTAAATTGACAATTATTACAAAATAAATAAATAAAACCCGCTTCCATTTTACATTTTTTTCTCGCACCCACATTGTACAATCAACTCTTTCTTAGTACACGTTTGGCCATAAATTTCTCAAGTAAAATTTGGTAAAAAAATTGATAAATAGTGTTTGTCCATACAATTTATCATTATTTGGCAAATAACTCAAATTCCCAAATACTAGAAAAAAACTAGTATTTGGGTCAAGTCTCATTATTTGGGAATTTTTTATAATTCAAATTCTACATCAAACTTTTATCTTTTATAAAAACACCTTCTATAGTAGTTGTTTGCGTTGATTTACATAATTTTTATGTGAACATCAAAGTAGTGATGAAATATTTAGTGAATATGAAAGTAATGATATGGTTGTTAAGGCTGGTAAACGGACCGGTTTTTGGCCGGTCCGGTTCGATTCCGGTCCGGTTCCCGTACCAGTAAGCCCGGTACCGGTTGAACCGGTAAGGAACCGGTCCAATAGGTACGGAACCTGCATCAAACGGAACCCGGATTTTTATCCGGTTGATCCCGGTCGGTAAAACCTAGTTCAACAATTTTTTTTTTTTTTTTTTTTTTTAAATGTTAAGAGCCGTTGGGCCCTTTTAGCCGTTGGGCTGGGGCCCAAAACGGCTCCAAACAGCCCCCCCCCTCTCTACCCCTTAACACTATATATATATCCATATTTTTTCATTTAAATCACAAATTCTCAAACTATTTCATTAATATCTTATAAAATCTCTTAATTTTCAATCTCTCATAGATTCATAATTATTATTTTGTGATATTGACTTGGAGTTCGAATTTGGAGATTTATTTGAAGTAAATCGGAAGCTTCAATTGGCATCTCAATTCCGGCTTTGGTTATACGTCTACTTTTACGTAGACGTTCGGTACATTCGTTCCAACTTTAATTTTTTTGGTTATTAATTAAGTTATTTTATTTTTTTTGTTATTTTATCTTTGCTTGTTTTTCATAATATTAATTATTTTAGACTTGAACATGAATTTTGAAAAATATAGTGGTAAAAGACCAATGTCGGGAAAGAAAAAATAATAGGGAGGAGGAAGTAGTTCTAATTCTAAAAATTTGTTACCTCCTAGATTTAGAATTAATACTAATGATTATACTCATGTTGATGAAACTTCTTTTACACGAGACTCACGACCTATTGAATTTAATTCCGAAAATCAAGTAGATCATGAAACTTTAAATAGATGTTTTACTAATTTTGAGGAAGAATTAGATGAGGAAGTAGAAATAAATGAGGAAGATGATGAGACCCCTACCCCTACTAGTCCGGCTACCGAATTACCGGAACAAGATGAAGTTCCCTCTTTACCTACTTTTTCAAAGACCACTGTACGTGTTAAAAGATCTTTAGTATGGAAATTTTTGGTACAAAATGAGGAAAAAACTATTGTTACTTGCACAAAATGTAAATTGATCATGAAACATGTAACTACGGGTACACAAGGGGGGACGGGACGACTAAGAACACATTTGAGAAAGTGTAATAAAGAATTTGCTTGCCTAGATGATATAGAAAGGGCTAACAGAAATGGAATACCCATATCTGAAAATTCTATGGGAGTAGGAGGTTCTAATATGGTTCAAAGTGTATTAAATATGACTAACCCGGCTAGCCGAAGCACACACCGCACATATAGTAAAGAAAAAGATCGTAGAGAATTAGCTAAAATGGTTCTTTGTTTGTGGTTTGCCTTTTCATTTCCTTCACATCCTGATTTTATTCATTATATTCGGGAATTGTATAACCCAGATTATGAAGGTATTCCAAGAAGTACAATTAAAAGTGATCTTTTTAAATATCAAAAAGAATATTGTCATTTTCTTCGTTGTTTATTTGCTTATTATGATGGTAGATTATCTATTACTTCTGATATGGGACGTAGTCCTAATGGTAATGATTATTTTACAATTACTGTCCATTGGATTGACCATGAATGGAACATGCAAAAACGAATATTAGGATATAAATATGTTGAAGAAACTAAAACCGGTGCTTATATATCAACACAAATATGCTCTGTTTTACAATTTTATGGAATATGTGATAAAATTATGAGTGTCACTTTAGATAATGCTTCTAATAATTTAAGAGCAATTGATTATTTAAAATGTAGACTTTGTCCAATTGATAATGATTCTTTTCATATTAAGTGTGCCGCACATGTGTATAATTTAATAGTAAAAGATGGTATTTCTCAATTTGGAATTTCTTGTGAAAAAATTAGACTTGCTTGTAATTGGATTTTTAAAGCTAAAATAAAAGCTAGAATTACAGAATTTACAAATCGTTGTAAAGAATGTGGACTTGAATATAGAAAAGTTCCAAAAAAAGTATGCACTAGATGGAATTCTTTATTTGAAATGCTTCAAGTTGCTTATATTTATCAAGAGCCGGTACAATTAGTTTTTAATGCTCATAATGCGGACCCGAATTTTAGAATTGGCCATGAAGATTGGGAAAATACAAAAGAACTTATTGAATTTTTAAGTGTTTTTTATAAAGCAACAAATGCTGCTTCTGGTCAATATTATCCAACTATTTCTTCTGTTTTAGTAAATATTTGTGCTATTTCATCTGAATTTGCAAAATATAAAGGAAAAGATCGATTTGAAAATTTCCTTGCTTTTATGATTGAAAAATTCAAAAAATATTTTTTCCCTATTCCTCAAATTTATTTGATTGCTACTACTTTCAACCCAAATTACAAATTAAAAGGTGTTGAAAGAATGGTTGAAAAGATTTATGCAAATTTAGAAATTAAATATGATGAAACTCCTAGTGTTGAAGATTGTAAAAGTAGCATATATATAAAAGCTAGAGAGTTATATAATACATATAAATCTATGGAAAAAAATATTCCAATAGTTGAACCTCCATCTTGTAAACTTAGAAGCGATGATACGGATGATTTGATGGATGATTATCTTGAGCTTGAATCATCTACTAATAATGATTTTGATTTATATTTCAATCAGGCACGAGAAAAGATTAGGCATGAAGAAGGACAACTTCAAGCTCCAATATTATTATGGTGGAAAAATCGTGAAAATCAATTTCCGACTCTTGTTAGGATTGTTCGAGATGTGCTAGCGATTCAAGCATCATCGGTCGCTTCGGAGCAAGCCTTTAGTGCGGCGAGATTTATGATTGGAGATCATCGATATTCATTAGCAAAGGATAGTTTGGAAATATCGGTGTTATTTCGAAATTGGGTCAATGCCGAAAGAAGAAATACCGGACTACCACAATTAAATAGCCAAATAGAAGACGAAATAGATGAGATATTTGGTGATAATAGTGATGATGGTATGGAAGCAATGGAAGAAGAACGACAAATACAAGTTCCAAAAAATGTTTCTTTTGAAATGATACAAAAGTTACAAAAAGAATTTAGAAAAAATTTCAATTGTTAGTAGTTAGTACAATAATTAATATTCAATACCTAGATTATGTACTCTTTGTCTCTTTCTAATAGTTGTATTGTACAATTTATTTATTTGAATAAATATACGGCTATTCGCCTTGATTTTCTTTTAAAAATAGTCTCTTATATTTAATTCAAGTCATTTTAGAAATTTAATTTTCAACTATTTTAATATTAGTTTAAACTTTAATATAAAATTAAATTTTAAGGTTTAAACTTTAAATTCAATATAAACTTTACCCTTTAAAGTCAATTTTAAACTTTAAATTCAATATAAACTTTAAAATTTAAAGTTAATTTTAAACTTTAAATTCAATATAAACTTTAAAATTTAAAGTTAATTTTAAACTTTAAATTCAATATAAACTTTAAAATTTTAAGGTTTAAACTTTAAATTCAATATAAACTTTAACCTTTAAAGTCAATTTTAAACTTTAAATTCAATATAAACTTTAAAATTTAAAGTTAATTTTAAACTTTAAATTCAATATAAACTTTAAAATTTAAAGTCAATTTTAAACTTTAAAGTTTAAAGTCAATTTTAAACTTTAAAGTTTAAAGTTTAAACTTAAATTCAATTGAAACTTTAAAGTTTAAAATTTTAAATTGAAGTTTTTTAATAATATAACTTTATTAATTAATAATATAATATTATATAATAATTAAAGTTAATTAAAAAAAATAAAAATTACTGGTACATAAATGATCCGGTAAGAACCGGTTCCGGTCCGGTCCAAACCGGTTCTAATCCGGTAACTAAGGGACCGGACGGAACCATTGGAAATTTCCGGTAAAACCGGTTCTGGTAAGACCCGGTTCCGGTAACAAAATCCGGTTCCGGTACCGGTTCCGGTAAAACCGGTCCTGTTGATCCGGTCCTGTCCGTTTGCCAGCCTTAATGGTTGTTGATGAAAATGATGAACAATCGGCTCAAGGTAACAAAGTCATGTGTTATGTAATACAAACATATGGTTAGTTTTGATAATTTTTAAAACTTATGGGTATAAATCATTTTTTTTTAAAAATGAAATATGTTTTCCGAATATTATGAGCAAACACATGGTGAAATTTCACTCAATTTTTTACCCAAATAATATTTGTCAAAATATTTGAAAATCTATGACAAAATGCTAGCTTATTTTTTACTCCCTTGTTGCTTTCTTTCTTGTGGGCCAGTTTATGACACCATAATATATTAGAGTAACCACACTAGCATAGCTCCAATGGTGGTGCGCTCAAGATAAACGCACCCTTGATATAATACTCTCAAATGAGGTATACCATATTTGTTAAGTCTGATATAATGAGCTCGATCGAAAAATCATCTAGTGAATTTTGATCCTAAGACTTTATTTAGGAGATCCCAAGCTCAATCGCTCCAATCTATATATACAGCGCCAAAACTTAAATAAATGGAGAAAATAGCCTTTATGGATGACCCTTTTCTCAAACGGAAAAGGCATTGATAAACAAAACTTTTAAAGGATGACATAGATGAGCCATTTCTCAAAGTTTGAAGACATATTCGAGCATTTTCCTATTATATTTTCATTCCTCTATTCCCGATTCCGATGCAACTAACTCTTGATATGAATAAACCATCTGTCTTACCCTTGATGCAGCCATCTTCCACTTCATGTATAACACTAACTATAACGAGTACAACCAAATTTTATGTGGATTTCAATCTTCAACTACATCTTCCAGACAAACAATCAAGCACATTGTGATCAGGGGAGGAGCTACAACATACTTAGGGTGTCAAAGCGGATAATATTTGTCGAAAAACTATATCGTATATACTAGTAAAATGATATGTTAAAGGGTTAAATAACATATTTTGGACACCTTTAATACAACACGGTGTTGTAGCCTAGTGGTTTGTGACTTTCAACAGTTTAAGCCTTTTTTTCTTCTTCACATTTTAAAAAGCACAAATCTAATTGTAATTCTTGAACACCCTTCGTGAAATTTTCTGACTCTGCCACTGATTGTGATAAGGTTAATTTCCATGCAACCACATTTTAAATCAAAGCTTAAGCTTATATTTAATTATGTATTCTAATGAATTTTCAACAATTAGTATACTGTTGGAAGAAGCTAAATCTGCAGCCGTTGGTGTCAACGTATAATATCAAGCACAATATGAGGCCGGCGTAATTGATCGATGAGGTACACAAATATCTATACAAATATTTATAATATAAAGTAAATTAGTATAATAAGGAAATTAATTTTATTAATAATAATCAAAATTCTAATATTTATTTATACAAGTTTGGAATGTCACTCATAAAATCAAAGACATCTTTATCCCATAATAATTCATCAAGATCATTGGGAAAGGAATCTGGAATGTCGTATTCTGAAAGTGGTACAGAGTACCAATTGTCACCCATTTGATCAAGATCCTTTGAATTCTTCTTCCTGCTCTCCTTTTTGTAGTCAAGCCAACTAGTTGATGGATTGAATTTTTGACCGTTCTTCACAATTTGTTTTATGCTTGTTTTTTTTCTTGATCTTCTTGAAATTGACGTACAAAAGAATATTGAATGTTCAACAGTAACTTCATCTTTTTTGACCTTCAACACCTTACGTTATTTTCTTTGAATATTTTTTTGATACTTCGCCATGAATAAACTGAATAGAATATTAGAACTTCTCTCTAGCTAATAAATTTTCAATAATATGATTTGTGGTCTATTAGGACCTATATATAAGCAAGGTAACCCTAATATTAGATGGAAAAAGATTTTGATATTTTATTAATTTAGAAACTCAAGTCCTTTTGACATAGGAAAAAAAGAAGAAACGGGAAAACTTTTTTATTTAATACGACAATTCCTATATGATTAGGAAAAAGATTATTAACATTAGGTAAGATTAAAATTGGAAATCATTAGGAAACTAAATGAAAGTTAATTAAGATACCGACTTGGATAACCCTAACTTCTAATGAATGGTTACCTACCTTAAATAAAAAGATGAAGTTGGAAATTCTGTTCTGAATGATTTATACTTTAAAAAAAAAACTATGTGTCTCACTATTAATTTATTTATTTTTAAAAAAATTGAATTTTGGAGATCAATTTTTTTTAGCGTCAGAAACAAAAAAAAAATGCAAACCTACGTATGAGGTTTGTTTCTTTCTTTTACTTCTAAAGATGGAATTTTCTTGCGAAAAATAGTTTAAAATAAAATAATAAAAATCATATTCTTAAACAAATAAGTTTTATAGTCTAGTGCAAACCTCTAGATGTTGCATTTTAATACCAACTTCTCATTTGAAGTCAATTTTTGATCGTTTTTAAGGAAAATTGACCTTGGTAGGTTAATTTTTGAGTTCGATCTTAACTAATTTTTAAAAGTAGTGTTGTCATGACCCAGACCGTCGTGATTAGCATCCACACTAACCCTTCGGTGGGAGAACCATTACTACAACCCAACTAAGCAGCGTTAACCAAGATACTATGCATTTAAAGATACGAAAGCAGGTTTAAATGCAGAAATAATATAGAGTTCTCATAAACTCCAAAGGTTTAAACAAATAACTAACCAAACTAATGCGGAAGAACAACCCCTAGAACCTGAAAGTCATTGTACCAAAACTCTACTAACGACAGGTCTAAGAACAAGGGGTACGACCCCGAGACTAAACAAATATATAGTCTGAGTCCGAAAAGAGTGGACTTAAACAAAAAAGATGCATGGCAGCCTAAAAGAACTGGCTCACCCTTGAATCCGATCACGCTCAATAGTCACCTAGCTGAGGTCTATCAATAGCCGCCTGAAGATGTCTTGTACTCAACAAAGAACAAACAAGTGCAGTATGAGTACACAACCACAGTGTACTTGTAGGATCACGTGGCTATCCCAATAAGTGAAACACATGCAAGTAACCATAACATTATAAAGCAGGCATATACCGAACATATACAATATTAGTCATCTTTTCAGGATCAATGTAGCATTTCACGTTCTCAACAATACACATTGGTTATCATTTTAGAGCAACATACAGTCTTCCAATATCAATCATCATTAGATATGATCAACGTAATCATCACAAGTAGATACACAACACAATTCAATGGTCCTCTCATGAAACACACACCCAAACTGTTAGTATACCGGTTCGTGGTACCTGATCCGATGTTTATGCCGGAATGTGGCAATCGATCCCATATTTATGTCGAAACATGGCAATCGATCCAAGTTAGTGTGTCGAAACGCAACACTTAATCCATTCAACAAGCCACAATCACAATCACAAGTACATTCTCATAATCATACAATCAAGTCATGATTCATGGCATTCAATTATTCAATTATCCTCATTCACGATTAGTGTGATCAATAATGCAACATTCGCATAAATACATGCATTATATATAATGAAGTAAGTACAAACATATATTACACAACATGAAATCACAACCATCACCTACCTCGAAAAAAGCTTGAATCCCCTAAGAAACTTGTTTTTTCCCTTTTCAAATTCGTTCCGCTTGTTCTTGGTCTACAAACAATTAATTTAATACGAAAATAATAAACAATAACTAATTACCCGAATTACCAACAATTCTATCAACCTTAGATCAAACCATTGATCCCCATACCCAGATTAGGGCTTTTTCCACCATAATTTCCAGATTAAAACCCTCTCATCGATAATTACCCGCTATATTACATTCTACAGATCGAAAAATGGATTAGGGGAGTGAAAACCTACCTTTAGCCTCAAGAATGGTGAAAAACGGTCAAGAAAGCACTTGGGGTAGTCTTCTAGCTCTCGAAGTCGAAAAGTGCAGGATAAAATATTTTTGGGGTTTTATTTTCGGCATAAGTCGCGTCTGTCCCGCTACAGCGGAACCTATCCCGCTACAGCGGAACCTATCCCGCTACAGCGGCATGCACGGAGACAGAATGTTGGAATTTGAATTCCAAGCCCCTATTTCACAACACACCTTCATCCCATGACACTCAAAGCATACTCGTTCACACTAAGATCAGTTTCGGGAGTTCTACTCGCCCGAATTCAATTCTGTAAAGTCGTACGGGTTCCTTAACGTCTTTTCTATCTACTCATGTGATCAAAATCATAATTAGATCACCCAATTGTTACCATATTTCTCTAGACTCGCCTGACTCTGATTTCGTCCAAATCTGGACTAGGCTAGGAAATTCCAAGTTACTACTCAAAAGTTTTCTGGCCCCAATTCTTTCCCCATTGACTTTTTCCTAACGACGGAATCAGGTCGTTACAAGTGCATATTATTGTAGATTATTGAAAAAGATAATAATTAGCTTGGGAATGTCGTGAAGTAATAACTCAAACACTTTCAATTGGTATCGTTAATGAAAAATGATCAACAATGGAGAAATATTACTTAGCATATTATTTATATTAAATTAATAAAGTTAATCATAGAAATTTAACATTAAAGTAAAAAGATATACTACTTCATTAACCGACATATAGTAAGATGAGTATGTAAAAAGACTCACAAAAATACAGGTAAAAATTATTTTCTCCATCGAATATAATTAGGATTTATATTTTTTTTTACGATTTTGAATTGTTGAGGTTTATGTTCTTTTTCATAAAAGTAATTTTAAGAAAAAGTTGGGAAGAGAAAAACAATTGAAAATGGGTTAAGAATTTTATTTCATGTAGGCATATATTATGTTAATATAAATCTAAGTTATTGGTATAAAAATGGATAAACACCAAACCTAATAAGTTTTTGAATATGCGTTTACTATTTGATACCATCAATATATATATATATATATATTCTGATGGTATCAAAGAGGAATAAGTAGTACTTTAGTGAAAACACTATTCAGTTACTCTTTGACACCATTAGAATATATGTATACTCTGATGGCTTCAAGGAGGAAGATACAATATTTCAGTGAAAAGATTGCTCAATTACTGCTTGATGCTATCAAACTATCAATAGTGGTTCAGTGAATAAAACAAAGGGGACAGTCAGGTAAATAGTTTGGATTGTGGATTCAATAAATATATTGAATTGAGTTTGATTTTTTCCTAATGAATCCAATTTGTGTTGTTTCCATTATATATATATATATATGGCAATAGGGTGGGCGGATGCGGGACGGGACATATTTAAGGTCGTGTAGAGCAGGTTGAAGTGAGTTTTTTTAAATCTAATGTGGGGCGGGGCGAGTTGCGGGTATATGTGATTTTATGAGTAATTTCCCTAGATAGTCACCCATGTTTGGGAAATTACCTAGGAATATCACTTATGTTTGTTTTAGGACTACAATATCACTCAACTTTACCTATTTTTCTCAAAATATATTGGATACAAAAAATACATTATCTCTCTCCTACTAGGATGCGATGTCACATTATTCCTTTTTATTATTATTAACAATTTTTTTTTAAATTTAGACAACCCATATATTATACCCAGTTAAAAAAAAATTACATAAGGAACTGTAATATGAGCTCCTCCGATTCTTCAAGAAAATATGTGGCTTCTTCCTGTTCTTCAAGGAATAAATTAACGAATTTGCATAAGGAACTGTCTCCTAAGCCGTTGTATACCTTTGATGTCGATCAAAGAAATCGCCACGAGGTAAAATTCAAGTTTTCTTCTGATTCTTTTATTTTTGAAGTGTAAATTGTGAAATAATTTGAATACTTAGCATGATATTGGAGTAATTTTCTTAAAATTTAGGGGTTTATTGCTTGCTTGTTTTTGAATCGAATATTTCTATTGTTTGAATATGCCTAAGCTTTGAACAAATGTTTATAGTTTGGGTAAAAATCTTTTTTTTTATCATGAACAAGAAACCTTTGATTTTTTACCGTGAACAAGCAACAAATGTTTATAGTTTGTGTAAAAATCAATGTCATAATATCTAGTTTATCTCTAAATATCCAACTAAATTTATTGTTTCTTCATCAGCTTCAAGCAACTAGTTTATTTTTTTCCTCGACAGCAAGACTAAATTTTTGTATGGATATAATGGCAAATACTCGTAAATGAAACATAGGATAAAGATTTTCGCTATAAAATTGAAGTAACTAGATTTTCATAGAGAATGAATTAATGTTCTCTTATAGATACATTAAACAAGCTGTCATTTAAAGAGTTAAAAAATATTATTAATAAATTTAAAAAATGTGACATGACATCCTAGTAGGAGAGAGATAATGTATTTTTTGTATCCAATATATTTTGAGGAAAATAGGCAAAGTTGGGTGATATTGTAGTCCTAAAACAAACACAAGTGATATTCCTAGATAATTTCCCAAACATGGGTGACTATCTAGGGAAATTACTCGTGATTTTATGTGTGTTTAAACTTAATTTTAATTTTTCACATGTTATAAGAGTAATAGATCATTATTTATTAAGATAATTTCTTTAAAGCTACTAAAATATTCAAGATAGTAAATGAATATAATTCAATAAAAAATAATACAACTACTTACATGTTTCCCAATTGACCTCTAAAAAAAAATTTAAGCCATAATCTATTAGAATAATACAACTTGATGAAAAAATGATTTTATTTTTAGTATCAAACTCAACTAGATAAAGAAAATATTAAAACATTATGCAGGACGGATTCATACGAGACAGGGTGGGGCAAGTTGAAAATGAAAAAAACTGATATGTGGGGAGGGCGGGGCAAATTAAAAATTTTACTAGTTAAGCTCAACCCGCCCGGCACCGCCCCATTGTCATCCCTAGTGTGCCAAGAATGTTGGGCTTGACCTCACCTTATTAATCGGTTAGTTACTTATTGGAATACATTTGAGACTAAAAAGGGGAGAAACTTACATAAATTTGATTAGTTTATGAGCGAATTACTTAGATACACTATATATTGTAATATTATGTATTATACCAGATTTTGGTGCATCAAGATACGTTCAAATACATCTAGATACATGTATCTCAAGATAAATGAGGTCAAAATTAGGTGTAATTTATTCTAGATACACTGTTTTCAAATGAATTCACATGTATCTTAATATATAATAAACCTTGCTCGCCTCTCTCACTTCCCTCCCATCTCGCTCGCCACTTTCCTGTTAATCTAGCACCCAGATATATGTGAATCACACTAGATACATACAAATACATGCATCTAGTGTTTATCTAGTGTGATTCACATGTATCTAGGATACATAACAAATCTCGCTTGCCTCCCTCCCCATCTCGCTTGTCTCTGATAGCAAAAATATATGTATCAATGTGTATCTTCCTCAATATATAAAAGGCAACTCTAAATTAGTGATAGAATACACAATATTTTGAAAGTATAGGTAATAATAGTATATATGGTAATAAAGTATGTCTACTTATGTAGTTTAAAGGGAGAAGTTCGTAAATAGCATTATTTGAATAGAATTGCAGAAAATAATGGGATTTTGTTTAGTTAAGAAACATAGCAACATTTTGATTTCAAAAGAAAAATGCATTGTATTTGTGTATAAAATTTATAAGTATATTCGTGTATAAACAATATCTCTATACCAATATATTATATTTATACGTATAATAATAGTGAAATAATAAAATACGATGCAATAATATGATTAGGGGTCGTTTGATAGAGTGTATTAGGAAAAATAATGCATGCATTAGCCTTGTGTATTACCTTGTTCGGTACTCTTTTCTAATCTATGTATAACTAATGCTTGCATTAGTTTTATACTCTATTGTGTGTTAAGGTGTGTATTGCTAATACCATGGATTTCTAAGTATTAGCAATGCATTGATTTTAATGCATGCATTAGCATGATTAAAGACCCTATTGCCCCTCAAAACCTCTTTTTATATATTTTGTAAATAATTTTTTTATTCAATGCATGCTATTTTTAATGCATCAAACCAAACAATACATAAAAATAATTTATGTATAATTAATACAAGCATAACTAATATATGCATTGCTAATGTAAGCATTACAAATACACTTTATTTAACATTATTCTTATACACTCTACCAAGTGATCTTGAAATTCACATAATTATTTCAAAAATAAAAACTTGGTCGAACTAGTTTTTTTAATAAGGAAAAATCACCCCACACATCTATTTAAGGAGTAATATTATAGGTTTTAGATCTACTTTTAAAATATTACTACTTATAACATTTTAATTGCAAGTTATAACAAATTATTTTTTATTTATAATTCAATTAATTCCACTTTATTAAATAATTAGTTTTTTATAATTATATTTTAATTAATAGTTGAGATAAATAAAATTAATAAGAGAGAATCAATGGTAATTATCTATTACACCTTTTTAGGGATATTTTACCTTTCACACATAATATTACACCTTTTTAGGGATTCTTTTACTGTTCGCAAATCAACCACCCACCTCCACTAGAACATTTCTTTCTGACTCACACACCAAATCAGTACCCCCACCCCCACGTTTAACCTTTACTCAAATGGTAGATCTTTCTCTCTCACCATCATCATTCTTTTTCTTTTTCTTTGTACATCCAAAAGAAGAAACAGTAAATCTTTCTCTCTCATCATCTTCATTTTTCTTCTTTGTACACTCAAAAGAAGGACAAATCTTCTAAACAATACAAAGAATCAAGAGTTTAGATTGACAAAAAAAATGTCGAAGAATCAAAAACATCAAGGTACACTTAGAAAAAGTCCAGATTCGTTAGAATGGGTTTCTAATGTTGAAATTGAGGCTTCATCTTTTAACATCTGACTCAAACACCGCCGACCAATCGAAATGTGAATCCGACGATCAAGAGTGTTACCACTCCCAAGAAGAAACAAACCCCAGTAAAATTGTATATGATCAGATTTTTTATATTTTTGACATGAAATTGATATACTATGTAGTTGGTGTGATTTTTTTTGTATTAATATGTTTGTGCATTGGCATGAAGTTTGTATAAATCTGGTATGACTTTTTCACAATTGTATTTAAATTGTTTTCCAATTGAAGTTGGTGAAATGGAGATAAAAATTTATATGTATTTCTATCTTTTTGTGATTTGTTCATAATAATTAATTCATTTTCTTTCTCAAAATTATTTTTTTCTTCAATATTGTTTCAGTGATTGTGGTATGTACACATGTCTATTTGTTGAACATATTAGCAATGGAGTTTTTGATATGGGTCCCATTAATATCGATGCAAAGTACCATCGTCAAAGGTACGCCAAAATCCTATGGCAGTATGGAAGAAGCACGAATGTTGATGGCACAATTAGTGAGAGTGATGTTGACACCCAATTTTGACCCTCCCCGATAAGAATTAGTTTTCGAGCTTCTTTAATTTCAAATGATTCGAAATAATTAATTTTATAAAAAAAAAAAAAATCAAAATATGTTTCAAGATATTTTAAGAATCTTATTCACTTTTATAATATTTTAAATAATGAATATGTCTTATATTGTTACGTATGTAACTAATATATTTTACAAATATTTGAAAACTATCTTGAAAACTATTCATTTATTTTTAAACGTTAAACTTTACTAATTTAATTTGGTTTGAATTATAGGTATGTTGTTGAATTAGTTATTTCTTATTAAGTTAATTATTTTATTTTGTTAAAATTAAGAAGCTCATTAATTAATTTATATTAATCGTCTTATTCAAGTCCTAGCCTAATTCGTCGAATTATCTCAATTAGGCTAGATTTCGAATTCAATTTGGCTAGACTGTTAATTCATTTGCCTAGCCCTTCTTATTTCAATTTTAACCATTATTTCCTCACCTAAACCTATTTGAGACCAATTTTGGGCCTATTTGACAAATTTTCCAGCAGTCTAGACTAAATCCAGCAGCCCAACTCCCTTTTATTTTTTCCAGCATACAGCCGACCCACCAAAACGGCCCCCGACCCGGCCCATTCCAGCAGCTGAACAGAGACCCATCAACGTTTAATTTCCAGAACATTGCAGCAACAATCATACAACAGCAACGTAGCTCATAGCAGCAGCAACACACGCAAGATCAAGACGACCCATATGCGATTTCTTCTCTTTCACGCGTTAAATTAGACGAAAAGCTGCCACTGTCTTCATCAACAGTGCAGCAGGAGCGAACATGCAATTACGTCCTGCAGCAGCCGCGAAAGATCACCCTTGACTCCCGTGGATGAGCGCCACGTCTAGCACAATGGCGGTGGGTTTGATCTAAGCTGTCCACGCTAATCCTTTCATCCGAATTTCGGGGGATTTGGGATGAAATCTCGCGCAAACCCAGCTGCTCCCTGTTTTGGATTTTGAATTTTGAAATCGGAGGAAATTCTTTTTTTTACCTTTGTTCCTATCCGTTTTTCACCCTAATTCCCCCCTATAAATACATCTCTTCTCTTCCATTGTAAGGGGGTTGGAATTTTTTTTAATTAAGGCAGCAAAATTAGTTAAAATATCAACTAAATACACCTCAAGGAAAAACAGAGGAGATAATCATTTTCTTTTAGTGTTTGGGTTTGATATGCTTGTCTAGATTTCTTGGCTATTGTTTGTGCTTGAGCTTTCCGTGGTGAAGTCGTCTGCTAGCTTGCCTTGTCTCCATTTCACTGCCCGAAAAGGGTAATCTCGCCCCTTCTTGCATTCTGTTTCTATGTAGTATGTGTTATGTGTTTGATATTTAGCGGAGTCCAGTTATTAGGATTAGTTGGTTTCTCCGTTTTAGTCTTTTGCTTTCAGTTTCGTTTCTCCTGTGAGTTCTTGGGACTGTGAGCATGAAGTAAATATCAGTGAAGTTCTTTTGCGGTTCATTTAGTTTCAACTTTGAATGTATTAAGCTATATAGCCATGTCTCTTCATTGTTTACCCGATGTTTTGGTTTTCTTCTCTGATGTCTGATTCATCATTATAGATTACCACCATTGCTAGTCTAATCCCGTAGTATTTATCCATGCTCTTGCTCAACTCAAATATTGTTCATGTCAGTTTTGCGTCTTCAACTCGTGATATCATGTTTGCAATTCACCTTAGTCTTATTTTAACTTGGATCATTTGCTCATAGTTAATCTATTCCTAATTATGTATCTTGTCTTTCATATTGGAAATGTTTTGCTTTTGAAAATGTGGCCGAGAATCTGATTGTTCGTTTGCTTTCTAAGTGTAGTTTGGTCCATTTTGGTGTTACTCATTAATCAAATCTGAAAATTTTATTCCATGTTATAGTTGATCATTTGTTAGTCAATATTTTGAATTGTCTACATTTTTGTCTGAATCTTATTTATTGTTTGCTGAAGCATGAAGAAATTGTTACTATTTTCCTTATATGACTTAGTTTGAGAATAAATTGTTAGTTCTCTTTTCCCCTTTAATACATATCATATGATCTTTGACGATGTTATTGACTTTAATGGCTTGATTTCCTAGTCTAGTTTCCCATGTTCTTTATTTTTAGGAGCAGCTCTTAATAATTTCATATTCCATAATTTAATCTGCTTAGTGGATTATTTTTATCCATTTTTGAACACGTGTGGTTGATCCTAGGAAGTTTGGTTATTTTTTAGCATTTGGAAAATGTTATCTTGTTAAATGGGTTGATTTTAAACTAAGTGCATTTGTTTTACATTTTCTTGTTAACTTAAGCATATTTGGTTGTGTTATGTCTTTCTTAGTTAGCATAGTTTGATGTTTCGATGTAGCCGAATCAATCATGCTTGATTTGCTAAGTTTCAGCTTCTTTCATTTGTTCATCGCATAGCTAGTATATAATCTTCAAATAAGCTCAAAGATTTAGAAGTGTTCAATGTATTTTGGAATAATACCTGTGCTGTGATTGATTTCCCTAGATGATAATGCAGTGTGGTTGGAAATTAATAATGCTTACATGTGGTCTCTTCTAATTCTTGGTGTGTAAGGTTAACTGCAATTGAATGTGCAAAGAAAATGCCAAAGTTTCCTTTAGTTTAAAAATATTACGTCAATTAATCTTCTTATTCCATTTGCTAATTTATATTTATTTGTTCATTTTGTGTTTGTCCGAGTGAGTCCTATGTACTCATGTCTACACCTCGCATTTCAAATGGGTCGTGGAGGCCTAAAACCCCCTCTTATCGAGTCAACCTCATCATTGGAAGCATATGAAATTCGGGGAAATCTATGTTATGAAAGAAGCTGAAACAGGTCTCGAAAAGTAGAAAAATGGGTTGTATACAATATGTATACAGCTATATACACTTATATACAGGTAAAAACGCAAACAAACAGGGCGGAGGCAAGACACAAGTGTTTGGAAGCAAGAAATACATTAAAAGGGCTGATATACACGCTCATATACACTGATATACATCTACCGTCTACCAAAAACGGGATTGGGTTAAAACCTAAAAAATCCAGCGAAATTGGCCCAAAGGAGGCCCAAATTCAATTTCTCTCTTACTCATTAATTATTTAATTGTGATTATTTATTGTTTGTTGTTTAACTCTAACTTTATAATTATTAATTAACTTAATTAGATTCCCCAAAAGATGAGTTATTTTTTGTTATGTTGGTTTACTTTAATATTTTTTTTTTTTTATTTTTATTTTTTTATTTTTTTTTTATTTTACTAATAAGATCTTATATCATTAATTGAATTAAAACTCTTTGTTCTTAAAAAGAAGCGTTATTTAATATTTTTTAACACACTTTTAGTTCGTTAAAAATTATTTCAAGTTAAGGTTTCTCCCAAATAAACTTTAAAAAGCCTTTTTCAATTAATTAAAATAAAATACTTAGTCATTTTCTTAAAAAAGGGTTAGTCAATTAATCCAAAATGATGTTCATGCGTTAATTTATTAAATTGGTTTAAATTGTTATTTCAAAACGAATTAAATAAATTCTAATTAATCTAGTTTTATTAATATTCTAATCACTTGTATTTCGAGTCAAATGTTTCATTTTTAGGTCCCTTTCTCTAAAAAAAATGTGTCATTTATTTAATTATTTTCTTAAAGTTAATAAAATATTATAAGTTATTCTTCTTATGTTAAATCACCTTTTCTAAAAAATTAGTCAAAATTATATTTTAGTCAAGTCGCAAGTCAACTGCATGTTAGCGGACACTTCGAATGCTTAAACCCTTGTCGAAGTGTAAATTGAACCCTGAACCTTATTTGGTATTTTCAAATGATTTTTTTTCTGTTTAAATCTTTGAAAATTATAAGTTTTCTTAATTTCTTTAAAAAAATTAAATGACAACTCTTTCTAAATATTTTTCTCAAATTGTTTTATATTTAGAACATTTCAAAGAGTGATTTTTCTAAGGTTAGTTAAATTACGACACAACAAGTGAAGCAACTGAAACTGTTGCTAGCAAATTTGATGAATCCAACATAGCAAAAGAACATGCTCCGGATACTACCACTTATTCTACACCAAGACCATGAAAAATAAATTTGAGATAGTTGATTGTAGCTTAGTCTTTTTTTAATTATTACATGTTTTTTAATTTTTAGATGATGTATATTTGTTTTTGCTAAGTTTTTTACAACAATAGATAATATGCACTATTTTACATTATCAAATTTATTCTTCCCAGATTTATATCAGTTGAATACCAACTTCATACATTTTTATTTTTAGCTTTTGTCTTAAATTTTCAAGTTAGGTACTAAATGTATACAAATTGGATATCAGCATTAACCAGATTTATATTGGATTTTTAGTTTTGAAAAACACATCATAAACATAGTAAAAATTAAAATATTTTGAGATTCCTTTTATAGGACAACTGTATACATAGTTACACTTAAGTTTTCAAGATGGATATTAATTGGATACAATATTAACTAGTTTTAGGTTGGCTAATTTGGTTGAAATCTCAATTACATCTTAGTTTTTCTATTTTTCCAATTGGATACCAAATAGATACCAATTGGATAGAACAATAACTAGTTTTAGGTTAGCTAATTTAGTTGAAATCTCAATTACTTTTTGTTTTTTTTTTTTCTATTTTCCAATGGGATATCAATTGGATACCAAATGAATAGTAATTAGAAATTACATTAACTAGTCTTAGGTTGGCTAATTCGATTGAAATCTTAATTAACTTTTTTTTTAAAATTTTCCAGTGGGATATCCGTTTGATATCAAGTGTATATCAATTGGATACTGTTGACACCCAATTTTGGACATCCACAATATAGATTAATCATCGAGCTTCTTCAATTTTAAACAATTTAAAATAATTAGTTTATAATATATATATATATATATATATATATATATATATATATATATATATATAGTTTGCAAGTTATTTTAAATAGTTTTGTCGCTTTTTATAATTTTTAGATGAGATACATGTTTTACATAATTATGTATATAATTAGTATATTTTGTGATTATTCGAAAATCGTCTAAAAAAAAAAAGATTTTATATTTTGAATATTAGGGATGGTTATAATTTTGAATTAATGAGTTTTATGAAATTCAAAATACTTTCAAGTTATTTTTAAAGTAACTTTATCATTTTTAATATTAAACATGTATATTTTAGCAATCACGTTATTTTATAAATATTGGAAAAGTCATCACAAAAGATTTTACACTTAGTTAAATATTTTATTAATTTTCTTTAAGTTATAGTTATAATTTTGAGTTAATTAGTTTTGTAATTGAAGTAGTTAGTTCATATTTAAAGTTAAGTTATTTTTTTTTAATTTCGTCAAAATTAAGAAGCTCGTTAATTAATTTATATCAATTCATCTTATTTAGTTTTAGTCAAATTCCCTAGATTAAACTCAAATTGGCTAACTTCTTAATTCACATTGGCCATAATTATAATTCTTGTGGCCATTTTTTGCATGACCAAGTATTGGGCCATTTTTTTTTTCTTCACTCAATTAGTTCCATCAGCCCAATGATCAGCTCCTCCTAAAATAACCCAGGCCCAACACTCTTATAACAAAACTGCCAGCCCATATAATAATACAGCAGCAATACACCAAGCAACCCAGCAATACCAGACCCCTGTACCAGTCTTGTTCTTCTTCATACGCTAAGAAACAGAGCGCCCATCCCTCTGCATACAATCCCAGAAAATCCGGCGAGAAATCCGCGAAATCGCCTATAGACCCTGCAGTCATCCCATCCCCCTTTCAGAAATTTCCCATCCTGTCCACTGTTGCCTTGAAAAAAAAAAATGGGAAAGGGAGTCAAATTTCAAATTCAAAAATCCACCCGTTTTTCCCTTCAAAAAATCATGCCCTGTTCTTCATCTATTTAAGAAGGTTTTCTCTATGTGTTGAAGGGGGGGCAAGAAGAAGAAAAAATAATAGTCGCATACGAAAAATAGCTTACCAAGGGGTCACTTAGTTTCGGTTTTATTCGCTCGAGTCTAAACTAGTGCGGTAGGAGGATCGTGGAAATCGCTCCCGGCTTGTTGTCTCGGTTTTCTGCTCCCTAAAAGGTAAAAAACTCATATCCCTTTTGTTCACTTTGAATTCGGTGTGTAGAAGTGATGTAGTATTCCGAAGATACCCGTATTTGATTTGTTTGAGTCTTAGCAATATCTTTTTTCCTCTGAAATTAGTGATGCGTATTTCATTTCCGAGATGAGCTAATGTCATTCAAGTATGTGGGGCGTCTTCTCGGACTCGTGATTGTGATGTTTGCTTCAAGTTTTAGTCTATTTATTTCTTAAAGCTCCATGTTACTGCCTTATTCTCATTGTTGAAATAAATGTTTGCTGTCCTGTTATATGTTTGGAGGGTGTCAAACGAATTATGTTGTTGCATCTTTAACTTCTTGTGGATACATGGTTTCTATTCTTTTAAGCATGTTCAAAATCTGTCCATATTCAGTTTTTAAAAAAAATTCACATCATGTATCCATTATATATATCTTGCATTTGGCAGATTCCTAAAGGATAATTTGGAATAGAATTAGCCCATGGCCATCTCTGGTTCATACCCATTTGTAGCACATTATTTTATATTTTCAAAGTGTTGGTGTTCATGGGATGCTCGTTTGGGCTCGTTTGAATGTGCCGAATAGTGATTGTTAATGTTTTGTTCCATATGTCTCTTATATATGAGTTGCTACGATTTTCACACTTAGAACAAACATGCCATTTTTACTTTATTTTTCTATTCCTTGGTTAGATTTGCTAGTGTTAATTCGCTTCCTTATCCATGCTTAAGGGTCATACATTTTTTTTGCATAAAATGTTTATGGTTTCTGTTGAAATTCAATCTTTCCTTGCTTTGGTGTGATGCCTTAGATTTGCGGTTGATATTTGGTATTATTTGCCATGGCTAGATCCTGGATAATAGTCATCTTATTCAGATATCTAAAGTAGTGTTTTAGCCTTTTTAAAATCAAATACGCATTGGTTTTCCCTTCATTCAATTTATAGGTGCTTTACTTTTCTTAAATCCGTGTCTTGATGTTTACCACTTTCGCTCCGAACAGTGCTGCCCCCCATTCACGTTTTTTTTTTTTTACAACATAGTTAGTTCACTGCACATTTGTATCATTTTCTTCAATTTGGCTAAAAGGAACAAATTATTGCCTTGGTATGTGCATTAAATAGTGTGCTACCCATTTTATTAAAATGGTCAGTAGTTTTGTTAATCCTTCTCATGTTTAATTCGGTTGAAAATTATGTTCAAGTCCATATTTCTTTAGCCATATGTTGCTTACTTTGCTTTTTTTTTTTTTTTTGTTGAATGTGAATTCCTTCCAAGTCCGTGATGGACTTCTCTTCCTAGCATCCTCGAGTTGAGCCACAAAAGCTCAATTTTATATTTTATTTTTCATAGTCCGAGTCACCCGGGCAAAGAAAACTGAAGCACAAGGATGGAAAACAAAAAACGCAGATATTTAGAATCGAACAATGAGTCGTATACATGTTGTATACACTGATATACAGGTCCAAAACGAGAAAATATAGGGTTAAGGCGAGATACAGGGGTTCGGAAGCAAGAGATACACAAAAAAGGTTGATATACATGCCGATATACACTGATATACATCAGCTGTATACCAAGAACGGGATTGGTTGAAAGGCCAAAGTTCCAACGAAATTGGCCCAAAAAGAGGCCCAAATTCATTTCTCCCTCACTCTTTAATTATTTAATTGTGATTATTTCTTATTTGTTGTCTAACTCTAACTTTATAATTTTTTAACTTAATTAGATTCCCCAAAAGATAAGTTATTTTCTTTGTGTTGGTTAACTTTTAATATTTATTTTATTTTATTGATCTAATATGTTGATCAAATTATACTTTCTAATTAAGTTAAACCTTTTGTTCTTGAGAGATATGTTTTGACGTCTCTTCACTTAATCATATTATACTCATTTTAAAATTGTTTTTTTTTAAGTTAAAGTATTTTCTCAAACAAACTTTAAAAATGTTAGTCAAAACCTTTTCAATTAATTAAATAAATGTGTGTATATATATATATATATACTTAGTCGTTTTCTCAAAAAGGTTAGTCAATTAATATAAAATGATTTTCATGCTTTAGTTTATTAAATTGGTTTAAATCATTATTTCAAAATGAATTAAATAAATTCTAATTAATCTATTAATATTCTAATCACTTGTATTTCGGTCAAATGTTTTATGTTTGGGTCCCTTTCTCTAAAAAATAAAAACAATATAAAATGTGTCATTTATTTAATTATTTTCTTAAAATTAATCAAATATTGTAAGTTATTCTTCTTATGTTAAATCACCTTTTTTCTAAAAATTAGTCAAAAAATATATTTTAAGTCAAGTCGCAGGTCATCCGCATGTTAGCGGACACTTCGAATGCTTAAACCCTTCTCGAAGTGTAAATTGAACCCCGAACCCTCTTTGGTATTTTCAAATGATTTTTTCTGTTTAAATCTTTGAAAATTATAAGTTTTCTTAATTTCTTTAAAAAATTAAGTGGAGACTCTTTCTAAGTATTTCTCAAATTGTTTTATACTTAGAACATTTCAAAAAGTGATTTTTCTGAATACAGTAAAATTACGACACAACAGATACAACATTAACTAGTTTTAGGTTGACTAATTCGGTTGAAATATCAATTACATATTTTTTCAATCAGTGGGACTTTAGTTGGATACCATTTACATATCTAAATTTGACTTTATTTTTTCAGTCGATACCAATTGTATATCAGCATGATCGAATTTTTCACTATACATTTAAAAAACACTGAATACACAAAGAATTAAGTAGTACACATAATAAATGTTTTGAAATTATAATTCATTAACTTAAAAGGCAAAATAAATCAAAACAAGAGTTTGTCACAATTAAACAACCAAATCAAAATAAAAATAAATTATGACTTTTTCCAGCAGGGTAATTTGAATATGTCTTGACGTTGTGTCCCTCCCGACGACATATACTACACTTAATTTTAGACCCCTTGAATTTCACATCAGCTAGCCCTTCCGGCATTCAAGTTGTTATCTCCTTACAAACATGATAGAAAAGTGCAAATGCATACGTTATATGAGTATACAAATTTCATACCATTTTTATGCATACTTCCTATAACTATTCCATGCCAAAAGTCAACACTGATTCATGCCAAAAAGTATATCAAAATAATATCATTTCTAACTAGTAATTGTCTTTATTAAATAAGCAGTACACCAAATTCATTCCATTATTATGCACAATTTCATACCAATATAATGCCAAAAATAAAAATTGAATCATACCAGATTTGTACCAAAACATTATCAATTCCATTCAAGTCTGATATAACTAGTATACGAATTTCATACAAATTTTATGTCAATTTTTAAACTAGAGTCATACCAAAAACGATAAATGATTCATGCAAAGAATGAACAAATTTAATGTTCATACCAAAAACTAATAGTATAAATTTTAAAAAAACGCCACAATTAAATGTATTATACAAAATCTATATCTAATCAACATACATAAAAAAAAATGATATCAATATTTTTTTACCAGAAACCTTAAATTAAAAAAATAAATCATATCAATATTTATTCTTGTTTCAAAAATTTATTATGTAATCTTAACAAAAGAATGTTCATACAAAAAACGTCACAATTTAAATCGATTATACACAAACAAAGTCAAAAAAATTCCTTTACAGTTTCATCGTTCTTATTTTTTTTCATTTGGATAACATAACAATACAAATAATAAATCGCAAAGAATGCTAACATGAAGGATCTCATCTACCACCATGTTTTATTAATATTGATAAGAAGAGAAAATCTGATTTTTGCATTACTTTTAACTGATTGAGTAAAAAAGGAAAACACATTGACTAGAAAAAAAATCTAGGGAGAGAGAAACGTTTGAAAAAAAAAATTGAGTAAAAAAAGGAAACAAATTTTCCTATTTTGTTTTAAATCTCCTAAATTTATGACATTATTAATTATCCTTAATGTATTCAAATTAATGACTATAAATTAATTATCCATTTTTTTCTTTTTATAAATTTAAAAAAAAATGTTTTTTACTATTATTTAAAAAAATAAAATTTAATAAAATGTTACAACCTAAATTTTTTTATTGTTACAACTTGAAAGTTTTATTATACTGTCATAACTTGAAAATATTAGTCTTATATATGTCATTTATAAATTTTTTACTTTTAATAAATACATGACAAATCCATCTCATTATACATCATGCATATCTCAAACGTTAAAGATTAATCCTTAAAATTTTGACACTTCATTCTTAAATAGAAGAATTAAAACTTCACTCTAACAAATATGTAATAATATGATTAGTGGTCTTGAAATCTTTTTTATGAATATAATAATCTTTATATTAGACGGAGAAAGATTTTTAATGTTTCATTAATTTAGAAGTCGATATTCTTTTGGCATAGTAAATAAAAGGACGTGGTAGATTTTTTTTAAAGGGTGATACTCGTTTTCACCCCAATTTTTTATTTTTATTTTAAAACTTTTGATTACCTCAACTCTGAAAATAATCAAACTTTTCTTTTATCTTATTTAAAATTTTTAAATGCTTAATATATCCTTTCATTATCAACTTTTTTTACTTCTTTAAAAATCAAGATTCTTTTATTTTTTTTGAATTCATGTTACAAATTTTTCATAAAAGGATAAACATTTTCTTTTGGATGAAAAAGGTGAGAAACACTAATTAAGTATATAAGGTAATGATATTTTATAATGAAGTAAATTAGTATAACAAGAAAATTAATTTTATTAATTGTTTAGTAATCAAAATTCTAATATTTATTTATTTATACAAGTCTGGAATATCATTAGAAAAATTAAAGACATTTTTATCCCATAATAATTCATCAAGATCATTAGGAATGTCATCTGGAATATCGTATTCTGAAAGTGGTATAGAATACCAATTGTCACCCATTTGGTCAAGATCACTCTTTTTCCTGCTTTCCTTTTTGTAGCCAAGCCAACTAGTTGATGGATTAAATTTTTGACCGTTCTTCACAATATTTTTTATGCTTACTTTTGTCCTTGATCTTCTTGGAATTGATGTACACAAGAATATTGAATGCCCAACAATAGCTTCGTCATTTTTAACCTTCAATATCTTACGTTCTTTTCTTTGAGATTCTTTTTTATACTTCGTCATGAATAAACTGAATAGAATAGTAAAACTTCTCTCTAGCTAATAAATTTTTAATAATACGATTAGTGTCTATTTGGACCCTTTTTTTATAAACATAATAATCCTAATATTTGATGGAGAGAGATTTTGATATATCATTAATTTAGAAACCTAAATCTATTTTTACATAGGAAAGGAAAAAGTGGGACTTTTTTTTTATTATTATTAATTACGATAATCCTTATAAGATTTGGAAAAAAAATAATAGTAATATTAGGTAACATATTAAAATTAGAAACTGGACGGTTATAGGGAGTGAGGTGGCGAATTCTCCTTCAGCCTCCATTTTCGACGTTTGCGCCGGCGCCGGCGGCATCTCAGCCACTCCTTCCGGCGAAAATCCTTGATTCATCTATAGCTTTTAACACTGAAATTATTACTCATTTGGAGTGTCAATTGGTTTTTTTTTTTGCACAAATATGAGATTTTCGATGATTCCCAATATCGGTTGGTTTGGTTCAGTTTTTAGTTTTTATCGATTTTCGAATGCAGTAAATTAATAAGATAATAATTTCTTTTTATGTGTTCTTTTTATGTATTCCTTAAGAAATATTAGTTAGGAGTTTTTTTTAAAAAAAATTATTATTATTATTTACCCTTATTTATGTCTTAAGATATAATTTCTATTTATTAGATATTTATTCTACTAAGGTGTTTGAAATAATAAAAAATATTATATTAAGGATAAAATTATTTTTTAAAATTAATTATGTCTTGAACTTCCAAAATGATATATAATTTCAAGCACCTATATTTTAAAAAATTACGATAAATAATTTGAGACAGAGGACGTATAGTGTAATAGCATGTGAGGTGAACATTTCAAGGTTAACACCATTGCTTAGGGAGGAAGTAAGCGTGAGATTTAACTTAAATAGAGTACTTTTGAGTTCTTGCAATAATTTAAAAAAAGATGGGAAGTCACTATAATTAATTGAAAAGACAGATGTTTAAAAAATAAAATAAAAAGAAAAAAGACACATTATCGTAATTTTAAACTGCCTACTAAACAATCTAAATCTCACAATTTCATATCGTGATATGGTATCGCATGGCCAAATGCCTACTAAAGATGCTAGATCAAGCAAGAACCTCTGAATTAGCGGAATTGACCTTTCTGACCAACAAAGGTTATTCATCTTTAATTAGAGGTCTTAGGTTCAAGTCCCCTTGAATATAAAGTCATTTTTGTTAATTAGGAAACATTTTACCTCCATTTGTGGGACTTTTCAATGCGAATTCGAATTTAATCGGGCTCCAATGCAGATATCATAAAAAAAGATAAAAATTAAAAGAATAAAAATCTACTTATATTATGCCTTTTTATTTAGGGATTAAAGTTGACTTTGACTATTGATTGCTTAGATAGAAACATTTTGCTAGGTTTTTTCATTTCACATGCATGTTTACGATCCAAGGAATTAAGCTTACTTTTTATTATACAAATTGGTAAATTAAGAAAAGGTTTCAATGATTAGTGATCAAATTTTTAAAGTTGAATTACAAATTATTTTTTCAATGAGGAAAATTTTGATAAATACCGTATTTTTCTTAATGAATCTTATCCGTGCGAATTCAAATTAATAAAATTTTGTACAAAAAATAGTTTTACAAAAGAAAAAAAGAAGAAGAATTACAAGTTAACCTCGTACGTTGTAAGACTAGGTAAAATAATGGAACGGGAGTATCTATACATAAAATATAATTATTAATTAAAGTACCAATATTTTTGGAAAACCATTAGATCTCTCTTGAAATTTAAAAACTCATACTATATTTTTAGTACAACTTTATATTATATATAGAATATAACTAACGTATACTAAGTAAGCATTTGGACATGAAATTGATGATATTTGAGAAATATAGTATTTGAAGTTAAGTTGAAAAAAATAAATATATTTAGACATGTTTACTTGAAAAAATATAGAAATTTTATGAGATTTTTTTACTTGAAAAACCGCATAGTTATTAGAACCTGTTTTTCAAACTTAAAAATTGACGATAAAGTATAACCAAATAGTTTTTCGAAGGAAAATAAAAGTTGAAAAGGCAAAAAGAAATAATAATTCAAATTCAGGATTAATTCAAAACCCAATTAACAAGTAAGAACTAGTTCATATATAAATTAAACTCTTTATAACACACTATCACTACATGTGAATTAACAATTTAAATTTGAGGAGTTTTGTTTTGAAATTTAACCTAAATCTATTCTTTGTATCCTTTGTATGAAGTTTTTAATATATATAATATTAGATTCGAGTGAACTCGTAGCTCTGTAACACTCTATCAATCCATCCTGGTTAGGCCAAACTCGTCCAAACAATACCTAGTAAACTAAAATTCATCAACAACAACTAACAAATATATAAACAATCTTAGTAATTACAACTTTAAATTTGTGAACAAAAAAAGTCACAAAAATAACAACAAAAATACATATTCTAAAATTGCACAAAATTGGCTCATTGCACAAAACAAATGTTAAACAAAAACAACTTATCATGAGTATACAAACTCATATCGTAGAATAAATCCTTGAAATTATTACATCAATATTTGAATGATGAATCATTATTAATCATAAATAATCATGTATATATAATGTATGATGTTCTCGAGATACGTCAACCACTTATAAATATCTCGAATGTGGTTGTTTATTTTCAACATAAACAATAGTAATACGAAGTTACGAACTTTATATTATAAAAAAACATTAAATTAAATTACCAAACCTTATATTAGGCGTAATCACACATTCCATAAAAACAATATCCACCTGTCATGCACCTGTTGTTGCAATATCCACAATGCCTTTTATCAAAAGACAAATTTACACATTCACCCCTACAACAGGTCTCCGTAAACGGACATTTCTTCTTGCACGCACCGCAATTATGGTCATTATACAATAAATCGATACATTTATTGTTGCAGCATGTTGTGTTTGTACCACCAATTTCAAGAGTGGTACATATTTCGTTATCCTTGTGGCAGTGATCGGCTGCTCTAGGATTTTTCGGCTTCTCTTGTTCCACGAGAAAACGACTTGCTACTAATTTTCTCTTCAACGGGGGCAATGTGGGAATTGGTGCTTTTTTGTCCCCCGTATAATCAATAGTGGTGGTGATGGTGATGATAGTTATGGCGAACGCCATAGTGATGGCGAGGGATATTAAGATTTTCATCACCTTCATCTTATGGAGAAGGTGAAATGTACGTTGAGGTGCTTGATTTCGTTATTTTTATTTGAAGGGTATGGAAAAGGGAAAGAAGAATGAAATGTTTGAGAGAATTGATGAAGGGGTACTTATATAGACATGCTCCCTAGGTACCAACTCATTTTATATTGAAATATCTAATAATAACTAGTTATACAATTATATATATATATATAGGAAACAATTTTTTTACCGCACACAAAATAGGGATAAAGTATTAAGGTCTGAATACACACATCATTCTTCGTAGACTCTCATGTGTCTGGTGGGATCACATTGAACTTGTGGTCGTTGTCGTTGTTTATATATAGTTTGAACTAAAATTATTGGGTTCCCATGAACTAATTAAATAACTTGCATTCGAGGATCCACCACTGATCTTTTAATGTATCGTTTTAAATATAAGCATGTCATGATTATTTTTTTCGTAACTATAAAATGTCATTAAGAATTTAATAAAAAATTTATAACATTGCATCTTTCCAATATAAGAAAATATCAATTTTATTACAAGAACTTGTCATTGGTATGCATGATGGAATAGACAAGAATATTCTATGGAATCAACTATCTCACCTTCTGTATGTGATAACAAATCTCATCATTTTAGTACAAATGATGGATAAAATATTCACATTTTATTTCAAGATTGTTATTTTTATCCCAGACCAAACGAACTTCAGAATAAAAAAGTGTCATATAAAATAAAAAGGTTAATTTTTTTTTTACATTATCAAGTCACTGAAATAATATTTATAGGTAATTATCCTTCGTATAAAATAGAGAACATGTTACCAACTATATCAAGTAAAGATGATTTGATAGGGTAAATATATTTTTACATAATTATTAGTCAAACTCGCAAGTATACTTTAATTTATCGTGAAATAAGTTGGGGTTGACTTTTGAAAGAGCTGGCAGAATGTGAAGAAGCAGCAAGCAATAAACTTAGGAAATAATTGAAGAAATAATTAAGCATTAATTAATTAATGATCAATTCTAGTACCTTTACTTGCTAGAAAAATTGCTGACTTTAAACAGCTTATGTGCATGAATGGTTTTGCATGTTTTAAAAATGAAGTTAATTAGTAGTAATTATATCATAGAGTTTAATTTATTTATATATAGATAAATAAACTTTTTTTGGTCATGGAGTTTACATATGTCAATATAGGCATTGTTGTCTTAAATTTGAAGACTAGAGCTAGTTTACTTCTTTAATTAAGTTGCTTGGATATTAGGTTCTAATTAAAGTGGTTTAGAGGAAAATTAGTTACACGTCTAAATAAGTAGGAGTGTAAATTAGTTTCTATTGTTGCATAATTGATTGTTACATAAGTAAAAGAAAGTCTTTTTTTTTTGGGGGGGGGGGGGGAGTAATGAGGGAAGAGGTTCATCATTTTCACTTGACGCGTAATTTAAAAAGGAAAGAAGAACTTTCTACACATACAATTAATTAAAAGTATTATTTTAAATGTTGTGATCTTAGACATATCAACTACGAAATGACTTGAGTCAAAATTTTCATTAAAAAAAATAATCAGAACATGTGCAAGAATGCATAGATAAGACTTTTGCTGGGGTTCTTTGACATCACTCGATTATTAAGAGAAGAATATAAGCTTAGAGAAAATAGAAGATGAGTCGTCTGGATTCAACCAAGCTATTCCAATAAACAAATTTGTTATATGTTGTAACCTCATTAAGATGATCATTGAATTCTTGAAGATGTCAATCGATAATCTTAAAGAATACTTCAATTCAATAGTGATAGGGAATAGCATACTCAATAATTTTACGTCAAGATCTTTCAAAGTAACAAGTAGTGATCATCAATAGTGACAATTTTCCTTAGGTCTACCTCGGCTTGCATACGCCCCTCCAAGTTGTTTCAGATGCTCTCAATCTCTACAAGAGTATGCCCGTAAAGGAAGAGAAGGGTGCCCTCGAGTTTTTCAAGATGTTGACAAAAGATCTCGAAGACGTCCATCCATACATTAACCTTCGTAATCCACTCTCTACCGAGCGAGAGATTCTCTTGAAGGACCTCTACTTCATCCTCACTCTCCTCTATGACAACTGATTGTTGGGACGAAGGCCTTTCACTTGACACAACATTGGGAAACACTTTCTTACTTTTGTCGACGACATTACATTTCTTGTTACGAGTCTTCTTGCTAGTGACAACCTGGGTGACATTGGATAGGATGTTCACAATGTTAAATTCTCCGATATTTGTACATTTTTTTTAGTTGTAACCTAGCTCTGTTATCACATTGTAACACCCTTAGGCTTTATCTAAGATCATGTGTGTCACTTGACAACTTGCTCTCGATCTTGTTATGTCAATTCATCATCAGATACTAGAAATTTCTAAGAGAATTGATAGAAAGATTTGCATTAAAGAGAACTTGAATAATTGTTTGATGGTTTTCTAAATGAAAGCCCTAATGTTTATACTGCCCACCTAGTAATTACTAGGTAAATAATAATTGTTACATACGTCTCTACATATTTTCAAATAAGTATCTCTTCTAGAATATTCTACAAGTTTATAATATTTCAAAAACTTTCTATGAAAATAAATGAAATTCTAATGTCTTCCAAGGAAAATCACCACATTTCTCTAGAATCAATCGTACTTATGCTTTTGCATCATGACAAAAATATATGACAAGTAATACTCATGTGGCATGATGACATGACAAATCATAATATTAACCCTTTTAAATTAATGATTAAAGGGTTGTTTGATTTGAAGACAAGTTAAGATGTGATTAGTTATGTTGAGATTAATTATGATGAGTTTCGTTATCTTGATATTATTTCTTTGTGAATGTTTGATTTGTTGTATTAAAAATAATTTGTTTTAAAAAATACCCCATAAGTGTAAAATGTATGAAAAGTGATATATAAAAAGAGTCTTAGGAGATATTTTGTTCTTTTAACTATTTTATCTTGGGAAAAGTAATTCCAAGATTATTATTCCATCCAGAGGCAAAAATAATTTATCCAAATACTAATTATCAATCATAAGATAAATTGTCTTAATTTTATTAACCAAACAAGAGATAAAGGGTATTAAAAAGGATAAATTACATATTTAGGCAAGCATGCATGTGATATGTATTTACTATACATCACTATAGTTTGAATATTTTTTTTTACAATTTATAGCTATAATTAGGACTTTATAGCTATTTTCTCTCTCCTTTCTCTCCCTGCACCCTTGCTTGCCTCTCTCATCCCTCTCTACCATCTCTCACTCCTCTTTCTTCTCTCTCTGCCCCATTCTCTATGTCCTCTCTCTCTCTCTTTTGCCTTGTCCTTCTTCTCTCAATATAAATAAAATATAAACATCTAATATACAAATACAAATGATAACTTTCTCATGTTAACAATCAATATACAAGTACAAATGGCAACTTTCTCAAGGCAACAAATGGTTACAAATACATATATACAAATCAAAGTGGTATTCACCGATACAATTGAATTCATTGTATTGATTGATATAATTGTATTCATTGCCACACTTGTATTCATTGATACAAATTATATTTGTAATACAATTGCATTCATTGATACATATACATACTAGTTATATATAAATGTCTAGCAGATATACGACAATTCACCTTTTCTCCTCTCTCTCCCTTTTTAACATGTAGGTCACGGACTTAGAGTTTTCGCTAAGGCTTCGTGCGACACTTGATAACTTACTCACTACTCTTTCAAGATCTTGCAAGCTCAAGCAAGCCTTTAAGACTAAGATCGCTAAGAGAATGTAACGAAAGACTTAGAAAGAACAAGAGAGCTTTTGGAAGAAGGCTTTTGTATTTGCTTGGAAGAATGCTTTACAAGTTGAGTGATGCTTTGCAAATGAATGACACCTCTATTTATACTACCACGTAAGGGCAAAAAGTGTAATTTAAAATTACTTTACAAGTCCCTAAGATATTTACACATTGGTCCCTTTCTAGAGAATTCTACATTGTCTAGGACCTTCCGTAGCCTTCTTGAAAAATCTAAAGGATTCTAGAGTTCTCCGCAAGCCTCTCCTCAACTCTAGAATCTTCCGCCCCTATCCAGATGCGAAATCTGACTAAAAAAGTGGCGGGACGTCACACGCTCCCCCACCTGATGATGCGGCGACCGTGGCACATTGCTGCAGAAACTCCTGGATTTGGTCTTTAAACTGGCACAAGTCTTCATATCTCTTCCATGTGGCCTTCTCTGGCGTTTGTCCCTTCCAATACACAAGGAACATGGCACTGGCTAGTTGCCCTCGCTTCTGTTTGGTTTGGTAGTCTATGATAGCCTCAATATCCCGGTCATGCGAGGCAGTGACAGTAATGGGTGCCCGTTGCAATTTATTCCGGCTAGGATCTTCCTTATCCTCATGGTACGACTTAAGGACCCTTGCATGGAACACCAGATGGATTTTGAAGTGTGGAGGCAACTCCACCTTGTATGAGATCTTGCCCACCTTGGCAACGATCTTGAACGAACCCTCATACCTTCGCACTAGGTTTTGATGAACGCCTCTTAGTACCTTGAACTGTCTTGGATTGAATTTTACCAAGACCATGTCGCCTTCTTTGTAATTCGTGGGACGCCGTTTGCGGTAGGCAAACTTTTTCATTTTCTTTGTTTCCTTGTCCAAGTAGGACATGACAATGTCAAGTTGTTCCTCCCATCCCTTGGCAAGATGGTAGGCTCCCAAACTCTTCCCTTAGAAAGTAGCTGGTAAGGAATGCAGAGTTTAGGGTTGTTGGCCTATCGCTAATTAAAACGGTGTGCGCCCGATGGATTCACTCCTTTGCAAAATATATGAAAATTGTGTCATGTCTAGGAGTCTGGCCTAATCCTTTTGGTGCGCACTGACATAATGCCTCAGGTAGCACTCTAACAGGGCGTTGACGCGTTCGGTTTGACCATCGGTCTATGGGTGGAAACTTGTGGAGAAGTGAAGTTCTGTGCCAAGAATCTCGAACAACTCCCTCTAAAAGTTCCCGGTAAAGCGGGGGTCTCGGTCGCTAAAGATATGTCTTGGCAGCCCTTAATATTTCACCACGTTCTTGAAGAACAATCGAGCAGCCTTCTTTGTGGTGCATCCGGCTGTGGCGGGTATGAAGGTAACATACTTTGAGAATCTGTCCACCACGACCATGATAGTTCCATACCCGTCGGACTTAGGTAAGGAAGTGATGAAGTCCATGGTCACACTTTCCCATGGGGGTTCCGCTACGGGTAGTGGCTCTAGTAGTCCTCCCGGATGCCTTTGCTCCACCTTGTCTTGTTGGCACACAAGATAAGTTTGCATGTAGCACTTGATATCATCCCGCATGTGGGCCAAAAATAAATAACATCGATCAACGCCCTCGTTCGTCGTTGCCCCGGATGCCCAGCCCATGGTGTGTTGTGGCTTTCCTTAATAATTCGCCGCCTGATAGTCCCGAACTTGGGCACATAGACCCTTCGATCAGATGTGAGCAAAATGCCATCTTCCACCCAAAAACGCCTTTTCTTGCCTTGGGCGGCTAACTCCATCAGCTTCTTGGCCCCAGGATCATGTTGCATGCCATCTTTGATTGCATCTTGAATATCACATTGGGTCGTCATGATGGCAGCAAGTTCGGCCTTCCTACTTAGCACATCGGCCACAACATTGCCTCATCTTGGCTTGTACTCTAAGACGTAGTCAAATTCAGCTAAAAAATCCTTTCACCTAGCTTGCTTTGGGGTGATTTTCTTTTGTGACTGAAAGTAGCTAGTGGCTATGTTGTCCGTCTTGACCACGAAGTTGGAGCCAAGTAGGTAGTGTCTCTACGTGCGCAGATGTCACGACCCAAGTCTAGGGCTTAGACGTGACCGGCGAATGGGGAACCCGAGGGAACCCCAAACAAGCCTCATAGCATATCATTACACATCCTTGGTCGCGGAAGCAATTAAAATGACCATAAGCGATACGCAGAATCAAGGGAAATTGGGACTAAGGGAGCAAGACAAAAAGAGAATAATACATAAATACCATAGATGAGTCAAGCTCAAACATAATACACAACTTGTCCAACACCACCTCTAAACATGGATACTTAAAGGGGGCCGAGACAAACTACCGGGGCTCACCCTCATAGTCAATACATAATTAAAAAGGAAAAGGTCTTATACATAGCAAAAAGATCATGAGCAACGTCCCGGAATGGAGGACTCACCAATAACCTTGATAGGAAATCGTATTAGCCACGTGGAGGAGGATGGTGAGACGGTGCTCCGGGTCCTACATGGTGACATCATGTAGGCATAGAGTATGCATTAGTACGTTTGAATGTACTAAGTATATGGGATGCAATGCAATGCAACAATGGATGGACATTATAGGCAAAATGCATAATCGTACCCGATAGATAACATATTAATGAGATGATATGTATAATGATGCTTATATAAAAATCATATTTAGTAGGGCATAGTATATGTGTAGTGAGTGACCATCAATATAGCATTTCCAAGGCCTACCACCCCTTTGGAGAGGCGAAGAGGTACAAACCCCTCAATGTGGTTACCGGGCCTACCACCCCCGAGCTAGGGACCAAGGTACAAACCCCTCGATATGGTTATACGGGCCTACTACCCCGTACTAGGCAACCAAGGTACCAACCCCTTGATACGGTTACCCGAGCCTACAACCCCGAGCTAGGCTTGGTCGACTCACACACCATATAGAGAAAATCATATACATGTATCTATTTCATCATCATTTCAATACTTATATAATCATCCGACTCATAGGACGTACATTGGACCTTCCATTTCATAAGAATTCTATAAATGACATTTTATCAAACATATGGTGGGCTACTTGTTCATGTAAATAAAATCATGTGTTTCAAGAGTACTAAGTCCAACCAATTTTCAAAATCTATATAAAACAGCCCACCAACAACATACATATATATATACATATATAACAACCTTCATAATTTGATCATGGAGGCATGAAAACCATAAACATCACATAATAATACCATTTCATGAAAATATGCAAGATAGACCTTAATAGGGTGTGTAGTAGTGATTCCATAATTCAAGAGTTCATAAATGATCATAAGGACCCATAAACTTGAAGTAAAATAGAGGATAAATGGTTGGACTTGTGGAAAGGAAGGTTTCCACAATCAACCCACATACCTCAACTTTGGAGAATTCTTGATGAAGATTGGAATGGAGAATTGCTTGAGATTGAATCTTGAATCCGGAATTAAAGCTTGGGATTCTTGAATTTGGTGGATGATCTTGGTGGAATTTTTGGAGAGGGCTTAGAGAGTGTTCTTGGATGTTTTGAAGTTAAATGACTAAGTATGGATATGTCCCCTTTTATAAAAAACGTCCCAACACTTAGAAAAAAAAAATGAGGCGGGTGAACAAAGTGTTTTCGGCTCTTTGGAATTTGCATTTTCTGTCGGACAAGTTTTACGAAAACGGTCATAACTCCTTCATCCTAACTCGGAATGAGGTGAAACAAATTGCGTTGGAAAGCTAACTCATAGAGCTTCAATTTTGATAGTTTGAGCTCCTTCCAGTTCCTTGTGTGCTAAGAGATATGACCCTTTAAAGTTGACCCTCAAAATCACACTTTTTGCGATTTTCGAATTTTGATACGGTTTCTCTAAAATTCGGGTTAGATCCATTTCCCACTCAATTTGACCCCCTGAATAAGAATATGAAGTCGAATTTTTGAAATGATGCACGGATTTTGAGATATATGGAAATTACAATTTTAGGTGTTTCCGAAGCACATTTTCGGGCATTTATGGGGTCGTTTCAGCAGATAATATACGATGGCCGTAATTTCTTTCTCTTGCACCGTGTAACGTCGCTTGGTCTTGTTCAACTTGCGGCTCTCGAATGCTATTGGGTGTTTATCCTGCATTAAGACCCCAATGGCAAAGTCGGAAGCATCCGTATGCACTTTAAAGGTTTTTGAAAAGTCGGGCAGCGTCAAGACCGGCTCTTCCGTTACCGTGGCCTTGCAACCTTCGAAAGCTTGCTGGCACTCTTCGCTCCAAATCCACGGCTTATTCTTTTTCAATAACTCGGTCAGTGGAGCGGCCTTAGTGGAGTGACCATTTATGAACCTGCGGTAATAGTTCACAAGTCCAAGGAACGATCGTAGCTCGGTCACTTTAGTGGGTACCTCCCACTCTTGGATCGCCCGAATTTTAGCCTAGTCCATCCGTAGTTCTCCCTGGCTGATGATATGGCCCAAGAAGTGCACCTTATGTTGGGTAAACTCGCACTTCTCCCCGCTTGATGTATAGTTGGTTCTCTCGTAAGACTTGGAAGATCCTCTTCAGATGGTCCACGTGCTCCTCCAAGGTGTTACTATAGATGACTATGTCATCTAAGTACACCACTACGAATTGATCCAAGTAAGGATGAAAAATCTTGTTCATCAGCGTGTAAAAGTGGCGGGTGCGTTAATTAAGATAAAAGGCATCACCAACCACTCGTACGCTCCGTATCTGGTCACGCATGCTGTCTTCGGCTCAACCCCCTCTGTGATGCGCACTTGGTAGTATTTTTTCCGGAGGTCCACCTTAGTGAAGTACTTGGCTTGCCAAAGTCTATCAAACAAATCTGCAATGAGCGGGATAAGATATTTGTTCTTAATAGTTACCTTATTGGGCGCCCGATAGTCGATGCATAAGCGCAATGATCCATGTTTCTTCTTTTGGAATAGAACCAGCGCGCCATAAGGTGCCTTGGATGGACGGATGTGATCGGCCTCAAGGAGCTCCTTCAACCGCTTCCTTAGCTCCTCTAATTCGGGTGGAGCCATGCGATAAGGTGCATGTGCGGGTGACTTGGCTCCGACCTCCAGCTCTATCTTGTGATCTACCTCGCTTCTCGGAGGTAGAGTCTTCGGCAGCTCGTCTGGCATCACGTCCTTGTTCTCTTCAAGGACCTTCTCTATAATCGGTGGCAAGGACTTCTTAACACCATTGTTTTCTCCTGAACTTGCAATGGTAGCTAGGAACTTCGGCTCTCCTTTCTTCAGGCCTTTCACGATCTGTATGGCCGACAAGTGGGAGTGTCCTTCCTTCTTCGACACCTTGACTAGAGGTATCATGCACGACCCTTCTCGCTTCATGAACATGAGTCGTTGGAGGTAGGGGTCGATCATCGTATGGCAACGCTGGAAGAACTCCTGCCCAAGAATGATGTCAAAGATATCTAAATGAGTGACGGTAAAATTTGTCTTACCTTGCCATTTTCCCAACGTGATGCTCACTCCTTGGGCTACTCTGCACACGAGAGTCGATAGTGCATTGACCGTCTTGAGGCAGGTGTTGCTTGGAACATAGTTTAGCCCTAACCTCTCTATCGCCGTCTTGGTCATGATGTTTGCTTCGGCCCCGGAGTCTACCATGGCACGAGCTGGTCGTCCATTATTGGAGATATCTACATATTGCGTGCTGAAGTCTCTTGGCTTCTCTGTCTGCTTGGCTATAGCCCCGCATAGTCTAACCATGCCCAACTGTATCGTGCCTGTATCCTGCCCTTCCTCTTGTGCGTCCCTCTCCTTTCGTTCGCGTAGGATGGCACCAAGGTTCTTCATCTCTGGGAACCTGGCATAGCCGTGCGGTCCTCCGCATATGTAGCAACCATCTCCCTTGGTGGTCTACACCTTTTTCTTCGTGTAGTTCTGGCACATGAACCGCTTGCTGTTCGGCTTGTGGGAGTCATATTGTTTAGGGTGTGTATGCTTCTCCTTTCCTTGTCCACGATCTCCCCCACCTTTGGCATGACTTCTCCTTGCATCCTTGCCCTTTGCCTTGTCATGCCGTTCAAGCTTAAAGTCGGTCAAGGACTCGGTTTGTGTGATGGCCTCGTCAATGGTCTTGACTTGTCACCGCTCCAACTCCGTCTTGGCCCAATTTTGCAGTCCGTCCATGAAGTGGAACAATATGTCCTCATCCGTGAGGTCGGGAATCTGAAGCGTTAGAGTTGTGAACTCCTTCACGTACGCCCGAATGCTACCTGTTTGCTTCAGTTCCCTAAACTTGCGTTTAACCTTATATATGACATTGTTAAGGAATAAGGCTTTCTTGAACTCCTCGCGAAATTGCTCCCACGTGTTGATGGTACACGTCCCCTTTCCTATCTCGGCTTCTTTGAGCCTCCACCATAGCATGACCATCTTCGAAAGATACAACACGACAGTGTTGATCTTGTTCTCGTCACTTTTTACCCTACTACACTTGAAGTAATTTTCCAAGTGCCACAAGAAGTTCTGCACCTCTTGAGCATCACAGACACCTTTGAATATAGGTGGCTTGGGAGCCTCGACCCTGGCCTCCCTATCACGGTCGGGTGACATCGATCCTCCTGCTTCTACGCCTTCCTTGAGTGCCCTCATGGTTTCAATTGTGCTTAACGCCTCTATGAGCCAGCACTCCAAGGAAGTGATGACCTCATTCATCTCAAACTCAGCCTGCTGGCGCCCTTCCAACTCCTTACGGATGTTTTCGGTCTCCTCAAGGGTGAAGTTTTCAAGAGTTTTGAACTTGCCGTCGGCCATATTCATGCGCCGGCCTAATATCTCCACGACCTGCCTCGCCACTTCAACCCTTGCAACCCATTCTTCTCCAGCGGTGACGTCGATGGCTTCCTCGCCGAGTTCATTGTCACTTGTTTCGATGGTCGAAGATGGATGAGATATTAGCGCCTCGCTCGGTGTGGGGTCGAGCAACATTTCCTCATTACTCTTTTAGTGCTTCTTTCCTTTGCGGTTTTTCTTTCCACCATCCAAACAGACATTGGTGGTGCTAGCGGCGTTCACGTCTCCTTCGTTAGCCATTCCCTTAGTATCAAACCTCGCTCTGATACCACATTGTCACGGACTTAGAGTTTTCACCAAGGCTCCGTGTGACGCTTGACAACTTACTCACTATACTTTCAAGATCTCGCAAGCTCAAGCAAGCCTTTAAGACTAAGATCGCTAAGAGAATGTAAAGAAATACTTAGAAAGAACAAGAGAGCTTTTGGAAGAAGGCTTTTGTATTTTCTTGGAAGAATGCTTTACAAGTTGAATGAAGCCTTGCAAATGAATGACACCTCTATTTATACTACCACCTAAGGACTAAAGTGTAATTTAAAATTACTTTACAAGTCCCTAAGATATTTACACATTGGTCCCTTTCTAGAGAATTCTACATTGTCTAGGACCTTTTGTAGCCTTCTTGAAAAATCTAAAGGATTTTAGAGTTTTCTGCAAGCCCCTCCTCAACTCTAGAATCTTCCGCCCCTATCCGGATGCGAAATCTGACTGACAAAGTGGCTGGACGTCATATGTAGCTACAAATCATAATTAATTATTAGCTATTTGACCTAATTATATTTCTAATCTTTGCTATTTTTGAAAGTTCCTAAAGAATTATCCGACGACAAATTTTAAAAATTTGGTACTTATGAAATTTACTTATCAAATTTTATACTGAGAATTTACACAAATCCCATATTGTTAAGAGTTAGTTCCATCATATCCCTACTCTTTTCCAAATTATAAAAATCACTTTAAATTGGTGGAATTCGAATACATCCCAAAACGTTTCGATACATCATGTTCCGATTTTGGATACATCCCTCAATCTCTTTTCCAATACATCATGCCTCAGTTTCAAATACATCACTTAGTGTTCCAGTACATCGCATACGACCGCGTAAAGTGATGTATCTGATTGGTACATTGCATAGAGTGATGTATCCAAAAATAAGAAATAGAAATTTTCATAATTTTTTCCAATGATAAGAAATTTTTAAAAATATGATAAAATAAGTCGTATATTTAGGTAATTTTCCATTTATTTAGTCCTTTCTTAGGAGGGCAATAAGCAATGCAACCCAAATTCTAATTTCCGACCCACTTAACACCCATAGTGTAGTCAGTATACTCAGGTTTTCTTGCTCGACAGTCGACACCACTGTGTCTCTACCTCGGTCCGGCACTGTAAGTTCTTGTATCTCTCACACGCCAAATACGAATACCCTAATATCTGTGTTATAATTCAAACACTGTATTGTTTCTGCTTCCATACTCGGCCTTGTTTGCGCAATAATGTCATTAAAAAATTTCTGCTTTTGATGTGTTTATGTAAGTACTTTTAGGAGTAAATGATTTCCCGGGGAATTCGAGGGGAGAAATTGAGATGGGTGTTGTTGAAACCTGAGAAAAAATGATAGAGGTGTTGTAATTGGTGCTTCCTAATGAAGGGTAAGGGTAGGGAGGGACAGAGAGAGGTCTTTATAACTGAAGTTGATTAAATTTTGTAATGATGATGCCCTGGTAGCAAGCTAGCTACCTTTTAAGCTATTTAATTTTGAACAATTTTGGAGAATGAGAGAGTATTTTGGGGAAATTTGAGAGGATATGTGAAAGGAGACTTAAGAGTTGCAGGGAAGGGAAAATTGGGTAAAGATTATTTCATATATTCTCAATTTCACTAGTTAGACGTCGTTGGCTCAATATTTTGACTTAGGACTAGATATCTAACATTGGATTAAACTTGCACAAGTTCAATTCATATTGTCTAATTTGGGCTTAAGTTAACATTGTAATTAACCTATGGGATAGCCACTATGATAGCAAGGACATAAATTGTGTTTTAACTAATATAATACGAAAAATCAATATCTCACATAAATTCCTACTCAGAATTGATGTTAGTAAATAAACAATATCAATATTAAATTCAACTCCTACTCATGTGCCATGTAAAATGAGTAAAATTGGCCAGACTGGTTTTCACTGACCCATTTTTACCTGTATTGAAGTGGACGGGTTGAGTTATAACCTGTTTTCAACCCAACCTGCCCTTTGCTACCACTATTCAGTATATTTGTGTTGTGTATGTGTATCTCTGGTTTTGGCTACTTTTGTTTGTTGTCCCTAAATAAGTTAACAAGTCCGCACATTGCTGTATGATGTTAAGTTGCATAACTTGTAATTGTATGAATCATCTTTGATTGTAATATGAGTTCTCTTATTCAAAAACGAAGGGTATTTAAAAGTGTTCTTTATTTGATGTAACACATTTTGAATGCCATTATTCATCACTATAGATCACTGCATGACTGTACTTTTCAGCTGTATGAGCACCATTACTATGACTCTTTCGAGATCGGATGATTCATTGTTGCAACCCCTTTTAGCAGTCTTCATACACATGTTCGGAGACTTTTGCCGGTGCAAGTGAGCAAGTGTCTAACATTTTGATAAATAACTGAGATGGTCAGTATTTCCAGCTGGCGTTCGGATCTAGTTACAGGTTCCATTCTCCATTGCACATATGTAGTTCAGTTCTTTGTGGCTTCAATTAATCTAAAACAACTCTGTGAATCTCCTAAAATTCAATTTACATCAGGTGTTCTCTGCCCCAAAATTGATGGAGTCTATCCAAGATTACCGTCCCATATTGTGAGTTACAAGAGGAGCACACTCAAAAGTCATGGTTGTGTTCAGCCTGTGTCTAGAAAGGTTTATTTAGTTTTTCTTCTTTTCTTATTTAGTAGTATTAGTTAGTTTTCGCGTAGTATCTTATTCTTCAATTTTTACTACACCTGTTTCTTCATTTGCTTTGTTCATCTTGCTATGTTGCTGCCATTATTTTCCTTTGAATACTTCTTTGATTACTTGAGTCAAAGGTCTACCGGAAATAGCCTATCTACCCCACAAAGGTAGGGGTAAGGTTTGTGTACATCCTACCCTTCCTAAACCCCACTTCTGGGATTACACTTGGTATCTTGTTGTGATGATAATACATCTTAAACTTGGAGTTTTGGTATTTGCAGGTTCCTGGTAGAAGCATTATGCATTTCTCTCTTGCTGGTCGTGCTGTCAAATGTGCTTCATTTGTAGAAAGAAACTATCAATCTAGTGTCAATGATGATGAGGATCCATTTTGGATAAATGCTACAAAGCAAGCTGTCCGGTACGTCAATTACAGTATGTGCGTGTAAACTTTATGCATAACACAGTTTCTGCAAATGAAACTGTATAGGTAGGTGAGAGAGAAGATATAACTTACCTGATATTAGACCTTTTCTTTTGACCAATATTAACTTTCCGGAGTTACAAGCTCCTCAAATCCCTTTATCAAATTAATTATTTCTTCAATTTCCATTGAGAAATAGGTATTGAGATCTAGTTTATATACAACAACAACAACAACATACCCAGTGAAATCCCACTAGGTGGGGTCTGGGGAGGGTATAGTGTACGCAGACCTTACCACTACCTCGTGGAGGTAGAGAGGCTGTTTCCGAGAGACCCTCAACTCGAGTACAATCATATCCAAGTAGAAGGGGAGGGGAACAGTGTATAAAACATAACATCCAATAGGCAAGATAGTGAAAAATCGACCAAGGAGATAATAACATCAATGGAATATTGTGGGAAGTGAGGCTCGGTAAACAACATAAGGCTATAGGTATCACAGACAAGAACAACACGTGCAAGACTAGGACTACTACACACGCTATCAACCTAAACCCTCGCAAGGAAAAACAACACGCTAACCCTACTAACCTTCAACCTTAATACGCGACCTCCACTCTTTCCTATCTAGAGTCATGTCCTCGGTAAGGTGAAGCTGAGCCAAGTCCTGTCTAATCACCTCTCCCCAATACTTCTTAGGTCTACCTCTACCCCTCCACGTACCCTCTACAACCAACCCCTCGCACCTCCTCACCGGCGGGGTCGCGCCCGTCTCTTCACATGTCCAAACCATCTCGGTCTCGCTTCCCTTAGCTTGTCCACCACAGAGGCCACTCCCACCTTCTCCGGGGATAACCTCGTTCCTAATCTTATCGCTCCTAGTGTGCCCACACATCCATCTCAACATCCTCATCTCCGCGACATGCATTTTTTGGACATGTGCGTTCTTGGTAGCCAACACTCCGCTCTATACAACAAGGCCGGTCTAACTACCACTCAGAGAACTTACCTTTAAGTCTAGATGGGATTTTCTTGTCACACAAGACTCCAGAGGCAAGCCTCCATTTCATCCAAGCAACCCCAATGCGATGTGTGACATCCTCATCGATGTCACCACTTCCTTGGATTACGAGACTCCAAGATACTTAAAACTTTCTCTCTTAGGAATGATCCGTGTGGCAAGTCTCACTTCCACATTTGCCTTCTCCACCACATCACTGTATTTGCACCTCAAATATTCTGTTTTGGTCCTACTCAACCTGAATCCTTTGGACTCCAACGCTTGTCTCCACACCTTCAACCTCGCATTAACTCGTCCCGCGTTTCATCAATCGCATACTATGTCATCCGCAAATAACATACACCATGGGACCTCCTCCCCGAATAGACCGCGTCAACTCATCCATCACCAAAGCAAATAGAAAAGGGCTAAGAACAGATCCCTGATGCAGCCCCATCTCAACTGGGAAATGTTCCGAGTCTCCTCCAACCGTTCTAACCCGAGTCTTGGCTCCACCGTACATGTCTTTTATCGCCTTAATATAAATCATCGGTACACCTCTAGCCTCCAAGCACCTCCAGAGGACATTCCTTGGTACTTTGCCATAGGCCTATTCAAGGTCAATGAACACCATGTGAAGGTCTCTCCTCCTTTCTCTATATTTTTCTACCAGTCTTCGCATAAGATGAATGGCTTCGGTAGTCGATCGTCCCGGCATGAATCCAAACTGATTCTCGAGATGTGCACCCCTCTTCTCACCCTCATCTCCACCACTCTCTCCCAGATCTTCATAGTATGACTTAGCAATTTGATACCCCTGTAGTTGTTACAGTTCTGGATATCGCCTTTGTTTTTATACAACGGAACCATTGTACTCCACCTTCATTCATCGTGCATCTTTCTTTGTCTTAAAAATAACATTAAACAAATTTCGGTTAACCATTCTATACCGCCTTGTTCGCGCTTTTCCAAAAATCCACGGGATCTCATCGGGTCCGGTCGCTCTTCCCCGCTCATCCTACTAATAGCACGTATAACCTCCTCGATCCTAAAACACCTACGGCACTAAAGTCCCGAAGTCCTTGAGTGCGCCAAATCATTCAACACAATGTCTCCGCCCTTCTTCATTTAAAAGTTTGTGAAAGTATCTTTGCCACCTCGCTTGATGGAGATTTCATCCACCAATACTTTGCCTTCCTCATCTTTGCTAACTTAGCTTCTGTCTTTGTCGTCTTATAAACTTTCTTAAGCTCCCGCTTCACTTCCTCGTCTACACATTCCACCCACTCAGTGTAAGCAGCCTTCTTCGCTTTCACTTTGCCTTGGACTTCCCCATTCCACCACCAATCTCCTTTATGGCCTCCAAAGTTACCCCTTGATACCCCTAAGACCTTTGAAGCAACTTCTCTAATGCAATTAGCTGCTTTATTCCACATGACGTCCGCATCCCCGCTACCACTCCAAGCCCCCATCCCAATCAACTTCTCACCCATCTCCCGAGAGAGGGCAGGGGTCAAGCCATCTCATTTAATCCTTGGTCGATCAGATGTAATCTTCTTCCTCCTAGCCCTCTTGATTTCCAGGTCCATCACCAAAAACTTATGTTGGGTAGTAAGATTTTCACTTGGGATAACCTTGCAGTCCTTACAGAGACCTCTATCACCCTTCCTAAGGAGAAAGTAATCTATCTGAGTCTTAGCTACCGAGCTACGAAAGGTAAACTGTGTGGTTCTTCTTCGGGAAAGCATGAGTTAGCAATCACCAACTCAAAAGCTTTAGCAAAATCTAGAAGCGAAGTTCCACCCCCATTCCTTTCCCCAAAACCAAAGCCTCCATGAACATCATCAAAGCCATTAGAAGTTGCCCCGATATGGCCATTAAAATCTCCACCAATGACAATTTTCTCGGTGTTCGGTATCCCTCTAACTACCTCATCCAAATCCTCATAAAAGAGCTTCTTGGCCTCCTCGTCCAAGCCCACTTGGGGTGCATACACACTAATAACACTCAAAGTACATCCTCCAATGACTAGCTTAACCATCATCAACCTATCATTGATCCTCCTAACCTCCACCACTTGCTCCCTCAAATCCCCGTCCACTAAAATACCCACTCCGTTTCTATCCCTTGAGCCCCCTGAGTACCACAACTTAAACCCGTCTACAACCCGGGCCTTGGCACCTACCCACCTAGTCTATTGGACACAAGCTATATTTAACTTTCTCTTCTTGAGAATTTTCACTAGCTCTACGGACTTTCCCGTCAACGAACCTATGTTCCATGATCCTACCCTCAGATTATGGAAACCCGTAACCCTCTTACCCCTACTTTCCCTCTTCCTCAGCCTCAACCTAAGACATGACTCAATACCACCATCAGGAACCAAATCCACTAGAAAGATACTAAATCTAATGTAAAATCTACACAGGGATACACTTAAAAAGCCACTCAGAAACAACCAAAAAATAAAAATCCAGATAATCAAAGTGTAATGCACAATGCACAATCAATTAACCTTAAAATCTACTCCTATGTTCTTCAAATTATTGCAAGATGGGTGTAATTATCTACCAAGCAAGAATAAAGCAGCTAACAGTAAGGGATTCAAAATAAAGGGCAAGAACATAAATCTGCAAAAAAAGGGCCCAAAAAAGACAGGCTTAGCGCAAGAAGGAGAGGAAGAAAGGACCGATAGAACATGGTCTTTGGGCGAGGCGGTTTTCCGGCCAGATATGGTTGGTCTCCGGCGACAAACAGATTGCCGGAGATTGCCTTGCCTTTGCCGGAGTTGGTTGCTCGCCGGAGCTCTTGGTTGTTGTTCCCGTCCTTGCTGGAGCGAAGGAGAACAGAGGAAAAGGCTCACCATTCGCCAGTCGGAGCTGGTCGTCGCGAAGTTTTTGGCCGGCGCAGCCTTCGCTTGCCGGATCGGAGGCGTTGCCCGGGCGGCAGTGCTCGCGGCCGGCCGCCGACCGGCGCCGGTCGGTGCCTCGCCCGAGCGGCCTAGAAGAATCGAAGAAGATAGAGAGAGAGATAGAGAGAGAGAGAGAGATGACAACTTACTAGAGCAGCTATTCAAATTGTGCCCGAGATCTAGTTTATATGAGATCTCCTTTTGATGAAGTTTTGTATCTTGATCTGGAGACTCGAGGTTTTACTAGTTTCTCCAATATTTTCTCCTTAGCTTTGATATCCATTTTTATTCATAATTTGCTTAGATATTATCCTCCACGAGGTAGGGTAAGGTCTCCGTTCACTCTACCCTCCCCAGACCCCACTTGTGGGATTTAACTAGGTACGTTGTTGTTGTTATTTGCTTGGAGGAAATGGAGGCTTGCTCCT